>CM061552.1:218895627-220295627 GCA_030864225.1 Capsicum baccatum var. pendulum | reverse complement strand
ACAAACTACCTCTCTGTAAACTTGGTTTGGTTATATAGTAACATCGTGTTTGACCAAAAAAAAGAATCTTGTTTTGAATTTAATAGTTGAATCATTGTCTTGAAAATAACAGAAGAAGGAAAATAAGATAGAAAAAAGTTATACGTGTCATTAAATTTTAAAATATTTTAAAACTGAAAATTGAACTAGTACAGTTGGTGTAATATACCACAAATTACAATAATTGAAGTTGAAATAATAAAATTAAAAAAATGAAGAAAAATTAGATAATCTTTTTCTTAGCTGAAGCGCAGATATCTCGCTCTCTTTAAGGAGATTCGCCCAATGCAACATAATTTACTCTAATCCAGCAGTGTCAACTCTTAACTTGTGCCCTCCAGGATACAATATTTTATCAATGATGTACAACTCAAGCAACTCCAAATTAGTTGAAGAGTCCAAAGCTCCACCATAAAAATATCTTCCTTCAACATATTATTACTCTCTTTTGTATAGTGAATATAGTCATAGACTTAGAATATTTTCTTTGTCTCAACTCTCTTTTTTACTAATATTGTTACTCTCTTTTGTATAGTGAATATAGTTGAGACTTAGATGTTTTCTTTGTCTCAAATAAACTCTCTCTTTCACTAATATAATTTTCACATTTTTCATATTTTCTTGTACATTAAAAAAATATGCAAGACCACCTCTATTTATAGGAGAAATATTCATCTTCGTATTGAATATGAATGAGGGGTAATAAAGTGGACAAATGAATAGTTTTGATGTTACATAAATTAATTGAAACTAATGACTACGGAGTTACAAGAAATAATGACCGTGAGAGTTACAAAAACTAATGATCATATGAGTTACAAGAATTGATAGTCATCTTTTACCACAATTTATACTCACTAACATATGCACTTAATATATTATTTAAGGAAAAAGTCATCATTTCCGCCCTAAACTATACCTGAAAAGTCAAAGACACACCTAAACTATTGAAGTGACTTAATACACGCCTAAACTATTTAAGAGTGAATTTTTTACACTCTTAACGCACATACAATCAGTCTCTTGATGGGAGGTGTTCTGCACTCGCTACACATCATCAACATGTCACTGCCACGTTAGATATTATGTGAAAATTAAAATAAATAAATTTTATGTCATTATTATTGCTTCTTCTTCACTATACACCATCAATTCACCATTGAACAACCGCCATTGAAGCTATTATCACCCACATCTCCTTCATAAATATTTTCAAAAAATACCATTAAATTCAAAGTCACACCAAAATATTGTTAATATTAAAAACTACAACAACATTTTTACTAAATGTAACACCCCACATTTCGGACTAGAATAAAAATTCATTATTCATATGCGTAAATATTCCAAAAAACTCGAATCCTATGTAAATTTAGTGTGATAATCAATTATGTAGTGTGAGAATCTATTTAAGCATGAATTTAGATTATAAAGGTCCCCTAACTCAAGGACAAGTTGAAAGCTTTCCTATCGTTCAAGTTTTATTGAGCGTCAAAACATGGGTCAACTTCAATCGACCATAACTCCTTGTGTATATCGAATTAAAGGACCTACTATATGCCAAATGAAAGCTCTTTGAATTATATTTCCAAATATATAAATTTCTCCCAAATCCGATATTGAAGCAAAAAGTTATACCCATTTTACTACAGCAAGTCAGCCTGGAAAACTAAGTGACAACATTCGTGATAACTTATCACAAGTGTGACGACTTATAAAAAATGTCATCATCCTTAGGCAGAATCCATACCCTAGTGATGGCAGTTTGGATAAGTTATCACAAGTTTGATGGCTTATCACGAATGTCATCAGCCTTAGGCAAAGACCAGCTCCCAAGTGACGACATTTGTGATGACCTATCACAAATCTGACAACATTTCAGCCTTGGTCGTTAGCTAAGATTTTTAGCAATTGGAAAGTGGTTTCGTAATGGTATTTTAGTCTTTTTTCTTCACCTCCCATGACTTATAAATCTCAAGGGACGTAACTTTCTTTTATTTTTTTTTTAGTTAAACATATCATCAACCCTCTCTTACACTTTCAACCACAAAATTAGAGGTTTTATTAAAATCATCTCCCAAAAGCAAGATTCAAGGCCTTTTTCCAAGATAATCAAGAATTAAGTTTCCTAATCCAAGAACTCTCCAGTAACTCATCAAAGTTTCCTTTCTAAGGTATGCGTAGTGTTCATCCATGGATCCCTTTCATCCATAAAGCTCAAGAATCATGTTTTAAATTATAAATTATGATTTCCTTGTTGTGTTATGACTATGTTAATGTTGATGATTGTTGTTTGGATTCAAGGTTGTATCTTGATGTGTTTTTCATGAATCATGTGAGTAAGTTAGTTGAAACCCATGAATTTTGGATGGATTAAGATTGTCAAATTGATAAGTACACCTATGCCCAAAGTTGTGTATGTAAGGTGTTTGATATAATTCCAAGAATGATAGAATCTATGTTTTTATGACTTAATAGAGCTTAAATGACAAGTCCATGTTCTATTCCTTATGTTTCCATATGAATTTTATGTTATTGATATGTATTGTTGTTGTGAGTTATTGTTGTGATATGGAATGTCCATGATATTGTGGTATGTAAGTATACCCATCTTATATCTATTCTCTTTCAAGTATAACGTGTTGAGAACCATGGGTAGTATGAAATCCCCTACTTATGGTATTATGAATTGTGGATGTTATTCCTATGATCAAGAAGTATCATGTGTGTCAGTTTCCTTTTATCGAGTCCTGGGGGTACTTGTACCCAAAAAAATATAACTGTGTGCCTGGAGTTGAGTCAATCTCAAGATAATCTCAGTCGTGCTATGATCAGTAGAACTCAGTCAGTTACAGAATTCAAAACTCTAAGATAGTTATAGAACTTAAGAAATCTCAGTAATATAAGTATTGTTATCATTCTAGCTTCAATTCAGTACTCAGCTCAGATCTCAATAGCATTCAAGAAATCAATTCATAACTTAGTATCATTCAGTCAGATAATAAATTCAGTAGTATTCCATTAGATAACGAAACCAAGTAAACTTAGTTAGCTCAGTCAAGTAAGAAACTCAGTAACAACTTCAGTTCAGATTAAGTACAAGTTCTAAGAATTAGTTTAGAGTCTTTCAGTTGGGAGTAAGAGATATCATCGAGCGAGTGCAGGGATGGTGGCTCCCCTGTGTAGCTAGAACAGGATATAGGAGTCACCTGTTGAAAAAAGGTTTGTCACCCGTCAGAGAGGCTTGACTATTATACTGCCTTAGGTTTGACTTCCTACGAGGGTCGCCCATTAGATAGGCCTGAGCAAAGAGGTCTTTACCCATGGCACGATATTGAAACCCTTCCAGCTAGGGTTACAGGTTAGACCCCACCAGTTTAGATTCGGGGTATGTCGGTTAAGTGAGCACTCCTACAGTTATAGTTTCAGTATCAGTCTTCAGAGTAGAACTCAGAAATCAGGACTGTTAGATACAGTCATCAATCTCAGTAAGAAATTCAGATAGTTCCACAGATTTATAGACCACCCGCTAGATAGGCTTGGTCTAACATAAAGTTATTCAGTATCAGTACTTACAGAGGTCACCCATCAGATAGGCTTGATCTCAGTCTCAGATTCAGTTGAGTATTCTCAATATCAGTTCCAAAGATCATCCATTAGTTAGGCCTGATCTCAAGCTTAGTCACTCTTAATCATTTTTTGCTCTATGGTGCTTTTTCTTATGTTACACCATAAGTTCAGAGGCATGAGTTGCAAAGAAGTAGTAGCATTACAAATTTCAGCAGTCAGAGTTAGCAGTGAGTCCTCATTCTCTGAGGATATGATTACTACTTTATTACTTTAGTATTTTAGTTTGGCTTTCAGTAGTCGGGAGTTAGTTGGAGACATGTTCCTTCCACTCCCTACTTCAGATAGTTAGAGGCTTTTAGACTAGATTACTGACTAAATTCAGACTTCAGTATTTTGGTTTTGTTTTGGTATTGTGATACCACTTTATTCAGACATTGTTATTATTCAGATTATGTTCAGTATTGAACCTTATGGCCTTTCAGTTCATGTTTCTGCATTTATATTCATATATTATATAGTGTACAGGTACAAATATCAATCATGGGTTAGCTTGTGGTCCCTTGGGGTTATGAGCACCGTGTAGCATTTCGGTTCAGATAATCGAGGCATTACAAACTTGGTATCAGAGCCTAAGGTTCAATAGTGTCCTAGGAAGTCTGAAAGCCGCATCTAGTAGAGTCTTGTACATGGGTGTGTTGCGCTCCACATTTATGTGCAGGAGGCTATAAGATATTTTAGAAACAATTTTCCTTCTTTCATGTCTCAGATCGTACTATAGAAAGGTTCTTTAAGAAATTTATATGGATTCTCATCATGTGCCATTCATGTTAGCTTTACCTTACTCTTAAGGTAACAGAAGTAGTAAGGTCCAGAGTCCTACAGATAGAGCTTTCTCAGACCATCCCCACAAATAGTTTGGGATAGTATTATCTAAACTTGGGCAGAGTATGTTTCATGGGGTTTAGTTGTATAAAAGGTGAATCAGTAGGCTTGAAACAATGTATGCAAGAGTTTAAGTGTAGTGATCCGGAGTTATATGTGTTTTTGATGGAGGCATAGTGGTAATTCTTATGGTTTGGAGAAAATATAAGTTTTAGAGAGGTAACATTAAAGGCTAAGATGAGAGTGGCATATTTATTAAAGAATTATGGATATTCACATTATGCTTTAGAGACTAAGCTTAAATCTTTGAGTTGGTGGATTTTAGAAGGTGTGGATATAAGTTAAAAGATGTGATATTAGCAGCCTATGAAAGTAGTGGGTTTTCTGTTATGTATAAGTGGCTTGACATGTTCTAAAGATTTCAGTAGGCTTGAACAGTGCATGCAAGAATTTAAGTTTGATGATTGCGGAGACTAAACAAATTTAAGAGTTGTATGCCAAGGGATAGTATTAGCAGTGAGATTTATACTTTTAGGTGCAGTCTTGCAGGATGAGTTATCATTTTGGTACATTATTGTATCACAGACCCTTGAGTAGATTGATTATAGTTTAGTTTAGTGTTTAGTGAAGCATTCCCAGACTTATGATGATGACTTGAGTCTAAGGTGGAAGGTTTAGTTAAAAGAATGTAGAAGAAGTGCTTCAATTAAGCTTAAGTTTTCATCATGAGTTAGTCAGAAAAGCCAGCAGTTCAGTTTAGCAGTCAGATAATCATATTTGTATTGTTTGTTTTCACATCTTTTCGTCTAGTCATACTATCAGAATTCATAGTAAGGTAACTATTTCAAGACAGAGTACCTTAGTAGTTGCGAGTATAAATTAGTTCATGCATCATACATTATCTTCAACTCTCAAATATTTAGATATGATTCAATTCATAGATGCCTTATGCACCGCCTCAGCAGTCCTCAAGTATTCTAGTGATGTAAGTTTTTTTAGAGGAACATAGTGTCCGAAGGGGGAGATGCTTTATAACTCCCTGAAGTTATCAATTCCATAAACCCATTCAGTTTCATGCATAGATTCCTATTATGAGTTATCATCAGTTATCATTGCATAGTCAGTCATGCTTTCAAGAGTTAGTTCAGTCAGACCTCAATGCATTAAATATACATGTTCAGTAGAGAAAGTTCAGCTTATCAGTGTATTCAGTCATACGTTCATGAGAACAACTCAGTCAAGTATCCATGCATCAGATATACATGTCCATCATGAGGATTCAGCTTATCAATAGTATCATCTTGGGTATTCTATGCATCTGCTATGCATGCATACTCTAGTGGAAAATTCAGTGTGTCAGTAATTTCCGTTATATAGTGATTTTTTAGATATTCATGTCCCTTAAGTAAGTTCAGTTGATCAGTACTCGTAACTTATAAATCGATATTCGAGGATGAATGATTCCAAGGGGGAGATAATGTAACACCCCACATTTTAGACTAGAATAAAAATCCATTATTCATATGCGTAGATGATCCAAAAGCCTCAAATCCTATGTAAATTTAATGTGTTAATCAATTATGTAGTGTGGGAATCTATTTGATCATGAATTTAGATAATAGAGGTCCCTTAACTTAAGGACAAGTTGAAAGCTTTCCTATCATTCAAGTTTTATTGAGCGTCAAAACTTGGGTAACTTCAATCAATCATAACACCTTGTGTGTATCAAATTAGAGGACCTACAATATGTCAAATGAAATCTCTTTGAATTATCTTTCCAATGATACCAATTTTTTCTAAATCCAATATCGTCGCAAAATGTTATAACCATTTTACTCTAGTATGTCAGCCTAAAAAACTGAGTGACGACATTCGTGATAACTTATCACAAGTATGACGACTTATCATAAATGTAGTCAGCCTTAGGCAGAATCCAGCCCCTAGTGATGACATTTTTTTATAAGTTATCACAAGTTTGATGTCTTATCACGAATTTCGTTATCCTTAGGTAGAGACCAGCTCCCAAGTGACGACATTTGTGATGACTTATCACGTCATGCTTTCAAGAGTGAGTTCAGTCAGACCTCCATGCATTAGATATGCATGTTCAGTAGAGAAAGTTTAGCTTATTAGTGTATTCAGTCATACGTTTATAATAACAACTCAGTCAAGTATTCATGCATCAGATATCCATGTCCGTCATGAGGATTTAGCTTATCAATAGTCTCATCTAGGTATTCTATGCATCAGCTATGCATGCATACTCTAGGGGAAAATTTAGTGTGTCAGTAATTTTTGTTATATAGTGATTTTTTAGATATTCATGTCCCTTAAGTAAGTTCAGTTGATCAGTACTCGTAACTTATAAATCGACATTTGAGGACGAATAATTCCAAGGGGGAGATAATGTAACACCCCACATTTCAGACTAGAATAAAAATCCATTATTCATATGCGTAGATGATCCAAAAGCCTCAAATCCTATGTAAATTTAGTGTGTTAATCAATTATGTAGTCTGGGAATCTATTTGATCATGAATTTAGATAATTGAGGTCCCTTAACTTAAGGACAAGTTGAAAGCTTTCCTATCGTTCAAGTTTTAGTAAGCGTCAATACTTGGGTCAACTTCAATCGACCATAACTCGTTGTGTATATCAAATTAGAGGACCTACAATATCTCAAATGAAATCTCTTTGAATTATCTTTCCAATGATACCAATTTTTACTAAATCCAATATCGTAGGAAAATGTTATACCCATTTTACTCTAGCATGTCAGCCTGGGAAACTGAGTGACAACATTCGTGATAACTTATCACAAATGTGGTCACTTATCACAAATGTCGTCAGCCTTAGGCAGAAATCCATCCCCCAGTGATGACATTTTTGATAATTTATCACAAGTTTGATGTCTTATCATGAATGTCGACATCCTTAGGCAGAGACCAGCTCCCAATTGATGACATTTTTGACGACTTATCACGTCATGCTTTCAAGAGTAAGTTCAGTCAGACCTCCATGCATTATATATGCATTTTAAGTAGAGAAAGTTTAGATTATCAGTGCATTTAGTCATACGTTTATGAAAACAACTCAGTCAAGTATCCATGCATTAGATATGCATGTCCGTCATGAGGATTCAACTTATCAATAGTCTTATCTGGGTATTCTATGCATCAGCTATGCATGCATACTCTAGTAGAAAATTTAGTGTGTCAGTAGTTTCTGTTATATAGTCATGTTTTAGATATTCATTTTCCTTAAGTAAGTTCATTTGATCATTACTTATAACTTATCAAGCGACATTTGAGGACGAATGATTCCAAGGGGGAGATAATGTAACACCCCATATTTCAGACTAGAATAACAATCCATTATTGATATGCGTAGATGATCCAAAAGCCTCCAATCCTATGTAAATTTAGTGTAGTAATCAATTATGTAGTGTGGAAATATATTTGATCATGAATTTATATCGGAGAGTTCCCCTAACTCAAGGACAAGTTGAAAGCTTTCCTATCGTTTAAGTTTTAGTGAGCGTCAAAACTTGGATCAACTTCAATCGACCATAACTCCTTGTGTTTATCGAATTAGAGGACCTAAAATATGTCAAATGAAATCTCTTTGAATTATATTTCCAATGATACCAATTTTTCCTTAATCTGATACCGGAGAAAAATGTTATACCCATTTTACTCCAGCATGTCAGCCTGGAAAACTGGGTGATGACATTCTTGATAACTACAAGTGTGATGACTTATCACAAATGTCGTCAGCCTTAGGTAGAATCCAGCCCCCAGTGATGACATTTCTGATAAGTTATCACAAGTTTGACGGCTTATCTTGAATGTCATCAGCCTTATGCAGAGACCAGCTCCCACGTGATAACATTTGTGATGGCTTATCATAAATCTGACGATATTTCAGCCTTGGTCATCAGCTAATATTTTTAACAATTGGGAAGTGGTTTTGTAAGGGTATTTTGGTCTTTTCCTTTACCTCCCATGACTTATAAACCTCAAGGGACGTAACTTTCTCTTATTTTTCTTTAGTTAAATATCTCAACAACCCTTTCTTACACTTTCAACCACGAGATTAGATTTTTTATTAAAATCATCTCCCAAATGAAAGATTCAAGCCCTTTTTCCAAGATAATTAAGAATTAAGTTTCCCAATTCAAGAACTCTCCAGCAACTCATCAAAGATTCCTTTCTATGGTATGCGTAGTGTTCATCCATGGATCCCTTTCATCCATGGAGCTCACGAATCATGTTTCAAATTATAAATTGTGATTTCCCTGTTGTTTTATGACTATATGCATGTTGATAATGGTTGTTTGGATTCAAGATTGTATGTTGATGTGTTTTTCATGAAGCATATGAGTAGGTTAGTTAAAACCCATGAATTTTGGATGGATTAAGATTGTCACATTGATATGTACACCTATGCCCAAAGTTGCGCATGTAAGGTGTTTGATAAAATAGCAAGAATAATAGAATCTATGTTTTTATGACTTAATAGTTCTTTATTGACTAGTTCATGTTCTATTCCTTATGTTTCCATATGAATTCCATGTTATTGATATGTGTTATTGTTATGAGTTATTGTTGTGATATGGAATGTCCATGATATTGAGGTATGCAAGTATACCCATGTCATATGTATTCCCTTTCATGTATAAGATGTTGAGAACCATGTGTAGTATGAAATCCCTTACTTATGGTATTGTGAATTGTGGATGTTATTCCTATGATCAAGAAGTATCATGTGTATCAGTTTCCTTCCATCGAGTCCTGGGGGTACTTGTACCCAAAAAATATAACTGTGTGCCTAAATCTGAGTTAGTCTCAAGATAATCTCAGTCGTGCTATGATCAGTAGAACTCAGTCAGTTACAGAATTTAGAAATCTCAGAAAGTTATAGAACTTAAGAAATCTCAGCAATCTAAGTTTCGTTATCATTCTAGCTTCAGTTCAGTACTCTGCTCAGATCTCAGTGGCATTCAAGAAATCAATTCAGAAGTTAGTATCATTCATTCAAATAATAAATTTAGTGGTATTCTGTCAGATAATGGAACCAAGTGAACTCAGTCATCTTAGTCAAGTAAGAAACTCAGTAACAACTTCAGTTCAGATCAAGTACAAGTTCTAAGAATCAGTTCAGAGTCTTTCAGTTGGGAGTAGGAGCTAGCACCGAGCCAGTGCAGGGATGGAGGCTGCCCGTCAGAGATGCAGAGTCATTAGGAGTAATCCCTGAACACCAGAACTGCCTAGACAATGCAGGATGTAGGATTCACCCGTTAGAAAAAGGCTTGTCACCCTTCAGAGAGGCTTAACTATTATACTGCCTTAGGCTTGACTTTCTACGAAGGTCACCCATCAGATAGGCTTGACCAAAGAGGTCTTTACTCGTGGCATGGTATTGATACCCTTCCAGCTGGGGTTATAGGTTGGACCCCACCAGTTCAGATTCGGGGCATATGGCTTAAGTGAGCACTCCCACAGTTACGGTTTCAGTATCAGTCTTCAGAGTAGAACTCAGAAATCGGGACTGTCAAATACAGTCATCAATCTTAGTAAGGAACTCAGATAGTTCCACAAATTCATAGACCACTCACTAGATAGGCTTTGTATAATATAAAGTTACTTAGTATTAGTACTTACAGAGGTCACCCATAAGATAGGCTTGATCTCAGTCTCAGATTCAGTTGAGTATTCTCAATATCAGTTCCAGATATCATCCGTTAGTTAGTCCTGATCTCAAGCTTAGTCACTCTTAATCATTATTAGAAGATCTAGACTGTCAGATACAGTCGCTCAGTTTCAGTTACTTACACATGGATGTATTCTCACATTTATATTAGTCCATATTATTCAAGCATATAAACCCTTTTGCATTCATCCTACCTCACTCGTATACTCAGTACATTCATACGTACTGACACATTTTCACTATGGTTCTTTCTCTTATGATACACCATTAGTTCAGAGGTACGAGTTCTAGAGTAGTAGTAGCATTGCAAATTTCAGCAGTCAGAGTAAGCAGTGAGTCTTCATTCTTCGAGGACCTAATTACTACTTTATTACTTCAGTATTTCATTTTGGGTTTCAGTAGTCAGGAGTTAGTTGGAGACATGTTCCTTCCACTCCCTACTTCAGACAATTAGAGTCTTTCAGACTAGATTCAGACTTCAGTATTTTGGTTTTGTTTTGGTATTGTGATACCACTTTATTCAGACATTGTTATTATTCAGATTATGTTCAGTATTGAACCTTATGGCATTTCAGTTCATGTTTTCACATTTATATTCATATATTATGCAGTGTACAGGTACATATATTACTCATGGGTTAGCTTGTGGTCCCTCGGGGTCATGAGCACCGTGTAGCATTTCGGTTCAGATAATCGGGGCGTTACACTAAATTTCTTAGCATGTGAAAAAATTTCATTTTGACCATGATGGTATATCTTTTTCGGGAGACAGTTATTATTTTGTTTTCTCCTTTTATTAATAAATTATTCATTTTTTGTTCCATCACTATCAATAACACAAATTTACTTACCAACTCCCATTTCCATCATAATAATGCTAAAAGTGCTCAATTCTTTACAAGAAAGTTTTAAGATGACCCAAAAAAATTGAGATCAAAAGTCACATACTAATTTTCTTCACAAGATCCACACAAAAATTACACCACCACCATTGTTATTATCGAAATTCACAAAAACAATCACCAAAAAGTTTTGTATTCGCCATCAAAATCACAACATTATCATTTTCAATCATCAAAAACAAATACCAATTTTTTTCATGAATCACCAATTTCACCATCAAATAGTAAAGAATAAGCACTCAATTCGTGAAAAAAATAGATCTAATGAAGTAAAATTACAGTGATAAGAAAAACGGAGAAGAGAAAAGGGACAAAATAAAAAAAAAGGGAAGAAGAAGAAGAATATGAAAGGTTGTCAATGGAGGAGAGGAGGCTATGAATTTTTTCTTTTTTTCCTTTTTTGTTTTTATTTTATTAGAATAGGAATACACAATGTTCATGAAAGATCTGCAACTAATACTCTCCAACAATATCTATCAAACAACAAAGATATAAAATTTCAAGTAGCTTAAATTGATTTTTTTATTTTTTAAAAGATGTACTTTACCTTGCAACTTCTTTAAATTTATTTTTATTAGTAAAATAGTCCACACAGCTACATTTTAAAAGAGAAAAAAATCAAAAAGATGTTTTTTTTCTTTTTCTTTTTCTTTTTCTTTTTAATTTGTTGCCACAACAGCTTTTGGGATGCAAACAAATTCACTTTTAAATAGCATAAGTGTGAAATAGGTCATCTCAATAGTTTAGGTGTGTCTTCGACTTTTCGAATATAGTTTAGGATGAAAATGATGACTTTTCTCTTATTTTAATAACAAAATGTGTATACACCAACAATTACTTTTAATTTTCAAATTCTAATAAGTTAATAGATAGTATAACCTTTTCTTCTTTAATAACCAACTTAAATTTTTTTCTCTTGGAGAGAGAAAGACTCTCTCTCTCTAAAAATCCCAATATGACCCAAACGATGGCACCCTATGCTAACACCCTACCTTTTAACTCCACCACCAGATCCATTTGATAAGAATAATAACCTGATGGAAAAGGACCCTCTCCCCCCCATGACAATCCTATAAAGAAGCTATGACGGAGAAATCACCGACAAACTCGGCTTACTATGACCAGGATTTTCTCAACGATAATGGGGATAAAACCCTTGCTGCTGCAGAAGCATCCATCATTCTTTCAAAGTAAGAAAAGAGCAAGATTTACTCACCATGGAAATATTCAATGATTATTAAGTGTGTGGGGAAAAAATTTAATCATCAATATCTCAGAACTAAGTTATCGAAGATGTGGAGAGTTGAAGAGAAATTAGCGCTCATATATCTCGGTAAGGACTATTTCACGGTGAAATTAGCACTAGAAGAAATCCAATGAAGAATCCTACATGATGGTTCATGTTTTATAACGGGTTCCTTCATATCAATAAGGAAATGAGAACCCAATTTTGTACCAAGTAAGTCAAAAATTTCTTATACGACAATTTAGTTGTGTCTATCTTACTTACCATCGGAATTCTACGACAAGTCAATTCTGGAAAAAATTAGGAAAAAGATTGGATACCTTTTGAAGATTGATACATGCAACTCTTCAACCCTCTTAGGTAGATACACGAGGATTTGTGTTCAGGTTCTAATGGATACTCCGATGCGTACTACTATCAGCATTAGAGATCACCCACAACCAATTTGCTATGAAGGATAGAGAATATTCTGTACGAGATACGGAAGATTAGGTCATACACTGAGGAATTATGACTTTAAAGCTGCTAAAACTACCCATGAAAATCCTAACAACATAGCCACGTAGAAGTATGATGCGGAAGCTCAGGTGAATAAGTGAAAAACTGTGACCTTTTGAAAGAAGAATGCTCAATCTAAGGTAAAATAACAGAAGCTCCCACCCAGACCAGGTGCAAGTAAATAACCTAATCCAATTGTTAAGGTTAAAGCGTATGATGTGGATTCAAGTAAGTTTATTGACCTCCACCCCCCCACCCCCCACCCCCTCACCCCGGCAGCAACATAAGTAAAAAATATCCTCAAAAAGGGGAGCGACAAACCCTTCTCATTGGGTCAAGAGACAAGGGCTAACCTGGACATAGAGTCCAGTAACCCGATTAGTAAAGGAAGATTGGGCCAAAAGACACTAGATCATTTGGACAAGGAGTCCAGTAACTGGGTTAGTAACAATAGATCCCATTTTGGGCCTCGGGTAAATACATCCCAAAGCTTATCCCATACCCAAAAAGAAAAAAATACACCCACCAAACTCTGAACTTATTGGGAGGAGATATTAAGTCAACTCTCATCTTTTCTAATAAGAAAATACAGGGCAATCCTTCTCCTGCTGATATGACCACCACCGGTCAAATCATCTATCAAAATTTCCTACCGACACAAAACCAGTAGGCTGCATCTCATACAAATGGTGCAAGATCCTTCCCCAAGACCTCTTATTTAACTACTCTCTTATCCCAATATGAAAAGGAAGCCACTAGTTTTTCCTTTTCTTCTCTCCTCTCCCTCACCTTTCTATTTTTTTATCCCACTCTATAAAAAATGGACGACTGGAATCCCTCACCACTCAATACAACCACCCTGACCCTCTTTACGAAGCCACTTCCTCTAGACCATGCTCCATTATATTGGTTGGATATGGGTTTCTAAGAAATAATCCCCACCATTAAAGAAGAGATAGAGGAGAGACCAGTAAAGGTTGTGCTGTAGCACCTGACCTACCATTCACTCCTTATGAAGGAAGCCCTAAACCAGAGTCTGAAAAACTATAGAAACAACTTATAGATGTCTACTCTAATAACCATCGGGGTATTGAATCAACTAGAACCTCTGTCAATAGAGACCTTGATAGAGATGCTGAATCAAGTGGTACACAGCCTCCTTTTCATTCCCCTCCAAATCCCCAACTTCTTATGAATAGACCAAAGCTCCTACAACTGGAGAATACATCTTATTTAGTGGATGTGACCCAACCAAAATTTCTACAACGAAAGACTCGTCAAGAAAGAGAAAAAACTACGAAAGTGTTAAGAGCAAGCAATTCAAAAATGAAAGAATCTTAGCAACCATGAAAGTCATAGTTATAGAGGTAACCACCCTCGACAAAATAGTAGCTTTAAGGTTCACAGAGTAAGTTGGTGATATGTGGATAATCCTACTACCATGGGACTTAACCAATTCACAATGGAGACCAGGCTCCCCAGTACACTGATAGGGGGATGTTGAAGACCTCTTTGAACCCCTTAAAGTCAATGATTAATGTGAATCTACCACAAACAACCCTGAATATAATGGACAAAGAGAAGAATGTGGTATATGCTCAATCTCTAACGTAAATTAGATTAAGGATGAACATAATTGTATGAAATACTAGAGGGGATAACAGTGCATAGTTCAAAAGACATTGCACTGCTATGGTAGGACACTACAAACCTGCAATGCTAGCTCTTCTTAAGGCCAGAATAAATGATCACCACCAATTAACTCAAGACCTTGGATTTGACTATCAAATCCAATCTACTAATATTGGGATGTCTGCTGGAATTATCTTGATGTGAAAAGAGGATTTTTTTAATATCAATGACATCTCTATTACACCTCAAAGCATCCATACGGCTGTTAAGATAAAGGATTCTTTTAGTTCTTGGTTTCTTAGTCTTATCTATGCTTGTACCAATTTTGATAATAGAAAAAGCCTTTAGGAACAACTGTTTGCCATTACGGATACTATTTATAGTAACAACAATGTCAGTTGGCTAGTGGGGGGGATTTTAGTGAATTTCTTAGAGTCACTGATAAGTATAGTGGGAATCCCATCAAGAATAATAGAACTAACAGTTCTTGTAATTGCATTAATTAATGTTGCGTGGTTGATTTGGGCTTTAAAGGGAGTAAATATGTCTGGACTAATAAAAGATATAGGAATAAGAGCCATCTGATTCTTGAAAGGATAGATAGGTGTTTTGCCAATGACCAATGAATACATTTGTACCCTGAAGCAACTGTCACTCACTTCTCCAGAACCCATTATGGCCACTGCCCTCTGTTGGTCAATCTCTCTCATTAAACCCTAACAAGGGATAGACCCTTTAGAATAGAGCCCATGTAGTGCTTTCACCCTGATTTCCCTTCCATTATTGATGAAGATTTTCTCTCCATTGAAAACCTCACTGAGTCTATTGCCTCCCTCCAATCAATCATTCCCTTGGAATAAGGAGTTTTTTGGAAATATTTTCTCTAAATAGAGAAGAATCCTGGTTAGACTAGCTAGCATCCAAAAAGTACCCACTACCCTACTAGCTCCTTTCTCTATACCCTTGAATTGAATCTCCTTAAAGATTACAATGACATCCTTAAATATAAGCAGGACTTCTAGAGACTTAGGTCCAGAATAAACTGGCTCACAGAAGGGATGCCAGTACTAGCCTTTTCCACAATGCTACTTTTAACAGGAGGAGGAAAATAGGATTAATTCCTTGAAAAATAAAGATGGTAGCTAATGAACTACCCAAAAGGACATCAATCACTCCATACTGATTTTTTACAAGGATCTCTACTGCACTGACCATTCCTTCTCCCACCTGAGATGCCAGAAGAACCCCTCCTCTTAGGGCTCTATCTCAAATAGAGCCCATAGGTGCTGGACAGTATCCCTAGTATCTCTGAGATCAGGAAAGTTGTCTTCACTTTTAAGGCTAACAAAGCTCCTAAACGGGATAGTCTTCACCCCCTCTTCTATAAAAAATTCTAGGAGACCAACAGCCCCCAACTTATTTCCTTTTGTACTCAGATATTCTCAACAAACAAAATAGATAAAGAGGTAAATATACATCTGCCTAATCCCCAAGTGTTAGAATGGTATCTCCTTACAAAAGTTTAGACCTAATGGCCGTTGTAATACCCAATACAAAATCATTACCAAGATTATTGCTAACAAAATAACACCATACCTTCCCAATATCATTGGTCCTACCCAAACTAGTTTTCTAGCCAATAGGAGATCCTCAGACAATGCTATCATTTTCCAAGAGTTCATTAGCCACCTCTCTAAAATGAAAGAGGCTAAAGGCAATATGATCATCAAGATTAACCTGGAGAAAACATTCAATGGAATTGAATAGTATTCAT
Source organism: Capsicum baccatum var. pendulum (assembly GCA_030864225.1). Taxonomy (NCBI): domain Eukaryota; kingdom Viridiplantae; phylum Streptophyta; class Magnoliopsida; order Solanales; family Solanaceae; genus Capsicum; species Capsicum baccatum. The sequence continues at coordinate 220,279,372 of CM061552.1, read as the reverse complement.
TAAAAAAGCCTTTCACTTCTTTAACTTCCTTGCCAAACTCTCTAATATGATCATGTTTTGTATCGCATCTACCTCTATCTCTATCCTCACTAATGGTTATAGAACCCAATTCTTCCAACCTTCAAGAGGTATAAGATAAGGAGATTTGATCTCCCCCCATATCTTCATCTTATGCATGGAGCTCTATTCCAGAAGGATTGACTATAAAGTTGATCTCCTTAACTGGACTCATATTATCATTTGCATAAGAGGTGAAAAATTCTCCCACATCTTCTTTATAGATGATTTGACTTTGTTTGCTAGGGCCAATAAGAAAAACTGTGTGATAATTAGGAAACTCTGAACTCTTTCAATTCCTTGTTTGGCGAAAAATTCAACAGAACCAAATCCAAAGTCATCTTCTCTAGGATCTGCTCTCCCAATACCTGCAACTATCTAGCCTCTATCCTGAACATCCACCCTAAAACTACCTTTGGAAAATATTTGGGATTTCTCATCTTCCATAAAGCTCTTACCAATGTTGATTTCCAGTTCATCATCGACAACATGAAAGTTAAATTAGCTGGTTGGAAGACCAAGTTTCTTAACATAGCTGGAAGGACCACCCTAGCCAGAGCCTCCCTTAATAGAATCCCTAACCATATCATGCAATACATCTCCCTTTCCCATAAGATCACCAATCACATTAACAAGATCCAAAGAAACTTTATCTGGGGTATTACTGATGTTAAGAAAATATACATATGATTAAGTGGGATGTAACCACTAAACCTAAACATTTGGGGGGGTTTGGGTATCCAGCAAGCTGGTGTTAAAAACAATACTATGAATTATGCTCCAGCCTAGAGACTTATAAAAAAAACGATTCTCTCTGGGATAAGGTCTTAATCAATAAATACTCACACCATCAACAAACATATGGTTTCCAGGACCTGGAAATATATTACCACTAGCCAAGTCACTTGCAAAGAGGCCTTCTTTTGGACCATTCACAAAGGGGAACAAGCTAAGTTCTGGATTGATAGGAGGCTGTCCACTACTGAGGCTTTAAATATCCTCATCCAAAGGACTATTACTACTGGCTTCATCAAGCCACTATCTCTGAACTTTGCATAAATGGAATATGGGACCTCTTTTCCCTTCCATTCAATCTTTCATTCACCTTTCTTCAGTCCATCCAAAATTATTTCTTCCACACCACTAGGCGTCCCACTGACTACCCTATTTGGGACTTAACTAGTAGTATGGTTTTTACTAGAAGAAGTACCTACAAGAACATTAGTACCAAATTCCAGACCCACACTGGAAACAAAATTTTTAAGTGAATCTGGAATATTAAAATCCCTAATAAGATGAAATACTTTCTTTGGCTCCTCAACTATAATAGACTGCCTTGTAACTCCATCCTTATCAGAAGAGGTATCCCTATATAGCCAAGTTTCTATAAATACAACAATGCTCATAAGAACATAAAGCATCTCTTCTGGGCTTGTCAATAAACTACTCCCCTGTGGACTATTCTATTCAGCAAAATGGGATGTGCAGCCTCAAATTTTGCAGGCATAAATGGAAATGACATGCTCGATTCACCAAGAACTGGTTCCATAATAAACCCTTTGAAAATCATATTAATCTTGATATTTTATCTATCTTCTGTCTTTGGGAATTATAGAAATACAGGAATGGGAGTGTGTTTAATAATACCAATGTCCTCCCCACTTATGAGAATTATTTTATCGCAACTATTGAGTACACTGCATTGTTAACATCTCAACACCCCTAGGAGATCAAACCATCACTATTTCGATTAAATGGATTCCCCAGTAAGGAAATCTTACAAACTGAATACTGATGGTTCCAGCTTGGGGAATCTTGGGGTGGGGGGTATAGGGGCACAATCTGAAATGATAAAGGTGACTAGATTCTGGGATACTTTATCAGCCTAAATTTGTGACACATGCATATAAACTTTTAAAAAATAAAATTTCTTCACTCTTCTCTTTCTTTATTTCTTAAGTTGTTTTTTTTGGTAATTCAGATTAGATTAAATTAAATAAAGTAGAAAATGTTGCAAATTACAGATAGCCATTCAGTCGGGCTAAAAAATATCAGTATCAGCACTATGGGAAGTGTTATACATCTTGACATCCCAATAAAACAGAGTTCCTAAAATGTTCGCCTATACATGTTCTAGTGCAAACACTGGAGGAACTGCCAAAATATGAGTGTTGCCAAAAAAATTTCTCCTCACTCCTTCCTTTGCAAGTGAGTTAGCTACTTGATTTTGCTCTCTATAGTAGTGTCGCACGAAGGCTCATTCTTCTCAGAATGGACCAGCAGGCATCGATAATATGGTCATAATGCGTGTTACCATGTTTCAGCATGTGAATAACCTCTTTTGAATCAATATTAATTTCAATAGGGTAGAGGTTAGTAGCCTCAAAAAGTTTTAGTCCCTCAAGATTTAGATGATTTCCTCCACACATGTCACAAGCCTCGACTTAAACTGACTAATGTGCATTCACCTAAAAAGATTCAAAATTTTATGCCAAAGAAGCAATCTGTTATGTTAGTATATTTAAAGCATCTTCATGATTTATCATAGCAGCCTTTTTGATGATTATGTGATCAAATTGCCATTGAATAGCATTTTTTGAGATTTTATTCATTATTTGAAGTGCTTCCTCTATGGTTTTACCCATGATAGAGCCTCTCGTAGCTGCATCTATAATATTTCTATAAGAAGGCTTTAGTCCATGATAAAAAATATACAATTGCATATATTCAGGTATGCCATGATGTGAATATTTTTTTAACATTGCTTTTAATCTTTCCCAATCCTGATAAACTGATCCAGTTTCCGTCTGCAAGAAATTAGAAATCTCTTATCTTAACGTTTTAGTTTTAGCTGGAAAAAAATATTTGTTTAAAAATTTCTGAGTCATCTTATCCCATGTGGTGATAAACCCTTGAGGTAAACTTTGTAACCATGTTTAGGCATCTTCTTTGAAAGAAAAGAAAAATAGCCTTAACTCAATTGCTTCAGGAGAGACTCCATTGTATTTAGCAGTTTCAACTAATTCTAAGTAATCAATCAAATGACTATGTGGATTTTCACTTGGATTACCAGAAAAAGTACATGATTATTGTATTGTTTGAATTAATCCAATTTTGATTTCAAAATTATTGGCTGCTACTGGGGGTTTTCAGACACTAGATTAACAGTTGAAGTGGTCTGGTTTAGCGTAATCCCTCAAAATTCTTTTTGAGGGTCTAGGCACCACTTTATCAAACTGATAATCTAGAGCATGTGATGGAATTTCTGGTGGATTAATTTCATCATCCGGACAGTGTTCCATTCTGCTAAAGTTTTGAGAAGTTAATGTTTGTTCTTTTCTACGCCAACAAATTGTTCTTTCAATTTATGAATCATAATTGGCTAAATTTTTATTGAGGAGCGAACCATAAACTGCCTGAAAATTATAAAGTAGAGAAATAAGTTCAATAAAAATAAATAAAGTAAGATGAGAAAGAGATTAGCAATAATAATAATAAATAGAAAAGTAAGCTCTCAAAGTAGTATCAAAACATTTAGTCTGAAGTAGATGTATGCCAATTCCCAGCAACGGTGCCAAAAATTTAACGAGGCCAATATCTATAGAATTTTGTTGCTCATACTCTGTCAAATTCTAATATAGTTTAAGATATCGTCCCACAGAGATTGAAAATCTATGCTACAAACTTATTGTATTTTGACTACTATTTGAGAATCAAATTGATGAAAAGAGAGTAATTTCTTAGGTTTGAAAACAGAAAACAAAGTATGTGAAGAAATTGTGCTTAAAAGATTATCTTGGAGAGGAAGTTGGGGTTGTTGAATTCACTTGGTATGTCTATCATAATAAAATTATTATTTTAGTAATTTCTACAAAATTGTAGATTAACTTTCTAGATTTTATTTATGTGTTTATTAGGAATAAAGACCCCTTACGAGTAATCTTTAAATCAATAAAATTACTTGAGACAATCTCTTTGCGAGGATATAGATTGAAAGAAATAAGATAAAGACCTCTCAAATCAACAATCTTATTTGATTCAATCCCTCCGTGAGGATACGAATTGAGACAAATAAGATAGAGATTATTTAAATCTAAGAAATGGTTCGAAATAATCCTTCCGTGAGGATAAGGATCAAAAGACGAAATTTCAAAGATTTGAAATAGCAAGTGACTAAAAATTTTTATTACTTATATTTTATAAAATACTTATAGTATATTTAGTTTTGTGGGAAGCACAACTTAATATAACTATAACTATAATATAAAATATCAAGTAACTGTAATTTCTAGAATAAGTATTTCAACACGGAGTATTTAGCTTTTAAATAAAATCAAGTCTTGAAAGAACTAAAATAAGATTTATATCATAATATTATATCGAGTTTCTTCAATGCTCCCAACACAAAGAGATCACTCCATTATGTAAGTGAAAAAAAAAATTTAATTTAAGAAACTAGATATGTGGAAAAGACTTGAAGAAATATTTATCACAAGAGACCAATACTTTATTTTTGCTAATTGTTGGATGCCTAATAATCAAAGAAATGCCTCTATTTATAGAAAATTATAATGTTGAACCAAAGAATGCATTCTTTGAAGTGGTGATTGTGACGGTCACTTGTAACTTCTTCTGAAAACCTTCACTTCTTTCGTTCCTTCACTTGACGGGTGTGAGTAAGCTTTTGTAGTGGTGGTTGTGACGGTCACTTGTAAATTCTTCTGAAAACCTTCACTTGTTTCATTCCTTCACTTGACGGGTGTGATTAAGCTTTTGTAGTTACACCCGTGGAATCCTTTTATTTCTTTATTTCTTGTTTTGTATTCTTCTTGTACACTTTTTCTTGCAGAATTCGCCAGAAAATATGCGAGGATCGAATATAATTATTCATATTTCATTTAAAAAAATAATTTTTTATTCTTACCCCCTACTACTACGTATGTACTACTATTTCTATTTTTATTATTATTATTATTATTATTATTATTGTTGTTGTTGTTGTTGTTGTTGCTGCTGTTGTTGTTGTTGTTGTTATTCTTATGCTGCCACTTCTTTTCTTATGGTACTATTATTATATATATATGTATATATATACATATATGTATACATATATATATATATATACATATATATTTATACATATATATGTGTGTGTATATATAATCACTTTGGTCGTACTCACATTGTGTTTTTATCCCATGAGGGGATTACACATGACTGCTTTAATCCTATGAGGGGACTACACATGGTTGCTTATTCATTTTCTTATACTGCATTTCATTTTTATTTTTTTGAATGTGTTTCTTATATTAAAAATTTGTTATTTTATTTGTTTGTTTCAACAAATCATAAAAAATAACTTTAATTTTTTTCTATTACCCTTCTATATTTTCTTAAGAATCCCACATGGATTTTTAATTGGTCAATATTTCTTTTTTATTTTTAAAATATTTTTCTTCTTTATCTTAAAGTATTTATCAAATTTTACTTTTCGAAAGTCAAATTATATGCAGTTTAATCAGTACTTTGAAAAAACATCACTAAATTGATAGAAATGTTGTGACTAGTTTTTATTTTTATGAAGTATTTGAATAGCTAATTTATAATTTTAAATATTTAATTAACTTAACACAATGTAGCTTCAAATTCTATCAAATAGTCTTTTGAAATATAAAATGATGAAATCTAATCAACTTTTGAAGTAAAATTTTCTTTTACCACCGAAAATATATCAACCTTTGATATTTTTATTTCTTTAGTGACCTCATACGTGCTTATAAATAAAAAAGACGCAGTATGGTGCATTAAAACTCTGATATGCTCGTAGTTGGGAAAAATTGAATCACAAGGATCTATTAAACACAACATGACCTTACATTTCTACAAAAGGCTATTTATAATGTGCTTTAAATTTATCCTAAATTTTATTTGAAATATCTATAAATTTATTTGTTAACGTTCATTTGGGCCCGGGCTAAGCACTGGCCAAATGACACTAGTATATATATACAGATGTTGTAAATAATTACAAAATGATTGTGGTGGCTATTCATAATTTCTTAGTGTAACTCCTCCTTTAAGTGTAGTAATTCCCTCACCTCCTCAGTGATCATCCCTTCCTCCATGTTCTTCCCCCACATTCTCACAGATTAATGTCATGTTTATGATACCTCTTGAAGTTCCTTCATGTAATACTATAAATAGAGATCTTGAGGAAGATGTTGTACACGTTGAAAAGAAGAAGAAACTTATCTTATCTCTATTATTCCTATTGTCTTGTTCTTTATCTCTTTTTGATTTGATTAGTCACTTTATTTAAAGGTATGCATTGTTTTTTTAATAACAAGTATAACACTTAGTGTTGTTATAATTTTCAGCGATGAATCAATTCATCTCACTGTTAATTTCTTTTTTGTGATTATATAAATTAGTTATTAGCTTATTAAAATAATTTTTAGCTCTTTTCTTGTGTAAGATAGTAAGTGATTTTTATAACTATTTTGATAGTAATAACTGTTTTCACTATATGATAGTAGTGGTCTATTAATAACCATCACAAGCATTATATCATTTTAACGTATTGTTTAAAAAACAAAAATGTTACTGTTTCGTGAAATGAAAAAAAAAAAATCTGCTTATGTGACTATTTTTTTTGGTAAAATGTGTTACTTAGTAGTAGAAATAAAGTCAATGTTTTGAAGTAATATTATATTATTTTTAATTTAATTTTTTTTGATAGTATTCATCATGTCGAATTTATCAAATCTTGAGTTTGTGGCACTTGATATCTCCATGAAAAATTATTTGGCATAGGTTCTCGGCATAGTGTCTTAGTTCTACTATTACCCTAGATAATGCATCGTCGAGTCAGGACAAGGACAAGGCTTTGATTTTCCTTTGTCATCATTTGAATGAAGGATTGAAGGTTGAATACCTGACTGTGAAAGATCCACTTGAATTGTTGACTGATTTGAAGGGAAGGTATGACCGCCTAAAGGTCATGATACTCCCTAGAGCTCATTATGAGTGGATGCACTTACAGTTTCGAGATTTTAAAATCGTTGTTAAATATACTTTTGTTGTATTCAAGATTGTTTCCCAATTGAAATTATATGGAAAAATCATAAATAATGAGGACATGATGAAAAAGGCACTTACTACTTTTCATGCCTCAAATATGATATTGCAGCAACAATATCGTGCAAAAAGCTTTAAGAAGTATTTTGAATTAATCTCATGTCTTCTGGTGGCTGAGCAACATAATGTCCTTTTGATGAAAAATCATAAAGTCTATCCCACTGAAGTTGCTCCATTACTGAAAGCAAATGGGGTACAAGCGCATGGCCAGCCTGAAAGGCGGTAAAATTAGGGTCATAAAATATGTGTGGGTGTAGCAATGGCAGGGGAAAATATATTAATCGTTGTGGTGGTCGTGACTAGGAAAGGGAGAACCAAATGGGTCCTCAAAACAATCCTTCAAGAGGCAAGTGTCATTGTTGTGACAATTGAAAGAATAAATGTCGGGTGCCTAATCATTTTGCTAGGCTTTATCAAGATTCATTAAAAAGATAGTGAAATGAAGGTGGGACCTCTTTTAATGCCTGAATGGAGTCACACTTTACTTTCAAAAATGATGATGAGGCAGGACCTTCACAAAAATGTGATGAAAATGTTGAGGTAAACTTGATTTTGAAAGATGGTGATTTTGATGGTCTTGATGAGATTACTCATTTAGCAGTTGAAGACTTCTTTGGAGGTCAAAATTGACTCTTGATCAAATTATTGGGAAAATAAATTGTGTTGTTTTATTTATGTGGTTTTTTTAGTTATCAAGACTTTTCACTATGTTGTTTTTATTTTTCAAGAAAAAAAAGTATTTAATTTTCATTGTCAGATTGTTAGATTTCTCATTTCTTATCATGTATTTTTATTTTGTGAAGATAATAAAATTTCTCCAATCTTCAAATTGATTCAAGATGAGTAATGGAGATATATGCCTTCTTGATAGTGCTACAACTCACACTATATTAAGACAATAAACTTTTTCTCTAATTTTGTTATGAAAAGGGTTTATGTTAATACAATATCCTGTAGTACAAAATTAATTGAGGACTCTTGAAAAGCTACCTTATTAATACCCGAGGAAACGATATTGGCCATTGATGATGCATTATACTATAGTAAGTCTCAAAGAAACTTAATAAGTTTCAAGATTATTCGCCAAAATTTTCACAACCTGATTTACGAGTCATGATGACACCTACTTTACTCCACCAGTAAGTAAGCCAAAATCGTAGCCCGAAACTATAAGTAATGGGCTATTTGGTTGAAAGTGGCATAGATGCAGGAAATGTACAAATAAATGAATCACAAGAGATAAATCATAAGTAATATCATTACGGAAGAGAAATAAAAGGAGTAATAACATCCCATGACCTACTAATATTGGTATAAAAACCACTAATCCAAAAGAATGTGAGTATTATCATACTCAAATATACATCAGTCTAAAAAATAAAAAGACAAAGCAAAATACAGAAGATGGAGGAAAGGTCAACTCCAGCATCGATAGCTCACCCTATCTCCGAACTTTGGCTCGCATAATTGAAACATCAATGATGACAACTAGTACTCAAATCTGCACCAAAAAGGTATAGAAGTGTAGTATGGGTATTAAAGCCATAGGCACTCAGTAAACATCGTCGGCCGACTAAGCAAAATTATAATATAAATATAATAAAATGTGAGATAAGTAAGCCAAGTCAAGGGAAGAGGACAAACCTAAAATAACGCTCTAACATAGTAAATAAAAAATTTAAATAATAATAATAATGAAAATCACAACTATATCTATATAACAGTTCCCTATAAGATAGTAAGTGCAATAAAGTAAATAGGATAATGCGGTCCTCAATAAGCCCGAAGGGTGCAATCAAAGAGAAGTAATAACTGGAATCACACTAACAAGTCATATCTAAAAATCATAATTGTGGATCCTCTCAAATCGTAAACATCGGACTTGAACTAGTTACATAACCATCATAAATAACCTCTCAACATCATACTTAAATTGAAACTCATATCATTATTTTCTGCACTTGAACCGAAACTCATATCATGCATACTTTTGAAATCAAACCGATCTTAATATCATAAATCACCAAACTCGAATCGAAACTAGTATCACCTCCCAAGTACCAATCTATAATCAAATGCCATTTATCTAAACCTTCTTGAATAAACAACATAATTAATGTAATACATAAGTTGTATTGGATTTACAAGGGACAAAAAATAATCTTTGCCTAAGGTGGGTCGGAGGGTCCACTTCTAATCCCCAAAATTGATTCTAAGAAAAATTCTACCTCAAACCAGTACAAGGTATCTACTTTCACTACTAGATATTAAATGTGTCATATTTTAGTCCTAAAATAAAAATTCTACCTAAAGAACAATTAGTTAAGTCAATTGCACTTAAGTACGGCCTCTAAATTGTCTAATTAATCCAATCCATGCTAACTACAACTCTAAGTCCTAATTTCCAAAACATATCTAGTAGAGTGTCATAAATATACTACAATTTAATCCAATCTATGAGAAAGTTAAACCTAGCCTACCTGGACACCAAATAAAGCCTGGTGAAATCTGTTAAATCATCAGTTTCCCTTTTTGAGAAGCTTCGCTTGATGCTACGCTATCAAACTGATAATCTACTTATCAATACGAGAACAACATTGGCTATATTGCATTTTCACTTATCGGGTTCAAAATCAAGACAAAATCTCATATAGGGACCAGTTGCGGGATCACACTTTTGAAATCATTAACACGTCCCTCTATGCTCAAGGAATATTTACCCTCAATAGTAGGACATTCCGGGCTAAAATGATAACTCAATCTACTCAACAAGAATCTAGGGGTTTTGGAACTAAATTAAGAAATTACCCAAGAATTAAACATAAACTTACCAAGTATTCAAAGATCTCACAGGCACCCTAAAATCTCTGAAGAAATGTTTCCCCAACTTTGCACACTCTCTAGGTCTTAAAGCTATTGAACTTGTGGAAATATAGGGAAATAAAATGGAAAAAGGGGAATTTAATGGCCTCCCAGGTGCCGCTTAAGTGGTCACTTGACCGCTTAATCAATCACCACTAAAGTGGTACCCGTTGAGCCTGCATCCTCCGCTTAAGCAGATAGAGGTTCACTTAACTAGACTTTACCTTAATAGAATGGGCTCTGCTTTAGCTACCCCAACCAGTAAACCTGTTCACTGAAGAGACCAGATGGAATCTTAAGCGGCTTTCACTAAAGCGACCCGACTGTTACTTTAGTGATTGCACCAACTGAGTAGTGCACCAGCTGGGACTTAGAAAATTTCCAAGTCTCCACCGACCCCTTGTGATTCATCCAAAATCTCATGAGCGCAAACAAACTATGTTACCCTATCAAATTCGACATTTCAGACTTAATGGTACAGTTGAAATTCCCATTTGAGGTTGTTTTGATGAAAAGTAGGCCTACCCCAGGGCCATTTTCTTTAAATTTTGACCAATAGTTTGAAATGAGTTCGAAAGGCTTTGGACCCAAACTAAAGGTTCCTATAGCCTAAAATCAATATTTCAGAGGTTTTATAACTTTTAGAATTATCATATGAGGTCGTTAAACTAAAGTTTTCCCCAAATAGCCAATTCCTACTAGCGAAGATGTCAAAATAGGGAATTGGCTCTAAAAAATAAATGAACTGTCCAGTAATAGAACTGTCAGCTCCAGCAAGTCATAAATGACTTAGGACAGCTATAGAAAAGCTCTAAATAATAAAATAGGTAGAAATATAGAAATTGACCTAGAGGGTCATTATAATATACACTACTAAAAGAACTTTCTTTCGCAAAAGTAAAGGGTTAGGATGTATCTGAAGGCTTGAACATGTAAAGATACTAGGTCCACATCTCACTCATGATCTCCCAAGTATCCTTCTCTACCTCTAGTGCCTCTACTGAACCTTATCTATTGAAATCTCCTTAGATCACAAGCGCCTAACATCCCTGGCCAATATGAACATCGACTCTACCACAAAGGTCAATCTCTCATCCAAATAAATTGAGTACTACTGAAGCACATAAGACTCATCGAGAATGTACCACCATAACACGAAAACATGGAAAACCAAATGTATAGTAGGAAAATACAAGTGTAAGGCTAACTCACATGCCACCTCTCTAACTGTGAGAAGGATCTCAAATAGTTTAATATCTAGGCCTGAGCTTGCTTTTTCTCCCAAACATTATCACACCCTTCATGATGATACAGGGAGAAATACCCAATCTCTAACTCAAAATCTCAAGGAACAAAGCCTATGATTTGTATAATAGTTTTGCCTACTCTGAGCTACCATCAGCCTATCCTGAATCACCCTGAATCTATCTAATGACTCATGAAGTAAGTTAGTACTGCAGGGTTGAATCTTAGAGGTCTCAAACCATCCAATTAAAAATTGACAATGCCTGCCATATAATGCCTTAAATGTCTATATTAATACTTGAAAGATAGCTATTATTATATATGAACTCCGCCAAAGCTATGTGTTGCTCCCACTAACCTCCAAAGTCTATAACACAGATTCTGAGAATATCCTCAGAAACTTGAATAGTTCGATCTGACAATCCATTAGTCTGTGGATGATAAGTTGTGCTAAGATCCACCTAAGTACCTAACTCCTCCTAGAAAGGTCTCCATAAGCTAGAAGTGAACATTGAGCCCCAATTTGAGATGATAGATATAGACACTCCATGCAAGCAAACTATCTCACGAATATAGACATGAGACAACCTCTCGGTACTGAAGGATATTCGAATAGGAATGAAATATGCCAATTTGGTAAACCTATCTATAATAACCCATATACCATTAGAACCACAAAAGGTGACAGGCGAACCCCTTGCAAAATCTATGGTGATCCATCCCACTTCTACTCAAGAATAGGAAATCTCTAAATTAGGCTGCTAGGCTTATGATGCTCGGCATTCACCTACTGACAGCATAGGCAACGAGCTATAAAGCCTACCATATCTATCTTTATACCACTCCACCAATAATGCTACCTCAAATCCCTATATATCTTTGTTGTATGAGGGTAAATAGCATATTTGGAGTTGTAAGCCTCATGCAATATCAACTAAATCAAGTTATCAACCCTCAAAACGCAAATGCAACCATCAAATCTCAGAACACCCTTAAAATCTATGGTAGCCCTTATGGATTCACCACTCAACACCTGATCGCGAATGATAACAAGTCCTATATCCTCGAACTAACGACTACAAATCCACTCAAGTAGGTAGATCTCACCTCAATATTAGCAAAATCCTCCCGGGGTCAAAAATATTAAGTCGCACCATCAAGTTCGCTAAGGATTGGATTTCCTATGTCAATGATCTCTGAAAAACCATAATAAAATCCAAACTACCCATACTCACCGTCTTTTGGATTAAGGCATTCGTTACTATGCTCGCCTTGCACGGATGGTATAAATAGAGTGGTGATAACCCTTAAGAAACTCCATCTATCTATGATACCTAGAATTAAAATCTCTCTGGGTTATAAGATGCTAAAGACTATGATTATCGGTGTAGATCCCACAATGCATGCTATATTGCTAATGCCTCTAAATCTTAAGCACAAAACTACCACCACCAACTCCAAATCATGAGTGGGGGAGTTGTGCTCGTGCACCTTCAGTTGTCTCAACACATAAACAATTACTCAACCCTGTTGTATGAAAACACAACCTAAACCAACACCTAAAGCATCATAATATATAGTGATTCCCTTACTCTCGTCAAAAAGAGCCAATATAGAAGATAAAGTGAGAAAATTCTTAAGCCTCCAAAAGCTCAGCTCCCACTCCTAGACCACTGGAAAGGAACCTCCTTTCGAGATAATCTAGTTATCAGTGCTATAGTAGTAGAAAAATCCTCAATGAACCACCTGTAACAACCAGCCAAACTAATGAAGTTGTAAACCTCAAATAGAGATATAGGACTGATCCAGTCATGAATATCATTAATTTTTTCTAGGTGTACTATAATCCCATCCTTATACTGTAACACCCCACAAAATTCTCTTCCAGTCTGAGCCTTAGAGTGTGTTCAGTGAAGAAAAATTCTGGTCCCAAAAGTTTGAGAAGTTTCTTCCCAAGTGTGACATACTTTTTTCATGTATGGAATTGAATAATCTTTCCATCAATAATAAATTCACCCAAATACGATACTTGGGTGGAGAGTTAGAGCCATTTTAGTAAGACAGTGTGCCACTTGGCACTTTAAAGTGTCGCGAAGCTATCAAAAATGAAAATTGTCAAAATCTAATGAGCCTCCGCAATTTGGTGTGTCACACCAAGGCTTAATTTCATAATTGTTAATTTTCAATGGACCAACGCGATTCCACCGCATCATGGTGCCTTTTCAATTCGCAACCACGGTGGCAACACAATTTTTCCACCGCATCGCGCCGTCATACAGTTTCCTAATTGTCCAATTTCTAGTAAACTGGCGTGATTATGGTGTGTCGTGCCAATATGTAAAATCAGGATTTTTTTTAGTTTAATTCCAAGGGCTTTTTGGTCCTTTTCCACTCTTTTTTATCCCCTATATATACCCGATAAAAGGCTCTCAGCCTCATTTCCCATCCTCAACATCAAAACTAGGGTTTTACAAATTCAAAACCCTTATTTATTCTTTAAGCAAAATCAATAGAGATCAAGAGAAATCAAGAGGAATCAAGAATCTCTCCAAGAACTTTCAAGAAAAGAGTTTCCCCAAGGTATGTAGATGTTGATTCTTGGATCCCGTTTATCCAAGAATCTCAAGAAACCTTTTTTAAAATTCAAAGATATTTTATTTATGGTTTTCATGATTCATGTGAGTTAAAATTGATGTTCCTTCTATCATTGAGTTGTGATTCATGTTTGTTTACAAGGCTTTCAAGCTTTGACCCTTGTATGTGGAATTAATGTGATGGTTATGATAAACCCTCTTCAAGTTACTTTCTCTATGATGTGTTCATGTCAATTAAATGTATAAATGGTTGAATAATCAAAGCATTATCCCCATAAGTTTGATAAAATTCTTATGTGAAAAATTTGGGCCATTATAGCATGTTGATTAGGAAACCCCAATTGTGTGTAAGTTCATGCATGCCAAGTATTTGTTGAAATGCCTTAATAAATGAATTATGGTATGATAGCATAAAATCCCTAATTATGTTCAACCCACACATGCCTAGTGTTTGATGAATTACTTAGTGAATGAATTATGTCATAATAGCATAGAATCCGCAATTAGGTGTAGACCCATGCATGCCTAGTGTGGCTGAAAGGCCTTAGTGAACAAGTTAAGACATGATAGTAGGAAATTCCCAAATTACGTGCTCTTTGATACATGATAAGCCTTTAATACATGTAAAGTTCTTGACGAGTAAATTATGACATGATAGTATGAAGTTTTCCCAATCATCTGCTATCCAATACATGCCAAGACTGATATACGTGCAAAGTACTTGATGCAAGACATTGTTGAATGGAGTATGATATAATAACATGTTTTCCCTACTCTATTATATGTCTATAATTCCTAACTTCTTGAAGTGATGCCTTAGTGATTGTGATAGTGAATATATGGTTGTGATTCCTAAATACTTGAAGTGATGCCTTAGTGATTGTGATAGTGAATATATGGTTGTGATTCCTAAATGCTTGAAGTGATGCCTTAGTGATTGTGATGTGAATATATGGCTATGATTCCTAAATGCTTGAAGAAATGCTTTGGTGATTGTGATGATGAATGAATGATCGTGGTTATGACTAGTCAAGAATGGTTATGATTCCTAAATGCTTAAAGAGATGCTTTGGTGATTATGATGATGAATGAATGACCGTTGTTATGACTAGTCAAGAATGGTTATGTCTTACTTTTATGTTATCGAGTCCTGGGGGTATTTATACCCGACAATTTAGAGGCTATCTAAAGCATGTGTCAGTTTTCATGATAATCCCATTTGGGCCATGATTCTTAAAACTCAGTGAATTATAGAACTCTGTATCCTCAGACAGATACAGAACTTAAGAAATCTCAGTAATCTTCATAATCCACATATCGCTAGTAATCTAGTCTTAGTGCTATACTAAGCTTAGATCTAGTTGTATTCAAGTGTTTAGTTCCAACCTTGGTAGTGACTGAGTAATCTATTCAAACTCTGTATCATCAGTCAGATACCATGATTCAGTAGTATTCCGTCAGATATGGAACCATATGAATTCAGCTTAACTTAGTCAGATCAATTATGAAATGTGATCAGTATTAGATTTAGTTTAGTTTGTGTTTAGTTGGAAATTCAGTTCAGAGTCTTTCAGTTGGGAGTAGGATCTAGCACCAAGTGAGGGAAGGGATGGCCAATCCCCATTAGAGAGAGGTCGAGTCTCTAGGAGCAATCCCTGAACTCCAGAACTTTGTAGCTAGCACAGGATACAGGAGTCCCCGTCAGTAGAGGCTGTCACCGTTAGAGAGGTTTGACTATTATATTGCCTTAGGTTGACTTTCTACGAGGGTCATCCATTAGAGAGGCTTCACCAGAGAGGTCTTCACCCATGTCACGGTATTGACACCCTTCCAACTGGGGTTACAGATGGGACCCCACCTATGGGAGGTTGGGGCATGTCAGTTAAGTAACTACTTTCCACAGTTATAGTTTCAGTATCAATCTTTAGAAATTAGAACTGTGTGGTACAATCATATATCTCAGTGAGGAGCTCAGATAGTTCCATTGATTCATGACCATCTGTCAGATAGGCTTGGTCTCATATACAATTATTTGTTATCGAATCCAGAGATATCCTAATATATAGGCTTGATCTCAGTCTCAGATTTAGTTGAGTATTCTTGTTATCAGATCCAGAGATCTCCCGATAGATAGACTTGATCTCAATATCAGATTCTATTGAGTATTTTTTGTTGTCAGATTCAGATATGTCATTTTCTTATCATTGATAATAGATTTTGAAATCATCCATTAGAAAGTTTAATCTCTGATTCCATTAGTCGAGAGCAGTGAGCTTAGAATTAAGTCATTTATGTGAGTATATTCAGTTAATCAGTTATCAGTATCAGATGATTTATTGATTCAGTATCTCAATGTTAGTAGTGAGTTCAGATGACAGTAAAGCGGTATCTGAGTGTCAGTATCTAGGGTTGTGATGATTGTGATTATGGTTTGTGCATTCTTGTATGTGTTCTCGTTCGGTACTCTTATGATTATTCAGTTATGTAACTGTTCATACATGAGCCCTTGCTTTTAGCCTTACCTTATCTACATACTCGGTACATTCCCGTAGTAATGCATTTCTGCTATGGTATTTTATTTGACACCATAGGTCCAGAGGCACGTGATCTTGAGTTCCCTCAGTAGTTCAGTCCTAGTCAGCAGCAGTAGACGTAAAAGTGAGTCCTCTTCATTCAAAGATGATCCTTGTATTATTATTGCATCAGACTTCATTTATTGTTAGTTGACGGAGTTAGTTGGGGACATGTCCCATCAACTCCACAGTTCAGACAGTTAAAGTCTTTTCGGATGGATGTATTGGTATTTAGTTTTCGATTTTGATTATTTATAGATGTGTTGAACCTTATGGCTTGTTTCTACCTGTTTTTCCGCATTTATTTTCAGATATTATACAATGTTCATGGTACAGATATCAGGAAAGGGTTAGATTGTAGTCCTTCAGGGTCATGAGCACTGTGTAACGACTAGGGGGTAGTCTCGGGTCATTTCATAGATACCACATGTCCTATAAATGTCACTACTCAATCTAGAATTCACACTTTATGAACTTGGAAAAAAGCCTATGATCTCTCAAAGTTTATAGAACAATCTTTAAATGTTGCATATGCTCGTCCCTAATCCTCAAATACACAATAATGTCGTCGATGAACACAATAATGAAGGAATCTAAATACGACATTAACACACAATTTATCAAATATATGAATGTATTTGGGGCATTGGTCAACCCAAAAGACATCACCAGGAACTCATAATGACCCTAACGAGTCCTAATGGCTGTCTTGGGGATGTTGTCAGCCTAAATCCTCAACTGATGGTAACCAAACCTCGATTCAATCTTAGAGAAAACTATCGCTCTTTGAAGCTAGTCAAATAAATCATAAATATGAGGCATCGGATACCTGTTCTTCATCGTCACCTTCTTATGATTCCTGTAGTCAATATATATATGTAAGGAACCATCTTTCTTCTTCATAAACAAGATTGGATCACCCCAAGGCAAAACACTTGGTCTAATGAAATCCTTACCTAGAAGATTCTAAAGCTGAGAATTTAGCTCCTTAAGCTCAGCAGGAGGCATATGGTAAGCTTCCATAGAAATAGGTTGGGTGCCTAGCTCAAGATCAATAATAAACTTAATATTGCACTCAGAAGGAAGACTAGGGAGATCGATTGGAAAAACTTTAGAAAACTCATAGGCTATAGGAATAGAGTTAAGTAACAAACTCTCTACATTACTATCATGAATATAAGTGAGGTAAGAATCGCAACCCCTTGATATAAGTCTCCTAGATTTAATATAAAAAATAATCCATGTTGGCTCGTAGCTAAAAGATCTCTTCCACACAACTGGGGCTATGTAGGGAATGGGTAAGGTAACATTCTTGGAAAAATAATTCAAGATTACATGATAGTAGATAACCAGTCCATGCCCAAAATTACATCAAAATCTAACTTGTCTAATACAATAAGATCAGTCTGATTATTAAACTCTCAAATAGTCAAAACACATGATCTATAAACTCAATACACTAATATAGAATCACCCATGAGAATAGATACACATAAAGGCATAGATAAAGGATCCTAAGAAAACTATAAATATAGGGCATAATAAGCAGACACATAACAATATGTGGATCCTAGATCAAATAAAGCCACATGAAATAATAACATCTAAGGATTCTACATCTGGTTTACTAGGTACAATGTATAGATAACCCATCCCACCACCTAGATGGGCACCCGACTAATCACCTATCCTACCTATCTGAGGAACTCCACGAATGCCCTGGACCACCCCAATAATCATACATACCATCGCTAACTTGGGGCGACACCGTTCGAATAGGCTGAACACTCAGTGTTGCACTCACCACTACCCCATGAAGGGGACACTCTCTAAAGAAATGGCTGAAATCCCTATAATCATAAGACACCTCAGATGCTGCATTGAAACTAAAATATTTGGCTAAGCCAAAATAGCCACATCAGCTAGAAGACCCAAATGATGAACCTATATAAGGCTGGCCACCACTATGACTAGGATAATTAGTAGCTCGACTGACCTCCATCAGTAATATAATATGCTGCATGGATATGCCTACTAGATTGACCTTGATACTGAAAAGGCTGATGCATACCTTTGAACTGTGAGCCACTCTAGCTCTTACTGAAACTGCCCTGATAAAATGATCTTTATTATCACTGCCTCTTTGGGCCTCATGATGCACCCCCTCCATAATATGGGCATGATTAATAACCCTAGTAAAATACCAACTAACCACAAACAAACTTTGTATAGCCATGCGAAGAGGAAATCTCAACCCCTAAATAAAGAATCAAACCAGCTTATACTTAGTTGGCAAAATAGATATAGCATGTCTGACCAATTCATGAAATTGAGCCTCATGCTCTACAACAAACATAGAGCCCTACTCCAATCTGGAAAATTGATCTCTGAGGCAATCTTTAAGGATACGAGCATATACTTCTCTAAGAAAACCTTAGAGAACTGAGTCTATGTCAATGAGGGAGATCTAGTTGGCTTGAAATCAAGATGACCTATCCATCAGTGTTGATTTTCCAAATCCAAAAGTAGTGTAGTCCATACTACAAATCTCAACTAGGCCTAAATTATGGAGCGTATCCTTGAAAAGAACCTAGAAATCATAAGCATTCTCACCTGATGCACTAGAAAACCTAGGCAGAGTCAATCTCAAGAATTTACCCAACATCTTCAACAGACATAAAAGGTTGTGTGACTACAGCTAAGCAACTACTGATGTTGGAGAAATCTCATCTCTGCGAGTCGTAGCTACAGGTTATGCCCCTTCCTAAGTACCACTATGATTCACAACTGGGCACCATTATATGATGCACCACCAACTAAACCAAAGAGATGAACCAATGTATCCTTGAGCAGTGAAGAAGAAATAAACCTCTATAGAGCCTGGACTGGTCCATGGCCTACCACTTACTAGGGTGGAGGAATCTCTGTTGGCGAGAGTAGGAATAGGGTCTAGTAAAGGCTCCCTATCCTAATATTTGTCTGGGGATACATCTCTTAACTATCCTCGACCTCGAGGTTATCCACGTGCCCTGGTAGGATCCCTAGTCGGAGACTTGGGTCCTCATCTCATGTAGCAGTAGCACATGTCCTAGCTATCTATGAAAGAGTGAAACTGAAGGAAACTTTCAAAACCAACTCAGTCTCTTAGCACGATATGAATGAAATAAGTGAAGAACTCCTTCGAATATCATGTAGCCTCGTAAAAATAAAAAAAATGAATGCCATTGTTCCAATTTATAGGACTCTGCTAGACACTTGCTCTTGTACCAATAGTACTGGTAAACCTGACTCTGATACTAATTTTTCATAACCCGATTTACGATCATGATGACACATAATTTGCCCTACTAGTAAGTAACCAAAATTGTAGCCCTAAACTATAAGTAATAGGCTATTTGGCAAAAAGCAGCATAGAAGCTGGAAATGTATAAATAAATAAAGAAGAAGAGTTATATCATAAGTAATATCATAAGAAAGGAGTAATAACATTACATTACCTAGTAATGTCACTACAAAAGACACTAATCCAAAAGAGTATGAGTATTATCATAGTAAAATATACATCAGACTCATAAATGAAAGGACTAAGCAAAATATAGAAGATGAAATAAAGGTAAATTTTGATTCCAAGAGCTCTGTTGTCTCTAAACTCTGGCTCACATGGTTGCAGCATCAATAATGGCAACTAGTACTCATATCTACACTAAAAAAGGTAGAAGTGTAGTATGAATACCAAAGTCATAGATACTCAAAAGGAATCATTGATTGACTAAGCAAAATCATAATATAAATATAATAAAATACGAGATAAATAAGCTAAGTCAAGGTAAGAGGGCAAACCTGGAATAACGCTCTAACACTGTAAATAAACAAATGGAATAATAATAATAAAGAACATCACAACTATATCAACATAACTGTCCCCCGTAAGACAGTAAGTGCAATAAAGTAAATAACCCAACACGGTCCCCCATAAGCCTGGAGGGTGCAATCAAAGAGAAGTAATAACTAGAATCATATTAATAAGCCTTATCTCAAAATCATAACCATGGATTCTCCTATACTATAAACGCCAGACTCGAACCAGTTTCATAACGATAAAAAATAAACTCTCAATATCAGACTTGAATTAGAATCCATATCATCATCTATCAGACTTGAACCAGAACTCATATCATAAATAATGTCAAAATCAAATCAGTCTTAATATCACAAATGATCGGACTCAAACCAAAACTAGTATCATATCCCAAGTACAAATTTATGATCAAATGCCATATATATAAACCTTATTAGATAAATAACATAATTAACATAATACATGAGGTATATTGGATCGATAAGGAACTAGAAGTAATATTTACCTAAGGTAGGCTGGAGGGGCTCACTTCTAATCTCTAAAATATATTCTGAGGTAAATTTTACCCCAAACTAGGCCAAGGTATTTAACTTAACCACTAGATATTAAATAAGCTATATTTTAGTCCTAATATAGCAATTCTACCTAAAGAATAAGTAGTAAAAACAATTCTACCTAATTACGACCTCTAAATTGGCTAATTAATCCAATCCATACTAATTGCAACTCCAAGTTCTAATTCCCAACCCACATCTATCGTAATTTCATAAATATAATAATATATAGCCCAATATATGAGAAAGTTGAACCTACACTACCTGGACGTCGAAGAAAGCCTGGTGAAATCTGCTAAATTGTTGATTCCCATTTCAGAGAAGCTTTCGCTTAATGCTATACTATCAAAATGATAATCTAATCATCAATATGATAACATTGGTACCTATATTACATGTTTATGCTTTAGGTCCAAAATCAAACCAAAATCCCATATGGTGCATGCTTGTGAAATCATACCTTTAAAACCATCACCATATCCCTCTATGATCAAGGAACATTTACCCTTAACAATCGGTAAATTTCAAGCTCAAACAATGTCTCAATCTACTAAACATAAATCTAGGGGTTTTAGAATAAAAGAAATTATCCAAGAATTAAATGAAAAATTACCAAGGAATCAAGGAGTAAATGAGTAATTCGAGCTCACAAACACCCCAAAATCTCCTAAGAAATGTTTCCCCAAATTTTCACACTCTCTAAGGCTCAAAGCTCTTGAACTTATGGAAACATAGGGAGATAAATTGGGAAAAGGGATATTTTATGGCCTCCCATATGCTGCTTAGGCGGTCACCAATAAAGCAACCAAGTACAGCTTAAGCGGTAGCAACAGAGTCTGCACCTTCTGCTTAAGCAGACAAAGGGCCGCTTAAATAGCCCTAATCTTAGCAAACTGGGCTCCACTTTAATGGCCCCAACTGGTAAGCCTAGTTTCTTCAGCAATCGGCTGGCTACTTAAGTGGCCTCTGATAAAGCACCCAATGCCACTTTAGCAGTTGCACCATCTAAGTGGTGCACCAACTGGTACTTGGAAAACTTCCAAGTCTCCACCGACCCTTGTGATTGAAAATTAATCTAGAAGCTCTTAAAATAAAAATGAACTATGTCATCCTATCAAATTTAACATTCGAGACTCAATGGAGCAGTCAAAATTCTAATTTAAGATTATATCTAATGGAAAATGGGCACCACACCCAAGGTCCATTTTCTTTAAATTCTAATCAATTTCTCAAAATAAGTCTGGAAGCTTTGAGACTCAACCCAAGGTCCTCCTTGTCTAAATTGCATTTTGTAGTTGTTGGAACTGTCATAATTGATATACGAGGTTTTCAAAGTAAAGTTTTCACCTGATAGCAAATTTCTAACAACAAAGACTTCAAAATAAAGAATTGGATATAAAACTAAATGAATTTCTCAGTAAATAAACTGTCAGCTCCAAAAAGTCATAAATAACTTAGGGCACCTATAAGAAACCTCTAAATGATGAAAATATAGAAAATGATCTAGAGGGTCATTAAAAAAATGGCTACCATATAGAGACTGCAAATGAAGGAACAATTGAATGCCTTTATATTACTGCAATAAAGGCAGGGGAAAAGTTTGTGAATGAAAAACTACCTGCACTTTTATTGGATTGTATCATACAAGTATTTGTATGGTTGAATCATATGTCATAGTTAATAAAATGTGTATAGGTTCTAGTGATTTTATCATTTACCATGACATGTTAGGCCATCTCAAATTTTATATTTTGCATAGAATTATTAAGAATTCACATGGGCCACTTTGAAGAATCAAAATATTCCTCAATTAAAGGAATTCTTTGTGCTATTTGTTCTCAAGAAAAGTTGAAAATAAAACTATCACTAGCTAAGTTAGAATTGAATTCCCTGCATTTTTTGAACATATACAGGGTGATATACATGGACCAATTCACCCTCCATTATACCTTTTAAATATTGTATGGTTTTGATAGAGGCATCTACAAGATGACACATATGTGGTTTGTCAACTCGCAATATGGCTTTTGTGAAGTTGTTGGCTTAAATAATAAAGTTAAGATCATAATTTCTAGATTATGCAATAAAGTATATTCATCTTGATAATGCTGGTGATTTTACATCTCAAACCTTTAATGATTATTGTATGTTCACTGGAACAAAAGCTACACATTGGTTTTTCATGTTCATACTCATATTGGTCTAGTAAATCATTGATCAAACATCTTTAATTGATATCTATACCAATGTTAATAAGGACAAAACTTTATGTTTCAGTATAAGGGAATGCTATTTTGCATACAGCAGCACTTGTGCACATAAGGCGAACTAGTTATCCTAAATTCTCCCCATTATAGTTGGATTTTGGTGAAAAGTCAAATATTTCCCATTTTAGAATTTTTTAATGTGGGATATATATTCGAAGTGCTCTACCATAATGCACAAAGATGGGTCCCCAAAGAAGGTTAGGATATATGTTGGGTAAGATCTTCTCCTATTGTAAAATATTTGGAGCCTATAACAAGAGATTTATTTATGACAAGATTTGTTGATTGCCATTTAATGAATCAGTATATCTAACATTAGAAGGATAACATAAGAAACTAAAATAAAAGATAGACTAGAATGCATTATGTGACATCCCATGTTCTTGTTCTTTAGGCCCTCTAAGAGTGAGTAATTAAATTAGCCTAGTTACTGAAAAAATATCAACACCACTAGTGATAACGGTCCAGGGCATGAGCCGTGAGGTCATATAACGAGTCATTAGAAAAACTCATTACCAAGGTAGTGAGTTGCCCATGTTCATATTCCCTGATAATGAATCCAGTGAATGACCCATTACGTGACATAATGAGTCATTATAAGAGATGCGTTGTTCGAATAGTGAGGTCGTCCATATGTTCTACTTTGATCATGAGTCTTTGTCATGAATCGTGGTGATGGATAATGAGTCGAGATAAGTGACTCATGGACATAACAGTAAGGTACCAGAATTTTTCTCCCCAGGTAATGATTCCAGACAATAACTCATGATCAATCATTATATGCCGTTAGCCAAGACATGATGGTTTGCCCTTATTTTTCCTACTTATTTTAAATGGGGACTTTTTGGTCTTTTCCTACCTCTAAACTTTACCCTATGACTTAAAAAACTCTAAAGGTCCTTTTAACATCAGTTATAAAAATTACAACACTAATTTCTCCTCTTCTACTCCTAAGGCAAGAACACAAGGTTTTTAAAAGAGATTAAATATCTAGGCTCTTCCTTTCAATATCTTGTGTATTTCAGGCATGTCTCTCATCCCTAAACTTTTATTTATCACTATGATATAAATTGGCTTAATATTTATGCAATTTCATTATTGGGTTTGAAATTGGATTGAGGTATTTTGGTGGTGATCACTTGAACTTCTTTTCACATTCTTTAAATATGCTATTCATGCTTTAATTAAGGTTTTTGGGACATAATGGGTACATGGTTATGGGGATTTAAAAGAAGAACATGGGTTTCCCCTAATTATTGAGTTTTTGACTTGGTAATGGCATTAAATTCAATCCACCTTCATAGATTTGGTTTTGAATATGAAATTTTAATGATTTAACTTATTTTTGGAACCTTGCATTGCATTAAAGGATTATGGATAATCTAAAATGGTTATGGAAGGCCCTTAGTGACCATGGTTTAGATTTTGTAATGGAACTTGGGAGCCTAATGGTTAATTAGGTTGGTATGAAATAATTATATATATAAGCTTGCAAGCATAATTGGTATGATGATACCATGTTGATAAATGCCTTAATGAATGACTCCTAGGTTATTAGTTGGGTTTGTGTGAAAACTATTTTAATTTAGGCTTAAAAGGAATTGTGTAGCTCACTGTGAAGGTAGAGGTCATGGGGGTATTGGAAACCACGTTTATTAGTGTGGGGTGTATATGACTGTGTGCATGGTACATTCTATATATGTTATGGAATGCCAATCGCCTTGGTGTCTTTATCCTTTTCTTTAGATTTCCTCGATTCGTGTGGCTAACGTATACTAATGTCCTTTCAACAGGGGGTACTAAACCCATATAGCCTGTGGGTTCCCCTAGGATAAAGCGAGAAACCTAGTTTAGGATAATATTTTAAACTCTCATATTTATGACCCTTGTCCCTATCCCGACATCCTATATATATAAATAAGAATATTATTGATAACGCTCAATCTAAATCTCTCGTAGGAGTGTAAAGCGGTCATTAGCAAATATAGAACCCAACCTGGGTTGGGTGTCGATCCCACAGGGAATAGCTTGGCCAACAAGTAAGAAAAATTACTAAACTTTTGGTGCAAGTCTCGTAAAAGGGGGGATTGTAATGTGTAACGAAAACAATAAAGTAAAGGCTGAAAATAGCAAAGTAAAGAGAGAAAGATTGTTACGTAAGTTGTAAAAAATGAGAATTGAAGCGTTGGGGTTATGTCCACCTTTTGAGGTATACGTCTCTATCGGCTATGAGTGTGTAGAGTCTTGACATGCAATTGCTTATAGAGAATTGTAGTCGATGGTAAATCCAAGCGTCTCTCGACCTGAACAAGGACTATTTCACTTTAACTCTCTCGAGCTTAAAGCGTGTCTAACGGTACGAATTCTCCAAGAGGTTAGTCCAGTTACGGCACTAGCTTTTTAATAGGAAAGGGTGTCCTACTACCTTGACATTATCTCTTTTCCAGACAAATAACCTTTCTCTCGAACAAGTTAAATGTTAGACTGGCGTTATTCTATGCGTCTGCAGCCACAAGAATTTGCATTAAGATGAAGATAATAATGATATAATCAATATACGTGTCTCAAACTCACAAACTCACAGCAATAGATAGTATCTCATTCGACTTCCATAACCCCAACAGAGAAGTTTAGTTACCCATGAGTGCGAAGGAGATCACGATTTGCATTGTTATTGTTGAGTAATGGCGTGTGGATTAGGTGATAGGCATGTGGCGTGATTCCTTAGCAAGTAACGATTCTCTTGTTGTAGAATTTAAGAATAGAATTAATGGAAAGATTAGAAGAGTAGATTAGAATTGTTGTGGTGGAAGAAGAGAGGGATGGAAGAAGATTAATTGATGAATGTATCTCTCCACTAAGGGAGGAGTTGCCTCTCTACTAAGGGAGGACTTAATTAAAATCTCTAGCATGATAGGGTATTTATAATACTCCTATCCTACTCCTACTATGCTAATGAAATAAATAACCAAATCCTACTAAACTAAGGAAATACTTAACCCATTTGTACTAGGTTAATGTAACATTCTCCTAATCCAAATAAACTAATGAAATACATAACCCAATTGTACTAGGTTAATGTATCATTGTCAAAATCCAGCTTTGTGTCTGTAAGTCTCCAAAGTCTTCAGAATTGTTGTTTTAGCCCGGGACAGATTTTCCATGCGGCAGTTTTGGTCCTTAGGCGTGTAAACTCCCTTTCCTTCTTTCGTGAGCTTTCTTTTGCGTCAAGTAAGCCATAAAATTCTGCATTTTGCATCATTTATACCTGAAACTTTACTAATCATGTTCGTTAGCTCATTTATAGGAAAAAGGACTAAAAGTGCATGAAATATATAATTTGTTCTCAAAACTAGGCTAAAATATGGCCAAAATATATTGATATAGGCGCGTAATTTCGCCTATCATCAACACCCCACACTTAGAGCTTTGTTCGTACTCGAACAACATATCATGTCCTTCTAAACATCAACTTAGGGTTTTTACAGCAACAACACAAAACATTCTTCAAGACAAGCACAACAATTATTAACAAAGAGTAGTTTTCCGATTATAAGTAGAAACAGTTTAACCTCTAGCGTAGACTAGTGATGGTGATCAAATCGCATGCAAACGTTAAGGTACATAGAATCATATACAACTATCCAAAGCTCATCAACCATGTGTGTCTCACAATATAGTACCCATAATCACTCACAAGTATAGCATATTTTTCAAACATGGGTATCAACATATCCTTGCTCTCACTCTCGCAAAGAATTCATATGTAGCAACTGATGACCATAGGCTTGCCCTTAATGTAGTACTCTACTAAATGTCAGAATGCTAAGCTTAGGATCAAGTAGGTCTTTTGATGGTTGTAATGTAGGCTAAGGGACGGGTAGGATCAGCTATTTTGGCCAGAAATAGTGACTAAGTTCCTAAGCACTTTAATACATCACATTGTATCATTGACACTTTTTTCCTTCAACCTTTCTTTATTTTATTCTTCCACCCTTGTTCTCATCTTTTGTTTTTCAATTTTAAGCACAACTCACTTTTCAGCTTTCTTTTCCTTTTTCTTTTCACAACATACCTCTTATGATAGCACTTTCTTTCTTTTTCATAACACATTCAAGAACCATTCCAATTTATAGCATTATACTCACCCAGTTTCCTCTTATATTGTCACATGACTTTTTCACTTTAAAGCACTTAGGAATTTGGATCAAATTACGGTCTTGAAAAAAATGGATTAGGCTTACATACAAGGTTGTCAAAGAAATAGGCTAAAGGCTCAAAAGGGTTTAACTAGGATGATGTCCATGGGTAGGTAAAACAAAGGTAAACATGTATAGGTTGCCAAAGAAATGCCTAAATCATCTCCTAAACTTACACTCTTTATTTTCGCTTTGCATACATACCAGGCAAGTTCTAGCATCAGTTACAAACACAGAATATACAATATCCTCACACACACAAGGCACATGGTCGACTTGATTGGAAGTAATATAGACTCTTGACCCAACAAGTGAAGGAATTGAATCACACAATATCACATAATGAGTCACAACTAGAGCCTAAACGTCTCAATAGTCACAATTGTAACACATACTCTTGTTATAATCTCATGCTGCCTATCAAAATAATTTCATGCGAAGCTAAACAAAAAAATTTAACTACTAAAAAAACAAAACGAAACAAAAATGAAACAAAAGCAAACAAACATAGATGTGAATAGAGAAGTATAGCATGCAATACCACCACCCCACACTTAGTCGGGACACTGTCCTCAGTGGAAAATAAATACGAGGAACCTGGTTGGTCGGACTTATCCTCTATGTCTGGGGTCATACCCCTTGCGTTGGGATCATCATAAGAGTCATCATCCTCATAAGTTCCGCATAAGTATCCCACTTAATTCCAAGCGTGAGTCGAGGTGTTTGCAGCGGGGAGGGTTCTCCTTGCTCCTTGCGGCCTCTTTTCTTGCCCTTTTGGGAAGTGGTAGCCTTCTCCTTGCCTTGTCTCTCTTTAGGTGCCATTGTACCTGAGACTTAAAATAGAGTTAATGGTAGCACAATATCAATGGATACAATCTATACATAAGCAGTAGCGGTACTACCCCACACTTAGTTTTGTTAACACAAATCAGTGAAGTGAAAGTGGTCGAGTACTCAGATTTCGTCGACATACGTTTTAAGATTGTATTCCGATAAGAAAATCAACAATGTATCACTTACTTGCAGCCATTGGACTACTTTCATGGTAGATATAGCAACACTACTACATAGGGGTTACCACATGGAATCGTTATTCTTGAAACAATTACAACCTCCTAAATCGGTAGGCCCTATAAATCTTATCCCGATGGCCGGGATATTCTAACATGTAAGTATCCAAACAACAATCTTAAGCACTATTCATAGCCATAGTGATTCCGCAAATAGTATAACAATGCTATTAAAACCAATTTCAAGTCGAAAACAAGTCAAGGTTTTCCTACGTACATGTTCACTCACATGATTTTGTATCAACAATCCAAACACATAAACATCACCAACAATCTTATACGATTTAGCAATTCATAATAGACATAGCAACGTAGTACTTACGAGAAATAAATGAAGAATAAGAGAGTACTTACTTGCTTGAAGCTTGTGGAGATGGTTTTGTGAATTGGAAGGGCAAAAGAAGAAAATTTTGAGTGGATTTGGATGTATATGCGGCGCCCTTAGGTCAATTTTTAGTGTGGTTGTGTTGTAAAACTAAGTCCCCTTTATATAGGAAGAGAATGGGTCGGGTTTTGACCCATTTACAATCGGTTTTGGAGACAAAAATACCATATATGCGGCGCATAATGCTCAGCATAGACATGACATATGCGGCGCATTGTCTATGGCATAATGGGACATATGCGCCGCATAGTCTATGGCATTTATAGACATATGCGCCGCATAGTCTATGGCACATGAGATACTGAGACCAAATGCCATAGCATAGGTGGCGCATAGTCAAAAGCATACCTAGGAATAGGCAGCGCATAGTGTATAGCACACTAGATTCCGAGACCTTAGGCTATAGGATAGGTCGTGCATCGTTCGTGGCCTAGTTTTACCAAGGCCTAGCCTTTCTCGATGCCTATTTTAGCGTGAGAAATGCTCAGTCCATAGCCTTATGCATCACCATTCCTAACTTACCAACTTTACCATACAATGCGTCCAAATCGTCAATTGAAATCAATCTTCTCGTTGAATACTTCTTGCACCTATTTTTGCTCAAAACCAAACGAAAAAGATTAGTACGATGGGTTGCCTCCCACCAAGCGCCTTAGTTTTGGTCGTGGCACGACTCTTATTTTTGGATTTTTCATTTAGCAAAACAAAACAAGTACTAGAATGAAAGAAAACGATAAACGATAAATGAAAAACGATAAACAATGGGTTGCCTCCCATCTAGCGCCTTATTTATTGTCGTGGCACGACATGGTTACCTCGAGTACTCAGACTTCGTCGAGGTAAATGGTGGATCATTTTCTAAAAGGATTTAGACGGCAATGAGGCTTACCTGTGGGCATGCGATCTTCTTCGAGATGGCTCCTACGTTTCTCCGGAGAGTCACCAATTATATCATCAATAGTCCAACCCATAGCTCTCTTATATCTCCTCAGAGCAGAGATGAGAGTCTCTGCGTGCTGTTCACTTAACTCTTCCGCCAAGAAAACATACCTTAGATAATTGGGAAGCTCTTGCGATTCTAGCATTGGTGGCTCGTCAAAGGGAGTCTTCGCTTTTGGTTGATTCTTGAGATCACAATCTGGTTGCTTAGGAGTATAAGGCTCTATTTCTGTTAGATCACCCATAAGTTCTTCATAATCTTCATTATCCTCACGCTCAACATTCAGTGGCGCAGCAATCAATGGCTCAACAATAGGCTGTTTCTCTATAGATAATGCTTTCATATCATCTTGATGAACATTAGCTACAGATAACTCATTCAAATCGCTGGGTTGCTTCATGGCTTTGCATATATCAAACCGTACCACTTCATCATTAATTCGAAAAAAAAGCTCATTATTTTTCATGTCAATAAGCACACTTCCAGTTGCAAGGAAAGGACGTCCCAAGATTATGGGAACTTCAGAATCCTCCTTACAATCCAGAATAACGAAGTCTGTAGGAAAGATGAATGAAGAAACCTTCACCAACACATCATTCAAGATACCCACAGGTCATTTTACCGACCTATCAGCCATCACGAGCCTCATATTGGTTGGTGTAGGGTCTCCCAACCCCAACTTTCTGTAGATAGATAGTGGCATCAAATTGATGCTAGCTCCCAAATCGCACAATGCCTTAGCAAAATCCAACGATCCAATTGTGCAAGGAATAGTGAAAGCTCCAGGATCTGCCTTCTTTTGAAATAGCGACCTTGTAGCGATTGCACTACAATGATAAACATTATCCGCCAAGTCATAACTTGCTGCCCGCTTCTTTGTCAAGAGATCCTTCATAAATTTCGCATACCCAGGCATTTGTTCAAGTGCCTCCACCAATGGAACATTAATGGTGAGCTGCTTTAACATATTCATGAATTTGCTGAACTTTGTGTCATCCGCCACCTTCTTCAATCTTTGGGGAAAAGGTGGTGGTGGGTATGGAAGTGTTCTCTCCACGGTTTTTTTCTCCTCTTGCTTCTGTTTTTCCACTTTTTTAGGCTGCACGTCACTAGGTGAAACGTCCCTGACGTTGGGAGTAGTTGTTGCAGCTTCTTCTCCTTTTGTAAAGTCACTAGGTGTAATGTCCATGTCCGCAACTTCGTCAACCACTTGCTTGCCTTTTGCTGAAGTTTCCAGCACCTTACCACTTCTGGTAGTGATGGCCATGCATGACCCATCATTCTTTGGGTTTTGCACAGTATCGCTTGGTAAGGTGCCAGCCTTTCTTTGATTGAATGCTGCTGAAAGTTGGCTCAATTGTTGCTCTATTTGCCTGATAGAAGTGGAATGAGAATCAACTAGTTGCTTCATGGAGGACAAATCATCAATCACCTCCTTAACTCCTGCGCTCGTTGCTTCCACTCCTTTCAATAACTTAGCCATCATGTCTTCCATACTCCCAGAATTAGATGTGGTGGTATCACGTCTACAGGGGGAACGTACAAACCACTCTTTTCATTATTTTTCTTCCAACTACCTTGGTCTTTGCTTCCAGATTTATCATAATAGTTCCGACCTTGATTTCCTTGGGCATTCCCACGGAAACCCCCCTGATTGTTCAAGTAGTTGGCCTCCTCTTCAGAATCAGATTCGTCTCTTCCTTTTAGCGCTACAGCTTTCACTTTTTCGGTCTTCCCTGATAATAAGTGCTTTGTCAGAAAATCCAATTGTGTTTTCATGTGCGCCATGTCTTGCTCACGTTCTTCTTCTCTTCTTCTTTGGTCTGCAGACATGCCAATAGATAAAGTGGGGCTTGCTACCTCAGAATCCCTGGTATGCCAAGCTCTACTTTGCTTTGCCATGCGATCTAGCATATTGCTTGCTTGACCAAAGGTGAGGTCCATGAAAGAACCTCCAGCTGCGTTGTCCACCACTGGTTTAGTTATTGAATTCAAGGCTCTATATAATATCTCCATCAAGTGGACATTGGTCATATGATGGTTTGGGCACTGCATTAGCTTCGTCTTGAACCTCTCCCATGTAACGTGGAGAGCTTCAGTTGGAAGCTGTCGAAAATTGGTGATCTCATCTCTCAACTGTGCTCTTTTGGATGGAAAAAAGAATCTTTCTAGGAAAGCGTCTTTCAATTGCCTCCAATTAGTAATCGAATCAGGAGTCAGCCCATTCAACCATAGAGTTGCCTCCCCAGACAGAGACAATGGAAATAAGCGTAGTCGAATTGCATTCTGTCCAACATCAGGATTGTCGAATGACTTGCATGTAGAAATAAAGTTGATCAGATGCATATTCGGATCATCGCCTGCTAGTCCACCAAATAATCCCTTGAGTTGCAAAAGCTGAATCATGGTGCTAGTGATATTGAACTTTGCTCCAGGTGCTAATGGCGGAAGAATAATAGCTCCGGTGGCACTAGGTCCGTCTAGATCGTCCTCTTCGTCATCAAAACGAATTTGCATAACTCGGCGATCAGGCCTCAATCGCGCTTGACGATCTCTCCTCTGCATGGGTGCCGCCATCTCAGTAGTATGCCGTGGGTTTAGTAGCTCTTCATAGCCCAGATCCTCATCGTCAGGATTTGTTGCTCGCCTACGATTATCAATATTCTGTTGATGCACTTGAGCAGCCATTCTTTCAATTTCACGTTGTGCCTCCATTGATGCACTGAATAAACCTAAATAAAACAAAAACAACAACAAAAAGTAAAAGTACGAGAATCTTTGACCAAAGGGTCTAGTAATTATTACGAACTTGATTGGCACTCGTATTCCCAGGCAACGGCGCCAATTTTTGATAACGCTCAATCTACAGCTCTCGTGGGAGTGTAAAGCGGTCGTTAGCAAATATAGAACCCAACCTGGGTTGGGTGTCGATCCCACAGGGAATAGCTTGGCCAACAAGTAAGCAAAATTACTAAACTTTTGGTGCAAGTCTCATAAAAGGGGGAATTGTAATGTGTAACGAAAATAATAAAGTAAAGGCTGAAAATAGCAAAGTAAAGAGAGAAAGATTGTTACGTAAGTTGTAAACAATGAGAATTGAAGTGTTGGGGTTATGTCCACCTTCTGAGGTATACGTCTCTATCGTCTATGAGTGTGTAGAGTCTTGACATGCAATTGCTTTTAGAGAATTGTAGTCGATGGTAAATCCAAGCATCTCTCGACCTGAACAAGGACTATTTCACTTTAACTCTCTCGAGCTTAAAGCGTGTCTAATGGTACGAATTCTCCAAGAGGTTAGTCCAGTTACGGCACTAGCTTTTTAATAGGAAAGGGTGTCCTACTACCTTGACATTATCTCTTTTCCAGACAAATAACCTTTCTCTCGAACAAGTTAAATGTTCGACTGGCGTTATTCTATGCGTCTGCAGCCACAAGAATTTGCATTAAGATGAAGATAATAATGATATAAGCAATATACGTGTCTCAAACTCACAAACTCACAGCAATAGATAGTATCTCATTCGACTTCCATAACCCCAACAGAGAAGTTTAGTTACCCATGAGTGCGAAGGAGATCACGATTTGCATTGTTATTGTTGAGTAATGGCGTGTGGATTAGGTGATAGGCGTGTGGTGTGATTCCTTAGCAAGTAACGATTCTCTTGTTGTGGAATTTAAGAATAGAATTAATGGAAAGATTAGAAGAGTAGATTAGAATTGTTGTGGTGGAAGAAGAGAGGGATGGAAGAAGATTAATTGATGAATGTATCTCTCCACTAAGGGAGGAGTTGCCTCTCTACTAAGGGAGGACTTAATTAAAATCTCTAGCATGATAGGGTATTTATAATAATCCTATCCTACTCCTACTATGCTAATGAAATAAATAATCAAATCCTACTAAACTAAGGAAATACTTAACCAATTTGTACTAGGTTAATGTAACATTCTCCTAATCCAAATAAACTAATGAAATACATAACCCAATTGTACTAGGTTAATGTATCATTGTCAAAATCCAGCTTTGTGTCTGTAAGTCCCCAAAGTCTTCAGAATTGCTGTTTTAGCCCGGGACAGATTTTCCATGCGGCAGTTTTGGTCCATAGGCGTGTAAACTCCCTTTCCTTCTTTCGTGAGCTTTCTTTTGCGTCAAGTAAGCCATAAAATGCTGAATTTTGCATCATTTATACCTGAAACTTTACTAATCATGTTCGTTAGCTCATTTATAGGAAAAAGGACTAAAAGTGCACGAAATATATAATTTGTTCTCAAAACTAGGCTAAAATATGGGCAAAATATATTGATATAGGCGCGTAATTTCGCCTATCATCAATTGTGCATATGGTTTTGACTAGTTTTCGCATTGACATTAGTTTATCATTTTTCTTATGTTACATGGTAGTGCTTATCCTACTTACCATCCCTGGCAGTTGTATCATTTCATGATGTAGGGTCCTAAGATTTTTCTGTTACTCTTATGCAATATTAGGTAGTGTGGGTCTTTCGTTGACTAGTTATGAAGAGGTGAGCCTTCATCTTTAGAAAAACGTACTGTTTCATCAGATTTCTTTTCAAATTTTGGGAATTGTTACTTTTCTTTGTTGTGGTTGGGTGCATGTCCCGACCTAGGTTGGTATTCTAGTTTTAGAGGCTTTTGTGGACAAGTGTGGGATTGGTTGTCCATTTTGATTCTTAAAATTTTCAATTTGTCTATCTAACTTTCTTATTATTATTTTTGGTTTGTTTTCGTTGTTTACATTTATGTACTTTTGAAGTTAGGCTAAGAGAGTTGTCTTCATCCCACGGTGGGCTTGAGGTATCCATCAAGACAGGCTTAGTATCTGTGCACGGTTTAGGGTATTTGGGTATCCACGAAGTTGTGTTGAGTAGAGTCCCTTTTATAAGTTTGTAGCATGCCAAACCTATAAGGGGAAGGCTACATGGTATTTAGGAATATTTTTGGGTTATAGAGTCTAGTTGTCTTGAAACTTCTCTAATCCCTGTGTTACTAGAATTTAATATCATGCCCCCTAGGAGATCTGACGATTGTAGAAGCTCTGTTGGAAACTTTGTCCCACTTGAGGAAAATATGGAGAGGACTCATCCAATTTATGGAGTGCATACCCGGTCTAGGGTCCCTATTCCTGCTTGCAATGCTCTATATGGGGTCCCACCAGTCCTTACTAGTCCTCCCTAAGCTTTTTATGTTGGTGTTACTTATGATCAGCCGCCTCAGGGAGATATCTCTAATATGGAGTTTCATTATTCAATTAATATGCTTTCCAAACTGGTAGCCTCCCAGTCTCTTTAGATAAATCGTGTTAGTTTTGTTGCTCATTCATTTGAGATCACTCGAGTTGGATAGTTCATGAGGTTGAATACCCCAACCGTTATAGGCTTTAAGGTTGGAGAGGATCCTCAGGGTTTTATTGACGAGATGGAGAATATTTTTAGGGTGATTCATGCTACTGATTTTGAAGGTGTAGCATTTGTAGTGTATCAATTGAAAGATATATATTATTAATGGTACGAGGAGTAGGAATAGATGAAAGGTGATGATGTTGAACTAGTGTTGTGGGATGAGTTTTCAGGGGCCTTTCTCGATCACTTCTTTCCTCAAGAGTTGAGAGAAACTAAGGCTGAAGAGTTTGTGAACTTAAAACAATTGAAGATGAGTGTGAAGGAGTGTGCTCTAAAATTTCAGCATTTGTCTCATTGTGCTCCAAAGTTAGTGTCTAGCATGATATCCAAAATAAGGAAGTTTGCTTCAAGGTTGTCCTATGATTTAGTGTTTGAGTGTAAGGCTGCGATGTTGAACAATGACATAGAAATCTACAAGCTTGTGGTTTATATGTAGTGGGTAGAAGATGAAAATAAAAACCAAGTAGAGATGGAAGAGAGGTAGAATAAGATGTTCAGATATTTAGAGCAAGGTGGAGGTCAGCAGAGTAGTGGGAGAGATAGTAGATAGTGGACTAAGAAGAAGAATTGGGGAAGTTCTTATTTAATGGCTAGTTCTCTGTATCCTAAGTTGTTTGGTGATCAACGTTTTTAGGCTAGAAGTGGTCCTAAGGCATAGGGTGCCTAGTCTCAGGCCAGTGGAGCTCAATCAGCCCTACCTTATCCTCTTTGCTAATTTTGTAGGTCGTTTTACTAGGGTTATTTCAAGGAGAAAAGGAACTTGTGTTTCAATAATGGTCAGCCTAGACATATGCATAGGAATTACCCTATGGATAAGGTGGACACTGGTTCTAATAAGGTTTTGATCGCCATTTCTTTAGCTCCTGTACGTAAGGGCTCTACTTTAGGTACTGGCACTAGTCAAAATCATCACTACGTACATTCCACTCGCCAAAACTCTGAGGCATCCCCATATGTTGTTACTGGTATGTTACAGCTCTTCTCATATGATGTTTATTATTTTCATAATCTGGGTTCTACACTTTCTTATGTTCCTCTTATGTGGCTGTGCACTTTGGTTTTGGTCCCAAAAATATTTTTTCCCCATTTTCTATGTCTACACCGATGGGTGATTTTATAGTTGCTAGAAAAATCTATAAAGGTTGTGTTATGTCCATTTTTCATAGGGAGACATTAGTGGATTTGGTAGAGTTTGATATGGTGGATTTAGATGTTATTTTGGGGATGGATTGGCTTTTTTCGTGCTATGCTTCTCTGGACTGTAGGAACCAAAAGGTCAATTTCCATTTTCCTAATAAACCTGTGATTGAATGGAAAGGGAGTTTCTTAGTACCCAAAGAGAGGTTTATTTTCTATCTTAGAGATTAGAAGTGGATTTTCAAAAGGTGTCTATATCATCTGCAACGGGTTAAGGATTCTAATTTCAAGGGTCCTCTTTCCAATCTATCCCTGCGTTTAATGAATTTTTTGAAATGTTTCTCGATGATTTGTAATACCCCGTAGCATTATCAAATTAGTATCACACTTGGTAGATTGCATAGGTAACTTACAACTTGAATTTTTTCTAAGTGTTGAAATGACTTAGTCACATTTTAAGCTTCTAAACTTCAATGATTTCTAAATCAATCTTGCTAACCTTGAGACATAGATTTTTAAGTTGATTCACGTTCAGGGGTAAAAAAATATCTCGAGGGAGTTTCAAATTTTACAGACAAGGGATGGGTCATGGTCGGATTTTTAAAATAGCATGTCAGCGCGATATTGGCGCACTACGATGGCTATCGTGTTGGTTCCCTTGACATGATGCGTTGGTAGTCAAAAATTTGGTTTATGCTGGAAGTTTTAAATCCGAAGGGTAGTCTTGTCTTTTCCCTATAGCCCTAATTCATGAAAATAGAAGATTAAAACATTTATAGGGAATTATAGGCTCAAAGTCAAAAGTGATCAGTTTTTCTTATAAACAAAACACTAACCCTCCCCTAAAGATCAAAAGCTTAATCTTTAAGCTCAAGATTTCCAAGAAATAAATCTAGACTCGGGTTCTATCCTTTAAACTAAGTAATCTAAGGTATGTGGGGTTTTCCTAAACTTCATGGGTATATTGAAATTGTTTTGAGTAAGTTTTGAAGTTAAGAAATCATGGATTTATGAAGGGTTTTGAATTTACATTATCAAGGCTGCACTGCGAACCCATTTTGATGATATATGGTTTGGTCTTAAGGCCTTCCCTTAAATTTTATCTTTGTTTGTATATATGTATGCATATGCTTGGAGTTTGAAATTTGAATTGACAGCATGAAGATTTATACTCCCTCTCTTATTATGAAGCCTCTTGATTTCATATGTTATGAATTATTCAATTGCATATTGAGAAGCATGAGATAAATGCTTTTACTATTAATTAAGGACTTGACATTGATTATGAACTGAAGAGATGGTTTCTTGGTAGTAAATGTTACAGATTACTATTGAAGGATTGCATGGTTTGCTACAAAGTGATTGACCAGCATATGTTTAAGAATTGAAAAATGAGAATCTTTGCTTAAGTTGTCTTATATTTTGAAATACAAATTCCATATACTGTTTGAATGATTTGGTGGTCCCAACATTTTGTTTTGAATAAAAGGACTATAACATGACATTGTATGGCTTAGATATATGACTTGCAAGTCTTGGTATGACGATACAAAATAGATAAATGCCACAATAGAATCAAATTTTCAGATTTTGAATTTAGAAAGATGCATCTTTTAAAATGTTAAAAATGAGAGATGTTAGGTGGTTACCTAAAGAAGTCAAGAGTTCAGAAAACTCATTGCCTAAAACTGTGTTTTACTGGCATAGGTTATTATGTCCCTAAAAGGGATTATATGTTGTCCTAGTGCTTTATGGCATATTAGAATCAGAAACTCCAACCTTTAAAGAAAACTTAGGTTGGGGGCTTATCCACCGAGTCAAGGGTGGATTCCATATAGCCCATGGAATATCAGACTTATTGGATGTACCACTTAGCTCAGAACAAAAACAAAGAAAGAATTGCATCTAGAGAATTATTTTAAGACCATTTGAGATTTCCCATGTATTTTAAATCATTCCATGCATAATATTTTATGAAATTCTCACTTATGTTATACATAAAACTACACTATTTTGGATTACTCTGCATATCAGTACAATTGTATTGACCCCCTACATTTTAATATCTAAGGATCAGTCTTGGGGTCCCGTTAAGCAGTAGATTGGTATGTCTGGGACTTGTAGTTGGTGAGCCGTCCCTATTTTGGAAGGCCAGATTTATAGAACATTGTTATTTATTTGATTCATGGTCCGACTGGGAGCCTTGTCCCAGTTTTGTTTTAGACATATATTGAATATTGTATTGTCAGAGATTTTGTAGATGAGTGTTATGTGTTTTGAACATTAAGGATTTCTTTCCGAATTGCCTAGTTGAATTATGACATTGACCATGTTTTCGTTTGATAATTTTCTGCATTTCTTTATATTGTATGAACATTGTGCATGATTGCCAAGCCTCCATTGTTCAGGATGCCCATCACAGCCAGGGCTTTGGTTTGGGTCATGACAAACTTCGTATCATAGCACGGTTCATGGTCCTAGGGTGTCTACAAAATCACATCGGGTAGAGTCCTATTTATGGATGTGTAGCATGCCACACTTATAAGTAGGGGGATACAAGGCATTTAGGTTTGTCTCTCTTTATTTCATGATTTAGTTTGTGCTACAGGTTCTGAATTTCCTCTAATCTATGATTTTCTATCTTTTAGAAATTGATCATGCCTCTTCATAGATCCAACGAATAGAATGCTCAAGCTGATGATGTCTACTCTACTCATAGGATACAGACTTGTAATAGATATCGTACTCTAGAGTTTGCTACTACTCCAGGATTTTCTTCTATTCAGACTAGTCCACCTCGAGCTCCTCAATCTGAAGTGAACTATACTCAGAATCCCCAGAGAGAGGTATCTAATGCTAAGTTCCAATAGCTCAGTTAGTGGCTTCTCAGGCCCGTTGGTCCAAAGATGTAGGATCAATGTTTGGTTCATCTGAGATTACATGGGTTGGTCAATTCATGAGACTGAACCTACCCATGTTTGTTGTTACGAAGGTTGAGAAAGACCCATAAGGTTTTATTGATAAACTGGAGAAAAATTTCTAGGCTATACATGCGAATGAAGTTAGAGGGATTGAATTAGTGTCTTATCAGTTGAAGGATGTGGCCAATCAGTGGTATAATGAATAGGAGGATTTGAAGGGTAGAGATGTTGAGCCTTCGGTGTGGGAAGAGTTTGTGGGGGCTTTCCTAGATCAATTCTTTCCCCAAGAATTAAGGGAGTCCAAGGCTGAAGAATTTTTAAAATTGAAACAAGGGAAAATGAATGCGAAGGAGTACCCACTGATGTTTAGCAAGTTATCCTGTTGTGCTCCAGAATTAGCAGGTAATATGATAGCCCGCATAAGAAAGTTTGCATTCGGTCTCTAGGATGATCTGGTATTTGAATGCAAAGGAGCAATGCTGAATAGAGACATGGATATCACTAAGTTATCTTTTCATATGCAACAGGTTGAGAAGCAGAAGAAAAGGTTGGCAGAGGCAAAGGAGAAACATAGGCAGGCCAACAAGGACAAATCTATAGACCAAAATAACAGTCAACACCAGGGTGGTAATTAGGGAAATAAGTGGTCCAAAAAAAGTTTTGGGGAATTTCTTAGACATCGGCTAGTGCCCCAGCCCCCAGACCACCAGTTGATCAGTGACCTTATATATCTCTGCCTAGCAGTGGTTTGAAGGTGCAGGGTACTCAGTTCCAAGGTAGTGTGGCTCCACCACATCGTTCTTTTTTGTGATGTGGGACTTACAGTAAACATCATCTAGGAAAATGTCAGTTGGGCAGCTTGGTGTGCTATACATGTGGTCAGTTAGGCTATTTTTATAGATATTGTCCTTCTGTCAGAGGGAACTTCAGCGGTTCCAGGTCCCAATCTAATTCCTCAGCACTACCACCACTTCCCAAGGGTACTGCTTCAGCTATCAGGGGCGGTCACAACCGATTATATGCTCTATCTAATTGCCAAGATGTAGAGGCTTTACCAAATATTTTTGCGTGTATGTTACAAATTTTCTCCCATGATGTGTATGTGTTACTTGATCCAGGGTCTACTTTATCTTATGTAACCCTGTATGTGGTCGTCAGTTTTGGGTTTGAGTCTGAAGTTATTCTAGAACACTTCTCTGTCTCTACCCCTGTTGGTGACTCTATTATGCCTAGAAGGGCGTACAACAATTGTTTTGTGTCTTTTTCTAATCATGATACTGTGGTAGATATCTTAGAGCTTGATATGATTGACTTTTATTCCATTTTGGGAATGGATTGGCTCTATTAGTTTTATGCCACGTTAGACTATAGAACCCAAAAAGTTTCTTTTTCCTTTCCAAATGAGCCAGTGATAGAATGGGAGGGGTATTCTTTAGCAACTAGGGGGAAGCTCATATCTTATCTTAGAGCCCAAAAGCTTATATCAAAGGGTTTCCTATATCATCTCATACAGTCAAAAATTCCAATACTGAAAGTCCTTCCCTCCAGTCTGTCCCCATAGTCAATGAATTCCTAAAAGTCTTTCCAGATGATCTCCCAGGAATACCACCTGACAGGGAGATAGATTTTGGTATTTATTTGTTATCGGATACTCACACTATTTTTGTTCCACCATACAGAATGGATTCTATCGAACTAAAAGATTTGAAAGAACAATTAAAGGATTATGAATTGTTAGTTATATCCTTCGAACTGACTAATGCCCCTTCACTTTTATAGACCTAATGAATAGGGTGTTCCATCAGTTTCTAGACTTGTTCATTATAGTTTTCATTGACGACATCTTAGTTTACTGTAAGAATGAGGAGGATCATGCCAGTCATCTACGAATTATCCTTTAGACCCTCAAAGGTCATGAATTGTATGCAAAGTTTTCCAAATGTGAATTCTGGCTTAGTGCTATTGCATTCTTGGGGCACATTATTTCTAGTGAAGGGATTAAGGTTGACCCCTAAAAGGTTGAGGGAGTAAGAAAATGGGCCAGACCCATGACTCCAACCGATATTCAGAGCTTCTTGGAATTGGCACGGTATAACAGAAGGTTCGAAGAGATTTTTTCCTCCATAGATGCTCCACTTACCAAATTGACTCAGAAAATGCTAAAATTCTTGTGGCCTGACTCATGTGAAAATAGTTTTGAGAAACTAAAAGATAAGTTGACTATTGTGACTGTTTTGACTCTTCCTGAGGGTACCAAAGGTTTTGTTGTGTACTGTGATGCGTCCCAGGTGGGACTTAGATGTGTGCTTATGCAGCAAGGTAAAGTAGTGGCTTATGCATCTTGGTAGTTAAAGGTGCACAAAGAGAATTATCCCACCCATGTCTTAAAGTTAGCGGTTGTGATGTTTACACTTAATATCTGGTGGTATTATCTTTATGGAGTGCATATAGATATATTCACTGATCATAAAATCTTCCAGTATGTTTTCACGTAGAAAGAACTGAATCTCAAACAGAGGCATTGGTTGGAATTGTTGAAGGATTATGACATGAGCCTACACTATCATCCAGGCAAGGCTAATATGGTGGTCGATGCTCTTAGTAGGTTGTCAATGGGCAGTCTTTCTCATGTTGAGAAAGGGAAGAGAGAGATGGTGAAGGATATTCATCGGCTTACAAATCTAAGAGTTTGACTTCTGGATTTCCAAGTTCACTTATTTTATTCCTGTACGGACCAACTATTCCGGGGATGATTATGCTAAGCTATACATTCGATAGATTGTATATTTGCATGGATCTCCAGTCTATTATAACTAATCGAGGTACGCAATTCTCTTTGCAATTTTAGCGGTCTTTCTAAAGGGGTCTAGGCACCTAAGTAAACCTGAGTACTGCCTCCCCTCTTAGAGTGATGGAAAAACTTAGCACACCATTTAGACCCTTGAGGATATGTTAAGGGAATGTGTGATTGATTTCAAAGATAGTTGGGTGGATCATTTTCTATTGCTAGAATTCGCCTACAATAATAGCTAACATTCCAGCATTCAGATGGCTCTTTTTGAAGCACTTTATGAGAGGAGATGTAGATCACCAATAGGGTGGTGTGAAGT
Source organism: Capsicum baccatum var. pendulum (assembly GCA_030864225.1). NCBI lineage: Eukaryota > Viridiplantae > Streptophyta > Magnoliopsida > Solanales > Solanaceae > Capsicum > Capsicum baccatum. Next base: position 220,237,044 of record CM061552.1, on the reverse strand, counting down.
GGGTGAAATGCGGTTGTATGGATCTGACCTTGTTCATCAGGCAATGGAAAAGGTGAGGACTATTAGGGAGCAACTTAAGACAACTCAGAGTCGTCAGAAGTGTTATACCGATGTTAGAATGAGATACCTAGAATTCAATGTCAATGATTGGGTATTCCTAAAAGTCTCCCCTATGATGGGAGTCATGAGATTTTGGAATAAAGGGAAGCTTAGTCCTCGTTATATAGGACCATATCAAATTGTGAGAAGGATAGGTGGGGTTGCTTATGAATTAGATTTGCCCACAAGTCTAGCTTCCATTCATCCTGTATTCCACGTATCAATGCTGAAGAAGTTTATTAGTGACCACTCTCTTGTGTTGCTTGTAGAGGAGATCAATGTAAGAGACTTCTAATTATATGAAGAAGAACCTCTTGCCATTTTGAATCGCCAAGTTTGAAAACTGAGAAGTAAGAAGATAGCTTTGGTAAAAGTGTAGTGGAAGAATCAAAAAGTGAAGGAATCTACTTGGGAGTCTGAAGATGACATGCGAGCTAGATACCCAATAAAACTGTGGACGACAACATAGAAGGTACAAATCTTATATTACTCTCTTTATCTTTTCCTTAGTGTTCTTGCAATTGTGCTTGTCTATGTTTCGAGCCATTATTTAGGGATGAATGATCCCAAGGGGGGATAATGTAACACCCCGTAGCCTTCTCAACTTAGTACCGTACTTGGTAGCTTGTATAGGTAGCTTACAACCTAAATTTTTTCTAAGTTTTGAAATGACTTAGCAACATTTCAAGATCCTAAACTTCAATGATTTCTAAATTTATCATTCCAACCTCGAGACATAGATTTTTAAGTTGATTCATGTTTAGGGGTGAAAATGGGATATCTCGGGGGAGTTTTGGATTTTTTGGATGAGGGATGGGGCATGTTTGTATCTTAAAAATAGCATGTCAGTGCGATATTGGTGCGCCACGATAGTTATGGCATTAGTGATTTTAACGCGATGCATTTTTAGTCAAAAATTGGGTTTCTGCTAGAAGTTTTAAATTCGAGGGGTATTCTTGTCTTTTCCCTATAGCACCAAGTCATGAAAACAGAAGTTCAAAATATTTATAGGGCATTATACGCTCAAAATTGATCAGTTTTTCTCATAAACAAAACCCTAACTCTCCCTCAAAGATCAAAATCTCAATCTTTAAGTTTAAGATTTCCAAAAAACGAATCAAGATTCAAGTTCTATCCTTCAAACTAAGTAATCTAAGGTATGCGGGGTTTTCCTAAACTTCATGGACATATTGAATTGTTTTGAGTAAGTTTTAAAGTTAAGAAATCATGGATTAAGTTTTAAAGTTAAGAAATCATGGATTTATGAAGGGTTTTAAATTTACATTGTTAAGCATGCATTGCGAACCCTTTTTAATGATATATATTTTAATCTTGGGGCCTTCCCTTAAATTTGATCTTTGGTCGTATATATGTATGCATGTATTTGGAGTTTGAAATTTGAATTGAGAGCATGAAGATTTATACTCCCTCTCTTGTTATGAATCTTCTGGATTCCACATATTATAAATTATTCAATTGCATATTGAGAAGCATGAGATAAATATTTTTACTATTGATTAAGGACTTGAAATTGATTATGAACTTAAGAGAGAGTTTCTTGTTTGTAAACGTTAACGATGATTATTGAAGAATTGCATGGTTTGCTACAATATGATTGACCACCACATGTTTAAGAATTGAAAGGTGAGAATCTTTACATAAATTGTCATATATTTTGAAATACAAATTCTCTTATACTGTTTGAATAATTTGGTGGTCCCAACATTTTGTTTTGAATGAAAAAACTGTCATATGACATTGTATGGCTTAGATATATGACTTGCAAGTCTTGGTATGACGATACCAAATAGATGAATGCCATAATAGAATTAGATTTTTAGATTTTGAATTTAGAAAGATATATGTTTTAAAATATTAAAAATAGGCTTAAGAGATGTTAGGTGGTTACCTAAAGAAGGCACGAGTTCAGAAAACTCATTGGTCGAAACTGTGTTTTACCGATATAGGTTATTATGTCCCCAAGAGGGATTATACATTGGCCTAGTGCCCTGTGGCATATCAGAATCAAAAAATTCAAATTTTGCGGAAAACATTGGTTGGGGGCGTGTCCGTCGAGTCAAGGGTGAATTCCATATAGCCCATGGAATATCAAACTTGTAGTGTGTACCACTTAGATCAGAAGAAAAACAAAGAAAAGAATTGCATCTATAGAATTATTTTAATACCATTTAAGATTGCCCATGTATATTAAATCATTCCAGGCATAACGTTTTATGAAATGCTCTCACTTATGTTATAGATAAAAGTACACTGTTTTGGATTACTGTATACCAATACAATTGTATTGACCCCCTACATTTCAAGATTAGAGGATCAGTCCTGGGGTCCCGCTAAGCAATAGATTGGTGTGTCTGAGACTTGCAGTTTGTAAGCCTCCCTATTTTGGAAGGCTGAATTTATAGAACATTGTTATTTGTTTGATTCATGGTCCGACTGGGGGCCTTGTCCTAGTTTTGTTTTAGAAATATGTTGAATCTTGTAATGTCAAAGATTTCGTAGACGGGTGTTATTTGTTTTTAACATTAAGGATTTACTTTTGAATTGTCTAGTTGAATTATGACATTGAGCATGTTTCCATATGATAATTTTCTGCATTTTTTATATTTTATGAACATTATGCATGATTGCCAAATAGAAAATAAGAACTCGAGGCTCCATGGTTTGGGATGACCGTCACGGCCAAGGCCTCGATTTGGGTCATGACATGATCTTCCTGGAATCCCTTCCAATATGGAAATATATTTCGGGATTGATCTTCTACCAGATAACCATCCTATTTTTATTTCTCCTTATAGGATTGTTCATGCTAAATTAAAGGATCTAAAGAAGTAATTAAAGGATTTTTTTGATAAGTGTTATATTTTCCCTAGTATTTCTTCGTAGGGTGCTCTTGTACTTTTCATGCAAAAGAAGGATAGATCTTTTCAAATGTGTATATACTATCGCTAGCTAAATAAGGTGACAATGAAAAAGAAGTACCCTCTTTCCTAGGATTGGTGGTTCTTTTTACCATCTTCAGTGTGCTAGGTATTTCTCTAAGATTGATATTTGTTCAGGCTTCCATCAGCTGAAAATTAGGGAGGTTGATATTCCCAAGACTACTTTTTTGAATCTGGTATAGTCATTATGAGTTTTTGGTTATGTCATTTGGTTTGACTAATGCTCCGAATGCTTTCATGGATCTTATGAATTGGGTGTTCATTCAAGTTTTTGGACTTATTTGTGATAGTTTTCATTGATGACATCTTGGTGTACTCTAAAAATGAGGAGGATCGTGCCAATTACCTCCGAATTGTGTTGCAGACTCTTAAAGACAAGAACTTATAAGTGAAGTTTTCCAAGTGTGAATTTTGGTTCAATATTATGACCTTTCTTATGCATGTTGTTTCTAGTGAGGAGATCAAGGTGGATCCACAAAAAGTTGAGGCAGTTAAGAAGTGGCCTAGACCCATGACTCTAACTGACATTAGGAGCTTCTTAGGCTTGGTTGGGTATTATAGGAGGTTTGTGGAGAGTTTCTCATCTATTACTGCTCTGTTGATAAAGTTAACTCGAAAAAAGGTTAAGTATTTGTGGTTCGATTCTTGTGAATGTATTTTTGACGAATTAAATGGTAAGTTGACTTTTGCACTAGTTTTGATCCTACCCGAGAGTATCAATGGGTTTGTTATGTATTGTCATACATACCATGTGGGAATGTGTTATGTTTTGAGGTAGCATGGTAAGGTTGTGGCCTATGCTTCCAGGTATCTTATGGTTCATAAGAGAAATTACCCAACTCACAATATGAAGTTGGTGACTATGATTATTGCTTAGAAGATCTAGGGCCATTATCCGTATAGAATGCACATAGATATTTATTTAGACCATAAGAGTCTACAGTATATGTTTGCTCAAAAGGAGTTAATTCTCAGACTGAGGTGGTAGCTCAAGATACTTAAGAATTATGTTATGACATGAGCCTTCACTACTATCCAAGTAAAGCAAATATTGTTCTTGATGCTCTTAGAAGGTTTCCTATAGGAAGATTTTCTCATGTGGATGAGGAGAAGAGAGGTTTGGTGAAGGATATTCATAGGTTGGCTAACTTAAGAGTCCATCTCTTAGACTTTGAGGATAAGAAAGTGATTATTGAAGAAGTGGTTAAATTTTCTCATGGCCTGAGGTGGAGGAGAAACAGGTTTTGGATCCCATACTTATGTAGATTAAGAATGATGTGGGTCAGCAAAAGGTTATGGCATTTAAGACTAAGGGAGATGACATTCTAAGGTATCAAGGAAGATTATGTGTTCTTGCTGTTGAAGGGCTACGGGAGAGGATTTTAATTGAGGCTCATGAGTCTAGATATACAGTTCATCTGGGTTCAACTAAGATGTATCATGACTTGAAAGAAATCTACTGGTGCAATAATATGAAGAGAGATATAGCAAATTTTGTTACCAAGTGTATGGTTTGTCAGCAAGTCAATATAGAACATTTGCGAACTGGTGTCATATCTCCAGAGATAGATTTTCCCATATAGAAATAGGAGATATATAGATTTTTGTATGAGTCTTCCACAGTCTTGCAATTAGTACGATTCTATTTGGGTCATTGTGGATAGGATAAATAAGTCTACTCATGTCTTGCCTATGATGAGTAATTACTCAAGAGAGGATTATACTAAGTTATTCATTCAAGAGATAGTTAAATTGGATGGAGCTCCCGATGTCCATCATTTCACATCGAGGTACACAGTTTTCTTCTTACTTCTAGCATTTATTTCAGAAAGGTTTGGGTAGTCAGGTGAACCTTCGCATCGCTTTCCACCCTCAAATAGATGGACAAGTGGAACACACTATTCAAACTTTGAAGGATATGTTAAGGGACCGTGTGATTGATTTTAAGGGTAGTTGGATTGATCATTTGCCTCTTATTTAGCTTGCTTATAATAATAATTATCATTCAGGTATTCAGATGGCTCCTTTTGAGGCTCTTTATGGTAGGAGATTTAGGTTTCCTATTGGGTGGTTTGAGGTTGGTGAGACTAGGTTTTTTGGTCCTAAATTGACTCACCAAGTCATGGAGAAGGTGAAAGTGATTAAAGAAAGACTTAAGACTTGCTCAAAGTCACCAAAAGTCTCATGCGTATGTAAGGCAAAGGGATTTTGAATTTGAAGTTAGCGATTGGTTGTTCTTAAAGGTTTCTTCTATTAAAGGAGTTGTGAGATTTGGGAAGAAGGGAAAGCTTAGTCTTTGTTATATTGGTCCATATCAGATTGCAAGGAAAATTAGGAATATCGCTTATGAGTTAGAGTTGCCAGCAAGTTTGGCTTCTATTCATCCTGTTTTTCATGTGTCTATGCTAAAAAAGTGTGTGGATGACCCTTCTTTGATACTGCTTGTTGAGGATTTTGGTGTTTTGGATTCATTGTCTTATGAGGAAGTCTTGATTGAGATATTAGAGAGGTAGGTTTGTAGATTGAGGACTAAGGATGTAGCTTCAGTAAAAGTGCTTTGGAGGAATTAAAAGGTGGAAGAAGCTGCATGGGAAGCAAAAGAAGAAATAAAGTCCGAGTATCCGTTCTTGTTTCCAACCTTGGATGAAAATGCTTGAGGTATCATTTCCATTCTCCCTCTTATCGCATTTTGAATTTGTTCTTGGATTCTGGTGGTATACCTTCTTTTATCGTATAAAGGGTGACCTAACTCCTCATTCGGGGATAAATTATCCTTGGGGGGGGGGGGTAATGTGACACCCCATGTTCTTTTGCTTTATTCCCTCCAAGAGTTGAATAATTAAATTAGCCTAGTTTCTGAAATAATGTCAACACTGCCAGTGATAAAGGTCTAGGGCCCGAGTCGTGATGTCATGTAATGAGTCATTAGGAAGATTAATTATCACAGCAATGAGTTGGCCAAGTTCAGGTTCCCTAACCATGATTCAAGGGTATGACCCATTACATGACATAACGAGTCGCTAGGAGGGACTCATTGTCCAATTCGTGACGTCACCCATATGTTTTACTTTGATCATGAGTTGTTGTCATGACTCGTGATGATGGATAACACTTTGTGATAAGTGACTCGTGGTCATAATGGTGAGGTACCAAAAAATTTTCCCCAGGTAACGAGTCCAGGCAATAACTCGTGATCAGTCATCATAAGTAGTTAGCCAAGCCGTTATGACTGGCCCTTATTTTTCCTGCACATTTTAATTGGGAACGTTTTGGTCTTTTTCTACCTCCACGCATTACCCCAAGACTTAAAAACACTCTAAAGGTCCCTTTAACATTAGCTATCATATTCAAAACACTACTTTCTCTTCTTCTACTCCCAAGGCAAAAACATTAGGGTTTTACAAGGGATTCAATATCTAGGCTCCAAGCTCCGAATTCCTTTCAATTTCTTGTGTATTTTAGTCATGTCAATCATCCCTAAACTTGTATTTATCACTATGGAATAAATTGGCTTAATATTCATGTGATTTCATTGTCGGGTTTGGAATTGGATTGAGGTATTTTCATGGTGATTATTTGAATTAATTTTCACATGTTTTAAGTATGCTATTCATTCTTTAATTGATATTCTTGGAGTTTAATGGGTACATGGTTGTGGGGGTTGTATGGGGAACATGGGTTTCCCCAAATTTTTGGACTTTTAGGTTGGTAACGGTATTAACCTCAATCCACCTTCATATATTTAGCTTTGAATATAGAATTTGCATGATTTAACTTACTTTTGGAATCTTGCATTTCATTAAAGGATAATAGATAATCTAAAATGTTTTTGGAATTGCCTTGGTGGCCATGGTTTGGATTTTTAAATGGAATTTGGGATTCTAATGGTTAATTGGGTTTATATGGCAGAATTATATATATATATATAAGCTTGCAAAAATAATTGGTATGACGATACCATGTCGGTAAATCCCTTAATAAATGACTCCTGGGTTATTGGTTGGGTTTGTGTGAAAAGTATTTTAACTTGAGCTTAAAGGGAATTATGTAGCTCACCGTGAAGGTGGAGGTCCCAGGGGGACAAACATTGGAAACCATGTTTACTGGTGTGCGGCTCTATATGATCATGTGTATGGTACTCACTATATATTTTGGAATAGCTATCGCCTTGGTGTCTTTAGCCGTTTTTTCGAATTTCCTTAGTTCATGCAGCTTACACGCACTAGGTCCTTTTCAGCAGGGGAAGCTGAACTCATATAGCCCCTGGGTGCCCTTAGGATGGATCTATCTAAATAGTTCAATATAATATTTTATAAACTCTCATGTTCATGACCCTTGTCCCTATCCTGACATCCTATATATGTAGATATGAATGTTGAGCATATGGTTTTGATGGGTTTTTTTTCGTTGGCATTATTTTATCACTTTTCCCGAGTTACATGTTAGTGATTATCCCACTGACCATCCCTGGTCATTGCATCAATTCATGATGTAGGGTTCTAGGGTTTTTCTATTACTCTTGTGCAGCGCTAGGTGGTGTGGTTCGTTGGTTGAGTTGTTGTGAAGTGGTAAGCCTCCATATTTTGTAAAGCCCTACTATTTCATTAGGTTTATTTTAAGATTTTAGGAATTGTGAATTTTCTTTGTCATAGTCAGGGGCATGACCTAACTTAGGTTGGTATTTTGGTTTTAGAGGCTTTTGTAGACAAGTATGGGATTGGTTGTTCGTTTTATTCTTAAACTTTTCAGTTGGTTTATCTTTCTTATTATTATTTTTGGTTGACTTTAGCTGTTTACATTTATGTTCTCTTAAGGTTAGGCTAAGGGGGTGGGTTTTGGCCCACGGTGAGCTTGATGTACCCATCACGACTAGGTCCTGGTTTGGGTTGTCACACATTATCATTGTCTCATTTAGATCCTCGAACAAATCAATGTGAGAAAGAGGTTCAAAAGATGATTTACTTGCAATATATTGCATATCAATTGCCAGATACATTTACAACATTCCAAGGGTTACTAAATCTTATATTCCAACAGTAAAGGCTCTAGTTTAAGCTAATGTCCTGATAGGACAAATGGTTAATGCAAGTTTAGGTCATATTTGAAATATTGTAGACCAATTTATTCAAAGGATAAAAATCCTCAAAAAAAGGAAATAAAAAATTAGAATGATCATAATATGGTGGAAATTGCTCCCTAAAGCCCTCGAGACATAACAAATAATAAAACCACCAAGGAGGTTTAAATAGCTGAAAATAATGAGAATGAAGCAATCTCAATAAGTTATATCTCGACGAGAAATAAGTGGAATCGAAATAATATTATGGTTGACAATGTTTTTGCTTATAGTGTTGCTACTGAAATAATGCAACAACATGAGGACTTGGAACCAAAATCTTTTAATGAATGTAGATAGAGAAATGATTGGCGAAAATGGAAGGAGGCAATTCAAGAGGAATTGACTTCACTTGACAAACGTGAAGTTTATGGACCAATAGTACGAACACATGAAGGTGTCAAGCTAGTGGGATATAAATGGGTTTATGTGCAAAAATTAAATGAAAAATATGAAGTCATAAGATATAAATTATGACTCATGGCACAAGGTTTTTTGCAAAGGCCTGACATTGACTATTTGGAGACATATTCTCCTATTATGGATGGAATTATCTTCAGATATATGATAAGTCTAGTAGTTCATGAAAAGCTTGATATGATCATAATGGATTCTATCACGAACTATTTGTATGGCTCATTGGACAATCATATTGTTGTGTCCAAGTGCACATGCAAGTGTACATAGTCCACCACGTAGTAAAATGGCCTTTGAAAGCCAAGTATCGATCCCACAGAGACTTGTGCTAAACTATGATCCAATTCTAGTTCACTATTAAGATGAATCAAGTATTAAAGTAATCAAGAGTAATTGAGCATTGATAATTAAAAGTAAACTTAAGAATACTATAAAGTGAAGATTATTGGATAATGAGGGTGAAAACCCAGCGCTAAGGCACTACAAACAATCATACTTAGCTTTGGAACCTCGTTGGCTTAGTTACTTATCTTGGTTGTTGGTTCACGGGGTTGATTATATAATTGTGGTCTTATGAACCTCAAATCAACTATATAAATTAGCCTTAGAACTACATAATTGAGTGGGGATACAAGTACTAAGATAAACCCATCTGAATCTCTTCCCGTTATTGAACAAAATAGGGCAAATTATATTCCTATCCTAAATGTAAATCATAATTTCAATCAATTAAAAGAGTATGATACAATCCCATATATTCCACATTCTATCCTATCGTTCCTCCTTCCGGACTCATGATATAATTAAATGCTTATATTAAGGGACACGAATCCATAAGATATTTAAAACAATGAAACAATAACAACCAATGATGAAAATAACAATAACCAACTCAATTAACAAACATAAGAACTCATGTTATTGGCATTAACCCCGGAAAAAGGTGTTTATCCATTCATGGACATACAAAGCATCATAATGTTATAATACATGCAAAAATCTAAGAATAGACTAAAGTAAGAGTATATAAACCCTAATTTAAGCCTTTTCCAGCATATGTTAATCCCCACAAGTCATCCAAGGTGTTTCCCTATAGTTGGACAACATTGGCCAACTTTGACATAGCAATGTGTCACGCTATTATCGCACTACCTAGGGTCTATGGCATGAGACTTTCATATTGAGATAGTGTAATTGACATTCCACAATGCAACCAAGGGTGTTCCATGCCCTTACAGCAATGTCTAGGAAGTGTGGCACACCAATGAGTCCATAAATTCCAAATTTGGTTATTGTTTTCTCATTGTGTTTGGTCTTCAAGTCCTTGATTTGTGGTTGTGTTTAATCTTCAAAAACATCTTGTATTTAGTCCCTAAATCATATTAAAACACACACCAAGCTTCCTACAATATAAAAAACCACGAATTAGGAACTTAAATTCTCTAGAATAACACAAGATGAACTAAAATAGAACATAGCTCAAGCGAAGAGTATTAGTTATTCTCGTTTGAACTTTAATTAAACATTTTGATTCAAACTTTGGTTTGAAAACACCATAAATGTAAAAATTACATAGCTTAAAACTTATATGCTCATTTAAACAATGATGAAATTATTATGAACACGATAAGTCCTCAAAACTAAGCTAAATAAGAGTAGATAACTATACTTAGGTGCATAAATCCACCTAAGATCATCACCCCACACTTAAAAACTTGTGAGCATTGTTTTTCCTCGAACAACTCTTTACTCTAAGCACCATAATCAAGAAAGACTCCAACATTACTACTATAAGTAAGACACTTAAGATAGTATTACAATGACTACACAGATAGCAAGTTTCACAAACAAGCATGTCATATACACTTGAAAGCTCAAGAATACTACTTCAAAACATCCTAACCTCAAGAATTAACTCACCAATATTGAAAATTCATTCATATACTCAATCAAAGAGATCATATAGGTAACCAAATTATCATCAATGTGCCCTCACCATAAAAGAGTTACCCATTATCACTCACATAGATGCAATTAGTCATAAGAATGGGTAAAAGAATCAAATTATACGCACTCTCAAAAAGAGTTCATAAGTAACATAAGGTGAACCACAATTTTTCCCTTAGTGTTATACTCTACTACTATTAGGATGTTAAATCCTAGGATTAAATAGGACTTTAAGGGTTGTAATGTAGACTAAGGGACGGGTCAGAACTATCTTGGCCAGGAATATTTATTTTATCTGGATAAAAACTTTTCGAAATATTTATCTACGTAATTTTGTCACTATAAGTAGAGATTATATATTTTCGTATCCATATATATGAGATTGTAAAATGTTGTTACTTAAAAAATTATTTCATGAAAAATCATATTTTAATCAAGGGTCGTCTTGAAAATTAATTCAAAGGAGTAAAGTCTTGATCTAAAACTAATTTATCCTTAAAAAATAATTTATTTGGGAAATATCTGTTTGATTTTATTTAACCAAAAAACTCAAAATTATATTAGTAATAAATTTGTATTAAATTTTATTTCAATTTATTGAATTTAATCATAATTTAAAATAATTTGACCACAAATTAATTTTTAATTTAACTAAAATTTAAATAAATTGAGCAAAATTTTAATCTAAGACTATTTAATAAATAGTCTAAACCCTTCTAATTACTCTACCCACCAACCCATAAGATTTTAATAGCACACAGCTACACAAAACCAGCCCAGCAACCCCTTTCTTATTTTTTTTCATTGGGCCAACAACCAATTTCTCAACCCCTGACCCATCCCAACAGGACTAACAAATAAGTAAAATCAACCATTCCCTTATCACTTCAGCCCAACCCGACACCTTATTCATTTTCCTTTTAATTTTTAAATTCTAATTTCAAATTTTGTCTCAATAAAAGGTACAATTCCTAATTTAATCCTCTCTTCTATTTGAATTTTAAATTTTGTACTAGCAGGTAAAATTTCCTACCCTATCGTCCCTTCAATTTGAATTTTAAAATTTGTACTAAATTGTACAATTTCACCTCAACCTTAGCCTTAATTTGGAATTCTCAAAATCATTCTTGAGTTTTTCTATCCCACATCGCCAATTCATCATAAATTTAGGATTTTGGGGTTCTATATAAACCCCCCCCATTCACTTTTCAAAGGGAAAAGGAGAGATTAATTTAGTAGAGAACCCCAATCAAAAGGGATTTCGCCAAATTAAAATTTCAATGCTAAATCCTTGTAAGACCATTTGGTTTAGGATTTTCGGTGAAGATTTGTTCGTAGTTTTTCAGTGGTGCAAAGAGAACCCATAAGGTCGTAATTCCATTTTGCTGCCCCGAAAAAGGTAAATACACCTTTCTCTTTTCTAATTATTTACTTATTCATTCTTTTCTTCTTTTTATGAGTAGAAATTTTTATAATCATAGTTATGGTGGGATTATTTTCTGTAGATGCCTTGAAGGCAATAGGATTTTATGTTTGAAAGATGTTAGCGATATATTCATTGTTTGTTGGTTTGAAATCTAGTTTTATTTAGCTTTATTAAGAATTAAATTGTTATTGCTCATCTTATTTAGAAAATTTAAAAATAGGACTAAAATTTAAGGTATTTTTATTATCTTGTGTAATTCTACTTCTGTTTTTTCTTTTTACTCAAAATAATATTTTGTGGTAGTCAATGGTGGAATTAGCATCATAATTGCTTGTTTCTCTTGTTATCCTCTATAAAATTTATTTTTTTGTTGTAGTTGTTGTAGCACCTTAGATTGGTTATCATGATTTGTTAAATTGTTGTTTTAGAGGCTAAGTATAAAGACCGAAGGGTTTCATTTCTATATTGTTGATAGCATTTAGTCTTCTCTTTAAATTTAGATTGTTATTTTGTTGTTATGAGTAGTTGAATCTTACGTCTAAGTGAGAATGAAAATGTAATATTGAATCAGGAATTATGTTAATTGTCCAAATTTTTATCACATATTCAATTAAAAGCATGTTAATGTCAATAGCGCAATATAGTACAATCGTTGCCAACTGACTTGTGTTCCTATATTAGTTTCTCATGGATTTGATGTTTGAGTTTGAATAATAGAATCTATGAACATTGAGCTACCATTTTGGATAAATTATGACATCTCTTGAAAATAATAAATCTAAATGATCCTTCTCGTCTTTATTGAAATTCTTTTGGGAGTTTGTTCTTTTTAGGAACTTAGTTTATTTTTGGTATTTGTTATTTTTGGCAATTAACTATGATCATACATATTTTGAATCTTTTTCAAATCACTTCTATTAATATTTGAATATGTGTCAAGCCTAAGTTGAATGAGTACTAATCTTTATTATCTTTTATATGCATGAACTATCTCAAATGGGTCCATTTGGACTCTTATTACCTTCGAATTAGAGCATTATTGATTCTAAGCATCCTACAAATCCGAAATGAACTAAAATTATGATGAAACAGTTGTTGGTATACACTATATATCTAGATTTTTCAGGTGAAAGGTGGCTGGTAAATGCAAACAAATGATGCATAGTGCAGTTGGAAGCAAATATATAGCCATTTACATTCCGATATACATTGAATATATGAAAAAACTGAGGGTTTAAAAGTTGTGATATACAACTGAAAAAGGGGCTGAAAAGTCCACAAAACTAGGCCCAAAGCTGACAGAATTGAAAACAGGCTAAAAGGGGCCCAAATCTCAACCTTTCTTCCTTTATTTTATTGTAATTTATTTATTTTATTGTAATTTAAATTAAATTAATCTAGATGAATCCTCAAGGAGAAATTTTATGTTGAAATTATTTACTTTAGTTGGTTATTTTTAATTCCTCTACTTAGGCTCGTAGAATAACTTGGGGAATTTTTCATATCCCTTCGTAGTTATTAAGTAGCTTAAATCCACATTTAAGAAGTTGGGTTAATCATTTATCCCAAAGTCTTAATCTGGATAAAAGTGTTAAAATCAGAATTATTTTAAAACTTTGATGTTTAGTTTATTTTGTTACTTAGAATAAATTAAATGGATTAGTATCAAATAAATTCTATTTATTTAAAATAAATTTTTCCAAATAAATTAAAGATTTTTAAAATAATTTTAAGATTTTTGTAAATTATGAAATACTTTTCATGTTTAGCCAAACAAGTTAAATCCGTCGAGAACCACACTTTGTAGATTTTCAAAAGTGTCTAACACCTTCTTTCGAGTTTATTTGAACCCTAACCTAGATTCTTATTGTTTTAAAAATATTTTCTTTCAAAATCACATTTTTAAATGGTTTCTTAATTTTCCTAAAATTAAGTGGCGACTCTAAGTTATTTGTCAAATTAAATCAAATTGACTTCTTCTTTTATTTACAACAAAGTTATGGAACGTTTTTGACTTTTCAAAAAAGGATAGTAATAGAATGGCAATTTTGGTGGGGTTTCATCTAGGTTCTAACCATAAGGATTCTATGTGTTTGGCCAATAATTGTATTAATTATTACTTTTGCTTTTATGTGTTTAAATTTTCACAATTATTAACTTATGCATTCTTTTTCACACTTCCACATTTTCATTATTAAATTATTTTTGGGTTACGTGGATATCCCGGCCCTTATTGTTCAATTCAAAATCAAGTGTTGAGAATACGATGGTTTATTGATACATTAGGCATTCAGTGGTTGTTATATTTCCAAACTCAAGTTGTCCGCTTGGGAACCCGGTCGAAGCCCACTCTAGATACCTAATATAGAGCAAAACCAAAATCTTATTTAGGTATGAGCCTAGGAAAACCCAATATCTGAGGGGGTATTGGTCCAACTGAAAACTTACCTTGTGTCTATTTACCATGATTCATGACAGACGGTCATCTCTTATATGTTAAATTGAAGGATATAATGTTGGATTGTATGAATCATTGTTCCTTGGGTTTGAGGGCTTATTTTATAGTTTCTTTTATCGTGTATTTTGAAGTTATTATTTTCTTTCCTAATAATCATACTTTTTAGTTGTAATGAACTACATTCAACCTGATTTCCCTAGTGGAACACGTAAACAGATTGTATTGACTTCGTTCATGTTATCAAAAATATTAAATATTTCTTTTAGTTATACGAACTATGTTTGACCTGAATTTCTAAGAATGGAATACGTAGGTGGCCTATGTTGGCTTCGGTCAGCCCTTTAGAAAATTTATTTTTTCATCTTATGGTGAAACTTTGTTAGATATGATTCCTACCTCAATGAAATATATGGACACTCTACTAGCTCGATCATATTCCTCATAAGATTTTCATAGAATCTGGGATAATTTTTTAGAGGATCTCAAAATTCTATTAAGAGGATCATTTTCAAGTTACATGGAGATGACATTGAAGCAAGTAATTGAGGTAGAAATTTTTGAGAAGCTCTCAAAAATTTATCAAAACTCGACATTTACTACAAAGGTGACCACCAGACTTTGCTAAAGGTAAAATCGGAGAATAGCTTTCAGAAGTTCTCAAATTTCAAGCTACGCTACACCAGAAAGAATTCAAGTATTTTGCATTCTAGACTGGGGCAAAATTTTTGAGAAGATCTCAAAAATTCCATACTAAATGATGTCATAAGTTACAAGGAAGTTTGAGAGTCTCTATGTTATAAAATGGACATACTTTTTTAGGAAGATCCTAAAAAATTCGACAAAACTACGCTTCAGGATCAGAAAAGCTTGCAAATCGATAATCAACAAGGAGCATAAGGAGAGCAAGGAAATACCAACACAGTAAGTCTCTTAAAATTGAGAATTTTTCTTTGGATGTAGGAATAGTGAAGTCACGACATTGAAAATATTAAGCTTGATAAAGGGCATTATCAGATCCACCGTGGCCTAGCCATAATAATCAAGACAACTTTTTTTCCCTTTTCCTCTAGATATATATTTCTATTACTTTGGTGTGATATCTAACACTTTCTCTAATTTTTTAAGGAAATGAATAGACATAACGATTGAGATATGGAGATATTATTCGAGATAATATCTCTAAATCATCATGAGTCAAACGACTTTATCTTTAAACTCTATATTCTGTTTAACTTTTGGCTTTGTTACAAAAAATTGTTATGTTATTAAAGAGTGTTATTTGAGATATGCAGGTCACGTTATGCAACACTGCCTCTAAGAACTAACACAAATCAATCCTTTCAAAATGTAAGGATTCAATCCAGAAGCTCAGGACATGCCCAAGGCATTTTAAGGATTTTTTATTTAAAGGATGAAGTTCAACCAGTCAACTTCTATCTTTTCTTACATATTAGGGTTTTATTCCCTCCAAGAAAATTACAGGATTGTCAGCCTATTCGAGATGACATATCTTATTATTTTTCTGTTATCCACTCTTTCATAAGGACATACCGAATAGCCACTTCATTCGAGGTGACACATCTTATTATATTTGGGTCATCCACCATTTCAAAAGGACATATATTATTATATTTGGGTTTTCCATCTTTTAAGATGACGCTTTGTACCATCACTTTATTTGAGACATCATGTTATTCTGTTATGGATCATTACCTCCTTCAAAGTGACATTTTATTATGTGATGGAATATCACCTCCTTCAGAGTGACATGTTATTATGTTACGGACCATCACCTCCTTCAGAGTGACATGTTATTATGTTAGGACCATCACCTTCTTCAGAGTGACATGTTATTATGTTATGGACCATCACCTCCTTTATTATGTTATAGACTGTCACCTCCTCCAAAGTAACATGTTATTATGTTATGGACCATCACCTCCTTCAGAGTGACATGTTATTATGTTATGGATCATCACCTCTTTTAGAGTAACATGTTATTATGTTATGAACCATCACCTGTTTTAAAGTGACATATTATTATGTTATGGATCGTCACCTCTTTTAGAGTGACATCTTATTTTATTATGGATCGTCACATCCTTTATAGTGATATGTTATTATGTTATGGACCGTCACCTCCTTCATAGTGACATTTATTATGTTATGGAATGTCACCTTCTATAGAGTGACATGTTATTATGCTATGGCCCGTCACGTTCTTCAAGTTGATACCTTATCATATTATGGATCGTCACCTCCTTCAGAGTAGCATGTTACTATGTTATGTACCGTCACTTTATTCAGTATGGCATATTAGACCAAGGTTTGCACAATTTTCCTTCCATTGCATTTGTTACTAATAAGTTTAATGCAGGTGTTTAATAGACACGTTGGACCATCACTTCATTTCAAATGGCATGTTACATTTTAAATGGGTTGTTCGTCTTTCAATAAGACACATTGGACCGTCACTCCATTTGAAGTGGCATATTACATTCAAACTAGGCTATTCTCCTTTCAATGAGACACGTTGGACCGTCACTTTATTCAAAGTGGTATATTAAAATTAAATGGATCATCACTCTATCAATGAGACACGTTGGACCGTCACTCTATTTGAAGTGGCATGTTACATTTTAAATAGGTCGTCCATCTTTCAATGAGACATGTTGGACCATCACTCTGTTCAAAGTGGTATGTTATATTTAAATTGGTTTGTCCGCCCTTTAATGAGACACGTTAGACCGTCACTTCATTCAAAGTGGCATATTATATTTAAATTAGGTCATCTGCTCTTCAAGAAGACATGTTGACCATCACTCTGTTCAAAGTGAAATGTTATATTCAAAATGAGTCGTTATCCTTCAATGAGACACTTTAGACCATCACTCCATTTAAAGTAGCATGTTACATTCAAAATAGGTCATCCGCCCTTCACTAAGACACGTTAGACCGTCACTCCATTAACAGTGGCATATTATATTTAAAATAGGTCATCCACCTTCAGTGAGACACTTTGGACCATTATTCTGGTAAAAGTGGCATGTTATATTCAAAAAGGGTCTCTGCCCTTCAATGAGACACATTGGACCATCACTCCATTCAAATTGGTATGGTAAATTTAAAATTGGTCGTCTACCCTTTGATGAGACACGTTCGGCCATCACTCCATTCAAAGTGGCATGTTACATTCAAGATAAGTTATTCACTTTTTACTTGTACATATTGGGTTGTTACCCCATTCAAAGTAGCATAATATTTTTAGAACAGGTTGTTCAAATTGGTTCATCAACTATCTCAGCATAGCATGTTCAAACAGGTTTACACTAATTTATGTTTGTGTAGGGCTACATTTACAACTAATTATTTATTTGAGTAGTTTTCAGGAGAATCCAAAAGGATTAAATTCTCAAATCAAAACCACAGGTGTGGATGACTACAAAAAGGACATAGCACAATGTGGAACCTTTTCTTAGCAGCGAACTGGACATAGTCTAAAGAGGAATTTCAAACTCTTTGGATACGAGCTAAAGGACGACTTCCACCACCATCAAACCGCACTCCTATCAGAAGGCATGTGGGAATTTTAGAATATTATCAGTTTTACTTTTACCTTTGGGGCATTTCTAAATATTCACTAGAGGTAGCTTTTCTCTTCTTTGAAATTTGGGTGACAACATACCTATAGCCTTACAAATTATGTCCATGTAGCTCTCATTTGTGGGTGTAAGGGGCCCGATGTTTGTAATTGAGATAATTGCAAGCTTCTTTTTCTTAATTCATTTGACTTGTCACTCATCCTAACCCAAAGATCGTCTAAAATAAAAGACTATCTTTTCTACCAATCGAGTCAAACTACAAGCAGTCTGATTCCTTGAACATTGGGATATGCAGGCTATGCTCTATGTAGAAAACTCGGCAGAATTCCTACTTCGCTCTAATTCTCATACCCCCTATATCTTAGAATTTACCAAAATTCAAAAGTCGAGATAGCTTGTAAATTCATTGAAAATCGTTCTTTAAAGTCAAACATTATGAACTACGAGTAAATTCTCATGCAACCTATGATATATAGGAAACTCGATACCAGGGTCCGGCCATAGCTCCC
This sequence comes from Capsicum baccatum var. pendulum, assembly GCA_030864225.1. NCBI lineage: Eukaryota > Viridiplantae > Streptophyta > Magnoliopsida > Solanales > Solanaceae > Capsicum > Capsicum baccatum. Next base: position 220,218,510 of record CM061552.1, on the reverse strand, counting down.
TAAAAACTTGTGTGAAAAACAACGCCCTTCGAGAAATGAATTTGTGGTCATATAAAAAATAAGGAATGTCAAACTCCCTTTGTCCAGAGTTACTTGCATCCACCATATCCAAAGGAAGGGGGTAGTTATTGACACCTAATTTTTTCCCTCCACGTCTAAGTTTAATTCTGAGTTCTTCTATTTCAAATTAAATTATAATATTTATTTTATCTGTACATAAACTTTTTAAAATATTTATCTACGTAATTTTGTCACTATAAGTTGCGATTATATATTTTTGTATCCATATATACGAGATTGTATAATGTTGTTACTTAAATAATTATTTTATGAAAAAACAGATTTTAATCATAGGTCGTCTTGAAAATTAATTCAAAGAAGTAAAGCCTTGATCTAAAAATAATTTATTTGGGAAATATCTGTTTGATTTTATTTAACCAAAAAAATCAAAATTAAATTGGCACTTAATTCTTATTAAATTTAATTTCAATTTATTGAATTTAATCATAATTTAAAATCATTTGACCGCAAATTAATTTTTAATTTGATTAAAATTTAAATAGGTTGAGTGAAATTTTAAACTAAGACTATTTACTAAATAGTCTAAACCCTCCTAAGTACTCTACCCACCAACCCGTAACATTTACCCCCCCCCCCCAAACCCTTTAAAACTGGGCCAGCAGCCTACAGTTACACAAAAACCAACCCAGTAGCCCCTTTCCCCTTTGTTCATTAGGCCGGCAGCCTAAAACCTCAACAGCAAACTCCTCAAACCCTGACCCGGCCTAACAAATAACCAAAACAAACCATTCCCTTATCACTTCAGCCCAACCCAATACCTCATTCATTTTTTTTCAATTTTCAAATTCTAATTTCAAATTTTATTTCAAAAAATAGTACAATTCCAACTTTATCCTCTCTTCAATTTGAATTTTAAAACTTGTACTAGTTGGTACAATTCCAATCTTATTCTCTCTTCAATTTGAATTTCAAAATCGGTACTGGATTGTATAATTTTACCTCAACCTTATCCTTAATTTGAAATTCTCAAAATCACCCTTGACTTTTTCTATCCCCCATCACCAATTCATAATTAATTTAGGATTTTGCGGTTCTATATAAACCCCTCCTATTGACTCTTCAAAGGAAAAAAGGGAGATTAATTTAGTAGAGAATCCCAATTGAAAGGAATTTTGCTATATTAAAAATCCAATGCTAAATCCTTGTAAGACAGTTTGATTTAGAATTTTCGATGAAGAAATTTTTTTCGTAGTTTTCTAGTGGTGCAAAGAGAACCCATAAGCTCGAACTTCGTGTTTGCTGCCCCAAAAAGGTAAGCAGATCTTTCTCTTTCCCAATTATTTAGTTATTCATTCTTTTCTTCTTTTTATGAGTAGCAATTTTCGTAATCATAGCTATGGTGGGATTATTTTCTATAGAAGCCTTGAAGGCGATGGGATTTTGTGTTTGATGATTGTTTAAAAGATCTTAGCAATATATTTGTTGCTTGTTGGTTTAAAATCTAGTTTTATTTATCTTTATTAAGACTGACATTGTTATTTTTCATCTTAGTTGAAAAATTTGAAAATAGGACTAAAAGTTAAGGTATTTTTATTATCTTGTGTAATTCTGCTTCTATTTTTTCTTTTTACTCAAAATAATATTGTGTGGTAGTTAATGGTGGAATTGGCATAATAGTTATTTGTTTCTCTTGTTATCCTCTACAAAAATTTGTTTTGTTGTTGTAGTTGTTGTAATACCTTAGATTGGTTATCATGATTTGTTAAATTATTGTTTTAGAGGCTATGTCCAAAGAACAAATGGTTTCATTTCTATATTGTTGATAGCATTTAGTTTTTTCTTTAAATTTAGATTGTTAATGTCAATATAGCTATATTGTACAATCGTAGACAATTGACTTGTTTTCCTATATTATTCTTTTCGGGGATTTGATGTTTAAGTTCGAATAATAGAATCTATGCACATTGAGCTACCATTTTGGATAAATTATGACAACTCTTTAAATTAATAAGTCTAAATGATCCTTCTTGTCCCTTTTGAAAATTTTTTGGGAGTTTGTTCTTTTTAGTCACTGAGTTTATTTTTAGTATTTGTTATTGTTGGAAATTAAGTATGATCATACGTGTTTTGGATCTTTGTCAAATCACTTATATTAATATTTTAATATGTGCCAAGCCTAAGTTGAATATCTACAAATCTTTATCATCTTTTATATGCATGAAATACTCAAATGGGTCCATTTGGACTCTCATTACCTTCGCATTCGAGCATTATCGAGTCCAAGCGTCTTACAAGTCCAAAATAAATTAAAATTATGAAGAAATAATTGCTGGTATACAGTGTATATATGGATTTTTCAGGTAGAATGTGGTTGGTGTATGTCAACATATGATGCATAGTGAAACTGGAAGCAAATATATAGCCATTTACATGCTGATATACAGTGAATACATAGAAAAAATACAGGGGATAAATGTTGTGATATACAATTAAAAAAGGGGCTGAAAAGTCCAAAAAATTAGGCCCAAAGGTAGACAAAATTGAAAATGGGCTAAAAAGGGGCCCAAATCTCAAGTTTCTTACTTTATTTTACTGTGATTAATTTGTTTATTTATTTATAATTTAGATTAAATTAATCTAGATGAATCCTCGGAGAGAAACTTTATGTTGAAATTATTTACCCTACTTGGTTATTTTTAATTCCTCTGCTTAAGCTCGTAGAATAACTTGGAAAGTTTTTCATAGCCCTTCATATTTATTAAGTAGCTAAATCCACATTTAAGAGGTTGGATTAATCATTTAGTCCAAAGTTTTAATCCGAATAAAAGTGTTAAGGTTAGAATTATTTTGAAACTTTGATTTTTAGTTTATTTTATTACTTAGAATAAAGTAAATGGATCAGTACCAAATAAATTCTATTTATTTAAAATAAGTTTTTCCAAATAAATTCAAGATTTTTAAAATAAGTTTAAGATTTTTGTAACTTAAGAAATATTTTTCATGTTTAGCCAAAGAAGTTAAATCCGCCGGGAACCACACTTTGTGGATTTTCAAAATTGCCTAACACCTTCTCTCAAATTTATTTGGACCCTTACCTAGACTCTGATTATTTTTAAAATATTTTCTTTCAAAATCACATTTTTAAATAGTTTCTTATTTTTTCTAAAATTAAGTGGCGACTCTGAGTTATTTCTCAAATAAAATCAAATTGACTTCTTTTTATTCGCCACAAAGTTATGGAACATTTTTTACTTTTTGAAAATGGAACGTGAAAATTACGCTGTAAGTAATTTCAACCTTGATATAGTATTCTAAAAGCAAAGGAATTGTTACTTTAAAAACATTACAACTAATTCCTCCCCCTCCATTTTACATTTATTTTGCTTTATATATATTATGGGTCAACTCTTAGCTAACTTCTAACACTTTTAAGCCTTGAATTCCGTGTCTTCACTCCCTGTGGTTGACCTAAACTCCTTATTGGATAAAATATATATTGACAATGTCTTCTACACCCATTCAAGAATGTAATTTGAGCGTTATTAAAAATGACATCATTTTTTAGGAGTGAGGCATTTTAATTATTCATTTGATAGTCTGTATTTTTTGTTTTATTTGTAAAACACCCTGAGTTTTGGTCATTGAAAAATTTCTTGGGTTTTGATTCTTTGTTGATCATACCACTCACCATAGAAGTTGTATGGTGAGGATACAGGTTGTGTGACCCAATTCATATGCTAACCATTGTTTGGTGATTAAGCTTTTGGTTTGTTACAATTTGGTGGTATGGGTCGTACGATTGGTCATGAGTTGGTTGGTTGATCCTTCATTTAATCTAAAACTTGGTGATTTTTTTGCCTCTGAGTACGAGTGGCTTACTAAGAGCTGTAAGCATAGGGTATGAGTGGTATGATCTAAATTGTATGTTGTCCAGCATCCATCCTAAATATTTCTACCTAGGGTACGATCATATGATCATGTTATAACTACGGAAATAGGATTCATATGGTAGACAGTGTGTGATGTCCAACATCCTGTCCAGGGTACGAGTGGTGGGTACAACTCGTATGATGGGGGTACAATTTAAACAGGGAGTCATACCTTCCTGCAGGAAATTTTACAATTTAAGTTGGGGATATTCTGGACATTTTCTCTCTTAACCCCTTATGACCCCAAGTCCTAAAAAACTATTTGGGCATCATTTACCCTATTATTCTAATATTAAACACTTATAAACTCTCTCAAGCTCTTGGGTTAAGCAAAAGTTAGGGTTTCCTTCTAGATGGTCAATTAAGGCTCTAAAGGGGTGATTTCTCTCCGTCTTCTTTGTAATCTAAGGAATGTTACTCCCTCTTCATTGTTAGTTGAACTAAAGGCATGTTTTATGAATGGTTTTCATGGCATAATTGTGATGTGGTTTTGGGTTTTGAATTATATGTTGGGGTTTTAGTTATTAACGGTTGGTTTATGTTTTTACTTATGATTTTCATATTATAATGGTGGTTTGAATATGTGGTTGCATAGGAATAGTCAATTGGTAGTTGTTTTTAATTTTGGAAACTATATGCCCTCAATATGTTTGTTAAAATGTCTATGAGAATGCTTTGCATAGTTGGACTTTCATTGAAAACTTTGTATGGTATAATATGGTAATGGAACCTAAATTGGTTAAATGGTTTTAATAGCTAAATTGTAAGGTCTTGGTGGCTATGGCTTTAATTAAAATCCTTGTGGGGTACATGGTAATCCCCCAAGTTAATCTAATAATAGAACCAATGGGTTGAATAGGAATCCCCTAAGTGATTGGCTAAGGACATTGCTTGTAAGCTATAGTCAGTATGACGATACCATTTCTTATAGCCTTGATTAACAATATATGGAATTGGCAAATTAGTTGTATGATAATGGTTTTAATTGGGCAATAATGGTGGGTTGTGATAGCTAAATGTGAAGTGTGAGTGCAATGGACGGACACTGGAAACTCATGTTTGTTGGTATGAGGATTGGCATGGCGACCATGTACTTGTGGGGTATATAGGAATCCCCTAAGTTAAACTTATATATAAGTATCATGGAGGGTGAATGTTACATGGGAATTCCCTATTGCTATGATATCTCTGGTAAGTGTGGCTACATGCACTAGGGCTCGTTTAGGGGGTAACAATGGACCCATATAGCCTTTGGGTGGTTCTAGGATATTTAAGCTACACAAACCCAGGTTAATGGATTTAAATGCAAGCTAAAACCGATTCCCTTTCCCAGCATGGATTATATATGTATATGCATTGTTATGCTTGCATATGGTTATTTACTTGGTATCAAATATTTTCATTATTTTATCCTTATCTTGATTGCATGTTAGCGTTCACCCGCTAATCTATCTTCCGACATTGTATCCTCACACAATGCAGGAACTAGCCATACTACTCCTCCTGCTCAGTGATCGAATTTGGAAATAGCTTAGAGTTAGATTAAAGTGGTGTGTTCCTATTCACAAGAAGGCTCTATTTCATGTTATGGTCTTGTCATTATACTTTGGTTATTTCTTAGAGTTTAGTTTTGGCTATGGTTGGTGGCATGTGGTTGGTGGCATGTCCCAACCATATTCTGTTTTACTTTTGGATAGAGGCTTTATGAGACTATTATGGGTTGGTATGGGCGATGTTGACACTGGTGTCAGCCTTGGCATTGGTATTGGTATTAATGTTGATACTTTTTGACTTTATTTTATTTGTGATTGTTCCATCTTATTATGTTATGGAATATTTATGTATTGGTTTACGTTATAGTTATTGGTTCGGTATTGGATGGTTTGACTCATTTGGGTTGGTCATGGTGTAATATTCCATACTTCTACCTAGCTTAAATTCATCCCAAAGATGTCAAGAAAATGCCTTAAAGATGAATACACCTTTATACATGTGGTATTTTCAAGATTTTCACTTCTTATCATGTGGAAAATTGAATAAGCTTTCCATCGATACCAAATTCGCCCAAATCTGACACCCGGGCGAAGAGTTAGAGCCTTTTTAGTGAGATAGTGTATCACCTAAGCCATCAATGCATTGCAAAGCATGCCAAAATGGTAATCATCAAAACCCAGTGAGCCTCCGTAATTACGGCATGTCCGCCAGGGCTCAAATTCAGAATTGTCCTTTTTCCAGTGTCTCATCGCAATATCTCCGCGTCGCGTCAAACTTCCAGGTCCCATCCAGTATTGCCATGCAATTTCACCGAGTCATTCCATCAGCCCTATTTTTAGTGGGAAATTTCCAGTGTCAGGCTGTGATAGCGCTGAGTCCTGCCATCCTGCCAAATCGAGAAATTTTGACAAAAATCAAAATACGCATCCAGGGTTAAATAGGTCTTTTCCTTGATTTTAGTTCAGCCTTAAACATGAAATTTAACCCTACATGACCTAAGGATATCATTATTCACTCTATTTTTCCCAAATTGAGTTGCTCTCTCTCAAGCCAAGAAACCCTAGCTCTCAAATTCAAGGGCCAAATCACAAAAACTCTCCAGCAATCCTTCCAAATTCATTAACTCAGGTATGTCAAGTGTTGATTCATGGGTCCCTTTCACCCATGAAGCTCAAGAATCTCTTTTTCAAAGTTCACGTATATGATTTTTTATGAATCCCATGTTGGGTTTGCTTTTGTTCATGTTGATAATGACCAATTGAATTCTAATCCATGTTTGGTGATAAATTTTATGTGGAATTAGTTATTATATAAGTAGATTCATGTGAACCCATGATTAAACCCTTGAATTGTGAAATTAGATTGAATAATGATGTTTACTTGTTGTGCAATGTTGTCTACATATATTATGTTCATTATGTGCTTGATGAATTTCCTATGTGAATTAATAAGAGAAGAAACCATGCCATGATTAGTTTATGTGCAAGTGTTTGATAAATTGTCTATGAGAATGGATTAATTCCAAGATATAGTATGCAATTATGTATACCACATTCATGTACAAGTGATACACCCCAAGTGTTTGTTGAAATGCCTTAATGAATGAATTATGAGTATATAGCCATTGTTGGGCTTTTAGGCTTGTGTCATAATTTATATTATGCTATCGAGTCCTGGGGGTATTTAATACTCGATAATTTAGTTGTTTGCCTAGAGTCAGTGTCATGTTTTCATGATATCATCAGTCAAGCCATGTTCAGTAGAATTCAGTCAGTCATGTGACTCAGGAAAACTCAGTAATCCTAGAAATCTCATAAAGCTCAGTAATTCAATAATCTTAGTAGTGTTCCATCAGTCAACGAAACTCAATGAACTCAGTCCAATTTAGTTCAGTTAATCATGTTCAGTGTCTATTCAGATGGGAGTAGGATTTATCACCGAGTGAACATAAGGATGAGGACACACACTGACAGTTGAGGGTGTGATCCTTAGAAGCAATCCTTGCATTCCATAACTATGTAGCCAGCATAGGTTGAGATGTTAACACTAAAAGATGAGGGTTAATGAGGTGAATAAACACTACCAGATAAGGGTCCCTCCGTTCTCTTTTAGGAACACTGTTAGATGAGGGTCACCCATAGCTTGTCTTTACCAGTGGCGTGGTATTGACATCCTTCCTATCAGGGTTACAGATTGGACCCCATCCTAGCTATATTTCTTTATTTGGGGCATGTCAGTTAGATGACTACTTCCCAAAGTTACAGTTTTAGACTTAGTCTCAATAATAGAACTCAGATAGTTCTTCAGAATTTCAGGACTATCAGATACAGTAGTGCAGAACTCAGTTAGTTCTATCAGAACCTAGACTATTAGATACAGTCAATCGGTATAATTTATATCAGTTACCAGTGACTCATGTTATCAGTAATCAGACTCAGTAGTCAGTACCATCACAAATTCAGTCACAGTCACTTTTTTATGCATGTATTCTCACGTTCATGTTATTTAATCAGTTAGCAGTGTTCATGCATTTGAACCCTTTGCATTCAGCCTACCTTACTTGCATACCAGTATATTCAAACGTACTGACCCATTTACGCTATGGTGTTTTATACCATAGGTTCAGAAGCACGAGCTTCAGAGCATCAGTAACATTCCAGTTTCAGTAGTCAGAGTTAGCAGTGAGTCCTCATCCTTCGAGGACATGATCATGTAATGCCCCAATTCCCATGAACCAGAATGCCACGGTGCTCGTGACCCCGAGAGACCACAAGCTAACCCTTCACTGATATCCGTATATGTTCACTACATAATATAATACGATAAATGCAAAAACTGGATAAATTTGGCCATAAGGTTCAAATATCTAAATATACAGTACTTAAAACTACATATCAATACATCTGTCTGAAAAGCCTCTACACTATCTGAATTGTGGAGTTGAAGGGACACCAACTAACTCCGTCTACTAAAATCATCAAAACACTTAAATAGATTATCCTCAGATGATGAGGACTCACTGCTACACCCACTGCTACAAGATCTGACAGGTAAATATACTCTGAATCTCACTCTACTGAACTTATGGTGGGGAAAACACCATAGAGCGAATGCGTCAGTACAAAGAATGTACCGAGTATGCAAGGATAGGGTAAGGTGAAATATAAGGCTTATGCATAAACATAACAATTTGAATAATATGTATTCACTGTAATAAACATATATAGAAACTCTATAGTTACCAATTTTGAAATATGTCTGATCAACAATACACACATGGATGCATAAAGTACAACTGAAATCATCATGACACCAAATGTTACATTTTGAACGATGACACTCGAAAATAATAATATTGACAATAAGATACTGAGTATCTAAAGCTACTAGAGCTGACATCTGTACTTATCCATACTGAGGAATCGGATAACTGATATTACTGATATTTGATATTCAAATTCACCAACTCTGGAACACTGAACAACTGAATCTGAGATCAACCCTTATCTAGAAGGAAGTCTCTAGAGCACTGAACAACTGAATCTGAGATCAACCCTTATCTAGCAGGAAGTCTCTAGAACACTGATCAACTGAATCTGAGATCAACCCTCATTTAGCAGGAAGTTTCTATACTCAATGATAATGACAACAAACTGGGAGGCCTGTATCTGACAGCCTCAACTTCTGCACATTAACTGAGTTCTTTTCTAAGACTGTTACTGAAACTGTGGGAGTGATCATTTAACCTACATGCCCCACTTACCACAAATGGGATAAAACCTGCACCCTGTCTGGAAGGGTGTCAATACCGCGCCACCAGTAAAGATAACTGCATAGAACCCTCTACTATCAAGACCTCAAACGAGAACCGTGGGACCCTCTACTCGCAGGACAACCACCTCATCTAACCCTCTACTCGAAGGATAGATGTCTCAACCTATGCTGGCGACGTAGTTCTGGAGCATAAGGATTGCTACCAGGAATCAAACCCTCTACTCGTAGGAATGTTCCCATCCTTAGCTCGCTCGATGCTGAATCCCACTCCCAACTGAAAGACACTTAACTGATTCTTAACAGTACTCAACTGAACAGAATCGTTCTCACATTATGATACTTTATCAATATGATAGAGTTCACTTGATTCTGTTCTCTGATGGAGTATTTCTAAATGCCACTTACTTTTAAGATAAGCTTACTCTCTCACAAAATGTACAGAGGTCTGTAACGGAGTGAATTGATATGTAAGATTTCAGTGCTTCATGGCCCGAGTATTCTATAAAGAATGATTTTTGAGATTACTGAGTTTTCCCTAAGTTTTGAAACTAACCGGGAGTTCATTGTTCATCGTTCGATTGAGATTACCGTGAACTGACTCGGCTCTAAACCAGTAGACTATTTCGGGCATACGTACCCTCAGCACACAATATCACAAAGTAACACAGGATAGATAACTCATACACAACATGCCCATAGGCCATCATATGCAACACATAATTGAGGACTTCACACTTAGCAAATCAAATGGCCTCATTTCTTCATATAAGCATCCAATCGAACACGTGGGGAGCATGCTTTGGGTCCACAGCAAATACTACGCACAAACATCATAGTTACCTCAACAATTCATCATGTCATTCCATCATACACCCAGAACGCACCACAAATTCAAGAAAATCAACTATCCATAGGAACAAAGCATGAATTTATCTTTTAAGACCTAATGAACTACAATGCATAGTTTCCTATTCTCTTAAATATTTTGTCAAACATATGGTAGAAATAAGTTAAGCATATGGATATGGCATGAAATCATAATTTGGATAACAGACATGTCAAATACTTAATTCTTCTTCACATAGGCATTTTAGCAATCACCTTACATGCACCATTTAGGGCATAGGTTTAATGCTCAATTTCATGCACCACAACACCATCATCCTTCAACTTCAACATCCACATTTTTCAATTCACAATCCAACTCACATTTAGAAAATATTTGACATATCAATCAATAGTAGGGAGATATAATTCCCAATAACAATTATCAAGTCGTAACAAAGAAATAATGGAATAATAGTATAAATCAAGGCTTAACAATTTAAATCAGCATATACTCATAATCAATTAATTTTGGACCTATTATGTTATAAAAACAAAATCTCTAGTTTCTTAGGTATTTTCACAAATACCTTACATGCACTTTTTAGGCATAGGTGGATTCATCGGGATTAAAAATGTTCAATCACCTATTTCATATATTTATACATCACACACCACAATAGTTTTCATAAACATACAAAGATCCCTTCTTGGATATCATCAACTTCAACAACAAAATCACCAACCATCACACAAATACTACACACACATACTTCAACCAACACACATAATCATTCCACACATATATCTCAACCATCATGTGAATACTACACACATACACAATGAAAATTTAGAAAGTATAATCATATATGTATATATATATATATATTCACATGTATCTTGAGCCTTTGAAAAAGGATTTGTGGGCTCTATGGATGAAAGGAGCCCATAGATAAATACTTGCATACCTGGAACAACGATCTTCAATGATTCCTTAAACTTGTTCTTGGTTTCTTGAAGTAGAAATTGAATTTTTGAGGAAGGAAAATTGGAACCCTAGGCTTCTTAATATTTTAGAGAGAGAGAAGCAAGAAATGAAAGAAAATAGTGGTCCTTCATCTAAGGGGTGTACATATATGCACATCACACACACACACACACATTATATATATATATATATATATATATAATGGGTAAATGGAAAGGACCAAAATGCCCTTTAAAAAAGAAAATGTCAAATCTGTTCTTTGGTGGATTGTTTTGATAGCCTGAAGTAGATTGACCATAACTTTTTTCTCCGATGTCCAAATTTGATGAAACCAATTTTATTGGAAACAAGACTCTCAGGTATTTCCGTTGATATATAGAAGCTCACACAGTTCATTATGTACAAGGATTTATGATCGTTTGAAGTTGACCAAAAAATCGCCTGGCTGCAGTATTTTTTTTCCTGCACATTTTACTGTTCACAATTTGATCGGAATGGTTGTAACTCATCGCTCGAGTGTCCGTTTTGGGTGATCCACATATCTTTGGAAATCTTATTCAATTCTCTACGAAATGGTGGGTCGAAATCCAATAAATGACACACATAAAAATTATAAATCATTCTCGAAGATAGGATCCAATACGTTTACGCATAAAATTTTAACGAAAAATTTTCCAGGGTATTACATCATCTCCCCCTTGGAAACATTCGTCCTCGAATGTTGCTAGATAAGTCGAGACACAGAGGAAACTAGGGATACACACCTGGGACAACTTGTCATCTTGACTCGATATCATGCTAACCTCTTAAAGGAATTTTGAGAATACAAAAATGGATAATAGGAACAAATGTAAAGCAGCAACTCTGAGTAGAAAGTAACCGAACCTCTGAATCACGGTCACAAGATTGGAACAACCGATAAACTGGGTTCTTACACTGAACGTGCACATCTAATGCAGAGTTGTATAATGGAGATGCTTTATGAATACATGACTGTCAAACTGAATCTTTCACCACTACAAATGCATACCTCATGCATAAACACAGAATTGAACACACTGACCAACTGAGCTTTTTACTACCACAACACTTACAGATCTAATGCGTATCCGTTTCACCGTACCGACTCATGAATCTAATAATCAAATTTCGTAGCAACCCGAATTTCTCACAACATGTATGCATGTCTGATGCATGAGTACACAGTTAAACGAATGTATGAACATGTGATTGTCTATGTAATGATGACTGATACAAAACTTGTAATAAAAATCTGGATATGCAATTGAATTGGGGCATCTCCCTCTTGGGATACTATGTCCCTCTTAGAATGCTTATTTGCTAATATACAATGGCAATGCATGAGGCATAAATGAATAGAACCATATGCATGATGCGTAATACAGACGCTGAGCTATATTCACAAACACTAAAATACTTCACCTTAGAATAATTACGTTCTCAAAATTTCCACTAGTGTGGTGAGATAGTAAGATGAAAGAATAAACCATACAATTCTGGCTGTCTGACTGCAAGGCCGACTTACTGACCATACTAAAAATTTAATAAAGCAACAAATCTTACAAAGTATACCATAGAGATAAAAACTCATAACTTACCCAGATGACTATGCTGACTTCGGGGACCCGGCTTAGGGCAGTCTCAAACTTTGTGACCTAACTCGCCACATCCAAAACACACATCACTGATGGCTCTACATACACCTATATGATTCTTTCCATATTCTCCGCAAACAGGATAGGGACTATCATTTCTCAAACTACCCTAGGTTTGGCGGCCCGATGCCCTACTACGACTGTCATATCTAAACCTTGGTTTAGGTATGCTAGCTGAGAGTGGAGCTGAAACTGAAATCTCCTGATCATGCTGAAAACGGTCATCACCCTGTGACCCTGACTGTGAAAAGTCAGGACTACTTGTCCTGGGTTTCTTACTAGCACTTCCTTTTTCTACGAACTTATCTGACTCAACCTGCTGAGCGTGTATCATCATTCGAGAGAGATCCATATCCCTATTAAGCATAGTAGACCTACACTCTTTTATCAATTCACTTGACACTCCAGACATAAAATTACTCATACTAGTTCGGGGATCGTCCATCAAGTTAGGAGCATACTTAGCTAACTGGTTGAACTTAAGACAATATTCCTTAACTGAAATAGAACCTTTCCTCAGGTTCATAAACTCTTCTACCTTAGACTTTCTCATCTCAAATGGGAAGAACCTATCTAAAAAGGCATTTTGAAATTTTTGCCAAGTCACGGGAACAACACCTTTACCTCTATTCTCTCTCCACATCACTACCCAGTCATGAGCAACATCTTTCAACCTATAAGATGCTAACTCTACACTTTCTTCTTCCGACACATGCATAATTTGGGTGATCTTCCTCACCTCATCTAGATAAAGTTGTGGGTCCTCACCTGATACTGACTTAAAGAATTCTGGCGGGTTCATTTTCATAAAGTCTCTAATCCTGGCTACTGCTGAATCCCTGTCTCACTGAGGTGGGGTTGCATTCTGAAGGTTACCCTAAACATTAGATGTCACCGCTTGGGCTAGCACTTGAAAAGCTGCTCGAAATTCCGCATGTGATACATTCTCACTCACAGGATCTACTGGCTGAGGAACTGACTGATTTTCTGTTCTCTTCTTTAAAGGAATGGCCTGCAAATGGAAGCGAACCAAAGATTAGACTGAAACTTCAACTCGAGCTTCTTACTCACTGGCACAACGCAAACAATAAAAGAACGAAAACCTTTCCTAAAACATCTCATAGCCTCCTGTACATGAATGTGGCGCTACTCTTGTACAAGACTCTACTAGATACGGATTTTCAGACTCCCTAGGACACCTTTTGAACCTTAGGCTCTGATACCAAGTTTGTAACGCCCTGTTCCCATGAACCGAAATGCCACACGATGCTCGTGACCCCGAGGGACCACAAGCTAACCCTTCAATGATATTCGTATATGTTCACTACATAATATAATACGATAAATGCAGAATCTGGATAAATTTGGCCATAAGGTTCAAACATATAAATATACAGTACTTAAAACTAAATATCAATACATCTATCTGAAAAGCCTCTACATTGTCTGAACTGTGGAGTTGAAGGGACACCAACTAACTCCGTCTACTAAAATCATCAAAACACTAAAATAGAATATCCTCAGATGATGAGGACTCACTGCTGCACCCACTGCTACAAGATCTGATAGCTAAATATACTCTGAATCTCACTCTGCTGAACTTATGGTGGGGAAAACACCATAGCGCGAATATGTCAGTACAAAGAATGTACCGAGTATGCAAGGATAGGGTAAGGTGAAATATAAAGCTTATGCATAAACATAACAATTTGAATAATATGTATTCGCTGGAATAAACATATATAGAAACTCTTTAGCTACCAATTTTGAAATATGTCTGATCAACAATACACACATGGATGCATAAAGTACAACTGAAATCATCATGACACCAAATGTTACATTTTGAACGCTGACACCCAAAAATAATAATACTGACAATAAGATACTGAGTATCTGAAGCTACTAGAGCTGACATTTATACTTATCCATACTAAAGAATCGGATAACTGATATTACTGATATTTGATATTAAAATTCACCAACTCTGGAACACTGAACAACTGAATCAAAGATCAACCCTCATCTGAAGAAAGTCTCTAGAACACTGAACAACTGAATCTAAGATCAACCCTCATCTAGCAGGAAGTCTCTAGAACATTGAACAACTGAATCTGAGATCAACCCTCATCTAGCAGAAAGTCTCTAGAACACTGAACAACTGAATCTGAGATCAAACCTTATCTAGGAGGATGTCTCTATACTCAACGAGAATGATAACAATACTGGGAGGCCTGTATCTGACAGCGTCAACTTCTGTACATTAATTGAGTTCTTTTTTAAGACTGTTACTGAAACTGTGGGAGTGATCATTTAACCTACATGCCCCACTTACCACAAATGGGATAAAACCTGTACCCCAGTTGGAAGGGTGTCAATACCGTTCCACCAATAAAGAAAATTGTATAGGACCCTCTACTATCAGGACCTCAAATGAGAATGGTGAGACCTCTACTCGCAAGACAACCACCTCATCTAACCCTCTAATCGCAGGATAGATGTCTTAACCTATGCTGGTGACGTAGTTCTAGAGCATAAGGATTACTACCAGGAATCAAACCCTCTACTCGCAGGAATGTTCCCATCCTTAGCTCGCTCGGTGCTGAATTCTACTCCCAACTGAAAGACACTTAACAAGTTCTTAACTCTAATTAATTGAACAGGACCTGTTCTCACATTATGATACTTTATCAATATGACAGAGTTTGTTTGATTCCATTCTCTGATGGAGTATTTCTAAATGCCACTTACTTTTAAGATAACCTTACTATCTCACAAAATGTACAGAGGTCTGTAACGGAGTGTATTGATATGTAAGATTTCAGAGCTTCATGGCCTGAGTATTTGATAAAGAATGATTTTCGAGATTACTGAGTTTTCCCCAAGTTTTAAAACTAACCGAGAGTTCATTGTTCATCACTCGATTGAGATTTCTGTGAAACTAACTCGGCTCTAGACCAGCAGACTATTTTGGGCATATGTACCCCCAACACACAATAGCATAAAGTAACACAAGATAGATAACTCATACACAACATACCCATAGGACATCATACACAACACATAATTGAGGACTTCACACTTAGCAAATCAAATGGCCTCATTTCTTCATATAAGCATCCAATCAAACTCGTGGGGAGCATACTTTGGGTCCACAATAAATACTACGCATAAACATCATAGTTACCTCAACAATTCATCAGGGCATTCCATCATACACCCACAATGCACCACAAATTCAAGGAAATCAACTATCCATAGGAACAAAGTATGAATTTATCTTTTAAGACCTAATGAACTACAATGCATAGTTTCTTATTCTCTTAAATATTTTTTCAAACATATGGTAGACATAAGTTAAGCATATGGATATGGCATGAAATCATAATTTGAATAACAAACATGTCAAATACTTAATTCTTCTTCACATAGGCATTTAGAAATCACCTTACATGGACCATTTAGGGCATAGGTTTAATGCTCAATATCATGCACCACAACGCCATCATCCTTCAACTTCAACGTCCACATTTCTTAATTCACAATCCAACTCACATTTAGAAAATATTTGACATATCAATCAATAGTAGGGATATATAATTCCCTATAACAATTATCATGTCATAAAAAGGAAATAATGGAATAATAGTATAAATCAAGGCTTAACAATTTAAATCATCATATATTCATAATCAATTAATTTTGGACCTATTATGTTATAAAAACAAAATCTCTAGTCTCTTAGGTATTTTCACAAATACCTTACATGCACTTCTTAGGCATAGATGAATTCATCGGGACTAAAAGTATTCAATCACCCATTTCATATATTTATACATCACATACCACCATAGTTTCAACAAACATACAAAGATCCCTTCTTGGATATCATCAACTTCAACAGCATAATCACCAACCATCACACAAATACTACACACATATACTTCAACCAACACACATAATCATCCCACACATATATCTCAACCATCATGTGAATACTACATACATACACAATGAAAATTTAGAAAGTATAGTCATATATATATATATATATATATATATATACACAGGTTTCTTGAGCCTTTGAATAAGGATTTGTGGGCTCTATGGACGAAAGGAGCCCATAGATAAACACTTGCATACCTGGAACAACGATCTTCAATGATTCCTTAAACTTATTCTTGGTTTCTTGAAGTAGAAATTGAATTTTCGAGGAAGGAAAATTAGAACCCTAGGCTTCTTAATATTTTAGAGAGAAAGAGAAGCAAGAAATGAAAGAAAATAATGGTCCTTCATCCAAGGGGTGTACATATATGCACATCACACATATACATATAACATATATATATATATAGAATGGGAAAAGGTAAAGGACCAAAATGCCCTTAAAAAATGTCAAATCTATCCTTTGGTGGACTATTTTGATAGCCTGAAGTAGATCGACCATAACTTTTTGCTTCGATGTACAAATTGGATGAAACCAATTTTATTGGAAAGAAGACTCTCAGGGATTTCCATTGATATATAGCATCTCACACAGTTCATCATGCACAAGGAGTTATGATCATTTAAAGTTGACAAAAATATTGCTTGGCTACAGTATTTTTTCCCCTGCACATTTTACTGTTCACAGTTCGATTGGAATGGTCGTAATTTGATTGGAATGGTCGTAACTCATAGCTTGAGTGTCCGTTTTGTGTGATCCACATATTGTTGGAAATCTTATTCGATGCTCTATGGAATGGTGGGTCGAAATTCAAGAAATGACACGCAGAAAAATTATAAATCATTCTCGAAGATAAGATCTAATACGTTTACGCACAAAATTCTAACAAAACATTTTTCGGGGTATTACAGATCATTACTTATTTCTTCATTACTTAGTTTATTTTAGTAGTTAGAGTTAGTTAGGGACATGTCTGATCAACTCCTTATTCAGGCAGTTAGAGGCTTTTCAGACTATTATGGTCAGACAGTTCATTTTAGTTGTTTTTGGTATTTCATACCCCATCTAGATGTTATGTTATATTAGTTATGTTATAGTTTTGAACCTTATGGACTTTCGGCCTTTCTTTCCGTATTTATACAGTATATTTTATAGTGTTTAAGTACATATATTAGTCATGGGTTAGCTTATGGTCCTACGGGGTTATGAGCATTGTGTAGAATTTTGGGTACCAGATTCGGTGCATTACACATGGTCATGGACCTATCAAAGAGTCCTAAATGATACATAACTCTATCTTGTTATATGTTTGGAATTCATTTACCTTAGTGTATGTTTTTGGAGGTTGGGTTGGGTTGGGTATCTGAGGTAGTTCCCGATGCCTTTTGGACTTGGGATGCCCACTACGACAAGGCCCTAGTTTGGGTATTATCAAGTTGGTATCAGGGCTTTAGGTTCATGGTCAATTGGGAGTCCACAAAGATGTGTTGAGTAGAGTCTCTTTTAAGGGTATGTAGCGCACCACGCTCATAAGGGAGAGGCTACAAGGTATTTAGGAATATTTCTCTGTCTTATGATCTATTTTCAAGCTTTGGAGTCTAAGTCCTAGAATCTTCTCTAATTCCTATTTTTTAATTTTTTAGATCATGCCTCGATAATCTAATATTCAGAGAAACTTCTCTGTCCCAAATGGAGATAATATTGATGGGATACGCTCTACTCATGGGATTTATACTCAGTCTAGAGGTTCAGTTCTGGATTGTTTTGGAGTTCCACTAGTTTTCTCTAGTCCTTCTCAGGCTCTTCATGGTGATATAATGAACGTTGAGTTTCATCAGTTGATTCATATGTTGTCATAGTTAGTAGCTTATCAGTCTAAGTGTGGTGTTCTTGTTACTCCATTTTTTGAGGCCACGAGGGTTGGCTAGTTTATGAGGTTGAATCCTTCGACCTTTATGGGTGCTAAGGTAGAGGAGGATTCTCAGGATTTTCTAGCTGAGATAGAAAAGATATTCAAGGTTATACATACTACAAATATGGAAGGGGTGGAGTTTTTGGCCTACCAGGTGAACAATATAGCGTGCCAATGTTACGAGGAATGGGATTTGGAAAGGGGTGACACTAATGAGTCATCATTGTTGGAGGATTTCACTAATGCATTCCTGGACTATTTCTATCCTCAAGAGTTGAGGGAAGTGAAAATGGAGTAATTTGTTAATCTATGGTAAGGAAAGATATCGTTCAAGGAGTATGCCTTGAAGTTTTACCAGTTATCTTGGTATGCTCCAAAGATAGCTTCTGATATGAGGGCCCAGATGAGAAATTTTTCTATAGGACTGTCACGTAAGTTGATCCTTAAAAGTAAGGTTTCCTTACCGATCAAGGACATAGATATCTCTAGGTTATTTGTCTGCATGCAACAGGTAGAGGAAGAGAAGAAAACGTATGCTAAAATAGGGAAAAGGTAGGGCAAGATGTTTAATTTCTCCAAGTAGGGTAGTGGCCAATAGAAGAGTGGCAGGGATGGTGGTAAGTGGACCTAGAAAAAGTAGGGCAACTCTGGGTCTTATTTAAGGGTTAGTGCTCCCTACCCAAAGTCATCGGTTGATAGGCGTTTCTATGATAGTGACTTCTTTAGAGCATAGGGTTCTCAATCTCAGGCAAGTGGATCTCATTCGGCTCTAATATGTCCTCTATACAGGTTTTATAGTCTTCTACATAAGGTTTTTTGTGATGAGAGAAAGGACAGGTTCTTTAGCTACGATCAGCCCGACCATATGCTTATAAACTATCCTGTTAGTAAGGATGCTTCGGGGGAGAATAGTATTTCAATTGCATCTTTCTCAGCTCCGACACCAAAGGGAATCTAGTTTCGGCACTAGTCAAAATCATCTTTATATACTCACTACTCGACAAGAGTCTGAGAAATTACCTATTATCGTGACTTGTATGTTGCCACTCTTTTATCGCGATAGGCAGGCATAGAGAACTATTCTGAATTTGAGGACATGTTGTGTGCATATGTGGTTAACTATGGTGGTAGCTAAGGTGAGCATTTACCTCTTATAGTGTTTGCTTACAATAATAGCTATCACTCTAGCATTGGATGGATCCATTTAAGTCCTTCTATGGTAGGAAGTGTAGGTCTCCTATTGGGTGGTTTGAGGTCGGTAAGGAAGAGATGTTTGGCCCATATTTGGTTCACCAAGCTATGGAAAAGGTGAAGGTGATTTGGGATAGACTTAAAGCTGTCGAAAGTCTCCAGAAGTCCTATGAAGATGTAACGCGAAGAGCATTAGAGTTTCAGTTTAGGGATAAGGTATTCTTAAAGGTATCTCCCATGAAAGAAGTGATGCAGTTTAGTAAGAAGGGAAAGCTTAGTCCTCCATATGTAGGTCTTTACTTGATTTTGCGAAGGGTTGGTAAGGTTGCATATGAGTTGGATTTGCCTTCTAGTTTGAACTCCATTCATCCAGTGTTCCATATTTATATGTTAAGGAAGTATATGGGTAATCCATTTCAAATCGTTCTTGTTAGAGATATTGGTATCTTGAATTCTTTGTCTAGAAGGTCCCAATTGAGATCTTAGATCGGTAGGTTCATCGATTGCGAACCAAGGATGTAGTTTCGATTAAGGTTCTATGGATGAACAACAAGGTTGAAGAAGCTACTTGGGAAGCAAAAAAGGAATGAAGTCCAAATATCCATTTCTATTTTCTGCTCTAAAAATTCATGCAGAAGGTATGTGTTCTCCATCATACTTTTGTTTTCAAACTTTGTTAAAGGAAGGATTGATTTCCTTGCATCTTTGTTTTCTAACATAGCTAAAGGTTAGAGTCAAGGTGTTGGGTGTAAATCATGCTTGTATTGCCTTGTTCGGTCATTTGAGAACGAATGATCTAAGTGGGGGAGAATTGAAACACCCTAGGTTTTGGTCCTTGCAAAATTTCCTGGGTTTTGAGTCTCTGCAGATCATATGACTCACCATACGAGTCGTATTGTGAGGATACCAGTCGTGTGACCCAATTCGTATGCTTACAAGTGTTTGGTGGTTGAGTTTCTAGTTTTATTACAATTTAGTGGAATGAGTTGTATGTTTGGTGACGGGTTAGCTGGTTGATCCTTCACTTAATCTGAAACTTGGTGATTTGACTTGCATCTGAGTACAAGTGGTTCACTAAGAGCAGTAAGGATAGGGTATGAGTGGTATGATCTATAGGGTATGGGTTGAAGATACGGATCATATAATCATGGTACGACTGGGGCAAGGGGAGTCGTATGGTAGACAGTGTGTGATTTCCAGTATCCTGTCCAGGGTACGAGTGATAGGTACTGCTCAAGAGGGGATCCGTACCTTCCTACAGGAATTTTTACAATTTAAGTTGGGGATATTTTGGATATTCTCTCTCTTAAACCCTTATGACACAACCTAAAACACTATTGGGACATCATTTACCCTATTATTCTAATATTAAACACTTTGTAACTCTCTTCAAACTCTCTCAAGCTCATGGCTTAAGTAAAGACTAGGGATTCCTTTAAGGTGGTCAATTAAGGCTCTAAAGGAGTGATTTCTCTCCATCTTCTTTGTAATGTAAGGCATTTTACTCCTCCTTCATTGTTAGTTCAACTAAAGGCATATTTTATGAATGGTTTTCATGGCATAATTGTGATATGGTTTTGGGTTTCGAACTATATGTTGGGGGTTTTGGTTATTAATGGTTGATTTATGTTTTCCCATATTCTTACTTGTGTTTTTCATATTATAATGGAGTTTTGAACATGTGGTTGCATGGGAATGATCAATTGGTACTTGGTTTTGATTTTGGAAATTATATACCCTCAACATGTTTGTTAAAATGTCTATGAGAATGCTTTTAATTACATAGTTGGACTTTCATTGAAAACTTTGTATAGTATAATATGGTAATGGAACCTAAATTGGTTAAATTTATTTTAATATCTAAATTGTAAGGCCTTGGTAGCGATGGCTTTGATTAATAACCTTGTAGGGTACATGTGAAATCCCCCAATTAAAATCTAGTAATGGAATCTATGGGGTACATAGAAATCCCTTAGGTGATTGGCTAAGGACATTGCTTGCAAGCTATAGTCGATATTACAATACCACTTCTTATAGCCTTGGTTAATAATATATGGGATTGGCGGATTGGCTATGTACTAATGATTTTAATTGGGCAATATTGGTGGGTTGTGATAGCTAATCGTGAAGGTGTGAGTCCAATGGACGGGCACTAGAAACGCATGTTTGCTGACATGAGGATTAGTCACTACATAAAAAAGGTCTATTTAAGACCAACATTTAGGGTGCGAATTAATAATTTCGTCTCTAAAAGTATGTCTATTGAGACGAGATTATATTTCGGTCCTTAATTGTGCATCTTTTTACAAAAGTATAAAATATGGTCCTAAAATATTTTTAAAGTGGTCCCTATTAACCTTGGGCGGGAAACTAAAAATTCTAATAAAAGAAATTTTGTACATTTTCCCTGCTAAAATAAAACATAGGCGCCAAATTTTTTTCTACTTTTCTAAAAACTAATTAGGAAGGAACTCATCAGAGAAAAACTTTCATATTCAATACTTGCCATAATTATTTTTGCACTGCCTATTCAAAAATCTCTCAATTATAGTGTCTTCTTGCATTTTCAATTAAGAATCTCTCAATTGTAGTTTCAGAAATCTCTTTAGTAACGCCGTCTGGCAAGAGGTTGCGCTCTAGTAAAAGACAGCATCAACTGCACCTCACCATCAATCTCTCTGTAATTTGATTAAGGAGAAGTTCTTTCCCTTTACTTTTTCCATAAAACTATTGATTTTTGAAGCTGCGCAGCTTCCACAACATCCATCGTCGATCACTGCCGGCTGGACTAACCAATTACTAAGGTAAACCTAAATTGGCTTCTTGTTTCTTACTTTTGATTTACACCCTTTTCAAAATACTGAATTTTTCACAGTGGGGTTGCACTATTAAGCTCTTCTTGATTTTGATTAATGGTGGAATTGTAATAATATTACGTTATGGAGTTCTTACTTTTTTTTTATTTTCCCTTATCTATATCTATTTCTTGTTATGTTTAACCGTTTAGATAATGAGTTTGAACTTAGATTTTGTTATCAACATTATGGTTGGGTGGTGACCATTGGGGTTCTTTCGGATATGGGTATTTCTGATTTTCTTGATTTTTGTTGTTGTTTGATGGGATTAGTCAACCAAACACATGGGTTTATGGAGTTAAAGGGCTTTTTTTCCAACTTTACTTTTGTGTACTGTTACTATAAGTTTTGGGTTCTATGCTGTTTCATCAAATAAGTTGATTGTTTATAAGATGTGGGGGAAAAGGTAGAGGAAGTGTAGTCTGTGTATATCTGATTCTTTATGGACCCCATGTATAAGATTACATCGAGTATGTTGTTGTAGACATGTGGTTAAGGTATAACGAAGGAAAGGGTTGCCTAAGTCCAGCTGAAGAAGTTATTTCCAAAACTGAGAACAATCCAGTGGTTGAGAGCATCGAAATTGCCCCTGCACCCGAGGGAAGCAGTGAAGCTGTAACTGAATCATCTAAAGCCTCTCCTGCTGTGGAGGCTTCTAGTGATAAAAATACCGAAAGTACTGAAGATGAGACCTTAAGAGATCAAGAATTTGTTGATGACCCCCCTAAGAGTAAGGTTAGATCTAGTTAACCATCAACCTTGACTCCTCCTTACTAGCTAGTATCATGTGCATTGACTATTTTTTGTTTATGTTATGATTGGCAATCAGCTTGAGATAGCACCCGTCGTCTTCCGCTTTCCGACTACAAATCAGACGAGACACTGCTTTACAAGATATGTCAAGTATCATCGTCAGTAACACAGCTATTAACTATCCATTCCTCTTTTGCGTTTCTTTCTGTGTGTTTTGTATTTTTATCAAATAAGGGAGTTTCACTTATGAAAAGGAGCCTTTGAGTAACTGATAATTATTTTTCACTATCCAAGAAATTCTCTCAATTACAGAATCGGCTTTGTGTTCGTTTGTGTGTGCTTTCCCTTTGATTTTGCCCCATAATCTTGGTTTTTCAAGCTGTGCAGTTAAGTTTTATGTTACATTTTGTTTGCTTGGCTGCAAAATTCTATCAGTATTGATCTTTTCAAGTTCGTGCTATTGCTTTCTCAATTTTCATCTATTTTCCGTTCATCTAACTGTTCTTTCTCAATTTTGTCTATTTTCAATTTTGTTTGCATTGCTTGTTTGATTCAAATTCTATTTTCACTCAGTTTCATTTGTTTGATTTCACTAATCTCCATTGTCGCTCAATTTTCCCTAATGATATTTATCGGAATGTTTACTAAAATATTGAGGTGTTGTAGCTGTATTTGAAACCACTAGCAATGATATATTTATATGTATAGTGAGGTGTTGTGCTGGGGAAAGTATAAGATGTATTTAGATGTAATTTTTTCTTGGTAGTTAGCGCGGGATGTTGTTAAAGGTCTTCTCGGTGTTACTTTTGCATAGTTTATAATGATCCTTCAATATTAGTCACGACAACAAGCCGTCATTCCAATAGTTTAGGCTTCTGGATGCTTGACAGGTTTGAAAAATTTGTATCGTTGAGCATCGGACTTGAACGGGAGTCAAATTTTGATTTCTATAACAAACACTTACTAGTGTTTTCTTAAAGGGAGTGCAAAATGCAAATTGGACAAGTAAAAGTAACAGATGGAGTATAATGTTAGTCCATAATGTTTGTCAACATGAACTTATTATTAGCCAGTACAACATGTTGATTTGTGTAGTTCATGGTACTTTGCAGTAGTTAAGTAAGAACTTTGAGAAATATAGTGAGTTTTCAACTATGTTTTTCTTTTAAGAGTAATTAATTAGCTGTATGTGGTGATAACACAAACACATCATGTGATGCATGCATTAATAGAAGTAACAAAGTTAGTTTAGTATGCTGAATGCATGGTAAATTTTACCCAATAAACCCCACTTTCAGTTTTTCTTGAATTTCTTCTAATGTGCAACATACTTGGGGGAAATGGGTTTTCAACATACTTGAAGCAGATTTGACTCGACACAAAGAAAGCTCTTTAGGTCAAAACTGAGGAAGTGCTTCTTAATAGCTCAAATTCTAGTTTGTTGCTAACGTCTTGCGAGCCCTGCATTTCCTGTATAAAAAGTAGGTAAGCTGATCCGTGTACATGTACAATTCTATTGCACAAACATAGCTGTAGAATGTTATACTTAACTAATATCCAAACAATCCTGTCACCTTACCAAGAATCAGCAAATTCCCCGTTTTCCTACAGATCAAAAAAGATGGTCAACACTCAACATAGTGTCTGGTGAAATTACTGCAAATACATGTAAGAATATGATTTGTCTCTTGGAATAGAAAGACTATTTCTAGAACCTACGACACTATATGATTATTCTTTAAATTGTTGTTCCTGTTCACTTTGTTTACTATTTCCAGTAATCTTTATGTATTGATTGATGAACTTAGTTTTGTTTAAATCTGCAGTGTTTGTTCACTTATTTTATGCATAAGAGAAGATTAAGAGTCATGACAACCATTACATTATCAGAGTTAGTTTCTGAAGTTTGAGTAACACAAACGAAACCTGATGAAACACTAGAAGAAAGTGGGGAAGCTCGTCGTCTTTGAAGGATCAATAGAAAAACTCTGGTCCTTGTATGAGGTAAAATTTCTTTTCGAGAGTCTTCTTATGGCTCTTAATGCCAGCCTTGGACATGCACTTATGGTAAGTTTGGCCTCCTTAATAACTGCCCTAAGTACAACGTATTAATATTCTTCAATGGTGTTTTGTCATTAACTCTCTTGTAATTCTGTTGCACTATTTTCTTGCAGTTCTCTATTATGATTGTCGACAAATATAGATTTGTAGATGCAGAGAGCTTTTATAAACCAGTGATGGAATTTTCTCCTGTGCCAGATCTTCATATAATGTGGTTACTGCATCTTTGTGAAGCTCATCAGGAAATACAGTCTTAGGCAGAAGTTGCTCAATACGTTGTTACTGTTGCTGGTGTAGTGATGTGGTAACTTTAATTAGATAGACTTCCTATTTCTTGTAGTGATGTTTGAAGGTAGAGCAGCTCAAGCCTTCTTTTTCTCACGATACTTATGAGAAGCTTCCTTATTACCCGTCGATTACTTCATCTTAGATGGTGTTGTTGTTTGTAGTTAAATAGTGTTGTTATTCAGTTTTTGAGCTAATGCTTAAACTGTTACAGGTTGCTAGGTTAGGTGGCTCGAACATTAATCTGTCTTCCGGGAGGACAAGAAGAACCCTAGTGAATCTAAGGTTTTAAATTTATATTACTCATACCGTGCACTCTCCTCCTTGTTCAGACCATGTGTATTCTCTTCCTGTTGCATAAATTTAATAGTTTTATTTGCGAGACCAACCTGCTAACATATACGGCCACCGATTAGAGACCAACCTGCTAATCTATACGGCCACCATTTAAAGATTAGTCTATATGTAAAACTTAACGACCACCATTAAGTAAACAACCTTATATTAGTAAACAACCTTATAACCTTAACGGCCACCGTTTAACCTTATAACCTTAATGGCCACCGTTTAACCTTATAACCTTATAACCTGAACAACCACCGTTTAACCTTATAACTTTAAATTAGTAAAAAACCATATAACCTTATAACCTTAACTGACACCGTTTAACCTTATAACTTTAAATTAGTAAACAATCATATAACCTTATAACCTTAACGGCCATTGTTTAACCTTATAACCTTAACGGCCATCGTTTTAATGTGTTTGTAGTCCTATTTTCGTGATGTATTGGTGATTTATTAAGTTTCTTGTACGGTGACACATAACAACGCCACTCATCATACACTAATTACAAAGTAGCTAAATGCTGAACAATTAGCTGAAACATTACACAATCACACCATGTAGGCACGTCGTGTAAATCTTTCTTCAATGTGAGCACTTGAGGTTTTCCATTCATGGTTTATTCGTACACGTGATAACCTGTATATAATAGTAGACATTTTTGAAGAGTCCAAGCAACTTTGGTACGAACTTTGAGTGTTATTAATGTTACAAAATAATGGACTATCCTATTACAGGTTGTTATGTTAACAACTATTGTTGAAAAGTATACAAACAACTTAGCTACTAGCTAGAACAATAGATGATTTCGCTATAATCATATTCGTGATAGGAAATAGTTAACACTGAAAGGTAGAGTGAGCGAGAGAGAATCAGGATGAATGAGGCACTAATGGGTCTGCTATTGAGACTAGACTCAGTACCACGAGTTAATCCAACAGTCAAGGAGCTGAGATGAGACCTGAGTCGCAGGATTGTGAGGTTGCAAGAGATACTAGATGCTGTTTCTGACACTAAAATTCAAAATTGGGATGGATTTCTGATGGATTGGGATGATGTTGTTAAGAGAATGGAAATGGATGTATGCAAAGAAAGAGGCGGTGGCAATGAACTAGAGACATTTTCTGCTGAGCATTTGGGCTTTCGATGCCTACAAAGGTTTCTTTGTGACCAATGATCTTGATAAGTGAATATGTTATGTATATATCTATACATATCCTGAGTTGGGGGTCTATTGGAAGTAACTTCTCTACTTCTTTGGAGGTAGTGGTATGGATTGCATTCATTTTACCCTCCCCAGACCCCCACTAGGTGTTAATACACTCGGTATGTTGTTGTTGGTTTATCCGTGCATAAACAAAATCTCCGTGCTTTATTGCCCTTAAGAAACTTGGTTGAATTTTTGTTTAATGAAAATATAGTCATTATATGTTTAATTTTAGTGACCCTGCTGCTCATTATTTTTTTTCCTACAGAAATATGCAGCAAAAGGTGTTACAGGTATTCAATCACTTTTTTCCTTTGTATACTTTGATTTCCTATAATGATGCTAACCAAATGCTTAATTTTGTTTATTTGCCACTTATATTCAGGTCACAAGTTTTACAATCTTGCTCACGACTCTATGATGGATACTCCTTTAGAGAATTCACCTTTTCTGGAGAGTTTTGTTAAAGGAGAAGACATCGTTTTTCTAGGATTATTTGGAAAAATATTTTGTTATATACTTAGAGATGTTAGCTACTTTGGCTGATGAATTATGTAAACAGTATTGTGATAGTATATTTTTGTATGTTATACTTTTTGTCGGATGTTAATTCTTTGTATTGGTAATACTATTGATAATTTTATTTTTATACATTTGATTATCAATAGTAGAAATTGTATATTGGTTGCCATATTTTTGGTCAAAAACCATTTTTTTAATTCATCAATTTTAGTTAAAACTGGTAAAAATACTTCTTTAGGGACCAACATTGAATTATCCTTAAAACATTTCAAGGACTAGATTTTTGGTCGTAAAAGCTTTCAAGGACCAGCTAAGTTTGTCATAAAATAATTCAAGGTGGATGTATAAAGACCAAAAACGTGGTCCTAAAATATTTTTAGGGACCAGAATTTTATCAATCGCAAAAAGGCTTTAGGGATAGGTAAAAAACTTTCGTCCCTATTGACCTTTAGCGGCGGAGGCTATAGGGACGGGCGACGACCAGATTTTTCCTGTCATTATTGACCTTTAGGACCGAAAATAGACTTTTAGGGACCATTTTTATCGTCCCTATTGGTCGTTTTTCTTGTAGTAAGTCATGTCGACCATGTACTTGTGGGGTACACATGAATCCCCTAAGTTAAACTTGTATATATGTATCATGGAGGGTGAAGGGTACATGGGAATCTTTTTTCCCTATTATATCTCCATTACATGTGACTACACGCACTGAGGCCCATTCACGGGGTAACACTGGACCCATATAGCCCGTGGGTGGTTCTAAGACGGTTAAGCTACACAAACTCAGGTTAATAGTTTTAAATGCATGCTAAACCCGACTCCCTTCCTTGACAGGGATTATATATGGATATGTATGGTTGTTCTTGCATATGGTTATTTACTTAGTTTCAAATGCTAGAATTATTTCATCTTTATCTTGAGTGCATGTTAGCGTTCGCCCGTTAACCCATCTTCGGGTGTTGTATCCCCACGTGATGCAGCGATCGACCATGCTACTCCTCCTGCTCAGTGATCGGATTTGGGAATAGCTTAGAGTTGGATTGAAGTAGTGAGCTTCCATACTTCAGAAGACTCTAATCAATATTATGATCTTGTCATCATACTTTAGTTATTTCTTAGACTTTGTCTTTGGCTATGGTTGGGGGCCTATCCCGACCAGATTCTATTTTACTTTCGGATAGAGGCTTTGTGAGACTACTATGGGTTGGTATGGGCGGTGTCGGCATTGGTGTCATCCCTGGCATTGGTATTGGCATTATGGCTGATACCGTCTGACTTTATTTGATTTATGATTATTCCATCTTATTATGTTATAGAATGGTTATAGATTGGTTTACATTATGGTTGTTGGTTTGGTGTTGGACGGTTTGACTCATTTGGGTTGGTAATGGTCATGGACCTATCCTATAGTCTTAAATGATACATAACTCTATCTTGTTATATGTTTGGAATTCATCCAACTCAGGGTATGTGTTTGGAGGTTGGGCTGGGTATCGGGGGTGGTCTCCGATCCTTGTTTGACTTGGAATTCCCATTACGACAAGGCCCTATTTTGGGTCATGTTAATTTGATGGGATTGGTTTGTTTGATTGTGTAGGCATGCTCATACTCAATTTTTACATTTTACATTTTTATTTTTTATTTACTTTAACCCTCACAGGGCTTGCACTTTGATGTATATTTACTTTAGTCCTCGCATGGCATGTTCTTTATTATCGACATGGGTTTGGATTGACCTTATTGGGTATATTGATGATAATGTCAAATGATGCAATTTTTAGGGATTGTGTCATGCGCTTAATATTAATGTGATACCCAATTTGTGTGCATTGATTTTGTCACCTTTTGCATATACGTGTCCAATAAACTACAAGAATTTTCTTCAAAATTCAATTCTTTCCTAAGGAGCAAAATTTTGTTTTCTCTTTCTTTGAATCTTTTGTTTTTATTTTAGTGTAGTTTCTTTGTCGAACTGAGTGATAGTTCACCCATGATGGATGATAAGGAGATATCCTTAGGTGAAGAATCTAGTCATTTGAATTGATTTGAAATAGGCAAAAGTTCGAAAACACTTTCAAAATGTCATTGACAAGAAATAAAATGATTTTAAGAACAACCAAAATATAGTTTCTTTTTGAAAAATAACAAGGATGTCTATGAGCTTTCTCTTGAGTGAGACTATTAAAACCAAAATGGGTCTTTGACTCAGAGTAACTTATTAAGCTTAAATTATTCAAATTTCTCAAATTAGTTGGGAGACTAACTTTTCGCTCTATGAGTACGATACCATGTGTGGTGAGATTTTTGAATAATTCTTGTACATATGTGTAGTTTAGAACTTTCCATGAGTGTATTTAAAGCGAAATCCTAGGCAATCTTGGTTTGGAGGATCACCCGAGGCCGTTTTTGACCCGTCAGATAACCATATTCCCGCTTTAACATTATCCCTTATTAATCCCTTTGAGACTTTTCCCAATTTCTTTCTTTTGATAATGATAACAATTCTAAAACACATAAACCCTTTTTAAAATATTTCTTTTTGGCACTTAACCTCCTTTGATACATCACATGATTCTAAATAATGAAATATAGGTGAAAGACTATGTTTAAGGGATTGTGTATTTGGGAGAATAATGAACAGATGGTTCAAACTCCAAGTTTGGGGAAGAATGTGATATGCTAATATGGGCCAAGAAAGGTGTATGTAAAGTTGTCAAATCATGTGCTTAAGAGACAAGAGATATGCTTAATGATGAAGTTGCATAGCCTAGCCCATAGAACGTGAAGAGGAATAAGACAAATAAGGGGATAAAAAGATCTTAAAGTTAGAAAATATCTTGAAAACTAAAATAAGTAAATGAAGAAAATGGTGTGTTTGATTAGTTTGGTATATGCTAAGCTAAAGGTTAAGTGAACAAAGAAAATGGTTTGAACATACATAAGGAGGACAATTTGAAAATTTTGGAGTAAAAGGGATAAGATATTGCTTTGAAGGAGGTATTTTAGTCACTTGATCCATATATATTCCTTTCCGCATCTAATACCTTCATCTAGACCCGCACAACCTTGGTGATTCTAAACTAGGTAAGTCTACATTAATAGCGAAAAACACAAAGGACAAGCCTATGGTTCTACTCATTGTACTTTAATTTTTTTGGTGAGAGTGAATGTGAATTCTTTCATTATTTGAGCCCCTTTAAGAATTTAAATGTCATGTGTTTATGGAGCTAACTCTTACGTATGAGAGGCATCAATACTTTGGGTGGAAGGTATAGTCTCACTCTCAGTTTGGGTAAATGAGCAAGGTGAGTTTCATTGTGAAGATTGAGATGATCTTTGAAGATTTTGTGTCACCTCTTGAGATGATTTGTTGATTTGAAAGGTTCATTTGATACAAACTTTCATCCTTGCTTCATAGTTATGTGCTGGCTGAAAATTTTTGGTTTACTTGTTGCTATGACATATTTTGAAAGTCTTTGTAGAGCTATGTTAGCTTAGCCCGTTAGCATAGCTTTATTTTATGTAAATTTTAGCTGTAAATACCCTATCTTATTGAATTATTCTCGATTTCTTGAGAAAAAGCAATAGTTTAAGTTTGGGGATTGATAAGTTGTCAATTCAATGACTTGTTAGCACCTTTTAAGCTTAAATTATCATACTTTTCTATTGACTTGGTGTTAATCTCATACTTAATGCTTATTTATGTAGGTAAATGTTGAAAAAGGAAAATGATCAAGTCATTCAAGTCAATGAGAGGTCAAATATGAATGAAAAAAAGCACCAAAGACCATATAAGAGTGTCGGGAAGCCACCTGCACAAGTGAGTGGCCAAAATGACCAAAACAACCCTATATTCTCCCAATATACAATGGATCCACTTTTCATCTGCTCCAACAATGGATCCACTTTTCATCTGCTCCAAATTTTCTCTCCATCTACTTTGGATCTTCTCAAGCAAATCAAGAGCAAGGTGGAATTTTTATAATATTTGGAAAATGTGGAATTGAGGCTTAAATAGGAATTTTTAGCTCACTTTCATTATCTTTGAACATTATTGTATTACCTTGGAGTGAAGAGCATATGAGAGTGGTTCCCAAGTGAAGTATTAGTGGTTTACATTGGAGATTTATTAAAAATCAAAGGTTGAATTTTCATTTCTTTTATTTTTCATGGATCAATCTAATGAAAACTTTAGTATATCCTTACTTTATCTCTCTATGAGTAGCCTTACTTTATCTCTCTAAGAGTAGATAATTCTTAATTCTTGGTGTAATGCTTGAATTGATTGTGATTAGTGCTTGTGTATTATTTATTTATCTTCCTAATTAGCTATTTGTTATGGGTTTTACATTTATTTTGAGATTTAACTAAGAATTAGGGGTTGCAAACCTCAATTACCTTTGAACCCACATCATCTTTGAAAGAGGGTGTACAGGTGAGGAATAAATGAAAATAATAACTTGAATTATTTTATTTAATAGCATCTCTTAGACATAAGATCTGAATTAGCTATAATAGTTGTGTATGTTGATGACTCGACTATTATTGACACTCCTAATGAGCTTTCAAAAGTTGTTGAGTATTTGAAGAAAGAATTTGAAATGAAAGATTTGGAAAGACGAAATTTTATCTTGACCTATAGATTAGACATTTTACAAATGGAATTTTTGTTCATTAGTCAACATACACTGAAAAAATTTTAAAACGATTGTACATGGATAAATGAAATCCACTGAGTACTCCAATGATTGTGAGATCGCTTGATATAAACAAAGATCCATTTCGACCTCAAAAAAATGATAAAGATCTTTCTGGTGATGAAACTCCATATCTTAGAGCAATCGGGGCACTAATATATCTTGCCAATAATACTCGACCAGATATTTATTTTGCGGTGATCTTATTGACAAGATTCAACTCTTCAGCAACAAAAAGACATTGAAATAGTGTCAAGCATATAGTTAGATATCTTTAGTGAACCATTGACTTGGGATTATTTTATTTTAATGAATCCAAGTAAAAAATGATTGGCTATACAGATGCAGAATACTTATGTGATCCACATAACGCTCGGTCTTAAACGGTCTATTTGTTTCATAAATGGTGGCACAATTATATCATGACATTCAATGAAGCAAACATTAGCTGCAACTTATTCAAATCATGCAGAAATCCTTACCATTCATGAAGCAAGATGGGAGTGTGTTTGGTTAAGGTCAATGACTCAACATATTCAAAAAATTGTTTATTTTCTTTGAATAAGGATATTCTAATTACATTGTATGAATATAAAGCCTCAAGTATAGCTCAATTAAAGGGAGATTACATTAAAGGAGACAAAGCAAAACACATTTCACCAAAATTCTTTTTCACTCATGCTCTTGACAAGAAAGGTAAAATAGATGTTCAACAAATTTTCTCGGTGATAATTTGGCAAATCAATTCACTAAAGTACTGTCAAACTCAACATTTGAGAAGTTGGTATTTAAGATGGGGATGTATCGTATCTGAGAACTGAAATGATGTTTGTATCAGAAAGAGTAAAGTATGCACTACACTCTTTTTTCGTGTCTTAGGTTTTTGTCCAATGTGTTTTCCGGTAAGATGTTTAACGAGGCAACAAACAATGCACATCAGAATATATGTAAATTTTTTTTCTTCACTAGAATTTTCTTCCACATGATTTTTTTCTTAGTAGGATTTTAGTTAGGCACATTGTATATTAATGGACATCCAAAGGGGAGTGCTGAAAATAATTATAAAATAATTATTGTGGATGCCCATAACTTTTTGGTGTGATTCCTCCTTTAAGTGTAGCAATTCTCATACCTCCTCATTGATCATCCACTTCTCCATGTTCTTTCTCCACCTTTGCAAGGATTAATGTCATGTTTATGACACCTCTTGAAGTTTCTTCATGTAATAATAAAATAGAAGTCTTGAAGAAGATGTTGTACACACTTGAAAGAAAGAAGAAACTTATCTTATATTATTCTCTTGTTCTCTATTGTTCCTTTTGTCTTGTTCTTTATATTGATATTCTTTTTCTTATTATTGAAATAATAGATATATATATATATTTTATATATTAGAAGAGCTATCGACATGACAGTTTAATGTCATTGGAGAAAAAATTGAGAACATTATTGTCTTTGAAATATTTTACAATATAAGGATGGCTAGGTAAAGTTGTTCTCTATGTTTCCTTATTTGGACTTTTGCAGCAATTTCAAGAAAAAACCCACTCTTTCCCATAAAATTACAAATCATGCCCTAATGAAATGCCCTTTTTTCATTAAATTACAAATCATACCCTAGTTGAATATCAATGAATTCAATGGACAGGATCTCACATGGCTGGGGTAAGCCGCTCAGCCTGCCAGACCTATATAACAATACCGGATTACGACATAGTCGGAAAATCGAACCAAAGCACCGATCGAAATATAAAATAATGTTAAATAGCTTAACGACTGCATGGAACCTTTTACCCAAAAAAAGGGCATGTCAGAGATTCAATAGACTTATGTTAAACCCATGTATATAGAAGTTCTAGTTGTGCAAAAAGTTGCCTTTTCTTAATCAGTATAACGGGCTAAAGAGGCACAACTTACTAGACATAGTCACAGAGACAAAGTCAATATAAGTTTATTAAACTCGACTGTACCACCATTTTGAAACCAAGTCGAGAAACTATAGAAAAATTCGTTTACATTTTGATAGAGTCTTGATCTTTCATAGTTACCACATAAATGAAGTTAGATCTTCAACAAAGGTATAAGAGGCTTTTTAGCCGGACATAGTCACGGCTGGAAGAGAAGTTGTATTTAAAGCACAATAGAAGAAGAAATAAGAAATACCTTAAAATAGCCGAAGTGCAAGACCTGAATAGTATTCAAACTGCGGCTATTGCCTTTTTATTTATTTCCTAAATATATTACAAAAGGTAAAGAGAAGGGAGAGCTAGAGAGAGAAAATAAAAGAAAGAAATGAAAAACTGTTTCCCCCCTCTAACAGAAATGGGGCGCCTATTTATAGTAGAAAAGAGTATCTTACATAGTAACTTGTGGGTCCCTGTGCACAGTATTTTTACTATTACATGGTCCTGGCGTCTATTCTCATCTTTTTCTTTTCAGATAGACCCTTGTTATATCTTGTCTTTTTCTCTTTTTGAATGGTAGATAAATGCCTCTACCTATTTAATTTCTTCATCATTAAGAATGTTTTCTGGGGGGAAGTGGTTGTGATTCTTGAATTTCTTTAGTTTCAGCAGTTTCTTTGCTTGTAAAAATTTTCATGGAAGTGTTTGAGCATTGTTCTACAGATTTAAGGAGGTTTTTTCTGACTTCTGATAAATATTTCTCATTTATTTCCATTTTATCTCCATCATGAACGGAGATTCTTCTGTAGATATGCCTTAAGTGTTTGTCTTCTAGAATTGGTTTTTTTGGAGGAGCATTCTCATATTCAACAAGTGTATGTCTGATGGATTCGAGCAATTCCTTGCCATAAGGGATTTTTGGAACTATAAAACTCTGAATAAACAACTGCAGACTTGTTCCTTTACCATTTATGGGTAGTAATTAGTTGCATCAGAGGTACTATTTATGGGCAGTAACTAGTTGCATCATACCCAGAAAATAATCATTTTTTGAATCAATTTTGTGAATAATTTTATGAATATCAAAATTTTTAGGATTTTAAACAACTTCCTTTTCTTTTCCTTTAGAGGAAATAGTTTTTTGGGAAATATCAGAATTATCTTCTTCAATTTTCAAAATCCTATGATCGGAGATCATTTGATTTTGCTTTAAAAAGATAATTTCTTTTTTCAGTTTGTCAACTTCTATTTTTAAATCATCAAAAGTTGTATCCCTTCCTGGTGTTTGACTTAAAGCAAGTCTTTTATTTACCTCAGATAAAGAATAAGGCATATAATAATCATCATCAGTATTTTTAATATTAATTTTAGAAGTACTGGCAGTACTATCAGTAGATTTTTTAGCAGCAAGATTGATAATTTTTTCACAAAGCTTTTCATAAGAAATTTCTTTTAATAATTCAAGAACATTATCAGCAATAAGAGTACGAACATTTAAGTCTAAATCTTTAAACTGTGATTGCAGTTTATACATTATTTCATCACAATTGCATTTATCATTATTGCAATCAGTGCATTTATTAACATCATATTGTTCACTATCAGAACTAGGCAATTTCAGATTCAAAATCACAATTATAATCAGATTCGGAACCTGAAGTATAAAATAAAACATAAACTTGATCATGCCCCTCATCAGAGAGTCCTAAAGACTTGAGTTTTTGAAGTTTACAATTAGGAGCTATATGACCATATTGGTTGCACCTATAGCACTTGATTTTTTTCTAAATCTCTTTTGGATCTATTCTTCGTAAATCTGGTAGACTTACGATAGTTTTTTTCTAGTTTCACGCTCTTCTTTGGTTCTATGTCTAAAACATTTCTTTTTATAAGGTTTATCAGGCTTAGAATATCTTTGGTTTTTCCATGTCTTAGTAGAAACTTGTTTATCCATACCAAATTGCTCACAAAAATCTCCTAGTTGGGATTTTTCTCTAAGCTTGTCAAACTTAATTTTTTAGCCTAATTTAACTCATTGTATAATGCTAAGCCTTCCTAAGTATAGGCTGCTATAAGATGACCATAAGTCTGTTCTGCAAATTTTATTTCACCATAAGATCCACTAAGTATTTTTCTCACTCTTTCGGCAAAAACAGGGGAAAGACCATCAATGAATTTTGCTTTCCAATGTTCATACTTACTTTCGGGTAAATCCATAACCCTACTTAGAAAGGTGTCCTTATACCACCTAAATTCTCCTAAGGTTTTACATCTAAGACCATTAATGAGTGTCCTAATGTTTTCATATTGGTTGGTAAATCTACCACCAAAATGTTCTATAATGGTAAGCATAAGGGTATATACAACATCTTCTCTACACGCAAGTAAAGGTCTCCCCAATTTATCTTGGCCAGGAGTTTTATTCCTACCAGTAAAAATGGCATTTCTTTTTTCTGCGGTTAAGAAGTTGTCCCACTAACCACGAAGTTGGCCAGTAAAACCAGGAACTATGATTTTACAAATAGTTTCATCATTACGTGTTGAACAATTTTTGACATATGTCGTGGCTTTTTCTATGGTAGAATACATTAACGTACGATGCACAAGAATAGAGACTTTCCTATCAGACAATCTATCTATGTTCCATTCATATATTGCATCTCCATTATAAGACGTATTAGTCTGATTCCAGTCCCTTTCCTCTATCAGAACATCTTAAGGAGTTAGTCGTGGATAATAAGTTGCAGCCATACGGGGAATATCAACATATTTTTTCCCCGGTTATTTTCTAATCATTCCTTTGATCTTATTGAGCTCGGAAGTAATTGAATTTCCCACATTTGGAGTAGATTTGAGAGTATAAGCAAAATTAGACTCTAGATTGTTGACAAAATCATCAGACAAATCAAGGGGTTTAATATTCAAATATGAGATTTTTTTGTCTAATAATTTTTCCAATTTTTCTATATGAGATGGTTTTTCAAATCCTTCAATATCAAGAGGTCTCTGAATATAGGGTCTAGACAATATTAAATCGTCGGCCTTGCTTTCTGAAGTAGAAGCAATATCAGAAGACTTCATATTATCTTTAAGATTTTTAACCATTTCAGTTAATTCATCAATAGAGACAATTATAAAATCCATATGAGGATTAAATATATCATTCATAATTTTCTGAAATTCAGAAGGAGCATTTTTCAAATCAAATGGCATGACATTCCATTCATATTGTCCAAAAGGGACATCAAAAGCAGGTCGATAAGTATGATCTTTATCAATCTGAATTTACCAATATCCATATTTTAAGTGAAACTTAGAATATATATATTGGCATCATATAATCTAGAAAGCAAGTCTTTTTATATTAGGGATTGGGTACCTAATCCATTTCAAAACTTTATTCAGAGATTTATAGTTAATAACAAGTCTACACTTGTTTATTCAGAAGTTTATAGTTCCATAAATGTCTGGAAAGTGTACACTTGTTCCTCTGAAACTTTATACAGAGGTTTATTCGAGCAATGTCTACTGAGATTTCTTGACAGTCTTAACTATATTTCTCCTTTATATGAAAACTTGTCTAGGGATTTAGCCCCTTTATATGATAGGTTGAAAAAGGATTATAAAAATCCTTGAACTCAAGTCCACACTGATTTGGTAAAATTAATTAAAAAATGAGTTCAACTCTTCCCTATTTAACTCTAGCTAATCCTGCTTGGTTAAAAATAATTGAGACTAATGCATCAAATATTGGTTATGGAGGAATACTTAAACAAGTTAATCCCAATACTAAGACTGAATGTTTAGTTAGATTTCATTCTGGCAAATGGACTGAAAGTCAGAAAAAATATGCCATTGTGGCCTATGAAATGTTAACTATTGTTAAATGTGTTTTAAAATTTCAAGATGATTTATATAATCAAAAGTTTATAGTTAGAGCTGATGCTCAATCTGTTAAACACATGTTTGATAAATACTTTAAACACGATGCTTCTAAATTAATATTTGCAAGGTGGCAAGCCCAGTTAGCTCCTTTTGATTTTGAGATACAATACAAGAAAGGAAGTGAAAATTCTTTACCTGATTTTCTCTCTAGAGAATATTTAAACAATCAATGAATTTTTACACTTACTATCTCTCTGAAAAAACTATTATTACTGTTATATTCCTTTAAATGAAGATATTCATTTCATTATCTTAGAAAAACTCATTCGTAATATAATTGAAAAAGACTTAAATCTTCCTAATCTTGAAGATATTCGGGATGATATTGACTTGGATAATTTCGATACATCATTTGATGCATATTAAACTATTTCATGCAATATGGACACTGATCTACCTTGGCAAATGGATAGTGAAAAAGGAAAAGGCGGCAGACGCCAAAATCAAAACTCTAGAGGAAGAGGAAGAAATTATCCCTCATCGTCATCCTCATATGCTTCAAGATCATCTAATTTTCCAATATTGTAACGAGGAAATATGAGTTTGATTCATTTGAAAATTCAGCATTATGCAGAAGCCTCATATTCGTAAACTCTGAATATAAGTTCTTCTATTCATTTGGATGATATATGAGAAGATCATCCGTTGTATGAGGAAATATAATCTTATATATTTGCAAAGCAAGATGATTTGTTTGCTTCAATTGCAACAGAAAACACTGCCAATAGGCCAAACTATGAAAAACTTGATGAGAGAGAATTAATTCTTCTCGTTGAAAATTCTCAGATATTTAAACAAGATGACCCCTGGAAATTACTCCAAAAACACTTGGTGACTAACCTCTATTTTGCAGGTGAGTCATACAAAACAAGATCTTACTATGAATCTATTCTAATTTCCACAGGAAGCGCTGACATAGAACATCACCAGCTGAGTGAAATAACAGAACATGTTCATGGTTACTCTAAAATGGTAATTAAAAAACTTTTATCTATAGAAGATTGGGGAACAACCTCTATGGCTGAAAAAACCATGAAAATGAAAACTACACAAATCTCTTTTACTTATTGGGATTATATCAAAGCATTTTCTCAAACTTTATATTACAATAACATTAAGCATAAACATACGTGGTTTTTAAAACTTTGTCCAAAAGTAGTTGCAAATCCAGTACCAAATTGGTTTATTCAATGGTGGTCATTTCATGGACCCACTATAAAATTCTACCAACAGAATATTTGCCCCTATAAAAACAATGGAAGATAGTATCCCCATTTCTAAAGGATTTATTTCATTCTGATCATATTTGTAACCTAGAAAAAATTGATCAAATGTATTTTTTCATAGAATTTTTCATTCCATGGATACATAAATTCTAACGCCCCAGAAAACGGGTCCCAGAGCGTCACACGGTGCTTGAGGCTACGAGTAGCTCCAAGATAACCCTTTGAGCCATTTTCATTCAGTTCAACACAAATCAACGGGGTTTCCATAAATAACCCTCAAATATCAATAGAGTAATCATCATCCAATAATAAAAGAATTTCAGAAAGATAACAAAATACAACTTATTAGTCAACTCACAACATCTATACTAGTCTGACAAGCCTCTAAGAAAATCAATAAAACTAGCGAGCCATTGAGACATGCCCCAACTGGCTCATACTCAGTTATCAAAGGTAAACAATTTTGTGAAACCAACATCAGACATCACGTCCTCGGAACATGAGGCCTCACCACAACAGAGGATGTAGAATAGAGTGCCCGAAGAATCACTGTTGAATGTGGAACTGAGCATCTGAACCTACATTTTGAGAAAATGCAGCCCAGATCTGAAGATGTGGGTCAGTACCATGGAAAGGAACCGAGTATATGGGGGTGTATGCAGTTTTATGAACATCATCATCATAAATATTTATAAGAAATACACAGGATGTAAGAAATACTCACATAGCCCGAAGAAAATCATCATAATCATGAGAGGATGAAATAAGTACAATAACACATGTGAGTCATATATAATTTGTCAATCACTTTCAGTTCATCAAGAATATCAATTCTCACAATGTAAATATCATTTAAATCTTTCGAAAAAATAAATTTCACAATTCCACTTTCAAATCACTTCACCATTCACCATAGACACAAGGAAACACACACATGCTAGGAGATCCTATAACCGACATAAACCATGTGAGATACATGGAGTCCAACGTAAAACCCACGTTGGAGAGAGCCGTCCTATCCTTGCCATTGGAGTAGGACTATCGATATCAAATCCACACAAACTAGTGATCACTACATAAATTAAGCACAGCCTCACTCCTATGGGGGCACGTACTTCTAGGAAAGTAAGGTTGCTTTATACCTCCCACTCGGTGCTAAAGATTTCTCCCGAACCTATCTTAGATATTTCAAAGACAATCCACAACAAAACAAATTTTAGTAATATATAAATATACATCGGGAGCCATCATGCTTTCCATCTATCAAAATCAACCACGTTGTGGATTTCTTTCACACTCGAGTTCAAAATAACTCTATTAAAACCAAAAGGTCAAATCATTCAAAATATCTCAAATATTCAACATCAACATGCTTATAACACACACTTTCTAAAAAAACACAATTTCCAATAGGGATTCATGACCCAAATATCAAAATCATGATAAATATCATTCAAGATTCATGTTTTATATCTCCACACATGTAAATTCATCTTTCAAAATCATAAACATCAAGATTTCATAAAAATCATCATAATATATGGGTTCATGCTTCAAATTCATAAAAGTCAAATAAAAATCATGCCTTTGTAAAGAAAATTACTTTTGGGCACAAGAACGAAAGAGAGTTCTTGTTGAAAAACCCCGCATACCTTAAATGATGAACTTTAGATCGATACTCATTTTTGAGATGTTAATCGTGCCTTTGAATGATGGTTCTTAGAGTTCTTGAACTAAGAACTTGGAATCTTGAATAAATTTGTAGAATTAATGGTGAAATTTGGAGGTTCTTGAAGTTCTTGAACTAGGAACTTGGAATCTTGAATAAATTTGCAGAATTAATGGTGAACTTTGGAGGTTCTTGAAGTTGGATGTAGGAGCCTAGGGTTTTCTTTTTGAGGGAATTTGATGAAATATAATATATAATGTTTCTAATAGGCTTTAATATAGGGTTTGGATGGATTTTGGGTGAGGGGGAATGACCAAAACACCCCTAAAAATCAAATAATTCTCGAATCTGTCCTTTGGTGGACTGTTTTGATAGTCTAAAGTAGATCAGCCATAACGTTTTACTCCAATATCCAAATTGGATGAAACTAATTTCATTAGAAAGAGGACTCTCATATCTTTCTGTTGATATATAGTATCTCACCCAGATAATTGTGTACGAGGAGTTATGA
This sequence comes from Capsicum baccatum var. pendulum, assembly GCA_030864225.1. NCBI lineage: Eukaryota > Viridiplantae > Streptophyta > Magnoliopsida > Solanales > Solanaceae > Capsicum > Capsicum baccatum. Next base: position 220,176,774 of record CM061552.1, on the reverse strand, counting down.
TCGTTTGAAGTTGACCCGAAAATTCGCTTTTGATAGGCTGAAGTAGATCGACCATAACCTTTTGCTCCGATAGAAAAATTAGATGAAACCAATTTCATTGGAAAGAGGACTCGCAGAGATTTCCATTGATATATAGTAAATCACCCAAATCATTATGTGCAAGGAGTTATGATCGTTCAAAGTTTGAGAAAAAATACGTCAGGCCTCAGTACTTTTTCCTGCACATTTTATTGTTTATTACTATTCATGGTTCAATCGGAATGTTCATAACTCGTCGCTCGGGTGTCCGTTTTGGATGATCCATATATCATTGGAAATCTTATTCAATACTCTACGTAATGATGGGTCATAATCTAAGACATTCCGTAGGGAAAATTTTATAATTTAGTCTAGAAGATAGAACCCAACACATTTACGCACAAAATTTCAATGAAAAATTTCCCGGGGTATTACATCATCCCTCCCTTGGAAACATTCATCCTCGAATGACACTATACATGCCAATATTAGATAGGGAATAGAGCATACAGCTGAAACCATTCGTTAGACTCATCACCACATCATTTCTCACTCCGAATGCAACATAGAATGCATAAATTCAAGAAACTACAGCTGAACACATAATAAATGACAGCTGAATTGCTGCAACTTTTATCAAAAGTGCATGATTTAGGAAAGAACGGTACCTTCAACTCGATCAGAGTTCGCAGAAAATAGGTGTGGGTTATTGGATCACATATCTGCCTCAGCTTTCCAAGTTGCACCCTCAACAGATTGGTTTCGCCACAACACCTTGACCAAGGTAACTTCTTTGTTCCTTAGTCTTCGAACACTGAAATCAAGAATCTCAATAGGAATCTCATCAAAAGAAAGATTTTCTTGAATATCAGCACTCACAAAGGAATCCACTACCACAGCATCGCTAATATGCTTTCTAAGTATGGAGATATGGAATATTGGATGAACAGAGGACAACTTGGAAGGCAACTCGACCTCATAAGCTACCTTACCAACACGGCTAAGAATTTTGTAAGAACCAACATAACGGGGATTAAGCTTCAGCTTCTTTTTGAATCTCTTCACCCCCCTCATGGGTGAAATTTTCATATACACTAGGTCACTAACTTCAAACTTAAGGTATCTCCTTCTAACATCTGCATATGACTTCTGACGACTCTGCGCAGTTTTCAACCTTTCCCTAATCAACCTAACTTTTCCATAGCCTTAAATACCGAATCAGGACCACTCACATCCGCTTCACCCACCTCGAACCAACCTATGGGTGATCTACACTTCCTCTCATATAAGGCTTCAAATGGAGCCTTGCCAATACTAGAGTGGAAACTGTTATTGTAAGTAAACTCTATCAACGGTAAGTGATCATCCCAACTTCCCTTAAAGTCAATTGTACAAGCTCTCAACATATCCTCTAAGGTCTGGATAGTACGCTCAGCCTGACCATCGGTTTGCGGATGAAAAGAAGAACTCAAAAGAACTTGGGTACCAAGACCCTTCAGAAAAGCTTTCAAAAATTGCGAAGTGAACTGAGTACCCCTATCCGAAATGATAGACAAGCGAACTCCATGCAGTCTGACTAGCTCTTGGATATACAATCTAGCGTAATCCTCAGCAGTATATGAAGTATGAATAGGCAAGAAATGAGAAGACTTAGTCAACCTATCAACCACAACCTAAATGGAATTATGATGGCATCGGGGAGGAGGTAAACCAATCACGAAGTCTATATTTATCTCTTCCTACTTCCAGGTAGGAATACTAAACTCTTGCATCATACCACCAGGTCTTTGGTGTTCAACCTTAACCTATTAGCATGTTGCACACTCAGCTACAAACGCTGCTATATCTTTCTTCATGCCACTCCACCAATAGATTTCTCGTAAGTCTCGGTACATCTTGGTGGCACTAGGATGAATAGAATATTATGCCCCATGCACTTTATCCATAATCCTATGTCTGAGATCATCGATATTCATGACACACAATCTACCCTGCAATCTCATCACACCATCTCGCCCCTTTGGGAGAAAACCTCTACTTTTTGGTCCTTGACTGACTCTTTCAGTCTGACCAAACTAGAATCTAAGAATTGTTTTTCCTTCACTTCCGAAACCAAGGAGGATTCGGAACTACTCTGAACCCCTATACTACCTTCAGCAGAGTCAAACAACCTAACCCTCAATCTAGCCAAACGATGTACATCACGAGCCAACTCTTTTTTACCTTCTACCACATGCGAAACACAACCCATGGACACTCTACTTAGGGCATCCGCCACAATATTAGCCTTTCCCGGATGGTACAAAACACTCATACCATAGTCCTTTTACAAGTCTAACCATCGTCTCTTCCTAGGATTCAATTCTCTCTGGGTAAACACATACTGCAGACTCTTATGATCTATGAAAACATCAACATGGACACCATACAAATAGTCTCCAGATTTTCAAGGCAAACACAACAACAGCCAACTCAAGGTAATGAGTAGGGTAATTTTTCTCATGGGGTTTCAACTGTCTAGAAGCATAAGCTATCACCTTACCCTTCTGCATCAATACGCAACCCAACCCAACTCTCAAAGTATCACAGTACACCACTAAACCATCAACACCATCAGGCAAAGTCAAAACAAGGGCTGAAGTGAGTCGTGTCTTCAACTCCTGAAAACTCTTCTCACAAGATTCAGACCGCAAAAACTTCACTTTCTTTTGGGTCAACCAAGTCATAGGAGATGCTATACAGGAGAAACCCTAAAAAAAATGGCGGTAATAGCCAGTAAATCCAAGAAACTTTAAATATCAGTCGGAAAAATAGGTATAGGCCAATTTCTAACAGCTTCGGTCTTTTGGGGATCAACTCTAATACTCTCAGAAGAAATGATATGACCCAGAAAAGCAACTGACCTTAGCCAAAACTCACACTTAATGAACTTGGTAAATAACTTGTGATCTCTAAGGGTTTGCAAGATAGTTCGAAGATGATCAGAATGTTCATCCTCACTACGGGAGTACACCAGTATATCATCGATGAACACTATGACAAACATATCCAGATATGGTCTGAACATTTGCAGTAACAGCTTGGGCCAGCGCCTGAAAGGCTGCCCAAAATTCAGCATGAAACACATTTTCATTCAATGGGTCAGCGGGTTGAGGTTGCTGACCATTACTATTTCTTTTCGCTCCACGTGGAGGTATATTTCTGAAAGAGGAGAGCACGAATCAATAGCAGAGAGAGACACTTTAAGCATGATAGACTTCTGAAAGAAAGAATCACACTTTTTCCTAAAACGTCTTGTAGCCTCTTGCTCATAGATGTGGCGCGCTATACACCGATGATCAAGACTCTACTTAACGTGGCTTGTCAGACTCCCTAGGAAACCTTAAAACCTTAGGCTCTGATACCAAGTTTGTAACGCCCCAGAAAATGGGTCCCAAAGCGTCACACGATGCTTGAGGCTACGAGTAGCTCCAAGCTAACCCTTTGAGCCATTTTCATTTAGTTCAACACAAATCAACGGGGTTTCTATAAATAACCCTCAAATATCAACAGTGTAATCATCAACTAAGAATAAAAGAATTTCAAAAAGATAACAAAATATGACTTATTAGTCAACTCCCAACATCTATACAAGTCTGACAAGCCTCTAAGAAAATGAATAAAACCAGCGAGCCGTTGAGACATGCCCCAACTAACTCATACTCAGTTATCAAATATAAATAATTACGTGAAACCAACATCAAACATCACGTCCTCGAAACATGAGGACTTACCACAATAGAGAATGTAGAACAACGTACTCGAAGAATCACTGTCGAACCTGGAACTGAGCACCTAAACCTATATTCTTAGAAAATGCAGCCCACATCTGAAGATGTAGGTCAGTACCATGGAAAGGAATCGAGTATATGGGGGTGTGTGCAGTTTTATAAACATCATCATCATAAATATTTATAAGAAATATGCAGGATGTATGAAAGACTCACATAGCTCGAAGAAAATCATCATAATCATGAAAGGATGAAATAAATACAATAACACATGTGAGTCATCATATAATTTGTCAATCACTTTCAGTTCATCAAGAATATCAATTCTCATAATGTAACTATCACAGTTCATCAAGAATATCAATTCTCATAATGTAAATATCATTTAAATCTTTCGAATAAATAACTTTCACAATTCCACTTTCAAATTACTTCATTCACCATAGACACAAGAAAACACGCACACGCTAGGAGATCCTATAACTGACATAAACCATGTGAGCTACCTGAATTCCAACGTACAACCCACATTGGGAAGAGCCTTCCTATCCTTGCCATCGGAGTATGACTATCGATATAAAATCCATAAAACTAGTGAACACTATATAAATCAGCCTCAGGCTCACTCCTACGGGGGCACGTAGTTCTAGGGAAGTAAGGTCGCTTTATACCTCCCACTCGGTGCTAAAGATTTCTCCCGGACTTAGCTCAGATCATTTCAAAGATAATCCACAACAAAATAATTTCAATAATATATAAATATACATCGGGAGCTATCATGCTTCCCATCTACTAAAATCAACCACATTGTGGATTTCTTTCACACTCGAGTTCAAAACAACTATATTAATACCAAAAGGTCAAATCTTTCAAAATATCTCAAATATTCAACATCAACATGCTTATGACAGACACTTTCTTAAAAAAACACAATTTTCAATGGGGATTCACGACCCAAATATCAAAATCATGATAAATAACTTTCAAGATTCATACTTTATATCTCCACACATGTAAATTCATCTTTCAAAATCATAAACATCAAGATTTCATAAAAATCATCATAAGATATGGGTTCATACTTTAAATTCGTAAAATTCAAATAAAAATCATACCTTTGTAAAAAAAATTACTTTTGGGCACAAGAACGAAAGAGAGTTCTTGTTGAAAAACCCCACATACCTTGAATGATGAACTTTAAATCGATACTCATTTTTGAGATGTTAATCATGCCTTTGAATAATGTTTCTTGGAGTTCTTGAACTAGGAACTTGGAATCTTGAATAAATTTACAGAATTAATGGTGTACTTTGGAGGTTCTTGAAGTTCTTAAACTAGGAACTTGGAATCATGAATAAATTTGCAGAATTAATGGTGAACTTTGGAGGTTCTTGAAGTTGGATGTAGGAGCTTAGGATTTTCTTTTTGAGGGAATTTGATGAAATATAACATATAATGCTTTTAATAGGCTTTAATATAGGGTTTGGATAGATTTTGGGTGAGGGGGAATGACCAAAACGCCTCTAAAAATCAAATAATTCTCAAATTTGTTCTTTGGTTGACTGTTTTGATAGTCTGAAGTAGATCAACCATAACGTTTTACTCCGATATCCAAATTAGATGAAACCAATTTCATTAGAAAGAAGACTCTCATATATTTCTATTAATATATAGTATATCACCTATATCATTGTGTACGAGGAGTTATAATCATTTGAAGTTGACCCAAAAATTCGCTTTTGATAGGCTGAAGTAGATAGACCATAACTTTTTGCTCCGATGGACAAATTGGATAAAACTAATTTCATTGAAAAGAGGACTCGCAGAGCTTTCCGTTGATATATAGTAGATTACTCAGATTATTATGTACAAGGAGTTATGATCATTCAAAGTTGGAGCAAAAATACGCCACGCCTCGGTACTTTTTCCTAGACTTTTTACTGTTCACTACTATTCACGGTTTGATTGGAATGTTCTTAACTCATCGCTCGAGTGTCCGTTTTGGATGATCCACATATTGTTGGAAAGATTATTTCATACTCTACGGAATGGTGGGTCATAATCTAAGACATTCTATAGGGAAAATTTTATAATTCATTCTAGAAGATAGAACGCAACACGTTTACGCACAAAATTTCAACGAAAAATTTTCCGGGGTATTACATAAATGGAGTGTTGAATTTGGTTATACCAAAGAACAAATAATTGATCTATATAGGGTATTTTATACAAAATTTTGGGATAAATTAACCAGAAAGGACCCTTAGACAAAAATTCCTTATGGCAAGGAATTGCTCGAATCCATTAAGTTTTTTATCAAGAGAGAAATATGTTCTCCTAGAACTTAACATACAATCTCAAATAATTATTCTGAGCAATAAGATTATTTATTTCAGAAATAGTGATTTTTCCAATATCATTATCAACGAATTTTTGAAAAGCAGAGAAAGTCATTCCAGTATTATTAGGTAATACAAAGGAAGATTGAGGAGGGCAAATTGCCTGAGTAATTGTACCATCAGTTTTTGATAAGATCTTTCAATGATTTTCACATAGGAAGGAAAATATACAGACATAAACGATGGCACAAAACAAATAATTTTATTATGTAATGCACATATATTTCATAGAATTCTTCAGAGACATTTTTAGCTGCACTGCGTAATGCTAGAAATTTAAATTTTAGAAAGTCTTTAATAGGATCTATAGAATCCACTCTTGCATATGGCCCTATATATTTTAATACTCAGTTAAAATTTATAATTATCTTTGGCTGTATAAATATTCCGGATGCCTTAACTTTAAATGTAAAAACTCATGGCTATAATTATGCGCCGGAATCTAAACTTATATATTTATCTTATCATATTTATTATCGTTTATTATCTACAATGAATCCTCATTGTAAATTAATAGACAATACTTCTAATTGTACTTTACTAATTGAAACTAATTTTGCAAAATCCAAGGTCACTACAAGGAGACCTATAAGATGGGATGAAATTGATTTTCCAAAAACATGGATTTTAAATTTAGTCATTTCTCCCAAACAACTTGCCGAAGATATGACTCATTCAGAGTTAACTCATGTAACTCAAAATTCAGACGGAAGAATTTATCTGCAATTTGATGACAATTCTCCAGTTTATAGAAATTTCTTTTCTATGCCTAGATGTTGCTTGCTATGCATCATATTTCCCCAGTCGAACTTGTATATGGTCCATCTAGGAGTCGTGCTGCATATTTGCATGCCCTAAATACTGTTGATTCGCATACTCTACCTAGAAATATAGAAAAATTATAATCAATCCTAAAACAAATATAGTTCAAGATTTTGATAATGAAAACCCTACTCCCTCCAAAATGGAGTTTGATATTAATTCTGTTTAATCATGATGCCACAACTTATTGATTTTAGTCCTGGTTCACAGGCAAGAAACTATATTAGAAAGAAATTTTTTGCTGAAAAATGAAAAACCTTTAGGACATGATTTTTTGAAACTTATAGTCCTGATGAATTGGAAAATATCTCTGAAGAATTCTATGAAATGTGTGCATTACATAATAAAACTATATTGTCATTTAAACATATCAATATCATGTTTATTAAGCAATTTAATAGTCTATTCATTAGCATTTAAAGCAATAGATTGCTCAATGCTTTTTATAATTTGTTTATACTTGATTTTATCAAAAAATTCATATTCATAAATGATTTTTATGTCGACTTTTGAAATTGTCCATTTATTTAACAAGTCCATATTTAGGTAAGTCTACCTCTTCAAGTTTAGTACTTTTAGTACTAACTTCTCCCATATTCATTTTTATAAAAACCTTATACTTAAAGTGGAAATTGAATGCAGTACACGTATGTTTACTAAAATAGTATAATATGTAATGTACATATGTTATACGTTTATTATTTAACATACTTAATAGAATATATGTGTGTATATATAGTATATATTGAAAAATCATGAAAATTTGAACTTAGTTTATTTATTTTTAAAACAACAAGGACCAGTAACCGGCTCATTACTCGAACTGGGCTGGTTGAACCAGTCTAGACCAATTAAAACTGGTAAAATAAGGTACTGGGTCGGTCATGGGATGTTTGGATATTATTTAATGTTGGACCCAGTACGAATTGGCCCATTAAGAATAGGGACCGGATCGGACCAACCCACAGCCTGATAACAATTATTGGGCCGGTACCAATTTGACCTGATCGGCCCGATTAACACCTTTAGCTTCGATCCATCATGTTTTCATCCAAAAGCAAAAAAGGTTAGAGTTTCTGATTTCCATCGTTAAAAATTTGTTAATGTACATATCTTTATTTATAAATTCATCCTTAAACACAAGGTTTGAAAGTTGATTGTCAATAAAAAATTTAAAATATTACCATCTATTGTTCTGATATTAACAATAAGTTGCTATGTTCATGATTAAAAAAGACAATTTAGTGCACTAATATCTCATTATGTATGGATTCGGAGAATAACCGAATCATAATTCTACAAGTTTTTAGAAAGGAAAAAAAATGTTATTATTTACATATTTATAAATTCATCCTTAAACGTAATGTCTGAAAGTTGATTGTCAATAAAAAGTTTAGCATATTTACCGTCATTTTAATTTCGAATGCATATATTGTCATAATTCAAGTTTGCTAGGTTTGTGATCTCACCCCGAAGAATACACGCTAGATGGAAATTTCAAGTCAATAATTTATTTTAATGTCAATTGTTGTTTTTTTATAATGTTGTTTATCTTTTATATATAGAGAGAGAGAGAGTTTTGTTGATTGATATGAGAGACACGTGCAGAGTGTAAACATAAACTAGTATTTAAAAAAATGTATATAGATTATCAAATCAAAAGGTCGGGAAATGATTTTTAGTACAAGAAAATAACTTCTTGCGTATACTTTCCTTTTACAATTTCAAAATGATCCCCCACCCATAAGGAAATAATTTTTCTTCTCTCTGTCTCTTTATATTTTAATACCTACCTTGCATACAGATAGTAGAATTAATACATTGGACTCCAGAGGCAGGAGCAAATGTGCCATAGGAGTATTAGGTTCATTTTAATCCTAACACTTTCAAGATAGAATATGTAAATTTATATGTAAAATTTCATATATATTACCATATAGAGTAACTTTGAACTCATAACTTTAAAAATATATTAAGTGCAATCAGTGTCAGCTCTACCCATTGGAAAAGTAGGCAACTACCTTAGGTCCTCGAATTTGAGAGGCCTCATTTTTTTAACGATAATATATTATAAACATCTTATATAAAAATAAAGAATTATTAAAAGAGGTTTGATGTATTTAAAGTACTATGTCTCAAGAAAGATTAGATATTAGAAGAAATCTACTATAAACAAAAATATTAACAATCTTTGCATCTAAAAAAAAAAAATATAAACCTTATAGTAAAATATAGTACTAATTTTTCTTACGAAATTTAGGCCTTCGTTCAATTTTTACTATTTTTAGTTTCTTCTATTTTTCATATTTCTTCCGTAGTTTGTTATTTAATTTTTTCTATTTCCTTTTTTCTATCTATTTCTTCATTTTCTTTTTCTATTCTTACCATTGTTGTTAGTTTATCTTCTAATTTTAATTCTAAAATTCAATAAATATACAAAAAGATGAAATATCAAAATTAGAATCTCAAATAGATAGTTTAGAATATATATATCAACATGAACTATTCACAATAAAATGAATAAAGAAGAATTTATAATAGATGAGAAAATATACGAAAATCACGAAGGATCAAAAATAAAAATAGTATTTTCGAATCTAGGAAGAAGATACAAGAAAATGGGAGAACATTTATATTTAATGTTAGAAAAAAAAGAATTAAAATTAGAAGATAAACTAACAGCAATGGTAAGAATAGAAAAAGAAAATGAAGAAATAGATAGAAAAAAAGAAATAGAAAAAATTAAACAACAAACTACGGAAGAAATACGAAAAATAGAAGAAACTAAAAATAGTAGAATTGCTGAATTAGAAAAAGAACTACAAATGTTAAAAGATTTATACGAACAAAGACAAAAAGAAAAAGAAGAAAAAGATAAAGAACAAACATTAATAAACGAGATAATCCAATTTAAGGAAAAATTAGAAATAAATAATATAGAGGTCGAAGAGACAGATAATTATGATTCAGAAGATAGTGAAACATATACGGAAATATTAACAAATATAAAAGATTTAGAAATTAACGAAAAACAAGAAAAAATTAATGAAGAAAACTTAGAAAACACCAATACAGAAATAAATACTCTTGATAAAAAAGAAGATGAAAATATAATACCTAAAACAACAGAAATAAGAAAACCTATATATTATAAAAATAAATTTAAAAGATATAATGAATATGACAAATGGACACCAAAACAAATAGTTAATAAAAATTATAACTTTTTAGACCTTGACTGTGTAATAGATACAGAAAAAACAATACAATTATGGATAGGATATATGACAAAACAATTATTAGATAATAATATAAACATAACAGATGCACCAGAATATATAGAAAAAACACTAATAGGATCAGTAAAAATATGGTTTACAAATTTAACTGAAAATAGTAAAAAAGTATTAAGAACCAATAAACCTATGGAAGGAACATCATCAACAACAACTAAATTAACACCTATAGAATTATTAAAAAAATATGAAACAGCTATAAGAGATGAATTTGGTAGTATGACAATATTAGAAGAAGAACAAGATGAAGAAAAAGATACAAATAGGAATTTAATGATAAAATTAACAATATGTAATATGTGTTATATAGATGAATATACTTGCGCATTTAAAGAATATTATTATAAAGGAGCATATAGCATAGAAGAAAGTAAAGAAATAAGAAAATTATATTTTAATAAATTACTCGAACCATTTAGTTCAAAAATAATAAAAAGTTGGGAAGAAGCAAAAATAGTAGATACATTAGGAGCTAGAATAAAATTTTTACACCAATGGTATAGAAATTTATGTGAAAAATATAGAGAAGAATTAAAAATGGAAAAAACATTAATAAGAAATTTAGCATGTTGCAAAAATAAAATAGCACCGCAATTTGGATGCGAAGAAAGATATTATAAGAAAAGAAAAAGACATAAGAAATATAAGAAATATAAAAAATCAAAATATAAATATAAGAAACCAAGAAAAAGATATTATGTAAAAAATTACAAGAATAAAAGACCATATAGAAAGAAAAAATCTATAAAAGTATGTACATGTTATAATTGTGGAAAGTTAGGACATTTAGCTAGAGATTGTAAATTATCCAAAAATCCAAAAAATAAACAAATATCAGAAATAAAAATAGAAAATACAGAATATATGCAAATAGATTATATAGATTATGAACTAGAAAGTGAAGATAGTATATATGAAATTTCAGAAAACGGAACAGATACTGAAATAGATAGTGAGATAGATGAATCAAATGACTGAAGAAGATATAAAAATAATAACAAAGGAAGAATATTTAAATGACGAAGGAACTGAACAAAAGATAATATTTGACAGTAATATATTTGATGAAATAAAAGGAAAAGAGTTAGATTTAAGTGTAGGAAAAATATTTAAAATACCAACAATAAAAAATATTTTTAGTAGGAAAAAAGATGAATATTATGTAGTATGTCAAAAAGAACATGTAATAGACTGTAGATATGCAAAAGGAAAAGCTAGTATACCACTAGTAACAAAAAGAATAATTAATAAAGAAATAAATGATATAAAAAGTAAAGGAGATCCAATAAAATATGTACACCTTGGAGGTACAGAAATATTAATAAAAGCATGTTTTAGAGAAGGAATAGATACACCAATAGAATTATATTTAGCAGATGATAGAATTATAAAACCTATAGAAAAAAGCATAATAACTGCCGTAAAAGGAAATTTAATATACCAAAAATTTAAATTTATAATAAGTGCAAATTATTCAGTAGCAGTAACAGATAGGAATATAGATAAATCATTAGTATTATATTGGAAGATATCAGGAATAGAATTAACCCCAGGAAGTAAAATATTTACAGCGAGATGTAAAAATTTATATGTATTAACAACAAAACATAAAATAACAGGGAAAAATAAGATTAACAAGATACAAATAGATAGCCCATTTGAACAAATTGTAAAAACAATAGATTATAATGATTATACTTATAGAGACATAGATATAGAAGAAAATTTAGAAATAGTAAATGATAGAATAAGTACAACAAAAAGAATAGCTAATGAAAAACCAGAATCATCAACCTCATAAAAAAGAATGAGTTATGAAACAAATCCAATAATTAACCTAAATCAATATTACATAACAGGAAAAATTAATGAAAAAGAATATTTAATACTATTAAACACAGGACAAGAAGAAAATTATATAGCAAAATGTCTAGTAAAAAATGAAGAAATAAAAACTGATAATGATATATGCCCAGATCTACCGAGAAGTTTAAGAAATGGTAAAGATATAGTAGAAAAAGAAATAATAATAGGAGAAATTAGAAAAATAAAAATAGAATTTGAGGTAAAAGAAGAAATGCAAAAAGCAGATATAATATTAGGAATAAAATTGTTAGAACAAGTAAAACCATATAATATAGAACATACGCAATTAGCCATAACATATAATAGGGAAAGATTATTCTTAAGAAGAGCCTTAACATAAAATGAAAATATATGTATTAATGAAGATAGTAGTGGAAGGATATTACAGTAGATATTATACGCCTATGATAGATACAGGAGCAGAAGCTAATTTATGTAGATATAATTGCCTACCAGAAAGTAAATGGGATAAATTAAAAATACCAATAGTAGTTAAAGGATTTAATAATGAAGGAAGCTTAATTACTTATAAAGCTAGGAATGTAAAAGCACAAATATGGGATAAGATATTGACAATAGAAGAAATTTATAATTATGAACTAACGTCAATAGATATACTTTTAGGAATGCCATTTTTAGATAAACTATACCCACATATAATAACTAGAAACGATTGGTGGTTCACAACACTATGTAAACAGAAAGTAATAGCAAAAAGAGTTAATAATAAAATAAGAAAGAAAACTGATTGGATAAAAGGAAGTGAAAAAATTACACAAAAGTTAGAAAATATAAAAAACGCTGAAGATACAATAGAATTAGTAGTATTCTCGATAAATAAAACAGAAATAACTATATTTTCAATAAATAAGATAGACATAGTTAAGAAAAAATTAGAACAATTATATAGTGAAGATCCGTTAAAAGGATGGGAAAAACATAAAACTACCATAAAAATTGAATTAATAGACAAAAATAGTATAATAACCCAAAAACCATTAACATATAATTTTGACGATTTAAAAGAATTTAAAATGCATATAGATGAATTATTAGAAAAACAATATATACAAAAAAGTAATAGCAAACATAATAGTCCAGCATTTATAGTAAATAAACATAGTGAACAAAAAAGAGGAAAAAGTAGAATGGTTATTGATTATAGAAATTTAAATGCAAAAACTATAACATATAATTATCCGATACCAAATAAGATATTAAAAATAAGACAAATCCAAGGATATAATTATTTTAGTAAATTTGATTGTAAATAAGGATTTTACCATCTAAAGTTAGAAGAAGAATTTAAAGAATTAACTGCATTTACGGTACCACAAGGATTTTATGAGTGGAATGTATTACCATTTGGATATAAAAATGCACCAGGTAGATATCAACATTTTATGGATAATTATTTTAAACAATTACCTAATTGCATAGTATACATAGACGATATATTATTATATACAAAAACTAAAGAAGAACATATAAAATTATTAGAACAGTTTACGGATATAATAGAAAAATCAGGAATAAGTCTAAGTGAAAAGAAAGCCGAAATTATGAAAAATCAGATAGAATTTTTAGGAATACAAATAGATAAAAGTGGAGTAAAAATGCAACAACATATAGTACAAAAAATAATAAATTCGAAAGAAGAATTAGATACAAAAAAGAAATTACAATCATTTTTAGGATTAGTAAACCAAGTAAGAGAATATATTCCAAAATTAGCAGAAAACTTAAAACCACTACAGAAAAAATTAAAAAAGGATATAGAATATAATTATAATGAAGAAGATAAAAAACAAGTTCAAAAAATAAATTACTTTGCAAAGAATTACCAAAATTACAATTTCCGGATGAAAATAAAAAATTTACATACATAGTAGAAGCAGATGCCAGTGAATATAGTTACGGAGGAGTACTTAAATATAGATATGAAGCAGAAAAAATAGAACACCATTGTAGATACTACTCAGGTACGTTCAACGAGACAGAAATAAAATGGGAAATAAATAGAAAAGAATTATGTTCATTATATAAATGTTTGTTAGCATTTGAGCCATATATTGTATATAACAAATTTATTGTGCGAACAGATAATACACAGGTATGCTGGTGGCTAACAAAGAAAATACAAAATTCAGTTACAACAAAAGAAATTCAGAGACTAGTTTTAAACATATTAAATTTTATATTTACAATAGAAGTAATCAGTACTAACAAAAATGTTATTGCATATTACATATCAAGACAAAGCTACACAAACTGAAATGATAGAAGAAAATATACATGAAAAGATACTCAACGCCCTGACTACGCTTTCATTAAAAGTGGACAGTATGGGTACTGAGATAGTAAAGATGGGTACTGAGATAGAAACGCTAAAGCTAAAGACTAGTGAAGATAAACTGAAGTCTATAGCTATGAATCAGCTAACTCAGCAATGCGCAGAGCTATGTCGATCGGAAGACAGTAAAATTCCAGAGCTAGAAGGAGATGTTGGGATACTCCATAAAACCCATAACGTTTATCAATCTACTTCTGCAGGTACAAGCAAAGGAGTTAGAAAAAATATGAACCCAAACAAGCTATTTGACAAACCATATACACCAAATACATCAAAAGACCCCATATTTATACCCCTATAAGTTACCACATATCGAGATAGCCTAAACCAAGACAAAAAGACATACAACTACACAGCCCGCACATATATAGAAAATATTTACAATGTACAAACTTTTTTAAATAGCAACTCCAAAGCTACAAATATCCAAGAACCAGATACAAACTATATAACCCAGAAATTGACTGGATACAATAAGCTAATTGTCTTACCTAAAACCAAACCCAGCTTAGTTAAAACTTGCTACGAATATGGATTATTTAGTACCGTATATACCACGGACGGAACTAAGATATCCACTATACCCGAGATATATGAAGCATTTACCATATTTAAAAGAATAACCAAAGGTACTTTATTTTTTATAAAAATTTACACGGCACCAGCAGAGATATTATTTGATGAAGTTAAAAAGCCCATACAAGTTGTAAAGATAGGAATGACACGAGATATGATTATTCCACAAGATATTGGTTCACAGCCAGAGATACCCAGAATCGAGATACCAAAATTTTATGCGAACAAAAGAGTTATTGGACTATCTACAATTTTACAAGAGCTAGCAAATACATATTGCAACCAAAATCCTATATGGAGCTATTATTCAAGAAATCATGTATTAATCTATTCAAATTCAAAAGAGTTACGAGAAACAGATATGGAAACTATTAGGCAATGGATTATCACGTTGCTTAAACCAGAAACAGAACCTATCGCCAGAGCTATTAGAGAAAAATTTATTTCAGAAGAATTATTGACCAGATATTGCAAGACTATTGGACACAAATACCCAGACCACAAATGTTCAAAATGTAATGGAGGAGATAATGACGTCCCAGCAGTGCAGCTAGAATAAAAGAAGATAAGGACGACAGCTGGAAAGATAAAAACCGGAGCAATAATGGAGATACAGTAGATATAACAAAAACCATGGAAACAAGATATTTTAAAGTTACGTAAAGTCTTTAGAAATTATTGTATAAAGTCTTTAGAAATTATTGTACTTTACTATTTATAAGAAGACTTTCTTGTTTTAGCTAGACTTTAGGTAGTAGGCTTTAATAGCCTTTAAGACTTTTTTGAACCTTTTTTGTTTTTAGCTTTAGGAATCTTATCTTTTAGGACACATGTAAAATACTTTGGAAAAATTTGTAAAGTTTCGTTCACTTATAAATAAAGAAGAAAGAAGGCATTGCAAAGGCAAGCCTTCTCACATTAGCCAAAAAACTCTCTCCATTCCGTTCAAAAATATTTAGCCCAGTTAATTAAATATATACACTGCAATGGAAAAATCTATGGAACAACAAACCTCAGAAATATCAAAGCTACCGAAACAGGTATATCTATTTATGATTATGAATAGCTAAATTCATAATTTCCGACAATCATGATATGATAAAATAAATTCATATTAGTTACTTTATAGT
Organism: Capsicum baccatum var. pendulum; assembly: GCA_030864225.1. Classification (NCBI taxonomy): domain Eukaryota; kingdom Viridiplantae; phylum Streptophyta; class Magnoliopsida; order Solanales; family Solanaceae; genus Capsicum; species Capsicum baccatum. The sequence continues at coordinate 220,160,544 of CM061552.1, read as the reverse complement.
AGAATTATTCGAAAAATAATATTGTTAAGAAGTTTATTAGCAAAGTGGAAACGGAGAAAAATCCCTAAGGACTATGACATCCTAAAGGTGAAACCAATGAGGCAAGAAGCCGTGGCGGGGAGTAACCAAAGTCGAGGCGTTGTTTAAGGGAAAAGTATCCAAATTACCATGCTAATAGTGATCGAAGAACATGTTGTTTAAGAATAATCTAGTATATAGTAATCTGAGATGACTATATTTTATTATGTACATGGTTGAAGGGAATATTTTGAAAAAAGCAATTTTATGATAATGAATGATAATATATCTGATGTCATGGTAGATAAATTTAAGATACTTATTTTGTATGTACTTAGAGATATAAATGTTGCAGATATAAAAAAAATTATATTAGAAGAAGCATTTGGAGAAAATTATACGGATAGAATAAGTTATATACCACACATACCTAACTACTCTTATAAATATTTATTATGTTAAGATCAAGCAGAAATTTTAAAGATATACGAAATATACAGTTACTAGAAAAACAGATAAAAATAAATATAGACAAATACATGAAAAATAAAAAATATATAAAATCTCTTAATATAAATATGCAAGAACAAATAACTATAAAATATCAATTTTAAAAAATAGCTCATTTAGACTACCTTAGAGTTTTAATCTTATATATACTTAAAGATATAGAAATAATAGATATTAAGAAAATGATATTAGAAGAAGTAATAAACTACGAAATACAAATGATAAATTCGCTAAAACGAATATACGAAGACATTTACCCAGAAGGATATTATTCAGATCAAGATTGTGGATGTTAGAATATATTAGAAAAACTAGAGAAAACCAAGATAATCTAAATAACGAAATTAATTATAGAAACCGAATTAGAAAAATAATGGAAGATCTAAAAGAAAAGTTAATATGGATAGAAAAAACCTTAGAAAATTTAGAAAAAAGCACATGTGATAGTTTATATAATTTAAAAAACTCACTACGAGAAGAACAACACAAGATAATAAATGACATAGAAAATCTAGAATTAGATATACACTACAGTACAGAAAGAATAACTTATTATACAGAAATTTGTAACACAGCAGTTACTACATGATAAAATAATAAACTAAATAATTTAATGAATACATCCCACAAATCTATTTATAAATCTATTTATCAGTTTAGTTATCCGCACCCCCTACAAATCTTTAAAAGTGAACGCATAGCTAGAGATATTTCCTAGTGAATCTCTGATTAATATATATTGTGGGGGATCAAATTTGGCGCTAATCTTTAACTAGGAATACAGTCCGTCATATGTTTTAGGGAAGTTGCCTATACAAATAGATAGCTAGATTAAGAGGGAATACAATTTTGACTCTAATTTTGTTTTTTTCCCGCATGATTGTATTTCGTTGAAGTCCATGGTTAATTGCTAGCTAAAAGTTAGCCAGGAAGATTTTTGGTAAGTCTACATATCGCTAAGTTTTAGTGAAAATTCAAATCTTGCGATAATATTTAGATAGTCCAATCCGTACTAATATATGGAAATTTTTATTAATAATAATATTAGTATTTTGATATTATTTGTTATTTCTATTACAAAGGAAAGAATTCTAAATTTAATTTCGATAGTAAGAGTTTAATAAATATTTTTGGATTCTTGTTTTATATATATACTAGTTTAACCGCATGTGCCTCGCACGTATAATATTTGATTATTTAAAATTAAATGATTTTATCATTGCAGAGATTTTTTGTGGAACTTCACATTTTAATAGAATAATATAAACATAAACATATATTTTAGTTTAAGTACATATATATTTTACCACCAGAAGCTTTAAGTGGTTGACCGATCATTACTCTTGCATTTGTCATGCAGTACTTCTTCCGCTTGTTGCCAGAGACTAAGAGAAACTCATCAACTTGAACCATATTTGTGGTACGAATTATTTTTTTCTATATTTAAAATCTTTTCTTAGTTTTAAAGTCAATTTTTTACAAAATCATTGATTACATTCTTATGACGTACTTAAAACTTTTAAAATTTGATACATCTTAAATTTTTCTTATTATAATGCTTTTATATTTACTAGTTTAGGTATACGCGCCTCGCGCATGTACCTCACTTTATTGAGTTCAAACATTACACTAAATATGATATTTGTCTAACTAACAAAGATAAATAAAATAATTAAATTCAACATCTTTTGAAGAATTTATTTAATTAAACCTAACCTTTACAAAAAAAAATTATCAAAGTCGATCGATATTCATCTACCGCCTGTAAACTGCAACAAAATAATATGATGATAAAGACATCAAAACAATATAATTAAATCTAACTTTTACACAAAAAAATTCTCAAAGTCGTCTGACACTCATCTACCATATGTAAACTATAACAAAATAATACGATAATAGAAATATCAAAATAGTACAACTAAACTTAACCTTTACATAAAAAAAACTCAAAACAATACAATTAAACCTAACCTTTACCTAAAAAAATTCCTCAAAGTTGACCGACATAGAAGTTGAGAGTTAAAAAATTAAGCATCCACTAATCTAGACATGCAACCGAACTAAGTTAGATGAGCAGCAATCATATTTTCCCAATAAGTAAATTGATTTCTTCGATAGTTTAACGTGCATCTTAATATTTATAGAAGTATTTCCTTAATAGAGTCTTATTTTAGGAGTATTTTTATATCCTATTTTAGGAGTATTTTCCTAATTGGTCAATACAAGAAAAAATATTAATTGATTCTCCTTTCATATATTTTAGGAGTCTCATTTATTTTAGGAGTATAGTTATTATAATAAAAATAATTAAATACTAATAAATTAAAGAAAATAGTGAAAAGATAATTTTATGTAAAGAAGGGTCTTTTAATATATTATAGATTATAGATAGATATAGACTTCTAGATTTTTCAAAAAAATTTAAAATCAAATTTAGTTGATTTAGAATTCTTAAACTAATGAAAAGAGTATTAGTTGTTATTAATTCTGATGAATTCTAATAAGGTTTTGCCATAAATAAATTTAATTAATTTTAGTACTTAAATATTAAGATATGTGTTAATTGTGAGAAATGTTAGAGATGTTAATTGTTTATCATGAAACTATTATTTTTTTTGGTTTAAACCACCCGATGTCCAGTACCCGTTTTTTAGGAGTTCGACTATATCCGGATTCGCCCCGCGTCGGGCTTCATTTGGGGATGAGAGCTCCCAATAGAGTGTTTGTCCATAACCAGGGTCGAACCCTCGACCTCTGGGTAGGTTGGGACAGCCCCTTTTCGCTGCGCCACCACTACTATTGGTATCATGAGACTATTATTAATTAAGTTATCTTGTTAACTATGTGGTTAATTATTTGTTAAATATGAGAAGATCATTTAAAAATACACAAGCTTTTAGAGACATTAAAAGAATTTTAACTAGTTACTACCCAGAATATAAGAAGTTAAATAAAAAAAAAAAGAAAACCCCCATAGATTAGCTTACTTAATTACATTAATATCTAGCAATGAGGCAAAATTAATAATTCATTTAAAATCTAGAAGAATGAGATACATAGCACCTAAGTATGATAAAATCATATTTCGGTATCCACCAAAATATTATAAATATTGTATAGATGAATAACATAACAAAATCACAAAAATATAAAGAGCTAAAACAAATAATATCTGAAAAACGAAAAGAATTAGAAATAACAAAAGAATGACTACAATATAACATGATTGTTGGAGTGTGCCAAAAATTAATAAATGCACAAAAGGAAGAAATATCATATTTAGAATCACAAATAGATAATTTAGAATACATCTATCAACATGATCCGTGCACTATCAAGTAGATAAAATGATCAAAGAAGAATTTATAATAGATGAAAAAACATATGAAAATCACGAAGGATTAAAAATAAGAATAGTATTTTCTAATTTAGGAAGAAGATATACGAAAATAGGTGAACATTTATATTTAATGTTAGAAAAAGAAGAATTAAAATTATAAGATAAATTAACAGCTATGGTAAGAATAACAAAAGAAAATGAAGAAATAGATAGGAAAAAAGAAATAGATAAAATAAAACAATAGACTACAGAAGAAATACGAAAAATAGAAGAAACTAAAAATAATAGGATTGCTGAATTAGAAAGCGAACTACAAAGACTAAAAGAGTTGTATGAAAAAAGATAGAAAGAAAAAAAAAAGAAAAAGATAAAGAACAAAAATTATTAATTGAGATAAATAAATTTAAAGAAAAATTAGAAAATAAAGAATTAGAAACTAATGAAATAGAAATAAATACAATAGATGCTGAAGAAACAGATAATTATGATTCGGAAGAAGATAGTGAAACATATACAGAAATCTTAACAAATATAGAAAATCTAGAAATTAATGAAAAATAAAAAGTAATTAATAAAGAAAACTTAGAAAATACAAACACGAAAATAAACACTCTTGATAGAAAGGATGATGAAAAAATAATACCTATTACATCAGAAATAACAAAACCCACATATTATTATAAAAATAAGTTTAAAAAATATAACCTAAAGGATGAATATACCAAATGGACACCAAAAAAAATAATTAATAAAAATTATAACTTCTTAGACTTAGACTGTGTAATAGATGTAGATAAAATGATACAATTATGGATAGGATATATAACAAAACAATTATTAGACAATGGTATAAATACAATAGATACACCAGAATATATAGAAAAAACACTAATAGGAACAACAAAATTATGGTTTTTAAATTTAACTGAAAATAGTAAAAAGGTATTAAGAAATGATAAATAAATAGAAGGAACAACAGTAACTAAACTAACACCTATAGACATATTGAAAAAATATGAAATGGCTATAAGAGATGAATTTAGCAGTATGACAACAGAAGAAGAAGAACAAAACAAAGAAAAAGATATAAATAGGAATTTAATGTTAAAACTAGCAATATATAATATGTGCTATATAGATGAATAAATATGTGCATTTAAAGAATACTACTATAAGGGAGCATATAATATAGAATAAAGTAAAGAAGTGAGAAGATTATATTTTAGTAAATTACCCGAATCATTTAGTTCAAAAATAATAAAGAGTTGGGATGAAGCAAACATAGTAGATACCCTAGGAGCAAGAATAAAATTTCTACCACAATGGTATAGGAATATATGTGAAAAATACAGAGAAGAAATGAAAATGAAAAAAACATTAATAAGAAATTTAGCATGTTGCAAGGATAAAATAGCACCTCAATTTGGATGTGAAGAAAAATATTATAAGAAAAGAAAAAGACATAGGAAATATAAGAAATACAAAAAATCAAAATATAAGTATAAGAAACCAAGAAAAAGATATTATGTAAAAAATTATAAATATAAAAGACCATATAGGACAAAGAAATCTATAAAAGAATGTACTTGTTATTATTGTGAAAAACTAAGACATTTAGCTAGAGATTGTAAAATGCCTAAAGACCCCGAAAAGAAACAAATACCAGAAATAAAGATAGAAAATGCAGAATATATGCAAATAGATTATATAGATTACGAATTAGAAAGTGAAGATAGTATATATGAAATTTTGGAAAATGAAACAGATAATGAAATAGATAGTGAATTAGATGAATCAAATGACTGAAGAAGATATAAAAATAATAACAAAGGGAGAATTTAATATACCAATAGTTTAAATTTATAATAATTGCGAATTATTCAGTGGAAATAATAGATAAAACATAGATAAATCATTAGTATTATATTGGAAAATATCAGGAATAGAATTAACCCAGGAAGTAAAATATTTATAGCAAGATGTAAAAATCTATATGTATTAACAACAAAATATAAAATAACAGGAAAAAATAAAATTAATAAAAATCAAATAGAAAGTCCTTTTGAACAATTTGTAAAAACAATTGATAATAATGATTATAGTTACAAAGACATGGATATAGACAAAGATTTAGAAATAATAAATGATAGAATAAGTACAACAAAAAGAATAGCTTTCGAAAAATCAGAATCATCAGGATCATCGAAATGAACAAATTATGAAATAACTTCAACAGTTAATTTAACTCAATATTATATAACGGGAACAATAAATGAAAAAGAATATTTAATACTTCTAAATACAGGACATGAAGAAAATTATATAGCAAAATATCTAGTGAAAAATGAAGAAATTAAATCTAATAGTAATATATGCCAGATCTACCAAGAAGTTTAATAACTACTAAAGATACAATAGAAAAGGAAATAATAATAGGATTTAGAAAAATAAAAATAAAATTTGAAATAAAGGAAGACATGCAAAAAACATACATAATATTAGGAATAAAATGGTTAGAACAAGTAAAACCCTACAATATAGAACATACACAAATAACCATAACCTATAATAGAGAAAAATTATTGATAAAAAGAGCTTTGACATGATATGAAAATGTATGTACTTATGAAAATAATAGTAGAAGAATATTATAATAGATATTATACACCAATGATAGATACAGGAGCAGAAGCCAACTTATGTAGATATAATTGTTTACCAGAAGACAAATGGGATAAGCTTAAAACACCAATTGTAGTCAAAGGATTTAATAATGAAGGAAACTTAATTACCTATAAAGCTAGAAATATAAAAATACAAGTATGAGATAAGATATTAACAATAGAAGAGACCTATAATTATGAACTAACATCAAAAGATATGCTTTTAGGAATGTCACTTTTAGATAAACTATACCCACATATAATAACTAAAACACACTGGTGATTTATAACACCATGTAAACAAAAGGCAAGAGCAAAAAGAGTTATTAATAAAATAAGAAAGAAAACTGATTGGATAAAAGAAAGTGAAAAAATCACACAAAAATTAGAAAATCTAAAAAATACTGAAGACATAATAGAACTAGTTATATTTTCAATAAATAAAGAAGAAATAACTATATTTTCAACAGATAATGTATAAATAATAAAGAAAAAATCAAGACAACAATATAGTGAAGATCCATTAAAAAGATGAAAAAAATATAAAATTACTGTAAAAATTGAGCTAATAGATAAAAATAGTATAATAACCCAAAAACCATTAACATGTAACTTTGATGATTTAAAAGAATTTAAAATGAATATAGATGAATTATTAGAAAAACAATACATACAAAAAAAGCAATAGCAAACATAATAGTCTAACATTTATAGTAAATAAACACAGTGAACAAAAAAGAAGAAAAAGTAGAATGGTTATTGATTATAGAAACCTAAATGCAAAAACTATGACATACAATTATCCAATACCAAATAAGATATTAAAATAAGACAAATACAAGGATATAATTACTTTAGCAAATTTGATTGTAAATCAAGATTTTACCATTTGAAGCTAGAAGAAGAATCTAAAAAATTTACTGCATTTACAGTACCATAAGGATTTTATGAATGGAAAGTGTTACCATTTAGATATAAAAATGCACCAGGTAGATATCAACACTTTATGGATAGTTATTTTAAACAACTACCTAATTGTATAGTATACATAGATGATATACTATTATATACAAAAACTAAAGAGGAACATTTAAAATTACTAGAACAATTTGTAGGTATAATAGAAAATTTAGGAATAAGTGTAAGTGAAAAGAAAGCCAAAATTATGAAAAATCAGATAGAGTTTTTAGGAATATAAATAGATAAAATTGGAGTAAAAATGCAACAACATATAGTACAAAAAATAATAAATTCAAAAGAAGAATTAGATACAAAAACGAAATTACAATCATTTTTAGGATTAATAAACCAAGTAAGAGAATATATACCAAAATTAGCAGGAAACTAAAGCCATTGCAGAAAAAATTTAAAAAGGATGTAGAATATAATTACAACGAAGAAGATAAAAAACAAGTACAGAAAATAAAAATACTTTGTAAAGACTTATCAAAATTACAATTTCCAAATGAAAATAAAAAATTTACATATATAGTAGAAGAAGATGCAAGTGAATATAATTATGGAGGTACTTAAATATAGATATGAAGAAGAAAAATTAGAACATCATTGTAGATACTACTCAGGTACGTTTAATGAAACAGAAATAAAATGAGAAATAAATAGAAAAGAATTATGCTAATTATATAAATGTTTATTAGCATTTGAGCCATATATTGTTTATAACAAGTTTATTGTACGAACAGATAATACACAGGTACGTTGGTGGTTAATAAAGAAAATACAAAATTCAGTTACAACAAAGGAAATTCGGAGACTAGTATTAAACAGATTAAATTTTATATTTACAATTGAAGAATGTTATTGGAGATTACATATCAAGACAAAGCTACACAGATTGATATAATAGAAAATGATGCTTTAGAAAAGATACTCAAACCCCTAACTACATTTGCAGTGAAAGTGGACAGTATGGGTAATGAAAAAGAAAAGCTAAAGACTAAAGAAGTTAAACTGAATTCTGCAACTATGACTCAGATAACTCAGAAGTGTGTAGAGCTATGTCGATCAGAAGACAATAAAATTTCAGAACTAAAAGGAGACGTTGGGACATTCCATAAAACCCATAACGTTAATCAATCTACAATTACATGTACAAACAAAAGAGTTAGTGGACAAAGATATCAAAACATGAACATGAACAAGATATTTGAAAAACCATTTATACCAAAAACACAAAAAGACTCCTTGTTCATACCCCCACAAACTACCACAAATCGAGAAAATTTAAACCAAGATAGAAAAGTCATAACCATATAACTCGAGCATACATAGAAAATATCCACAAAATACAGACTTATATAAACTTTACCCCCAGAGCTACAAATATCCAAGAACCAAACACAAACTATATAACCCAAAAATTACAAGGTTACAACAAGTTAATCGCACTACCGAAAACCAACCCAAGCTTAGTTAAAACTTATTTCAGTTATGGATTATTAAATACCGTATATACCCAAGAAGGAGATGAACTAACAACTATACCATAATTATATAGAGCATTCTCCACCTATAAGAAAATAATCAAAGGAAATCTATTTTTTATAAAGTTTTATACCGCACTAGCAGAGATATTATATGACGAAATTAAACCAGTTATACAAGTTGTAAAAATAGAATTAACCAGAGATATAATTATAACGGAAGATATTGTTTAACAGCCAGAGATACCTAAAGTTGAGATACCTGATTTTTATGCAAATAAATGAATTATTGAAATATCTTCAATTGTTCAAGAATTGGCAAATAACTGCCTAAATGGGAACCCAATATGGAGTTATTATTCAAGAGATCATCAAATGATTTATTCAAATTCAAGGGAGCTATGACATTCAGATACTGAAGAAGCTAGACAATGGATTTTGACACTACTCAATCCAGAAAAACAACCAACTGCAAGAGCAATTAAGAAGAGATTTATTTCAGAAGAATTATTAATAAGATATTGCAAAATGATAGGACACAAATATCTAGACCAACTATGCTCCAAATGTAATAGAGAAAATAATGTGATTCCAGAAGTCTAGCTAGAGTAAAAAAAATCAACCAAAAAGATAAGAACGCCTGCTAGGAAATGAACGACAAAAGATATAAAGCAGCACTAACCGATGAAGAAATAATAAAAGAAAGAAAATAAAACATTGAAATATGAAAATGACATATGGAGAAAAAAGATAACTTTGTGGAATATGAAATACGTAAATTATGTAAACATTTAATGAAATACATAAATTATGTAAACATTTAATATCATTTACTATTTCTAGACTAGCCTTTTTGACTTTTCTCGTATCATTTATTAGTTTTTTGGCACTTACAATTATTTGCTTTTTACTTTTTGACAAATGTAAAGATAGAACAATTATTAGTCTTTTACTTTTTTGACAGATGTAAAGTTAGGAATAGTGTTTTTCATCTTTTAGGATTATAAATATGTAAGCCATACGACAATCTAAAGGTAAGACTTTCATGTATTGAAAGCAAGCCTTCTCTCTTGTACACAAAAAAGTTTGAATATTTAATAAAAACAGATATATTTTTAAGGAAAAGCTATGGATGAGAAAAGTATAGATTTATCAAATCTACCAGGACAGGTATTTTCATTTATAATTATGAATAACTAAATTCATAAATTTCTGACAATCGTGATATAATAAAATAATCTCATGTTAGTTACTTTATAGTAGAATTATTCGAAGAATAGAATGTTAAGAAGTTTATTAGCAAAGTGGAAAAGAAAAAAAATTCTCAAGAACTATGCTATCCTAAAGGTGAAACCGGTGAGGCAAAGAAGCCGTGATAGGGGAGTAACCAGAGTAGAGGCGATGTTTAGGGAAAAAGTATCCAGATTACAATGCTAATAGTGACCGAATAACATGTTATTTAAGAATAATCTAGTATATAGTGATCTAAGATGATCATATTTTGTTATGTATATGGCTGAAAGGAATATTTTAAAAATAACATCATATGAAATAAAATGACTACCTACTTATCTGATGGAATAATAGATAACTTTAAGATACTTGTTTTGTATGTACTTAATGATATAGAAATAGTAGATATAAGAAAAATTATATACGAAAACGTATTTCATTTTAATCAAGAGTTATTAAGTTCTATAGAAAACTTACACTTATATAATGATAGTTACTGCTCATATTTAGATAGTTATTATTCAGATGGATATTATACAGATTAAAAATATTAGAATATATAAGAAGAGTTAGAGAAAAACAAAGTTAGCTATACAAAGAAATTAATTATAGAAATCAGCTTAGAAGAGAAAGAAGACAATTAAAAGAAAGATTAATTTGGATAGATAAAACCTTGGAACAACTAGAATTAAAAGATAGTTTAGATTATGATTTAGACATAGAATTATTCATAGAAGAAAAAGACAGAATAATTAACGAAATAAATAACCTAGAATTTAATATCAGATATAGTACAATTAGAATAAATTATTACAAAGAAATTTGCAGTATTACAACTACTTTAGGATAAAATGATAAACTACGAATTCTTAGAATATTGAAGACAAGATACGGAGCAAATAAGATTAATAGAATAACTTATGAAAAAGAATCTACTTGATTACATAAAAATTATAAATATGGAACATATAGTATACCTTAAAAATAATATAGAATAATTAATAAGGTTAAAGCAAATAACTAAGGAATATTATGACATAACATTTCAATTGGCACGATAGAACTAGTAAGCACTAGTTATCTACTAATTATCCAACATCACTTTTATATTTGTCATGCAGTACTTTTTTCCTTTGTTTCCAGAGGCTAAGAGAGACTCATTAACTTGAACCATATTTGTGGTACAAATTATTTTTTTCTATATTTAAAGTCTTTCCTTATTTTTAAAGTCAAATTTTTACAAAATCATTGATTACATTCTTATTACATACTTACAAATTTTAAAATTTGGAACTTCTTAAATTATTCTTATTCTAATGCTTTTATAGTTATTTCTAGAATTTTTTAAATTTTCTTAAAATAAAATTTAGTTGATTTAGAATTAGTAAACTAATGAAAAGAGTATTAGTTGTCATTAATTCCGATGAATTCTAATAAGGAAAGGTTTTTCCATAAATATATTTAATTAATTTTTAGAACTTAAATATTAGGAAAAAATACTAATTCTGATGACTTCTAATAAGGAAATGTTTTACCATAAATATATTTAATTTATTTTCAAATCTTAAATATTAGAAAAATAAATAGTGAAAAGACGATTTTGTCTAAAACAAAGGCTTTTAATGAAGGGCAAAATATTCAAACAATATTTCTAAGGTCCTTCACACTTTTAGTATATTATAGATATAGATATAGATTATAGATATAGATATTGATTATAGATATATATTATAGATTATAGATTAGAGAGGAATGCACGTGCTAGCATGGACCCAATATTATGAAAAGTAAAATACCAGAATAAAAATATGTAGTTTAATTTAGGTTCAAATAAATACATAATCTATTAATGTTTTAATTAGATACTATACTTTCAATTATCAAAAGGAGTATGACAAGGGAAAGATGTTTCGCGGTTGATTCTTTTCTTAGAGTAAAAGATATAATTTGTTTTTTTCATTTGATTTTAAAGTATGTTATTTTTTTTTTAAAATTCAATTATTATATTAAAAAACAACTAAAGTTTAAATATTTTATTTATAAATATTCTATACATTGAAACCTAGAGTTGTGAACCCAAATATGCTATCAACCTACGGAATATAAATTTAAATGAAAAAGATATATTTTTAATCAAAGTACATGACAAAAATCTAAATGAAAGAAATACTTATATGTATTTGTTCTCTTGCTCTTTTTTTTTTTAAATGTCATCTTAGTTATAAAAAATAAAATAAACACGTCGAAAATTTATATCTTTTTAATGTTAATAAATTTTATTAAAATATATTTGATATAGATTATGTTTTTCCCTCGTGAATGTAAAATCTTTTGGTAGTTTACATCAACGTAATAAATATTATTTTAATTTTTTACTTGGCCTATTTTAGTAAACATACGTGTACTGCATTCAATTTCCACTTTAAAAAATATACACACATAAGTACATTCAACATATATAAGTTTAAATACTACGTGAAATAATATACATACAAGTTATATACGTTATATATTATAGTACATTAGAAAAATACACACAAGTTTATATACAATTAGTTGAAAATACTTTTAGAAACAATATACGTTCAATATATACTACTTAAAATACCACTTGAAAGTTGAAACATTATACATACAATATATATACATTACATATATACTATTTTAGAAAACATATACAGATGTATACATTAAATTAATACCTAAAACAACAGAAATAAGAAAACCTATATATTATAAAAATAAATTTAAAAGATATAATGAATATGACAAATGGACACAAAAAAAAATAGTTAATAAAAAGTATAACTTTTTAGATCTAGACTGTGTAATAGATACAGAAAAAACAATACAATTATGGATAGGTTATATGACAAAATAATTATTAGACAATAATATAAACATAACAGATGCACCAGAATATATAGAAAAAACACTAATAGGATCAGTAAAATTATGGCTTACAAATTTAACTGAAAATAGTAAAAAAGTATTAAGAACTAATAAACCTATGGAAGGAACATCATCGACAACAACTAAATTAACACCTATAGAATTATTAAAAAAATATGAAACATCTATAAAAGATGAATTTGGTAGTATGACAACATTAGAAGAAGAACAAGATGAAGAAAAAGATACAAATAGGAATTTAATGATAAAATTAACAATATGTAATATGTGTTATATAGATGAATATACTTGCGCATTTAAAGAATATTATTATAAAGGAGCATATAGTATAGAAGAAAGTAAAGAAATAAGAAAATTATATTTTAATAAATTACCCGAACCATTTAGTTCAAAAATAATAAAAAGTTGGGAAGAAGCAAAAATAGTAGATACATTAGGAGCTAGAATAAAATTTTTACACCAATGATATAGAAATTTATGTGAAAAATATAGAGAAGAATTAAAAATGGAAAAAACATTAATAAGAAATTTAGCATGTTGCAAAAATAAAATAGCACCGCAATTTGGATGCGAAGAAAGATATTATAAGAAAAGAAAAAGACATAAGAGATATAAGAAATATAAAAAATCAAAATATAAATATAAGAAATCAAGAAAAAGATATTATGTAAAAAATTACAAGAATAAAAGACTATATAGAAAGAAAAAATCTATAAAAGAATGTACATGTTATAATTGTGGAAAGTTAGGACATTTAGCTAGAGATTGTAAATTACCCAAAAATCCAAAAAATAAACAAATATCAGAAAAAAAATAGAAAATACAGAATATATGCAAATAGATTATATAGATTATGAACTAGAAAGTGAAGATAGTATATATGAAATTTCAGAAAACGAAACAGATACTGAAATAGATAGTGAGATAGATAAATCAAACGACTGAAGAAGATATAAAAATAATAACAAAGGAAGAATATTTAAATGACGAAGGAGCAGAACAAAAGATAATATTTGACAGTAATATATTTGATGAAATAAAAGGAAAAGAGTTAGATTTAAGTGTAGAAAAAATATTTAAAATACCAACAATAAAAAATATTTTTAGTAGGAAAAAAGATGAATATTATGTAGTATGTCAAAAAGAACATGTAATAGACTGTAGATATGCAAAAGGAAAAGCTAGTATACCACTTGTAACAAAAAGAATAATTAATAAAGAAATAAATGATATAAAAAGTAAAGGAGATCCAATAAAATATGTACACCTCGGAGGTACAGAAATATTAATAAAAGCATGTTTTAGAGAAGGAATAGATACACCGATAGAATTATATTTAGCAGATGATAGAATTATAAAACCTATAGAAAAAAGCATAATAACTGCCGTAAAGGGAAATTTAATATACCAAAAATTCAAATTTATAATAAGTGCAAATTATTCAGTAGCAGTAACAGATAGAAATATAGATAAATCATTAGTATTATATTGGAAGATATCAGGAATAGAATTAACCCCAGGAAGTAAAATATTTACAGCGAGATGTAAAAATTTATATGTATTAACAACAAAACATAAAATAACAGGGAAAAATAAGATTAACAAGATACAAATAGATAGCCCATTTGAACAAATTGTAAAAATAATAGATTATAATGATTATAGCTATAGAGACATAGATATAGAGGAAAATTTAGAAATAGTAAATGATAAAATAAGTACAACAAAAAGAATAGCTAATGAAAAACCAGAATCATCAAGCTCGTCGAAAAGAATGAGTTATGAAACAAATTCAATAAGTAATTTAAATCAATATTACATAACAGGAAAAATAAATGAAAAAGAACATTTAATACTATTAAACACAGAACAAGAAGAAAATTATATAGCAAAATATCTAGTAAAAAATGAAGAAATAAAAAATGATAATGATATATGCCCAGATCTACCGAGAAGTTTAATAAATAGTAAAGATACAGTAGAAAAAGAAATAATAATAGGAGGAATTAGAAAAATAAAAATAGAATTTGAGGTCAAAGAAGAAATGCAAAAAGCAGATATAATATTAGGAATAAAATGGTTAGAACAAGTAAAACCATATAATATAGAACATACACAATTAGCCATAACATATAATAGGGAAAGGTTATTCTTAAAAAGAGCCTTAACATAAAATGAAAATATATGTATTAATGAAGATAGTAGTGGAAGAATATTACAGTAGATATTATACGCCTATGATAGATACAGGAGCAGAAGCTAATTTATGTAGATATAATTGCTTACCAGAAAGTAAATGGGATAAATTAAAAATACCAATAGTAGTTAAAGGATTTAATAATGAAGGAAGCTTAATTACTTATAAAGCTAGGAATATAAAAGCACAAATATGGGATAAGATATTGACAATAGAAGAAATTTATAATTATGAACTAACATCAAAAGATATACTTTTAGGAAAGCCATTTTTAGATAAACTATACCCACATATAATAACTAGAAACGATTGGTGGTTCACAACACCATGTAAACAAAAAGTAAGAGCAAAAAGAGTTAATAATAAAATAAGAAAGAAAACTGATTGGATAAAAGGAAGTGAAAAAATTACACAAAAGTTAGAAAATATAAAAAACGCTGAAGATACAATAGAATTAGTAGTATTTTCGATAAATAAAACAGAAATAACTATATTTTCAATAAATAAGATAGAAATAGTTAAGAAAAAATTAGAACAATTATATAGTGAAGATCCGTTAAAAGGATGGGAAAAACATAAAACTACCATAAAAATTGAATTAATAGACAAAAACAACATAATAACCCAAAAACCATTAACATATAATTTTGACGATTTAAAAGAATTTAAAATGCATATAGATGAATTATTAGAAAAACAATATATACAAAAAAGTAATAGTAAACATAATAGTCCAGCATTTATAGTAAATAAACATAGTGAACAAAAAAGAGGAAAAAGTAGAATGGTTATTGATTATAGAAATTTAAATGCAAAAACTATAACATATAATTATCCGATACCAAATAAGATATTAAAAATAAGACAAATCCAAGGATATAATTATTTTAGCAAATTCGATTGTAAATCAGGATTTTACCATCTAAAGCTAGAAGAAGAATCTAAAGAATTAACCGCATTTACGGTACCACAAGGATTTTACGAATGGAATGTATTACCCTTTGGATATAAAAATGCACCAGGTAGATATCAACATTTTATGGATAATTATTTTAAACAATTACCTAATTGCATAGTATACATAGATGATATATTATTATATACAAAAACTAAAGAAGAACATATAAAATTATTAGAACAGTTCACAGATATAATAGAAAAATCAGGAATAAGTCTAAGTGAAAAGAAAGCTGAAATTATGAAAAACCAGATAGAATTTTTAGGAATACAAATAGATAAGAGTGGAGTAAAAATGCAACAACATATAGTACAAAAAATAATAAATTCGAAAGAAGAATTAGATACAAAAAAGAAATTACAATCATTTTTAGGATTAGTAAACCAAATAAGAGAATATATTCCAAAATTAGCAGAAAACTTAAAACCACTACAGAAAAAATTAAAAAAGGATATAGAATATAATTATAATGAAGAAGATAAAAAACAAGTTCAAAAAATAAAATTACTTTGCAAAGAATTACCAAAATTACAATTTCTGGATGAAAATAGAAAATTTACATACATAGTAGAAGCAGATGCCAGTGAATATAGTTACGGAGGAGTACTTAAATATAGATATGAAGCAGAAAAAATAGAACACCATTGTAGATACTACTCAGGTACGTTTAACGAGACAGAAATAAAATGGGAAATAAATAGAAAAGAATTATGTTCATTATATAAATGTTTATTAGCATTTGAGCCATATTGTGTATATAACAAATTTATTGTGCGAGCAGATAATACACAGGTACACTGGTGGCTAACAAAGAAAATACAAAATTCAGTTACAACAAAAGAGATTCGAAGACTAGTTTTAAATATATTAAATTTTACATTTATAATAGAAGTAATCAGTACTAACAAAAATGTTATTGCAGACTACATATCAAGACAAAGCTACACAAACTGAAATGATAGAAGAAAATATACATGAAAAAATACTCAACGCCCTGACTACGCTTTCATTAAAAGTGGACAGTATGGGTACTGAGATAGTAAAGATGGGTACTGAGATAGAAACACTAAAGCTAAAGACTAGTGAAGATAAACTGAAATCTATAGCTATGAATCAGCTAACTCAGCAATGCGCAGAGCTATGTCGATCGGAAGACAGTAAAATTCCTGAGCTAGAAGGAGATGTTGGGATACTCCATAAAACCCATAACGTTTATCAATCTACTTCTGCAGGTACAAGCAAAGGAGTTAGAAAAAAATATGAACCTAAACAAGCTATTTGACAAACCATATACACCAAATACATCAAAAGACCCCATATTTATACCCCCACAAGTTACCACATATCGAGATAGCCTAAATCAAGACAAAAAGACATACAACTACATAACCCGCACATATATAGAAAATATTTACAATGTACAAACTTTTTTAAATAGCAACCCAAAAGCTACAAATATCCAAGAACCAGATACAAACTATATAACCCAGAAATTGACCGGATACAATAAGCTAATTGCCTTACCTAAAACCAAACCCCAGCTTAGTTAAAACTTGCTACGAATATGGATTACTTAGTATCGTATATACCACGGACGGAACTAAGATATCCACTATACCCGAGATATATGAAGCATTTACCACATTTAAAAGAATAACCAAAGGTACTTTATTTTTTATAAAAATATACACGGCGCCAGCAGAGATATTGTTTGATGAAGTTAAAAAACCTATACAAGTAGTAAAGATAGGAATGACAAGAGATATGATTATACCACAAGATATTGGTTCACAGCCAGAGATACCTAGAATCGAGATACCAAAATTTTATGCGAACAAAAGAGTTATCGGACTATCTACGATTTTACAAGAGCTAGCAAATACATATTGCAACTAAAATCCTATATGGAGCTATTATTCAAGAAATCATGTATTAATATATTCAAATTCAAAAGAGCTACGAGAAACAGATATGGAAACTATTAGGCAATGAATTATGACATTACTTAAACCAGAGACAGAACCTATCGCCAGAGCTATTAAAGAAAAATTTATTTCAGAAGAATTATTGACCAGATATTGCAAGACTATTGGACACAAATACCCAGATCACAGATGTTCAAAATGTAATGGAGGAGATAATGACGTCCCAGCAGTGCAGCTAGAATAAAAGAAGATAAGGACGACAGCTGGAAAGATAAGACCAGAGCAATAATGGAGATACAACAGATATGACAAAATAGACGGAAGACTTATTTACAAATTTGTTACGTAAAGATAGCATTAGTTAGTAAGCATTTAATAAGAAGTTAATGTAAAGTTGAAAAATTCAAAGTCTTATAGGTTAGGGTAGGTGAAAAAAAGGACTTTTAAGTCTTTTTAGTTTCTTTTTTTTTTTAGTTTTTAGTTTTTTAGTATTTTATTGAATACGGATGTAAAAAACTTTTGTATACTTTTCATTCTATAAATAAGAGAAGGAAGGCATTGCAGAAGGCAAGCCTTCAAACATTAGCCAAAAAACCTCTCTCCATTCCGTTCAAAAATATTTAGCCCAGTTAATTAAATATATACACTACAATGGAAAAAGCTATGGAACAACAAACCTCAGAAATATCAAAGCTACCGAAACAGGTATATCTATTTACGATTATGAATAGCTAAATTCATAATTCCCGACAATCATGATATGATAAAATAAATTCATATTAGTTACTTTATAGTAGAATTATTCGAAAAATAATATGTTAAGAAGTTTATTAGCAAAGTGGAAACGGAGAAAAATCCCAAGGAACTATGCCATCCTAAAGGTGAAACCAATGAGGCAAGAAGCCGTGGCGGGGAGTAACCAAAGTCGAGGCGCTGTTTAAGGGAAAAGTATCTGAATTACCATGCTAATAGTGACCGAAGAACATGTTATTTAAGAATAATCTAGTATATAGTAATCTGAGATGACTATATTTTATTATGTACATGGTTGAAGGGAATATTTTGAAAAAAACAATTTTATGATAATGAATGATAATATATCTGATGTGATGGTAGATAAATTCAAGATACTTATTTTGTATGTACTTAGAGATATAGATGTTGCAGATATAAGAAAAATTATATTAGAAAGAGCATATGGAAAAAATTATACGGATAAAATAAATTATATACCACACATACCTAACTAATCTTATAAATATTTATTATGTTAAAATTACGTAGGATTTTTAAAGATATGCAAAAAATACAGTTACTAGAAAAACAGATAAAAATAAATATAGACAAATACATGGAAAATAAAAAATATATAAAATCTCTTAATATAAATATGCAAAAACTACTAAGTCTAAAACAAATAGCTATAAAATATCAATCTTAAAAAATAGCTCATTTAGACTACCTTAAAATTTTAATCTTATATATACTTAAAGATATAGAAATAATAGATATTAAGAAAATGATATTAGAAGAAGTAATAAACTACGAAATAGAAATGATAAATTCACTAGAACGAATATACGAAGACATTTACCCAGAAGGATATTATTCAGACCAAGATTGTGGATGTTAGAATATATTAGAAAAACTAGAGAAAACCAAGATAATCTAAATAACGAAATTATAGAAACCATATTAGAAAAATAATGAAAGATCTAAAAGAAAAGTTAATTTGGAAAGAAAATACCTTAGAAAATTTAGAAAAAAACACATGTGACAGTTTATATAATATAAAAAACTCACTACGAGAAGAACAATACAAAATAATAAATGACAGAGAAAATCTAGAATTAGATATATACTACAGTACAGAAAGAATAAATTATTACACAGAAATTTGTAACTCAGCAGTTACTACAGGATAAACTAATAAACTAAATAAATTAATGAATACATCTCACAAACAGAATAATTTATTAAAACAAAATCTAAGAAATAACCACGCACAAAAAAGAATAGATTCATTACCTACAATAAATCTATTTATTAGCCTAGTTATCCGCACCCCCTACAAATTCACCCCCTACAAATGCACCCCCTACAAATACTGTAACTAATATATGTTTATAGAATTAACATATATCTTGCATTAATATATCATGTTCTTTTATAAAGAGGAAAAATACAATGATCTCATTGACTTTTCTTAGTTTGATAATCTGAATCTGATATATCCTGGGATACTATGGATACTTTTGATCAAGTAAACCACAAGTTTATGTCTAGTCTGTCAATTTTATATGTTAACCTTTCATTTTATATGAGTGATAAAGAATAATAATAATGAGATAAGATGCAGGATAATATAATACTGTGTTTAGTTAGAGGTATTAGTGGGAATCATCTATTCCACCATTTATACTATAGTGAGGAAATATATGGGATAACTAATCTCATGCCAGTCTCAGATTTGTATTATGTTCTTGTAGCTTCATCTTATTACCTACCTTACAATAACTTTTATGTTCTTTACTAGATCCAAGTTCGGGCATAAATTGTTATTCATAGTTTAGGAAGATCTTATGATTTCTTTACTTTAAAAGGAAACCAATTGATAGGGGGTTTTATCAATATTGAGATTGTTTCTTAGATGACAACAGATGGATGTTATGCATTCTATTGAAATCTAAGTCCTTTCTATCAGAGTTTAAATTATTGATGAAAACTGTACTAATGCTTAAAATGTATGAACTCCATAAAAACATTTAATTCAGATATAATAAAAATAAATAAAATCTCATGTAAGTGGCCTTTTGTGCAACAATTGTGTTACCTCTTAATATTTTACCTATAAGTCGATATTAAAAGAATCTATACCATAGAATATGAAAACTTACATGGTAGAGAGTGAGTTTTTCCCTCTCTACACTAGTTTTGACAAGCTAATGTTATGCTAATCAAATGCTCCTCTTTACTTGAAGAGAAATAACAGTTGTCTTATCCAGAGATATCTAGGAAAAGAAGACACGACTGGCATGATAGTGAGATGTAGTTAATTGCACAATCAATAAGAGTTATTTGAGTTGAAAGTCATAAATACCTCATAAACAGATTTCAATGGCACCGACTATCCATTTCATTATCTTCATCAAAGCATCTTAATAGATATAACAAATATTGAGATTCTTTTTCTTTCAAACAGGCTGAGAGAAGGGATGGTCAAATATTTTTCACACAACAAAAAAAGGGGATTCAATGTGGAGTTTAAAATACTGTGAGAATGCAATAAACACTCCAATCATCAATGAAGAACACTGTATTATAAACAGTATTGATGTGCCCGCAAAAGGAACAAAGAAGAATTGTATTGAGTGAAGAACCAAACACCAACTTACATAACTTACATTTTACAATAGTTCCACAATTTCAAAGAAGTTATAAGCCAAATCTTGATGAGAGTATATATCAAAATTTATTTATCAAATAAAATTATAGAAACTTACATGGAGAATAAAATAACAAACAAGGGGCCTTGCAAAGACGTGGGATAGATTCGTATAACTTTTCATCGAGTACCCCATATGCTTTGATTTTTTTGATGTTTCACATACATCTTTCAGTTCCCAAAAAAAGTGGTTCATTACCCCAAACAAGGCTTGAATGAATATAAATCTCATTTACCTAGTTCACTTTATACATTTAATCTAGAACTTGCCCGGTTAGTCTTGCTTAGGTTTTAGGATAGTTGGTTAGGACATGATTATATGCCATTTTAAATTAGGTCACTCTTAGCCTAGAAGACCAACCAATATGAATAAGTATCCGTTGATCCTTAATTTGAGCTGATATTGACCCATTTTCTTGTTGTTACCTTGTCACCTTCCCAATTAATTACAATGTACTAATTTTGGCTTGGACCTTCCTTAGACTCTATGAACTTGTAATGACCCTCTAGGAATATCCTTGATTTTCATGCATTTTTGGCATTCTGAGCCTTCCCACAATGGCTACAGATCATTTATGACTTGTCAGAACTATCAGTTTAATAATCGGATAGTTTATTTAGATTATAGGTTTATTTCTCTATTTTAGAGCTTTCACTATTTAGTATTTGTTTTCGGGCCAAAGCTCTTAGTAGATGACCTCAAATGAGAATTTTGATAGTTCCATCCGCTCTAGAACTTTGATTTTAGGCTAGAGGAGCCTTGGTTTAGGTCTTGATGCTTTTCAACTCATTTTGGGCTATTGGGCAGATTATGTGAAAAATAAAACTAGAGATATGGGCCCCACACTTGATCGAAATGATCTCGGATGAAAGTTTTGATGGTTCTATTTAGTCTAGAACATTGAATTTTGTATGAGAGTATATTTTGTATGTGTGCACGGGGTTATAAATGAATCCTGAGCACGTAATTGAAGTCCATTTTGGAATTAGCAAAATCTAGTGCATCAGGTTACAGATGTGACCACTTAAGAGATCATATGACCTCTCAGGTAGTTATCATGTATGCAGCATGGTATCACTTAAGAGATATTGACACTCGATCAATGGTTGCTAAAGCAATAACTATTTTCGCTTAAGTGGCCGGTGAGTCACTTAAGCGATACCCACCAGGCTTGCCAACTCACTTAAGCGATGCTAAAGCTGCTTAAGAAATAGGGTGACCGCTTAAGCGACACCTAGTGGATTTAAATGCCATATTCGCTACCTGATTTTCTTGGTCATTTCTACTAAATTTACCTTCAATTCATCCCAATTCATGGTAAAATTCTTATAAATTAGGTCTTAAATTCCTAAATTTTGAGGGTTGATTTTAGATCTAATTTGTGTTCTATTTGTGCTCAATTTTTGAGCACACATTACTTGTTTTTCGAGGGACCTCATGACGGGGTCAATTTTAGATTTTGTTTGAGGTCCTTGCGAGTTCGTTCTTACCTGAAATTTGACCTGACCCTTATTATATAAATATAGGTATCTTTTAACTCCTTTTGATGTATAAATTATTATTTTTATTACATAGTGATATTTTGGGATCGTGGAGTGAAGATGGACGATTCATAGATGAATCAAGGACTATAGTTCGACATTGAGGTAGGCTTCTGTCTACTTTTCTTCTTGAGATTTCGTTTTATTTATGGTTCATGTTAAATGGGTAGGTTAGGACATGATTATGGAAAGAAACACCCTGACTTAGCCTAGATTATGAGTTTGGTGCTAAAAGGGTAATTGACCCTTAAGGTGAAATACTTATTATGCTTCTATGATATTATTACCTTAGGTTACTATCATGTTAGGCATAGTTGAGATTAATGAACCTTTAGTATAATTTTTATAGCGTTACTCAGTGGATTGTGATGGGTTTTCCACGAATTATGATAGTATGGTTATGTCAGATATATACAATTGGGCCCAAGGCTGTGATTATGATATTAATTGGATTCTAGAAAGTGTTTTATCCTTGTAAAGGAAGTGGCCGTAGTTTATAGACATATTGTATATAATTATATTATTTGGATATTGGTGATGGAATGCATAGATTCGATACATTCATGATCACTTAGTAAATGGTACGATTCAACTAAAATATAGTTTTACTACTATTTTCCTAAAAAGTTATTTGTTTCCACTTTTCAATATTAAATTTATTTGTTTATAATGGAAATTATGCCATCTTAATGAATAAATTATGAGACTTTGAGACTAAAAATGATGTTTGAGAGATTTGATCGAGATAGATTCTGATCCATGATTTTCTACTAGTTTTTCCCTTAGTCGAGAGAGAGATTACAACCCTTTCTACACTTTTATAATGATTTAGTCCCAGAGTTTATGTTGGGTAATAGATTTATGAACTTACACTCTTTTAGCCATAATTCTAGCCCATGTATTTTTATATATTTATTTATACACATATTTATATGGTACTGGACAAAGTGGATTGATAATGATAATGATCGTTATTGGAAATCTTTGATCAAGACCAGGTCGGTGTATACGACTACTCTCGAAACACTTAGGAGCCTCTTGATCTTTGAGTTGTCGTGGTGAAGGAGCTATGTCATCATAGGTCCTACCTTTATGAGCCATCGAGGTAGAAGAGGTGTATACACTAGGTTACATTATGGTACTTTGATCAATTTTGGTATTATAGATTCTCTTTGTATTCATCCATGTATATGCAATAGTTATCACCAGTTTGTACCTATTCTACCAGCCTTATAGAGGGTTTCATAGGTATAGGTAATGAGTATTGTTTGTCGTATGTTGTGTATGCTGATTGGAACTTCTAGGTTATGGGTCAAGGTTTAGATATTGTTTGTCTGAGCTAGTCGGTTACTTTATATTATTGTTATTGTTATGATTAGCTTATCACAGGTTGATTGTTGGATTAGTATTAATATTTGAGGTATGATTCTCATTCCTTATTCTATGGTTATTTTATTTCACATGATTATTCAATGTTTAGGCATTATGGTTTTAAACCTTAATTATGTTAGTAATAGCAAAACTTATTGGGTTAAGCAAAAGCTAGGGTTTTCTTCAAAAGCTCTCTCAAATTCTCTCTAAGTCTCTTGGGTTAAGAAAAATCTAGGGTTTCCTTCAAGGTTGTCAATTGAGGATCATAAGGGTAATTTATTCTCATCTTTTTCTCAATCTAAGGCATGTTACTCCTCCCTCATTGTTAGTTCTAACTAAAGGCATGTTTTATGAATTGTTTCCATGGCATAATTATTGTATGATTTTGGGTTTTCAAATATATATTGGGGGTTTTTATTATAAATTCTTGGTTATTGTTTTTCCATGTTTTAATTATGGATTTACATGTTTTAATAGTGGTTTGGACATTTGGTTGCATGGTAAATTTAATTAGTACTTGATTTTGGATTTGGAAACACTATGCCCCTAATATGCTCGATAAAATACCGATGAGAATGCTTTTACTACATTGTTGGACTTTTAATGAAACTACTACATGGTATAACTTGGTGATGGAGCCCTAAATAGTATAAATTGGTTAAATGGTTAAATAATAAGGTCTTGGTGGTTATGATTGGTCTAATTAAAAGCTTCATAGGGTACAAAGGAACCCCCAAGCAAACTTAATAATGAACTACTTGTGAGGTACATAGGAATCCTCCAAGTCAACTCGATAATGTAACTTATGGGTATATGAGAATCCATTAATCTCTAAAATATGGCTAAGGACATTGGTTACAAGCTATACCCGTATACCAGTATTACTACTCATAGCCTTGGTTAATAATAAATGGAATGGTGGTTTGGGTTGTGTAGTAATGGTTTTAACTTTGCAATAATGGTGGGGTGTGATAGCTAACTATGAAGGTGTGAGTCCAATGGATGAACACTGGAAACTCATGTTTGCCAACATGAGGATTGGTCATAACAACCATATATGATACTTACGGGGTACACGGGAATCCCCTAAGTACACTTGTACATATGCATCATGGAGAGAAAAGGGTACTAGGGAATCCCTAATTCTGATGGTATCTTCAGTTTGTGCAGCTACATGCATCGGGGTCTGTTCTAGGGGTTACACTGGGCCTATATAGCCTGTGGGTAGTTTTAGGATGGTTAAGCTACACATACCTAGGTTAATGGTTTTAATGACATGCTAAACCCAATTTTCATTCCCAACATGGTTATATATATGTATATATGATTATGAATGCATATGGTTGGTTTACTTGGTTTTAAAGGTTGACATTATTTTATCCTTATCCTAAATACTTACTAGCATTCTCCCACTAACCCATCTTTGGGCGGCTATATCATCATACGATGCAAGACCCGACTATTATACTCCTCTTGCCTAGTGATCGAATTTGAGATCAGCTCAATTGGATTGTAGTTGTGAGATTTTGTATTTCAGAAGGCTCTGTTTCATATCATGGATGTCTTTACATACTTTAGTTATTTCATAGAAATTGGTTTTGGCTATGGTTAGGGGAATGTTCTAATTGGATATTGTTTTACTTTTGGTTAAAGGTTTTATGAAACTACTATGGCTCAAAATGAACGGTGTCGGCAGTGGTGTCAGCCTTAGTATTGACATAGATATTGGGGGTGACACCGTTTGACTGTATTTATGATTGTTCCATCCTTTTATGTTTTGGGATTATATATATCTATAATGGAACTTATTTGGTATGAGAGGTATGGATTGGTTTATGATTTTGTTTTGGTTTTGGTCATTGGTTGGATAATATATAGGTGAAATTGTTTGGTTTGGTCATGGTCATGGATCTATCCCAGAGTCTAGAGTCATAATAAATGATATCTTATTATATGCTCAAAATTTATCTGACTCAGGGTATACATATTTGGAGTTTGGGTTAGGTAACGAGGGTGGCCCCCGATCATGGTTGGATGTGGGATTCCCATTAAGAAAAGGCCCTGGTTTGGATTGTGTCAAATTGGTATTGAAGCTTTAGGTTCATGGTCAATTGGGAGTCCTCAAAGACCTATCGAGTAGAGTCTCTTTTAAGGATGTGTATCATGCCACACTCATAAGGGAGAGGCTACGCGATATTTAGGAAATATTTCTCTTCTTTGTGTTCTATTTTCAAGCTTAGAGTCTAAGTCCTAGAATCTCCTCTAATTCTATTTGTTTGTTTTTTTGATCATGCCTCGATGATCTGAAGTTCATAAAACTCTCCTTT
Organism: Capsicum baccatum var. pendulum; assembly: GCA_030864225.1. Classification (NCBI taxonomy): domain Eukaryota; kingdom Viridiplantae; phylum Streptophyta; class Magnoliopsida; order Solanales; family Solanaceae; genus Capsicum; species Capsicum baccatum. The sequence continues at coordinate 220,133,655 of CM061552.1, read as the reverse complement.
CCTAATTGGGATGATATTGATGGGACACGTTCTACTAGGCAGATCCATACTCGGTCTAGGGGTCCAATCCCTTCTATTTTAAGAGTTCCACTGATTCTTTATAGTCTTCCTCAGGATCTTTAGGCTAATGTGATGAGTGCAGAGTTTTGTCAGTTGATTTATATGATTGCTTGGTTAGTATCTTCTTAGGCTGAGCATGGTGCACCTGGTATTGCATCCCCTGAGGCCACAATAGTTGGCAGTTCATAAAGTTGAATCCTCTAAATTTTAATGGTGTTAAGGTGGAAGAGGATCCTCAGGGTTTTCTAGATGAAATGGAAAAGATCTTCAGGGTGATGCAGGCCATGAATGTGGAAGGGGCGAATTTTTTTGCCTATCAGCTAAAGGTTATGGCGTACTAATGATACGAGGAATAAGAGCAAACAAGGGGTGAGGTTGATGAGTCATCTCTATGGGATACTTTTCTAAAACATTTATGGACCACTTTTTTCTCAAGAGTTGAGGTAAGCAAAGGTGGAGGAATTTTTAAATCTAAATAGGGGAAAATGTCGTTCAAGAAGTATGCCTTAAAGTTTTACCAGTTGTCTTGGAATCCTTCAGAATTGGTGTCTGATATGAGGGCCAAACTGAGAAAGTTTGCTTCATTACTGTGTCAGGATTTTATCCTTTAAAGAAAGACTGTATTCCTGATCACAGACATGGATATCTCTAGGTTGGTGGTTCATATGCAATAGATGGAAGAGAAAAAGAGAAAGCAGGCTGATATAGGGAAAAGGTAAGGTAAAAAGTTCAGGTTCTTTGAGCAGGGTGGTCAACAACAAAGTGGCCGAGATGGTGGTAAGTGGCTAAATAAAAAATGGGTGAGTTCTAGTTCTTTCTCCATTACTAGTGCTCCTTACCCGAAGTAGTCGGGTGATAGGCGTCAGTAGGTTGGTGACAACTTAAGGGTACAGGGTGCCTAATCTCAGGCTAGTGGGGCTTAGTTGGCCTCATTATTTCCTCCTTGTAGGTTCTGTAGTCGATTGCATCGGGGCTTCTGTGATGAAGGGAGGGACATGTGCTTTAAATATGGTCAGCCAGGCTATATGCTTATAAACTATCTGATTAGTAAGGGTGCTTCGGGAGAAAACAAGGTTCTGGTTGCCTTTTTATCTAATCCTTTACCCAGGGGTTCTACTTTTGCATCTGTTTTTGCTTCTGGTACCGGCATTGGCCAGAATAGATTACATGCACTCACTACCCAATAAGAGTTTGAGGCATCGCCTGATGTCTTGACTGGTATGTTACAATTCTTTTCTCAGTATGTTTATTGTTTACTTGATCCAGGGTCTTCTCTTTCTTATGTGACCCTATTTGTGGTTGTGTATTTTAGTTTTGATCTTGAGGTTATTTTAGATCCTTTTTTTATTTCTACCCCGGTAAGTGACTGTGGTTGCTAAAAGATTCTATAGGGGGTGTGTGGTATCTGTTGGTAGTAAGAGTCTATAAGGTTTTCTTTAGGTTCCTTGGTGATCTGGTTATTGAGTAGGAGGATGGTTCCCTAGCTCCTAAGGGAAAGTTTATGTCATACCTTTAATCTTGGAGGTTAATCTCCAAAAGGTGTCTCTATCATCTAGTCTGGTTTAAAGAATTGAACTCGGATGGTCCTTTTTTGCATTTGATTTTGATTGTGAATGAGTTTCCTCAAGTCTTTTTGGATGATTTTCTGGTGTTTCTCCAAATCGGGAAATTGAGTTGGGGATTGATTTAGTTCTAGACACTCGTCTAATATCTATTCCTCCAAATAGAATGGCTCTAGTGGAGTTGAGGTAACTCAAGGAGAAACTTAAGAATCTCTTGGATTAGGTTTTCATCCATCCTAGTGTGTCTTCATAGGGTGCACCGGTGTTATTCATTAGTAAGAAGGATGGCTCCCTTTGGATATGTATTGACTATCGATAGCTGAATAAGGTGATGGTTAAGAACAAGTATGCTCTCTTAAGGATAAATGACTTGTTTAAATATTTGCAAGATGCTTTATTTTTGCTAATATAAATCTTCGATATGGGTTTTATTAGCTTAAGATTAGGGCGGTGGATATCCTTAAGATAGCTTTCTGAACCCGATATGAGCAGTTTGAGTTTTTAGTTATGTCATTCGGTTTGACTAATGCCCCGGAGGCATTCATGGATTTGATGAATAGGGTCTTTTGTTAGTTTCTAGATCTTTTTGTCATTATGTTCATTGATGACATTTTTGTATACTCTAAGAGTGAGATGAATCATGGCAATCACCTTTATGTGGTGTTGTAGACCTTAAAGGAGCAATAGTTATCACTTTTCTGTGTCATATTATATCTAGTAGCGGGATCATAGAGGATCCGCAAAAGGTGGTAGTGGTTAAGTAGTGGCCTAGACCCACGACTCCAACTGACATTCAGATCTTCTTGGGTTTGGCTAGGTATTATAGGAGGTTTATGGAAAGTTTTTTGATGATAGCTTCCCCATTGACTAAGCTGATTCAGAAAAAGGTAAAGTTATCTTGGTTGTATGCTTGTGAGAGTAGTTTTGAGAAGCTAAAGGATAAGTTAACTTTGGCTCTGATTTTGTCTTTGCCTGAAGGCAATCAGGGGTTTGTGGTTTACTATGCAGCATGGGAAAGTGATTGCCTATGCTTCTAGACAGTTGAAGGTACATGAGTGAAACTATCCTACTCATGACTTGGAGGTTTTAACGGTGGTGTTTGTGTTGAAAATCTAGCATCACTATTTGTATGGAGTGCATGTGGATATCTCTTTTGATCATAAGACTCTACAGTATGTGTTCACTCAGAAAGAGCTTAACCTCAGGATGAAGAGATGGCTTGAGCTTCTCAAGAATTATGACATGAGTCATCACTACTATCTATATATGGATAATGTTATTGCTGATGCTCTTAGCAGGTTATCTATGGCGAGTTTAGCTCAGGTGGATAAGAAGAGATGGGAGTCAGTGATTCACTGCTTGGCTAATATTAGAGTTTACTTGGACTTTGGGAATAGTGTTATGTTGGTACAGGAAGTGGTTCGGTCATCTCTTGGTGCAGAGATCAAGGAGAATAAAATGCTAGATCATATCTTAATGAAAATCAAGGGTGATGTAGTTAGGCAAAAAGTAATTGTATTTGAGATCAGTGGTGATGGTACTTTACGGTACTAAGGGAGGTTATGTGTTCCTGACATTGATGGTTTGTGAGAAAGGGTATTGGTTGAGGCATATGAATCATGCTATGTTGTTCATCCCAGTTTGACAAAAATGTATTATGATATTAAGGTGATGTATTGGTGGAATGGTATGAAGAAGGATGTGGCAAATTTTGTGACCAAATTTGTGGTGTGTCAACAAGTGAAAGTTGAGAACATAAGGCCCGGAGGTTTTTATCAGGAGATTGAATTAACTGAATGGAAGTGGGAAATAATAAATATGGATTTTGTTACAAGTTTTCCTCGATATCGAAACCAATTTGATTTGGTTTGGGTTATCATTGAAAGAATGACAAAGTCAGCTCATTTCTTACCATTGAGGACTAATTTTTTGGATGAGAATTATGAGAGGTTGTACCTTTATGAGATTGTAAAGCTGTATGGGGTATCAATTTTGATTATCTCTGATAGTGGTACAATGTTTTCATCTCACTTTTGGAGGTCATTTCAGAAGAGGTTGGCCACTAAGGTTAATTTGAGTACGGGTTTTCATTCGCAGATGGATGAGCAAGCAGAAAGGACTATTAAGATATAAGAAAATATTCTTCATACGTGCGTGATTGATTATAGTGGTAATTGGGTTAATCATCTACCTCTTGTAGAGTTTTCTTATAATAATAGTTACCATTCTAGTATTGGGATAGCCCCTTTTGCGGTGTTGTATGGTAGGAGGTGTAGATCTCCTATTGGGTAGTTTGCCGTTTGTGAGGCAGATATGTTTTTCCCAAATTTGGTTTATCAGGCTATGGAGAAGGTGAAGGTGATTCTAGATAGGCTTAAGGCTTCCCAAAGTTGCCAAAAGTCCTATGCAGATGTAAGGCGTAGGGACTTGGAATTTGAGGTTAGGGATAGGGTGTTCCTAAATGTGTCTCCCATGAAAGGAGTAATATGGTTTGGCAAAAAAATAAAGCTCAATCCCCGGTATGTTTTGTCCTTATATGGTTTCGGTAAGGGTTTGTAATGTTGTTGTATGAATGGTGTTGCCTTCTAGTTTGAGCTCTATTTATCCGGTATTTCATGTCTCTATGTTGACAAAGTGTATAGGTGATCCTTCATCAGTTGTTCCTTTGGAAAGATTGGGTATCTCAGATTTTTTGTCTTATGAAGAGATCCTGGTTGAGATTTTGGATGACAGGTTTATCGGTTACGAACCAAGGATATAGCTTCGGCTAAGGTTCTATGGAGGAATCATAAGATGGAAGAAGCTACTTTGGAAGTAGAAGAGGACATAAAGTTAAGTATCCATATTTGTTTTTTCCTTTGGATATTCATGCGGAAGGTATGTATTGTTGATTTACTTACATCATTATTTTCTAACTTAGTTAAAGGTTAGAATGGTTATAATTGGGTGTGGTTTGTGTTTGTAGTACCTTGTCTGTTATTTGGGGATGAATGATCATAGTGGGGTAGACTAAAACACCCTGGGTTTTGATCCTTAGAAAATTTCCTGAGTTTCAAACTCTCTGGACATTATATGACCAAGGGTACATGTCGTATATTGGAATACGATTAAGGGGTCATCACTCATATGTTGATCAGTGTGGTTGGGTTAGATACTGTCCAAGGTATGGCTTCTCTATAAGGGTCTTATAATGGGGTGCAAGTCATGTAATGCAACTCGTATGATTTCCTATGTCTTAACCTGGGTGATTCTATTCTGCCTAGGGATACGGTTTATGGGTACCAATTGTATGATTTGGTACGAGTGGGACTTAGGAGTCGTAGGTTGGTTAGTGTGGGGGTTGTGATTCTTCTTGGGGTATGAGTGGTGGGTACCACTCTTATGCTAGGGTAAGGATGGGGGAATGGTCGTACCCTTCTGCGAGAAATTAATACAGTTTAAGTTGGGACCCAAGACTTATAACTCTTTTGGGATATTATTTACCCTAATATTCTAATCTTAAACACTTAGAAACTCCCTCAAATTCTCTCTAAGGCTGTTGGGTTAATCAAAAGCTAGGGTTTCTTTCAAGGTGGTCAATTGAGGCCCATAGGGGTGATTTCTTCTCAATCTAAGGCATGTTACTCCTCCCTCATAGTTAGTTCCAACTAAAGATATGTTTTATGAATTGTTTTCAAGGAATAATTACTATATGGTTTTGGGTTTTCAAATATATATTGGTGGTTTTGGTTATAAATACTTGGTTATGGTTTTCCCATGTTTTAATTATGGATTTACATGTTTTAATGATGGTCTGGACATTTGGTTGCATGGGAATAGTTAATTAGTACTTTGTTTTGGCTTTGGAAACACTATACCCCTAATATGCTTGATAAAATGCCCATGAGAATTCTTTTACTACATTGTTAGACATTTAATAGAACTACGACATGGTATAGCTTAGTAATGGAACCCTAAATAGTATAAATGGTTTAAATGGTTTGGAATGGGAAAATGGTAAGGTCTTAGTAGTTAGGTTGGTCTAATTAAAATCCTTGTAGGGTATAAGGGAATCCCCTTTGCAGACTTAATAATGAACTACTTATGGGGTACATAGGAATCCTCCAAGTTAACACAATAATTTAACCTATGGGTACATGGGAATCCCTTAATCTCTAAAATATGGATAAGGACATTGGTTACAAGCTATACTCGATATACTAGTATTACTTTTCATAGCCTTAGTTAATAATAAAAGGAATGGTGGTTTGGGTTGTGTGGTAATAGTTTTAACTGAGCAATAATGGCAGCATGTGATAGCTAGTCTTAAAGGTGTAAGTCTAATGGACGAACACTGGAAACTCATGTTTATCGACATGAGGATTGGTCATTACGACCATATATGATACTTAAGAGGTAAATGGGAATCCCCTACGTATATTTGTACGTATATATCATGGAAAGTGAAGGGTACTGAAGAATCCCCTGCTCTTATGGTATCTCCAGTTTATGCGGCTACCCATATCAAAACCCATTCATGGAGTTGCACTGGACCCATATAGTCCGTGGGTGGTTCTAGGATGGTTAATCTACACATACCCCGATTAATGATTTTAATGGCATGCTAAACTTGATTCCCTTTCACAACATGGTTATATATATGTGTGTGTTGTGAATGCATATGGTTGGTTTACTTGGTTTTAAAGGTTGGAATTATTTTATCCTTATACTTAGTACTTGCTAGCATTCACCCATTGACCCATCTTCGGACGGCTGTAACCCCACGTGATGCAGGACCGGGCCATTCTACTCCTCTTTCTTAGTGAATAGATTTGGGATTAACTTGATTGGATTAAAGTGGTGAGTGTTCATATTTTGAAAGGCTCTATTTTATATCATGGATGTTTTTACATACTTTGGTTATTTCTTAGATATGGTTGGGGTCCCAACTAAATATTGTTTTACTTTCAGTTAGAGGCTTTGTGGAGCTACTATGGGTCGGTATAAGAGGTGTCGGTAATGGTGTTAGCCTTATTATTGGCATTGGTATTGGGGATAATACCGTTTGACTATATTTATGATTGTTTCATCCTTTTATATTTTGGGATTATATATATATATATAATAGAACTCATTTAGTATGGGATATATGTATTAGTTTATGGTTTTATTTTGGTTTTGGTCACTGGTTGGATAATGGATGGGTGGAATTGTTTGGGTTTGTCTAGGTCATGGACATATCCCAGAGTCTGGAGTCATAATAAATGCTATCTTGTTATATGTTTGAAATTTATCCGACTCAAGGTATGCGTATTTGGAGGCTGGGTTGGATAACGGGGGTGGTCCTGGTTAAACTTGGGATGCCCATTACGACAAGGCCCTATTTTGGGTTGTGTCATTTTATTTATCCTTATTTATACATATATATATGTGTGTGTATGTAGTTATGGTATTACTATGTATCTCTTTATTCCTTCATTTATTTATGTTGTATATCCATTCATTGGCCTTGTATACTGTTACATATCCTTCTTACTCTCTTTATTCATTTATTGGCCAGTGGTATATGGTATAGTGCTTAGGTTCTTGGGTATAGTTAGAATATGATAGTGTATCATTATTGTCTCTTTTATTTCCTTCCTTTTCCTTGTTATTTGTGTTTATTAGGGTTCCGTACCCATTGATGATTGTATGACTTGGTAGGGTTATATCAATTGTTGTGTGCCTTGAGATAAAGTTCATGATTATATGACTATCCCTGTAGATTATTTCTTTTACTAGTGGATGTAGTGGATTAATATTGATATTTTCCCCTATGGATGTAACATTTAGGTTCGAGTCCCATTTACCTTAGCACATTGGCCTTTTTATGGACCTATAGTATTACTTATTGTTGATTTAATTTTTGGTACCACCTATCCTTTATATTGATATTTATATTGTTGTTACTATTATTGTCATCATTTTTTGTTGATCGATCTTTTCTTGGTAGAGGGTTAGCCTGTTAGTATCTAGTTAGAATTTCCTCCTTCCCAATTCATATTCATTGGCTTGGGCAGCTAGATTAGTTGGATTATTTCTATCTTATAGCAAGGTGAGGTTGGTCATTTTCCTTTTCTATTGGGTATGCTAGATTAGTTATGGAGTTGATTATGGCAGTGAAGGTAAGTTGGCCTTTCCGTGGTTCTGCTGTGGCTTTGGAGGTGAAAATTTGCTATACTGTCTATTTTTGGGTTTGATATTCTTGGACTTGCCTCCTGGGTTACAGAGGTTTTAGCATTGACTATTTCTCTCCATGTAAATTATTTTTAAGGTTGACCAGTTTGGGGTTCATTCTTCTAATGTGGCTAGTTCATCTCCCGAGAGTGGTTTTAATGTTTATGTTGAGAAGCCTTGTATTAGTATTTTAGGCTTGTTGGGTTCATCTCATGGTGATGGTTTGCTTTTAGTATTGGTGTGGAGTTGGATACTCTATTCTTATCGTGATGTGATTCTTGTCTTTGAGGGTTTTTGAGAAGTAGAGATTGGTAATATTTTCTTTGACTATTTCCTAAGTTGGTGAATTATGTATTCTTTGTCGAGATGGAGTATTGGATTAATTAGTTGTTAGATAAAGTGGCATTTCTCCAAGTTGCTAGAGTTTTTGTTATCTCTAGTACGGTTTGTAGCCTAGGTGAGTTTTTGAGTATGCTTTGGTGGTTTGTTCCCTTTAGTGGATATGGAGTTGGTTGTCTGTGTTTTCAGCCATTGATTTATCCTCTGTTGTGATTTTATTCTATAGCTATATTTCATGCCCTCAAATGGATATGGAGTCAGTTGTTTGTGTTTTCAACTGCTGATTTAGCCTCTGTCGTGATTTTTTTTCTACAGCTACGTTTCGTACCACAATTGGATATTGAATTGGTTGCTTTTGTTTTTAGCTGGTGATTTCTCCTCTATTGTGATTTTGTTCTTTAGCTATGTTTCAATTTTGGCTCGACATGATCCAGTGGAGATATGTCAGATTTGGATAGTAAGGTCGATTTGGGTTTTTGGCCTTATATCAGACTTGTTGGCTTAGTTTCAAATTTGATGCCTTGGAATGCCGATTTGGACTTTATGATTGATTTGGAGTATGGATGCTTACCCATATTTAGGTTTTGGATTAGGTAGTTGAGATCAAGCAGTTTTTCCTTGAGTTTGAGATTTCAGCTTTGACTTATAGAGCTTTGATGCAACCTTCATTTCCAAACTTGTCTCGATTGTGATTTCATCTATAGGCTAGCTAAGCCTACTCAATAGTTACCTATGCGGTCTTTTTTGTTCAGATAGTAGTCCATTGGAATGGTGTTGGTTCCTTTCATTTTGACTATAATTTTTAGTTATCGCTAGGATTTTGGATGATCTACTCAGCAGGAGTAGTATACTTGAGTTGGATTTATCATGGAGTATTTCTCAGTTGGTGAAATACCTTAGAGCAGATTATTCCGTGGTGAGTGTGTGTGCTTCAGACTAATGGCTTTCAATTTTGATGTTCATCGAGACTAGTTGTAGCATTGGCACAGACTGCAGACCTATCTCTATCTGCGTACCCAAATAACTCCTTATAGGAAAATTCTCATGCTTGCCTTACAGATTTTTGGAGGATCAACTTCAGTCTTTCAAGGTTAGTGTGATGGAACTGCACAGAGAAAACTTGAGTGACTTTCTTCTTGGTTTGGAGTGGATAGCAGGTTCAGAAAGGAAAAAGGAATATGTAATTGGATTTTGAATTTGATTGCATGAATCGTGCCTTGGTTTGCCTTTGGCTTAGATGAGTTTTCATTTTATTATGTTGGTATCGATATGGTATCGGTGTATTGTAGTTCAAATTTACATGTATCAGTCTTCCTCAATTCAGTTGGTGGTTGAGGTTGATTTTTGATTGTTTATGAAGGGAAGAAAGGAAGTTGGTTATAAAAGGAATACCTATAGCAAAATCCCTTGAACGTGTTGTCTCTTATTGAAGGTCATATGCGGAGTCATGCTCGGAGCATGCGGACCCAGTACTTCATCCCTTCAAGCTTTTGAGATCTTTCTTTCCATTGACTTTCATAGATGAAAGACCCTTTAGTAGTGGATATTGTAATGACTCTCCAGGTCATTTCCTCAATATTGCATGCAGTTTTGGCGTTCTGAACCTTCCCACTATGGCTATAAGTCATTATGACTTGCCCAAACTATCGGTTCGGTTATCGAATAGTTTATTTGGATTTTAGGCTCATTTCCTTGTTTTGGAGCTTTTGCTATTTTGGATTTGGACTCAGGTCAAAAATCCTAGTAGATGACCTTAGATAGAATTGCGATAGTGCCATTAGCTCTGAAACATTGATTTTAGGATAGAGGGGTCCTTAGTTCAGGTCTCGAGGGTTTCAGATTTATTTTGGGCTATTGGGTAGATTATGTGAAAAATGAAACTATAGTTGTGGGCCCTACACTTGGTCAAAATAATCTCAAAGGAAAGTTTTGATGGTTCCATTGAGTCCGAAATGTCAAATTTGGTATGATAACGTTTTTTGTTCCCATGTACCATCTTCCAAATGAATTCAAGCACCCGGTCAAAGACCATTCTCGACTTTGCAAAATCTGGTGCATCAGGTTATTGATGGAACCACTTAAGCTGTCATCGCGTATGTGACATGGTTTTGCTTAAGCGATACCTGTATCTACTTAAGCAGTCATTGCTTAAGCGGTCAGTGAGTCTCTTAATTCATACCTACCAGGCTTGCTTGATTGCTTAAGCCATGTTGGAGTTGCTTTACCAATATCTGATGTCTTTAAATGCCCTTTTCCCAACCTGATTTTGTATCATTTCTTCCTTTATTTTTATACCAAACTGAGAGCTCTAAGAGAGTTAAAAGGGGAAATCATCCACACAAGTTAAGATAAGCTAACATAACTCTTCTTGGTCATTTCCATTAAATGTCCCTTCAATTTTCATCCTAATTCATGGTAAAATTCTTAGAAATTAAGTCTTTAAATTCTTAAATTTTGAGGGTTGATTTGAGATACGACATGTGCTCCATTTGTGCTCAACTTTTGAGCACACATTCCTTGTCTTTCAAGGGACCTCATGATGGGTTCAATTTTGGATTCCTTTTGTGTAACGACACGAAATCGTCTCTCGGGATGTCACAAGGTGCTTAAGGCTACAAGTAGCCCTAAGCTAACCCTTAGAGCTAATTTCTACCAATAACACTCAATTCAAGATGAAATAGACTCAACACTCACATAGTCATATCACATGAAAGGAAATACAAGAAAGATACTTGGTCCATATGACCACAATACAGAGAAACCTCAACAAAACCACAATATCGAACCCTCGACACATCACAAGCATGATACTAGTCTGACAAGCCTCTACAAATCAAAATCTAGAGAGTCGTTGGGACAGGTCCCTAACTGACTCGAAGTGAACTAAAGATAAAACATAGCCTCTCGAGTACAATAAACATCTGAAGATTGGCCCTCGAACTATGAGGACTCACCACTGCAGTAAACAAAGGCAATGTACTCGGAGGATCACGGGTGAGGTTGGGACTGAGCACCTGAACCTACATTATGACACAATGTAGCACATAGACATATATGTGAATCAGTACTTGGAATGCACTAAGTATGCAGGGGTGAATGGATATGTATAAAGTAGTAACAATCTTCTTCAATCAAATCATGTATGCACAATGAGACGACTCATATGGCTTGAACAAGAATAAAATATAAAGATCATAAGTCAATGTAGAATGGGGCATGTAACTCAAATCTCGTGAGTCATCATTGTTTAACTTTAAAATCAGAAATCTTCTCTTATTCTCAATACCCAACAAGTAAGGAACTTTAAATAATAATTTCAACTCACGCATATGTCTCATGGAGAGTAAAACCTTCTCAATTCTCAATATTTCATAACTATTTAGAACTCATATGCTTGGAATTCTTAACATATGACTTGAAAACATACTTGAAGTCATTTCATTCACCTTAGGAAAAAATTTCATTTCAAGCTTTAGGGAAATCATTCTATCTCAAATGGGAAAGCATTCTAGTTTATGGAAACAACTGATCTCAAAGCTTTATGAAAGGTACTATAACAAGGAAAGATACTTTCATTCAGGAAAAATAACTTACATCAAGAAAATACTTTAGTTAGGGAATATCTTTACTATTCAACCATTTAGGAAAAATAGATTATAGGAAAGAAAAATAAGTATTTGATCTCAAAGTTTAAAGGGCAAGGGAGGTTCTCGTAACCAACATAAACCGTGCGAGCTACATGGAGTCCAATGTTTTTTCCTCCTAAGGAGGAGACCCCACATTGGGGAGGAGCATCATACTCTTTCTAGGGAGTATAACCTAGGTCTAGTGATCACTAAACGAAACTTAGCCTCGGACCCAATGATAATCATCACAAACTTGGCCTCAGACCCAACATACGGTGGCACGTAGTTTTAGGGTAAGAAACCGTAGTGACTTACCCACTCAGTGCTAAGTACTACCCCCTTTAGATTATCTGTACTCATCTCATAAAAATCCACTTTTATAATAATCTCATGATTTACCATGGACCCAATAATCAAATCGATAATCTCATATGATGAAGTTAATTTCAAAGCTTTCGGACCATTAGGTCAATTCATTTCTTACTCATCTCAAAATACTCAAATCATGGGTGCTTATAGCACAAGAGTTCATAATTTCACAAGTCTCAAATAGGGCTTAGTAACACATAATTCAATCTTAAGTTAAAACCTCATTAATAGCATAATATATAGCATATAGATTCATAAATCATGTGGAAATCTGGCAATTTCAGCAATTTATCTCGAAATATCAATATAGTCATATGCTTCAATATCTCAACATTGTAAATATTAGCTTCTCAAGGAGTAAAATCATGGGATTTATACCCAGCTATAAATTCTCAATAAAACATGCAGAAATCATGCCATTTGACTCTTAATTCATGGGAAATATCAAGATAATGCATTCAATAATAATGGGTGAAAACCCCCGATTCAAATTCATGTAAAAACCTCATAGATTATAGGAAATTCATAATGTAAATGAGCCTTTTGGGCACAAGGGTGAAAGGGTAACCTTTGTTCAAAACCCCACATACCTTGAATTAGAAGCTTTGGATGGACTCTCACTTTTGTAACTCTATTCGTACTCTTGAATGAGGGTTCTTAAGGTCCTTGACTTGGGAACCTTGAATATTGACTCAATTTAGAAAATTCATGGTGGATTCTTGGAAGAGGTTTTGGATACTTAAGTTTTTTTATGAGAGAAAACCTGAGAAAAACCTCATAGAATGCTTGCAAATGACTTTGATTAAGTGTTTGCACGTTTATATAGGCTTGGAAAAAGTCCAAAATGCCCCTTTTAACAACTGTACAAAGTTGGAAAAATTAAACTGGGAACTCGATTTAAGGGGTCACCGCAATGTCCCACTTATCGCGGTGGCTCATTGGAAATTGATAATTGGCAATATGGTAGTCACCGAGATGTGGAGCCATCATATTTTGCCACTAGTTAAGACCTAGAACCTCAGCGCGATGTGCCAATATCATGGAGTTCCACTGGAATTTGACAATTGTCAAATCGACCCTCTCCGCGATGCGCCAAACACTAAAATGACACAGTTTTATGACTAGGTCTTAAATTAGCCATAACTTCTTACTCGGGTATCAAATATGGGTGAATCTTATATCGACGGAAAGCTTATCAAATTTTTTACATGATAAAAAGTCAAAATTAGGGAAATTCTATATGGTTAACACAATACTCACTTAGGATTCACTCCTACAGTTTTAGGGCCAGGATTACACTTCATTTGACACGCTCCAATGCGCAAACTATGAGGGATCTTTGCGGGGTCTTACAATTTGTAGGTCCCGTCGGCTAGTTCTTGACCCAAAATTCAAACTAACCTTTATTATGGTAGTACAAGTGTCGTTTTACTCCTTATGATGTATATATTATTATTTTGACAGCATGATATAATTTTAGGATCATGGAGTAAAGACAAATGATTCGTGGATGATTCAAGGATTGCTGTATGACATTGAGATAGGTTTTTGTATACTTTTGTTCTTGAGATGGTGGTTCTGATATGTTGTGTGTTAAATAGAGGTTAGGATGTGACTATATGTAACAAACTCAAAATATTAGGCATTTATTTTTGGCCTTCCCGTGCTTACAATATTGATTTGTGATTTAAATTATGTTTGGGGATGTTAAAAGGGTAACTCAAAAAAGTTTCAAAATTTTTGGATGAGGTTCGAGGTGGTTTTGAGTCACTAAGGCTGTGGGCTTCCGCGATAACTCTATGTTATAGAGGCTAGTCTATGTGATAGCCTCTGTGTCACAGAGAGAGGGTCTTCATGATAGGGTCTGTGACATAAAGGATAGCCTCCACAATGAGGTCTATGCCATGGACCTATTGTAATTTTAGGCTATCTTGTTCTTTTTAAGAGGGATGAGGTGTAAAGGGGTCCTTTCACCTATAAATGATTTTTAATCACTATAAGAACCTATTTCTATTATTTTTCAATATACGAAGGTCATTCTGATTACTCTCAACCATCCTATCTCAAATTCCTCTTTTCAGGTCAAGATTAGGGTTCAAGAATGTGTCATCTAGGGTCCTAAGGGTATGGTTTTCTTTAAGTTTCTTTGCAATTAAGGAATTCATCTCTTTTCCTATACTTATACTTTTCTTAATGACATGAATTGATTATAAATGCATGGTTTTGATGTGGGTTTTGGTATTGTTGGGGGCTTTTGACATAATTGGTCATTAAATTGACTTTTCCATGGTTTATCATATAATATCATGTTTTATTACTGATTTTAAACATCATGGGGTGCATGAGAATGCTTAATAAACTAAGATCTTACGTATAAACCCCAATTTGATGATTTTGCCTTGAAATATGGTTTGAAACAATATCCCCCAACCTATTTGTGAAATTAACCATGAATAAGATTTTGTCATATAGTTTGACTCGTTCACTTGAACTAGTGAATTGGTATAAAAGGTTAATGAACCATGGTTTGATTTTATTGAACTTGGGGTATGTGGATACCCATGTGTGAATGTTAATTGATTTAACAATTTGAGTCCCAATTTATTTAAGGGGTTAGAGTCCCAAATAGTTGAGAATTGATATGGCATAATAATGAACTTGTAAGTTATGTGTGTATGACGATACCTACAGGTTGCCTTGATGTATATTTGGTTTAATAAAATCAGAATATGTGTTAAATATTTTTATTGGGCATAAGAGAGGGTTGTGTAGCTAACCAAGGAAGGTGGAGGTCCTGGCAAGGGGAAATACTAGAAACCACGCTAGCCAGTCGGGGGTCTAAATGGCTTAAGGGTTCAATTCCCCTTGCTTATTACCAAGTGGTTTAAGTCCACCTTATTATATGATCAGGAGGTTTGAGTCCCCCCTATTTCATAACATAATTGGGTGCTTAATTCACCTTAGTATATGATTGGGAGGTTCGAGTCCCCCATGCATATATATGAGATTATTTTTTGGTTTGTGTAGCTACACACACTTGTGCCTAACCATAGGGTGAGAGATAGGACCCATATAGCCCGTGAGGATTATTATATGATGGTTAAGCTATATAGTCCAGGTTAATATTTCTAAATGTTTAGGTATATATATATATTTGCATTTGGTGGTGTGCATGAGTTTTCACTAGTTTTGATTTATTATGCATGGCGTTGTTTGTTCCCTTATCCATGAGTTACATGCTAGTGCACGAACCACTAATCATCTTCAAATGATGTATCCTCATGCAATGGAGGAACTGGTCATACTTCTACTCCTCCTGCACAGTGATCAGGTGTTCGTGGTTAGTTCCTGAGTTAACTTAAAGTGGTAAGATTTCATCCTTCGGAAGACTTTATTTCATGTTTGGTTCCTTATATCATAGCCTTTATTTCATATTTATTTTGGCTATGTTCGGGGGTATGTACCAATACCTTATTGGTCAGTTTTTTAGAGGCTTTGTGGATACTGTGGACTTAGGTATTGTGGATGTCTTTGGATGTTGATCCATTACAAAAGCTTCTTGGATTTGTTATTACATTTTGTCTTATGTTAGTATTTATTAACTTCTATGTGTTCTTAGTTATATTGATTGGGATAGGCTCAAGGGGCATTCTTGGGTCCTCGGTGGACTTAGGATTCTCATCACAGCCAGGCCCTAGTTTGGGGTGTGACTCTATGGGTAGAACACCATGACTTAGAATAAATTATGAGTTTAGGGGTTAGAAGAGTAATTGAACCTGAAGGTGAAATACTTATTATGCTTTTATGAGCTTATTACCTTAGGTTGCTAGCATATTAGGCATATTTAAGAATAATGAACCTTTAGTATAATGTTAAATGCTTTTACTTGGGGGGTTTTGATGTCTTTTCCTATGATTATGCTGGTATGGTTATGTTGGATATACACTATTGGGCCCAAGGCCATGATTATGTTATTGATTGGATTCTAGTAAGTTTTTTATCCTTGTAAAGGAAGTGGTCATAGTTTATATACATATTGATGCTTATAATTATATTGTTTAGATACTGGTGATGGCATGCATAGATTCGGTACATTCATGATCAATTGGATAGTAAATGGTACTATTCCAACTAATATATGCTTTTACTATGATTTTCCTAATAAGGGATTTGTTCCTATTTTTCATTTTAAAAATGATTTCTTGATCATGGGAAGTGTACAATCTTAATGAATACCTGCTTTGACACTAAAAATGATGTTTTAGAGATTTGACTGAGATATATTTTGGGTAACAGTTTTTCTACTACTTTTTTCCTTAAGTGAGAGAGAGATTCTGATCCTTTCTACACTTTTATGATGATTTAGCCCCAGAGTTTCCCTCAAGAAATGGATATATGAACTTACACTCTTTTATCCATGGTTATAGCTCATGCATTATACATGTATGTATTTATATATATAAGTATATATATATATATGGTACTAGACAAAGTGGATTGATGATGATGATGGTTATTGAAAATCCTAGATCGGGACTAGATTAGCATATACAAGAACTCCCAAACCCCCTAGGGGACCCTTCACCTGTTATCCATTATGCCGGAGGAGAGAGGTCGGTGTAAGTCTTGCATTTATGAGTCGTCGAGCTCAAGAAGGTGTATACTCTAGGTTTTTTGTGGTACTTGGATCAGTTATGGTGTTATGGATTCTCTTTGTATTCATCCTTGCATGAGCATTACCTATCACTAGTATGATCCTATATCTATCAACCTTATGGGGGTTCGCACCGGTATAAGCGATGAGTATTGCTTGTGGTATGTTGTGTGTGCTGATTGGACCCTTTGAGTTATGGGGCCCAATTTAGGTATTATTTTTTGGGCTAGCCGGTTACTGTTTATTATTGCTGTTATTATGATTAGCTCTTGACAAGTTAATTATTAGACTGGAATTGATATTTGAGGTATGAATTTTATTTCTTATTCTTATGTTTATTTTGCATGGTTATTCCATGGTAAAGCATTATGGTTTTAGAACCTAATTATGTTAGTAATAGTTTTGACTATGATTAGGAGGCCTGGAGATGCTAGAATGATTACTTTGGTTGTACCTTTGAGTTAGCCTTGTTTATATATATGTGTGTGTATGTATGTGTGTGTGTATCTATCTATATGTAGTTATGGTATTACCATGTATCCCTTCCTTCCTTCATTTATTCATGTTGCATATCCATTCATTGGCCTTGTATACTATTACTTATCCTTCTTTTGATCTTTATTCGTATATTGTCCAGTGGTATACCATATCGTATTTAAGTTCCAGAATATGGCTAGAATAGGATAGTTCATCCTTATTGTCTCCTTAGTTTTACTATGTAGTTGATGGATATTTGGGTGTAGTTTAAATTCTTGCTTTCTTGTTATTTATATTTGCATTTATCTTTGGAGATCACTCAGTAGTTTCCTTTTGATTATCACATGTTTTGTACTCATACGGTACTTCTGCAACCTGCAGATCATAGTATGGGTTCTCACCATTGTTGTGTGCTTTGTGCGGAGCAGCTATGGTTTGAGACACAAGCTGATCTCCTGGCATTCAGAGTATTGTTATTCTCCCTCTTATGTACTATACTTATGTTGTATTTAGAGATGGGTTGTATCAGTATATTTATTTAGCTGTTTATGTTGTAGTTTTATTATATTAGCAGCTCTTGTACTGATTTTGCCATTTTTTGACTATGTTGTGTCTTTAAGTCTTTTTTCTATATTTATTCCGCATTCTTCCTTCATTTCTCTTGATAGTTTGTTACAAGTAGTTTTGGACTACGGATTGGTTTACCTACTTGCGGGCTATAGTAGGTCCATCATGACATAAGAAATTAGGTCATGACAATACCTTGACACAACTAAATCGCCTATGTTGAGGGTGGCTATCATAGGGGTGCATAGTTAGAATTGGATATTAAGAAGGGTGTAGAATAAAATAAAAAGTAAGTAGGGTTGGGTGCGGTAGAAAAGTGTGAAAAAGAAAATAATAGAAGAAAAATGGAAAAGAAGAAGAAAATAAAAAATGGATAAATCAAAAGAAAGAATAAAACCAAAGCCAATTCGAATATCAATAAAGGAGAAAAGGGATAAATAAAAGAAGAATGGTTGAGAAGTGGATCCAAAAATGAAAGTTTAGTGTCAAGGAGGGTGAGTCAATATATCCCAAATATACAATACCTTCCCCCAAGCCTACATTACAAGCGGAACAAAACCCAATAGTGATCCTAGTCCAACCGTCTGAAAAAACTAAGGTATAGAAAATAAGGGCAAGCCTATGATATTTTATGCTCGTTGTTGGAACTTATTTTGTGATCATGATTGTCTTGATATCTTTCCTGTATTGACATACATTATTATATTGTAAGAGTTGGAATTTCTTTGCTGTGAGGGTACATGGATTGTATTGTAAACTTCTTATCTATATGAGTAGTGTAGATTGCATATACGCTTGGTTGTTTGTTGCCAATGTAAGCCAATACTTGATTCCATTATGTAATGACATTTGCTACATGGATCCACACAATGGTTTTGAAAGGTTGGAAATAGGAGAGGGAGGGGGGGGGGGTAAGTGCTTTAAGCCAAATTGAGTTGACTACCGTAGGTGCCTTATATTTTCTTTAGGTAAGCATTGTGTTTCTTTGTTATCTGTTAGTTGCCTAAGAACATGCAAATGTTCTAAGTTGAAGGTGTTGATGTGCCATGGTTTCATAGCACTTTCGATGTTTAAAACAAGGAAATTATGCAAGTACTTAAGTTATTTTGTTAGTTGTGATGTGTTTTTATGTTGGTAGGGTTTTGAATCCTGAAGATTTCTCTGATTCCTACAAAACCTCTAGGGAATGTAGGTACTAACTATGGCCCACAAATGGGTTGTCGACTGGTGCTGATATTATTTTCCTACTTTGTTTTGGGTAGGTTTTTCTGATGTGTCTATATATACCATGAGATGTTTCATTATTAGTTTATGCACTTTACATACTTATCACAATATTTTGAGTTCTGAGATTCAATATTGATCTTGGAATTCTTGTTCTTGACTTTTAGAGTGTGATATTAATTTGAGATTTTGATTTTCATTCTTAGTTCTTTGTGAGATCATTCACATGCTTTTAATTATGAATTCTATGTGTGTTTTTACAATCATGTGCCTACCAACCTCTTAACTAGGTTTGTAGAACCCTGATGGATTAACAAAGTAGTGGAAATGCAAAGTCATTCTTGATTGATGTTCTTGCATGTATATTGGTTTTATTTGTATTGATTGCTTTCTTGATGACTGCAATATTAAGAACCCACCTATACTTGAAACTAACTCGAGAGAGAGGTTGAGATTATGAAAAAAGATCATAATAGTAATTTGAAGCTACCAACCTTCATCTAATTAACTTGAGATCGAGAGGAGATATTTTTTCTGGAATCCAAGACAAGGGTCAGTAATGCGACACTCTGAGACCGAGAGAAGATGAGTGAAATTCACCCAAACTAAGGTCGAGAGATGATTAGCTGATTCATAGCCTGTTAGATTTTGTATGCAATAAATCAAGAGAGTTTAACAAGCACGATAAGTCTACCGAGTTAAGAAGTCAGGGGGAACACAATCCTAGTGATCATATCATACTGATCATATCCCTATTTGCCAATAATTGCTACTATTATTACTTTTCTTACACCCTCTCCCAATTTACTTTCTGCCCTTTCTATCTACATCAATAATCTTTTACTGATTTCCATCCTTAACCCTAACATTATTGTGTTCTATATTTGACAAACAATCGTATTATACTTTATAGGAGGTGTAATTTGGGCAACATTAAATTTTGGCTTTGTTGATACTACTCTTCCCTTTATATGGTGATTTTGAAAAAAGAAATTTATATGGTTCAACCTGAAGGATGTGTAATTTCTAGACAAGAAAATAAAGTTTGTAAATTAATTAAATCTCTTTATGGCCTTAAACAAGCTCCTAAACAGTTGCATGAGAAATTTGATCAAGTCTTAATAATAGACGAGTTTTCTTCAATTGAGGTGGATAAATGTGTTTATACAAAAGTGGTAGACAATGATTATGTGATAATTTTCTTATATGTTGATGACATGCTTATATTTGGTACATGTTTAAATATTGTGGAGTGTACCAAATTATTTTGTCTACTAATTTTGATATGAAAGACTAGGTGAAGTGAATATGATATTGGAAATTAAAGTTATGAGGAGTAAAGATGATATAATGTTGTCACAAGAACATTATGTTGAAAGACTTCTTAAGAAGTTTGAATGTTGGGAGATAGCTCCTGTAGCCACTCTTTATGATGCTAATTCTAAATTAAAAAAGAATAATGGTGAGCCAGTTGCTCAGTCTAAGTATGCATAGATCATTGGGAGTCTAATGCATTTAATGAATTTTACTAGGCCTGATATAGCCTATGCCGTGTATAGATTGAGTAGATATACTCATAATCCCAATAATGAGCATTTGTCTGCATTAATGTGATTGATGAAATATTTGAAAGGAACAATGAATTATGGTATCTTGTATAGTGGATTTCCTTCAAGTTTAGAAGGGTATTGTGATACAAATTGTATCTCAGATTCAGAAGAGACAAAATTCAATAGTGGTTACGTGTCCACACTTGGTGGAGGTGCAGTATCATAGACATCAGCTAAGTAGTCGATCATTTCAAGATCAACTATGGAACCAGAGTTTGTGGCTATGGAGTTAGCTGGTACTGAGCTAGAATGGCTATGAAATTTCTTAGCATAGATTCCTTTTAAAAAGGATGATCTGTTGCCTCATAGCCCTTTGAAAAAGGATGATTTGTTGCTTCATAACCCTTTGAAAAAGGATGATTTGTTGTCTCATATCCCTTTGAACAAGGATGATCTATTGCCTGATATACCTTTGAAAAAGGATGATCTGTTGTCTAATATCCCTTTGAAAAAGGATGATCTGTTGTCTAATATCCCTTTGAAAAAGGATGATCTGTTGTCTAATATCCCTTTTAAAAAAAGATGATCTGATGCCTCCTGTGTATATACACTGTATTGTCAAACCATAATTTCTATTACAAAGAACAAATCTTATAGTTGTAAGAGTAGACATATGAAATTGAGGCATGATATTGTTAAGCCGCTGCTAAAAGATGGAATAATTTCCATTGATTATGTGAAGTCAAAATTGAATTCGGCCGATTCACTGACTAAACCTATGGGAAGAAAATTAACTCTTCAAATCTCAAAAGAGATGAGGTCAAGGTTAATATGATTGTCAATAGAGATAGTAACCCAACCTATGTGATTGGAGATCACATGAAGTAGGTTCATATGGGTAATAACAGGTCGATATTGACTCTGTACACTTATTGAGAGTGCTTGAATTGCTAATAAAATGGAGGGATAAGTTATTGACTCTTAATGAATTCATTGTCCTTATGGATGGTGTATTTAAAGCAGTGTACACTTGATGAATTCACCTATATGAGAAGTGGAATGAGGCCGTTCCTATGAGACTTTTGGCCTTAGTCTTTAGATTTCTCATGAATACCAGGCGCACGAATGGCGTATTGGTGTAAAAACCGCATTGAACAACAAAAATTTGATCAAAATGTGATTGATAAGATCTGTGGCTTACAAAAAGAATTATTCGGTTCATAGAAATATTATATTTCACTAGTAATTCTGTAAGTTAAATTTTATTGGTCTAAGTTTGATTCATAGTCTAGAAGACACCAAACCTATTGCATTTTGTCTATGGAAATCCAACAAGTTATATATTTTCCTATAAATTCTTTTGAAATAATGTGGGGATTGTAAGTGAAATATTTCTTTCAAAAGAATTGTTAGTTTTACTTGGAGAGAAAGAAAGAAAATAAAAAAGGAAAATGAAATGGTCTGCCGCCTCAACTTTGCCGCCTCTACAATGTTATAAAAGCATTTCTTCCTTTTGCAAATAAGAAAACAAGAATATATACTGCCAACCATATATAGATTCCTTTCCTCTTTATTTAATATCACTTTATTATTATTTCTTCTTTAATATTTTAACTTGTTGGTATTTTTATTATTGATTTTGTTGATTCTTGTACCGTCTGTTTAATTAGGGAAGTTTTATTTAATTCATAATATCCTCTAATTAATCAGGGAAGTGCTTGTTTAATCCTGGAGAAATATTTCACACTGCTGAAATAGTTTCTGAGGACAATGCCTAGCACGACTCAAGTATAATTTATCTATTATCTTGTTAAAAAGTAGTTAGATTACTATTATAGTTTTCATATTGAATATAGTATTATTATTGAGGTAGTGGGGTAATCAGATAAATCAATGCTGCATATGAAGCATAGAACTCCCGAACAATCTCTGAGAAGTAAGAACATGAAGGCTGGGTTATCCACCCAAGTTGATATCTATGAAATGTAGCCTAAAAGTTTGGGGCACCTGCAAAATTTTTATCTCAATTCGGATCTCCTCCACAATGTCGCATCACGATCTGCCCTACTTAGTAATAGTGTTGTCTCTATGAAAAATATGTTGCATACCCTCCACACACTATCTTGGACAAAAACTTATATGGAGTCTGACTCTGGAGAAACAGGTGCTGAAGCTGCGGTAGCTTGAGTACCTTGAGTGGATGACAAAATATCCTAAGGACCCTAAGCTACATCATCAACCTTATTAAACTGGGGTGCAGCTGAACCCGATGCTGACTTACTACCAACCAAATTGGATTCCGACTTTAACCCCCCCTCCGAATGGAATCTGGCTGCTTCCTCCTCCTTACTAGAACCTATACCTGACTCAACCTTTCTCTCCTCCAAACTAAATATTAAATCATCCTCCCCTTCTTAGACTTGGGATACTATGGTGGTGAAGTCATGAATGACTTCATTTGGGGCCCAGTCCAAACAAAATATGCTAGTGATGTGGGGCCCAACTTATGGTACCTGTAGTAGTGCTAGCTAAGAGCCCAACTCAGTAGTAATTTCAGTGGGTTGAGAGCCTTGCTGAATGGTTGTCATGGTTGTAGCGTACCTTTATGACTGGCCCTATGTCTGGCGTAGGACCAAAGGTGTACTATCTGACTCATTGGTTACTCTTCAATGGATCCACTCCACTTAGGAGACTCATCTCTCAATTGGGACTGCACTCCTTTCTTCAATGGATCCTTTGGTGCCATAGTACCTATAAAAGAGTTTCCAGTTGTTGAAACACCATGTGGGAACAAAAACTGAGAAAAAAATTTGACTTCCTAAGGTAGAGAACCTATGAAACCTACCTATGGGCCGTAGGTAGTACCTACGGGGTCGTAGGTAGCCTTCGTAGTCTACAGATAAAGCCCTTCAGTCTTCAATTCATATACCTATATGCCCACCTACGGGCTCGTAGGAACCACTTACAAGATCATAGACATATTAATTCATAAATAATTCATACACTGAGTTTTCACAAATATTAGGCTCCAACTAATCCAAAAAAATATGAAAATTGCATTAGTTCAAGTTTATTTCTGGGCAATCTCATGTTTAAAGTGTCAAGAATAATGTTTAAACTAAATGGACGAAAAATTCTTACCTTGAATGAAGATTTTGGAAGTAGAGACGAGCAAGTGATAAGAGCCCTAAATTCTCTGAATATGCATACAAGTGGGATGTTTGTGGGTTGGGTTTTGCCTTTTAAACTTTGGAATGGGAATTGGAGAATTTGATTTGAAGTGGGAGTTTTGAATTTGAAGAGTTAGGGTGTTAAAGGGCTAGTGTTTTGGTTTAAATGATGTGGGTAGGTTGGACTGGGTCGTGTCTATAAGGCCCAACACATAAACATTAAAAGAATACCCCACTGGCAGACCCTACCTATGAACCCTACTTATGGGCCGTAGGTAGTACCTACTCCCCCTGTAAGTAAGGGTCGTAGGTTGGTCCTACACCCCTATTTCCTCTGATTCCTATGACCCTAACCTATGTGTTCGTACGTAGTACCTATGGGCCCATAGGTTGGGTCCGTAGGTTGAACTTTAGAGGCACAAAATTTCTTTTGGTTCCCATAACTAAACTTTCATGTTGTGGGTTAGACCTACGACCCCATAAGTAGGGTCATAGGTCTACTTACCTAGACTAGTCTGAAATTTTGCAATTTTTACTATTCTCCAAGTGTTTCTCTATGCTTTTAACCTACAAAACAAAAATAAAGTGAACACTAACACCTTGGGTTGCCTCCTAAGAAGCTCTTGATTTAACGTTATGGCACGACATGGCTATGTTGGGTACTCAGACTTCACCAAAAAGCCTATGGGTTTTCTTACATAAAGTTCTTGATTTAACGACGCGGCACGACTCAGTTGCCTTCGCTACTCTAACTTTAACAAGGCTAATAACCTCAAACATTTTCAATTCCTACAGGTTTTCTATATAATGCTTGACACGATGCCTGTTTACCATGAAAGAGGACTCACCATCTCGTTTTTGATAAATTTCACCATATGGAGATATTTTAACCATGGTTTCAATTTTCCAAGAAACAAGCTAAGTCTTGAATTATACAACATGACCATTTCATCAGGTCGGAATACCTTTTTCTCAATCTTCTTGTTGTGATACAAATTCATCTTCTTCTTATACAAGGATAAATTTTCATATGCATGGAGGCGTAATTCATCTAACTTATTCATCTTATCCAACCTCAAGTGCGCAATATCGCTCCACTCAAAATTCAGGTTCTTCAAAGCCCAGAGTGCCTTATGCTCAAGTTCGATCGACAAGTGGCATGCCTTGCCATACATAAGATGATAAGGAGAGGAACCTATGAGAGAAAATGTTATTTTTCAAAAATATTATGAAACTTCAACCCTCATTATTAGGAAGCAGAAATTCTTACACCCACTTTGATATATAGTTGACTGCCACCTAAATGTACATTATGCTATGCAAACTCACAAATGGACCTATAAAATCAATAACCCACACAAGAAATAGCTTAAAATCAATAATAGGTGCCATGGGGAGCTCATTCTTTGGTGAGATATTTCCTTGCCGCTAGCATTGGTCATAAGCCCAAGAATAATCATGTGCATCTTTATAAATCATAGGTCAATAGTAACCACTCTACAGAATATTGAAGGCCATATGAGTACCTCAATGGTAACTCCCAACTGGTGATGAATGACAGGCCTCAAGATTGATCATCATCTAACCTTCTACAATACACCTCTGAATCATAACATCCTCACACACCCAAATAAGTAAGGCTCATCCTAGAAAGACTTTCGTACTTTATGCATAAATCATTTTTGCTGCTGAAATGACATGTCTTTTGGGACAAGATCACTTGCCAAATAATTGGCCAAATCAGTAAACTAGGGGATTAATTCTTGTGATGCTGCCTAGACACGCTCATCTAGAAAAGTATCATTAATCTCAAGATCATTCCCTAATTTAAGCATTGCCTCCTCTTCTAGGCAGGTAGATGGTTTTAACCTAGTTTTCTTGTGCCCTTCCAGTCCTTAACCTTAAAGTCAAACTCCTGTAACAATAGTGCTCATGGAATCAGTATCGACTTAGAATCCTTCTTTGCCACATTGGTCCAAATCAAATAGGACTGAAATTTATCAAAAGGAAACACCACGGCAAACAACTTTGATTTAGTAATCATATAACTTTTCTATGCAGAGTTGAGTGCATTGCGGGTATAATAGTTGGGATGAAGTATTTTCTTGCATCTTTGGAATAAGAAATCTCATAGAGTCACACTATAGGCATCACGCATCACCTCAAATGGAAGAGTCCAATCTGGTGACACAATGATAGGAGCAAAAATAAACCTCTCTTTTAGGCACTCAAAGTCCTTAATACAAGCATCATTAAACACAAGTTTCACCTCTTTCTCCCATAACATGCACAATGGATTTACAATCTTAGAGAAGTCCATGATGAACCGCCTATAGAACCCTGAATGACCCAAGAAACTTTAAAGATCTTTTACAAAAATTAATGGGGGAAATTATTCAATCACCTCAATTTTAGCCCTGTCAACCTATAATCCATTATTTAAAATCTTGTGCCTAAGAACTATCCCTCCTTAACCATGAAGTGATACTTCTTCCAATTCAAAACCAAGTTGAACTCCTCACATCTCTGAAGTGCATTTGTGAAGTGAGCCAAGTAGTCATCAAAATGAGTCTTCAATAATATAAAAGTCATCCACAAAGGCCTTTATAGTATCCTCCACCATATCAGAAAATATAGACATAATACAATGCTAAAAGGTGGTGGAAGCTTTACAAAGTCTGAAAGGCATCCTCTTGGATTCAAATGTACTGTATGATCATGTGAAAGTGGTATTATCTTTGTCCTTAGGGAAAATAGAAATCTGATTATACCCTGAATAAAAATCAAGGTAATAATACCATTCTCTACGAGCAAGATGATCTAACATCTGGCCTATGAATGACATAGGAAAGTGATCCTTCTGTGTCTAAGTGTTCAACATTTAATAATCCATACAAACTCTCCATCCCATGAATGGTCTCATGAGAACTAACTCATTCTTTTCATTAGGGACCACAGTGATCCCACCCTTCTTTGGTGCACAGTAAACTAGGCTTACCCACTTGCTATCGGTAATAGGGTAAACCATACTTGTATTTAACCACTTGAAAGATTACCCACTTGCTATCAGTAATAGGTAAACCATACTATCATCGAACCACTTGATTATCTCCTAATTCACCAACTCCTAGATAGGTGGCTTCAGATGACCTTGATGCTCAATGGTAGGTACACA
The DNA here is from genome assembly GCA_030864225.1 of Capsicum baccatum var. pendulum. Classification (NCBI taxonomy): domain Eukaryota; kingdom Viridiplantae; phylum Streptophyta; class Magnoliopsida; order Solanales; family Solanaceae; genus Capsicum; species Capsicum baccatum. The sequence goes on along the minus strand of CM061552.1, from coordinate 220,106,687 downwards.
CTCCGGTTCAAGATGAATCTTATGAGTGCGAATTTTGGTGGAATCCCAACAATATTTGCAATAGTCCAACCAATGGCCTATTTAAACCTATGCAAAACTAAAATAATTGCCTCAACATGTGCATCTACTAAATCTACAGCAATGATAACTGGTAAGGTATTGTAGGCCCCTACGAATATGTAACACAAATAAAAGGGGAGGGACTTCTATTCCAAGAGCGGTGGCTCCTTAATAGATGGATGAGATAGTAAAGTTGCTCTCTTATTCAAATAAAAATCCAACTTCTTATTGCTCATAATAAGAACCTCTTCCAATAAGAGTTCTTACCATCTCATCATACTCATGAATACCATCACTATCAAAGTTTATGATTACCACTACTAATGCCTCTACACCAAGTCACTCTTTAATAGGTATAGTTAATGTGTCTTAATCGACAGTGTCTATCACAGACACCACTCATATATATTTCAACTGTCTCATTAATTGACATACATTGAAAGTAATCTATTAATCATTGAGCCTAAATTTTATTTGTCCTATCTCTATGTCAATCAATGCCCTATCCGTGGCAAGGAAGGGCCTTCCTAAGACAATAGGGACGTCAAAATCTACCTCATAGTCGAGGAAAAAACTTGTGTGGGAATATGAAAAAATCTAACTTCACCAACACATTACAAAATATACCAACCATTTTCTTTATCATACGATCAGCTATTAATAATCTCATAATCATCGTTTTAGGTGACCTACCACCAATTTCTTGTACTTAACTAGCGACATCAAATTAATACTAGCTACCAAGTCATATAATGCTCATACAAAATTTTGGGACCAAATAGTGCAAGGAATAGTGAAAACACCAAGATCCTTCTTTTTCTCAACCAAAGATTGGAAAGCAATATCACTGTAGTGGTGCATATTATCAGTGGGCTCAAAACTCACCGCTCGCTTCTTAATCACAAAATCCTTCATGAACTTTGCATAACCATGAATCTACTTCAATACTTCCATAAGAGAGATATTCATAGAAAATTCCTTCAACATTGATATTAATTTTTTATATTTCCTTTCTTTATATTTATTTTTCAACCTTTGAGAAAAATGAAGGGGAGGTTGTAGAATAGGTTTCAAGACTGGTTCAACCAGCTTACCCTTACCTTTGTCAGTATTAGCTCATTTATCTACTTTTGTTTATTTTTTGAATGTCTCACCATTAGTCACCAAATTCTCAGTTTCAATTTGGGTGCATCATTAATGAAACACCTAGACTTTGAACCATTGAAAAATTCCCTCATTTGGTATCTCTGAGCTAGGTACGACTTGGGGCATGAGTCGTACACCTTGGATATGAGTTGTATCCTCTTATACCTTCCTTGTAATAACCTAGGAGGTATGGGGAGGGTTACTTACTGTCCTAGGTATGAGTGAGCCTCCAACCAATTGTACCTTAAGGTACGAGTCGTACAAAGATCAATGTACAGAGTGAAGTCTTAGTTTGAACTAGACTATTTTTTGTATGGTTGATGAATATGAGTTAGTGCATGAGTCATACCCTGTGGATATGACTTAAAGGTGTGTAGTTGTACCCTAACCAGTATAGGTGACCTAGGATAAGCCTAGGGTATGAGTTAGGCTACCAATAGTACCTTAGGGTTCGGTTCCTTAAGTGGGTCGTACCCTAGGACGGGCTTATTTTCCAGCTTTTAACTAAGGGTCTTATAGTTATTTCCTACACACAAAACAATAATTCCCCTCACTATATAAGTGATTTTATCCTCCTAGACATCTATTTTTTATGGATCAACAAATACTCTCTTAAACTCATTTGTAAAGAATTGGAGGCTAGGGTTTCAAGGGTGATCTTCTATAGGTAGAGTGAAGTCAAGATTCTTGGCGAATCAAGTTGTCTAAAGCATGAAAATCTCTCTACCTTTCTAAATAACTCAATAACCATGTATTTCACACTTGGATTAGTATGTGTACTTGGAGATTTTGAAATCAAATGATAAGAGTTTTGATGCCTTGTGATGTATAATGTTTACCCTTGTTTAGACTTATGTTGATGCTTGATATTGGTGATATTTTGCACATGTAGGTTCTTTTTGTTTGTATTTAAACATGTGGATCTTGAGTAACCCTAATGATAATTCTTTATACTTTGAAATTAGCCTTGATAAAGGCATGCACACAAGGTATTTGTGAAAATATCTAAGTGAATTGTCTAGTCACATATTGATGATGTTTTGGACTAGAGAAATGACCCAATAAGTATGAATAGTTGATAAATGATATTGTAAAGGTATTATGAGTCATGTATTGTAAAGTTTATGATCTTGTTGGTTGATGGGTAATGAGGGGTTAAAGTCTCTAGATATGAAAATAAACTTGAATTGTGTGTTGAACTAAAGTGTGGTGAGAATGTGGTATAAGATTTCTAGTGCAATGTGAATACTTTGTGAGGGTCTTGATGACCATAAATTGAATTATTTGATGAATTGAACTAAGGTATTGACCTATTGAAATGGTTGAGTAACACAGGCTCCCACGAGGACGATGTGGTCATGTATAGTGTTAAATTGTCTAAATGGGTTAAAGTCCTTAAGTATGAATCGAATAGATGATGATGTATTAACATAGGGTTGGAGTCCTAATGTCGACTAGTGATAGTTGTAATGGCTTGAGGTTAAAGTCCCTTTCCTAATGAAAGGGCTTGAGGTTAAAGTCTGCTGCCTTATGAAATCGCTTATGGTTAAAGTCCCCTTCACAATGAGATATCTTGAGGTTAAAGTTTCTTTAAAATTAAATGGCTTGGGTTAGAGTCCCCTATATAATATGGCGTGAGGTTAGAGTCCCTTGCCTAATATACAAGTGGTTAGAGTCCCCTTCCTAAATAAATGTGCATATGTGGTTAAAGTCCCTTGCTTAAATGGATGTGTATGTGGTTAGAATCCCTTGCTTAATGTGTGTATACATAGTTAAGGTCCTTCATCTATGTAATATGTGAATGTGGTTAAAGTACTATACCTTATAAGAATTGTTTGAATCTACGTGTGGAAGGTCGGAGTCCTCCACTTTATGTCTCATGATGAGTGCTTTGAGAATGTTGTTAAGACTTGTTTACTTGTTTGGCATGTGATATACCTATATGTATGGATGAGGTCATGAATGTGGATGAATATGATATATTGACTTGTTTTTGATTGATGATGCTATTTTATCCTTATCCTTAAGTTACATGCTAGTGCTCAAACCACTAACAATCTCCAAATGTTATGTCCCTATACAACATAGGGGCTGGGGTATTATCTTCTCTTCCTGCACAATGATTAGGTGATCGAAGTGGTTCGTGCATTTACTTTGGAGTGGTGAGGTTCCTTACTTCAGCAGACATTCATTCTTGGTCTCCTATCTTTAGACTTTATCTTATTTTGTCTTAGTTTAGCTATTGTCGGGGGCTTGTCCTGACATATACATTTTTAAACATCGCTTTGTATAAAGGTATTATGGATGTTTGTGGACTTGGGAGTATTACCTAGTTTGATAAATCTATTGAAGTGTAGGACATGTTTAAGTTATGACTTATAAGATGATTTCCACTATCCTATTATATGGTCGGGATCTACCTGACCCTTGTGATTGATATGATGATTAGGTTGGGTTATCTGGGTCACCTCCGATTCATGTGGGCTTGAGGTACCCATAAGACATGGCCCATTTTTAGGTCATGTCAAGTTGGTATCAGATCCTAGGTGTATGGTTCATTAGGTTTCCACAATGTTGTGTCAAGTATGGTATCTTTTATGGGTATAAAGTGATCCACATTTATAAGAGAGGGACTACGAGACATATTAGGGAATGTTTCCCTTTCTTGTGTTTCAATCTCAAGCTATAGAGTCTAAGATCTTGGATTTCTCTGATTTCCATTTGCTATCTTTTAGATCATGCCTCCAAGGAGATCTGAGGTTTAGGAAAACACTTCTGCCTCAACCCAGTGCCCTATGGACGAAGCTCATCCAACTTCTGGAGTTTTGACTCAGGCTAGGGATGTGGTATCTAACCATGTTCGTGGGGTTCCACCTATCCCCACCAACCCCAACTATAAGAGTACCTCCTATTCTATTACCTCAATAGGATGCTACAAATGCCAATTTTTGTCGCTCTATCAACCTTTGTAGGCTCTTAATCGGTGCATGGTACTCTGGCTATCATTTCTTTTGAGGCCACAAGGGTTGGCCAATTTATGAGGTTGGACCCTCCTATGTTCTTAAGTATGAAGGTGAAGGATGATCCTCAAGGCTTTGTTAATGAAATAGAGAAGATCTTCTAGATGATGTATGCTTTGAAGGTTGAGGCTGTTGATTTTGTTTCGTACCAATTCAAGGATGTAGCATACTAATGGTATGAAGGGTGGGAGTTCTTGAGAGGTTTTGATTCTAGTCCTACCATATGGTAAGATTTCTCCAAGGCTTTCTTAGACCGCTCTTTCCTCAAGATTTGAGGGAAGTAAAAGCGGAAGAGTTTGTGAATTTGAAGCAAGGAAGGATGTCTGTTCAAGAGTATCCTTTAAAATTCCATCAATTGTCAAGGTATGGTCCCGAGATGGTTGAGAAGGCCCAAGCACACACACAAGTGTACGTGGCCTACGAAGTAGTAAAGTGGCCTTTAAGAATCCAAGTATCGATCCCACAGGGACTCGTGTTGACAACTACCCAATTCTAGTTTAACAATTGAGAAAAAGTAAACAATAAAGTTTTAGAATTTAAAACTAAAAATAAACTAAACTAAAGCGGAAAAGTAATGATTCCAGACAATCAATGGGTAGAGATCCAGGGTTAAGGCTTACGAACAATCATACTACATTATTGAACTTCATTAATTAAATTGCTTATCTTGGTTGTTGATTTTTAGGGTTAATTGTATGATCATGGTTTCCCGATCTCTAATCTTTTACCTTATATGAACATTACAACTATATCATTGAGCGGGGAAGTAATAGTTCAACTAAGTTCTTTAGACTATCATCATACGTGTGAATCAACTAAGGCATTTAAGTACATCACTGTCAACACTAATTTGAATTCCTTATTTCATAAGATAATATAAACCATACTTTGTTTATTCCCATGTTCTATCGCCCCATTCCCTCTCCCGAGTTCACAAGGTTGACAATTGATATATTCTAAGGGTAGCTAATCATTAAAATAGTTAAAACAAAAATAAAAAAACAAACAATAATGATAAGAAACTTAACAAACTTAATTCAAAATGAAAGTAGTCATGATCTTGGCCTTAACCCCATAAAAAGGTGTTTAGCCACACATAGTCATAATCGTAATCACAAGATTGTAATTAACAACTAAAGACATTAATGAACTAAATTAAAATAAGAAAAACCTAAAAATATGAAGTTATAGCAGCCCCTAAATCTCCAAAGACGTCCAAGAATTAAATAAAAATGTGTATAAGGTCCTATTTATAGTAGAATAAATAGCCTATGCCTTGTTGAACAAGGATTCAATTTTTTGCTGTCTGTGGAAACAGAGGCGCGCCGCATTGGTTATCGCATTGAAGAAGGGTCGCATCGTATATCATTATCATTGGTGTTCTGTTTTCGGTGCCTTCTAAATCCAGTGGTGTGCTGCACGCACCAAGATCCCTTCTCACATGCCCTCACTCATCCAATACATTTCAGGTGTCCAAATTTGCGTCAAGCTGTGTTTTGTGCTTCTATGATCCATTTCAAGCCATTTCAAGTTGTTTCTACTTGATTTGAAACTTATAAATCCTTCATATATCATCATAGTCCATTTAAAAATCATCATATATCATTAAACACAACAATTTATAGCTCAAATCAACACAACATCCAACATGGTGAACTAGAAACACGAGCAAAACATAGGCTTCATTCACTTTGATCCGTAACTTATTATTTTGGAACTTGTCTTGATAAAATAGACCCTTGAACATTATAAACAAGTTTTTTGAAATATAAATTCACCATAACAACCTTAGTAAATCATTAAGCACGTTAGAACCCAACATGATAGACTAGAAAAACACCTAGCACAAGCTAGTCACACTAGTTATCTCGGTTGACATCTAAATGATCAATTTGGATCGAAACTTGTGTGGAAACAAAATCAAACATTGTAAACACATACATTTACACTTCAATTCACATTTATCTTATTATCAATGCATTAATCACATGAATCATCCTCAAAATAAGGCTAAAAAGGCTAAAATAACAAGGCTAGAATGCATAAATACACCCAACATCAATGGTTTATAACATGAGGACTAGTATACTTAATTTTTTCATGAGATTGTCCCACGAGTTAGTCCTTGATATCAAGGAATCTTTGCTGATTAAAACTATGGACATTTCTGGAAGAAGAGAAAAAGAAGCAAAGTTAAGTTTAGTGAATGAAAAGGAAAGAAATTTAGGCCTTCTAATCAAAGTTGTAGAGATGTTTGAAAGTGGCCATGGAAGAAGAGGGGGATTTCAAGTTCGTTCACCTTGGTTAGTATTTTCTACCCTTACCTAAAGTTGTCAGGTGATCGCCGACCTTAGTTTAGTAATAGGTTCCAGGCATAGGATGACTAATTCCAGGATAGTTGTGCCTAGTCGACTCTTCCCCATCCTCTTTACAGATTCTGTGGTCTGAGTTATTATAGTCAGTGTAAGAAGAAGAGGAACAGTAGTTGTGGTCATATCGGGCATATGCAGCGTGAGTGCCCCTCTCTATTATCTTCTTTGTCTAATAGGGCTCCTATTGCTACTTCACCTACTTCCGCACCAAAGGGTGCCATATCTGCTTCTTCTTCTTTTTCTGGCACTGTCACTAGCTGAAATTCATTGTATGCTCTTGATACTTGCCAAGATTCTGCGGCATCTCCCGATGTTGTCATGGGTATATTGAGACTTTTCTTCCATGAAATACATTGTTTGCTTGATCTAGGGTATACACTTTTATATGTGACCTCGTATGTGGCTGTGCATCTTGATTGTGGTCCCTAGAGTTTATTGGTTCCTTTTTCTATTTCTGCCCCGGTAGGAGACTCTGTGATAACTAGAAGGGCCTATAGGGGGTGTGCGGTATCAATTTGTGGTAGAGATACTTTGTAGACTTGATAAAGCTGGACATGGTCAATTTTGATGTCATTCTAGGGATAGATTGGTTGCATTAATATTATAGTTCCTTAGATTGTCGGACCCATAGGGTCATGTTCAAATTCCATAATGAGTCGTTCATTATATGGAAAGGTGGTCCTTTAGTTCCTAAGGAAAGGTTCATTTCTTATCTTAAAGAACAAAGGTTGATTTCAAAGGGGTGATGGTATCATTTGGTCTGAGTTAAAGATTCTAACACAGAAGAGACTTCTCTCGAATCTGTTCCCGTGGTTAATGAGTTTCCCAAGGTTTTTCTTGATGAGCTTCCCGATATTCCTCCTGACATGGAAATTGATTTTGGGATTGATCTTGTTCCAAAAACTTGTTCAATTTCTATCCCTTCTTAAGAATGGCTCTAGCGGAGCTAAAAGAGCTTAAAGAGAAATTAAAGGACCTCTTAGATAAAGGTTTTATCCATCCTAGTGTGTCTCTATGGAGTGCTCCTGTGTTGTTTGTGCACAAGAAGGATGGTTCCCTTTATATGTGCATTGATTATCATTAATTGAATAAAGTGACCATAAAGAATAAATATCCTCTTTCTAGGATATATAATTTGTTTGATCAAATTCAGGGTGTGAAGTGTTTCTATAAGATTGATCTTAGATTGGGTTATCATCAACTTAATATTAGGGATACGAATATCCCTAAGACTGCCTTTAAAACATGATATGGTCACTATGAGTTTCTTGTCATGTCTTTTGGGTTGACCAATACCCCGGTGGGATTAATGGACTTAATGAATAGGGTATTCTATCTATTCTTAGACATGTTTATCATTGTCTTCATTGATGACATTTTAGTCTATTCTAAGAGTGGGGTGGATCATGCTGATCACCTCTGTGCCATGTTGAAAACTTTGAAGGGTCATTATTTATATGCCAAGTTCTTCAAGTGTGAGTTTTGGTTAAAAGTGGCAGCTTTTCTTGGTCATGTTATCTCTAGTGATAGGATCATAGTAGATCCCCAAAAGGTTGCAGCAGTTATGAAGTGGCCTAGACCTATGAATCCATTCGATATTCGGAGCTTCTTGGGTCTATCCAATTACTATAGAAGATTTGTAGAGAATCTCTCAACTATAGCTGCCCCATTGACCTAGTTGACCCAAAATAAGGTCAATTTCTTATGGTTAGATATGTGTGAGGGTAGTTTTGAGAAGTTAAAAGATAAGTTGACTTAAGCTTTGGTTTTGACCTTACACGAAGGTAATGATGGCTTTGTGGTATATTGTGATACTTCTCGTATTGTGCTCGGTTGTGTTTTGATGCAACATAGTACGGTGGTGGCCTATGCATACAGGCAATTGAAAGTTCACGAAAACACTACCCTACTCATGACTTAGAGTTGTTAGCTTTGGTTTTTGCATTAAAGATTTTAAGGCATTATCACTTTAGGGTTTGTGTTGATATCTTTTCCGATCATAAGAGTTTTCAGTATGTGTTTACTCAAAAATATTTGAACCTCAGACAAAGGAGGTGGCTTAAGTTACTGAAAGACTATAATATGAGTCTTCATTACCATCCCGGTAAGGCTAATATAGTTGCCGATGCTCTTAGTAGATTGTATATGGGAAGTTTAGCCCATGTGGATGAGGATTAACGAGAGTTAGTGAGGTACATTCACCATTTGGCTAATCTTGGAGTTTAACTTACAAATTTTGAGGATGGTGGTGTAATTTTGCATTCGGTATCTTAGTCGACTCTTGTTATTAAGATAAAGAAAAAGTAAGCATTGGACCCTTACTTGATGAAAATCAAGAGTAATGTGGGTCACCAAAAAGTTGTGGACTTTGTGATTGGCAATGATGGTATCTTGAGATACCAAGGTAGTCTATGTGTTCCCAACGTTGATGGATTGAGGGAAAAGGTCATGGACGAGACTCATGGATCCTGTTATGCTATTCATCCTAGTTCCATCATGAACTTAGAGTGTTCTATATGTGGAGAAATATAAAATGTGATATGGCTAGTTATGTGGCCCAGTGTATATGTGTCAATAAGTGAAAGTTGAGCACATGAGGCTCGGTGGTTTGTACCAAGAAATTGTGTTTTCTGAATGGAAGTGGGAGGCAATTAATATGGATTTCATTATTGGTCTTCCTCAATCTCAGAATCAATATTATTCTATTTAGGTCATTATTGTTAGAATGACCAAGTCCGCTTACTTCTTGCCCGTGGGGACTAATTACTCAGTGAAAGATTATGCTAAGTTGTATCTTGTAGAGAACATAAAGTTGCATGGTGCTCCAATTTTGATCATTTCAAATCATGGTCCTCCATTCTAATCCCACTTTTGGAAGTCATCGAAAAAGGTTTGGGTATTAGAGTGTGCCTTAGTACCACTTTCCACCTGTAAATAGATGGGAAAACGGAGATGACCATCCAAACATTAGAGGATATATTGCGGGCATGTGTGATTGATTATGGTGGTAGTTGGTAAGACCACTTTCCTTTGATTGACTTTGCCTATAATAATAGTTACCACTCTAGTATTGGCATGGACCTTTTTGAGACATTGTATGGTAGGATAGGTCGATCTCCTATTGGGTGGTACGAGGTTGGCGAGGGAAAGTTACTTGGCCCTAATTTAGTTTACCAAACCTTAGAGAAGGTAAAGGTAATTCGTGATAGATTGAAAACTGTTTAAAGTCACCAAAAATCCTATGCGAATGTGAGGTGTAGGGACTTAGAGTTTAGTGTTGGCGATTGGGTATTCTTGAAAGTGTCTCCCAAGAAAGGAGTGACACGGTTTGGTAAGAAGGGGATGCTTATTACCTAGTACGTTGGTCCCTACTTGATTGTGAAGAGGGTTGGCAATGTTGCCTATGAGTTGGAGTTGCCTTTTAGAATAAACTCTATTCACCTAGTTTTCTATGTCTCTATGTTTTGGATATGTGTGGGTGATCCTTCATTGGTTGTTCCCTTGAGGGATATTGGCATTTCAGACTCTTTGTCCTATGAAATGGTCCCAGTGAGGATCTTGGATCGACAAGTTTTGGTAATAAACGAAAGAAGTGGCTTTAATAAAGGTTCTATGGAGGAACCAATAGTCTGAAGAAGCTTCTTGGGAGGCAAAAGAGGACATAAAGTCCAAGCATCCATATTTTTTTCCTATTCTGGGATTATGTGATGAAGGTATATGTTAATATTCTTACACTGATTTATGTCTTGATAGACAATGGGTTGAAGTCCCCAATGTTTTGAATTGGGTTATTCCTTGTTTAGACAATGGGTTAAAGTCCCCAAGCTTTGAATTGTGTTAGGTCTTGTTAGGCCATGAGTTCAAGTCCCTAATGCCTTGAAATTATGTGTGTCCTTGTTGTAATGGGTTTAAGTCCCTAGTACCTTGAGTTGATTCATGCCTTTGATAGATAATGGGTTCAAGTCCCTAGACCTCGAATTGAGTAATTAACCTTAATAAGTTGATGAGTTACAATCCCTAAGTTTTGAAATGAGTAAGTGTTGATAAGTAAGGGGTATAAGTCCCTAATTGAAAAGAACAAGTGTCTTTGATAAAAACTGGGTTTGAGTCCCAAAGCCAATTAAATAGATAGTCGATCGATGATGATCATGATGTGTGTTATATCCTTGTTGTATGCTTTTTTTATAACTTGTTTAAAGTTTGGTTTATGTGAGATAATATGTTAACTTATGTTTGTGCTTGCCTTACCTGTCATTCGCGGATGAATGATCCAAGTGGGGGAGAATTGAAACACCTAGACTTTGAACCATTGAAAAATTCCCTCAATTGGTGTCTCTGAGCTAGGTATGACTAGGGGCATGAGTCGTACCCCTTGGATATGAGTTATCCTCCTCTCCCTCTCTTGTCATAGCCTAGGAAGTATAGTGAGGGTCACTCACTGTCCTAATTATGAGTGAGCCTCCAACCAATCATACCTTAAGGTAAGAGTTGTACCAAGACAAATCATATAGAGTGAAGTCTTAGCTTGGATTGGACTATTTTTGGTACGTTGATGGATACAAGTTAGAGCATGAGTCGTACACTTTGGATATGATTCAATGGTTTGTAGTCATACCCTAACCAGTGTAGGTAACTTAGGAAAATCCTAGGGTACGAGTTAGGGTACCACTCGTACCCTAGGGTACGATTCCTTAAGTGGATCGTACCCAAGGACGGGCTCATTTTTAGCTTTTAACTAAAGGCCTTTTGGTTATTTACTACACCAAAACCCTAAGTCCCCTCACTATAAAAGTGTTTGTATCCTCCTAAACATCCATTTTTGATGGATCAAACACCCTAAACACTTTCTCAAACTTATTTGTGAAGAATTGAAGGCTAGGGTTACAAGTGTGATCTTCTAGACAAAACGTGAAGTCAAGATTATTGGTGAATCAAGTTGTTCAAGTCATGTAACTCTCTCTCCCTTGATAAATAACTTAAAAACCCTGTATTTCACACTTGGATTCGTAAGTGTACATGGATATTTTGAAATCAAATGATAAGGGTTTTGATGTCTTGTGATATATAATGTTTACTCCTGTTTAGACTTGTATTGATTCTTGATATTGGTGATGTTTTGCACATGTAGGTTCTTATTTTTGGTGGTTAAACATGTGGATCTCGAGTAACCCTAATGACAATGTTTTCTAATTTATAATAGGCCTTGATAAAGTTATACACATAATGTATTTGTGAAAATGTCTAGTGAAGTGTCTGGTCACATGTTGATGATGTTTTGAACTAGGGAACTAACCCAATAAGTATTAATTATTGATAAATGATATTGTAAAGGTATTATTATCCATGTATTGTAAAGTTGATGATCTTGTTGGTTGATGTTTAATAAGAGGTTAAAGTTTCAAGATATAAAAATGAACTTGAATTGTGTGTTGAACTAAAGTGTAGTGAGAATATGGTATATGATTGCTAGTGCAATGTGAATACTTTGTGAGGGTCTTGATGACCATAAATTAAATTATGTGATGAATTGGACTAAGGTATTGACCTATTGAAATGGTTGAGCAACAAAGGCTCCCATGAGGACTATGTGGTCATGCATAGTGTTGAGTTGTCTAAGTGGGTTAAAGTCCTTAAGTGTGAATTGAATAGATGATGATGTATGGACATAGGGTTGGAGTCCCAATGTCAACTAGTGATATTTGTATTGGCTTGAGGTTAAACTCCCTTGCCTAATGAAAGGGCTTGAGGTTAAATTTCCTTGCTTAATGAAATCACCTATGGTTAAAGTCTATTGCATAATGAGATATCTTGAGGTTGAAGTGCCTCACCAAATTAAATGGCTTGGGTTAGAGTCCCCTATCTAATATGGCATGAGGTTAGATTCCCTTGCCTAACGTGTAGGCATGTGGTTAGAGTCCCTTGCTTAAATGGATGTGTATGTGGTTAGATTTCCTTGCTTAGTGAGTGCTCCTTCGTCTAAGTAATATGTGAATGTTGTTGAAGTCCCATACATAATAAGAATTGTTTGAATCTAAGTATGGAAGGTCGGAGTCCTCCACTTTATATCTCATGATTGAGTGCTTTGAGAATATTGTTAATACTTGTTTACTTGTTTGGCATGTGATATTCCTATATATATGGATAAGGTCATGAATATGGATGAATATGATATATTGAATTGTTGTTGATTGATGATGCTATTTTATCCTTATCCTTGAGTTACATTCTAGCGCTCTAAGTTCTAATTGTCTTCAAACACAATATCCCTATGCGACATAGGGGCTCGAGCATCATCTTCTCTTCCTGAGCAGTGGTTAGGCGATTGAAGCGGTCTATGCATTGACTTTGGAGTGGTGAGTTTTCTTACTTCGGAAGACATTCATTCTTGGTCTCCTATCTTTAGACTTCGTCTTAGTTTTTCTTGGTTTGGCTATTGTCGGGGGCTTGTCCCGATATATATATATATATTTGTAAATATCAGTTTATATAGAGGTATTTTGGATGACTATGCACTTGGGAGTATTGGCTAGTTTGATAAATCTAATGAAGTGTAAAACATGTTTATGTTTTGACTTGTAGTATGATTTCTGCTATCCTATTATACGGTCGGGATCCACCTAAACCTTGTGATTGATGTGATGATTAGGTTGGGTTATCGAGGCAATCTACGATTCATGTGGGCTTGAGGTGCCTATACGACATGGCCCAATTTTGGGTCGTGTCAGTCAACATCAATAGTATCATCCATTACATCATCAACTATAGGCATAGGTGGATCAATAGTAGCCTTACCACTCTTAGTGGTGATGTCTTGGTAGTGACAACCATTTTTAGGATTCTGAATGGTTTGCTCGAAAGAGTGCCCAATTGAAGATGATTTGATTTACCCGACATCTGACCAAACGGTTACTCAAGCTGCTTAGTTATTGTAGCATAAGATTCTACTTTTGATCTCAATCATAAAATATATGCCTTAATATCCTTAAGGAAACTCTCTTGGCTCTATGATCCCTTAACCATCTTCACAAGCAATGCTTCCATCCTTGAGTCAGCATTATGGTTCCATTGTGGTACATACAAATCACTCTTCTCCTTATAATCATCCTTTCTTCTCCAGTCACCGACTCGCTTTCTGATCCTAGCCCTATACATATCCCCTTAATAGTTACAACCCTGATTCCCTTTCCTTGAGTTCCAAGTGTCCTTATTAGATCCTTGGCCCTTGGCCTGGAAACCCGCCATCTTTCAATCTAAGTATTTTACTTTCTCCCCAGAGTTAGACTTGTTATGTCTAAAAATTTACCTCGTGCGCCCACTGTATTCACCTTTTTTGCTCCCATAGTTACAAACTACGTAAGTAACCCATTCTCCGTCCTTAATTGTGATACATCTTGATCCATTACATCATCTAGGAATCTCTTCTCACTAAAAGCACCAATAGCATTAGTGTCGACTCCCCTATCTACCTCATAAGTATGCTATCCTCAGTTGGTTTTGGTGATTTGATCTAAGATTCCCATAGGCTAGTCCTAACAAAGACTCATAAATGACCCATTACTAATAGTATCAACATCTTTGGTGTTTGCATTCAAGGATTTATTGAATATCTTGAGCAAATTCCTACCTGAAAATTTGTGATTGGGTACATATCAACTTCTTCTTAAATCTCAACTAGGTCTCGTATAGTTCCTCTAGTGTAATTTTCTAAAATTATAAATATTATTGTTCAATAGCAACAATATAGAAGGTGGAAAAAATATGTCCAAGAATTTTGTCTGCAACTCAAAGTAGTAATGGACACATTTACCCTAATCATAACATCACTTTACCCGTATGAGAGAATGGGAACAACTGGACACATTTACCGTAATCATAACGTCACTTCACCTGTATGAGAGAATGGGAACAACTTGAAAGGCTTCCTGACTCACCCCTGATAGATTATATGAAGTGCAAATCCTAAAGAAATTCATAATGTGCATGTTTGGATCATCAATTGACAAACCAACAAATACACTCTTCATATTAAGAAACTGAATCATTACACTCATAAAGTCAAATTTCGTTCAACTGGGCAACTATAGAGGAACTATAGCTCCTATCTCAATTTATTCAACATATCCTAAATCTTCTTTTGGATCATCATATGCAGATAAGTAATGATAAGAGGGTGGTTGAAGTCTATCTCTTCTAAGTGTGTCCCTGTCAAGTGCTTCTCGATGATCTAGTAACTTCTATCTATACCTTTTCTTAGTATGCCTAACTAGTGCTAACGTCGCTTTCTCTTGTCTAACAACCAGTTAGTAGTTTACTTAGTAGTCCCATGAAAACCAATTAGAAGTGGCCAATTCAATGCATTTGGATAGAACCGAATCCCTTTGTGTCAGGATCCATGCTCATACTTTTCCATCTTAGATTCTATAATAAGGTCCATTCAAGCTCAGGATCAAAAGGAATCAGGGGATTGCCTCGAGTCCTACTGCTGGGCATACACAGGCATATTCCCCCCAAACAATAAAAAATAGAAAACCTCAACCTCAATCAATTAATCTATAACTGTATTCCCTTATAATGGTGTAAAATTTTAATATCACCTAAATTACACCTCTTAAAAAGTATAACATAGCCGTTTGACAAATAATAAATCCAACAGGTTGGGTCGATCCCATGAGGAATATGAAAGGGGGGATATAAAAGAACAAATCAACAATTTATAAGTTAAAGTAACAAGTAAACAAATATTTGTTTATGATGAGAATGATTAATTAGAATTGTCTTCCCCATTACTTCATGACTACGTAGGTTGTTCGTGTTTTCAAACTATCTCGATATCTTGCATGCAAAATCTAAAAAGCTATGTATCACCAATCTGTCTCTCAATCTTGGTTTGGATGAATTTCACTCATCTTCTGTCGGTCTCAGAGTGTCGCATTATGAACCTTTGTAACTATCGTTTTTCAATATCATGTTAATTATATGAAGGTTGGTAGCTTCAAATTAGTGTTGTAATTTTCTATTCCTATATCAACCCATCTCTCGAGTTAGTATCGAATACCGGTGGTTTATTAATATTTGAAGTTGTTAAGAAAGCAATCAATATATAAAAAGCCACAATACATGAAAAAGAACCAATCAAGAATGACTTTACACTTCCTCTACTTCATTAATCCATCAAGATTTCCACAATCCTGGTTAAGAGGTTTAGCTGCTCATGATTATAAGAACGCACATTGAATTCAAAATTGAAAGCATATGAATGATATCACAAAAAAATAAGAATGAAAACTGAAGTCTCAAATTAATATCAAACCGTAAAAGTCAAGAACAAGAATTCCAAGTTAAAAACCATATCTCAGACCATAAAATAATGTAATAAGTATGTAAAGTGCATAAAATAATAATGAAACATCTCATGGGTATTTATAGATACATAAAAAAACCTAGAAAACCTATCAAAAATAAAGTTGGAAAATAAGGTCGGCACCAACCTACTACATCCCTTATGAGTCGTAGGTAGTACGTACGGGCTCTAGGTGGAATTGTAGGAATCAAAGAAAAAGTCAGGCTTCAGAACCCCTACATACAAGGGGTATCTATGGGGTCTTAGGTAGTACTTACGCATCGTAGGAAGGTTTTGTAGGTGTCAAACTAAAAATTGAACTCTCAAAACTTCACTTCTGCTATTGATGCTGCCCAAAACTAACCTCAAAAGAAGTATTTTTCAGTCAATTTCAAATATAGTAACCCAAACTAGGTTAGGGTCGAACCTACAGGGAAGGCATGGACTTATACCTTGAACATGATGAAATCACGGGTAGTGCAAAAAAGTGAATAGGAGGATTTAAGAGTCATAGTAACACGTAACCAAACTTTAGTGCATGAGGTTGTAAACTCCCTCATAAGGATGTTCTATAATATAGGAAATTCTTAAGCTTCTGCAGTATCATAGAAGACAATTAATACGAAGAAGATTGCAATACACACAATTGCAACAATCTAGATGAATCTCCCACTTCTCCTCTATTGTTAATCCGCCAGGGTTCCCACGACCCTAATTAAGGTATTTAGCCGCTCATGCTTATGCAACAATCTATGGAAATCAATAAAGAAGACATGTAATTAATAACACAATAATACAAGAATAAAATCCAAATACTCAAATTGAATACAAAACCAAGAATCCCAAGAATAAAATATCGAGTATCAAGAAGTCAAAGTATGAGAAAAAATATCAAAAGTATGTAGCCTAATAAAAGCATAACCCAAGGGTATTTATAGTATCTCAAAATAACAAGGGAATCATAATTAAAATACAATAGAAAAATTTTGTTGGCAGTGGTTACGCCTCTGGGAATGGGTCATTCTGTCTGTTACAACTCCTTCAGGGTTATGACTCGTAGTGTTACCCTATGAGTCATATGCTGCAAATCGTAGTCATTCTAGTAGCTTTTCATCTTTAGGGCTCTTGAATTTTTTATACTTACGACTCCTCACCACGAGTCATAGTCGGTCCTTATGTATCGTATTATTCACTCATCACCACTTAAGTGTCAACCTTTAGGACTTTACACAATATTCTCAGTTCATACTAAGAGTTATAGTCTGACCTTATGACTCAAAGTCTTCTATTACTTAGTTCCCTCACTCAGGTTTGGCCTCTGTTCATATTATGGTTGTAAACCATAACTCGTAGTCACTCTTTATGAGTTGTAGTCAGTTTTTACTTATCTTCTTAAATTCAGCCTTTTCTACTGGTATCCTCACGAGTATGGCTACGAGCTTTAAAGTGACTTAACAACTCGTAGATTGACTAGTACTTCAATTTTTAATAATTCTTTTTTTTTCCAACACCACTTCTGACCTAGTTTACCTGTAAAACACATAAAACATACATCTTATCTGACGAAATGACCTAAGTCAATGCATAATTTCACTATTTTAAGCATCAAATGTGCTATGTTTTCATGACACATCAACACCCTCAACTTAGAATGTTTGCATGTCCTCGGGAAAAATCACAAATCAAAAATACAAATGATGCTTAATTAGGAGATCCTAAGATACCATAGGCAGTCGACTACCCAATCTTTTCTCAAAACCTATTACCCTCTCTTTGTTTTAACTTTTTAAAAGTCAACTGTGTATTGATTAGGTACAACAATGAGACACATAGGAATCAAGTGATGGCATTACATTAGTAACAAACAATGGGGCCTATATAGAGTACAATACCAGGACAAATAAGTAATCTAATAGAGCAACCCATGCATCCTTACAGTCAAACAAGTCCCTAACACTCAACTAGATTAACATATTCATATAGGGATGGTTAGGATATGCTCGCGCTTACAATGAAGTTCCAATCAATATACATAGAATGCCATAGGTTTGCCCATATGTTTACCTAAATTTTCAGACAGTTGGGTTAGGATCATTCTAGGACTTTGTTAGGCTTGTAACGTAGACTTAGGGATGGTATGGTACATTTAAGGAGTTGTCAGTGACTTAGCCTCCTTGACACTATGATTTCTTTGGGATCCCTCCTTTGCTAACTTATTATTTTGTCTGCCCATATTTCTCTCTTTTTATTCTTTTACTGCATTTTCTATTTTTGACTTTAATTTTTTTTTTCATTTTATCTACCACGCCCAAGCCTACTCATTTTTCTATCTACATTGTATCTTCATACCTGCTTTATACTATGCACCCCTATAATAATCACCCTCAACTTTGTCAATTTGCCTAAGTTGAGGTGCATAGTGTCCAAGGAGGACCCAAGCCAAAACAAGTTCATTGCAGTCTAATAGGAAGGTGAATCAGTGTAAACAAAAAATTGGGTCTATTAAGGCTTAACATTGGGATCATGGGATTTCTATTTCATTTGGTTGAGCAATTTAGGTTGAAGTGGACTTAATCATCAAAATCATACTATGATCATCTCCTAACAAACCATCCTACAACCTAGGCAAGAGTAGCTGTTCAAGTTCTGACTCCAAACATACTGGGAACTAGGTAACACCTCATAGACATATTATACAAGGTTACATTGGTAGACACTACCTATCCATTTCATGTAGTTGTAGAACACAATTATTACATCACTAATCCTAATGAAATTACTAGATTCACAACATTCACACACATACCACATCACATAATTATAAAATTTTTAGGATGGGTACCATGTTTCAAATAATTTTAACAACTTCAACACAATTCCACAAAAACCGTCAACTGCCTTAGATACAAAATTTATTCCTAATTAAACATCATGAAACATGTCATAAAACATGAACAAAAAACAACACACCCTTTTAAACCAAACTAGACATGTCAGTTAATCATTCAAACTGTAGCCGATGGAAAAGAAACACAACAATAACCTACTATGGCTATGTGGTACATCCCCACGCCTAACTAAATGCTTATGCACTATCCCTAGTGCATGTATAGAGTAAAAATGAGGGGAAAAATATACCTGGGCGCACTAGGTGCCGATCAAGATCTTCCAACTTGTCCTCTATCTCGATCCCTGTCGAGTATTGCTCGATGATCAGCTACTAGTCTTGGTGCTAGCTCTACTTTCTGAGCAAACTGGGCTTCTTCAGCCACTCTTGTTTTTTGTTCAACTGCCTATGCTAACATTAAATCCATCTATCTATAAGAAATATCTTATGGATCAGGAGGAGGTATAGCAAAAGGGTCATCCTATATCCCTTCTAAATTGTCTTCCCATATTTCTTCAGTCATTGTATGATTAGGCTAAAGTAATCTTTATGGTTTAGTGTTTAATGGGAGAAAGGGATTGCCTTGAATTATAGTGTTAGACATACACAAGTGTAAACCCAACTAAAGCAAAAAATAAACACCTAATACTTCAACAAATCCAATCAATAACTCAACTCTAAAGTCCCCAATAACGGCTCCAAAATTTGATGTCGCCTAAAACTAACCTCCAAATAAGTATGTTGTGGTCAATTTCAAATATAGTAACTCAACACAGGTTGGGGTTGAACCCATAGGGAATGCAAAGAATTATATCTTGAACTTGATAAAATCAGGGGCAGTGCAGAAAAGTAGATGGAGGGATTTGAGAATCACATTAACACATAATCGAACTTAAGTGTGTGAGTTGAAAACAATAGAAGATGAACACTAGGACTGTTTTCCCCTGGCTTTTAACTCTTTAAGATTCTTATGTTTGATTAACCTATCCTACCGCTCTGTATGGAAAGTCTAACAAGTTATGCATTATCAACCATCTAGTGAATGTGTTGATAAATCTCACCTGTCACCTTTTAAGTCTCAGGGAATCACCTTACTATCACTTTTCCTTGACTCTTGTACAACTATCACCTTTTAGGTCTCAAGTTGATAAAACAAGGTTAATAGCCTCGAATCAGTGTCGTAATCTCTTTTACCAATCTCAAACTCCCTTGTAACGGTGATCTTGAATATGGGAAATTCCTAAGCCTCTGTAGTAGCTTAAAAGGAAATTAATGTGAAGAAGATTATGATACAAACAATCACAAAAATCTAGATGAATCTCCCACTTCTCTTCTGTTATTTCTGCAAGGGTTCCTCTAATTCTAGTTAATAAATTTAGTCACTCATGCTTATGCAATAATCCATGGAAATAAATGAATAAGACATGTAATTAATTTAACAATAATGAAAGAATAAAATCCAAAATCTCCAATTGAATATAAAAACCAAAAACCTAAGAACAAAAATATCGAGTATCAAGAAGTTAACGTATAAGAAAAATATCAAAAGTATGTAACCTAATAAAAGCATAACACAAGGGTATTTATAGTATCTTAATATAACAAAGGAAACCTAAATAAAACAAAATAGAAAAACTTTGTCGACAGTGGTTACGCCTCTGGCAATGAGTCATTATATATGATTACGACTTGATGCCTGTTGTTGTAGATCTCTTTAGGATTCAGTGATTATGACTCGTAGTGTCACCCTACAAATCGTATGTTTTTAATTATAATCATTCCAATAGATTTTCATGTTTAGGGCTCTTGAATTTATTATCCTTACGACTCCCTCACCACGAGTCGTAGCAAGTCCTTATGACTCGTGGTCTTCACTTATCACCACTGGAGTGTCAAAATTTAGGACTTTACATACTGTTCTCAGTATGGCTTCATACTATAAGTCATAGTTTGACCTTATGAATCATCTTCTTCTTAGATTCCTCGCTCAGCTTTGGCCGCTGGTCATATTACGGTTGCACACCATGACTCATAGTCACTCTTTTGGAGTCATGGTTAATATTTACTTATCTATCCGGTTTAGCCTTTATTATTAGTATCATCATGAATCCGGCTACAATTCGTATGGTGACATAATGACTTGTAGCTTAACCAATACTTTAACGACTTGTAGCTTGACCAGTACTTCAATTTGTCAGAACTTTCTTTTCTCTTTTTAGCCCAACACCACTTCCTGCCTAGTTTACCTGCAAAACACAAAATACATATCATATTCGATGAAATTATATAATTCAATGAATAATTTCACCATTTAAGAATCGAATGTGCCATGTTTCCACGACATATCAGCTACCTATACGGGCCGTCTATGGGACCATAGGTAGGGTTCAGTTGGTATTTCTCCTACTTTTCTTAATCACTTTTTTATCCTTCTCTGCTCTAAATCCCATTTTTCTCAAAACCAACATAACAACACTTCACATCTAACAAAAAGACCTAAGTACTTGCATAATTTCCTTGTTTGAATTATCAAAAGTGCCATGAAACCATGTCTTATCAATAAATCATGTCCAAATTCATATGGATTAATGTGTTTAAAGAACTAAACATTATCTGATTCAACTATCATATTTTCATGATTATTCGGATATTCAAATTTATAATCCAAAAATCTACATGCTTTACTTCTTGTAGCATATTTAATAAAAACACAGTCCATAGTCATTGGTCCTATTTTTACCTTATAGGTAGAGGAACTTGAAATTTTGCTAGAAACCGCCACACTTTGAAATATTTCAAGTTAGGTTTCCTTCCTTTTCATTTTTCATAAGGAATTGATTGTGTCTTGCTATGGGTCACTCTATTGAGTATTTTATTTGTTGTAAGGATAACTTTGTCCCACAAGTTTTGCGGTTAACCTGAACTTATGTCTAAGGCGTATATCATTTTCTTCAACATTTAATTTTTTATTTCTATAATCTCATTTGATTAAGGTGAATAAAGGGTAGTAGTTTGATAGACAATTCTATTTTCCAAACATATCTCCATATAAGGAGATTCATACTATCCACTCCTATCACTTCTTATCGTTTTGAGTTTTTTATCCAACTAATTTTCAACTTCAATTTAATATTACCTAAATTTGTCTATTGCTTCATTCTTAGCATTTAGAATATAAACATAATAGTATCTAGTGCAATCGTCAATAAAAGTTATGAAATACTTTTTTTCCACCATGAGATAATGTTAACTTCATATAATAAATATCGAAATGGGTTAAGTCTAAGGGATTGAAATTCCTTTCAATTGATTTATACAGATGCTTATCATACTTAGATTCCACAAATATTTGACACTTCAATTTATTGAACTCAAAGTTAGGCAACACTTTAAAACTAATAAGTTTTTATAAGGTTTTGTAATTGACATGTCCTAAATGACTATGCCGCTAATAATTTGACTCAAACAAGTAAGAAGAAGCCTCAACTTTCTTTATTTCAACAACCATTACATCAGGTTTGAACATACCCTTGTCGAGGTAGCCCTTTCCTATATACATTTCATTCTTGCTTGTTACAACTTTCTATGAAACAAACAAACACTTAAACTCACTTTTAACGAGTAATTTTCTCTACACTAAGTTCTTCATAATAGTAGAAATATAGAGAACATTATTGAGATTCAACACCTTTTTGGAAGTTATTTTTACGAATATCTTCCTACTTCCTTTAACTTTGGTTGTTGTAGTATTTTCCATAAAGATCACTTTTTTGGGACTAGCGATATCATAAGTAGTGGAAACTCTTTGTTCACACAAACTTGTCAAGTGGCTCCTAAATCAAACCACCATTCATTTCAAATTTCCAACTAGATTGGAATCATTGATCATAACATACAAATTTTCAATCTTTTCAATTGTTTTCAACATGCGTATCTAATTCTTTTCTTGTTCTTATTAAAAATTTGACTATTTAGAGCTTTGTGGACAACATCACTACAATTATAGAAATTGCCTTGGAATATTTTCTTATTCTGTTCTTTCTCTTGCATAGAAGAATTCTTCCTCTTCTTATTATTTGGAGCATTATGCTTACCATGGTTTGGAACTATCATTGATGATTTCTCATTTAACTTATTATCCTCTTCTATCTTGGAAAGACTCACAAGATCTTTCAAATTAGATAATTGATTTTCAATAATTACTTTTTTCAAAAACATGATGATCTTTACTAGTGAATATTTGTATTTCAAGTTTGGTCAGCCAAAATGACATCATTTTCTTCCATTCTTTAAAGTTCACACTAGAACATTTTTCCAATTTCTCTATTTTTTCCATTGCTAGAGTAATATCTGTATGATTTAATGACACAACATTGGTTGTCATTGGAACAACACCATTCACAACTTAACCAATGAAACACCTTGAGTTTTGACCCATAGAAAGTTTCTCAATTTATGGATTTCAAACATCATACAACTTGGGGTACTTCTCATATGATGTGGTACAGTTTAGATGGTCTTAGTCATATGGTTATCAGTATGGGATGGATGGTTTCTGTCCAAGGTATGATTGGAACATACAAGTCGTATGTTAGAGTACGAATGGTAAGGTGTCAATGGTATGTAGACCTAAGTTTAGTCTTGGTGACCCTATTCTGCCTAGGGTACAATTTCATGGTACTAATTATATGGTTGGGTACGGTTTGGGTTGGGTGGTAATATGACAAACAATTTTTTGTCCAAGGGGAAGCGTAAGGTATGAGATAAGGGTAGCACTTGTACCCTAGGTACGGTTAGGGTGGGGTGGTTATACCTTTCTACAGGAAAAGCTTACACTTTAAGTTGGGGGTATTCTAGACATTTTTCCTTATAACTCCTTGGGACCCCACGACTTAAAACACCTTGTTGGGGCTTCATTAACCTATTTGCAATTAATAAGAAAAAAAGGGCAGCCCGGTGTACTAAAGCTACCACTATAGGCAGTGTCCAGGGAAGGGCCCCACCACAAGGGTGTATCATACGTAGCCTTACCTTGTATTTCTGCCAGAGGCTATTTCCAAGGCTTGAACTCGTGACCTATTGGTCATATGGAAGCAACTTTACTAGTTACTCCAAGGGTCCCCTTCCTATTTACAATCAATAAAAAACTCTAAACTCTCTCTAATCTCTCTCACGGTTTTTGGGTCAAGGAAGGCTAGGGTTTCTTTAATACAATCAATTTGGATCTTAAGAGGGTGTTTTTTTTCTTCATATTTTTCACTATCTAAGGAATTTTACTCCTTCCTCGGTATTAGTTCTAATTAAAGTAATATTTTATAAATTGTTCTCCTAGCATAAATTGTGATAATGTCTGGGTTTTGAATTATAGTTTGGGTTTTTTTGGTTATAATGATTGGTTATGGTTTCTCCATGTCTTTTATTTGTGATTTACATATTATAATGGTGGTTTGAATAATTGGTTGCATGGTAATGGCTAACTGGTACTTGGTTTTGTCTTTGGAAATACTATGACCCTAATGTGTTTGACAAAATTCCTATAAGAATGGTTTTACTATAATGTTGGACTTTAATGTAACTATTACAAGGTATAAATTTGTAATGGAACCCTAATTGGTTTGTATGGTTTTAAATTGTTAAATAGTAAGGACTTGGTGGTCATGGTTTGGTTTAATTAAAAGCCTTGCGGGATACAATGGAATCCCCTAAGCTAACATAATGATGAACTACTTGTGAGGTACGTGGGAATCCCCCAAGTAAACTTAATAATAATATAATCTATAGGCACATGCGAATCCCTTTTGCTTCTTTAAAAAGGTTGGCTGAGGATATTACTTGCAAACTATAGTCGGTATGACGATGCCACTACTTATAGCCTTGATTAATAATAAATGGAATGGTGGTTTTGTTGTGTGGTAATGGTTTAAATTAGGAAATAATTTTAGGGTATGATAGCTAACCGTGAAGGTGTGAGTCCAATCGACGGACACTGAAAACACATATTTACTGACATGTGGATTGGTCATAGAGACCATATATGATACTTATGGGGTACATGGGAATCCCCTAAGTACACTTTTACATATGTATAATGGAGAGCGAAGCGTACTTGGGAATCCCCTACTCCTATAGTCTATCCGGTTCATGAGGCTACACGTATCAGGGCTCTTTTAGGGGGTTACACTGGACATATATAGCCCATGGGTGGCTATAAGATAGTTAATATACACATACCCAAGTTAATGGTTTTAAAGGCATGCTAAACTCAGTTCTCTTTCCCAGCATGGTTATTTATATGTATGTATGGTTGTGAATGCATATGGTTGATTTACTTGGTTTTAAAGTTTTGCATCCACCTCTACTAATTACAGACACGTGACCTAGCTTTACATTTTTATTTTCATTTTGTTTTTACTTTCGATTTGTCTTAGCTAGTGTTACTACCAAAGTAATACATATTTGAGTCATAGTTTCATTTCCATTATCAGAGTCAGTGTTTTCCAGTTACTGTTTTCTGAGTCTTGTACATAATCGAGTCATAGTTACTTTCCTTAGATTTTAGAACAAATATTTTGTCATGACTTGAGCTGGTGCCCTAGCCGCAATGAGCATCCTGAGCCATGAAGGCCCGGGCGCCCCTTTCTATCTGGTAATTATGAACACCATTCATATACAATAAGAAAGTGTGGAAAACATAAACATGGTCATGCTTTTAATTCAACTGAACAATATAGACATAAGTCTAATAAAACTCAAACCATCTAACACACGTCTGTGAAATCTCTACTAAGAACCAAAATCAACATCTATGTGAAAACTGGGATAAGACCCCCAGTCGGACCAAAACAAAATGAACTATCAATGTTCTAAAAATAAGCCTTCCAAAATAAGGGAGGCTCATCAACTACACACTTTTGTCTGACAAATCTAAGGCTTAGTAGGACCCCTAGATTGAGCCTCGAACACTTAAATATAGGGGGTCAATACAAATGTACTGGTAC
Source organism: Capsicum baccatum var. pendulum (assembly GCA_030864225.1). Classification (NCBI taxonomy): domain Eukaryota; kingdom Viridiplantae; phylum Streptophyta; class Magnoliopsida; order Solanales; family Solanaceae; genus Capsicum; species Capsicum baccatum. The sequence continues at coordinate 220,080,864 of CM061552.1, read as the reverse complement.
GCAGGGCAATCCAAAATAATCAACTTTTATACAACATAAGTGAGGGAAATTTATAAAATATTTTTTACATATGATATATGAAAACACATGGTCATACTTAAAAGACATTAACACATTTTTGTTGAAACCATGACCAACTCTTTTTTTACTTCTGAGCTAGATGGTACACCTTATAATCTATAATTCCATGGGTATATGGAATCTTCCCTTGACTTGGCTGCCAAGCCCCTAATCCAAGTTTTCCACAAGGATTGGAGTATCTATAAGGGGTAGGACACAAAAAATCATAAAGCAGGGTGTCAAATTCCCCAGTCAAATCAATATGTCATAGTTGGGCATAAGATCACAAAGTAGGGCTCCTAAACATATTCCCAAATCGGGACAACATATACAAGGTACAAAAGATCACTTAGCAGGGTACCATAATCCCGTGTTGGCAAATCACGATTTCTAGGATTGAGTCTTTCAACTCATGCTATCTTTGAGTAACCATCTAACTATTTTAAAAGCCCAATTTTTAGCCTCCTAAAAATGTAATTCTTCCTTTAAAAACAAATCTTTCTTATTCTGTTAAGGGCACATCACAACAGGGTGTCATCATACCCAGACTTGCAAGTCATTCATATTATATAAATTCCACAACCCTTCTTATTCAAACATGTACAATTACCACTGAAAGATTTATTTAGTCACACTAGAATTCTCATTATCAAAATCACAGGAAACAAATTCAAACACACACTTTTTATGAATCTTGAAAACATATTGGCCATTTCATTTATTCTACTCATGCATAATAATTAAGGAGACATTTAAACTCAAGAGTTTCTCATCATTCATAAATCCGACATTGGTTATACATAATTTCATTATAAAAAGAGGGGCTCTTAATTCATGCTCTCAAAAATAATTCACAATTTATATCATGCAAGGTTCTTAAATTTCATCATGGGGAATGGAATTTAACAAGTTACATTCGAAATCCATCTTTCAATTTCAAATCACCAAAAATAAGAGATTTATAAATCAAACATATAGAAAACCCCATAACAATTTCATAATTCCGTTGAATTGATTTCATAATTCATATGCTTAAAAACAATTTACCAAAACTCATAGTATATATGTGAATATACATCTTTAAGGCTTGTAGAAATCATAAAACATATACCCATGTAGTTTAGGATAACCCCACGTACCTTATATTATTTAGTTTGAAAGATGGAACCCGAATCTTGATACTTTTCTTAAGAATCTTGAATTCTTGATCTTTGGGGAAGAAAATGTTGGATCTTGTTCTTGGAGAGGTGGTTAGGGTTTTGTTTTTTGAGAAACAATTGATCAAAGAGGCGATTGATGCTTTTTGGGGGTGGAATTTTATGTTATGGATGGATTTTGGGTGAGGGGAAGTGACCAAAATGCCCCTAGACCCATTTGATATTGAAATAGGATGTAAGCAGTTCCATAATGTACTAGCTGATGTGTCACATCACTATCACATCGGCTTACTGCTTCACACGGAAAAGGCCATAACTTTTTGCTCAATTATCGGATTTAGGAAAAATCGGTATCATTGGAAATCTAATTAAATTATATACAATTTGGTGGTTCTCAAGATGCAAAATTCTACATATATAAAAAGTTATAAACATTTAAAGTAGACCTTTATAGAGTTAAATATCAAACTTTGGATCAATGAATGATTCTTAACTCAACTTTGCTCTAAGTGATTTCTATGAACACTTTTCACCTTATAATCACTTCATACACTAGGAGAAAAATCATGACACATGAATTTAAATTTAAATAATGGAATTAGAGATTACACACATAGGGATGGTGGTTCTCTTTATAGCTTAAATATGCACGATGTTACATACTTGTTTTGTCTTATCCGTAGATTATTAGCACAAATATAGAGTCTTATTGTCCATAAAATATAAAACGATTTTCATTTTATTAAGTATTTTCCATAGAACCTTAGAACAAATACATCAAGTATTTATAATATAAAATATATGTCTAGTTCGTCCAGGTCCCTTGCCATAAAATGCATGTCAACTTATCTCAAATATGTGTTGTCACATAAAACTGACTCCCTATATGTAGTACATATGTTGTCCATAGAAAACCAACTATCTATTACATACCCACCTCTACCAAATCCCTATTCAGTTGTTGCTAATAAGGTATGCAATCCCATAAAGATCCAGTCTATGGTCCAAGAAAAGCCAAAAGGAGTTAAAGAGTATGTTGCCGCTACACCACTTGTCCAGTACCCTATCTAAGTGACTCCAAAGGTATAGTCATATCACTATAGATGGTAAAGGATTTTCCATGACATTGGAAAAGACTTAGATTTACCCATCTCTATATTAGTGTTGTAAGAATTGTTTTGACATATCAAGGAAGAAAAGGATGGCCAATTATGGCACATGTTTCTCTTCTTGATACCAGATTCGATGAGTACCAATATGCAAATTTAGGTACATTAGAGATTATCCTGGATAGTGGTATAGTATTTGTCACTATGTTCCCTAACTTTAACATACCATTAGATAACCATATCTAATAAAGATGTTGAAGATCGAAGTCCAGATTCTCGATGCTCTATAGGGCAGAGAGGCCAGTCAGGTAAGTCTTCATTGCCAAATACCCTGGTGAGTTCAGAACAATAATATGAATCTATTTTCTCGAAGTGGCAAGAAATCTCTATTCTTTACCATTGATACAACTAATGAAACCACAGAGTGCACCAAGATCTCAAGAAACATAGCTAGGGTTGAACTGGTCAGCATAATCCTAGCCTCATGGATCACAAAATATGAGAAGTTGAGAGCCTATCCTTAACCTCTCAAGTTCACTGATGATTTCGACCACCCCTAGCTCAAAAGTCAACACAAAACCACCTTCTACATCCTTATGTACAACTCAAGTAATGATTTTCTATATGTAAAAGAGTCGAGAACCATCCTCAAGTTTCTCACTAGCTGTATGAAACAACATGATTGGATAAAGCACTTCAATCATGAGGTTCAAACTCTGATGTGGAATAAATGCCCTTTCTCAGGACATTACCCATGGAAGATTGAGTGTGACTATAGAATCTGTAAAAAAGGGATACAACAGCTACTTAATCTAAGGTTAACCCACAAATATTGATGATGCCTCTTTATATATCTATTCACACAAATGCTTACCCGTCAAACCACTAATCTAAAAAGGTTAACCTAACCCGAGCTCTAAAATTACCATATGTTATCCAATCAAAAAGTGCTTCAGCAACCCCCTAAACTGCCATACTTACCAGAGAACTAGAAGATAAGTTGTGGACTATCCAATTTGAACAATGTCTGCTAGGAACTCCATATCTATATTTTCTTGCCTAATAACATAAGGAAATAACCTCTCTTCAAGAAGAAATCCAAAATCTGAAATACCATTGCGCCATACTGCAAAAGGAATACGACCGTGCCTTACTGCAAAAGGCCAAAGTATTTGCCATATTTCCATATGGATATTATCCATAGGGGTTAGGCCAACCTTCTCCACTTGGTTCATCTATGCAATTTACTACATCTCCAAAAGATGAACAAGGGTATGATACTATATGGACCAGGAAAGATGCCATGACACAAATGGTCGAGAAGATAAGGTATTCTAGCTGGATTCCTTATGATGCTGATTAGATTATCTTGACACATGCTCCTACCTTCCATAATCAAGATACTATTGTCCAAGCTAATGACCTTGAGATCCAAAGAGCAGAAAACCAATATGATGAGACACCGGAGGTTCCTTCTATTCAGAGTGCATCCCAGAATTTTGATCTAGAAGAACAACTGCAAGACAACAAAGACCTATAAGTTGATCCACCACATATGATGATCGCAAGATGTGAACCAAATTCCACTACTTCAAATGATCTATTGCAGATCCTTAAAGAGGAATCTCACAATGGCAAATAGGTCTCTCTAAAGTAGTATATTCTCAAGAAGAATGACAAGGCTGCTGACTTGATCAACCTTACTCCAGTTGACTCAAGTGTTGTTTTTCCAAAGGATTATGATCTTATGCCAAAAGATTCAAATCCTTACATAGACTCCTATCCTTTCGAGAATCATAAGGAAACTTTATTCGAAAATATCATGTCAGATAAATGTTCACAATCTGTCCACTATGATAGAGATTTGGTTCTTAATCTAGAAGGGTCTCCATAGCTATCGAAATGTAAGGCAAGAAACAAGAGATACATGCATTTCACATGGGCCAAAAAAAATAAACCACCTAACAAAGAAATATTGATTAGGAAAGATGCCAAATCCTCAAGGAAGAAAGATCCAGGAAAGAACAAATACTTCATCTGCCATGATAAAGGACACTTTACAAAAGGATGTCCCAAATCTAGAAAAGCTATGAGGGCAGCCCAAACCTCGAAGAAAATCATGGCTTCTCAATTTTAAGATGATAATTATGGAGGATAAGTTCAAATCTATAAATGTCCCATAAATAGGCTACATCCAACAGGAAATCTTCTAATATTTGGATATTATATGCACAAAGAGGTTTGTACTAAGCAAATAATCGAGAATAATCTATCCCTCAATTGAGCCTGCAAGAAAGATGACCTCGTCAACAATTCCAGCTACCCATGCCTGCACCACAAGATGAGATCAAAAAGGCAGTTGCTTTTTAAGAGGTTCAAACTGCCAAGACCTCTCGACAATAAGAGCAGGGCTATCGGCGAACTAGGTATTTTAGGCAAAGAATCCCAGCAAGTTACAAGAAGAAGGATGATGGTTACTTCTTCTGTAGAAAGCCTGGCCATTTCGCCAGAAGACTTATCTCAACAAAGAGAAAGACCTTGAATCAGTCTTCATACTGGAAGAAGAACCAACATAGGACACTCTCTTATCTATAGATATATATGAAGAATTAGGCGATATCTATGGTGATGAACTTTACGTAATATCTAGCAACGGAGAAGACAACAACATTAGGCTAGTCAAATCCTCATGCTCAACATAGCAGGATTAATATCTTTCGGATTTAAAAACTGCCCTCCAGATATGTTCAACCAATATATAAATCCCTTTGATCTATCTACCTTTGAGAATGAAGAACCTTCTATGAGTTTTAAGTATTTTAGAAAGTATGGTGGATCCATCCTAAAGTCGTTCAAAGTGCACTCACAATAACTTTTCTACCATGAATTCATAGCACTATCCAATGACTTTCTAAAAAAACTCCTATAGCTATTATGGTATTTGTGCCACCAACACTATATTTTCATGGGGTTCAAGTGTGATGCCTTTAGGCATTTCGATCAGATCCAACCAGCTCTGAAAAATTTCATGCTATGGTTCAAGCCACGATTGTACTGGATTCGATGCTTAAAAGATTTCAATGATGCAATGGTCTTCATGCTGTATATCCCTATAGGAATCACGGGCCACTACGTCTAAGCTCAGCCAAAAATTTTACTCCTTTAGAAATTTCCCGTCTCTTAACTCTCCTTAGAAGATGAATGCTGTAAAGCCTAATGCTTAATTTTCCAGCAGAATAGATATATTCCAGAAAAAATTTGGCTTAAAAAATAGAGAAAGTGGAATTACACCAAAGTTCATTCTCACTAGGATGAAGTCCGATGAGCAGAAAATGAATATCATCCATAGTATGAAATCATGAGAGATAAAGCCACAAACTCTATCAAAAGTATAAGGATGAAAGCTACCCAATAAGAATGCGAAGATTCATCATCTAATAGAATGATTTACTTTACCAGATCAATGAAGAGAAACTTGGAAGGCCAAGAATGCCTCAGGAAGAAGCATGACGTCGACTGGTCGATAAAAGAAGGATAAGCAAGCTCATCATCGATGACACCATCCAACACTGCCTAAAAGATGATGTCAGATAACATGTGCAAGAAGTTACCTTCTCCAGTGGGTTACCCTTCCCAGAAGGTTATCCTCTACAATAGGTTACCATTTCCAGTGGGTTACCCTTCTTTTCAAGGAAACCCTATTAGATGGGTTACCCTCGCTAGTGGGTTACCCTTTCCTGTAGGTTACCCTCATCTCTAAGAAAACCATCCTTAATAGGTTACCCTTTAAGATGGTTATGTCCTAACACTACTGATTCAGTTACTTTGAAAACAAGGAGCTTATCCATAGGAGGGAGAGAGGAAGTAGGTGTTTGCATCCACCTCTACTGATTGCAAACATGTGAGCCAGCTTTATATTTTTAATTTCATTTTTATTTTATTTTTACTTTTGCTTTGTCTTAGCTATTACTCTTAGATTCGTCATTAGTCATCACTTCCTGGTTCTACTACTAAAGTCCTTTACAAATTTGAGTCATAGTTTCATTTCCATTATCAGAGTTTGTGTTTTCTAGTTATTGTATTCTATGTCTTCTAAATAATAGAGTCATAGTTTCATTTCTTAGATTTTAGAACAAATACTAGTTGTGTCTTGTCCCTAGATCCTTAGAAAAAATATATAGAGTTAGTCCACTAATACAAAAATATTTTAATTTTACTGAGTCTTGTCCGCAGAGCCTTAGAACAAATACATCAAGTCCTTATAGTCCAAAAAAACACAAAAATATGTCTGTCTTAGAGTCTTGACAGTCTTCTTCAAGTATGTCCAGTCCCTGTAAATCTCTAGCTCGAGTAAATATGTCACCGGTCATTACCAAAACTTTATCATGCAAATATGACTACTTATATGAAGTAGATGTGTTACCCCATAATAGAATATATCCTCAACATATCTACCTCTTCTAAATCCATACTTTGCCTTTGCAACGAAGGCATGTAACCCATGGCTGCAGATCCATTCTTTGATACAGCAGAGACCAAAAGGATTAAAAAAGTATGTTGCTGCTTTAAAACTAGATCAACATGATATTCTTGGAACTCAGGAGGAATAATTCATCACTCTACAGATGCCAAAATATTTACCATGATAGTGAACAAACCAAGGCTTAACCCATATTTACTTTTGTGTTGTTAGGGTCGTATTGATGTATCACAGAATGAAAGTCCATTTAGTAGTGGAATATCTTTTGCTTCTTGATACCAGATATAACGAATACCAATATGCCAACTTGGGAACTTCAAAAATCACACTGAATTTCAGAATAGTCATTGTGACTTTATACCCCAACTTCAATATGTCCTTCTCCAATTTGAATGTGACAGAGGCATTAAATATCAAGGTTCAGGTTCTAGGAACTCCGCAGGTCAAAGATGCCAATCATGAAAATCCCCACTACCAGGTAGCTTGGAGAGTTCAAAATTATGCTATGGATTAATCCCTTCTAGGTGGCGACGATGCTTTGTTCCTAAAAATAGATGTGACTAATGGAACCACTCAGTGAACTTAGATCCCAGGGCAAATCCCCAGAGATGAACTTGTGAAAGTACTCCCAAACTCATGGTCACAAACTATGAAAAGTTAAGAGACTATTCTAAATCTCTCCAGTCCACATAACCAACCTTTGGCATATGGAGTGACAACACTACCACGATCAATTTCAACCATTCACACCTAAAAAAGCCTCCCCAAACCACCTTCTCTATCCATATGTACCAACCATTACATGACCTTCCACTAGATGGTGACCCAAAATTCCTACACTGGTTCCTAGGTACCTGTATGGAAGAGCATGATTGGATACACTACTTCAATTATGAAGGTCGATATGATGTGTGGCACGAATATTCTTTCTTCAGACACTGTCTATGGAAGTCAAATTGTAGATGCCATATGTGCCAAGGAGATATCTCACCTACTTCACCACACACTAAAACTATCAAAACAAAAAATAAAGAGCCTCCAACCAAACTATTCATGATGTCTCACTCAAGCACCGGTCACTCTAATGATTTCCTACCAAACAAACCCTTCAAAAATGATAAAATAAGCCATGCTCCAAAGATAATATATAAAATTGCTATCCTACCTTCCAAAAAGAAGATGTCTATTAGTGAAAGAGAAGCAACACTCAATTGGCAATCAAAGTATGCCATATGCCGAAATAGGATGTTGTCCAGCATCAACCAAGCCATTAAGAATATTGCTCACTCCAAGAATAAGTTGGCAAACAAAGTTGAAGGAATGAACAAGAGGACAAAACAAGCATATGCTCAGCATGATAGACTTATCCGCTAGTTGGAACTCAGACTCTAATCTTTGCAGTATGATATGTTTCTGTCAGGCACTTCGCTATCTCATTTCTTCGACCAGTAGCAAAATTAAATGGCTTCTCTAAAAGAACAAATCCAGGAGCTAAAAAATTGTGGATTTCAACCTTAGATAACCCATATCTTACTACCAAAGTCAGATTTATTCCCGATGTCGCCATATATAGACTCTCCACCAAAAATAAGACACATCTTTCCCACTCCTAACATATTTCCCACTCCTACTTTAAGATCGCACATTCTTATATCACCAGGATATAAAGATGAAAAGGAGTTTGATATTGCCAAGCATACAAGGAAAATAAAATATTTCATCGCTGCCAAAAGAAAAACTAATAAACCTTAGAAGTAGTCCAAGAGAGAGATGGAATACAACATAGAAAGAGGGACGATGATGATATCATACCATGAAAACACCTTCCATGATGACAATCTAATAATCCACAAGCTAGAAGTGCCATACAAAGATAAATAATGGAATGACTTGCTTAAAGATAGCCTTATCAATCACAAGTGGTTGCTTTCCCTTCGTGATCAAGATACTGATTCAGACCATCTTGTACCAAATCTGTATGGCTTGAACATCAATAATGATACAAATATATATCTCCAAGAAATAATAATCCTAGATCCTACTGATCCTATTATTCCTGCTTCAAGTGAAGAAGATTCTTCTGATACACACTCTAATGTTAGCGATGATAAATTTCTAGCTGATGGATACATGGAAGACAATGATGAGTCTGTTGATGCATGAGAGTACATTAAGGACACTCCTAAATCCTCAATTGAATCTCCAGAAGAAGAAGAATATCCATATATTTACATAAACCACTCCAAGGAACTAAAGGTATCCAAAGTTGTCAATGAACAGGATGGGATGACGGATGGCCTAATCCTAGAAAGAAGGCCATATTCAAGTACACCCATAAAAAATTATGGGAACCAGATTTCACACCTTTACTCTTGACGATATTAAGATTTTAACCTGGCCAAAGAGGATCCATGACTTCTATACTTAGATGGTAATGAAGAATCAAGCTAAATAGGATAAATACATGATACTCTCAAAACTCACATCAAGATTCTCTGGAATACTTTCGAGACTGGTGAAACACTTTTGGGATTTTTGGTAAGAACACTTATCTTACATCCCAGGACTTTGCCTTCAACATCAGGATCCTGCACAAGGTTTTCTATAGAGACACAGGCAAGAGAAAAGAAAAGCTTCGAAAATAGATCTTTGAAATTAAGTGGCTATCGTTTAACAGAAATTTCATCGATATCCACTTCCAGAAGATGGTAAAGATCTACTTTAAGTTGGGTAAAGATCCCAGCCTGAAGCAAGACTTTGTATCATCACTGCCAAAGATGCTAGTAGGCCACACAATTATGATTATGGAGGATAAGTTCAAATCCATAACCGTCCCACAAATAAGCTACAACTGGCAGGCCATCTTTCAAGCTATAGACAACATATTAAAAAAGAGGTCTATACTGAAGTAGATCATCCAAAATAATCTAGCCCTCAATCGAGCCTGCAACAAGGACGATCTCATTACCAAGTCCAGTTGCTCATGCCCGCACCACAAGATGAGATAAAAAAGGTAGCTACTATTTAGGACGTTCAAATTGCCAAGGCCTTCCAACGATAAAAGTAGGGCCATCCGAGGAACCAGGTATTTTAGGTGAAGAATCCCAACAAGTTACAAGAAGAAAAACGATGGCTACTTCATCTACGAAAATCCTGGACACTTAGCCAAAAACTATCCTTAAGATAGAAAGTCGAAGGACTCTGTCCACCTCTTTAATAAAATAGCTAATCACTTGAGAATCTATCTCAGCAAAGAGGTTGACCTAGAATCAGTCTTTTCATTGGAAAAAGAACTTATAGAGGACTCTATCTTCTCAATAAAAGTGTACAAAGAATTAGGCAAGATCTATACCAATGATGTCTACCTGCTATCGAGCAACAGAGAAGACAACCAGCATAAGTCTAGTCAAATACTCATGCTCAACATGGTAAGATTACTATCTTCTGGATTGATAGAATACCCTCCAAATATGTTCAACCAATATGTGGATCCTATTGATCTATCCATCCTCTGAGAAAAAAGAACCTTTAATAGCTTTAAGTGTTTAGAAAGTATGGCGGATCAAACTTGAAGTCATTTGGAGTACACCTAAAATATCCTTTCTGCCATGTGTTCTTTACACTAGACAATGACTTCTCACAAGAAATCCCATGGCTATTCTGGTATCTATGCCACTAGCACTACATTCTCATGGAGTTCAAGTGTGATTCCTTCAGGCATTTCGATTGGATCCAACCAACTCTGAAAATATTCACGTTGTAGTTTAAGCCATGACAGTACTGGATTAGATACTTCAAAGATTCCTATGATACAATGGTCTTTATGCTACATCACCCTATAGGAGTCATAGTCCACGATATCTAAGCTCAACCAGAAATTTTAGTCCTCTAGAAATTTACCATGTCGATACTCTTCCTAGAAGATGAATACTATGAAGTGCAACACTTTATTTTCTAAAGGAATTGGGAAATTGAAACTACACCAACGGTTATCCCCACTGGGATAAATTCCAATAAGCAGCAAAAGAATATCATCCATAGTATAAAATCATGACAGATGAAGTCACAAACTCCATCAAAATTATTAGGATAAAATCTTCCAAATAGGAATGCAAAGATTCATCATCCAACATAAGGAGTTACTTTACTAAATCGATGAAGAGAAGCTTAGAAGGATAAGAATGCCTCAATAAGAAGCATGACATTGAATGGTGGATGGAAGAAGGATACGTAATCTCATCACCATTGGTACCACCAATACTGTTGCCTAAAAGATGATGTCAGATGACATGTGCAAGAAGTTACCCTCTCCAGTGGGTTACCTTTCCCAGTGGGTTATCCTCTCTAGCGAGTTACCCTTTCAAGTGGGTTACCCTCCTCTCCAAAGAAACCCTATCAGATGGGTTACCCTCACTAGTAGGTTACCCTTTCCAAGGGGTTACCCTCATCTCCAAGGAAACCCTTCTTAATGGGTTACCCTTTCAGATGGGTTTGTCCAGAAGCTACTGACTTAGCTGCTTTGAAGACAAGGAGCTTATTCGCCTGCTTACAAGATGCCTGTGAATTTGCCGATGCTCCTGCTTCCAAGATGCTGACTCACCTGCTTACACATGTTGTCATATTCCAACAATATAGTGTGTTTTGTTTTTATTTGGACCCCCACATATTAGTAGGTCCTAGTGTGAATAAATATAAGGCTTAACTAGTTATATAGATAAAGATTATCCCTTATAAAAGGATAAGACTTATTCAGTCATAACGGATAATGCCTATCCCTTAGCTGATAGGATAGGATTGTAATATATTATTTTATATTTATCCATAGTCTATCTTATCTAGTAAGATTCCATTTCCTATAAAATGAAGCCTAGGACTTTAGGCAAAGGGCATCATTATCTCTACCTAAAAACCTCTTGAATATTTCCTTTGTTTTTAATAAATATGTTTGATAGATAAACTCTCTTTCTCTTTCTTTCTCTCTTCCAATGGAATAGATGCTTTGGTCCTTTAGGTCAAAGCGATGGGAAAAGGAAATACTCTGGTGAGGTACTTGTTGCGACTTCAACATGGAACTCCAATGGTAATTTCCATGATTATGAAATGAATTCGGCTTTAACAATACGACATAGATGTCTAATTCCTTTCCATGTATTTGAAACAAAATGGGCCTAGTCCATGCCATAGCTTTCCGAAATGATTCGTTCTCTGAGAAAGAACACACATATCTGAGGTTTACCTTAGTACTTCTTTTGATCCATGGACATTTAAGGGAAACATGACATGGAGAGCCATAATAAGACCTATTAATGTCATATATAGAATATTCTTGAACTAATGAGACAAAGGATTCATGTGTTCTGTGACTGGAAAAGTCATGCCGACCCCTTGAGGGTTGCAAAGTTTTTGTTACAAAGGCAAACCGTCCAAATGTGTAGCTTATATTTCAAAGTAATTCTATCCCATTCAGGGTTTTGAAGGTTTTGTTGCTACAGCAAACCGTACTTATGAATGAGTATCTCAGTTGTAGGAAAACTGTGGTGTGTCGATTAAAAGCTTTGATTTTGTATGTCTTACCACATATATGGATGTGAATCTCCTTTCATGTTGAAAAGGTTAGACTCTGTGTCTATGGTGTCAATGGAAACTTTGATTTTATATGGCATGCCGCCTATATGTTTAATAAACCACCTATCATATTGGAAAGTTCAAAGTTTGTTGCTAGTCACCAGTCTGATCTTGTCATCAGTCCTCCTACCCCGCTGCCTCCTCATGGGATATAAGGACTTGAGAGAAATCCTCAAGTTCCTCATTTGTTTTATGAAACAACATGCTTGGATAAAGAAATTCAATCAAGAGGGTTGTAGTCTGATGTGGCATAAATACCCTTTCTTAGGACATTAACTATGGAAGACTGACTGTGATTGTAGAAATTGCAAAAGAAAGGATGCAGCGGCTACTCAATCTGAAATCAACCCTCAGATGTTTATTATGCCCCACTATACATCCAGTCACATAAAATTATTAGCCATCAAACAATCGACCTGAATAGGATAGCCTGATCAAACACTTTTTTCTCTTTAATTTCCGCACCAAGAGATGATCTAACCACTTCTTACACCATCACACCACCATCTTTGGAGTCTAAGAGACGAACTTCAGGATTTGCCAAACAGTGAATATCCTTCACCAGTTCTCGTTTCCTTTCTTACACATAAGCCAAACTAGCCAGGGATAACTTGCTAAGAGCATTAGCAGTATCATTAGCTTTACCTAGGTGGTAATGAAGACTCATATCATAGTCATTGAGAAGCTCAAGCCATCTCTTTTGCCTGAGATTATGCTATTTCTGTAAGAACACATACTTCAAACTCCTGTGATCAGAAAAGATATCCACATGAACACCATATAAATAATGCTTCCACATTTTCAAAGAAAACATAACGCCAAAAAGCTCCAAATCATGAGTAGGATAATTCCTCTCATGCACCTTTATATTCTTGGAAGCATAGGCTATAACCTTTCTATGCTACATCAACACACATCCAAGAACAACCTGAGATGCATCACAATAAAATAAAAACCCATCATTGCTTTCCAAAAAGGTCAAAACTAGATTAAAAGTTAACTTATGATTTAACTTATCAAAACTCCTCTCACACGTAACCCACTAAGAAAAAGTTAACGTTCTTCGAAGTTAACTTAGTTAAAGGAGCCGCTATAGACAAAAAACTCTGCATAAACCGCCAATAATACCTGGGTAAACCCAAGAAACTCTGAAAGTCACAACATTCAACCAAACCTCACACTTAGAGAACTTAGCATATAACCATTGTTCCTTTAAGGTCTGCAATACTACGCAAAGATTATTAGCATGATCCATCTCACTCTTTGAATACACCATAATATCATTAATAAACACAATGAATACAAGATCTAAATATTATAGAAACACCCTGTTCATAAAATCCATAAATGTTGTTGGGCCATTTATCTATCCAAATTACATCACCAAAAACTCATAATGCCTATACCGTGTGTGAAAAGCCATCTTAGGGATATCCACCTCCCTAATCTTCAACTATTAGTACCCAGACCAATGATATATCATAGAGAAGAACTTGGCACCCTATGAATGGTTAAATAGATCATCTATCTTAGGAATAGTATATTTATTCTTGACCATTACCTTATTCAACTTCCTGTAGTCGATACACATACAAATAGAACCATCCATCTTGTGATTAAAAAATACCTATGCACCGCACAGAGAAACTATAGGATGAAGAAACCCATTGTCCAGAAGATCCTTGATTGCTCTTTTAGTTCCCTTAACTCAGCCAAACCAATTCTATATGGAGAAATAGAAATTGGATGAGTGTCCGGAAGAAAATCAATACCAAACTCTATTTTCCTATCCCGGGGAACACTTGAAAGATCTTCAAGAAATACCTCTTGAAACTCATTAACCACAAGGACTGAAGACAAAGAAGGACCTTCCAAATTAGAGTCTTTATTCTGCACCAAGCGATAAAGAAAACTCTTAGAGATTAACCTCCAAGCTCTAGGATAAGCAATAAACATCCCCTTGGCACTAAGGAACAACCTTCCCATTCTATTTTTTTCTCTCCAGGGAACCTAAAGATAACCCTATAGGTTCGACAATCCAAATTTTCATAACAAGAATGCAACCAATCCATGCCCAAGTTACATTAAAATCTACCATACCCAACTCAAACAGATCTACTGATGTTTTTCTACTACTCACACATACCATATTCCACCTATAGACCCATACAATAATAATCAAATCTCCTTCTGAGGAAGAAATAGAAAATGGATCCAAAATAATCTTTAGATTGAAACTAAAGACACAGCTATATAAGGAGTCCAAAGGAAAAGGTAGAACCCAAATCAAGAAAACAATATACTTCACAAGAAAAAAGTTGTAGTATACCAGTAACAACATCAGGTGATGCATAGGATTCCTGACGGGATGCAAAAACATACAACCTATTCTGACCAGCATTGGAACTAAGAGCAGTAACAGAAGCAGATAACACACCACCGAGAGTAGAAAGTGAATATGAAGACATCATAATCTTATTTTACCTCATAGAGACCTTGTTAGATGGATAATCCTTGAGATGATGGCCTAATTTTCCATACTTGCAACAGTTATCCCTTCCCTTATCATAAAATACCTAGTGAGGACAACGATAAAATCAATAAGGAAGACATAAAGAAATAGACTGACCTCCTCTTTCCCGAGACTGGGCTTCCTATACCCGAGAATTATCACCACCATTATGATGCCTGTCTCTGATTATTAGGGGTAAGGAAAACTGGCTGAAGAGAAAAAACCAGAACTCCCCCACTTTTTTCTATCACTTCTCTCCGTCTTGACCACCCTTAGACTGGACAAATCCCTGATCAGTAAACTTTCCCTGCTTACCCTGCCTATCTCTATATTCTTCCAACTATATCTTTTCATCCTTATTATGCTATATATAAAAAGTTAACCTTGGCATGTCTATATATTTTAGGAGCAAAATAGTCTTGATCTCCAAAACTAGATCTTTGTTTATCCCAAAAGCAAACTTTCTCATTCTCGACTTTGTATCAACCACCAAATTAGGAGTATACCTCAACAACTGATGGAACTTCAAAGCATACTCCTTCACAGACATTCTCCCTTGCTTGAGGTTCATAAGCTCCTCCATCTTAGATTCTCTCAACTCTTGAGGAAAGAACCTATTCATGGAGGTATTAGAAAGGGCCACCCATAAACCATCCGCTTCTTATCACCCTTATCTTTGTCCTACTCCTTATACCATAGATAAGAAACCTCTTGGAGCAAATAAGCTGCAAAGTTTACTTCTTCCACATTTGTAGCCCTTATTACCTAAAATATCTTCTCTATTCTATTAAGATAGCCCTTTGGGTCTTTCTCCACCTTTCATTTCATAAAAGTCAAAAGACCCATCTTCATAAATTGTTGAAGCCTAGTGTACTCAATTGACATAATGCTAGTCATACCTCACTTTTCCTGAGCAATAACCAGTTGTACAATAGAAGGTATAGATTGATGTAACTCCGTATTCATCCTGTTTCCCTGAAGGACTTGAGGAGTAGGCGGAGGAATAGGAGGAACTTCGGTATAATCAGGAATAGGACCATGAGATCAAAGATGAACCCTAGGAGTAGAACGTACTCCCTCAACATCACTTACAGATGGGGTAAAAGAATTTTCTTGTGTTCTAGATTTAGGAGGCATGATAGAAAAAATAAACAAATAAGGATCAGAGGAGATTCCAGGCTAAGAAGTCAAGCTTGAAGAAAGAATACAAAGAAAGTGAAACATTCCTAAATGTCTTACAGCCTCTCCCTTATGAGTATAAAGTGCTACACATCCCTAAAAAACCTCTACTCGACCTGGCTTTGTGGACTCCTAATTTACCGTAAATTGAGGCTTTGATACCAACTTGACATCGCCCGATCTGCGGCTGTGTTGTAATGCACATCCCAAGTCTAACTAGGATCAGGGACTGCCCCTTTAATCTAATGCAACCATATTATACAACCTTAGATAAGTTAAATTTCAAATATATAATAATATTGTGTAATGCTCTTATGAAGACTCTGTGATAGGGTCTCATCATGACCGACCCAATTGTGTCTAACCATACCAAACCAACCATTCATTTAGAAAATATGAAACATAATATAAAAATCAGACCAAAAATATAATATGATGGAATAATCAGAATTATGTCTGATGATGCTTGCCTCCCAACTTATTCCAATGCCAAGGCTAACACCAATACTGATCTTACCCATACAAACCCACAGAAGTACTACAAATCCTCTATCCAAAATAATACAAATATCTGGTTGGGACATGCCCCCATCCATGGAAAAAACTAATATTGGAAAAGAAATTAAAATGTCTAAGAATGTCCAACATGAAATGATGCCTTATAGAAGAATGAAATCTTATCACTTCAGTCCAATAAGCTATCCTTGAATCAAGTACTATGACGGAGGATTTGAATGGTCGGTTTCTTCATAGCGTGGGTATACAGCCGTCAGTACACGGGTTAGTGGGTAAATACTAGAATAAAACTCAAGGTCAGGATAAAGTAATGCCACTAATAAAAATCAAGTGAAAGCCATCTAATTTAAATAACCATACATATATATGAGTGCTAGAAAAAGGAATCGAGTTTAGCATGCCATTAAAAACTTTACCTAGTTTATGTAGGTTAGCCATCCTACCACCCACGGGATATATGGGTTTTGTTCCCCTATTTAAAGGGTCCTAGTGTGTATAGCCGCATGACCAGATAATATACCTGGGATGACTAGTACATCCTTCCAATATAAATTTAAAACTCATATATGGCCATCAAAGACCCCTTATATCAACAAATATGAGTTTTGGGTTTTGATCCCCCTAGGATAGCCAACTTCCATGGCTTAGCTTTCACTTTCTACAATTAATGCCCAATTAAAACCAAG
This sequence comes from Capsicum baccatum var. pendulum, assembly GCA_030864225.1. Classification (NCBI taxonomy): domain Eukaryota; kingdom Viridiplantae; phylum Streptophyta; class Magnoliopsida; order Solanales; family Solanaceae; genus Capsicum; species Capsicum baccatum. Next base: position 220,063,540 of record CM061552.1, on the reverse strand, counting down.
TACAAAAAATCCAAATATCCTTTTATTAAACAAGCCTATTCAATAAACCTATGGTATTGGCATACCACAATACTTGCAAGCATTATCCATAGCCAAACCATTTAGATTAAGGGGACATTCAAGTTCCCTATCATTAACCATACTAAACCTCTTAGGAGATTGCCACATTATCTACCAGCATAACCACTTATCCATTAACCTTTGTAAGCCATTGAAAACATTTAATGTTTTATATATAAGAAGAAAACAAGAAAGATTTCCATTAAAATAAGTCAATGCAATGAACATATATTTATAAACATTTTATCAAATACCTTGAGGGCATAATATAACAATAACCAAATTACTTTTCCATTAAACCATTACCATACAATTCAATTTTCCAAAACCAGGTTTAATGTATAGAAAACATAATTAAAACCAAGGGAAATCATAACCAATCATTTACCATCAAAACCCCCAAAATCAATAGTTGAATACCATAATCATGCAAGAGAAAAATCATGAATTCAGCCATGCAACCATGCCTTAAATATAAATTACAATTAGTTACGAAAATCATTCCTTAAACCAAGAAGATTGGTGGAAAAAATTCACCAATACAAGCCCCAAAGTAGTCCCATAGGTGAAACCCTAGCTCTTTGTCCCAAACGCTCTTAAGAAAATTATGATATCTTAAGGAAGAGTTTTAAGTATTTAAAAATAACATGTTAAATAACCTTCTAAGTATATTAGAATTCATGAGTCCTTAGTAGGATAAGTAGGAAAATATCCAAAATACCTCCACTTAAATCTCATAATAACCCGACAAAGGGTCACGACTGACCCACTTACAATTTGTAACCTCCCTTATGGTAGATACCCAATAGATTGTAACTAAGCCTCAACCATGGATAAAATATTGTCTAGTATACGACTCATCCACCTAAGTTGTGACCTCAGCATACGATCTATACCCATGATCCGTATCACTAGCAAAATGCAACACCAGAAATATCAAACACTATCCACCTTAAGAGCTACCTATACAACCCCTACCTAACTATATGACACACATCCCTAAGTTGTATCCATTCTAGTGACCAAAACCATCCCACCAACTAACACTGGCCAACTTATGATAGGACTTCAGAACTCGTACCTTAGCATAAAGCTTATACCATGAGTCATATTTAGTCTGAAGAATAGGATTCCAGGAAATTTTCTAAGGTTCCAAACCTGGGATGCTTAACAAGTAGAGTCTTTTTTATATGTGTAAAGCATGCCACACTTATAAAACAGAAACCATGATACATTTTAAGAAATATTTCCCTTTCTTGTGTTTCAATCTCAAGCTATAGATTCTAAGCTCTTGGATTTCTCTAATTTTCATTTTCTATCTTTCAGATCATGCTTTTAAGGATATCAGAGGTTCAGAAAAAAATTTTGTCCTGACTAAGGGCCCTATAGATGAAGCTCATCTAACTTTTAGAGTTCAGACCCAGTTTAGGGCTATAGCATCTGACCATCTTTTTGGGGTTTCCCCTATAATCACTAACCCCAACTATTAGAGTGATCCTCTTGTTTTTTTCACCTTAAGGGGATTCTATTAATGTCGAGTTTCATTGCTCCATTAACATCTTGACTTAACTAGTAGTTTCTCAATTAGAATATAGTGCTCTGGCTACTATTTCTTTTGAGGCCATAAGAAATGTCCAATTCATAAGGTTGAGCCCTCCTATTTTAAATGATACGAAGGTTGATGAGGATCCTTAAGGCTTCATTGATGAAATGGAGAAGATCTTCTAATTCATGTATTTTTTAAAGGTTTAGTTTGTTGAGTTTTATTTCTATCAATTAAAGGATGTAGCGTACCAATGGTACAAAGGGTGGGAGTTTTTTAGAGGTATTGATGCTAGTCCCTCCATGTGGGAGGATTTCTTTGAGTCTTTCTTAGACTTCTTCTTTCCTTAAGAGTTGAGAGAAGTGAAAGTGGAGGAGTTTGTGAACTTCAAGTAAGGAAGTATGTCCGTTCAAGAGTGTACCTTAAAATTCCATAAATTTTCAAGGTATGCTCCTGAGATAGTTTCTCACATGAGGGATAAGATGCATAAGTTTATTTAGCGATTATCCTGTAAGTTAGTCCTTGATAGCAAAATATCCATGTTGAGTAAGAACAATAATATTTATAGGTTGATTGGCTATATACAACAAGTGGAAGAAGAGTAAAGGAATCAAGTTGAGTTTTGTAAAAGGCAAGGAAACAAATTTAGGCCTTCTGAGCAAAGTGGTAGAGATGGTGGCAAGTGGCCACAGAAAAAGTATGGGAGTTTGAGTTCTTTCTCCTTGGATAGCATTTTCTCTCCTGACATGAAGTCATTGGGTGATCATCGATCTTAGTTTAGTATTTGGTTTCGGGAACAAGGTGCCTAATTTTGTGCTAATGGTTCCCAATAGGCTCTACCTCACCCTCCTTATAGATTTTATGGTTAAAGTCATCAAGGTCAGAGTGAGAAGGGGAGGAATAGATGTTTTAGTTATGAACAGATCGGGCATATACAGTGTGAGTGCCCCTCTCTACCAGTTTCTTAGGCTAATAAAGCTCCTTTTTCTACTCTATCTACTCCCACACTAAAGGTGCCATGTCTACTTCTACTTTTATTTAGGGCACCAGTGCGGGGCAGAACCGCTTATATGCACTTATTACTCACCAAGATTCTGAGGCATCTCCTAATGTTATCATAGGTATGTTGAAGCTTTTCTCTTGTGATGTATATTATTTTCTTGATCCAGTGTCTACACTTTCTTATATGACCCCATATGGTGATGTGCATCTTGATTGTTGTCCTGAGAGTCTATCATCTCTTTCTTTTATTTCTACCCTGGTAGGAGACTCTATCATCATTAGAAGAGTCTATAGGGGGTGTGTGGTATCTGTTGGTGGTAGAGATACTCTTGTAGACTTGATAGATTTAGACATGGTCAATTTTGATATCATTCAGGGGATGGATTGGTTTCACTCTTACTATGCTTTCTTAGATTGTCGAACCTATAAGGTCATGTTTAAATTTCCTAATGACCCGATTATTATATTTGAAGTTGGTTCTTTACTGCATAAGAGAAGGTTCATTTCTTATCTTAAAGCCTAAAAGTTGATTTCAAAGGGATGTTTGTATTATTTAGTCAGAGTTAAAGATTCTAATTCAAAAGAGCCTTCTCTAGAATCTGTTCCAATGGTTAATGAGTTTCCCGAGGTATTTCCCGATAATTTTCCCAGTGTTTCTCTAAATAGGGAAATTTATTTTGGGATTGATCTTATTCCGAACACTCATTTGATTTCCATCTTTTCTTATAGAATGGCTTTGGCGGAGCTAAAAGAGCTTAAAGAGAAATTAGAAGACCTCTTAAATAAAGGATTTATCTGTCCTAGTATGTCTTCTTGGTGTGATTGCATATTATTTATGTGCAAGATGGATGGTTCCCTCCATATATGCATTAATTATCATCTATTTAACAAAGTAACCATAAAGAACAAAAATCCTTTTCCTAGGATAGATGATTTATTTGATCAACTTCAGGGTGCAAAGTATTTCTCTAAGATTAAATCTTAGATAGGGTTATCATCAGCTTAAAATTAGAGATGTGGATATCACTAAGACTGCCTTTAGAAACTGGTATACTCAATACAAGTTTCTCATCATAACTTTTGTGTTGACCAATTCCCCGTGGTTCATGGATTTGATGAATAGGGTTTTTTGTTCGTTATTAGACATGTTTGTTATTGTCTTTATTGATAATATTTTAGTCAATTATATGAGTGAGGTGGATCATATAGATCACCTTTGTGTCATGTTGCAAACTTTGAAAGATCATTATTTGTATGCCAAGTTCTCCAAGTGTGGGTTTTGGTTGAATGTCATAGCTTTTCTTTGTCATTTTATCAATAGTGAAGGGAGCATGGCAGATCCTCAAAAGGTTGAGGTGTTTAAGAAGTGGCCTAGACCTACGACTATAATGGACATTCAGAGCTTCTTGGGTCTAGCCAGTTAGTTTAGAAGATTTGTAGATAGTTTCTCAATTACAGCTGCCCCATTGAACAAGTTGACCCAAAAGAATGTCAAGTTTTTGTGGCCAAATGCGTGTGAGGGTATTGTTGAGAAGTTGAAAGATGAATTGACTTCAGCTCTGGTTTTGACCTTGCCCGAAGGTAATGATGGTTTTGTAGTATATTGTGATGTGTCTCGTGTCGGTATCGATTGTGTGTTGATGTAACATGGTAGGGTGGAGGCCTATGCTTCCAGGCAATTGAAAGGTCATGAGAATAACTTACCTATTCATGACTTGGAGTTGTTAGCCATGGTTTTTGCATTAAAGATTTGGCAACATTATGGGGTTCATGTTGATATCTTTGCTTCTCAAAAGAGTTTTAGTATGTGTTTACTCAAAAAAAGTTGAATCTTTATCAAAGAAGGTGACTTGAGTTGTTAAAAGACTATGATATAAGCCTTAATTACTACCCCAATAAAGCTAATGAAGTCACCGATGGTCTTAATAGATTATCCATGGGAAGTTTAGCCAATGTGGATGAGGACAAGTGGGAATTGGTGAAGGATATTCACTATTTGTCTAACTTGGAGTTTGACTTACGGACTTTGAGGATGGTGGTGTATTTGTGTATTCGGTATCTCAGTCGTCTCTTGTTTTTGAGATAAAGGAAAAAAAGTATTGGACCCTGACTTGATGAAGATCAAAAGTAATGTGGGTCAACATAAAGTTGTAGACTTTGTGATTGGTGGTGATGGTATCTTAAAATACCAAGGTAGACTATGTGTTACAGACATTGATGGATTGCGGGAAAGAGTCATAGTTGAGGTTCATGAATCTTGTTATGCTATTTATCCTGGTTCCACCAAGATGTATCATGATCTTAGAGAGTTCTATTAGTAGGGTAGTATGAAATAAGTTGTGGCTAGTTATATGGCCAAGTGTATGGTGTGCCAACAAGTGAAAGTTGAGCACATGCGGCCAAGGGCTTGTATCAAGAGATTACATTACTCAAATATAAGTGGGAGACAATTAATATCAATTTAGTTACCTGTCTTCCTCATTCTCAGAATCAATATGATTCAATTTGGGTCATTGCTTATAAAATGACTAACTCCACTCACTTTTTTCCTGTAAGGACTAATTACTCAATGGAAGGCTATGTTAAGTGGTATCTTGAGGAGATTATGAAGTTGCACGATGCTCTGATTTCAATCATCTAGGATCATGATCCTCGATTTTCATCTCACTTTTGGAAGTCATTCAAAAAAGGGTTTGAATTAGAGTGTGCCTTTGTACCACTTTCCACTAGCAAAATGGATGGGAAAGCATAAAGGACCATTATAAAATTAAAGAATATGTTGCGGGCTTATGTTATTGATTATGGAGGTAGTTGGTATGACTACTTTCCTTTGATTAAGTTCTCCTATAATAACAGTTACCACTTTAGCATTAGCATGGCCCCTTTTAGGGCACTGTATGGTAGGATATGTCGATCTCCTATTTGGTCGTACAAGGTTATCAATGGTAAATTGCTTGGCCCTAATTTAGTTCACCAAGCCTTAGAGAAGGTAAAGGTAATTTGTAATAGATTGAAAACTGCTTTCCAACGATACCAATTATGTCCAAATCCGTTATCCGAGTGAGAAGTTATTGCAGTTTTACTAAGAATTGTTTGAACTACCCCGATGCGACGGATGATCCAACGGCCCATCAAATTTGTAATGGACCATAGCTCAGACTGTCGCAACCAAGGAAGTAACTCCCTTTCCTAGCCCAAGTGCGATGGCCATTATGACAGACCATCAAGGCTGCGATGGACCGTCACTAAGACCATCGCCGCTGAGGCAGGGTTGCCTCCTCCTGGCCAACATGCGATGGACAATCTGATGGGCCATCGATTTTGTGATGAATCATCACTAAGACAGTCATATTGAGGTAGTATGTTCTTTTCTGATCGAGATACGATGGATGATCCGACTAACCTTCAGGATAGCGATGGACCATCAGGCTAGCGATGGACCATCGCTCCAATCGTCGCGGCCCCTGTTCAATATTCTACGTCATTTTTAAAAGTGACACTTCAATTATTCCACTCTTTTATTTACCAGATATATTCCAAATGAAGAAAATGATTTCATTCATCATCCAAAACACAAGAGAGCTATGGTTTCTCCCTCAAGATCAAATCTAAAACACTTCTCAAAGAAATCCAAGAACTCACCATAAATTCTACAAATTGAGTTGAGATTTAAGTTTCCCAAGTTCAAGGGTTGCAAGAACCCTATCTCAAGAATAGGAAAAAAAGTTTGAAGCAAGCTTGTTCATCAAATTTCATAATCTAAGGTATGTGGAGTTTTGAACAAGGGTAATCCTTTCACCCTTGTACCCAAAGGCTTATTTAAACTATAATTTTCTACAATCGATGAAACTTTACATGATATTGAATTAGGGTTTTTGACCTATTGTTATTGTTTGCAATATCTTGATGTTTCCTATGAATTGTAAGTCAAATAGCATGATTTTGCATGTTTTCTTAAGAAATTAACCTGGGTTTATACCCTATGTTGTTACTCCTTGAGAATTTAAGAGTTTCAATGTTCTAGAAGTTGAAGTATATGAGTATGCGTATATTTTGAGACAAATTACTGTAACTTACAGATTTTTACATGAATTATGAATCTATATGCTATATTTTATGCATTATGATGAGTTTTAACTTGAGATTGAATTATGGGTCACTAAGCCATGATTGAGACTTGTAATTTTATGAACTATGGTGCTATAAGCTCCCATGATTTGAGTATTTTGAGATTATTGAGAAATGTTTTGGTCTAATGGTCATAGAGTTTTGAAATCCACTCTACCACATGAGAATATAGATTTGATTGTTGGGTTCTTATGAACTATGAGATTATTTTGAAAGTGGATTTCTATGTGATGAGTGAGATAAACTAAAGGGAGTATTATTTAGCACTGAGTTAGGTAAGTTAACTCTATTTCTTACCCCAGAACTATGTACTACCATTGGTTTGAGATTTTGGGAGTGAGGCTGAGATAATTAGGCCCGAAGCCAAGATAAGTGACACTAAATTGAGGTTATACTTCTTGGTAAGATTATTATGACTCTCCCAAACGTGAGGTTTCTTCCTTAGGAGGACAAGACGTTGGACTCTATGTATCTCGTATGGTTTATGTCGGTTAAGAGAACCTCCCTAAACTAAAGAATTTTCTATTGAGATAGAATATTTTCCCTAAAGCTTTGAGATGAGATATTTTCTAAAGTGAAGGAATTTATTTTGACTATTTTCCAGAGAAGGAAGTAGTTTTCTCTACTAATAAAAGTTGATCATCAGTTTTTAAACCAAAGTCATAAGATTACGAGTTCCAAGTGTTTGCGTCAATAGAGTTATAAGTTCTTTAGCAATAAAGAAGTTTTACTCTCCATGAGACATATTCATGAGTTGAAAGTATTTTTTAAAGCTTCCTTCATCCTATGAGTAATAAGAATAAGAGGAGAGCACATATTTTTAAGACAAAGTATAATGACTCACGAGATTTGTGTTACATTCTTTATTCTACATGATTTATGCTCTTTATATTTTAGACTTATTCATGCTATGTGAGTCATTCCTATTTGTATGCATGATTTGATTAAAGAGTATTGATATTGTTTAATGTAAATGCATACACCCCATATACTTAGTACATTCCCAAGTGCTGATACACATATACATCTATGTGCGACATTGTCTGATAATGTAGGTTCAGGTGCTCAGTCCTAGCCTCGTCAGTAATTCCCGAGTACCTTCGTCTACATTTCTACCGTGGTGAGTCCTCATGGTTCGAGGACCTATCTTCAGACATTTCATTATTCGAGTGTTTATATTATTACTTTTAGTTCTGTTTGAGTCAATTGGGGACCTATCCTAATGGATCTCGAGTTCATGAAGTAGTAGAGGCTTTGTCAGACTAGATATCAGATTATGGTTTTGTTGAGATTTCTAGTATTATGGTTGTTTGGACCGAGTATTACCTTTATATTCTTTTTATTTGATATGACACTGCCAGTGTATTGTATATTTCTTATTGAATGAGCTATTATGAGAAATGATAGTCTCAAAGGGTTAGCTTATGTCTACTCATATCCCTAAGCACTGTGTGACATCCCATGATGTGATTTTGGGTCATTACAAACTTTTTATCAAATAATAAGGTTTTAAAGGAGTCCTAGGGAGTTTGACAAGCCGTGTTGAGTAAAGTCTTGATCATTGGTGTGTAGCGCGCCATATCTATGAGCAAAAGGCAACAAGACATTTTAGGAAAAAGTTTATTCTTTATTTCAGATTCGATCATACCTACCGTTGTCCCTCTCCTCTAATAATTTATGCTCTTCTATTTTAGAAACGATGATGAGCAACCCCCACCTGTTGATTCTTTGAATGAGACTGTGTCTCATGCTGAGTTTTAGGCAGCCTTTCAGGCATTAGCCCAAGTAGTTATCACTAATGTTTTGGCCAATAACTAAGCCACAGTTGCAAATCAGCAGAGAGGTGATGTAGTTGCTTCTAGGATCCTTAATTTTATGCGGATGAATCTGCCAGAGTTTTATGAGTCCAAGACAGGTGAGTACCTATAGTTGTACCTTGAGGAGGTGAGAAAGATCACGCCGGTGATGCATATTTCTAATGAAAAAAATGTTGAGTTGGCATTCTACAGGTTGAAGGACATAGCTTATGATTGGGTTGTATCGTAGTGGAAGGGTAAAGGTGAGGATGCTGTTCCTATGACTTGGTAGGTGTTCCAAGATGAATTCTTGGACAAGTTCTTTCTGCTTAAGATAAGGGAAGCAAGGATTAAGGATTTTATAAAATTGAGACAGGGCTCCATGACTGTTAAGGAGTACTACTTAAAGTTCAACCAGTTGGCCAAGTAAGCTCCGGATTTAATTTCTGACACCCGAGCTAGTATGAGCAAGTTCGTGACAGGTGTTTCTAGGTTGGTGCTGAAAGAGTGTAGGAATGCGATGCTGCATAAGGATATAGACCTGTCTTGGTTGATGACACATGCACAACAAATAGAGGTAGAGAAGATTAGAGAGAGATAGAGATAGAGTGAGGGGTAAAATGTGGGCTAGATTTGAGTATCACGAGTATAGTAATCCTAGGTTCCATGGTATAAAACTTCCCTCAATTTCAGAGACGTCCGTCTATTCCAGGACCTTCATCGACTAGTGATCCCACGCCTAAAGGAAGGCAGGAGCAAGGTAGCAGGTCTTTTATGCCTAGGTCGAAGAGCAGTGTTGGTATTAAGCCTCGTTATCCTCCTTATGCTAAGTGTGGTAGGGATCATCCCGGAGAGTATTTTGCAAATTTGAGGGGATTTTTTTATTTTGACAAGATAGAGATTAACTGCATGGTTGGTAGGGGACCAGAGATGCCCAACCTCAAGCACAGACTACTAGTGCAACAGCTCATGTCCCTCGTCTCACCCCTATTTAGAGCACTTTATCTTGCACTACTGGCGGCCAGCGCCAGAATATATTTTATGCCTTACCATTCCATCAGGAGCAAGAAAACTCTTTCGATGTTGTTACTGGTATGATTTGCGTCTTTTGTTTTTATGATATGAGTTGTTGGATGATAACGCTCAATCTACAGCTCTCGTAGGAGTGTAAAGCGGTCGTAGTCAAATATAGAACCCAACTGGGTTGGGTATCCATCCCTCAGGAAATAGCTTGGTCAACAAGTAAGCAGCGATTACTAGACTTTTAGTACAAGTCTCGTTAAAAGGGGGGATTGTAATGTGTAACCATAATATTAAAGTAAAAACTGAAAATAGCAAAGTAAAAAGAAAGAATGTTTAGTAGGTTGTAAAACAATGAGAATTGAAGAGTTGGGGTTATGTCCACCTTTTGAGTTTACGTATCTATTAGCTATGAGTTATGCAGAATTCAGACATGCATGTGCTTATAGAGAATTGTATTCGATGGTAAATCCAGGCATCTTTCGACCTGTTCGAGGATTATTTCACTTTAACTCTTTCGAGTTTAAAGCGTATCTAACGGTATAAATTTTCCAAGAGATTAATCCAGTTATGGCACTAACTTTTTAATAGGGGATGGGACCCTACTACCTTGACATTATCTCTTTTCCAGACATATAACTTTTCTTTCGAACAAGTTAATGCTATACTGGCGTATTCTTGCATTTGCAACCACAAAGAATTTAGATTAGGATGAAGAGAATAATGATATAAGCAGCATACGTGTCACAAACTCACAAACTCATAGCAATAGATAGTATCTCATACGGCTTCCATAACCCCAACAAAGAGGTTTAGTTACCCATGAGTGCGAAGGAAATCACAATAGACATTGTTATTATACCACAATAAAGATTTTGTGTTGTAGTAGGGTGGTAGGCGTTAGGCGTGAATTCCTAGCAAAGTAACATTTCTCTTGTTGCGGAAATTAAGAATTGAATAGATGAATAGAAGAAGAATAAAAAGTAAAATTAAAAGTAGTAGTGAATGAATTGTAAGGTAAGATGAGAGTTGTTGTCAAGTAGAATGAATAAAAATCTCTAGCAAAATATGGTATTTATAATACCCATATCCTATTCCTACTAAGCTAATGAAATACTTAACCCAATTGTACTAGGTTAATGTATCATTATCCTAATCCTAATAAATTACTGCTAGTCCCCAAAGTCTTCAGAATTGTTGTTTTAGCCCAGGACAGATTTTCCATGTGCCACTTTTGGTCCTTGGCGTCCAAGACTCCTTTTTCTCCTTTCGTGAAGCTTTATTTGGCATCAAATTATCCATAAAATGCTGAATTCCGCATCATTTATACCTGAAACTTTGCTAATCATGTTCGTTAGCTCACTTACAGGAAAAAGGACTAAAAGTGCATGAAATATATAATTTGTTCTCAAAACATTGCTAAAATATGGGTAAAATATAGCACTATAGGCGTGTAAATTCGCCTATCATCAAAACCCCACACATGAAGCTTTGTTTGTCCTCGAACAAACTATCATGTCTATCTAAACATCAACTTAGGGTTTCACAGTATCAACACAAAATATTCATCAAGACAAGCACAACAATTATAAAAAAATAGTAGTTTTCTGATCATTAGTAGAAACAACTCAACCTCCAACATAGACTCGTGATGGTAGTTAATTCATATCCAAAAGTAAAGGTACAAAGAGTTATACACAACTACCCAAAACTCATCAACCATATGTGTGTCACACTATATTACCCGTAATCACTCACAAGTATAGCATATTTTTCAAACATGGGTATAGAAATATCCTTGCTCTCACTCTAACAAAGAATTCATATGCAGCAACTGATGACCATAGGCTTGCCCTTAGTGTAATGCTCCACTAAATGTCAGAATGCTAAGCTTAGGATCAACTAGGTCTTTTACGGGTTGTAATGTAGGCTAACGGACAGGCAGGACTATTTTGGCCAGAAATAGTGACTAAGTTCCTAAGCGCTTTAATACATCACATTGTATCATTAACACTTTTCTTTCAAAAAACCTTTCTACCTTCTTTTATTCTACCACCCTTTTTCTCCTCTTTTGTTTTTCCATTTTAAGCAACTTTTCAGCTTTCCTTTTCTTTTTCTTTTCATAACATACCTCTTATGATAACAATTCTTTTTCATAACAAATCCAAGAACCATTACATTCTAAAGCATCATACTTACCCAACTTCCTCTTATTTTGACACATGACTTTACACTTTAAAGCACTTAGGAATTTGGATCAAATTATGGTCGTGAAAAAAATGGATTAGGCTTACATATGAGGCTGTCAAAGAACATAGGCTAAAGGCTCAAAAGGTTTTAACTAGGATGATGTCCATGGGTAGGTTAGAATGAGGGTAAACACTTATAGGTTGCCAAAGAAATGCCTAAATCATCTCCTAAACTTGCACTCTTTATTTTCGCTTTACATACATACCAGGCAAGTTCTAGCATCAGCCACAAACATAGAATATACAATATCCTCACACACACAAGGCACATGGTTGACTTTATTGGGAGTAGTATAGACTCTTGACCCAACAACTGAAGGAATTATACCACACAATATCACGTAGTGAGTCACAATTAGAGCCTAAACGTCTCAATAGTCATGATTTTAGCACAAACTCTTGTTATAATGTCATGCTGCCTATTAGAATAATTTCATACGAAGCTAAGTAAAAAAAAATTTAACTACAAACAAAAATGAAAAACAAAAAAAAAACTCAAACAAACAAACATAAATAAATGCAAATGCGGATAAAGGAGTATAGCATGCAAATACCCCCACACTTAGACGGGACACTACCCTCAGTGGAAAATAAATACGAAGAACCTGGTCAGTCGGACTCCTCCTCTATGTCGGGGGTCATACCCCCTTCGTCGGAATCATCATAGGAGTTGTCGTCATCAAAATTCTCCTCCACGTCGGAGTCTGGCATTCGTCGCTCATCATCGGTCGGCACATTATCATCAAGAGGTTCCTCAAAGTATGTACCTACTCCATACATCTCCCATGCATGCACATTCATTGGATAGTCATGATCCAGCTGTTGGAGCTCTGCAGCAATTGGAACACGTCCACCACTCATCATTGTGAACCGAGTCATGCCATAAAGATGGCGAAAGAAACTCTCATCCCGAGCATGTCTCTCTGCCGTAGTAAGGTTGACGCCATGTGTGGTTTCAGCATCTTTGACCTTTGTGAGGTCAACCTTCTTTGGATTGTGTGGGAGTCTATGATTAGCCGGTTCCTCTTCGATGTCTTCTTTCCTCAAGATTGCAGTCAACAAGTTGCCAAAACTGAAATGGGACCGCTTGTGTATCCTGGCTTTCCGCATGGTGGATCGAATAATTGCCCCAAAGTTGATAGGGACATTTGTCATCAGCGTGTATACTAAGTACACTCTATCTCTTGTTATCTTGGTGTACTGGGTCCCTGGTATGAGGCAAGAGTTGACAATACGTAACCATATACTTGCTTCCCTATTCAAAGGAGCATATGGGAAGGTGTTGTGTCGTCCAGTGTCTTTTTGTCTGCTCTACCTTGCCATGGATATACTTCCACAAAGTGTGTGTCGAATTGCTCTATATGGAGGTCTACTGTACAGCTCTTTGAATGGTGATGGATCGACTGAAGGCAAGCTAAGAAAGGAGTTGAAAAAATCCGCATTGAGTTGTAAAACTTGACCCCGAATATTGACCTCGCTGCTTGTGGTTTTCGGCGACCATTTGGCATAAAATTCTCTTGTAAAATTGAGATTACATTCTCCCATGTCTCGGAAGATGAAATCAAGATGTAATGCCATGATCTTGGCCAATATGCGCGGCTCCTTCTTTGCTAGGCTTTCCTTGTTTATCAAGTCCACATGAACATATTTTCTTTCCTTGTTGTTCCTATACCATTCCTTCGCTTCCTCCTCAAGAACCCATTTTATTCAAAACATGCGGCGTGGTAATTGCATTGAGGATGATTCTCCTTGGTCTTTGCGGCCACTTTTCTTGCCTTTTTGAGAAGTGGTAGCCTTATCTTTGCCTTGTCTTGCTTTGGGTGCCATTGTACTTGATTAATGCCTTTGGTTGATGTTCTTGTGAAGAATTAGAGCAAAAGGAAATTTTTTGAGATGATTTGGAGAGTATGTGCGGCGCCTAGTTAGGTTTTTCAATGTGTTTATGTTTCAAGACTAAGTCTCATATTTATAGAAAAAGGTTGGGTCGGGTTTTGACCCATTTAAAATCAGTTTTGGAGACAAAAAGTTACCATAGGCGGCGCCTTTAGCTTTGCCTATGCTTGGCATAGGCAGCGCCTTTTGCTTTACCTTTGGTGAGCATAGGCGGCGCCTAGTGCAAAGACTTTAGTGACCATAGGCGGTGCCTTTCACTTTGCATTTGAGATTCAGAGACAAAAGGCTTTAGCATAGGCGGCGCCTATGCTATGGCATACTTGAGCAGGGGCGGCGCCTATGCTATGGCACACTAGATTCCGAGACCTTAGGCCATAGTATAGGCCTTGCCTTGTTCGTGGCCAAGTTTTACCTAGGCCTAGCCTTGTTCGATGCCTATATTTTCATGGGCAATGCTCAATCCATAGCCTTTTGCATCTTCATTCCTAACTTACCACCTTTACCATGCAATCCGTCCAAATCGAAATTTGAAACCGATCTCCTCGTTGTATACCTCTTGCACCTACATTTGCTCAAAACCAATGAAAACGATTAGTACGATGGGTTGCCTCCCACCAAGAGCCTTAGTTTTGGTCGTGGCACGACTCTTCTTTTTGGATTTTTATTAATCAAAAGCAAAACACATACTAGAATGAAAAAAATGAAAAACGATAAACGATGGGTTGCCTCCCATCTAGCGCCTTATTTATTGTCGCGGCACGACATAGTTACCTCGAGTACTTAGACTTCGTCGAGATAAGTGATGGCTATATAATTTATCGAATCAAGAGGACCGATATAGGGTTTAAATCGTTGGCCATTCACTTTGAAGATAACACCATTGGTGTCTTCCAACTCAACTACTCCAGACGAGTAGACTTGGATAACTTTGTATGGACCAGACCACTTGGACTTTAACTTACCTGGGAATATCTTCAATCTGGAGTTCAAGAGAAGCACCATATTATCCTTTTGAAAGTTTCGTCGAATAATCCGCTGATCATGATACTTCTTCATCCGCTCCTTGTATAGGTCCGATCTCTCATAAGCATGTAGACGGAATTCATCCATCTCGTTCAGTTGCTCCAATCTCAGATTCATTGCATCATCCCAATTCAGATTCAATCTCTTTAATGCCCACAATGCCTTATGCTCAAGCTCAATGGGTAAGTGACAAGCCTTCCCATAAACTAGTTGATAAGGGGACATGCCAATTGGTGTTTTGAATGCAGTCCTATAGGCCCATAGTGCATCGTCCAGCTTCCGAGACCAATCTGTCCTATTAACATTTACCATTTTAGCAAGGATTTGCTTGATCTCTCGGTTGGAAACCTCTACCTGGCCGCTATTTTGTGGGTGATAAGGCGTGGCTACCTTATGTTGCTTGACACCATATTTTGCCAACACGGATTTGAATAGCTTGTTGCAAAAGTGAGATCCTCCATCGCTTATAATAGTATGTGGTACTCCAAAGCGAGAGAAGATATTTCTCTTTAAGAATGCTACAACACGCTTTCCCTAATTGTCCGTCAATGCTACAGCTTCAACCCATTTTGAGACATAATCTATAGCAACTAGGATGTACTTCATTCCAAACGAATTTACGAATGGACCCATGAAATCAATACCCCATACGTCAAAGAGCTCTACTTCAAGGATTTTTGACATGGGCATCTCATGGTGTTTCGAAATAGCACCTTGTCTTTGGAATTGGTCGCATCTTCTAACAAAGTCGTAGACATCTCTGAATATCGAAGGCCAATAATATCCACTTTGCAATACCTTTCTTTCTGTTCGATTACCTGCGTGATGTCCACCAACTTGGAAAGTGTGGCATGCTTCCAATATATTAGGCACCTCTACATGGGATATACATGATCGAATAACACCATCCGCACATCGTTGAAACAAATATGGCTCATCCCAAAAGTAGTGCTGTACATCATGCATAGACTTCCTCTTTTGATGGTGAGATAAGTTTGTAGGTATAACATTACTCACCACAAAATTTGCAAAGTCGGTATACCATGGTAATTCTTCCATTGTTGCTGCTAACATCTCCTTATCAGGGAATGCATCATCAATCTCGATTTCAGGTTGCGCCACATGCGCGTTCTCGAGTCTAGACAGATGGTCAGCCACTTGGTTCTCACAACCTCTTCTATCTTTAACCTCAAAATCAAATTCTTGCAACAGCAAAACCCATCGAATTAGTCTTGGTTTTGCATCCTTCTTTGTCATTAGATACCTTAGAGCTGCATGGTCTATATGAACTATCACTTTGGTACCCAACAAATAAGCTCGGAACTTCTCAAACGCATACACAACCGCTAGGAGCTCTTATTCTGCGACAGTGTAGTTATTTTGGGCTTCGTTCAGGACCTTACTCGCATAGTAGATAGGATGAAATAGCTTCTCCTTTCTTTGTCCAAGTACAGCACCAACGGCTACCCCACTAGCATCACACATGACTTCGAACGGGAGAGACCAATCTGGTGCTACCATGATAGGGGCTTCAATTAGTTTTTCTTTAAGGCATTCGAATGCCTTCACACAATCTTCATTGAAGTCAAACTTTGCATCTTTCTCCAAGAGTTTGGACAATGGACTAGCAATTTTGGAGAAGTCTTTGATAAACCGTCGATAGAAACCTGCCTGACCGAGGAAACTACGAACACCTTTCACAGAGATTGGGGGTGGCAGCTTCTCAATAACTTCAATTTTCGCTCGATCCACCTCAATTCCTCTTTCGGAGATTTTATGCCCAAGAACGATACCTTCTTTTACCATAAAGTGGCACTTCTCCCAATTCAGCACTAGGTTGAATTCTACACATCTTTCCAATGCCATGCTTAGGTTTGCCAAGCAAGCTTGATAAGACTCACCAACAACTAAAAAATCGTCCATAAATACCTCCAAAGTGTCTTCAACCATATTAGAAAAAATGGACATCATACATCGCTGAAAGGTGGCTGGTGCGTTACATAGCCCGAATGGCATACGTTTGAAGGCAAACGTACCATATGGGCATGTGAACGTTATCTTCTCTTGGTCTTAGGGAGCAATACAAATCTGATTATAGACGGAATAACCATCTAAGAAACAAAACCATCCTTTCCCCGCTAATCGATCTAGCATTTGGTCCATAAATGGCATTGGAAAGTGATCTTTGAGTGTCCATGAATTTAGCTTTCGGTAGTCCATGCATACCCTCCATCCAGTGATGGGTCTAAGTGGAATAAGCTCATTCTTTTCATTCGCGACCACCGTCATGCCTCCTTTCTTAGGAACACATTGTACCGGGCTTACCCATGTACTATCAGAGATTGGATACACAACTCCTGCGTCTAACCACTTAATTATTTCTTTGTTCACCACTTCTTGCATAGGTGGGTTTAGACGCCTTTGATGCTCAATGGTGGGTGTGCAATTCTCTTCAAGCTGAATCTTGTGTGTACAAATCCCAGGTGGAATACCAATAATATCTGCAATGGTCCATCCAATGGCTCTTATATACTTTCGTAGAATAGAAATGAGTGTTGCAACTTGTTGCTCACCCAAATATGCCGCAACAATGACTGGAAGTGTATTTCCGCTTCCTAAGAATGCATACTTTAAATGACTTGGAAGCTCCTTCAATTCTAACGTGGGTGGCTCTTCAATAGATGGCTTAGCTGGTGGTGTGGGTCGATTTTTGAGATCAAGGTCCAGCTTCTTGGGAGCATGGCGATATGTCCCTAATCCTAATAGAGCACAAATAGCTTCTTCACAATTTTCAGCATCCTTACTCTCACCATTCATAAGCAAAGTCGCCAATGGGTCATCAATCAGCTGCTCCTCTTCAAGTAATTCTTTCTCATCATCAAAGTAAACATCAGCCACCGAGAATACATTTAGCTCTTTGGGGTGTTTCATTGATTTGCAAACATCAAAGCGAACTACTTCTTCATTTATTCGGAATGAAAGATCATTAGTTCTCAAATCAATAAGCACACTTCCCGTAGCAAGGAAAGGGCGCCCCAAGATTATGGGAACTTCTGAATCTGCCTCACAATCCAAAATAACAAAGTCTATCGGAAAGATGAATGAAGAAACCTTTACCAATACATCACATAGAATACCAACAGGTCATTTTACCGACCTATCAGCCATTACGAGCCTCATATTGGTTGGAGTAGGATCACCCAACCCCAACTTTTTATAGATAGATAGTGGCATCAAATTGATGCTGGATCCTAAATCACATAATGCCTTGGCAAAATTTAAAGATCCAACGGTGCAAGGAATAGTGAAAGCACCGGGGTCAACCTTCTTCTAAACTATTGACCGGGTCGCGATTGCGCTGCAGTGATGAACATCATCTTTCAACTCATAACTTGCTGCCCGCTTCTTTGTCAAAAGATCCTTCATAAATTTTGCATACCCAGGTATTTGTTCAAGTGCCTCCACCAACGGAACATTAATGTTCAGTTGCTTTAACATAGTCATGAATTTGCTGAACTTCGTATCATCCGCCACCTTCTTCAATCTTTGAGGGAAAGGTGGTGGTAGGTATGGAATTGTTCTCTCCACGGATTTCTTCTCCTCTTGCTTCTGTGTTTCAATTTTTTTAGGTTGCAAATCATTGGGGTTGACGTCATGGACGTCGTGGCCTTGTTCTGCGGATGCTTCTCCTTTTGCTTTATCATCAATATCCGCTGCTTCATCAACCACTTGCTTACTTTTTGCTGAAGTTTCCAGCACCTTACCACTTCGGGTAGTAATGGCCATGCATGACCCATCATTCCTTGGGTTTTGCATAGTATTGCTAGGTAAAGTGCCATCCTTTCTTTGATTGAGTACTGCTGAAAGTTGGCTCAATTGCTGCTCTATTTGCTTGATTGAAGTGGAATGAGAATCAACTATTTGTTTCATAGAGGACAAATCATTAACTACCTCCGTTACTCCCGCGCTTGTTGCTTCCACTCCTTTCAATATTTTAGCCAGCATGTCTTCCATACTTCCAAAATTAGATGTGGTGGCGTCACGTCTTCCAGGGGGAACGTACAAAACACTCTTTTCATTCTTGTTCTTCCAACTTCGTTGGTCCTTGTTTCCAGATTTATCATAGTAGTTCCAACCTTGGTTTCCTTGGGTATTCCCTCAGAAACCCCCTGATTGTTTAAGTAGTTGGCCTCTTCTTCCGAATCAGATTCATCTCTTCCTTTTGACGCAATAGCTTTGACTTTTTCGATCTTCCCTGATAATAAATGCTTTGTAAGAAGATCCATTTGTGTTTTCATGTGCGCCATATCTTGATCACGTTCTTCTTCTCTTTTTCTTTGGTCTGCAGTCATGCCAATAGATAAAGTGGGCTTGCTACCACAAAATCCCTGGTATGCCAAACTCTACTTTGCTTCGTCATACGATCTAACATATTGCTTGCTTGACCAAAGGTGAGGTCCATAAAAGATCCTCCAGCTGCATTATCCACCACTGGTTTAGTTATTGAATTCAAGGCTCTGTATAATATCTCCATTAGGTGAACATTAGTCATGTGATGGTTTGGGCATCTCACTAGCTTTGTCTTGAACCTCTCCCATGTTTCATGAAGGGCTTCAGTTGGAAGCTGACGAAAGTTGCTGATTTCATCTCTCAATTGTGCTCTTTTGGATGGCGGAAAGAATCTTTCTAGGAAAGCATCTCTCAATTGCCTCTAATTTGTAATAGAATAAGGAGTCAACCCATTCAACCATAGAGTTGCCTCCCCAGACAGAGACAATGGAAATAGACGTAATCGAATTGCATTCTGACCAACACCAGGATTGTCAAACGACTTACATGTAGAAATAAAGTTGATGAGATGCATATTCGGATCATCGCCTACTAGTCCACCAAATAATCCCTTGAGTTGCAATAACTGAATCATGGTGCTTGTGATGTTGAACTTGGCTCCGGGCGCTAATGGTGGAGGAATAATGGCTCCTGTGGCTCCGGCTCCATCAAGATCATCATCATCGTCGTCAAAAGCTGGTTGCATGGGTTGGCGATCCTACCTAAACCGAGCTTGACGACCTCTTCTATTGGCAGGTGTTGCAATTTCAGCATCATGCCTTGGGTTTAGTAACTCGTCATCACCTAAATCCTCATCATCAGGATTTGTTGCTCGCCCAAGGTTATCAATGTTTTGTTGGTGTACTTGGGCGGAGGCAAGAGTAGCTAATCTCGCCTGCTCCTATTGAGCAGCCATTCTTTCAATTTCCGTTTGTGCCTCCATTCTGCCAATTCATTGTGGTTCAGGATTGATAGGTAATAACGGTTGACTAGAACTTCGAGTATGGGGCATGCACTGAATAAAAACCTGCAGTAAACAAAAACAAAAACTAAAAGTAAAAGTACAAGAATCTTTGACCAAAGGGTCTAGTAATTATCACAAACTTAATTGACACTCATATTCCCCGGCAACGATGCAAATTTTTTGATAACGCTTAATCTACAGCTCTCGTAGGAGTGTAAAGCGGTCTTAGTCAAATATAGAACCCAACTGGGTTGGGTATCCATCCCTCCGGAAATAGCTTCGTCAACAAGTAAGCAACGATTACTAGACTTTTAGTACAAGTCTCGTAAAAAGGGGGGATTGTAATATGTAACCAAAATATTAAAGTAAAAACTGAAAATAGCAAAGTAAAAAGAAAGAATGTTTAGTTGGTTGTAAAACAATGAGAATTGAAGAGTTGGGGTTATGTCCACCTTCTGAGTTTACGTCTCTATTAACTATGAGTTATGCGGAATTCATACATGCATGTGCTTATAGAGAATTGTATTCGATGGTAAATCCAGGCGTCTTTCGACCTATTCGAGGATTATTTCACTTTAACTCTTTCGAGCTTAAAGCGTATCTAACGGTACAAATTCTCCATGAGGTTAATCCAGTTATGACACTAACTTTTTAATAGGGGATGGGACCCTACTACCTTGACATTATCTCTTTTCCAGACATATAACTTTTCTTTCGAACAAGTTAATGCTATACTGGCGTATTCTTGCATTTGCAACCACAAAGAATTTAGATTAGGATGAAGAGAATAATGATATAAGCAGCATACGTGTCACAAACTCACAAACTCATAGCAAAAGATAGTATCTCATTCGGCTTCCATAACCCCAATAGAGAGGTTTAGTTACCCATGAGTGCGAAGGAAATCTCAATAGATACTGTTATTATACCACAATAAAGGTTTTGTGTAGTAGTAGTGTGGTAGGCATTAGGCGTGAATTCCTAGCAAAGTAACATTTCTCTTGTTACAGAAATTAAGAATTGAATAGATGAATAGAAGAAGAATAAAAAGTAAAATTAAAAGTAGTAGTGAATGAATTGTAAGGTAAGATGAGAGTTGTTGTCAAGTAGAATGAATAAAAATCTCTAGCAAAATATGGTATTTATAATACCTATATCCTATTCCTACTAAGCTAATGAAATACTTAACCCAATTGTACTAGGTTAATTTATCATTATCCTAATCCTAATAAATTACTGCTAGTCCCCAAAGTCTTCAGAATTGCTATTTTAGCCCGGGATAGATTTTCCATGGGCCACTTTTGGTCCTTGGCGTCCAAGACTCCCTTTTCTCCTTTCGTGAAGCTTTCTTTGGCGTCAAATTATCCATAAAATGCTGAATTCTGCATCATTTATACTTGAAACTTTGCTTATCATGTTCGTTAGCTCACTTACAGGAAAAAGGACTAAAAGTGCATGAAATATATAATTTGTTCTCAAAACATTGCTAAAATATGGGTAAAATATAGCACTATAGGCGTGTAAATTCACCTATCATCATTGGATCCCAGGACACGTCTCTCCTATATGACCCCACTTATGGATGTGAATTTCAAATTGAGTCCCAAAAATATTCTTGAGTGTTTCCAAGTCTCCACACTAGTAGAGGAGTCAGTTATTGCTAAACAAGTGTTTAAAGGTTGTCCTGTTACTGTTCTTCATAAAGTCATACTTGCTGATTTAATAAAGTTAGACATGGTGGATTTTGACATTATTTTGGGTATGGATTGGTTTCATTCTTATTATGCATCCATAGGTTGTTGTACCCATGTATTTAAATTTCAGTTCCCTGATGAGCCAATTTTTGAGTTGTCCAGGAGTTCGGTATCTCCCAAGAGTCATATTATCTCCTATCTCAAAGCCAAAAAGCTAATATCCAAGGGTTGCATCTATCACCTAGTTAGAGTCAAAGACACTAAGTCCGAGGCTCTAACTATTCAGTTAGTCGATATTTTTAATGAGTTTCCAGATGGTTTTTGGAAGATCTCCTAGGGGTACCTCTCCATAGAGAGATAGAATTTGGGATTGGCCTTCTTCCTGACACACGTCCCATTTCTATTCTGCTATATCTTATGGCACCATCTGAGCTAAAGGAGTTGAAAGAGCAACTCAAAGATCTTTTAGACAAAGTTTTCTTAAGGCCCAGTATTTCTTATTGGGGCGCACCTGTTCTATTCGTGCGAAAGAAAGATGGTTCTTTGCGTATATGCATTGACTATGTCAGATAAACAAGGTCAAAGTCTTAAGTAAGTACCCTCTTTCGAGAATTAACAACCTATTTGATCAGTTACAAGGTGCGATTTATTTCTCCAAGATAGACCTTAGATTCATTTATCATCAACTTAAAGTGAGGGATGTGATATTCCAAAGACAGCCTTCCAAACCTGCTTTGGTCACTTTGAGTTTCTAGTCATCTCTTTTGGGCTAACCAATCCCCAACAGCTTTTGTGGACTTCATGAGTAGAGTGTTCAAGAAATATCTTGATATATTTGTTATAGTGTTCATAGATGACATCCTTGTCTACTCCCGCAGTGAGCATGATCATGCAAATAACCTTAAAATTGTCTTGAAAACTCTTAGAGGTCAGCAATTGTTCTCAAAATTTAGTAAGTGTGAATTTTTGCTAAGGTCTGTAGCCTTTCTGGGTCATATTGTTTTAGCCTAAGGTATTAGAGTTAATCCCCAAAAGACAGAAGCTATAAGAAATTGGCCTAGACCTATCTCTCTATCTAACATTAGAAGTTTCTTGGGTCTAGAGGGCTATTACCGCCGTTTTGTTGAAGGTTTCTCTTCTATTGTGTCTCCCATTACCCGATTGACTTAAAAGAAAGTTAAGTTCCAGTGGTCAAATTCCTATGAGAAGAGTTTTGAGGAGTTAAAGACTCGACTTACTTCAGCCCCTGTGTTGACCTTTCTTGATGGACAGATGGTTTTGTGGTGTATTATGATACCTCTACAGATGGTTTAGGTTGTGTGTTGATGCAAAAAGGTAAGATTATATACTATGACTCGAGACAGTTAAAGAAGAATAAGAGGAATTACCCAACCCATGATCTTCAGTTAGCTGTTATGGTCTTTACTTTGAAAATCTGGAGACATTATCTTCATGGTGTTTATGTTAATGTGTTTACTAATCATTAGAGCCTATAGTATATGTTTACTCAGAGGGAGTTGAATCTTAGGCAGAGGATGTGGTTAGAGTTGTTAAAATACTATGATATGAGTGTGTTGTATCACTCGGGCAAGGCCAATGTAGTGGCGAATACCCTTAGCAGATTGTCTATAGGTAGTATTGCTCATGTAGAGGAAGGTAAGAAAGATTTAGCTCATGATGTTCATTGTCTAGATAGATTGGGTGTTAGGTTCCTTGATTCAGCTGAGGGATGTACTTTGGTGCAAAGTAGTTCCGAATCCTCTTTAGTTTCAGAAGTAAAGGAGAAGCAAGATAGAGATCCTAGTTTGGTCAGACTGAAGGAGGCAGTTAAGGACCAAAAGGTAGTGGTTTTCTGCTAAGGGGGAGATGTTGTGTTGACATTGTAGGGTAGATTGTGAGTTTTGTGTGTTAATGATCTGAGGCAGAGGATTATGGATAAAGCGCATGGCATGCGGTATTCTATTTATCATGGCACTACCAAGATGTACCGCGACTTATGGGAAATCTATTGGTGGAATGGTATGAAGAAGGATATAATTGAGTTTGTAGCAAAGTATGCAACGTTCTAACAGGTTAAGGTAGAGCACCAAAGACCTGATGGTGTGATCCAAGAGTTTGGTATACCCACTTGAATGTGAGAGGTGGTTAATATGGACTTCATGACCGGGTTACCTCTTTTGTGTCATCACCATGATTCTATTTGAGTTGTTATTGATAGGCTGACTAAGTTCGCGCACTTTTTGCCGGTGCATACATCTTATACAACTGAAGATTATGCTAGATTATATATTGAGTAGTTAGTCAGGCTGCGTGGAGTTCCCTCATCTATTATTTCGGATAGGGGAACTTAATTTCTTCTCAGTTTTGGAGGGCATTTCAGCAAGGTCATAGTACCCAAGTTCTTTTGAGTTCCAATTTTCATCCGCAGATAGATGGTCAGGCTGAGAGGACCAACCAGACCCTAGAAGATATGTTGAGAGCATGTGCTCTTGATTTTAAAGGTAGTTGGCATAAACATTTGCCATTGATAGAGTTTGCGTGTAACAATAGTTACCATGCAAGCATCGGGATGGTACCATTTAACGCCTTGTATGGTAGAAGATGTAGATCATCCATAGGTTGGTTTGAAATGGGTGAAGCTGCTGTGATTGGCTCTGATTCAGTTTTGAAGCTATGGAAAAATTTAAGTTGATTAGAGAGAGGATAAAGATAGTTCGGAGTCGTCAAAAGTCATATGCCAATATGAGGAGAAGAGATCTTGAGTTTGAATTAGGTGATTTGATGTACTTGAAGATCTCACCCATGAAAGGGGTGAAGAGGTTTGGTAAAAAGGGAAAGCTTAGTCCCCGTTATGTTGGCCCGTATAGAGTTTTGAGTAGTGTTGGGAAAGTAGCCTATATGGTTGAGTTGCCTGCGAAGTTTTCATCCGTTCATCCTATTTTTCATGTCTACATGCTTACAAAGCATATTGGTGATTCCGTTGTGATAGATCCTTCAGAGAGTGTTGATATTTAGAATTGTCCTTCATTCGATGAGATTCCTGTTGAGATCCTAGATTTTTAGTTCTGTAGAATGAGCAACAATGAGGTTCCCTTGGTCAAAGTGTCGTGGCGGAACCACTCAGTTGAGGGCGCTACTTGAGAGGCATAAGCATACATTCGAGCCAAGTACCCGTACCTTGTTTCCATAAGTTCAACTCGATCCAAAGGTATTATTCTTCCTTAATTCATCCCTTCTAATCTAAAGTCCAGCTATATATCTATTCTTGCATGAGTTCTTGCAATTTCCTAGGCATTTAAGAGTTTAGAAAGATTTTGAGCTTGTTTAGCAAATTTCTTTAGCTATGTGTAATCTAGTTTTCCTGTGTTCCTAGTCTAACTAGTGACATTCTAGGATGAATGTTTCCAAGGTGAAGATATTGTAAGACCCCGCAAAATTCCTTTGTAGTTCGGGCCTTGTCAAGTGAAGTGTAATTCCCGCCCTAAAATATTGAGAAGTGACTTCCCAAGTTATTGGTGTTTAAACCAAATAGAATTTTTTTAAATTTGACTTTTTGTCATGTAGAGAATTTAATTATCTTTTCGATGATACAAATTTTATCCAAGTCTGGCATCACGATGAGAGTTATGGCCATTTTACTGAAAGTTATTAGAACCGCTCCGGTGCGAAGGACGATCCAATGGACCGTCAATCAGACCATTGCAACAATGGAAATAACTCCCTTTCTTGGCTCTAGTACGACGTCCTGGATGACGGACCGTCAAGGCTGCGATGGACTGTCGTTAAGACCGTAGACGATGAGGCAGTGTGGCCTCATCCTGGCCAATGTGCAACGGATGATTCAATGGACCCTTGAGTTTGCGATGGACCATCGCTGAGACCGTCACATAAAGGCAGTGTATTCATTTCTGACCAACGTGTAATGGACGATCTGATGGACCATCAGGCTAGCGACGGACCGTCGCTCAGACCATCATAGCCCCCGTTCAGTATTTTAAGTTGTTGTTAAAAGGGACTCTTTGGTATGTCAATTCTTTAATCAACCAGATATATTCCAAATGAAGCAAATGACTTTATTCATCATCCAAAAGACAAGAAAGCTAGGGTTTCTCCCTCAAGATCAAATCTAAAACCGTTCTCCAAGAAATCCAAGAACTCACCATAAATTCAACAAATTGAGTTGAGATTTAAGTTCACCAAGTTCAAGGGTTGCAAGAACTCTCTCTCAAGATTAGGAAAAAGAGTTTGAAACAAGATTGTTCATCCAATTTTAAAATCGAAGGTATATGGGGTTTTGAAAAAGGGTAATCCTTCCACCCTTGTGCCAAAAGGCTAATTTAAACTATATTTTTCTGCAATCTATGAAACTTTACATGATATTGAAATAGGGTCTTTAACCCATTGTTATTGATTGCAATATCTTGATGTTTCCCTTGAATTTAACGTCAAATAGCATGATTATGCATGTTTTCCTAAGAAATTGAACCTGGTTTATACCCTATGTTGTTACTCCTTGAGAATTTAAGAGTTTCAATGTTCTAGAAATTGAAGTATATAAGTATGTTGATATTTTGAGACAAATTGCTGTAACTTCCAGATTTCTACATGATTTATGAATCTATATTCTATCTATTATGTATTATGATGAGTTTTAACTTGAGAGTGAATTATATGTCATTAATCCCTACTTGAGACTTGCAATTTTATGAACTATAGTTGTATAAGCACCCATTATTTGAGTATTTGAAAATTATTGAGTAATGTTTTGACCTATTGGTCATAGAGTTTTGAAGTCCACTTTACCATTTGAGATAACAAATTTGAATGTTGGGTTTTTATGAACTATGAGATTATTTTGAAAGTAGATTTCCATGAGATGAGTGAGATAAACTAAAGTGAGTAGTATTTAGCACTTAGTTTGTTAAGTTACCACGATTTTTTACCCCAGAACTACATACCATCGTAGGTTTGAGATTTTGGGACTGAGGCCGAGATAAGTGATCACTGAATTGAGGTTATACTCCTTGGCAAGAGTATGATGCCTCTCCCCAATGTGAGTTTTTTTTCTTATAAGGATAAGACGTTGGACTCCATGTAGCTCGCATGGTTTATGTCAGTAATGAGAACCTCCCTACACTAAAGTATTTTTCATTGAGATAGAATCTTTTCCCTAAAGCTTTGAGATGAGATATTTTCAAAAGTGAACGAATTGCGTTTGAGTATTTTCCAAAGAAGGAAGTAATTTTCTCTACTAATAAGAGTTGATCATAAGTTTTTAAACCAAAGTCATATGATTAGGAGTTCCAAGTGTTTGAGTTCAAAAGAGTTATAAGTTCTTGAGAAATAAAGAAGTATTACTCTCCATGAGATATATGCATTAGTTAAAAGTATTATTTAAATCTTCCTTCATCCTATGAGTAATGAGATAAGAGGAGAGCACAGATTTTAAAGCCAAAGTATAACGACTCATGTTTGTGTTACATGTTTCATTCTACATGATTTATGAGCTTTAGATTTTAGACTTATTCAAGCCATGCGAGTCATTCCTATTTGCATGTATGATTTGATTAAAGAGTATTGATATTGTTTTAGGTGAATGCAGAATCCCCCATATAGTTAGTACATTCCCAAGTGCTGATCCACATATATGTCAATGTAATACATTGCCTTATAATGTATGTTCAGGTGCTCAGTCCCAGCCTCGTCAGTAATTCTTGAGTACCTTCATCTACATTTCTACATTTGTGAGTCGTTATGGTTCGAGCACCTATCTTCAGATATTTCATTATTCGAGTGATTAAGTTATTACTTTTAGTTCTATTTGAGTCAATTGGGGACCTGTCCCAATGTCTTTCGAGTTCATATAGTAATACAGGCTTCGTCAGACTTGTTATCAAACTATGGTTGTATTGAGATTTCCAGTATTGTGATCATTTAGACCAACTATTACCTCTATATTCTCTTTCATTTGTTATGACAGTGCTAGTATTTTGTATATTTCTTCTTGAATGAGCTATTATGAGAAGTGATAGGCTCAAAGGGTTAGCTTGGGGATACATATAGTCCTAAGCATCATGTGACGTCCTAGGAGGTGATTTTGGAATGTTAGAAACTCGGTATCAAAGCCTAAGGTTATAAAGGAGTTTGAGGGAGTCTAACAAGCCACGTTGAGTAGAGTCTTGATCAACGGTGTATAGTGCACCATATCTATGAGAAAGAGGCTAAAATATATTTTAGGAACAAGTTGTTTCTTTCTTTTAGATTCCATCGTACATGCAGTTGTACCTTTTCTCTAATAATTCATGCTCTTCTATTTCAGAAAATGCCTCTCTAAAGAGCGAATACCCACAGAAAAGATGATGAGCAACCACTACTTGTTGATCCTTTGAATGACAATGTGTCTCATCCTGAGTTTTTGGTGGCCTTTCAGGCATTAGACAAAGCAGTAATCGCTAATGTTCAAGGTAATAACTAAGCCATAGTTCCAAATTAGCAGGAAGGTGATGTAGTTTTTTCTAGGATTCATGATTTTATGTGGATGAATCCGCCAGAGTTTTATGGGTCTAAGAAAGGTAAGGACCCACAGTTGTACCTTGAGGAGTAGAGAAAAATTACGCAGGTGATGCATATTTCTAAGGAAAAAAGTGTTGAGTTTGTGTCTTATAGGTTGAAGGTCATAGCTTATGATTGGGTTGTATCTTGAAGGAAGGGTAGAGGTGAGGATGTTGCTCCTATGTCTTGGTAGGTGTTCCAAGATGTATTCCTAGACAATTTCTTTCTACTTGAGATAGGGGAAACAAGGATTGAGGAGTTGATGAACTTGAGGAAGGGCTCTATGACTATTAAGGAGTACTTCTTGAAGTTTAACCAGTTGGCCAAGTATTCTCCTGATTTGATTTCTGACACTCGAGCTAGTATGAGCAAGTTCATGACATGTGTTTCCTGTTTGGTGCTGAAAGAGTGTAGGACTGCGATGATGCATAAGGATATGAACCTATTTAGGTTGATGATTCATGCACTACAGATAGAGATGAATAATATTAGAGAGCGCGATAGAGTGAGGGGTAACAAGAGGGATAGATCTAAGCAACATGATTATAGTCAGCCTAGGTTCCATGGAGGAAACCACCCTCATTTTTCAGAGACGTTCTTCTATTCCAGTGCCTTCATCGGCTAGTATTCCTGTTCCTAGAGGCAGGTAGGAGCAAGGGAGAAGGTCTATTATGTCTAGGTCATAGAACAGTGTTGGTAATAGGCCGTGTTATACTTCGTGTGCTAAGTGTGGTAGGGATCATCCCGGTGAGTGTTTTACAGATTTGAGGGGTTTTTCTGGTTTTGGAAAGCAGGGCCATAGATGTAGAGATTGTCCGCATGCTAGGCAAGGGACCATAGATGCCCGACCTCAGGCACAGTCTATTAGTACACCAGCTCCTGTCCCTCGTCCCGCCCCTGTTCAGGGCACTTCCTTTAGTACTGCTGGCGGTCAACGCCAAAATAGATTCTATGCCTTACCATCCCATCCGGAGTAGGAGGACTCTCTCGATGTTGTTATGGGTATGCTCCACATCTTTTTTTTTTTGATGTTGATGTATTGTTGGAACCTGGGTCAAGTCTCTCCTATGTCCCCGTTTATGGCTGTGAATTTCAAAATAAGTCCTAAAAATATTCCTGAGCCTTTTCTAGTCTCTACAACAGTGGGGGAGTCAATTGTTGCTAAACAAGTATATAGAGATTGTCATGTTACTATTCTTCATAGAGTCATACTTGCTGATTTGATAGAGTTAGACATGGTGTATTTTGACCTTATTCTGGGTTTGGATTGGCTTCATTCTTATTATACATCAATAGAGTGTCGTACCCATCTGGTTAAGTTTCAATTCCCTGTTCTGCTAATTTTTGAGTGGTTTGGGAGTTTGGTATCTCCCAAAAGTTATTTTATCTCCTATCTCAAAGCCATAAAGCTAATATACAAGGGATGCATCTATCATCTAGTAAGAGTCAAAGACACTAAGTCCAAGGCTCAGACTATTAAGTTAGTTGATATTGTTAACGAGTTTCCAGATATTTTTTTGGAAGATCTCCCAGGGGTAACCACCAATAGAGAGATAGTATTTGGGATTGACCTTCTTTCTTACACTCGTCGCATTTCTATTCAACCATACCGTATGGTACCTGCTGAGCTTTAGGAGTTGAAATAGCAATTCAAAGATCTTTTAGACAAAGTTTTCATAAGGGCCAGTTTTTGTCCTTAGGGCGTATCTGTTTTATTCGTGCAGAAGAAAGATGGTTCTTTGCGTATTTGCATTGACTATAGTCATCTTAACAAGGTCATAGTAAAAAATAAGTACCCTCTTTTGAGAATTAATGACCTGTTTGATCAATTGTAAGGTGCGAGTTGTTTATTCAAGATAGACCTTAGATCTATTTATCATCAACTTAAAGTGAGGGAATGTGATATTCCAAAGACAACCTTCCAAATCCGCTGTGCTCACTTTGAGTTTCTAGTCATGTCTTTCATGCTAACCAATGCCCCAACAACTTTTATGAACCTCAGGAATCGAGTGTTCAAGCAATATCTTGATATGTTTGTTATAGTATTCATAGACGACATCCTTGTCTACACCCGTATTGATCATGATCAAGTAAATCACCTTAGAATTATCTTGCAAACTCTTAGAGGTCACCAGTTGTTCACTAAATTTAGTAAGTGTGAATTTTGGCTAGGGTGTGTAGCCTTTTTAGGTCATATTATTTCAGTCGAAGGTATTAGAATTGATCCCCAAAAGATAGAAACTATAAGAAATTGGCCTAGACCTATCTCTCCACCTGACATTAGAAGTTTCTTGGGTCTACTGGGATAGTACCGCGTTTTGTTAAAGGTTCTCTTCTATTGTGTCTCCCATGACTCAGTTGCCCGAAAGAAAGTTAAGTTCCAGTGGTCAGATTCCTATGAGAAGAGTTTTTAGGAGTTGAAGGCTTGACTTAATTTAGCCCCTATGTTGACCTTGCTTGATGGTACAAATTGTTTTGTGGTGTATTGTGATGCCTCTAGAGTTAGTTTGGGTTATGTGTTATGCTAAGAGGTAAGTTTATAGCCTATGCCTCTAGATAGTTAAATCTGAATGAGACGAATTAACCATCCCATGATCTTGAGTTAGCTGCAATGGTCTTTCCTTTGAAAATCTGAAGACACTATCTTTATGGTGTTTATATTGATGTGTTTTCTGATCATAAGAGCCTGCAGTATGTATTTACCTAGAGGAAGTTGAATCTTAGGCAGATAATGTGGTTAGAGTTGTTAAAAGACTATGATATGAGTGGGTTTCATCACCCGAGCAAAGCCAATGTAGTGGCGGATGCCCTTAACTGATTGTCTATAAGAGTGTTTCTCACGTAGAGGAAGGTAAGAAAGAGTTAGCTCGTGATGTGAATTTTCTGGATAAATTCGGTGTTAGGTTGCTTGATTCAGCTGAGGGAAGTACTTTGGTGCAATGTAGTTCCGAATCCTCTTTAGTTTCAGAAGTGAAGGAGAAGCAAAATAGAGATCCTAGTTTGGTCAGACTGAAAGAGGTAGTTAAGGACCAAAAGGTAGAGGTTTTCTCCTAAGGGGGATATGGTGTGATGAGATTGCTTGGTAGATTATGTATTTCATCTGTTAATGATCTGAGGTAAAGGATAATGGATAAAGAAAATGGCGCTCGGTATTGTATTCATTGGCACTACCAAGATGTACCAGAATTTACGGGAAATCTATTGGAGGAATGTTATGAAGAAAGATATTGTTGAATTTGTAGCAAATTGTGCAACATGCCAACAGGTTAAGGTAGAGAACCAAAGACCTGGTGGTGTGATGCAAGAGTTTGGTATACCCACTTGGAAATGGGAAGTGGTGAATATGGACTTCGTAATCAGGTTACCTCTTTTGTGTCATCATTATGATCCTATTTGGGTTGGTGTAGACAGCCTGACTAAGTCCGTGCACTTCTTACCCTATATACATCTTATAAAGCTAAGGATTATGCTAGATTGTATATCCAGGAGTTAGTTAGGTTGCACAGAGTTTCCTCATTTATTATTTCGGATAGGGGTACTAAATTTACTTTTCAGTTTTGGAGGGCATTTTAGCAGAGTCTTAGTACCTAAGTTCTTTTGAGTTCTGCTTTTCATCCGCAGACAGATGGTCAGTCTGAGAGAACCATTTAAACCCTCAAAGATATGTTGAGGGCGTGTGTTCTTGATTTCAAAGGTAGTTGGGATGAGCATTTACCATTGATAGAGTTATCCTAAAACAATACTTACCATTCTAGCATCAGGATAGCACCATTTGAGGCCTTGTATGGTAGAAGATGTAGATCACCCATAGGTTGGTTTGAAGTGGGTGAAGCTTCCGTAATTGGGCCTGATGTAGTGTTTGAAACTATGGTGAAAGTTAAGGTGATTAGAGAAAGGTGAAAGATAGCTTAGAGTCGTTAAAAGTCATATGCCAATGTGAAGAGAAGAGATCTTAAGTTTGAAAGGGTGATTTGGTGTACAAAAAGAATTCACCCATGAAAGTGGTTAAGAGGTTTGGTAAAAATGAAAGCTTAGTCCCAGTTATGTTGGCCCGTATAGAGTTTTGAGTCATGTTGGAAAAGTAGCCTATGAGGTTGAGTTGCCTGCGGAGTTGTCAGCCGTTCATCCTATTTTTTGTCTCTATGATTAAGAGGCATATTAGTGATTCCATTGTTGAAGATCCTTCAGAGAGTGCTGATATTTAGAACAATCTTTCATTCAATCATATTCCCATTGATATCCTAGATTTTCAGATCCGTAGACTGAGGAACAAAGAGGTTCCCTTGGTCAAAGTGTTGTGGCGGAACCAGTCAGTTGAGGGCGCTACTTGGGAGGCAGAAGAAGACATATGATCCAAGTACCCGAACCTTTTTTACTCAAGTTAATATCTATCCAAAGGTATTATTCTTCCTTAATTCAGCCCTTCTAATCTAAAGTTCAGCTATATATCTATTCTTGCACGAGTTCTTGCAATTTTCATGGTATTCAAGAGATTAGAAAGATTTTGAGACTGTTTAGCAAATTTCTTCAGCTATGTGTGCTCCATTTTTCCAGTGTTCCTAGTCTTATTAGAGATATTTGTGGACAAATATTTCCAATAAGGTGATATTGTATGACCCTGCAAAGTTCCCTCGAAGTCCGAACCTTAGAACGTGTCAAGTAAAGTGTAATTCCTACCCTAAAAGATTGACAAATGACTTCCTAAGTGATTGGTTTTTAAAACATATAGAATTTTCTTAAATTTGACCTTTTGTCATGTAAAGAATTGAATTAGCTTTCCAATGATACCAATTTTGTCCAAATCCGGTAAGGGGGTGAGCAGTTATGGCCGTTTTACTAAGAGTTGTCGGAACCTCCCCGATGCAATGAATGATCCAATGGACCATCTAGTTTGTGATGGACCATCGCTCATACAGTTGCAATAAAGGCAGTAAATCCCTTTCCTGGCCCAAGTATGACCGCCAGGACGACGGACGGTCAGGCTAGCGACGGACCGTCGCTTCGACCGTCACAGCCTTTGTTCAGTATTTTAAGTCATTTTTAAAAAGGAATATTCTGCCTTTCCACTCTTTTATCAACCAGATATATTCTAAACAAAGCAAATGACTTCATTCATCATCCAAAGCATAAGAGAGCGAGGGTTTATCCTTTAAGATCAAATCTAAAACTCTTCTCTTAGAAATCGATGAACTCACCACAGATTCAACTAATTGAGTTGAGATTTAAGTTCCCCAAGTTCAAGGGTTGCAAGAACCCTTTCTCAAGAGTAGGAAGAAGAGTTTGAAGCAAGCTTGTTCATCCAAATTCAAAATCTATGGTAGGTGGGGTTTTGAACAAGGGTAATCCTTTCACCCTTGTGCCCAAAGGCTTATTTAAACTATATTTTTCTGCAATCTATGAGACTTTACATGATATTGAATTAGGGTATTTCACCCATTGTTATTGATTGCAATATCTTGATTTTTCTGATGAATTGAAAGTTAAATAGCATGATTTTGCATGTTTTCTTAAGAAATTGAACCTTGTTTTATACCCTATGTTTTTACTCCTTGAGAATTTAAGAGTTTCGATGTTCTGAAAATTGAAGTATATGAGTATGTTAATATTTGAAACAAATTTCTGTAACTTCTACATTTCTACATGAATTGTGAATCTATATGCTATATATTATGCATTATGATGAGTTTTAACTTAAGATTGAATTATGGTTCAATAAGCCCTACTTGAAACTTGCATTTTTATGAACTATGATTCTATAAGCACCCATGATTTGAGTATTTTGAGATTATTGAGAAATTTTTTGGCCAAATGGTCATAGAGTTTTGACATCCACTCTACCACATGAGATTACAGATTTGATTGTTGGGTTCTTATGAACCATGCGATTATTTTGATAGTGGATTTCCATGAGATGAGCGAGATAAACTAAAAGGAGTAGTATTTAACACCGAGTTGGGTAAGTTACCATGGTTTCTTACCCAAGAACTACGTGCCACCATAGGTTTGAGATTTGGGCCTGAGACTGAGATGATTGGGCCCGAGTCTATGATAAGTTATCACTGAATTAAGGTTATACTCCTTGGCAAGAGTTTGACGCCTCTCCCCAACGTGAGGTTTCTTCCTTAGGAGGACAAGACGTTGGACTCCATGTAGCTCGCATGGTTTATGTTAGTTAATAGAACCTCCCTAAAATAAAGTATTTTCTATTGAGATAGAATATTTTCCCTAAAGCTTTGAGATGAGATATTTTCTAAAGTGAACGAATTTCTTTTGAGTATTTTCAATAGAAGGAAGTAGTTTTCTATGCTAATAAGACTTGATCGTCAATTTTTAAACCAATGTCATATGATTCAAACTTCTAAGTGTTTCATTTTAAAAGAGTTATAAGTTCTTGAGAAATAAAGAAGTTTTACTCTCCATGAGACATATGCATGAGTTGAAAGTATTATTTAAAGATTCCTTCGTCCTATGAGTAATGACAAAAAGAGTAGAGCGCAGATTTTTAAGCTAAAGTATAATGACTCATGAGATTTGTGTTACATGCTTCATCCTACATGATTTATGAGCTTTACATTCTAGACTTATTCAAGCCTTGTAAGTCGTTCCTATTTGCATGCATAATTTTGTTAAAGAGTATTGATATTGGTTTATTTAAATGCATACACCCTCTAATACTCAGTACATTCCCAAGTGCTGATCCACATATACGTCTATGCGCTAAATTCTCTTATAATGTAGTTTTAGGTGCTCAATCCCAGCCTCGTCAATAATTCTCGAGTACCTTTGTCTATATTTCTATAATGGTGAGTCCTCATAGTTTGAGGACCTATGTTTAGACATTTCAGTATTTGAGTATTATGTTATTACATTCATTTCTGTTGGAGTATATTGGGGACCTATCCAACGGTTTTCGTGTTCATGGAGTAGTAGAGGCTTTGTCGGACTTGTTTTCAGACTGTGGTTATGGTGACATTTCCAGTATTGTGGTCATTTGGACCGAGTATTACCTTCGTATTTTCTTTCATTTGATCTGACAGTGCCAGTGTTTTGTATATTTCTTATTGAATGAGCTATTATGAGAAGTGATATGCTCAAAGGGTCAACTTGGGGCTACTTGTATCCCTAAGCACCGTGTGATGTCCTGGGAGGTGATTTTGGGTCGTTAGAATCTTGTTCAAGGTAGAAATTTAATCATTCATTCTGACTTTGTTCTTTGTACTATGAAGTTAACTTTGAGATGCCCATAATCTTAGTGAGACCATTTTTTCCATAGGTGAGCATTGGTGGATATGTAAAAGGGGATCTTAAGTTTAGGTTGAGTAATAAGGATTTGAACCTTAATGTTGAAAGAACCATGAAGCAAACCACTAACAAGAGAGTGGTCTCAATAATAACTTGTATTGATGATCCTAGAGACCATTTCTATGGTTACCTTTATGAAGTCAGAGTAATCAAGGAACTCACATCATGCCACAATGTTAAATAAAGCGCTTTATGGGAGGCAAATGAAGGTATCTTATTATTCTTACATATGTGTCAGTTTTGGACGCCTAGTGAGTCAAGATATGTAATGTTTTCTATAATGTTTTCATGAACCGGTGTTTCTTATTTTTTTGGCCACGATATGATTGTAGCAACGTTTGTATAGAGAAATATTATGGCTTATTGTGTTTTTTTTCATATCGTGTTGTGCTTTTTGTGTAACTATGAGAAAAATGAGTATCTACGGTTGGTGATGTACTTTGTTTTAATTTTTGTTAAAAAATGATACCCCTTTTGAAAAATTTGTTTTGGAACAGTGTGATATGTATATAGTTGTGAACATTGTGAATCTTGTTATAACATTAGAATTAGGGACACAATAATCATAGCTAACAATTGTATATACTATATAGGTAGTAGGTTGGTATACTACCCTGTGCCATGTATGTGAGATTCTTACTTTGTTCCCTTTGTGTGTTCAATCCAAAACATGGTTGGTTAGTCTTGCCTAGATTATAGGATCGTTGGTTAGGAAAGGATCATAGGTCATTCTTGATATTATTTCTCATGACCGAATTTCCTCAGGTCATGATGGAGCCTACCATAACCCACCAGTAGGCAAGCCAACCCGTAGTCCAAAATGGCTATCAACGAACTACTTAGTAATATAAGGAAAAGAACGTGGAATGTATGAAATAAAGATCAATACATAGAAGAATCCCAGAACCTGGTGGTATCAGTACAAGTCTTTCTAATATAAAAAGAGTACAAAGGTGAAATATTAAGAGAAATACAATGATGCAACTTATCTCCAAATACAACTTAGAGACTAGTCGAATACATTCGAGAGAGGTAAGTAATACCCCAAATGTCAGGAGCTCACTCTAAGCCTCTAAACTAAGGCTACTCTGCACGATGCACATATCAACGGTGATAACCCATATGATGATTGCAATCTTCAAAAGAGTAGTATGAGTACTGAACGAATGGTACACAGTAGGCTATTACAAACTGAGTTCCAATGATAGAGCAGATATACATAACATGTAAACAGAATGGAAATTGCATGTAAGAGTCCAGAAATCATATACAAGTCAATAAGAATAATAAGGGACAACTATCCTATTTATGTCTAAGAGTTTAACATAGTAAGACTAGGGACGTATCATAGTGAAATATCCTATTCCAGTTACATTCAATATAAATTAATGATATACCATATATCCTCGGTCAATATACAAATAAAGAGAAAAATAAAGATATATAGTAATATACAAGGCAAAGTAACGATTAGACAAAATGAACAACAACGAAGGGATATACGGTAGTACCATAGCTTCATATAGCTATAAATATATATAGGTATAAGTACATATAAACACGAAGTCATCTCAACATACAACCTATATCATTATATACTAATTTTGAGACATCATTATAATACTATCATTATTTAATTACTATCATACTCGGGGATTCTAATCTATATGGATAGACATGAAATAATCGTGTATACTAATGAAATCATACGATAGGAGAGGCCGAAGACATACCTTAAATGATAAATATAGATGTATACTGGTGATAGGCGAGCCACATTCAGGAATGAATGCAAAGTATGCCATCAATATCACAACTCATCATAACTGTCCTCATCATCATCATAATCAACCTCTTGCCTCGCCAGGTATCAATATCATCTCAATACTATCCTCCAAACTCGAACCAGGTATAAATATCATCACAATATCCTTCGTCCTTGACGGTTATCAATATCATCTCAATAGTATCCTCCAAACTCTAACCGGGTATTAATATCATCATAATATCCTCCGACCTTGTCGGGTATCAATATCATCTCAATAGTATCCTCCAAAATCGAATTGGGTATTCATATCATCATAATATCCCCTGTCCTTACCGGGTATCATTATATCATCATAACTCTCAACACATAAATATAGGAATATAACAAAGATATCTATCTTGTCAATACATCCCAACTACTCATTATAAGCTAACCAACGCTTATGATTATTAAACATCTAATTGGTTATTCATCACAGGACCATAATCACCATTTATCCCCTATTCATTAATATCAACTAATTATCATATATCTGATAATCATCATTAGTCAACAAATTATCAATTATCATCTAATCATCTTTTATTAACTAACACCAGTCATTAACTAACTATCGTTTACCAACTAATCCTTGTTGTTCAAATAATCCTCATTATTAGCAAGTCAACATTATTAACTTGGTATTATCTTCATCTAGTCATCTTGGTTAACCAGGAGTCATTATCACTAACTTCCTTTATCATCTAGAAATATAAAGCCACATTATCCTTACTTAACAACTAATCAACATCACAACTCTGTTATCAATAGTGACTAAAGGAAACTAAAGGAAATAGAAACTCTATAGGACAATCATCAAGTCTAAGAGGACATAGCATCTCTATAGACCACATGACGTATTTAGGATGAATGTCATCTCTAAATTCCCAATATCACTTCCGCAAGGAGCGTCAAAAAAATAACTAAAAGCCACAGTCTGGGAACATTAATACAAGTTACCATGTTATGAAGTAACCTTATTCTAAGGTTTACTAGCCTCATCTATGTCTAACATCCTCAACAAAGTCCACAAGACTTCATACAAGATTAGGCCTAAGTGGGATGAACGATCCCACTTCTAATCCATAATTTCCATAATTATGCATACTATGCCCCAGACTAGTCTAAGATATCTAGTTCAACTTCTAGATATCAAGTAAGTCATATTGAAGCCAACGATAGAAAATTCAACTAGAAACAAGGGTACATAAATCAACTCTACCTAACTTACGATTTTAAGACTACCACACAAGCCCACTAAGGCTAAATATATAAATCATGCTTCAAAATCTAAAACCATATTCCAAACAAATCATCATATCGTATCCATGCTATAACTAATCTAAGCTAGAGTGTGAAGGCAATAGGATTCAAAAGGGGTATAAACATGCCATTTTATGAGTCCAAACCCCTCATCTAATCCCCAAATATCAATAATCAAGGCCAAGCTATCCTACTTATAATCAAGCCTAATATCCATATTTACACACAATATATATCACACATTCTCTATAATGAAATGTAGACAGAATCCTACCTCAAAGGCCTAACCTCAAAATGCCACTTCATGCACTACATGCTCGTCTTTACTTTTTAATTCTCAAAATGTCATAACACTATCAAAACCATAATCTACTCATCAATACGAGTCTAATGATACCCATATTTCACTATTATGCTTTGGGTCCAAAAATAACACCAAACTCCCATGTGGGTCTCATATATGGAAAAATAAGTTTTCGAGGCCAACCCAATATTCACATATGAATAAGGAATAATAACCCTCAAGAAATGGGTTAAAATTAAGCATATTTTAAGCTAAATTAGGATTTTGGGTCCAAAGCATATCTGGATTCAAGGAATTCTTACCTTAAACATTAATATAATCGTGATACAAGAAGATAATTGCTCTCCCAAGTCACCCCCCCCCCCATGACTAATTTTGAGTTATTACACTTATTTTGGATATTCTAGGTCTAAATAGTGAAGGGGAAATGCCCCAAACACATATTGGGACCTTTATATGGACCCTAAAGATAAAGAGATGCCACTATCATGGTCAAATGGGCTGCGATCACGCTCCCACAATCGTACACTCTTGGCCGCAATCGCAGTTGCACCTGATGAAAACAAACTTAATAATAAGTTTTTGACCCTAGGAACTCATACAAAATCCAAATAACATGATACAATAGTGAATTTTGAATATAAAACATATTTCAAATCCATTGAAATCATCAAAATTTTCATTAGAGATCATTTAGGTAAGGAATGGGGCCCCCACTTATAGTTTTATCACTTTTCATAAAATTTGTTCAATAGGTTGAATTGAGTTTGAGAGACTTGGGACCTAAAACAAAGTTCTCCCTAACCTAAACTACATTTTGGACATAATGATGAATTTGGATTTTCTATGTGAGGTTATTTCGACCAAATGGGGGTCTAACACCCATTCTTTCTAATTTTTAACTTCCCGACCAATAGGTCCAAATGAGATTGGGTGCATTGGGACCTGAAGCAAAGGTCTAACAAGATAAAATCAATATTCTAGATATGCTGGCACGGTCTCAATTTGCATCTGAGATCTATTGACTAAATTTTTTGCTCGGTGGCTATTTGGAACCAACAAAGACTTCTAAATAGGTAATTGACTCTAAAAATCAAATGAACAGCTTGGTAACCAAACCGTCGATCTCAACAAGTCATAAATAACTTGATTCAGTTATGGTGAATCTCAAATGGTGAAGATAATCATAAACATGGAAAATGACCTGAAGGGTCATTATATTAGTCCACTTCTAGTGTAAATGACCTTCCAAATATGAATAAGTATCTCTTTATCCCTAGTTTGAGCCCGTAAAGTATGTTTTCTTATTTTAAATTTCACCTTTCCATTTTTTATAAAACTAACCTATTTTGGTCCATGTTCTTCATGGACATTATGCACCTCAACTCAGCTAAATT
Source organism: Capsicum baccatum var. pendulum (assembly GCA_030864225.1). Taxonomy (NCBI): domain Eukaryota; kingdom Viridiplantae; phylum Streptophyta; class Magnoliopsida; order Solanales; family Solanaceae; genus Capsicum; species Capsicum baccatum. The sequence goes on along the minus strand of CM061552.1, from coordinate 220,023,214 downwards.
GCCTATGTTAAGGGAGCTATCATAGGGGTTTGTAATGTAAAGTGGGTATGAAGAAGGGTAAATAAAACAAACAAATAGGGTTGGGTCTGGTAGAAGAAGAAAAAAATAATAAAAATAAAAAATAATAGAAAAACTAAAAAAAATTGAATAAATAAAAGAAACTATACCCAACCTAAATATGCAATACAAAGAATATAAGAAGAGAAATAAGGGTGGAATAAAAGAAAGTTAGTTGATATGGACCCAAAAAGTGAGTATATTTCTAAGGAGCATTAGTCACTAAACTCTCATATGTACAATAATATCCCCCAATCCTACATTACAAGTTATGTAAAGTCCTATAGTGATCAAAACCCAATTGGCTGAAAGATGAGGTAAAGATAATAAGGGCAAGCCTATAGTATTTTGTGCATATTGTTGGAACTTCCTTATGAGTGTGATTATTTCTTGATCATCCCTGCATTAACATGCATTATTCAATTGAGTGAGTGAGACTTTTTTTTGTGAGGGTACATGGGTTGCGTTGCTAGCTACTTATTTGTTCGGGTAGTTTAACTTGTACGTTTGCATGATTTACTAATGTAATGCCGCATCTTGATTCCCTTGTCACATTGTTGTGCTTTATTGATACACACAATTTGATTCTAAATATATAAAATTGGAGGGGATAATGTTTTTGAGCTTTAAGTTGATTATTGACTACCATAGGTGTTTTATGTTACTCCTTGTTAAACGTTGTTGTATTGTGTTGCCTGAGGACATACAAATATTCTAAATTAATAGTGCTGATGTGTTATGGTTTCATAGCACTTTTTATGCCTAAAAATATAAAAATTTCCAGTTACTTAGGCCATTTTTTTAGATATGATGTATTTTGTGTTTTGTTTTGTATAAAACTAGGTTCTTGGAGCTAAATTGGAGAAAATTGAAATTTTGGACCATCTACATGGGAATTTATGATCTTTAGTTACTACCTATGGGGCATAGGTTCTAGAACAAGTGTTAGAGAATTGAAATACAGAGATTCAGAAGCTAAAAAGTTTGGCCCTGCTACCTACTATGGCCACCTATGGCCTGTAGGTGCCACCTATGGTCTGTAGGAGCTAGTGCAAGTTTTAGACAGTTGAAGTTTAGAGACCCTATATAATTTTTGGAGTTTGTAACCAACGTGGGACACCTATGGCCAATAGGTTCCACCTATATCCCGTAAGTTGCTTCTTAGCTGGCCACTGAATCCAGTTTTCCACTTTTGTTTTGGATTGGTTTTCTAGGGTTTCCATGTATTCTATAAATACCTTTTTGAGGTTTTTAGTTATTTTAGGTACTCTTATCATTTAAAAACATATATTTTGATTCTGAGATTTGATTTTGACCATGAGATTATGATCTTGGTTTACTATTTAATTTGAAACTATGAGTTTTTGTCATAAATATTTATGAGATATATTTAATGTCTTCAAGTATGAGTTCTACTGAGTGTTTCACAATGATGAGCGGCTAATTTCCCTAGCTAGGGTTGTGGGAGCCCTGACTGAATAATAAGGTAGCGAAAGTGCAACCTTGTTTGCAACATTGTTCAAAACCAATATTCTTATATGTGTTGATCTTCAGTATGATAGACTTCTTAGTAGGTTCAAAACTTTGAATTAGATATCGATATAAGCTAATCTTTCTTATCTACTTAAGCTAAGCATCTTTATTATATTAAATAAAGACTCAAAAGTTAATAATTACTCTGGGGTCTAGGATAAGGGTTAGTAAGGTGATACTCTTAGACTCAAAAGTTAAAGAGTGAAATTAACTAAGGTATTTAAAAAATGGTTAGTGACAAATAACTTATAAGATTTTGCATGTAAGATATTAGGATGGTTCAATAAAGCACAATAAACATGCTGGGTTAGAAAGCTACGGGAACATAGTCCTAGTGTTTATTTTTGATTGTTCATAACAAAAAGTATTCAATTTTGTTATGTCTTACTGTTCAAAGAAAAATCCCCCCATTTACTTTTTGCAATGCCATGTGATTTCAGCAAGTTTGAGAGATAGTTCCACGTATTCTTTTAAAACATCCTAGAAAAAGGACCCTTGAAAATTTCATTGGTTTTGGACCTCTTTGGCTTGACACAACTCAAGGGAGTTACTTATACCCCTTATATAGGAGTCATAGAATGGCTAGGTGACTCACGTGTACCCCAAGGTATAACTCATTTGGGTAAGAGTCATATGGGCGCTTATGGGTGGTATAAAAAAAGTCGTATGGCGCATTTTTTAGTTTTCTAGTGTAATATATCCACCATACTATTGGGGGTTACAATTGAGGTTACATCTTATACCTTTAGGTACGAGTTATGGAGGGTATGTCATGTACAAACTAGTATGTAATGTCATGGCAAGGTTTGGTATGAGTTGGGGTGTCACTCTTACCCTTGGATATGAATGGTAAGGTGAGTCATACAACTGGACATGATTTGTATTAATTTTTAAGTCAGGGTAGTTTGGACATTTCCTACTCATAAACCCTTATGTCCTCATGTTATATAACCCTATATGGCCTTCCATAGAACTTATCAAAGGATCATAGTATATCAAAATCCTCTCTTAAACACTCTCTTAAAAGATGGAAGGTTAGGGTTTCTTCTCATATGTTCTTCAAAGGGCTCAAAGGCCAAGATTTCTTCCATAAATCTTCATGTATAAGGCATGTACTCCTTACCTTATTGGTATTTCAAATTAAAGGAATATATTGTGTTTTAAACATTGGTTTATAAATCTATAATAGTGGATTACAAAATATTGTTGAGGGTCTTTATGTATAGGGTTTGGTATTGGTTTAAACTATGTTTTTACATATTTTTTGTAATGGTTTGCATATGTGGTAGATTATTGGTTATGACTTAACTAATGGGTCTTAAGTAACCCTAATTACAGTGATTTAAGCATTGGTTTTGGCCTTGGTAGAGGTGTGCCCTCAGCATGTTTGATAAAATACCTCAAAGAATAGTTTTACTCTATTATTGAACATTCATTGGAACTTTTGCATGGTTTATTTTGGTAATGGAACTTTAAATGGTTTTAGATGGTTTTGCATGGTTTTATTATTTTAAATGATATAAATACTTTAAATATTTGGCATGGTTAAAGGGTAAAGGTTTTGGTGGTCATGATTGGTCTATTTTAAAAACTGTGTTACATGGAAATCCCTCAAGTGAATGCATTAACGGAATTGGTTTAAATGGTTTGGAAAGGCTAAAGGCTAAATGGTTATGCTTGTGTAGAATATGTAAGTCTCCCAATTGGTTTTATATCATATATGCAAGGGCACTTGAAAGTCCCCTTAGCCTAAATGGTTTGGCTATGGATAAATTTTTGCAAGTATGGGTGGTATGATGATACCACTTATTATTAAATAGTCTTGGTTAATAATTGTTAATTGGATTATTTGGACGTAGTTTTAATTAGGCATTTATGGTGGGGTATGTAGCTAAGTCATGGAAGTTGGTGATCTCGGGGGGCCCAAAAGTGAAACTTATATTTGTCGCTATGAGGGGTCTTAATGACCATGTGAGTGTGTCATATTTTATACATTAGGGGATATACTAGTCATCCCATGGGATATTCACATGAAATTAGGGGATGTACTAGTCATCCTATGGGATATTCCCTGGTCATGCGACTACATGCACTAGGGCTTTTTCAGCAGGGGGAGCTAAACCCATATGGCTAGTGGCTGGCTAGGATAACAAAACTACACAACCTAGGTAATGGTTTTAAAGGCATGCTAAATTTGGTTCCCTTTCCCGACATGGTTATATATATGTATGGTTATGTGCATTGGTTGGTTTTACTTGGATTTTACTATTTGGCATTAATTTATCCTTATCCTTAGTACATGCTTGTGTTCACCCACTAACCCATCTACTGGGGGTTGTATACCCATACTATGCAGGAACCGACCATTCTACTCTTCTTGCTTAGTGATCGAATTCAAAAATAGTTGATGTTGGATTAAAGTGGTGAGCTTGCACAGTTTCAAAGGCGTTTATTCCATGTCATGGTTTACTTTACATAATTCTTATCTTTCATAGACTTTGGTTTTGGCTATGGTCGGGGGCATGTCCCCACTAGTTACTCTTTTGGTTGGTCTAGAGGATTTGTGTGGAAAACTTTGGACTTGGGTATTATATGGATTATTTATGTTATTTATACATACATTGTCTTGTCATTATTGTATTAGTTTATGTCTTCCACATTGGTTTGGTTGGTAATTGGGTGGTTGTACTTGATTGGGTTGGTCTAAGTTATAGACTTATCCCAAAGTCACTATGTGGTTGGATATGCTATCTGGTTATATATTCAGAATTAAACCAACTCATTATATTCTAATAGGAGGGGTTGGGGGATAGGGGTAGCCTCTGATCCCAGTTGGACTTGGGATGCCAGTTACGACAAAGCACTAGTTTGGGTCGTGTCTAGTTTGTATTAAAGCTTCAGGTTTAGGTTTCATAGGGTGTCGACAAAGCCATGTCAAGTAGAGTCTTTCTTATGGGTGAGTCGTTCACCACACTTATATTCAGGAAGGTACAAGGCATTAGGAATATTTCACTTTCTTGGTTATTGTACTTTTGGGCTATAGAGTCTAAGGTCTTGGACTCTTCTCTAAATCTTCCTTGGTCCATTCTTCGAATTTTTTCTTCTCAAAGGTCCAAAGGTTCTTGGAAACTCACCTATCCAACTCGATGACAACATGGATGATCTAGTCCAACTCATAAGGCACAGACCTCATCAAAGGTTGTAGCTTTTGGTATTCATTGTGGAGTCCCACCTGCCTCTACTGACCCTATCTTGGGAGGAGGAACTCATTCTTGGTTATCTCAAGGATAGGTTACCAATGTTAAGTTTTGACATTCTATTAATCATGGACATATATAGTGGAAACTCCATCATGCAAGTACAACCCTGGAAATAGGTAAGGTAAGTAGGTCTCGGTTCACTAAACTAAGGGATGGCACTAAGGGGGATACTCTAGAATTTTGTATTGGTCAGGATCGTCTGAATGCTTTTATTGTCCCTCAAAAGTTTGAGGCATCTTTTGATGCTGACATAGGTGTGCTGAAAACTGTTTTCTTTGTGGTGTGTATGGGTTATTGGGTTTGGGGTTCTCTCTCTCGTGTGACCCGACTTGTGGTTATGCGTTTTGGTTATGGTTCCAAGTTTGTTTTGGACTCTTTTATTCTTCTGATTATACCCAGGTAGGTGACTTTGAAATTGTAAAACAGTATGGGTATGTGTGGTATCTACTGGTAGTAAAGGGGTGTTTGTGGATTTGTTTGACTCGAATATAGTGGATCTCAATGACATTAAGGGAAATGGATTTGTTGTACTCGTGCTATTTATTATTAGATTTCTTGGAATCTATGAGGATTGTCTTTAGGTTTCAGGGTGAGTTGGTTGTGGATTGGGAGGATGGTTTCATTCCTTAGTTATTATAGGAAAGGTTATATCATGTCCTAAAACATAGAGATTGCTCTCCAAAAAAAGGTATCTTAATTACTTGGTCTGGGTTAAAGATCCTAACTTAGAAGGTCCTTATTTTGTTTGGTTATAGTGAAGAACTAATTCTTTAAGGTATTTCTTAACGACTCTCATGGTGTCTTCCTAATAGGGAGGTTTGTTTTGGAATGGTCTTCTTTCGGACATTTGTCGAATTTCTATTTTTTCTTTATAGAATCATTTCGGTAGAGGTCAAGGATCTTAAGGAGGTACTAAGGGATCTCGTAGATAGAGATTTCATCAATCTTAGTACTTTTTCTAGAGTGTTTTCACTCTTTAATGCATAAGGGAATTATTTGTTGAGAATGGATAGTTTGTCGATGGGAGACTAAGGAAGTTGAGTGTCCTCCTTTTGGGGTGGACTATGATTATGCATATTCTATAAGGGTACCTTGTTAGTAGAACATGGTGGTTGGTAGATCCTACGCTTGAATCTAGATGCTTGATCTTAGTAAAAGGGGTATATTAGCTTGGGATATCAACACAGAAATTGTAGAGGTAAAATGGTAGGGTGGATAAGGTTGATGACTTGGGGAATACAATAGTGGAAAGGTTGTGACATTGGCCAAGGATTTAGGTTGATTTAATATGGATTGGGGTTTTAGTCATTCGATAGGTTAGATCATGGAGCTTGTATGTATCTTTGTCCCTATGCTTGTACTTTACTATAGGCATGAAATCAATTTCTGAATTCATGGTTTTGAAAATGGGGTTTTGGTACGATTGGAGTGCTTTGAATTGATTACTTATTTAATTGATTTTTCATGGATTATGACACATTATTCATGTTTTGTAAATTTTTTCAACATTGTGGGATGCGTGGGAATGGTAAATGAATTTTGGGTCACTATGGATTCCTTAATTTCTTAGTTTTGGTTTTAGAAATTATATATCCTCAAATTGTTTGTGAAATTTCCAGTGAAGATTATTTTTTCATATGGTTTGACTATTCTTAAATCTTTACATTATATGAAAGGTTAAGGGAACATGAATTGGTTTTAGTTGGATTCAAATGATTTTTGAAAAAAGCCTTGGTGACCATGGTTGGACTTTGAACGGTTTTGTTTTAAATTGAAAACCTTGGAGTCAATTTGGTCTATTGATGGTTTTTGTATGTTTTTTCTAGGCTCTAGGAAGCCTTTGGCTGGATGAGTTTTGGTATGGGAAAAACCTAGTGTCACTAGCGTTTATCCTTGGCAACACCCATTAGGGCGGAGTATTTTTCCAGTAGGTGTAATGGGGTGAAGGTTGATGGTTAATCTTAACTTTCATTTAGTGGTGGACTTCATGGAAAGGTTTGGTTGTATATTCTAGTGATACTATTCTATCTCGGTTTAGAGAGTACTTTATTAGTGTTACATGCATTTTTATAGCGCTTATACTTGAGGTTCACATTTTTCTTTTACCTTGATGCTTGAACATGAGTCTTGACTCTACATTGTATTACTCGTGGTATAGGTGGTTATGTTTCTTTCGATGTCCATTTCTAGGGACTCCTTTTGTGGTATTGTTTGGTCGAAATGGTTCTTCATTGTGACCTAGGTGGTTGTTGTGAAATATTTCATGTCTACGGTATCGTGCCTTATATTAGGGGTATTTGTCTTTGATGATAGGCAAATTTACACGCCTATATCAATATATTTTGCCCATATTTGTGCCATGTTTTGAGAACAAATTATATATTTCATGCACTTTTAGTCCTTTTTCCTGTAAGTGAGCTAAAGAACATGATTAGCAAAGTTTCAGGTATAAATGATGCAGAATTCAGCATTTTGTGGATAACTTGACACCAAAGAAAGCTCACGAAGGAAGGAAAGGGAGCTTGGACGCCTAAAGGACCAAAAGTGATGCATGGAAAATCTGTCCCGGGATAAAACAACATTTCTGAAGACTTTGGGGACTAGCAGTAACTTATTTGGATTAGGATAATAATATATTAACCTAGTACAATTGGGTTAAGTATTTCATTAGTTTATTTGGATTTGGATAATGTTACATTAACCTAGTAGAATTGGGTTAAGTATTTCATTAGCTTAGTAGAATTGGGTTAAGTATTTCATTTGCTTAGTAGGATTAGGATATGAGTATTATAAATACCCTATCATGCTAGAGATTTTTATTCATTCCTCCCTTAGTGGAGAGATTCATTCACTTACTATTCCAACAATTCTAATTCTTCCATTAATTCTATTTTTATTCTTCTTCTATTCTTCTATTAAATTCCACAACAAGAGAGACGTTACTTTGCAAAGGACTTCACGCCATCCTCACCCTTACACCTAATGTGCAAATCTTTATTGGGGTACAATGATCATGTTTATTGTGACTTCCTTCGCACTCATGGGTAACTAAACCTCTCTGTTGGGGTTATGGAAGCCGAATGAGATACTATCTATTGCTGTGAGTTTTTGAGTTCGTGACATGTATGCTGCTTATATCATTATTCTCTTTATCTTAATGCAAATTCTTGTGGCTGCAGACGCATAGAATAACGCCAGTATAACATTTAACTTGTTCGAAAGAAAGATTATTTGTCTGGAAAAGAGATAGTGTCAAGGTAGTAGGGTCACCCCCTAAATTCCCTACTAAACAGTTAGTGCCATAACTGGATTAACCTCTTGGAGAATTCGTACAGTTAGACACACTTTAAGCTCGAAAGAGTTAAAGTTAAATAATCCTCGAATAGGTCGAAAGACGGCTGGATTTACCACCGAATACAATTCTCTATAAGCACATGCATGTCGGAATTCTACATACTCATAGTCAATAGAGACGTATAACTCAGGAGGTGGACATAACCCCAACGCTTCAATTCTCATTGTTTCACAACTTACGTAACAATCCTTTTTTCTTTACTTTGCTATTTTTAGTTTTTACTTTAATATTTTGGTTGCACATTACAATCCCCTCTTTTTACGAGACTTGCACTAAAAGTCTAGTAACCGTTGCTTACTTGTTGACCAAGCTATTTCCTGTGGGATCGATACCCAACCCAGGTTGGGTTCTATATTGCTAACGACCGCTTTACACTCCTAAGAGAGCTGTAGATTGAGCGTTATCAAAAATTGGCGCCGTTACCGGGGAATACGAGTGTCAACTAAGTTTGTGATAATTACTAGACCCTTTGGTCAAAGATTCTCGTACTTTTACTTTTAGTTGTTATTTTTGTTTTATTCAGGTTTGTTCAGTGCATCAATGGATGCGCAACATGAAATTGAAAGGATAACTGCTCAAGTGCATCAACAGAATATTGATAACCTAGGTCGTGCAACAAATCCTGATGATGAGGAACTGGGCGATGAGGAGCTACTAAACCCACGACATACTGCTGAAATGGCGGCACCCATGCAGAGAAGAGATTGTCAAGCTAGGTTTAGGCATGAACGCCGAGCTATGCAAATACCGTTCGATGATGATGATGACGATCTGGATGAAACTGGTGCCACAGGAGCCATTATTCTTCCACCATTAAAGCCCGGAGCCAAGTTCAACATCACTAGCACCATGATTCAGCTTTTGCAACTCAAGGGATTATTTGGTGGACTAGCAGGCGATGATCCGAATATGCATCTGATCAACTTTATTTCTACATGCAAGTCATTCGACAATCCTGGCGTTGGACAGAATGCAATTCGACTACGCTTATTTCCATTGTCTCTGTCTGGGGAGGCAACTCTATGGTTGAATGGGCTGACTCCTGATTCTATTACTAATTAGAGGCAATTGAAAGACGCTTTCCTAGAAAGATTCTTTCCGCCATCCAAAAGAGCACAGTTGAGAGATGAGATCACCAATTTTCGACAGCTTCCAACTGAAGCTCTCCACAAAACATGGGAGAGGTTCAAGATGAAGCTTATGCGGTGCCCAAACCATCATATGATCAATGTCCACTTGATGGAGATATTATACAGATCTTTGAATTCGGTGACTAAGCTAGTGGTAGATAATTCAGCGGGTGGATCATTTATGGACCTCACCTTTGTGCAGGCAAGCAATATGCTAGATTGGATGACAAAGCAAAGTAGAGCTTGGCATACCAGGGATTCTGAGGTAGCAAGACCTACTATATCTATTGGTATGACTGCTGAACAAAGGATAAGAGAAGAAGAACGTGATCAAGACATGGCGCACATGAAAACACAAATGGATCTTCTTACAAAGCATTTATTATCGGGAAAGACCGAAAAAGTTAAAGCTGTTGCATCAAAAAGAAGAGAGGAATCCGATTCCGAGGAAGAAGCCAACTACTTGAACAATCAGGGGGGTTTCTGAGGCAATGCCCAAGGAAACCAAGGTCGGAACTATTATGATAATTCAGGATATAAGGACCGTGACCAAGGTAGTTGGAAGGATAAAACTGACAGGAGTGGTTTGTATGTTCCTCCTGGAAGACGTGCCACCGCTGCATCTGGTTCTGGAAATATGTCAATGGAAGATATGATGGCTAAACTATTGAAAGGAGTAGAGGCAACTAATACGGGAGTGAATGAGGTGAAGAACGACTTGTCCTCAATGAAGCAATTGGTTGACTCGCATTCCACTTCAATAAAACAGCTGGAGCAACAATTGAGTCAATTATCTGCGGCATTCAATCAAAGAAAGGCTGGTACTTTACCTAGCAACACTGTGCAAAATCCAAGGAACGATGGATCATGCATGGCCATTAATACCCGAAGTGGTAAGGTGCTGGAAACTTCAGCAAAAGGCAAGCAAGTGGTTGACGAAGTAGTGGACATTGATGATAAGGCGAATGGGAAAGATGCCGCAGCACCTGAACCTGACGTCCATAACGTCACCCCTCATGATTTGCAACCCAAAAAAGATAAAAAACGGAAGTAAGAGGAGAAGAAAGCCGCGGAGAGAACAATTCCCGATCCACCACTACCTTTTCCTCAAAGATTGAAGAAGGTGGCGGATGATACAAAGTTCAGCAAATTCATGACTATGTTAAAGCAGCTGACCATTAATGTTCCGTTGGTAGAGGCACTAGAACAAATGCCTGGGTATGCAAAATTTATGAAGGATCTTTTGGCAAAGAAGCGGGCAGTAAGCTATGAGCCAGCAGATAATGTTCACCATTGCATTTCAATTGCTACAAGATCGCTAGTTAAGAAAAAAGCCGACCTCGGTGCCTTAACTATTCCTTGCACGGTTGGATCTTTGAAATTTGCCAAGGCATTGTGCGATCTGGGTGCTAGAATCAATTTGATGCCACTATCCGTCTACAGAAAGTTGGGGTTGGGCGATCCGACACCAACCAATAAGAGGCTCGTGATGGCTAATAGGTCGGTAAAATGACCTGTGGGTATCTTGAATGATGTGTTGGTGAAGGTTTCTTCATTCATCTTTCCTGCAGACTTCGTTATTCTGGATTGTGAGGCGGACTATGAAGTCCCCATAATCTTGGGACGTCCTTTCCTTGCAACTGAAAGTGTGCTTATTAACATGAGGGATAATGAGTTTTTGTTTCGGTTGAATGACGAAGTGGTTCGCTTTGATATATACAAATGAATGAAGCAACCTAGCGATATGGATGTGTTCTCCATATCTTATGATGGAATAAGGTCCTATTGCCATACTCCTAAGCAACCGGACCATGATCTTAAGAATCAACCGTCACCAACGGTGAAGACTTCCCTTGAAGATCCACCAATGCTAGAATCGAAAGAGCATCCCAATTATTTAGGGTATGTGTTCTTGGAAAGAGAAATTATACTTCCGATAAGTGTGGCGCATGATTTAAGTGAACAGCACGTGGAGGCTCTCATCTCTGCTCTGATGAGGTACAAGAGAGCTATGGGTAGGAAGATTGATGATATAATTGGTATCCCTCCTGAGGTATGTATGCACAAGAGTTATATCGAAGAAGATTGCATGCCTACAAGTAAGTATCAGCGTTGTCTGAATCCATTCAGAAAATGATGCCCCATCTATCTCGATGAAGTCTAAGTAATCGAGATAGCTATGTCGTGCCGCGACAATAAATCAAGCGCTTGGTGGGAGGCAACCCATCGTTTTTAAATGTTTTTGTTTTCTTAGGATTTTGTCGATCCACGACCAAAACTAAGGCGCTTGATGGGAGGCAACCCAGCGTTCTAATCGTTTTTGTTGTTTTTGAGCAAATGTAGGTGGAAGAGGTATTCAATGAGGAGATTGGTTTCAAATGACGATTTGGACGTATTGTATGGTAAAGGTGGTAAGTTAGGAATAAGGATGCATAAGGCTATGGATTGAGCATTGCTCATGCCAAAATAGGCATCGAGGAAGGCTACGCCTAGGTAAAACTAGGCCACGAACAATGCAAAACCTATACTATAGCCTAAGGTCTCGGAATCTAGTGTGCAAAGACATAGGCGCCACCCATGCTTAAGTGTGCTATACACTATGCGCCGCCTATGATATAGCATTAGGTCTCAGTATCTCAAATGCCATACACTATGCGGCGCATATGTCCCTAAATGCTATACACTATGCGCCGCATAGGTCCCTAAATGCACTACACTATGCGCCGCATATACCATGCTTATGCAAAGCACTATGCGCCGCATATGGACCCTTTTTGTCTCCAAACCATTTTTAAATGGGTCAAAACCCGACCCATTATTTTCCTATATAAAGGGGACTTGGTCTTGAAACATAACCACATTGAAACCTGACCTAAAGGCGCAGCACATCAACCCAAATCATCTCAAAATTTTTCTTTTTTGCTCTTCCAATTCACAAGAACATCTCCAAAGGCTTCAATCACGTAAGTACTCTTTTATTCTTCATCTATTTCTCGTAAGTACTACGTTGCTATGCCTATTATGAATTGCTACATCTTGAAAGAATATTGGTGATGTTAATGTGTTTGGATTGTTGATACAACACCATATGAGTGACCACATACGTTAGGATTATCTTAACTTATTTCCGACTTGAATTTGATTTTGGTGCATTGTCATACTACTTGCGGAATTGCTGTAGTCATGAACATTGCATAATCTTTTCACTTGAATACTTACATGTTAGAATGTCCCGTTTAGTGGAATAAGACTTATAGTTGCCTACCGACATAGGAGGTTGTGATAGATACTATACCTTGATGTAATCCCTATGTAGTAGCCTTGCTATATCTAACATGAAAGTATTGCAAGGATTACAAGAAGTGTGACATCTCTAACTTTATTGTTGGAATATAGCACCTAAAACGTATGTCGATGAATTCTGAGTAATCGACCACTTTCCCTTCACTAGTTGGTGCCAACAACCTAAGTGTGGGGTGGTACCTCTACTACTTGTTTATCGATTGTATCCATTGAGATGATGCTAACATGACTCTATTGAGATCTCAGGTACAATGGCACCAAAAGACAAGGCAAAGATAAGGCTACCACGTCACAAAAAGGCAAGAAAATAGGCCAAAAAGAGCAAGGAGAACCCTCCTCGATGCAAACACCTCGACTCACTCTTGGAATCAAGTAGGATACTTATGAGGAACTTCTAAGGATGACGACTCTGATGATGATTCCGATGCAAAGGGGTATGACCCCAGACATGGTGAATGAGTCCGACTAACCAGGTTCTTCTTATTTATTTTCCACTGAGGACAGTGTGTCCCGTCTAAGTGTGGGGTGATGGTATTTGCATGCTATACTTCTCTATCCGCATTTACATTTATTCATGTTTGTTTGCTTAGTTTTCTCGTTTTGTTTTTTTAACGTAGCTTCGCATGAAATTACTCTAATAGGCAGCATGATATTATAACAAGAGTATGTGCTACAATTATGACTATTGAGACGTTTTAGGCTCTAGTTGTTACTCATTATGTGATATTTTGTGGTTCAATTCCTTCACCTGTTGGGTCAAGAGTCTATATTACTTCCAATAAAGTCGACCATGTGCCTTGTGTGTGTGAGATTAATAGTATATTCTATGTTTGTGGCTGATGCTAGAACTTGCCTGGTATGTATGCAAAGCGAAAATAAGGAGTGTAAGTTTAGGAGATGATTTAGGCATTTCTTTGGCAACCTATACATGTTTACCTTCGTTTTACCTACCCATGGACATCATCCTAGTTAAACCCTTTTGAGCCTTTAGCCTATTTTCTTTGACAACCTTGTACGTAAGCCTAATCCATTTTTTCAAGACCGTGATTTGATCCAAATTCCTAAGTGCTTTAAAGTGAAAAAGTCATGTGATGAAATAAGAGGAAAATTGGGTGAGTATGATGCTTTAAATTGTAATGGTGCTTGAATGTGTTATGAAAAAGAAAGTGCTATCATAAGAGGTATGTTATTAAAAGAAAAAGGAAAAGAAAGCTGAAAAGTGAGTTATGATTAAGGCTGAAAAACAAAAGAGAAGAACAAGGGTGGTAGAATAAAAGAAAGAAGAAAGGTTGAAAGAAAAAAATGTCAATGATACAATGTGATGTATTAAAGTGCTTAGGAACTTAGTCACTATTTCTGGCCAAAATAGTCCTACCCGTCCCTTATCCTACATTACAACCATCAAAAGACCTATTTGATCCTAATCTTAGTGTTATGACATTTAGTGGAGTATTACACTAAGGGCAAGCCTATGGTCATCAGTTGCTGCATACGAATTCTTTGTGAGAGCGAGAGCAAGGATATTTTGATACCCATGGTTGAAAAATATGCTATACTTGTGAGTAACTATGGGTAATATATTGTGAGACACACATGGTTGATGAGTTTTGGATAGTTGTACATGATTCTTTGTGCCTTAAATTTTGAATATGAGTTGACCACCATCACGAGTCTATGCTAGAGGTTAAATGGTTTCTACTAATGATCGGAAAACTACTCTTTGTTGATAATTGTAGTGCTTGTCTTGACGAACATTTTGTGTTGTTGCTGTGAAATCCTAAGTTGATATTTAGAGGGACATAATATTTTATTCGAGGACGAACAAAGCTTCAAGTGTGGGGTGTTGATGATAGGCGAATTTACACGCCTATATCAATATATTTTGCCCATATTTGTGCCATGTTTTGAGAACAAGTTATATATTTCATGCACTTTTAGTCCTTTTTCCTGTAAGTGAGCTAAAGAACATGATTAGCAAAGTTTCAGGTATAAATGATGCAGAATTCAGCATTTTGTGGATAACTTGACGCCAAAGAAAGCTCACGAAGGAAGGAAAGGGAGCTTGGACGCCTAAAGGACCAAAAGTGATGTATGGAAAATCTGTCCCGGGCTAAAACAACATTTCTGAAGACTTTGGGGTCTAGCAGTAACTTATTTGGATTAGGATAATAATACATTAACCTAGTACAATTGGGTTAAGTATTTCATTAGTTTATTTGGATTTGGTTAATGTTACATTAACCTAGTACAATTGGGTTAAGTATTTCATTATCTTAGTACAATTGGGTTAAGTATTTCATTATCTTAGTAGAATTGGGTTAGGATATGAGTATTATAAATACCCTATCATGCTAGAGATTTTTATTCATTCCTCCCTTAGTGGAGAGATTCATTCACTTACTATTCCAATAATTCTAATTCTTCCATTAATTCTATTTTTATTCTTCTTCTATTCTTCTATTAAATTCCACAACAAGAGAGACGTTACTTTGCAAAGGACTTCACGCCATCCTCATCCTTACACCTAACGTGCAAATCTTTATTGGGGTACAATGATCATGTTTATTGTGACTTTCTTCGCACTCATGGGTAACTAAACCTCTCTGTTGGGGTTATGGAAGCCGAATGAGATACTATCTATTGCTGTGAGTTTGTGAGTTCATGACATGTATGCTGCTTATATCATTATTCTCTTCATCTTAATGTAAATTCTTGTGGCTGCAGATGCATAGAATAACGCCAGTATAACATTTAACTTGTTCGAAAGAAAGGTTATTTGTCTGGAAAAGAGATAGTGTCAAGGTAGTAGGGTCACCCCCTAAATTCCCTACTAAACAGTTAGTGCCGTAACTTGATTAAACTCTTGGAGAATTCATACCGTTAGACACGCTTTAAGCTCGAAAGAGTTAAAGTGAAATAATCCTCGAATAGGTCAAAAAATGGCTGGATTTACCACCGAATACAATTCTCTATAAGCACATGCATGTCGGAATTCTACATACTCATAGTCAATAGAGACGTATAACTCAGGAGGTGGACATAACCCCAACGCTTCAATTCTCATTGTTTCACAACTTACGTAACAATCCTTTTCTCTTTACTTTGCTATTTTCAGTTTTTACTTTAATATTTTGGTTACAAATTACAATCCCCCCTTTTTACGAGACTTGCACTAAAATTCTAGTAACCGTTGATTACTTGTTGACCAAGCAATTCCCTGTGGGATCGATACCCAACCCAGGTTGGGTTCTATATTTGCTAACGACCGCTTTACACTCCTAAGAAAGCTGTAGATTGAGCGTTATCAGTCTTGCCTTGGGTAGTATGGATAATTCTTTCACTTTGGTTCCTTAGTGATTCTTCTTGTCCCAGGATAGTAGCTTCTTGGAAGGTATGATGATGTTTTTTAATAGGGAATGTAGAAGTCCCTAACTATTAGAGTTAAGGTTTCAGAATGAGAGGTAAGGTGGTTGTCACGGAAAAAGGTTAGGAAAGAAGTAGATGGTGAAAATCCTTGTGGACATTATAAAGGATGTTAGGTCTTTCGATTGATAGATCATACCTCGGGTATGTAAACGGTAGGATTGAATGTTGTGGTTTGAAGAGGTGCCCATAGTTTCGTAGGGTTTGGTAAGGCTTGGTTTTATGAATTTTTTCATGGCTTATTAGTGGTATTGGGTTGGTTTCCAATTATAGTAGTTGGATATGGTTGTCCATGTCCATTACTCATAGTTTCCATATAATAGAGGTGGTGAAAGTGGAGTAGTATTTTGGGATAGATGTAAAGGGTAGAGCCCGGTGGCTTATGTTAACTTCTTTTAGATTTGGGTAGGATTGAACATGGAGGTGGTGGTGTATAGTTAGACTCAAGATCTTATAGTGATGTGTCTCAATAAAATTCTATGTTAGATTGGACTTGCTCGCTATCATGAGTCCATTCATCCAATAACTTATGTGTTATGTCGGGGTAAGGTGTAGATGGTCCTAGGTTGGTTGGTTTTCTTTGATGGTATCGGTATCTTGAGTTGCTTGTTCTCTAGAGGGAATCTTAGATCAGCAGGTTCACAGGTTTTGAATGAAAGGTATGGATTTGGTAAAGGCTCCATGGTGGAACTAAAAGCTCGAGGAATCCATTTGGGATGCAGAAGTGGCACAGAGTCCAAGGATCCGCGTTAGATCTTTGTTTTAGAAATTCATGCACAGGGTGTGTATTCTTCAATACTTCATTGTCTTTAAACTATGTTGAAGGTGAGGAATGGTTCCTCTTGCATCTTTGTTTCCTAAATTAGTTAGAGGTCAGATTGGAGGTGTTGGGGTGTAAATTTGCTTGGGGTATTTGGTAATCTTCTCATCTTGGTTTGCATTTTTGTCCTATATTTCTGTTAGGGCATAGTTTGATATATGTTATTGTGTTACCTCGTCCTTATCCTTACCTATACCTGACATTAGAGGATGAATGTTCCTAATGGGGGAGACTGAAACATCCTGGAAATAGGACACTTAAAAATTTAATTGGTTTTGGACCACTTTGGTTTGGTATGACTCAAGAGAGACACTCGTACCCCTTGGATATGAGTCGTAGGGTGGTTAGGTCACTCACGCATACCCTAGGCAGTATAAAAGGCTGATCTACTACCCAAATTATGACTCTTATGGGTAAAAGTCATATGGGAGCTTACGAGTGGCATAGGATAAGTCGTATGGTGCAGGTTGATTTGTCAAGTGTATTCTGTCCGCCATATGGTTGGGGGATAAGATTTTTCTTACCATTCGTACCCTTAGGTATGAGTTAGGGAGGGTAGGTTGTATAGAAAATAGTAGGTAAGGTCTTTGCAAGGTCGGGTATGAGTTAAGGGATGAGTTGGGGTGTCACTCGTACCCTTTGGTACGCAAGGTAAGGTGAATCATACCCCTGGACGTGAATTGTTTTAATTTTTATGTCAAGGATAGTTTGATATTTCCCAATCCTACACCCTTCTGTCCTCACGTTATATAACCATATATGTCCTTCCATAACACTATTTAAAGGATCATAACACATCAAATACTCTCTCAAACACTCTCTTAGAAGATTGGAGGCTAGGGTTTCTTCATATGTTCGTCAAAGGGCTCTAAGCCCAATATTTCTTCCATGAATCTTCACGTATAAGAAATTTACCCCTTCCCTCATTTTTATTTCAAAATAAAGTCATATGTATTGTGTTTTAAACGTTGGATGATGAATCTATAATGGTGGAATTCAAAATATTGTTGAGAGTCTTTATGCCTATGGTTTGGTATTGGTTTAAACTAGGTTTATTCATTTTTTGGTAATAGTTTGCATATTTAGTTGGTTTTTGGTTATGGTTTAACTAATGGGTCTTGAGTAACCCTAATTATGGTGAGTTACACATTGGGTTTGGCCTTGGTAAAGGTGTGCCCTCAACATGTTTGAAAAAATGCCTTAAAGAACGTTTTTACTCTATTGTTTAACTTTCATTAGAGATTTTGCTTCGTTTTGTTTTGTAATGGAACTTTGAATGATTTTGGATAGTTTTTTATGGTTTAAATGATACAAATGCTTTAAATGTTTGGCATAGTTTGAAGGGTAAAAGCTTTGGTGTTGAGAAACACTAGGATTATGTTATTAAATACAATATTCTTCTCTGTAAGCATGATGTATGTATGAATTTGTAAAGCCCATAGTTAGTATTAAAAACTACAAGGTGGACATAACCCTAGCTTTCTATTTCTCTGAATTTGAATACCACTACAAATATTTCATCTTGTTAAACTGAAACCGTTAATTTGTGAACTGAGTCAAATTCCCCTTTTTTTGTTTTACGAAAATGAATGATTAAAATTCAACTAATTTGTATACAACTTAATTAGCACCATATTCCCTATGGGATTCGATCCCAACCTAGTTGGATTATATATTTGACAACAACCGCTTACACTCTTGTAAGAGAGTTGTAATTTGGGTGTATCGCATTTTGGCGCCATTGCCATGGAATAGGGTTGTCGATTAAGTTTATATGTGTTAATTGACTGTTAGTCAAGTTTCCTTATTTTATATTTATTTGTTGCTTTTGTTCGTTATAGGCTCATTCTTGTTTATGCCATAAACCAGAAGTTCAGGAGAACTATTTTTACCCTTCAATCCTGAACCTCATCTGATTTAAAGAATGGCTAACCAAAAGGAAGCTAAATGATTAGCCGCTTTGGCTAATTCTCAATTAAATTAATAGAATGCAAATAACCCAGGTCGTGTACCTAATCTAGATGAAGAGGACCTAGGATATGATGATTTAATTCACCCAAATAATAGGAGGCGTGCAGCAGGGGTAGTTGCACTGGTAAATCAAAATTATTCATTTAGAGGAAGACTAGATTGCCAATCTATGCAGTTTGATGTTGACAATGATGAGGATGATCTCGATGGAACTGTATCTACATAGGCAATCATTCTAGCTCCTTCGTGAAATTCGACATCACCAGTACTATGATATAGCTATTGAATCTGAAAGGACTCTTTGGTGGATTACCTGGTGATGATCCAAATCTATATTTGGTGAATTTTATCAGTATTTATAAGTCATTTGATAATCCTGGAGTGGGCCAAAATGGTATTCGTTTAAGACTGTTCCTACTGTCTCTGTCTGGAGAGGCAACTATGTGGTTGAATTAGCGGACTCCTGATTTTATAACAAATTGGAGGCAATTGAAAGGAGCTTTCCTAGAAAGGTTCTTTCCGCCCTCCAGAATGTTACAGTTGAGGGATGAGATCAACAACTTTAGGCAATTGGCTAATGAAGCTTTGCATGAGACTTGAGAAAGTTTTAAGAAGAAGTTGACTCAATGCGCAAACCATAAGATAACTGATAAACACTTGATGGAAATATTCTACAAAGCTTTGAACTCACTTGCAAAGGCAATAGTGGATAATGTTGCAGGATAAGCTTTTATGGATCTCACCTTTACTAAGGCCACAGACATGTTAGAAATAATGACTAAGACAAGTAGCGCTTGGCATACCATAGATTCTGTGGTAACAAGCGATACTGGGTCTAGTGTAATATCAGAATAGCAGCATAGGAGAGAAAAGAAGCATGATCAGGATATAGCTCACATGAAAACCAAGATGGATCTGCTTACAAAACATTTGCTATCAGGGAATGTAGAAAAGGTAAAAGTTGTGGGGTCCCATAGAAAGATGAATCAAACACCGAGGAAGAGGCTAACTACTTGCATAACCAAGGGGTTTCTGAACCGGTGGTCAAGGAAACCATGTTTTGAACTATTAAGGAGATTGGAAGAATAAAAGTTATAGGAGTAGACTGTATGTACCTCCTAGAAGTCATGATAATATTGCCAACACTTTAGGAAAATTGTCCATGGAAGACATGATGGACAAACTATTAAACGTAGTTGAGGCAACCAAATTTGGGGTGACTACTATGACGAATGGCATATCTTCCATGAGTCAACTAGTAAATTCGCACTCAATCGCTATTAAATAACTGGAGCAGTAGATGAGCCAATTATCTGCAGCATTCAACCAATGACAAAATGGGACTCTACTAAGTGATACAGTTTAGAATCTAAGGACTGATGGACCCTGTATGGCCATTACCACTAGGAGCGGTAATATGTTATCTAGTCTAGGATTAGGAGCATTCTCTCATACTGATGTAGTCAAAATAGATTGGGAGATGGTTGATGAATCTGCAGTGGTGCCTATGGAGTTGGGAAGTTTTGAAAAAAATAGTGTGGAAGTGGAACAACTACCTAAGCCGATGTATGTTAGTGATGGAGAGCAAGGCATAAGAAAGGAGGTAAATGTTGTTGCAGCTGAAATCCCAAGGCCACCACCCCTATTTCTATAATGATTAAAGAATAGAGAAGATAAAGGCAAGTTTACCAAATTCATGGCTATGTTGAAGCAATTGAAAGTGAACGTGCCTTTAGTTAAAGTACTAGAACAAATGCTCAGATACGCTACGTTTATGAGAGATCCTGTGATGAAGAAAAGAGCGGTAAGCTATGATCTAGTGGATAATATCCATCATTGTAGTGATATATTTACAATGTCACTGGTACAGAAGAAGGCATACCCAGGAGCAATCACCATCCCTTGTACGATTGGGTCTATGGATTTTACTAAGGTCTTATGTGACATGGGAGCTAGCATCAATCTGATGCTGCTACCTATTTATAAGAAGTTGGATCCACACCCACAAACATGCAACTTTTAATGGCAGATAGATCAGTGAAAAGACCAGTTAGGATTCTGAATGATGTACTTGTAAAGGTGGTTGATTTTATATTTCCTGACGACTTTTTAATTCTTGATTGCAAAGTGGACTTTGAATTACCCATAATTTTTGGTAGGTCGTTCTTAGCAATCGGGAGAATGCTAGTTGACATGGAGTGGAATTATTTGAAATTTAGGCTCAACGGGAAAGAGGTTAGTTTTGAAGTGTGTAAATCTATCAAACAACAAAAGTAGATGGCTGTATTTTCAATAGTTGACGCATTCTGCGAAGATGAGAGAGATGTACCAGTTAAGGATAGGCCTATTGTGGAGATCATAGCTGGTTTGGTTGAACTTGCAAGCAAGGATGCGAGTGACTTCAAAGTGGTTGGACTTGGAATAAACCATTTTCTTAATCCAACAAATGAGGTACAAGTGGTATCATCGATGTATCTTGACAAAGTTTGAGTAGTCAAGATAATCGAGTCGTGTCACGATATTAAATCAGGCACTGCATGAGAGTTAACCCATGATTTTATTTTCATTTTATCATATTAAATAAAAAAATAAGAGTCGATCCATGACTAAAACTACGGTGCTTGTTGGGAGGCAACCCATCCTTCTAATCATTTTTTGTTATTTATGATTAAGTGTAGGTGCGTGAAGTACTAAGGAGGTGATTAGTACCAAATTTGATTTGGAATTGAGACATATCAATAGTAGTAAGTTAGGAGTAACAACGATAATCCAGGTAAGTTGGAGTGGTGAAATGTGTAAGGCTTGAGTCATGATTTGTTCTAGAGTTGTGACCCTAAATATATAAATCCGACCCAAAAAGTTTCACAGTGAAACTTTGTCTTGTAATTTTCAAAGAGGTCTATGGTGGTAGCATAGTGATCGGGCCGATAGGCTCAATCTTGGAGCCCACCACTAACCTCGATGAGGGTGCGGGGGATAAGCCCCTATGGTACAAACCTTTCCCAAAGCTTTATAAGAAGAATGGGGTGCATGGCATCCAAGTTTAAGTGTACTACAAGGTGTGTGGTGCCTAAGTTTACATAGGCCATGGAAAAGGCATCGCCTAAGACATAGTCTAAGATCATCTTCACGTATGCTATACATTATGTGGTGAACACCTTAACTTTGGCGATGGCTTGTGCGTCACACACACAACCACACACCTTAACTGTTTCACTTGTGTGACTACCTATGCGGTGACTAGCCTAGCTTATGCGATAACAAATACGGCTGCTAAGTCACCTTGTGCGGCTGGTTGTGTGACGCACACTTGAGGTTGTGCAATTACTTATATACTTCCTATACCAACGCACATGCTCACTATTTTGGTCGAGCGATAGGCTGTGTGACACACACTTAATGATGTGCGATAACATATGTGCCGCACACCCTTCAAATTTCAACATGAATCCGACTTTAACTTAGGTCAAACCAACCCGGATTTCATTCTTTTAATAGACGCTACACCCTAAATGCCAAAATTCATTATTATTTCACCCCCAAGCCATACAATATTTCTCTCTCACCATTCTATTTGTCCTTCAAGATTACTCTTTGCTTAACAAGCTCAAGAATTTCCCCCTTCCTTCCTTAGTCTTCCATCTTAAAGGTTAGTTTTACTTTCTTCACCCTTATTTATTGTGGCCTTTCTTCTATTGTTAAGAGGATTATGAAATACATTCTTGCCATGTCTATGTCAAAGAAGGATTCTGACCATCTTGGAAAGATAATCACCATTGTTGTAGTACTTGATCTTGTACATTTGAGCGAATTATTCACAACCAACATGGTAGTTGTGTAACCATTAGTTTCCATCTTATTGTGTTGAACATAATGTTGAGAAAATCATATGAAAGTGATGGTGTTGTGTATATCATTATATGGTTGAAATTGTAGGGCATGATTTTGTTCAAAAAGTGCTTCATTGAAATAGAATTGGGGAAATTAAAGTGAGTGAATTATATCGTGACTAATGTTGGTGCACCATATCAAAGTGTATGTCGGCGAAGTTTGAGTACCCGACAATAACACTTAATTGGTTTATACTAAAAAATTAAGTGTGGGGTGGTGACTTCACCACCTTCATCTTAATTGTATTTAGTTTCATTATGTATGGCTGACATGGGTGATGTGATGAATACAGGAAAAATGGCTCTAATGATGATCCCTATATAGGTGGCATGATTCCTAATGTGGATGAATAGTACTACTACCCAGGTTCTTCAGCTGGTTAGTTGCACTGGGGACGGTTCTTAGATTAAGTATGGGGTGGCTAGTTACTTTGATGCTTGTTTTGTATGAAATTAGTACCTTATCCTTAGTATACTTCCATGATAGGATTAGTTATTTTTTTATTTTGTTTCTTGTTAGATGTTTGTTTGATTTTGTCACAGTTAGGTGCTTTCCTCAATGATGGGTGGATGATGACCATCTTAAGAGAAAATTAGTCATTTGTTGCATATAAATGTTCTTGTGAATTATATGGCATTATAGCATGAGTATTTGACGGATCATTACGTTTGAAACACCTAGGCTCTAATTGTGATTGTTGGTTTTAGTTGAATTTATTTAATTATATGGTCGAGAATCTTTAATGCTCCTAATTAAGTTGACCATGTGCCATGAGTGTGTAAGACTGTTGTATATTCCTTATTATAACTGATAATAGAACTTGCCTAGTGTGTATTCAAAGCAAAATAAAGATTGTGAGTTTAGGAGATTATTTAGGCATTTTTTTGACAGCTATTATTCATGCCTTGTTTTGACCTAGCTTTGCACATTGTCTTAGCTAGCCCCATTGAGCCCGTAGCTTGTTCTTTTGCTAGCCTCATATGTAGCCCAACTCGTTCTTTAATAGACCATAATTTGATTCAAAAGCTCCTAAGCGCTTTCATGTAAAATCAATTTGAGTTAGGAGTTTGACAATAAAAGGAAAAAGGTAAAATTGATGCCCCAAAGTCTAGTTATTGGTGTGTGCAATTGATGTGGTTGGGAGTAGTAAAAATTATTGAAAAAAAGTTCTAAATTTTATCCTAGACATGTTACAATGAACCTGTTTTGGCCTTGGTCCATCTTGGACAATGTGCACCTCAACTAAGGCAAATCACTTAAGTTGAGGGTGGCTATAGGGGTGCGTAATGTGAAATTGGTGGAAAAAAACAAAAAATTTTTTTTGAAAGGGTTGCATACTCCCACCATAGAGTTATTAATTAAGCTTAACGAGCTGGGGTGTAAAGAAAATCTATGAAGATAGTAGAAGTGGAAATTGGTTGTTAGAGATTGGTCTTAATTGCATAATATAGTGTCTTAAAGCGCTTAGGGAAGATAGTCACTATTTCTGGCCAAAATAGTTCCTACCCATCCTTTATCCTACAATACAACACGTAAAAGACTTATTTGATCCTAATCTTAGCATTTTTATATTAGTGGAGCACTACGCTAAGGGAAAGAATATGGTCATCAGTTGTAATTTGAGAATTCTTTATGAGAGTGAGCACAACTTGATTCTTGTACCCATTTTGTTAGAAATTTCATAATTGTGAGTGATTATGGGTAACTTTCTTGTTGTGAGGGCACATAGTTGATGAAGGTTGGGTAATCTATATATGATTTCTTTCCTTAAACGGTATGCATGAATTTTCCAACTTAATTAATCTATTCTTGAGGGTAAGTTGTCTCTAGTAATGATTCATGAATCTACTTCTTGTTCATAATTGTTGTGTGAGCCTATTTGAGCATCTTATTTTTCCTTCATGGGTGTTAAGACATGTAGTATGCATATATGTATAATTTGTTCGAGGACGAACAAAGCTTTAAGTGTGAGGTGGTGATCTTGGGTGTATTTATACGCCCAAGTACCATAACTTACCCATGTTTTAGCTAAGTTTTGAGAAAAAAGTGCCTAGTTTCTTATGTTTTTACTCTACTTTGATGTAATTGAGCTAACCTATGTGATTATCATAATTTCAGATGTTAATAAGGTAGATAGAGACATGATGGGACTATAGATTGTGGATGACTATGTCCAAGACTAATTTGTCATTTATTATTAGTTTAGGAACTTAGAAATCAATTATGAAAGAAGGGATTATTAAAAGACTTGATACTGAATTTTTATTCATAATTCAATATTCTGTAGTATTTTGAGTAAAGGAATATCGGCTTAGGGTGGAGAGAGAAAACGTTTCTCTCTTGTTTTCACTATTTGCACACCAAGATCATCTTCTAGTTTTTGGTATGATGAATATTTCTATTGTGATTTCCATTTTATTCATGAGTAGCTAAGTTTATTAGTTAGGGTTATGGAATCCCTAAAGCATACATTCTATTACATTGGGTTTTGAATTCATTATTCATTGATTTGTTTACATCATACTCTCTTCATTTAAGTTGAATTCTTGTGTCTGCAAAGATAGATGATGTGCCTTAAAACACACCTTGTTCGAGAGAAAGGTTGTTTTTCGAAAAAGAGTGTAGTGACAAGAAAATAGAATTTCCAACCCCTATTTCATATGTTAATATGTTAACAGGATTAACTATTTGAAAATTTCGTATTATTTTTGTAAACACTTTTGATTCGAGAAAACTTAAGTGAATTAGTCCTTGATGGGTGAGAAACACTAGGATTATGTTATTAAATACAATATGCTTCTCCGTAAGCATGATGCATGTACGAATTCGTAAAGCCCATAGTTAGAAAGTATTTAAAACTACAAGGTGGACATAACCCTAGCTTGTTATTTGTCTAAATTTTTATACCACTACATATATTTCATCTTGTTAAACTAAAACCATTAATTTGTGAATTTAGTTAAATTCCCCCTTTTTGTTTTAGTGAAACGAATAATTAAAAGTCAACTAATCGGCATACAACTTAATTAGCACCATATTCCCTATGGGATTCAACCCCAACCTAGTTGGGTAATATATTTGACAACAACCGCTTACACTATTGTAAGAGAGCTATTATTTGGGATTATCAGTATCCTGAAGATGAAGATAATGAGCATTCTCAAAGCTTGTCATTCAATTTGGGGTGGGGTATACCATAGTCGCTATGGGTATTTATTGTCGTGCTTTTTTTCTTTTCGGCTGTGGTATGGTTATAGAAAAAACATTATAAGGTTTAAAATTTGTGTCGTGATGTGTTTTGTTCTAGGTTGTATTAGTTTTTATGTAATTAGTAGAATTTTAAGTATTTAGGGTAGTTGTCATGTTTTTTGTTGATTTTGAGAAAAAATGATACCCCTCCAAAATTTTGTTTTTAGAACTCTATGATTATATTTAAGTGTGACTTTTGTGTATCTTGTTATGGCATTAGAATT
Organism: Capsicum baccatum var. pendulum; assembly: GCA_030864225.1. Lineage (NCBI taxonomy): Eukaryota > Viridiplantae > Streptophyta > Magnoliopsida > Solanales > Solanaceae > Capsicum > Capsicum baccatum. The sequence goes on along the minus strand of CM061552.1, from coordinate 219,996,998 downwards.
AGGACATGATAATCATAGCTAACTTATGCAAAAATTAGATAGGTAGTATCTTATGATGTAATTTTGTGCCATATGTGTATGAGATGCTTCCTAGTTCCTTTTTTGTGTTAAATATAGAACTTGATTGGTTAGTCTTACCTATGTTGTAGGATAGTTGGTTAGGAAAGTATCATAGGACATTTTTTATTTTGGTCCAGTTTTAGCCTAAATAGCCTTCCAAATGTGAAATAGTAACCTTGATCTCATTTTTTAGCCTTATGGGCTATTTCATTATTTTTACCTTTCACCTTCCCATTTATGTTACAATGAACCTATTTTGGCCCTGTTCCTCCATGGACATTGTGCACCTCAACTCAAAAAAATTGCATAAGTTGAGTGTCGCTTTATAGGGGTGCGTGATATAGAGTGGGTATGAAGAAGGGTAAAATAATAGAAAAGTTAGTAAGATTGGGTGCGGTAGAAAAAGAAAGGAAATAGAAAAAGAATGTGAAAAATAAAAGGAAAAGAAAAAGAATGAATAAAAGAAACCACACCCAACCTGAATGTGCATAAAAGAGTAAAAGAGAGAAATAAGGGTGGAATAGAAGGGAATTGGTTAAAGTGTGGACCTCAATGTTAGTGTAGTTCAAAGGATGCTTATGAACTTGATATATATGTACCATACCATACCCCTATCCTATATTACAAGCCAAATAAAGTCCTATAGTGATCCTCACTTGACTGTCTGAAAACCAAGGTAAAGAAAATAAGGGCAAGCCTATGGTATTTCATGTGCTTTGGTTGAACTTCTCTTTTAAGTGTGAGTGTCTCTTAACTGTCCCCACAATGACATGCTTATTTCATATGAGTGAGTGGACTTCTTTGATTATGAGGACACATGGGTTTCATAACTATTTTCTTACTTGTTCAGGTAGTGTAACTTGTATATGCATGGTTGTCTGTTCTTAATGTAATTGTCATATATTGATACTATTGTGTCATATTATTGTGCTTCATAATCATCGTTCTTACTTTTTTTTATAGGAGGGGCCAATGTGTTTGACCTTTAAGTAATTACTCACTACCTTAGATAGCTTATATTCTCCTAGTTAAGTGTCATGTTTTTCTTTTGGCTTTATTGTGTTTCTTGACGACATGCGAAAATTCTAAGTTGAGGGTGTTGATATGCAATGAATTTATAGAACTTTCGACGCTTAAAATTATGAAAATATGAAAGTTTCTTAGGTTGTTTTGTGAGATATTATGTGTTTTGGGTATATTTTGCAAGAAATTAGGTTTTAGATGATAAATTGAAGAAAAAGATGAAAATAGATGTTTTTGGCTACTTCCTAAGGTTGTTTTAGGTGTATGTGCTACTTACCTGATGTAGGTGATCAAAGTATGTCTCAATAATTGAAGTCCAGAGGCTAAGAAGCAAAATTAAAAAGAAGACTCTGCACTATCTAATGTCCAAATATGGTTTGTATATGGTACATACAATACGTATGTAACCCAGGATAGTGTAGAGATCAAAAGTACAGAGAGCTGCAAGATCTGTGCTTGATTTCTAGCACTTACCCATGTTCACATAAGGTCTGTATGTTGTACAGATGGTCCATATATAGCCTAAGTAAGCAACCACAGACCAATATTTCCCTTTTTCGTTTGGGAGTTGATATTTAGGGTTTTCTTGTGGTACCCTTTTGATGTTTTGTAGCTAGGTTATACACTCTTAATACTTACAACTTATATTTTGATTCCGTTATTCAAATTTGATCTTGGGATTATCTTGTATCGATTTTGGTTGATAATTCAGTTCCAAACTTTTAGTTTTATTCTATCATTATTGTGGTATTCTCTAATGGATTTCAACATGAATTCAGTTAATTATCTCACAAGCATGAGCGAATAAACCCTAAGCTAAAGTTATGGGAACCCTAGCATATAGATGAAGTAGGGGAAGTGTGATGTTGATTTGAACCAGTACTTAAGCATGCATTGTATTATATTTGATTTGATAGTTTTTCTAGTGGTTGCAAATGTTAGGATACCTCCTAAATTATTGCTACTTACTCCACAAGAGGAATAGTGACTAGGAAAAGATAACTACCGACAGTAATTTGAAGATTAACTATCAATCTAGGCGAATTAGTATTATCTATGTAAGATGGTTAATTGTCATCTAATAACTTAAGACACAAATGTAATAGTTAATTAGATCTAGGATAAGGGTTAGTAATGCGATATCCCAAGACTTAAAAGGTAAAGGATGAAATCCATCAATGAGTCCAGAAGACAATTCATGGTACATAGCTTATCAGATTTTGCATGCAATATACTAGGTTGGTTCAGCAGCGCATGATAAACCTATATATTTGAGAATCCAGGAGAAACATAGATCTAGTATTCATCTCTGACTGTTTACAACCAAAGATACATATTGTTACTTGTTAGATACTTTCACTACAAACCCCTTATTTACTTTCTGTTTAGCCCATTAAGTTCAGCAAACCAAAGATATACATCCAAGTCTTCCCTATGGGTTTGACCCAATCCTAGTTGGGTTATTATACTTGACAATGACTATTTTCTCCTCAATTGGAAGTGTAGTTTGGGCGTTGATCACATTACAAGAGTGAAGCCAATCCATCTCCAAAATAATATCAAAATTTACCATGTAATGAGCTACCAACTCCACCATAGTATCCCAATGAATAATATCCATATCACAATTTCTATAAACCTTCCTAGCAGTAATGGACTGACTAATAATAGTAGAAACTGAGGAGGGTTTCTAGATATTTTTGGGATCAAAATCAAAATTCACAATGACATAAGGGGTCACTTAAGTTAGGGTATAACCAACATCAAGTAACATATAAATATCATGGGAGAAAATTTATAACATACTTGTGAAAACATATAGTAAGGCCTCTGAGTCTTGGCGAGTATATAGGGTATACAAATGGTTTTGACCCTAGCCTATACCCAGAGTATCCTTCCTTTGAGTAGAGGTTGAAAAATAGTAGCTAGGGGCTTATTACCCCAAAATGCTCCCTTTACCGAAGGATACTCCCGCTGAAAATAACCAATTTGATCATAGTTATAACACACACTTTTACCTATGTGACAAAATACTTAATGGAGCTATGCACAAATGCAGAAAGAAGGATAGGATTGATCCAAATGAGCCACACTGTCCTAAGACTAAGTACACTACATTTTAGGGCCACTATTGTGCTAGAATTGCTGGTCTTCCAAAATCTTATGGGCTGGTGCATTATCTGATGAATAAGAATTACCATAAGATTTCTTTTTGAACAGTTGCCCGCACCCTTTACCACTTTTTTTTTCTAGATTGCATCCTAATCTATTGGCTTAGCCCTTTTATTTTGCCGATCCTTGGCCTCAACTTACTTTTTTCAACCTCTACCTTTTGTATGTAGATCTCTAACCTAGATAAATCCATGTCATTTCTCAGCATCACACCTTTACACTCTAATACCAAATCTCCTGAGAGACTAGAGGCAAACTTTATTATTCGAGCCCTTATACTAGACACCAACTACGGAACATAAGGAGACAAATGAGTAAATTTCAGAGTTTACTCCTTAACACTCATCTTTTCCTTCTTCAAGTTTACAAACTACTCAGTCTTAACTTCTATCAATTCCTAAGAAAAGAATTATCAGTAAAGGCTTTGGAAAATCTTCCCAAATGTTTGGTGCAACATATTCGACCCTACACTTTTCCCACTCATCATACTATTGATAGGCAACCGCTTTAAGTTAGTAGGCTGGAAACTCCACCCATTCAGTATAACTAGCATGCATAACCCTTCAAAAATTTTCCATTTCATTAACAAACTCTTAAGGATCTTACTAAACTTTGGATTCCATCAAGGTTTGTAGGTTTAGCCACATAGATTGACCAACATGAGTAATATCCAAAGAGCCAACAATAGAATCAACATTACTTGATCAATGGTACTGAGATGACACAATTTGTGAAAGCATACGTATGGTCTATCTAAACTAAATATTAGATACCTCACCTTGAGGGGACCAGGTATGAGTGGCACTGATTCTAGAAGTCTAAGAAGGACTACTTGGGGCTAGTGGAACCCTAGTAGGAGCAGTTGGACCAGATGTACAAACTCTATTTTGGGTTTTCATCCTATGAATAAGACGAACCTTTTCAGCATTTTCCCTAGTGGGGGTGTAGATTCTTGATCAAAATCCTTTTTGTAATGACCATGTAGATCATTCCCTGATTTCATATATTTTCGATGTTTTCATCGTTCTTTCAAAAGTTATAGGTCGTTTATATTTTGCTGAAACTATCGGTTATTGGACAGTTCATATAGATTTTAGGCTCATTTGCCTATTTTAGAGCTTTCATTGTTTAGAATTGGGTAACCGACCAAAACTCCTAGTAGATGGTCTCAGATGAAAATTCCAACAGCACCATCATCTCTGAAATTTTGATTTTAGGATAGGGGACCCTTGGTTTTGGTCTCTAGGGTTTTGGACTCATTTTGGACTACTGTGTGATTTATATGAAAAATGGAACTATAGGTAGGGCCCCATATTTAGTCAAAATTATATTGAATGAAAGTTTGGATAGTTCCATTGAGTTTGAACATAGAATTTTGTATGGTACCATATGTTTTTTTTGCGCACAGGCTTTCGATTGAATCCTAAGCACTCGGTCAGAGACCATTTTTTGACTTGGAAAATCTGATGCATCATGTTGCTGGTGCAACCGCTTAAGCAATCAACATCTATTTAAGCAGATATTGTTTAAGCGACCTAGGTGTTGCTTAAGAAATACTGTGCCTCTCGTGCCAGACTATTTAAGCAGTCATGGATTCGCTTAAGCAATTAGGTGACCGAGGAAGCGACACCTGGAAGCTTTTTATCTTATTTCCCCCGACATGATTTTCCACCAGTTTTACACAAAATTAAGAGCTCAAATCGAGTAAAAAAGAGGGAAATCACCCATTAAAGCTAAGGTAAGCTAGCCTTACACTCCTTGGTCATCTCCCATCAATATTCCCTTTAATTTCAACCCTAATCCATGGTAAATTCTTAAATTTAGGTCTTAAAATTCCTACACTTAAAGGGTAGATTCGAGATTTGATTTATGCTCCATTTGTTCTCAAATTTTTAGCACACATTCTTTGTCCTATGAGGGACCTCGTGAAGAATTCAATTTTTGATTTTTTATGGGGCTCGCCTTGACCTAAAATTTGACCTGTCACAACCTAATTTATCAGTCATAATGGCACCTACTCTATCCCGCTAGTGGTAAGCCGAACCATAGATGAAAGCTAGATAAAATGGGCTAACTTAGTGGAAAATGTCCTAAAAGTTGAAAAATAACAATTAAAAATTCAAATTGCATTAAAACATTCATAACTGTCTAATAGATAGATTGAAACCAGCAAATATCCCAAGACTAAGTAATGTAGGTACAAGCGCTACTATGACAAAACTATGAGTATTGAATAGCCATATACAATCTATATTAAAGATGAAAGACTAGATATAGATAAATAGAAGGAAAAATGGTAACACCAACTCCAAGAGCTCACCTAATCTCTGATAGTAACTCAGCATAAATGTCAAATCAGTGGCGGCAACTAGTACTTTGATCTACACCAAAAATGTACAAAAGTGTAGTATAAGTACCAAAACAATGGGTACTTAGTAGACATGATCGGACGATTGAGATAAATCAAGATATAACTATAATAAGATACAAGACAACATAAGCTAAGTTAAGATAAAAAATGCTAACCTAGAAACAAGCTATGACATCGTTAGACATGCAAGTAAATTCATACGATAACGATGACCTAAAGATCATACCATTAACTAAAAAATTGGACCTTATAATTCAATAAGTGTGAAAAAGTAAATAACCCAATGCAGGCCCCCATAAGCCTGGAGGGTATAATAGGGGAAACTAACAACCGAATAACAGACATTTACCAACTATCATTCTATAACTAAGAGTCCATCCATCTTGTATCATATCATAAACCATCCTTAATGATGGACTCAAATTAAAACTCAATAGAATCATCATTATCTTCACCAATTTTTCCAAACTTTAACCAGAACACATATCAACAAAACCATCAGTAATTGCCGAACACGAATTGAAACTCATATTTATAAATCGTATCAATGAACCATTATAGTGAGCCATTTAAATAAACTAAACTCAATATATTATAATAATAAATCATAGCTATAACCTATCCCTTAACTAATTTTTATACACCAAACCAAGATTCATAATTACATGTCTTATCCATAATCATATCTATAAGACATATTATTAGTCATATTTGAAATCAATATAGATACTAATTTTCATAAGCAATACTGTTATGCATATTTGGAATTCATACCTATAGTCATACCTATATGCCATCTGTCATATCTACAAGTCATTAATCGTATCTATTAGGTCACATCATATTTATGAGCCATAGTATAGGCATAAGTCATATATATATATATATATATATATATATATATATATACATATAAGCCATATTATCTATATAACTCATATCAACTATATAAGATATATCATATCTATAGGCCATATTATATATATATATACATACATACATACATAAGCTATTTTATCTTTGTAAGTCATATCTTACCTATAAGATAGCTATATCATGTGTATAAGTCATACCACATCTATGAGTCATTTTATATCGTTAAGTCATATCATTCGTATCAGAAATACCAAGTACATAAACAATATCTTATCTATAAGTTATATCTTTTAATTATGTTGGTATCTAGATCATTAAGCATATCCTTAGGCCATATTATTAATCATATTCAAAATTCATAAGAATAATCACGTGTATAACTCTAAACCATACTTATAAATTATATTTGTAATAATACATATAAGCAACATCATTAACGATAGTCAAAAATTAGCATCAGTACTTCAATATCCAACTAACATACTTAAAAATTATATTCAACATCCTCAAGTGTCAAACCTACCATCAATAAGAGTATATCATACACAAATGAGTCGATAAGCTTATTATAAGTCTTGGCCTAAAGTGGGTCCAAAGGGGCCCACTTCTAATCCCCAAAAATTCACTTAGGCAATTTCTACCCCAGATTGGGCTAAGGTATCTAAGTTCATTTATAGATATCAAGTAATCCATAATCATCCCTAAGATAGTAATACTTCCCAAACATGAATAACTAAGGCAGTCCTACCTACAATAAAAAAAACTAAGGCAATTCCCTCAACTTAAGTAATTAAGGGTAATTCTACTCTAACATAAATAATTAGGGAAATTTCACCTGCCTAGAGTAATTAAGGAAATTCTAAATATATATCATGAATATTAATCCACCTAAGCCATGATTAACTATGCTAACTTCTCCAAGTCTAAAATTTAAAGTTAGCCTAATGACCCAATTAAACCAAATAATCCCATTCATACTTCCAACACCTTAATCTCACCCCACATCTAGCTTAATATCATAAGCATACAAAAAATATCTCAATTAATAAAGAACGTAAACCTAACCAACCTAGGCACCTATGGAGTATCTAAGAATCCACTAAATAACCTATTTCCCCTTCTGAGAAGATTCTACAAGGTGTCATGCTATCAAAATCACAATCTACTCTTCAAAAAAAGAACAATGACACCTATGTTGCATTATTATGCTTTAGTTCCAAAATTACAAAAATCCCACATTGGGCCTTTTTATGAAAATTGCATTTATGATACTAACTCAATGTCCCCCTATGCTAAAGAAATATTTACCCTCAATATTGATTGAATTTTGAGCTATAATGGTGCTAACATCAAGTTATCAAGACTTTAGGGATTGTAGGAAAAGAAAGGAAATTCTAGCAAGAAATTAATGAAAACTCACCAGAAATTTGAAGGAGAAGAACATAAATAATCTTTATACAAGCCCAAACCTAACCACAAAATCTATCCCCATGATTTCTACTTTTTAGGGTTTAAATATCTTGCAAAAGGATGTGAAATGGTGAAAATCAAGATGAATGGGGTATTTCTACCCTTTTCAGGTACATGAATATCTCTTTAGTGAACTTTGGGTCCCTTACGTAACGCCTGGACCTGGCATAGATATCTCTTATTCTAAAAGCCTATCACTTACATTGTATCTATCTTATTTGATATAATGTCACTTATGCAACAATAGTATCATGTATGCAATATCTACTCTGCTACTAAGTTAGTTTCTAATGTGATAAAAGTGTCACGCATGCAATACTTGTTGCTTATTGGTAGATCGCTTAAGTGATCAAAGACATTTTGGACGTGATTCCCCAACACTAGGTGAGGTTTCCAAATCTCTGCTAACTCATAGAGATTTATCCAGAATCTTATATAGAAAATAGAATAATTTACCCCATCAGTATTTTGAACTCAATCGTGTAGTCAAATTTTCCATTCTAGGTTGCCTCAATAAAAAGTATATCATATATTCACTTTTCACTTCTTTTAAATTTTGACCAATAACTCAAAATAAGCCTGGTTTCCTTCGGGTACAAACCAAGGGTCCACCTAGTTTACAATTTATATTTTGAAGTAGTTGGAATAGTCAAATTTAGCATATAAGATAGTTTGAATAAATTATTTTCCTGATAGCCAATTTAAACCAGTAAAGACTTCAAAATAGGGAATTGGCTCTAAAATTAAAAAAGTTTCCCTATAACAAAACTATCATTCCCAGCAAGTCATAAGTAACTTGGGGCAGTTATAGCAAAGCTCTAAATTGTGAAAATGAGTGAAAATATATAAAATGACCTAAAGGGTCATTACAAAATCCACTACTCAAAGAAATATTGTCCATGAAAGTAAAGAATAAGATTTTACCTTGTGACACCTTCATTTTTAGGCTAGAATTCGAACCATTATTTCGATGTGTATAAACTCGAATACAATTTTTTATATATAAATAAAAGTTTCATGATCATTATTATAGTGTGAAAAGTGTATTTTAATGGAATAATTTTTTTAGTAAACACTTAGAGTGAAGTGGAGTTAAGAACTTTCATTATCGACCAAATTTTAGAATTTAATTCTATAAGGGTAAACTTTGAACGTATATATCTTATGGAATAAATGGAATTTTGAGGATAAATACCCACAAAATTATAGATAAATGTGTCCTATTTCCAAAACATCTAATTTTTCCTTAATCTGATACTCGAGCAAAAAATTATGAGCATTTTCATGAAGGCGCAGTAAGGGTCGGTGATAGAAGCACGACATGGAGCTTATCATGGAGACTACCCTTTATAATGCACTGATACTTTAATTTTGGTAATTTTTGGTTTTGTTGACTTGGGATGAGGCTTATTGAAGTTCTTTCACTTATAAACGATCCCTAAATATTATATTAACCTATTTCCATCAGTTTTCATGATATAAAATTAATTACTTCTCTCTTAAGAATCCTCCCTCTCAAATCCCCTTTTAAAGTCAAGACTATGGTTTAAGGAGGTGGTCATCTAGGATCAAAAGAGTGTTGTGTTCGTCAAGTTTTATGGTAATTAAGGCATGTAGCTCTTTCCCTTGAATTTATATTTTCTTGCTGGCATTGATTGATTATAAATGCATGGTTTTGATGTGGGTTTTTACATTGTTTAGGGCTTTTGACTTGGTTGGTTACTTAATTATTTTTTTTCATAGTTATTTATGAAATATTCATGTCTTACTTATGGTTTTAAACTATTTGGGATGCATGGGAATAGTATTAAAATAAGGGGTCAAGGTTTTTCCCAAATTTGATGATTTTGACTAGATTTATGGATTGGAAATTATGTGCACTAAACCTGTTCATGAAATTGTTAATGAATATGATTTATCACTTTTTTTAACTCACCACCTATATATTTGTATCGAATAAAGAGGTTAAACAATGAATATTGATTTTAAAGGCCTAGTCGGCAATGTTTTGATTCAATGAATAAGAAGGGGGGTCGAGGCATTCGCCCAAGTTAAACATGATTGTTATGGAATAGAGATAATATTCCAAGTGTAACGGTCTGACGATACCTATTTGTACGTCTTAACAGTTAGTTCATTGATAAATAAATAGGTTATGTGAAACATATTTTAATTTAGACTTAATAGGGGTTATGTAGAAAAGTTGTGAAGGTATGGGTCTAGAATGGCTTGTACTGGAAACTCGTATTTTTCTACTTGAGGTTTGGTTTTGATGACTTGTTTGGATCGTTTACACTATTGATATACATACATTGTATCTTGGAATGATGGAGGGTTAGGGCATTCCCTGGTCTTCCTTGATACCTCTAGTTCGTGCAGCTCATACATACTGGAGCCCTTTTAGTAGGGGGATTCGAACCCATATACTCTATGGGTGGATGCTTATGACAGTTGAGCTACATAGTCCAAGTTAAATTTTTGAAGTGCATGAGCCTTGTTCCCTTTCCCCAACTTATGAAATATATATATGTACGTATTGCATGAGATGTTATGCATTGGTTTTACTAGTTTTCATATTATGGATCATGGAATTACTTTACTTTCTTATCCCTAAGTTACATGATAGTCCTCCTATTGCTAACCATCTTTAGATATTGTATCACCATATGATATAGGAACTGGACATACTATTACTACTCCTACACACTGATTAAGGGATCGTAGTAACCCTTTGAGTCAGACTAAAGTGGTGAGCTTTCATATTTTGGAAGACCTCATTTCATGATTTAGTTTCTTGATGACATATACTTTTCTTTAATCTAGTTTTGGCTATTGTTGGGGGCTTGTCCTGACTCTTTAGTTGTACGTAATTTTTGTTAGAGGCTTTATGGATTCTATGGTCTTGGGTATTGTATACGCTTTAGATATTGATCCTTCACATAACTTTCTTAGATCTAATATTATATATTTCTTCTATTAATGCTTATCCATTGGTGTTTTTAGTTGTATTAGAATAGGCTAAGGGGGTGATCTCTGGTACTCGGTGGACTTGGGATGCCCGCCACAGCCAAGCCCTTATTTGGTTCATTACAAAGATGGTATTAGATCCTAGGTTCCAGTGTCATAGGTTGTCTACAAAGTTGTGGCTAGTAGAGTCTTTCTTATGGATGTTTTGTGCACCAAACTTCTAATCAGAAGGCTATGAGGCATTTAGGAGATATGTCTCACTCTTTCATACTCTAGATCGTGTGATTGTGTTATCCATATGAAAGTTATCCAATTTCCTTCTTTACTCAACTTTTTAGGCTATATTTCAAGGTTGAGATAATACAAGTGTAAAATCTTACCTTTCTAATAGTGTTGTCATTTTTGAATTAGTTATCAAAAGTTATAAAATGGCATAAGGACTTGAAAAGAGTCCATTAGTGCATCAAGGTGTATTAGTTCATGTGGGTACCTTTAACTTCATGAATCATGCTTTTCAGCCAGAGGTAAGATGTGTAAAATTTCCCCTTTCAAAAACTTTGATGAAGATGTCTCGCTTAAGGGGAACGGTTTGTATTTGAATATTGGGATAGAATTTCTATCTTACAGATAGTATAAATTAGTTTGTTATGAACTCTGAATAGTGAGATGGTCTCGAGGTTAGTGGTATAAAGTTGCATGTTTAGAAGTAGGAGTGAGAGTAATTTTATAGTGAAAAGGTAAAAGTTGTAATTGCATGAACTTTATCTGAGGTGCTGGGTTGGTATACTTTTATTGTGTTAGCTAAGTAATGTGCCCTTATAGTTGTTCGTAAAAAAAACCGATTAGGTGCAATATTTGCATATTTAGTTGAAATTAGCTCATGAGTACTAGATAAGGTAGTTGTGAAATAAATCATAGGTTGTGAATGGAAGGATTGCTCAGCTAATAATTATGAAATTAACATTCACTAAGGGAGGTCATAAAAAAAGGGGACTCGATGATGTTTATAGAATTTTAAAGGTTCTTGGGATGTATGCATGGGTAAGTGGATATGATATGAGGGATGTAAATATTCCATAAGCCATTAGGGGGTTAGGTAATAAGATTAAGATCAACTATTGTTATTAGGTTTTTTTAATAAACTAAATGTCCCTTGACTTTTATCTAGTACTTGTAAGTTGGTTTGTTATGTGAGACGACGTGTGACGAATATTAAGGTATTGTAGTAATGCGGTGAAAGAGAATGCGTTTATGGGCCATACTTAAGTTAAATAAATAATTTAGGTGGATTTATCTATTTGGTGGACTAGTACATTATGTGGGATATTTCATTGGTTGTACATGATTGTTGCTAGATACTAAGTTTGAAATTTAGATGTTCATTATGGTGACTAGAATGCCAGTTTAAGATTGTGATGCATGTTGTGGGATTGAATTAGTAGGTTTTATGTAATGTGTGAAAGATCTTAGGTTTATGACTTATGAAATATTAAAGTGTGTAATTGCGATATTAACATTAGGTCTAGTGTGAAATTAGAAGTGGTGGTGAAATCATTAGACGGATAAGAGCCTTGGGTTATAAAAATAAAGTGTGCTCGGTCTTTAGTTATGAGTAGCATGTATGCCTAGCCTATGTTCTTAAATTTCTTAGTATGGAAAAGTCTGTTGAGTTGTTATATGGTGTTATGTAGAGTTGAATTGAGGGAGAAATAGATAGACTACATGAACTCTTGGTGTAGTTTTAAAATTTTGTTAACTTATGAGGTTATGATATTAGAGGTGTAAGGCTAGTATTCTAAGGAGTTGAAAATGGAGTGTTAAGTGCTTAGAAGCATAGATGTCCATGCCCATGATAATGTTAGTTTTAAGGTGATGACTTTGGGAGTTAGAGGAAGTTAAGATTAGTATCTCTGAAGTGAATGCCCTAGAAAGAATATAGTGTCTTTATACTAAAGTTGTTGAGGGAAGTTTATGTTCTTGTGAATAGTGATACCCCCCCCCCCAAATTGTGCTGAGTGTTGTGCATATAGATTTAACAAGGGAATATACTCTTAGGATTGGGATAGTGACCTTTGAGCTAAGGGGGAAATGATGGAAATCTTAAATTTTCTCGTAGTGGTAAATTTTAGGGATGGGTCATGATAAATCTATTCTTACTATAGAAAATTCCTCCTATTTAAGTTTAAGAGGACATTGTACCAATATCCCTCATATTCAAATGGTGTTTCTGGATTACTTTCTAGTTCTCTATACAATCTTTATCTATGTTTCATCCCTCTAATTATGATTTAAGTGTTTTGATGTATGTAGCCCTTTGCACTTATTGGATTATATCTTACGTCAGAAAACCCAACTTGAGTGGTGCAATAAATATATGTTGTATTTGAATACTGTTACTCCTATTTTTGAAGCTCGTAATCTATTCCCGTAGCTACTCTCCTTGTGTCAGGATGGTAGTGGATACTAAAGCATGGCAATATTATAGATTAGAGAGTGGATGATTCTTTTACTGAAAAATATTGGTGTGGTTACCAAACAAAAGTTACAGATAAAATGGAAAGGTTGAGATGAAACTTTTGTTAAGAGAAAAATTTAGAAGGGGAATATGTGGTGAAAATCTTTGTGAAACTGGTTAAGGTTGTTGGGTTTTTGGTGGGGAGATTCATAAAGTGGTTGTAGTAAAGATAGACTTGACTGTTGTGATTTATAGATACACAGGTCATCGTGTTTAGTGGATAGTACTCTTAATAAGACATGATATTATTTGACTGCAATGATAGGATAGAGTAGTATTCTTGGAGGGATGGAAGGTATAGGGTCCCATATCTTAATCTAGCACCTTTAACTCTGGATTATGCTTTTATATGGAAGCAATGTATACTTAGACTCCGACTCTTATAGCAATTTACTTTGTGGGGGAATTATAAGATTGAAATGGTGAAGTGTTGTATTCATAGGTGAATTCATAGTAAAGAGGTATTGCGATATTTAAGGGTTATTAGTGTAAGACCCTCAAAGTTTCCATCATTTTATTTTTGACCTTCTTGTTCTTGAACCATTGATTTTTGACTCAAAATATGTTCGTTGGAGTTAAAAAGGTTTGCCCAAAAGAGTTTAAGAATTCTTAAATGGAGTTAGGGGTAGTTTTGGGTCATGGAGGAAGTAAGCCTCCGTGATACCACCACGATGCGGAGGATGGGATCTACGATATGGTCCATGATGTGGACCTAGGTAGAATTTAGATTGCTTTGATTTTCTCACTTTGGGTGAGGAGCTTTGGGACTTTTTCCCCTTGTGCGACCTTGGTCTCATTGTCTTATGATTTGTGCTTACATAATTTACTTGGTGAGGCCTTTAAGATTTTTTGTTTTGATTCCTATGCATTTTTTGTTGAGAGAGAATTCTTAAAGTTGAATTAAATGCTTTGTTTCGAAACATCCAAAGCTTCAAAAGATTCCTATCCATCATTCAAGGAAGAATAATTCCACGGAGGAGATAATGTGGTGCCTGCTTTTTCAAGCTAGAATTTGAACTATTGTTTCTCTGGGTATAAACTCGAAACCAATTATTTATATATAAATATATGTTTCATTATCATTATCCTAGTGTAAAAGTTCCTTTAAAGGGAAGAATATTCGTAGTAAACACTTAGAGTGAAGTGGAGTTAAGAACGTTCATTATCGACCAAATTTTGGAATTTGATTCTACAAGGGTCAATTTTGAACGTGTATAACTTCTGAATATGTGGAATTTTCGGGCTCAAGATACACCAGATTATAGATAAATGTATCCTATTTCTATAACATCTGATTTTGCCTTAATTTTATCCTGAGTGAATAGTTATGAGCATTTTTGTGAAGAGGCAGTTACGACCTATGAAAGTAATGCGACGTGGAGCTTATTGTGAAGATTACCCTCCGCAACAGGCTGATGCTTTAAATTCAGTAATTTTTGGTTTTACTAAATTAGGAGGAGAGTTATTGAATTAATTTCTCTTATAAAAACCCCCTAAACACTATATTAACCTATTTCCATTAGTTTTCATGACATAACATCAATTACTTCAGTCTAAAAAATCCTCTCACTAAAATTCTGCTTTTTGCATCAAGACTAGGGTTCAAGGAGGTGGTCATCTAGGATCCTAAGGGTGTTTTATTCTTCACATTTCTTGGTAATTAAGGCATGTAGCTCTTTCCCTTGAATTTACATTTTCGTAACGGCATTTATTGATTATAAATGCATTGGTTTGATGTGGATTTTGACATTGTTGGGGGCTTTTGACTTGGTTGGTTACCTAATTGATTTTTTTATCTTTATTTATGCAACATTCATGTTTTACTTTTGATTTTGAAATATGTGGGATGCATTGGAATGGTATTAAACTGAGGGGTCATGGTTGGTCCCTGATTTGGTGATGTTGACTTGATTTATGGCTTCGAAAATTATGTGCCCTCAACCTGTTCATGAAATTATTAAACAATATGATTTTTTCACTTGTTTTGAATTTCCCACCTATGTATATGCATGGATTAAAGAGGTTAAACAATGAACATGAATTTTAAAGGCTTTTTTGACTATGTTTTGATTCAATGAACAAGAAGGGGGTCGAGGCATTCCCCCATACTTTATTTAATGAACTAAAAGGGGGTGCAAGAATTCCCCCAAGTTAAATATGATTGGTATGGCATAGAGATAAGCTTGTAAGTGTAATGGTATAACGATACCCATGTCTGTGACTTAACGGTTTGTTCACTTATTAATAAATAGGTCATGTGAAACTTGTTTTAATTTAAGCTTAATGGGGGTTATGTAGCAAAGTCATGAAGGTGTGGGTTTTTGATAACTTGTACTGGAAACTAGTGTTTGACGACTTAAGGTTTGGTCTTGATGACGTGTGTGCATGGTTCACACTATTGATATACATATATTGTATCTTGATTTATGTGGGTTTGCGGTATTACCCGGACTTCCTTAAAACCTCTTGTTCGTGCGGCTAACATACACCAGAGCCTTTTCAGTGGGGGACCTGAACTCATATAGCCTATGGCTGGATGTTTATGAAGGTTGAGCTATATAGTCCAGGTTAAAGTTTTGAAGTGCATGCTAAGACTTGTTCTCTTTGCCCGACATATGAAACATATATATATATGTATATATATGTACATATTGCATGAGATGCTATGCATTGGTTTTATTGGTTTTCATATTATGGATCATGGCATTACTTTACTTCCTTATCCCTGAGTTACATGCTAGCGCTCTAATCACTAACTGTCATCATACCATTTATCCCCATGTGATGTAGGGACTGGCCATACTACTAATGCTCCTGCATAGTGACTAGGTGATCGTGGGACAACTCATGAGTCAGACAGGAGTGGTGATCTTCCATACTTTGGTAGACCCCATTTTATGTTTTGGTTTACATATGTCAGATACTTTTCTTTAATCTAGTTTTGGCTATTGTCAGGGGCATGCCTCGATACTTCATTTTTACTCAAATTTCGTTAGAGGCTTTATGGATAATGTGGTCTTGGGTATTGTGTATGTTTAAGATGTTGAATCTTTACATAACCTTCTTAGGTCTCTTATTACATTTGTTTTCTATTGATGTTTATCCGCTGCTAGGTGTTCTTAGTTTTATTCGAATAGGATAAGGTACGGTTTCTAGTATTCGGTGGACATGGTATTCCCAACACGGACAACAGCTAATTTGGGTTGTGACATACGTGCAGCCTCAAACACGTAGGGACACTAGGTTTGCATCTCGCTCTCGATATCCTAAGTAGAATCCTTTACTTGGCAGTGTCTCCACTGAATCTTAACTACAGGAATCTTCCTAGTGTGCAACTGCCAAACATCACTATTCAAAATGAGCATAGGATCCTCCATGAAGGTCAACCTTTTATCCACTTTGATTGAGTCACATCTTAGCACATGAGATGAATCAGGAATGTATCATTGTATCATCGTAAAATGGAAAATCGAATAGCAGTAGTAAAATTTATCTGTAAGACTAACTCATAAGCTACCTCACCAATGGTTTGGAGATTCAAAAATGGTCCAATATATATTTGGGGTGATCTTGCCTTTCCTGTATAACCTTATCATACCCTTGATGGATAATACACGAAAGAATACCCGATCACTAATTTAAAATCTCAAGGCACAACGTCTACGGTCGGCATATGCCTTCTGCCTACCCTGAGTTATCTTCAACCTATCCTGAATTACCCTGACTCTGTCCAATGACTCCCCAAGCAAGTCAGGTTCACAGGGTTTAATCTTAGAAGTCTCAATCCATCCAATCGGGGAACGACATCGCCTACCATATAAAGCCTCAAAGGGCAACATCTCTATAATGGAATGGTAACTATTATTATATGCGAACTCTACTAATGCTAAGTGTTGCTTCCACTAACCTCCAAAATACATAATGTAGGATTGGAAAATATCCTTGAGAACCTAAATAGTCTACTTTGACTGCCCATCTATCTATTGGTGGAAGGTTGTACTACAATCCACCTAATTACCCAACTCTTCCTAGAAATCTCTCCAAAAGCTAGAATTAAACACTGAATCGTAGTCTAAAATGATAGAAATAAAAACACCATGAAAATGGACTATCCCATGAACATAGATACAAACTAACCTCTAAGCATCAAAGGACATCTGAATAGTAATGAAGTGGGCCAATTTGGTCAACCTATCCAAAATGACCCAAATTCTATTGAAACTATGAGAAGTATGAGGAAACCCACCAATAAAGTCTATGGTGATCTTCTGCCACTTCAACACATGAATGGGAAACGTCTGAATCAACCAACCAGGACATTGATGCTTGGCCTTAAACTACTGATAATATAGGCAACGATCTGCAAAGTCCGCCACATCTCTCTTCATTCCACTCTACCAAAAATATTGTCTTAAGTTTCTATACATCTTGATTGTACCAAGGTGAATAGAATACCTAAATTTATGAGCCTCATGAAAGATCACTTGAATCAAGTCATTATTCCTCAAAGTACAAATGTAACTATCAAATCTCAAGACACCCTTCGAATCTATGGTGGACTCACCACTCAACACTTGATCATGAATGATTTAAAGCCTCTTATCCACAACTTGGAAATCCCAAATCTATATATCGAGGACCTTGAGTTAAAACTAAAAAAAATCCTCCTAGTGTCAGAAATATCAAGTTTCACAATCAAGTTAGCTTGGGAATGAATATCCCATGCCAACAGTCTCTGAGATACTGAACTATCAATCAAATTACCCATACTTACTGCCTTCCGTCTCAACGCATCTGCTACTATATTTTTCTTGCCCGGATGATACAATATAGAGATACCATAATCCATACCCAACTCCATCCATCTATGTTTCCTAGCATTAAGCTATATCTAGGTCATAAGATGTTGAATACTGTGATGATCTATGAAAATATCAAAATGCTCACCATAAAGATAATGCCTCTAAGACTTAAGTGCAAAAACTACCACCGCCTACTCCAAATCATGAGTGGGTTATTTGCGCTCATGAACCTTTATCTACCTCGCAGCATCAGAAATAACATTACTCTGCTGCATTAACACAAAACCCAAATTAACACCAAAAGCATCACAATACATGTTGAATCCCTCACCCTCACTAGAAAGGTCAAAAGTAGGAGTCGAAGTAAGAAACTCCTAGAGCTTTCCAAAGCTAAGATCACACTCCTTGGACAACCAGATGGGAACCACCTTCCAAGTCAATCTGGTTATAGGTATTGAAATAGTAGTAAAACCCTCGACACACCGTCTATAATAACTGGCCAAGCCAATGAAGCTATGAAATTCAATCATAGATGTAAGCCTGGGCCAATCACAAATAACCTCAAACTTTGCTAGGTCTACTATAGGATCATCCTTAGACAGCATATCCAAGAAATATCACCGACTCAAGCCAAAACTCATACTTAGAGAACTTGGCAAAATGTAAATGATCTTTCAAAGTCTGAAGCACAATCCTCAAATATTGCGCATGCTCCTCTCCACTCCTCGAGTACATAAGGTTGTCATCAATGATCACAATCACAAAGGAATCCAAATAAAGCCTGAACATATGGTTCATCAAATCTATAAATGTGGCTAGGGAATTAGTCAACCCAAAAGACTTCACTAGGAGATCATAATGTCCTTAACGGGTCCTAAAGGTTAGCTTTGAAATATCATCATTCTGAATCCTCAACTAATGATAATTGGACCTCAAATGAATCTTAGAGAACAGCGCTCCTCCTTAAATCTTATCAAACAAATCATTAGTCTGATGCATAGGATAATAGTACTTCATTGTCACATTATTAAGTGACCTAAAATTAATACAAATACGCATACATCTTTTTTCTTTGCAAACCACACAGGATCTCCCCAAGGATACACATTTTGTCTAATAAAACCATTACCAAGAAGATCCTAAAGCTGAGAATTTAGCTCCTTAAGTCGATAGGAGACATATGATAAGGTTCCATAGAAATAGGTCAGGTGGCTAACTTAATATTAATAACTTAGTACTGTGCTCGAGAGGAAGGCAAGGTAGATAAGTAGGGATAACATCAGGAAACTCATGAACTATAGTAATAGAGTCAAGCGACAGACTCTCCATAATGACATGAAAAATATAAGCAAGTTAAGACTCGCAACCCCTCAAAATAAGCCTCCTAGAACACATATAAGAAATAATCTCCATTGACTCACTGCTAAAAATTCCTACCACACGATCTGGGGTTTGTTTGGCATAACTAAGGTAATGGTCCTTAAAAATAATCCATCATTGACACAACCCAAAATTGGGACTTATTGTATCGGTATCTCAAGCCCAAAAAAGACTAAAGATCACCTCATTAATCCCACCTAACCATCACATCAATCCACCAGCATAGGATAATGCCAAACATATAAGAAGATATCAAAACCAAAGCTAAAATTCATAACTTAAGAAAGTCTATCCATTCCATTCATATCAATATTCAATATCCAATATACCTAAGTCCACAGTTATCCACAAAACCTCTACGAATCTGATGTCTATAACATGTCAGGAGAAGTCCTCGACAATAGCAAAATACCAAGTCTAAAATAAGTCTATAATATAAATACAGAGACTATGAAATGGATGCCTTCCGGAGAATGAAAGCTCACCACTTCAGCATCACCACAGAAACTGCCTGAACACCTATCACTGTGCAGAAAGAGAAGAAGAAGCTTCAGCCCCTATGTCATATAGGGACGTAGCGCTCAGAGAAGGTTAGTGGTTAAAGCGCTAGCATGTAACTGAAGAGTGAGGATAAAATAGTATAGTTATTCAATACTAAGTTAAAATATCACAATTCACCATGTTTATACACATAGTTATGTAAATACACAAGGATACATCATGTGTCAAAAGGTAATGAGGCCTTAGCATGTATTTTAATACACTCAAACAAGAACCATGACGTTGAGGAATCTAACCTTCCACCGGTTAGGTTATATCGAGCATGAGGACTCAAACGTCCAGTCATCTCATTAGTCAAGTGGACTCTAACCATAAGCCATTTTATTAGATAAGTGGACCCTAACCACAAGCCATTTCATTACATGTATGGACTCTAACCACGGGGCCTTTCATTACACAAGTGGACACTAACCATAAGTCATTTCATACGCAAGTGGACTATAACCACAAGACATAACATCTATTACTATTCGACATTGGGACACTAACTAATTATCTATGCATTCATATCACACTATTGACAGGGACTTTAACCCACTTACCAATTTTAATCCATCAAGGCCACAATGCAATGACATACATGACTACAGGGTGTTCATGAACCATATATTAATCAATAACTTAAAAAAGACAATGCATTGGTTTCAAATATTTTTCAAACCAAATCGTGGTCATCGAAACCTTTATCAAATCATTCATTAGAAATCTTGCACCAAGCTTTAGTTTAAACATAATTCAAATTCATACTAGGGACTCTAACCCTCTTTTCTTTAACCAATCAAGCCACCAAGGTAATTATTCAACTCATTACATGACCAACAAGGACTTTAAAAGATCATTTAGTACGCATTCTTACTCAGTAAGCCAATGCCTTATTTTAAGAATATATTGACATGTAACTAGTTATTTTTTTAGACATTTTCACAAACACCTAGAAGGTATATGTTAACAATGACCAAATTACAAGTGAAAACCTTTAATATTAGGATTACTCAAGATCCATTTGTTAAACTACAATCAACAAGCACTCATATGTGTAACCATCACCAAAACATATAAAATCACAAGTCTAGACAAGAGTAAATATTACCCGCCACTTTACATTAAAACCCTCATCATTTGTTTCAAATCCACCATTAAAGATTCATAAACAATGTTTAAATAACATGGTATTTATGAAATAGCGATTGGGAAAAAGTCACATGCCTTAATATAACTTTATTAAAGAAAGAACTTGAATTCTCTCTGCCTCTAGATGTACTCCTCTTGAAACCCTAATCTCCAAATTGTTAAGAATATGATTGAGAAAGAATTTGGAATGTTTGATCCACCAAAAATATGTTATAGGAGTTTATAATACATTACATAGTGAGGGGAATTAAGGGTTTTAGGGTGGAAAATATCCATAGAGCCCTTGACTTAAAAGCTGGAATTTGATAGAAAGAAAGGTATGACTTAGTTAATCAAACTATACCCTAAGGTATGAATAGTATCCTAACTCACACCCTAGCCTTCACCAAGGAATCCTACACTTAACAAGGTACAACTTCACACACATTGACTCATATCCAAAGGTATGAATGGTACCCTATACAATATCCCAAATCATACCCAAAATAGTTTGGACTAGATCAACTTAATACTCCATACGACTAGGCAGTGTACAACTTGTACCCTAATGTACGACCATGGGAAGATGATGTCGTATCTTGGTTAGTATGCTATCGACCTAGTCTGTCCAACATATGAAAGGGGAGGTGTAATGCCTCATACTTTTCCAAGCTCAGTTTAGCTCCTAGAATGTCAAGGTTTAGCTTTAAAAATGACTAACCCTTGATACATGTAGAATTTCCATCACTCGACCAACCAATGTGTATATAATTGGCTCATCTTTCCAACGATATCAATTTCACCTTAATTCGATGCCCGGTTGAGAAGTTATGGCATTTTTAGTAAAATAGTATGGTATTTTGATAGGCACCATGCTGCGGTGAAAGATAAAATTGCGATTGTCCTATCCCAGTGAAGCACCAAAATTTGTTCGTGTGGTTTTTATGTTCCATTTCCCAGTTGTCCTTCCCAAAGGCGCAACACGATTACGTCGGGTTGCGCCAGAGGACAAATTGGGACTCATCCCTTTTTCAGTAGCCCAACACAATTTCACCACGTCGTGCCACTTTCCAAAATGGAAATGGTCGCTTATCAAGTGAGCCAGCATGATTCCCCACGTCACGGCGGTGCCAAAAGTTAGGATTTTAGTTTCTGAACTTACATTTTTAAGGGAAATCTAGTCTTTACTGCACCCATTAATTCATGAGTGACTCTGAATTAATCCTATTCCAACCATTATAAGCTGATTTTTCATCAACTTCCTCTCAAAGAAACCTTAGAACATCAAAACTTAATTCCCAAGAAATCTAAACTTCACCATTGTTTCTCCAAGAAAACTCAAAATTCAAGGTTACCAATTTAAAATTATCAAGAATCCATCTTCAAGAGCACAAATAGGAATTCAAAATCAACTGTTCTTATCAATTGTATAAGTTAAGGTATGTGGAATTTTCAACAAGGATAATCCTTTCATCCTTTTGCCCTAAATTAGTTTTGTAGTTGATTTTTATAAAATTTACATGACATTCAAATTAGGGTTCATACCCAATATTGCTATTTGTAAGATTATGAGATTTCAAATGATTTAGATGTTGAATTACATGTTTTCTTTCATAATTTCATATGTATGATATAAATTTCAAGATTTTGAATTCAATTATTACAATTCAAATTATCAAACAAGAACATTATAATGTTTTGACATAAATTTGATGCATTGGTTATCAAGCCTATGTTTGAATGTTGTTATTTCAAAAGATTATGCTTTTAGGAATCCCATGAGTTGTTATATTCAGATCTTGCACAACGATTTAATCTTCTGATCACAGCTTAGATAAGGACTCCATTTTGCATATTATGTTATAGTTTATAGTAAATAGATTTACCAGAGGTTTTTATTATAAACCTTTATATTAGTTTATAAAAATAGATTTCCTACAGAATGAGCATACAGATTAAAGGGAGTAGTATTTAGCACCGATTTTGGTATTTTTACATGACCCAGAACTATGAGCCAACATAGGTTCAGATTATTCTCATTTCTATATAGATGACAGATACAAATGTGATCACTTAGATTAGGTTATACTCCTTAAAAAGAGTGTGACAACTCTCCCCAACGTGAAGTTTTCCCATAAGGGAACTAGACCTTGGACACTATGATAGCTCTCATAGTGTATGTCCGTAAGAAGAACTCCCTAATAGTAAAGACTTGTAGAATAGTTTTCAAAAGTTTTTCCCTTTAGCTTACAGAATGAGTAAAAAATAATAGAAAAGCTTCTAGAAAACTATGTATAAAGGCTCATAGATTTATTCAGATATTGCTTTACATATGACATCAGCTATGAAGTTTCATATTTCAGATTACAAAAATAAAAGTGAGTCCTTTCTACACTTAGAATTACTTTAAGGCAAAATACAATTACAACTTTTGGAAACTAAATGTTATGACTCACTACATCTATGCAAAATTTTTTGTTATTCATGATTATGATTTTAAGTTTTCAGATATTCTAGCTTATATTAGTCATCTACATTTAGAATGTATTCTTTTACCAATTTATAATGATTTTGAGATATTGATTTACTTGTGCATTTACCACCATATACTAGGTACAATCCAGAAGTACTGATCCACATATAATCTATGTGCTACATTCGCTCATAATGTAGGTTTAGGTGCTCAGTTTTAGTAGCATGAGTGATTTTGAGCATCACCATCTCGATCCTGATAGTTGGTGAGTCCTCATTATTCGGGGACATAGTCTTTTAGTTTTTTATCTTAATAGTATAGATGATTCAACATTTTTAGATAGTTTGAGTCAGTTGGGGGTTTGTACCAGTAAATTTCTAGCATTAGTAGTAGAGGCTTGTTAGACTACTAGATTATGATTCAAATTTTTATTATTGATTGATTAGACTCTTGAGTTTAGTATTTTCAGATATTATATTCAGATAGTTTTAGTTTAGCTCATACAAAATTTTGTACTTTAGTTTGATTATATATATATACTTCCCTATTATTGGTTTCAAATTTAGTAGATGGCTTACAAGGTAGCTTAAGGCTACTCATAGTCTTGAGCACCGTGTGACATCTCAGGACCCGTTTTCAGGGTGTTACAAACTTGGTATCAAAGTTTAAGGTTATAAGAGTACTACGGAATCAGACAAGCTACGTTACATGGATTCTTAATCATGGGTGTGAAGCACGCCACATTTATGAGCAAAGCCTTATGGGACATTTTAGAAATATATCTCTTTCTTTCATGATCTATCATCTTTACAGTATTTGTATATTTTTTTAACTCATGCTCTTATGTGATAGTTGAATATGACTTCTCATCAAGCTAATGCCCATAAAAATAATAACCAGCTATTCCAGCCTGCTGACCATTTGAATGAGAATGTATCCCATACTGAATTTTGGGTTGCCTTTCAAGCGTTGGCCCAAGATCTGACTGCTAATGTTCAAGGAAACCATCAAGAGGAAGTCCCACATAATCAAAATAGGGATTTAGAAGCAGACAAAATTTAAGACTTCATGAGAATAAATTCTCTAGAGATCTTTGGGTCAAAAGTAGGTGAGGACCCACCACTTTATTTAGATGATGTGAAGAAGATCACCCAAATTATGCATATTTCTGAAGAAGAGAGAAGATTTAGCATCCTATAGATTGAAGGATATAGCGTATTATTAGGTGGTTATATGAAAGAATGGTAGAGGCGAGAACGCATCTCCTATAATTTAGTAGGTATTTCAAGATTAGTTGCAAGATAGGTTCTTTCCGTGTGAAATAAGAGAAACTAAGGTAGTGGATTTTATGACCATAATGTAGGGATCAATGATAGTGAAAGAGTACTACCTTAAATTCAACCAGTTGTCTAAGTATGCCCCCGATATGATGGCTGAACCTAGGGCAAGTATGGTAAGATTTTTACTAGAGTATCTAGCTTAGTAGTCAAGTAGTGTAGGACTTCTATGCTTATCAGGGATATGGATCTTTTTAGTTTTATGATTCATGCCCATTAGATTGAAGCAGAAAAATTATAGGAAAGATAGAGGGGAAATAAGAAGCCTAGAACCGGGCAGTTAGAGTTTAGAAGGGGAAATTATTCACAATTTCAAAATTGTTCATCTATATCAGCACCATCTTTAGCCAGTGCTCCAGCTCTTAAAGCTAGGAAGGAGAAGTGGTAAGACATCTATATCCAGATCTCAGAAGAGTGTGAGGTAAGAGCCCAGTTATCCTCCATGAGCTAAGTATGGTAAGAATTATCCTGTCGAGTGCTTGTTGGGTCAAAAAGGTTGTTATGGTTATGTTAAGTTCGGACATGAAATTAAAGAGTGTCCGTATGCTAAGTAGGGAAACAGAGATGCTCATCCTCAAACTCAATATACTAGCACACTAACCCCTCTAGGTTGCCCAGTTCCTTCTCAGGGTGCATCATCTAGTACCAGTGGAGGTTAGTACTAGAATCGGTTTTATGCTTTACAATTGCATTAGGAGTAGGAGGATTCACTAGATGTTGTTACAAGTATGCTTTGTGTCATTCATCTTAATGTTTATGTTCTGTTAGACCCATCCCTCTGGGTCAAATTTCTCTTATGTGACCCTATTAGTTGCAGTAAATTTTAAAATAGGTCCTGAAAAGATTGCTAAGCCATTCTTAGTTTTTACCCCAATGGGTGAGTTAGTTGTTGCCAAACAGATATATAAAAAGTGTCCTATAAATGTCATTCATAAGATAATGTTAGCAGACCTAGTAGAGTTAGATCTGGTTAGGTTTAACCGTATTCTTGGTATGGATTGGCTCCATTTTTGTTATGTATCCATAGATTTTCACACCCAAGTGGTGATATTTTAGTTTTTAGATGAGCCAATCTTTGAGTGGGAAGGTAATTCAGTGTCTCCCAAGATTTATTTCATATCTTACCTTAAAGCCAAAAAGTTGATCTCAAAAGGGTGTATCTAACATATTGATTGGGTCAAAGACATTAAGTATGAGACTGCAATAGTTTAGTCAGTCAATGTAGTCAATGAGTTTCCTGATGCTTTTCCCAAAGATTTGACAAGGGTTCCTCTCGATAGGGAAATAGAATTCGATATTGACCTTCTTTCAGATACTCAGCCTATCTCTATTCCTCTATATCATATAGCCCTATCCAATCTTAAAGAGTTAAAAAAATAGCTTAAAGACCTCTTATATAAAGGTTTCATAAGGCCCAATGTCTCTTCATGGGGTGCTCTTATCCTATTCCTATGAAAGAAAGATGGTTCTTTGCGAATGTCCATTGATTATCATCAGCTGAATAAAATCAAAGTCAAAAAGAAATATCCTCTTCCTAGAATTGATGACTTATTTGACCATCTACAAGGTGCAAGCTATTTCTCTAAGATAAACCTTAGATCTAGCTATCATCAACTAAGAGTAAGGGAGTATGATATCACAAAGACATCTTTCAAAACCTGTTATGGCCATTTTGAGTTTCTAGACATGTCATTCAGAATAACAAATTCCCCCATAGACTTAATATATATGATGAATAGAGTGTTCAAATACTATTCAGACATGTTTGTCATAGTCTTTATAGATGATATTCTTGTCTATTCTCGTAGTGAAGATGATCATGCAGACCACCTTAGAATTGTGTTCCAAACTCTTAGGGATCACCACTTTTTGCCAAATTCAGAAAATGTAAATTTTGCCTAAGATCAATAACTTTCCTTGGTCATATTATTTCAATTGATGGTATTAGAGTGTAATGCCCCGTACTTTCCTAAGCTAGAAAGTGAACCGTTGTTCGTACGTGTGAAAACCCCAATTCTGTATGCCATATTTTGGCACATGAATTTCTAAGATTGCCCTAGTTATAAGAGAGTTTATGATGTGTTAAGAGTGGTTATATGACTCACTTAATGTAGTACAAGCTAAGAGTTTTGAAATCCATTACGTTTTAGTGTTTGAATTCGCAAGGGTCATCTTTGAATGAGCATAACTTGATAAATATATTATATTTCTGCATATTTATACCCACCAACGTATAGAGAATCGAATTAGCTTTCCAACGATACCAATTCCATCAAAATCCAACACCCGAGCAAGGAGTTATGGCTTTGCGATATAGAGTGCATCGCCTAACCAATCGCACATGGCTACAGGAATAGGTGTGTGATAAGCAATGCGGTGCATACCTAAATATGTGTGATAATCAATGCGGCGCATACCTAAATGTGTGTGATAAGCAATGTGATGCATACTTAAATGTGTGCGATAAGCAATGTGGCGCATATGTAAATGTATGCGATAAGCAATGTGGCGCACACTTGGTGTTTCAGGTAGTAAAAACACTCCGTTTTGAGTTATTTTGAGAGAAATTAAGTCTTTTGGAACTTCTTACACACCCCTAAACTTAAACTTATGAATTTAATAAAATCTAAACACATCATAACCCTATTATCAATCTAAGTTCATCATCCAAGAGAACTAAAGGAGAAAAACAACTAGGGTTGCACGATCAAAATTGAGGGTCCAATCTTTCAACAAATCCATTACCATAAAGGTAAATGGGGTTTTCAACAACAACATCTTTTCGTTCTTGTGCCCAAAAATTTGTATTATTTTACGAAAATACATGATTTTACTTGTTTAATTATGAATTTGAGATGGAAACTATTATCCTTTATTCTTGTTCAAGAAACTATGATATTTTTGTGATGTATTACAGATAAATTCTTTGATTTTTCATGTTAATATCATATTTCAAGTTGAATGTCTAGATTTTCATATCAGTTATACTTGTTTACTATACAAAGTAAGAATCTTGAAATATTTTGCTCAAATGTTGATATATGGGATTTAAATCCTCTTTGAGATTATGATCTTTGGTGAAGTAATGGGTTATACACACCTTGATATTTGAATGATTTGACCTTTTGGTCTTGAAAGAGTTATTTTTGAACTCGAATGAGAAAATAAATCCACATAATGATTTATTATGAAAAAAAGGTAGCATGATGGCTCCTCGATATGAATTGTTGAATTGTGCTGTTATGGATATTCTTTTGAAATGATCAGAGCTAAGTCCAGGAGTAGTCTTTAGCACCGAGTGGGAGGTATAGTTGTGATTAGTACTTCCCTAGAACTACGCACCCTCGTAGAATATGAGCCTAAGGCTGATTGATATAGTGATCACTAGTGAACAAAAGATTAAGGTCCTACTCTGATGGCAAGGATAGGACAACTCTCCCTAATGTGGGTTGGACGTTGGATTCAATGTAACTCACATAGTTTATGTCGGTTGTAAGAGACTCCCAGTATGTGTGTGTATTCTTCTTATTGAGATGAAAAATGTAGTTTGAATGTGTGAGTTGAGAAAGTTAATGTTTTTGAAGAATTTGATGAATATTTCTATATCTTATATAGAATTTTTATGAAAGCTACTTGTTTTGATGACTTTAAAGTGATTATGAAAGTGATTGGAATTTACTATGATGACTCAAATGTTTTCACTGATGTGTTTTACACTGTGGTGATTATGATGATTTTATTTCGAGCTATGTGAGTCTCTTATTAAAACATGCATATTCTCGTATGAATATTTGTGATATAGGACTTTTATGAAAAATTACATACACCCTCATATACTCGGTCCATATTCCATGGTACTAACCTATGTATTCGTATGTGGGCTACATTTTCCCTATAATTTAGGTCCAGGTGGTCATTCCCAGGCTTGACGTGATTCTCCAACCACATTGGTCTACATTTTCTATCGTGGTGAGTCCTTAGGGTTCGCGGACTGGTTATTTTAGATTTCACTCTTTTATTTTGAGTTATCATTTTATTCCCTGATGTTAGGGTCAGTTGGGGTCTGTCCCAATGGGTCAGTGTTATATAGTTTAGTAGAGGCTTGTCAGACTAGATGGTTAGATTGATCAGTCTTGTGAAGAGGTCATATTTTATTACTTTCCGCATCTCTTTAATCTTGAATTATGATATTATGGATCATATCTTGATGTTTGATTATAGTAATCTTGTTGATGAGTGTTAAATGGTATGAAAATGGCTCGAAGGGTTAGCTTCGGGCTACTTATAGCCTTAAGCATCGTGTGATGCTTTGGGACCTATTTTTGGGGCGTTGTAAACTTGGTATCAGAGCCTAAGGTTATTAGAGTCCTAGGGAGTATGGAAAGCCATGTTAAGTAGAGTCTTGATCATCAGTGTGAAGCATGCTACATCTATGACCAAACGGCTATGAGATGTTTTAGGAAAAGTGTTATTTCTTTCTTTTAGAAGTCCATTGTGCTTACAGTTGTTTCCTTTCAGTTATTAATTCATGCTCTTCTCTTACAGAATATGCCTCCTCACCGAGCTAGAAGAAATAACGATTGTTAGCAACCCCAGCCTGCTGACCCACTGAATGAAAATATATCCCATGCTGAATTTCGGGCAGCCTTTCAAGCGCTGGCCCAAGCTGTCACTGCGAATGTTCAGGCTAATTTGCCCTTGGCTCCATAGCAGCAAAGAGGTGATTCAATTGCTGCGAGGATCGTCGACATTATGCAGATGAATCCGTTATAATTTTATAGGTCCAAGCTAGATGAGGATCCACAGTTGTACTTAGATGAGGTGCAAAAGATTACTTAGGTGATGCATGTCTCTGAGGAGCATAGTGTGGAGTTGGCAGTAGATCGGTTAAAAGACCATGCTTATGATTGAGTAGTTGCTTGGAGGAAGGGTGGAGGTAAGGGTGTCACCCCTACGTCTAGGCAAGAGTTCCAAGATGCATTCCTGGATAAGATTTACCCTTTAAATATGAGAGAGGCAAAGGTATAGGAGTTCATGAACTTGCGATAGGGCTCTATGAATGTTAAAGAGTACTGTCTAAAGTTCAATCAGTTGGCCAAATATGCTTCTGACTTAGTAGTTGATAATCAGGCCAGTATGAGTAAATTTGGGATAGGAGTGCCTAGATATATTATTAAGAAGTACAGGTATGCTATGTTAAATAGTGAGAGGAATCTTTCCAAGATGATGACTCATACCCAATAGATTAAATTAGACAAGATCTAGGAGAGAGATAGAATGAAAGGGAATAAGAGAGCTAGGTCCGAGAAGCACGGATAGGGTCATACTAGATCGTAGGGAGGGAATCACCCTTAATTTCAGAACCATTCATCTACACCAGCACCATCGTTATCTAGTGCTCCCGTACCAAGGGGTGTGTAGGACAAAGGTAGCAGGTCATATGCAGTCAGGTCCCAGTATAGTGTTGGCAGTAAGAAAAGTTATCCTCTTAGTCCTAAGTATGGAAAGACCCACTCGGGTAAGTGTTGGGGTGAGAAGAAAGGTTTTTTTGGGTGTGGTAACTTGGGCCACAAACTTAGGGAGTGCCCATATTCTAGGCAAGGGCGTTATGATAATCGCCCTCAGACTCAGACTCAGACTGCTAGTAGTCCAGTTCAGGTGACTCATCCAGCCCCAGCTCAGGTCGCCTCTTCTAGCACTGTTGGCGGTCAGTGCCAGAATAGGTTCTATGCTTTGCCATCTCACTAGGAGCAGGAGGACTCTCCCGTTGTTTTTATTGGTATGCTCTGTATACTTTAGTTTGATGTCTATGTTTGGGTAGACCCTGGGTCTAGTTTTTCATATGTTACACCTCTTGTTGCTGTGAGTTTTGAAATGAGTCCTGAAAATATTCCTAAGCCTATCTTAGTTTCTACCCCAGTGGGTGATTCGATTGTTGCCCAGAAAGTGTATAGAAATTGTCCTGTTATAGTCCTTCATAGAGTCGTATTGGCTGATCTGATTGAGTTAGACATGGTGGATTTCGACGTTATTATGGGTATGGACTGGCTTCATTCTTGTTATGCCTCTATAGATTGTTGTACCCGAGTGGTCAAGTTTCAGTTTCCTGATGGACCTGTGTTTTAGTGGTCTGGGAGTTCTATATCTCCCAAGAGTCATTTTATCTCATATATTAAAGCTAGAAAACTTGTTTCCAAGGGGTGCATTTATTATCTGGTTAGAGTCAAGGACACTAAGTCTGACACTCTAACTCTCCAGTCAGTTAGCATTGTCAATGAGTTTTCTGATGTCTTTTCGTAAGATCTCCCAGGGATACCTCCTGATAGAGAGATAGAGTTTGAGATCGATCTTTTTCCTGATACTCATCCCATTTCTATTTCTCCTTACCGTATGGCACCTTTAGAACTTAAGGATTTGAAAGAGCAACTCAAAGATCTGTTAGATAAGGGTTTTGTAAGGCTCAGTATTTCTCCTTGGGGTGCTCCTATGGTTTTTGTGAGAAAGAAAGATGGTTCCCTACATATGTGTATTAACTATCACCAATTGAATAAAGTCACTATCAAAAATAAGTATCCTCTTCCTAGAATAAATGATTTATTTGACCAATTGCAATGTGCAAATTACTTCTCAAAGATAGACCTTCGATCCGGCTATCATCAACTCAAAGTTAGGGAGTGTGAAACCCCGAAAATAGGTTTCCAAACTTGCTATGGTCATTTTGAGTTTCTTGTTATTTATTACAGGTTAGGTAATGACCCGACATCTTTCATGGACCTCATGAATCAAGTGTTCAGACCATATTTTGACATGTTTGTTATCGTATTTATTGACGATATTCTGCTGTACTCCCATAGTGAGAATGAACATGCAGATCCTCTCCATATTGTCTTGGAAACTCTTAGAAACCATCAATTGTTTGCCAAATTCAGCAAGTGTGAATTTTGGTTAAGTTCAGTTGCTTTTCTGGATCATATTATTTCTTCTGCAGGTATTAGAGTTGATCCCCAAAAGACAGAAGCTGTTAGAAACTGGCCAAGACCTATCTCTCCCACTGACATTTGAAGTTTCTTAGGTCTAGCTGGCTATTACCGCCGTTTTGTTGATGGTTTCTCCTTCCCAGCATCTCATATGACCCGGTTGACCCAAAAAAGTGAAGTTCTTGTGAGAAGAGTTTTCAGGAGTTGAAGACTCGACTCACTTCAGCCCCTGTTTTTACTTTGCCTGTGGTGTTGAGGGTTTTGTAGTATATTGTGATGCTTTTAGAGTTGGTTTGGGTTGTGTATTGATGTAGAAGGGTAAGGTGATAGCTTATACTTCTAGACAGTTGAAACTCCATGAGAAGAATTACCCCACCCATGATTTTGCGTTAGCTGCTATTGTGTTTGCTCTAAAAATCTAGAGACACTACTTGTATGGTGTTCACGTTGATGTTTTCACTGATCATAAGAGTCTACAATATGTATTTACCTAGAGGAAGTTGAACCTTAGGTAGAGAAGGTGGTTAGAGCTATTAAAAAATTATGATATTAGTGTGTTGTACCATTCGGATAAGGCCAATATAGTGGCAAATGCCCTAAGCAGGGTGTCTATGGGTAGTGTTTTGCTTATTGAAGAGGGTAAGAAAGAGTTGGCTCGTGATGTACACCGTTTGGCTAGATTTGGGGATAGGTTATTTGACTCTGCTGAAGGTAGTATAGCGGTGCAGAGTAGTTCCGAATCCTTTCTAATTTTGGAAGTAAAGGAGTAGCAAAACTTAGATGCTAGTTTTGTTAGACCGAAGGAATCAGTCAAGGTCCAAAAGGTGGAGGTTTTCTCCCAAGGAGGAGATGGTGTGTTGAGATTGCAGGATAGATTATATGTTTTGAATATTGATGATCTGAGATAGAGAATTATGGCTGAAGCACACGGCATACAATATTCTATTCATCCTGGTACCACCAAGATGTACCGCAACTTACGGGCAATCTATTGGTTGAGTGTCATGAAGAAGGATATAGCAGCATTTGTAGCTAAGTGTCCGACGTGCCAACAGGTTAAGGTAGAACACCAAAGACCTGGTGGTATGATGTAGGAGTTTGGTATTCCCACTTGGAAGTGGGAAGAGATAAACATGGATTTTCTGACTGGTTATCTCCTTCCCGACGCCATCATGATTCTATTTGGGTTGTTATGGATAGATTGACTAAGTCTGCACATTCTTGCCTGTGCATACTTCTTATACTGCTGAGGATTATGCTAGATTGTACATCTGGGAATTAGTCAGATTGCATGTAGTTCCCTTATCCATTATTTCAGATAGGGGTACTCAGTTTACTCTGCAGTTTTGGAGAGCTTTTCAGAAGGATCTTGGTACCCAAGTGCATTTGAGTTCTGCTTTCCATCCGTAGATAGATAGTCAGGCTGAGAGGACCATCTAGACCTTAGAGAATATGTTGAGAGCGCGTGCTCTTGGCTTTAAGGGGAGTTAGGATGAGCATTTACAGTTGATAGAGTTTGCTTACAATAATAGTTTTCACTCTAGCATTGGCATGGCTCCATTTGAGGCTTTGTATGGGAAGAAATGTAGGTCACCTATAGGTTGGTTTGAAATGGGTGAAGCTACCGTGAGTGGTCCTGATTCGGTCGTTGAGTCTATGGAAAAATTCAAAGTGATTAGGGAAAGATTGAAAACCACACAGAGTCGTCAGAAGTCGTATTCTGACGTGGGGAGAAGAGACCTTGAATTTGAAGTTGGTGACTTGGTGTATTTGAAGATTTTTCCCATGAAGGGAGTGAAGAGATTCGAGAAGAAGGGGAAACTTAGTCCCCATTATGTTGGCCCATTCAGAGTTCTTAGCCTTATTGCTAAGGTAGCGTATGAGGTTGATTTGCCTTCAGAGTTATCTTCCTTTCACTCTGTCTTCCATCTCTCCATGCTTAGGAAACACATTGGTGATTGTGTTGTTGAAGATCCTTCAGAAAACCCTGATGTGCAAGATAGTCTTTCTTTTGAGAAAGTTCCTGTTGAGATTTTAGATCACCAAGTCTGAAGAGTAAGGATCAAAGAAGTTCCCTTGGTCAAGGTGTTATGGCGAAACCAATATGTTGAAGGTGCAACTTGGGAAACTAAGACGGATATGCGATCCAAGTATCTGCAACTATTTTATGCAGGCCCCGATCAAGCCAAAGGTACCATTCTGCTCTAAATCATCCCTTTTCTATGCAGAATTGTAGTAGTTCAACAGTTATTTTAAACTATTCAGTTGTAATTTAATGAGTCATGCACTCCTTGTTATCTCCAAAAAGTAGAATGAAGTAGAGGCAAGATTATCAAGTTGCTCCAGTTGTGTACCCTTCGTTTACTCATTACTCTTAGTATGCCCAGTGTCAATCGAGGATGAATGCCCCCAAGGAGCAGATATTGTAATGCCCTACACTTTCCTAAGTTAGAAAGCAAACCATTATTCGTACATGTGAAACCCCCAATTCTGTAAGCCATATTTGGGCATATGGATTACCAAGACTACCCTAGTTATAAGAGAGTTTATGATGTGTTAAGTGTGGTTATATGAGTCACTTAAGGTACTACAATCTAAGAGTTTTGAAATCCATCAAGTTTTAGTGTTTGAATTCACAAGGGTTATTTTTAAATAAGCATAACTTGATAAATAAGTGGTATTTCTGCATATTTTTACCCACCAACTTATAGATAATCGAATTATCTTTCCAACGATACTAGTTTCATCAAAATATGATACCCGAGCAAGGAGTTATGGCTTTGCAAAGTAGAGTGCGTCGCCTAACCAATCGCACATGGCTACTAGAATAGATGTGCAATAAACAATTCGGCGCATACCTAAATGTGTCCGATAGGCAATGCGGCACATACCTAAATGTGTGTGATAAGTAATGCGGGGCATACTTAAATGTGTGCGATAAGCAATGCTGTGCATACGTAAATGTATGTGATAAGCAATGCGGCCCACACTTGGTGTTTCAGGTAGTAAAATCACTCTGTTTTGAGTTATTTTGAGGGAAATTAAGTCTTTTGGCACTCCTCACACACCCCTAAACTTAACCTTACGAATTTAAGAGAATCTAAACACATCATAACCCTATTATCAATCTAAGTTCATCATCCAAGAGCACTAAAAGTGTAAAAAAAATAGGGTTTCACAATCAACTTTGAGGGTCCAATCTTTCAATGAATTCGTTACCATAAAGGTAAGTGGGGTTTTCAACAAGAACATCCTTTCGTTCTTGTGCCCAAAAATTTGTATTATTTTACGAAGATACATGATTTCACTTGTTTAATTATGAATTTGAAATGAAAACTATTATCCTATATTCTTGTTCAAGAAACTATGATATTTTTGTGATGTCTTAAAGGTAAATTCCTTGAGTTTTGATGTTAATATCATGTTTCAAGTTGAATTTCTAGATTTTCATATGAGTTATACTTGTTTTCTACACAAAGTATGAATCTTGAAATATTTTGCTCAAGTGTTGATATATAGGATTTAAACCCTCTTTGAGATTATGATCTTTGGTGAAGTAATGTGTTATACACACCTTGATATTTGAATGATTTGACCTTTTGGTCTTCAATGAGTTATTTTTGAACTCAAATAAGAAAAGAAATCCACATGTTGATTTATTATGAAAAAAGTGTAGCATGATGGCTCCCGATATGAATTGTTGAATTGTTTTGTTGTAGATTTTCTTTTGAAATGATTTGAGCTAAGTCTGGGAGTAATATTTAGCACTGAATGGGAGGTGTAGATGTGATTGGTACTTCCCTAGAACTACGCGCCCCCGTAGGATATGAGCCTAAGGCTGATTGATATAGTGATCACTAGTGAACAAAAGATTAAGGTCCTACTCCGATGTCAAGGATAAGATAGCTCTCCCTAACGTGGGTTGTATGTTGGACTCTATGTAGCTCACGTAGTTTATGTCGGTTGTAAGAGACTCCTAATATGTGTGTGTATTCTTCTTATTGAGATGAAAAATGCAGTGGTTTTAAAGTGTGAGTTGAGAAAGTTATCATTTTTGAAGAATTTAATGAATATTTCTATATCTTAAAGAGAATTGTTATGAAAGCTACTCATTTTGATGACTTGAAAATGATTATGAAAGTGATTGGGATTTACTATGATGACTCACATGTTTTCACCAATGTGTTTTACTCTATGGTGATTATGATGATTCTATTTCGAGCTAAGTGAGTCTCTTATTACAGCATGCATATTTTCCTATGAATATTTGTGATATAGGACTTTTATGAAAACTTGCATGCACCCTCATATACTCGGTCCATATTCCATGGTACTGACCCATGTATTCGTACGTGGGCTATATTTTCCCTATAATGTTGAGCCAGGTGCTCATTCCCAGGCTTGACATGATTCTCCAAGCACATTGGTCTACATTTTCTGTAGTGGTGAGTCCTCATGGTTTGAGGACTGGTTATTTTAGATTTCACTCTTTTATTTTGAGTTATCATTTTATTCCCTGATATTAGGATAAGTTGGGGTCTGTCCTAATGGCTCAGTGTTATAAATTTTAGTAGAGGCTTGTCAGACTAGATGGTTAGATTGTTCAGTCTTGTGGAGAGGTCGTATTTTGTTACTTTCTGCATCTCTTTTGTCTTGAATTATGTTATTATGGAGAATATCTTGATGTTTGATTATAGTAATCCTGTCGATGAGGTTGAATGGTATGGAAACGGTTTAAAGGGTTAGCTTAGGGCTATTTGTTGCCTTAAGCACCGTGTAACGCTTTGGGACCCATTTTTGATGCTTTACATAGAGTTGATCCTCAAAAGACAGTGGTAGTAAGAAACTACCCTAGACCCATTTCTCCATTAGACATTAGAAGTTTCTTGGGTTTAGCTGGCTATTATAGACATTTTGTTAAGGGTTTTTTATATATTGAGTCTCCTATGTCTAGACTGACCCAAAAAAAAGTTAAGTTCCAGTGGTCAAATTCTTGTGAGAAGAGTTATCAGGAGCTGAAGACTCAACTCACTTCAGCCCCAGTTTTAGCATTACCTGATAGTACAGATGGGTTCGTTGTATATTGTGATGCTTCTAGAATCGGTCTGTCTTATGTTTTGATGTAGATAGGTAAGGTTATAGCCTATGCCTCTAGACATCTTAAGCCTTCTGAAAATAACTACCCTACCCATGACCTTGAGTTAGTTGATGTTATGTTTGCATTGAAAATTTTGAGGCACTATCTTTATAGGGAGCATGTTGATGTGTTTACGGATCATAAAAGTTTGCAGTATGTATATACTCAGAGGGAGTTAAATCTTCATGAGAGGAGGTGGTTAGAATTGTTGAAGGATTATGATATATGTGTGTTGTATCATCTTGGCAAGGCCAATGTAGTGGAAGACGCCCTTAGTAGATTGTCTATGAGAAGTGTTGCTCATATGGAGAATGATAAGAGAGAGTTAGCTCAGGAAGTTCATTGGTTAGCTAGATTGAGTGTGAGTTTGGTCGACTCATCTGAAGGAAATGTTTAGGCTCAGAGTTGTTAGAATCCTCTATAGTTTCTGAAGTGAAGGAGAAGTCGAATAAGTATCTTAGTTTGGTCAAGCTGAAGGGTTAAGTTAAAGAGAAAAAGGCTGAAGTTTTCTCCCAGGGGGGAGATGGTGTGTTAAGATACCAAAGTAGATTTTGTGTACCATTTTTTTATAATTTGAGGTTGTGTATCATGGCAGAAGAGCATGGTGTGCATTTCTCCATTCATCCAACAGCCACCAAGATGTATCGTGATCAGTGAGAAGTTTATTGGTGGAATGGTATTAATAAAGATATTGTAGAATTTGTAGCCAAGTGTGCGACTTGTCAACATGTTAAGGTTGAGCAGCAGAGACCTGGTGGAACTTTGCAAGATTTTGGTCTACCGACTTGGAAGTGGGAAGAGGTAATATGGACTTTGTGACTGGATTACCACATTCGCAATGTCAGCATGATTCAATTTTAGTTATGGTAGACAGATTGGCTAAATCAACCCATTTTTTACCAGTTTACATATCCTATACAGCTGGAGATTATGCTAAGTTATATATCATAGAGTTGGTTATATTTCATGAAGTTCCCTTCTCCATCATCTCAGATAGGGGTAGGCAGTTTACCTCTCAGTTATGGAAAGCCTTTAAAAAGGGTCTTGGTACCCAAGTTCATCTCAGCTCAGCTTTTCATCTGCAGATAGATGGTCAGGCAGAGATGCCCATTCAGACTTTAAAGGATATGTTGAGGGAATGTGTTCTTGATTTGAAAGGCAATTGAGATGATTACATACCATTGATTGAGTTTGCCTATAATAACAGTTACCATTCTAGTATTTAGATGGCCCAGTTTGAGGCTCTTTATAGGCGGATATATAGATCACCCATCGGTTGGTTCAAAGTAGGTGAGGCCATTCTGATTGGACCAGATATGTTATTTGAAGCCATAAAGAAAGTTGAGTTGATTAGAGAGAGATTAAAAGCAGCTTAGAGTCATCAAAAATCATATGCAGACGTAAGTAGGAGAGATCTTGTGTTTGAAGTAGATGATCTTGTGTATTTAAAGGTTTCACACATGAATGGGGTGAAGAGATTTGACAAAAAGGGGAATCTTAGAACCCGATATATAGACCCCTACAGGATTTTAAGTCATGTGGGGAAAGTAGCATATGAGCTGAAGTTACCTGCAGACTTGTTGTCAGTTCATCCAGTGTTCCATGTGTCCTTATTGAAGAAGTGCATAGACAATTCAACTGTTGTAGTCTGTCTAGAAAGCACAGATATTTAGAATAGCATCTCATACAAAGAAGTTCTAGTAGAGATTCTTGATCTTCAGATTCCTAGACTAAAGAACAACGAAGTTCCCTTGGTCAAGGTTCTATGGAAAAATTAGTCTGTTGAAGATTCTACTTAGGAAGTAGAAGCAGACATACATACCAAGTATCCTAACCTTTTCTCCATGAACTCATATTCAGACGAAGGTAATAGTTTTCCTTAATTCAGTTCTTTTCCAGTATAAGATTCAGCCATGTAGTTTTCTTCATGTAAATTCATGCACTCGCAGATTAGTTCAGTCGCTCAGTATGTTTTAGATTTAGTCATATAGTTTATTTCATTTGAGCATGCCATCATATATAGCCTCAGTTACTCAGAATCTTTAGTTTAAATAGTCTCGTTCGAGGATGAATGTTCTCAAGGGGGAGATAATGTAATGCCCCATACTTTTCCTGGATCAATTTAGTTCCTAAAATGTTAAGGGTTAGATTTGAAAATGAATAACTATTTATACATGTATAATTTTTAATCTCTAGACCCACCAATATGTAAATGATTGGCTCAGCTTTCCAACGATACAAATTTCATCTTAATCTAATACTCGAGTGCCGAGTTATAATATTTTTATTAACACAATATGGCATTTTGATAGGCACCGCGCTGCGGTGAAGGATGAAATCGCAATTGTCTAATTCCACTGAAGTACTGCAGTTGGCCTGCATCGAAGTGATGTTCCAGTTCCTGCTCATCCTTTTCTAGAGGCACAATGCGATTACAACGTGTTGCGCAGGAGGCCAAAATGGGACTCGTCCCATTTCTAGTAGCCTAACGCAATTTTACCACATCACGCCACAACCCCAAATGGCAATGGTCCCTTATCTAGTGAGCCATCGCGATAGCCTCGCATCACGATGGAGCCCAAAATTCAGATTTTAGTTTCCAAACTTAAATTTGTAAGGGCAATCTAGTCTTTTCCTAAGCCCCTAATTCTTGAATAACACTGAATTAATCCTATTCCAACCATTATATGATCACTTTTCATCAACTTCCTCTCAAAGAAACCCTAAAACATCAAAACTTAATTTCCAAGAAATGTAAAATTCCACCATTCTTTCTCCAAGGAAACTCAAAATTCAAGGTTAACAATTAAAGATAATCAAGAATCCATTTTCAAGAGCGGAAATAGGAATCAAAAATCAAGTGTTCTCATCAATTGCATCAATTAACGTAAGTGGGGCTTTCAATAAAGATAATCCTTTCTTCCTTGTGCCAAAAATTAGTTTTGAAGTTGATTTTTATATAAATTTACATGAGATTCAAATTAGGGTTCATACCCAATTTTGCTATTTGCATGATTATGAGATTACAAAAGATTTAGATATTGAATTGCACGCTTACTCTTGTATTTTCATGCATATGATATAAATTTCCAGATTTCGAATTGAATTATCATTATTCTCATTATCAAACAAGAATATTATGATGTTTTGACAAGGATTTGATGCATAGGTTACTAAGCCCTAGTTTGAATGTTGTTATTTTAAAAGATTATGCTTTTAATTATTCCATGAGTTGTTATATTCAAATTTATAACAAATATTTGATGTTTTGATCATAGCATAGATATGGAGTCAACTTTACTAATTTAATTGCAGTTTACAGTAAACTGATTTACCAGAGGTTTTCATTGTAAACCCTTATATTAGTTTTTAAAAGAGGATTCCTTATAGAATAAGCACACATATTAAAGGGAGTAGTATTTAGCACCAAGTTGGGTATATTTACATACCCCAGAACTACGAGCCAATTTAGGTTCAGATTATCAGTTTATTCCCATTTCTATATGAATGACCGATATAGATATGATCACTTTGATAAGGTTATACTCCTTGGAAAGAGTATGACACCTCCCCCCAACGTGAGGTTTTCCTATAAGGGAACTAGATATTGGATGTTATGATAGCTCACATAGTGTATGTCGGTTAAAAGAAACTCCCTAATAGTAATGAATTGTAGAATAGTTTTTAAAAGTATTTCCCTACAGCTTACAAAAAAGAGTAAAGAATAACAGAAAAGCTTTTAGAAAACCAAGTGTAAAGGCTTATAAATTTATTCAGATATAGCTTTACATATGACATTAGCTATAATGTTTCAGATTTCAGAGTACAGATATAAATGTGAGTCCTTTCTAAACTTAGACAACATGATTTAAGGACATAATACAAGTACAAATTTTAAAAACTAAATGTTATGATCACTAGATCTATGCAATATGTTTTGCTATTCATGATTATTATTTTCATTTTTTAGATATTCCAACTTTTGTGAGTCATCTACATTTAGCATGTATTCTTTTACCAATTTATAATGATATTTAGTTATTGATTTACTTGTGCATTCACCCCAATATACTCAGTACAATATACAAGTAATGATTTATATATACATCTATGTGCTACATTTTTTCATAATGTAGGTTCAGGTGCTCAGTTTTAGCAGCATTAGTGATTTCGAGCATCTCCATCTACATCCTGACAATTGGTGAGTACTCAAAGTTTGGGGACTTAGTCTTTTATTTTTTTTCTTATTATTATAGATGATTTAGTAGTTTTAGATAGTTCGAGTAAGATGGGGGTTTGTTCGGGTGACTCTCTACTAATAGTAGTAGAGGCTTGTCAGACTTCTAGATTATAATTCAGATTTTCAGTATTGATTGATTAGAATCTTGAATTTAGTATTGTCAGATATTATATTCACATAGTTTTAGTTTAGCTCATACATAATTTTGTATTTTAGTTAGATTATATATCTATACTTCCCTATAATGAGTTACAGATTTAGTAGATGGCTTACAGGGTTAGCTTAAGGCTACTCGTAATCTTGAGAATCATGTGACATAATGGGACCCTTTTTGGGGCGTTACAGGTGGTCATAGGTCATATCCCAGGGTACAACTAGTACTTATGGGTCGTAACCTACCCAGAAACCTCAAACAAGGGAAATTTTCTCTGGGTCCAAAGCCTAGGTGTTTTAATTATCCCCCACTTGGATCATTTGTCCTTGAATGATTGGTAAGGCAAGCATAAACATGAGTTAACACATTTTTACACATCGACTATCCATTTATTAAGTTAGAACACAAGGACACACAATAAGAATAAATCGTATGTCATGATCATTATCAATTAACCGTTCGTTCAATTAACCTTGGGACTCGAACTCATTGTCTATCAAAACACTTGCTCAATTCATAATTTAGGGACTTGAACCTATATCATTTCTAACATACGAGAGAGAAGGTCATTGGTTATATCCCATGGTACAACTTGTACCCAAAATAGTTTTGACTAAGTTAACTAAATACTTTATACAACTAGGTAGTGTACGACTCATACCCTAATGTATGACCATTGGGAGACTAAGTCATATCTTTGTCCTTATGCTATCAACCTAGTCTGTACAACATACGAGTGGGCAGGTCTTAGGTTATATCCCTGGGTACGACTAGTACCCATGGGTCATACCCAACCCAAAAACCTCAATCAAGGGAAATTTTCTATGGGTGCAAACCCTAGGTGTTTCAAGCACCGCATGATAGTGGGATAGCCTATCCATACCCTGAATTATATCAAAATCCACCATTTATAATTTATTTAGATCATCATAAGTATCAATATGTCTAACAATCACAACACATGATCTGAAAAATCTAATCCATGACTAAAGAATTACCCATGGGAGTATATACACGTAATGACATAGATAATGAATCCTCAGATAACTCTAACCATGAGAAAAATATGTATACACATAAGAATAATTGGATCACAGATCAAATGAAGCAAAATCCAATTAATGTCACATCAAAATCATACCTATAATAATAGCATCTAAAACTCAGGCTTGGGCCTAATAGGTACTGCGTACAACTGACCATGCTCACTTCCTAGATAGGATCTTGATCGATCTTCTATCCTACATACTTGAGAAACTCCATGAGAACCCTAGGGGACACCCCTATGACCATGCATTCCTCCTCTAGATGAGGGATAAACCTCCCTAATAGGTAAAACACTCTAATCTATAGGAGCAATCGCCATATGACTAGGGTACTCCCTCAAGAAGTAATTGAAAGCTCTACAACCAT
Source organism: Capsicum baccatum var. pendulum (assembly GCA_030864225.1). Classification (NCBI taxonomy): domain Eukaryota; kingdom Viridiplantae; phylum Streptophyta; class Magnoliopsida; order Solanales; family Solanaceae; genus Capsicum; species Capsicum baccatum. The sequence goes on along the minus strand of CM061552.1, from coordinate 219,953,960 downwards.
AATATGTCCTAGGTGTTGGACTGAAACTAGAAAATCCAGCTAACATGGGATAACTACCATGATTAGAATATCCAGAAAAAGAACCCCTCGAAGATAGACCACGATTATATCTAGGATGATCACAAGAGATAGACTGGCCTTAATTGGTAATATAAAGTGTATCTTGAATAGGTCTACTAGACTAACCTGGATGTTAAAATAGCATACGTTGAGGGTACCTACCCTAAGAACCATTACTTCTGAACCTAAAGATACTACGGCTCCCACTGAATCTACTATGATATCGCGTACTCTTACCAATGCTCCCTTGGGCCTCATGATGAATCTCCTCTATAAGGTAAGCATGATTAGAAACCTCGGCAAAATAATCACCGCCAGCAACCAAATTTTGTGCAGATATGAAAAGTGGTGTCTAAATTCCCTAATAATTTTCATACTCAGAAGTCAGAATAGAAGTATTATATCTAGCAAACTCATAAAAATGAGTTTCATACTCTATAAAAGTCATGGAGCCTTGATCCAAACTAAAAAATTGATCCCTTAAATAATCCCTATGACGGTGAGGCATATACTTCTCCAAATATATCTCAGAGAACTATGTCCATATCAAAGGAGAAGATCATGCTGGCCTAGAATCAAAATGACCACTCCACTAATATGAAGATGCTAATTCTAATTGAAAAGTGGTGTACCACATCGTGAGTCTCAATTAGGCCCAAATTATAGAGCCTATCCTCATATGCAATAAAAAACTCATAAGCATTCTCGCCCGATGCACCAGAAAACCAAGGCAGAGCAAATCTCAAGAACCTATCCAACATATTTTGCTTCTCTGTGACATAGCAGGTTGTGCAACATCAAGCTAAGAATCTACTAGTTGATTAATTGCCGTTGAATGAGGGACTTCAACTCTGGCAACCGTAGCTATAGGATGCTACCTGACCTTTGTACCATTTTTATTAGATGGTGCCCCATCAACCAACCCTAAAAACCAAATCAAAGAATCCGTGAGAACTGAAGAAGAAATAAATCATGGTGAAGATTGGGATAGTTCCTGACCCCCCGGTTGATGGGTTGGAAGAATCTCTAGGTCAGGAGTAGGAATAGGGTTTGGTAAGGGGACTAATGTTGGGTGTATTTATGCATTCTAACGTTACTATTCTAGCCTATTTAGTATTGTTTTCAGGATGTTTCATGTTCTTAATGTGTTAATAATGATATAAATGTGCATACAAGTGCCCATGTATATGTTTACAATTTTTAATGGTGTTTCCAAGCAAGTTTTGATTCAAACTGGTTATTTAGAGTTCAACCAAGAAAACATGAGCTAGGCATTTGTGCAGTCTATTATGTTGGGTTCTAACGTGTTTAATGTGTTACTAAAGTTATTATTATGTATTTATATGTGAATAAACTTGATTATAATGATGAAGGGTCAATGGAATCAAGACAAGAGTCAAAACAATAAGCTTAAGCTCAATGTGAATTTAGCAGATGAGCTCGTGTTTCTAGTTCACCATTTTGGATGTGTTTTTTTAGCTCTAAATTGTTTTGTTTAATGCTATAGGATTCTTTCTTGATTGACTATGATGATATATGAAGGATTTACAAGCTTTGAATCAAGTCTAAACAACTAAAACAGGTTCAGAATGGATCAACAAAATCACAATACAAAATTTAGTGCAATTTAGACTCTTGAAATGTCTTGGGCATGTGAGGTTAGTAGGATAGATGAATAGGTACATTCTATGGTCCAAAAGCTTCAAAATGGACCCACAATATTGTGTCTTCACGATAAGGGAACGTCGTGACCTCCACACCAGTTTTTAAGCATCGCGACGCAACCTCCACTCCCGCTTACAGCTTATGTGTTGTGACTTCCACTCCCATTTTTAGTAAGTACGGCACAACCTCTCTCCAAACATGAAGAAAATTTGTACTACAACTCCTATTTTTCTTAGGACTACTTGGATGCTATAAATACATATTTGTAAACATTATTATTCAATTTTGGACGTCCTTGGAAGATATTGGAGGCTAACCCAACTTTTTTTTTATATTTTATCATACTTTAATTTAGTTTCTTTATGGTTTGTATCATCAATCCAAGGGATTGGTTGATGACTATTTCCATTTAATGCTAAACTCTCTTTTCAGGTTTAAGGCCAAGATCATGAATACTTTTGTTTGGAAATAAGTTTGTTGATCTTGTGATCTCGGGAGGGGGAATAGAAAGCAAGAGCATGGGGATAAGCATGGCAAGGTTTGGAGTATTTTATAAAATAAGGATTTTGAATTAGTATGTGGGACAGGGATGTACCTAGAAGCCTTACCTGATTCAAACATAGGATGAAAGGTGAAATAACTTAATTAGATTATTACAACCCCACTCAATGATGTAGTGTAGTGTCCAAATTAGGTAAAATATTAGAGGTCGGGATACCATGATCATACTATTAACCCTACGAATCAACAACCAAGATAAGCGATTTATCGAATGAAGTTCAATAACGTAGTAGGATTGTTCATAAGTTCAATCGTTAAACAATAATTAGATAGTTGTTTAACACAAGTCCCTGTAGGATCGATATTTAGCTTCTTGAAGGCCACTTTACTACATAGTAGACCACGTAACCTTGCGTGTGCACTGTCACGGCCCCTATCCTATCCAATAACTGGGGACACATCTTGAGACTTTCATAACCTCTAGGTCATCCATGAACAGTGACAGTATCCCTAGGCTTAATCTTGGGACCCTTATCTTATATATTAGTAGTACGTGTCCTAGTTATCTACGAAAGAGTGAAACTAAGGAAATGCTTTAGAAACCAACTTAGACATACCATGAAATAAGTGAAAGAAGTGAAAAACTCCCAATAATGTCATATAGCTTCCCAAAGATAAGAAATGGATATCATCATTCCAATCAGCAAGACTCTACCAAAAACTTGCTCTTGTACCAATATACCCATGAAACCTAGGCTCTAGTACCAATTTATGATGACCCAATTTATAAGTCATGATTGCACCTACTCTATCCTACCAGTAAGTAAGTCAAACCATGTCCTGATGCTAGATACAATGGGATAACTTGGTGAAAAATAACTTAAACGATGAAAATTAAAAATCAAAGATTCAAATATCAATAAAACAGTCATAATGGTCTAATCGAAAGATAGAAACCACCAAATATCCCAAAACTCAGTAATGTAGGTACAAGAGCTAGTACAATAAATCTATGAGTACTAAATAGTCAAATACAATCTATCTCAAACATGAAAAAATATACATAGATAAATAGAAGGAAAACGGATAATTCAGACGCAAAGAGCTCACCTAATCTACGAAATAAACTTTGCACAAATTTTGAATCAACAACATCAACTAGTACTCAGATCTGTACCAAAAAAGGTATAGAAGTATAGTATGAGCACCAAAACCATGGGTACTCAAGAGGAATCATAGGTCGACTAAGATAAATTAGGATATAAATAAGACAAGATACAATATAACATAAGCTAAGTAAAGATATAAAGGGTGAATATGGAAACAAGCTAAATACCACTAACTAAAAATTTTGCCCCCATAAGCTAATAAATAAATGCACACGAGAATGATAACCTAAAGATTATACCACTAACTAAAAATTTTGCACCCATAAGCTAATAAATATGGAAACATAAATAACCTAACATATGCTCCCATAAGTTTGATGGGTACAATCAGGGAAACTAACAATTGAATAACCGAAGTTTACAACCTATCATGCAATAACTAAGAGCCCACCCATCTCATATCATATCATAAACCATCATCAATGCTAAACTCATACTATAACTCAATAGAATCATTATTACCGTCAAAAAAAATTTTGGACTTAAATACAAACTTATATCAGCAAAACTGTCAGAAATTACAAAATTTGAACTAAAACTCATATTTATAAACTGTATAAATGTACGATTCTAGTGAGACATATTATTAATCTAATATCAATAGATTATACCAATAAATCATGGCTATAATACATTGGTTAACTCATTTGTATACACTAGAAAAAGAATCGTATCTGTAGGTCTCACCATAATCACGTCTATTAGCCATATATTAGTCATATGTAAAATTCATATTGATACTAACATTCATAAGTAATACTATTAAGCATATGTAAAATTCATACCTATAGTCATACCTATAGGCCACCCATCATATCTATATGTCGTTAACCATATTTATAAGTCATATCTTATCTATGAAGCATAGCATATCAGTTAGTCATATCATATATATAAGTCATATTATCTATATAAGCCATATGAACTATATAAGCCATATCATACCCATGGGCCATATTAGTTCTATATACATAAGTCGTATCATCTTGATTATCACATCATATCAGTAAGACATATCATGTATATAGATCATGCTATATCTATGCTCTATTTTAAGTTTATAGGTCATATCATACTTATACAAAATATCAAGTAAATAAGTCGTATTTAGCTATACCTTTTAAGCACGTCGGTATCTATATCATTAAGCATGCCAATAGGACATATTATTAATCATATTTTGAATCCATAATAATAATCGTATGTATAATTAATACATAATAGTTAAAAATTATATGCTTGATTATACATATGAGCAATATCATCAGCAATTCTCAAAAATTAGCATCAACTTTTCAATATCCAACTAACATACTCAATAAGCATATTAAACCTTATCAAGGGAGAAACCTACCATCAATAAGCATATATCATATGTAAATGACTGTACAAGGTTATCACAAGTCTTTTCCTAAGGTAGTCAGAGGGGCCTATTAATAATCCCCAAAAATTCTCTTAGATAATTTCTACCCCAGACTAGGATAAGGTATCTAAGTTGATTCCTAGATATCAAGTAATCCATAATTATCCCTAATATAGTAATCCTTCCAAAAATGAATAACTAAGGTAATCCTACCTAGAACAATAGCAACTAAGGCAATTCCCTTAACTTAAGAAATTAAGGACAATTCTACTCTAACATAAATAACTAGGTCAATTTCACCTACTTTGAGTAATTAAGGAATTTACATTCTAAACATATACCATGAAACTCAATTCACCTAAGACATGAATAACTACGCTAACTACACCATGTCTATGATTTCAAGATAGCCTAACAATCTAATTAAATGAAATACTCTCATTCATATTTCCAAATCCTAAATCCCACCCCATATCTAGCATAATATCATAAGCATACTAAGAAATACCTCAATCTATAACAAAAAAACCTAGCCAACTTGGGTACCAATTAAAGCCTAAAGAATATGTTAAATCACTGATTTTCCCTTTCAAAAAGATTCTACAAGGTTCTATGCTATCAAAATCACAATCTACTTATCAGAATGAAAACAATGATACCTATATCTCACTATTATTCTTTGGGTCCAAATTATATAAAACTCCATGTGAGGCCCATTTAAAAAAATCATATTTCTGAAACTATTCAATGAACCTCTATGCTAAAGGATTATTTATTTTTAAGAATGAGTCAATTTCAAGCTAGAATAGTGCTAAAAATCAAGTCACAAAAACTTTATGGATATTAGGAAAAGAAAGGTAATTATAGTTATAAATTAATGAAAACTCACCACATACTTGATGGAGAAATACGTACATGATCCTTATCCAAGTCCCAAAATTACCCACAAATGCTATTCCCACGCTTTTCCACTTTCTAGGGTTTAAATATCTTATAAATGGATAAAAATGGTGAAAAAATAGGTTGAGTGGGTATTTCTACCCTTTCCAAGTCACGATATCACTTAAGCTAACTTCGAGTCGCTTATCCAATACCTAGACCTGGCATAGATATCACTTATCTGATATTTGGATTATTCGAGAAGATGTCACTTACACGATACCTGATCTACTGCTAAAGGAGTCGCTTAAGCAATAAAAATATTGAGTATCTTATACTTGTTGTTGGATGGCAGATCACTTAAGCGATCAAAGTCATCGCGGATGTGATGTACCACCACCAGTTTACACTTAGAATGCCAACCCTTTGGAATTCATCCAAAATCCCGTATATGCAAATGGACTATTCTACCCTATCAAGTTTGATGTGTCAGACTCAATAGGGTAGTCAAAATTTCCATATGAGGTCGTTTCAATAAAAAGAGGGTCTAACACCCATTTCTCATTTCTCTTAACATTTGACCAATTGATCCAAATAAGTCTGGGTGCCTCTTGACCCAAACAAAGGGTCTACCTAGCCTAGAATTGATAATTTAAAGTTTTTGATATTGTAAAATTTAGCATACGAGATCGTTTGACTAAATTGTTTTCCTGGTAGCCAATTTGAACCAGCGAAGACTTTAGAATAATAAATTGGCTCTAAAATCTAAATGAATTACCTAATAACAGAACTATCAATTCCAATAATTCATAAGTGACTTGGGGAAGCTATTGGAAAGCTATAAATGGAAAAAAATAAGATGAAATATAAAAAATGATTTTAAGGGTTATTACATTCCCTAACCCTTAATATAGCAATATGGGCCTCTTATTACTCCTAATAATATGTAGATTATGATTTTGATAGCATGAAGAGATTTCAATATTGTGTAAAAAATATGGGAAATTTGTAGATGATTAAAAGAACTGTGGTTTGTAAGAGTAATAAAATTTTATTTTTATTTACAAAGAGATTAGGTAGAGTTGCCTAAGTTAAAAACTGAATAGAGTTAATCACTGTATAGTGTTCTTACAAGGTTGTAAAGATAGGCTAGTAGTCGAGGTTCTACAAATAGGAGGAGCCTAGAGTTAGGCTGAAATCATGTCTATAATCAATAGGTTGATTATAGTGGATTTCCTTGGTTCTTGTGAGGGCAAGCTGTGGTTTTCCTTCCTTGAGCAAGGGGGTTTCCACATTAAATCTTTGTGTTGATTATTTCCTGTAAATCCTTTAGTTTCCAACACCTCATTATTGCTTTAGTGTATTTTTTCCTAAGATTAATTTTGAGAGACGTGGTCCCTCACTATGTGTTACAACCTCAAAGTGTTCCAACAATTGGTATCAAAGTAGATTCACTCTAAAAGGGTCATACCTAGAGTGATCTGGTCATCATTGTTATTATAACTGAATTGGGGGTAGAGAGAAATAAAGAAAAATGGGAGTGATTCCTATCTTTGAAGGCTTTAAAAATCTAACTCAAGTGAAAAAGATACTGATGCTACACTTATAGCAATAAGGATTGATAGATTTGTGAAAAAAAGGTTGTAGATCTTAAGAATTCATTAGGAACTACCAAAATCCTGATAAATCGAGAAGAGAAATGCTGCTAGTTGTACAGTAAAGACGGTGTTGGCGGAAGACTTGTCCATCAAATTTAAGAAAGACAGAGAGTATAGAGATGGTTTTATTCTAAAACAAGATGACAAGAGAATAATCTTAGGTTCCTGGTGTTCTCTAATGGTAACTAGAAACATAAAGATAAAAATGGGGTAGAAAAAAAGAGTTTGACCCAAAACTGGTTTATGGAGAGTGGTTGTTCAAGACACATGACTGGAAGACTTGATTATCTTATATCCCTTAAGACACTTCAACAGGGATGTGCGTTTTTTGGAAATGGAAAAAAGGGGTATATCCAAGGTGTTCAAAAGATTGGAAAATCTCCTCATCATGCAGTAGAAGATGTGTATTATTGGAATGCCCTTAAATATAGTCTTCTAAGTATTTCTTAAATCTGTGACAAAGGAAATAAGGTAAAATTCTCATCTTATGGATGTAATATATCAAGCATGATATCTAGAAGAATTATTATCAAAGCCAAATGGATAAAGAATATGTATGTAGCTGATCTAGAGTTTGTGGCTGGTGGGGAATTAACTTGCTTAAGTGTATAAGTTAAACAAGTTTATTTCAAGGGACTTGGTTTGTGGCTTTCCAATGCTGAGATTTCTAGACAATAAAGTTTGTGATACTTTTATTAAAAGTAAATAGAAAAGATCCTTCTTCAAATTAAAGAAATAAGTAAATACTTCCAGAACTCTTAAAATACTTCACATGGATTTATGTGGACCTATAAAGTCCTAAGTAGAGGAGGAAACAAATATATGCTGGATATTGTAGATGACTATTAAAAGTTCACCTATACAATGTTTATAAGAACCAAGGATGAAACATATGGGTTACTTGTGGCTTTTTCCAGGAAAATCCAAGTAAAGCTAAATTGAAAAATTGTTGAATTTTGGTTTTACCATGGAACTAAATTCGAGAATTCTCAAGTTGAAGAATTCTATATTGAGCGTGGAATAAGAAACCACTCTTCTTCTCCTTGTACACAACAACAAAATGGAGTTGTTAAAAGGAAAAATAGAACACTCATAGAGAAGTCTAGGACTATGCTAATTGATAGTGGTCTTCTAAAGAGTTTCTAGCCTAAAGTATTGAATATTTCTTGTTATGTAACTAACAGATGTTTGATTAGATCACTTCTAAATAAGAATCCATATGATATGGTACTCAATAGAAATCCTAAGATAGAATACTTCAGGCAGCCTTTTGGATGCAAATATTTTGTGCTAAATAATGGGAAGTGTGAATTGGGAAAATTTGATTCCAAGAGTGATGAATTTGAGTTTGTAGGCTACTCTTCAACAGGAAAGGCTTACAGAGTGTTAAATAAATGAACTCTGTGCATTAAAGAAATTATTCAGATGATCTTTAATGATCTAGGAAATTAAATAAACTCTTAGGATGATAAGGACTCTGAAGATTAAGATCTCATTCATATTCAAAGGGATAGTATTATTGAAGATGATGATCAAGGGATTAATGATGTAGATAAGAGTGATTACATTGATGATGATCCAGGATCTCATTCCTAAATTCTACCTTCACTAGAAGAGGAATCAAAGGAAACCAGTCAGAACTCGAAGAGATTTTGTCCCAGTGGGATCAATCTCAAAAGGAAAAATTGGAGGCACAAATCCTCTCATCCCCTTGAGAACATTAATACACCCCTAGAAGTTGTAGTCTAAACAAGAGCTCAAGCCAGGAATGCTATGGAATTTTCAACATTTTTATCCCTAATTGAACCCAAGAATGTGAAGGAGGCCCTGAAAGATATTGATTGGATTAATGCAATGCAAGAAGAACTTTATCAATTTGAAAGAGGCAAAGTCTGGCATCTAGTCCCCAAGCTTGTTGACAGAACAATTATTGGGACCAAATTGGTGTACAAAAATAAGGAAAATTAGAATGAAACCATTAAAAAAACAAGTAAAGATTGGTTGTTCAGGGTTATAACTAGGAAAAAAGGGATTGACTATGATGAGACCTTTGCCCCTATCGAATAATAATAGAGGCAATCAGAATTATTGTTACATTTATTGAATATATGGGATTCAAACTATTTCAAATGGATGCCAAAAGTGCCTTCGTGAATAGAAACCTGAAGAAAGAAGTCTATGTCAAACAACCTCCAGGTTTTGAAGGTACAGATTTTCCTTATCATGTACTTAAATTGTATAAAGCTCTGTATGGTTTAAAGCAAGCAAAAAAGGCCTGGTATGAAAAAAATTTCAAAGTTTCTCGTGAAAAATGGCTCCAACAGAGGGAAAATAGATAATACTCTATTATAAAAGATCATATGTAGTAGCCTATTGATTGTCTAGATATATGTTGATGACATAATCTTTGGAGTTACTTCTAAATCCCTACGTGAAGAATTTGCTAAGCTAATAGGAGTGAATTTGAGATAATTATGATGGGTGAATTGGGATTCTTCCTAGGCCTGTACATCATGAAAACTTCTCAACGAATAATGATTTGTCAAGAGAAGCACATCAAGGAGTTACTAACGAAGTATAATATGGAATATGTGAAGCCAATTGATACTCTAATTGGAACCGGCTCAAAAATGGACAATGATGATTTAGGTCCTTCAATGAATGTAACAATGTATAGAGGGATCATTGGATCCTTTCTATATCTCACTGCTAGTAGACCAAGCATTATTTTTAGTGTAGAAATATGTACCAGATTTCAAGCATGCCCAAAGGAGTCTCGTTTGACAGATATAAAAATAATTAATTCTAAGGTATCTGAAGGGGACATGGGAGCTTGTCCTATATTATCCATCAGGAGATAATTTAGAATCGGTGGGCTATATTGATAGATATTTGCTGAATATTTGGTAGATAGAAAAAACACTGAGATAATTTAGGCTCATCTTAATCTCCTGGGGATCTAAGCGACAAAATTTTGTTGCTTTATCTACTATTGAAGCTGAATTTCCTGATACTTCTTGATGTGTACAACTATTATGGATCAAGCAATAATTAAAAGATTTTGGTATTGTCTTAGACACTATCCCTCCAATGTGTGACAACACAAGTGCTTCAAACATGGAAAAGAATCCAGTGCAACATAAGAGAACTAAGCATATTGATGTGAGGAATCAATTCCTAAGAGACAATGTTAAGAAAGGGGCAATCTGCGTAAAGTTTTGCAACACTGAGGATCATATAGCAAATATCTTTACTAGGGCCTTTAACAAGGAACAATTTGTGAAGAATAGGTTGAAGTTAGTCCTAATCAAAATGATCTAACCTACTATGTGAATCGGTAGTTCTCCACCAAATTAGCTAGGATCAGGAGATAGGTATCCTTGGTAAAGTATGTAGTTGTTAGTCTAACTCAGTATCATACCTTTGCAGATATAAAACCATTGAAATAGCTTTAGAAGAAAATAGATTGGGTATGCATATATTTGAAAAATCACTCAATGAAAGAGAGGGACCTGGTCCCATCTCTTAGGTTAGTATCATGAATTTGCATGTTTTTATTCTTATTCTATTAGAAAAGGCCACACCCTCTCTCTCTATGTTAGAAAACCTATCTTAGGCAAGATAGAAATCAAATTCATCTGTAGAGTAACTCCATATATCCTTCCCAACTAAAATATCCTAATTATCTAAAGACAAATCATTTATTCACTTATGTAATGCACCGAAAATACACCCTACCTTTCACACAGTTCTTATAGTACCAAAAGATGAAAAGCTAACCCATGAACTGATACTTGCTGTAAGCACTGAATAATAGTAAGAAAATACCCATGTGTGGAATAACTAAATACGCCTTAAGGTTTTAAATACTAAGAACATTATTGAATCATAGGACTTAAAACAACTATCTAAAAATTGATAAAAATTGATAATCTAACTGACTGTCTGAAAGTGTCTAAAAAGCCTCAAACTGACTATTTGTGGAGCTTCTAGGACAAACCCCCAACTAACTCCCAGTGAATAGAAATACTGAACTACTGTGATAAACTGAAATAAATAATATGTGTCCTTGAAATGTGAGGACTCACCATTGCTTCTTCTAATAATTTGATCTGTCTAAGTGTGGTAAGGAAATTGAGCGTCCAAACTGATTATATTAAACATCATAGCGCAAGAAATAAGGATACGATTAATACCTTGAGTGTAATGGTATATGAGATAAGGTTAGGCTGAATGCATGGGCTAACTGTGCATAAAAATAGTAATAATAGACATGCATGGAAATACTGAAATCTGACTGAACAAGACTAATAACTAACTAGCTAAATAACATGACATAACTGATGCATAGATACATGAAAATTGAAAAAAATCTAAGTATGCATGTCCAAGCATATAACATGTTTCTGAAATAGTCTGTAGACTAAAATAGTAAAATCTGATAACTGATAACTGTATACTATGGTCAAGCAAAACTAAACTAGTTCTGAACTAAATACTAAAACTAAAACTGTGGGAGGTATCATCTAACCAACATGCCCCAATCTAAGCTAACTGGAGTCCAACCTTTAACCCCAATTAGACGGGAATTAGTACCATTCCACGAGTACTAACAAACAAAAAAGTTACCCTCATCTAGCAGGTAAATATGTTATTAACCCTCAACTGGAAGCTTGATATCTCAACCTACACTGTCTATGTAGTTTTTGAACCTAAAGGCTGCTACTAAGGCTCGCAACATCTACTAACAGGTGATCCCCCTTCCCTGGGATGGCTCGTTGCTAAATCCTACTCCCAAATGAACTGACTCAGATTACTGAATTGATCTACATTTGACTGATTATGAGAGATAATTGAACTGATAATGCTCATACATATCTGAACCTACTCAGAAAATACTGATACTAAGTAAACAGATAAGTTTCGGGTATTCATAACCCCCTAGAATCGATAGCAATAACAATAGGAACACATGAAAGCATTTGAAACAACAATAAGGAATCATTACTAAAAATCCATCACTTTGGCATTTCATCAAACACAAGGAGATCAAGAGTTTAACATAGGGATACTTTTAAACATGATGAGATAACATGATCAAATGAAAAAAATCATAAATTGAGGATTTATTATGAATTCTCATGAACATGATATGGAAACCACAATATTTAAAACATACTATAATGCATTCCACTTGAAACCAATTATAATCTTAACTTGAAATTTAAATGACAAGAAAATCATGGACTTAACAATAGGAATGAATGAAATATATGAGACTAGCATAATTACAACACTAAAACCATACTTAGGGATTTAACAATCAAATTTCTATTATTCAAACATATAAGGGCAACTTCCATCAAAAAACACTTGAAAACACCATTGATAATTAAATTTATAAGAGTTTCATGGAGATAATTCATTTAAAACATGAAAAACTCACAATTTAACATTAAAAGGGATTCTTGGACTCCATGGATGAAAAGGGCCCATGGATGAACATCACACATACCTTAAAGTTTTAATCTTAAAAGAGAACCAACTTTTCTTTAACATTCTGAAATTGGGAAACACAATTTATTGATTATCTTGAAAAGAAAGTAAAGGAGTCTTGATGTTCTTGGGAGATGACCTTAAGAAGAAACACTAATCATGTTCTTTGGAATAAAGAGGGTTAATGGTTTTAAAAACTGATTTATAATGGCTAAGTATGTTAATTTGATAATTTATATCATGGGATGTAGTGATTGAGGTGATTAAAAGACTAAAATACCCCTACGAAGCTAAATAAGAGTTGCTGAAATTTTTAGTTGATGACTTCAGTTGATAACTTATCAACTAGTTGATGGCTTATCAGCCCAAGTCATCACTTTTGTAGCTATGATGGTTATAGGTGACGACTTTGTTGATAAGTCGTCACTTAGTTGATGAATTATCACCTAAAGTCGTCACTTTGAAGCTGAAGCTGATGACTTCTAGTTTAGACTGAATACTAGGCTGATAAGTCATCACTTAGTTGATGGCTTATCACCTCAAGTCGACCCTTTGTTGACAGATGGAGATGCTGAGGTCAAATGAGTATAACTTTTCACTCTAATATTGGATTAAAATGAAACCAAATGTGTTGGAAAGAAGACTCAAAGAACTTGTATTTAATATAAAGTAGGACTTTTGAATTGATACATAATAGGGATGCACTCATTTAAAGTTAACCATAGATGGAGAATTTTTTAAAAATCTATCGATAGAAAAGTCCTCAACTCTTCTTTAAGTTAGGAGGGCATTATGACCTCGAACAATATAAAAAGATATTCCCACATCACGTATTTTCTAATCACACATGCATATAGATAGAATGATTGGATTCAAGTCTGTATGCATAGAAATAACGATTTAAATTCTAGCCCAAAAATGTGGTGTGTTACATTATCTCCCCTTTAGGAATATTTGTCCTCGAATAAGACTGGTTAGACTGAGAGTAGATTACTAAGGTAACTGAGATCATTTACTAAATATGCATGAATTTGAACATGATTGCTTAACTGTGTCTAGCCATGATACATGAACTGAACGAACCTCATGAATACATGCACTGACATGAGAATGGTTATAAGGATGAGATAGAAACGAGAGAGTCAACCTATAAGTAACCATTACCTCTAGCTAGATTTCATTTCATGAAGAAAAGATGAGAGATTTAGGACATGAAAACTCGAGGCATTACAACATCCCATATTTGGATAGTTCACCCTCAGAATGATACTGAATTGGCTGTAATACTATGGAAAGACTGAGAACGGGACACTTACAGACTGAATCATGACTGAATATCTAGAATCTCAAACTGAGGCATGATACATGAACTGAGCTGAACTTGCAAACTACCAGGATACAAACATTTTTTCTCTTGGAATGGTTATATTTATGAAACTTCAGATAGTTTGAATAGATGGAAAGATGGGAAATCATCGGAACTTGCCTGTCTGAATGCTAAATTGAATTGCTGGCTTTATGGACTAACTTGTACTAAAACTAATTCTCAACTGGAGCATTTCTTCAATGCTCTTTCTAAAAAGTTCTAATAATATTAGATAGGATAGAACTTTGGGCATGATCTGAATAATACATCTATATAAGGAATCCCATCATGGCTATAATTTTGTAACATGGAACATAGGCCTGCTAAACCAAAGCTAGAATAGAATTGCTATGCCTTAGACAACGCAAATGCTACTTTCAAGCTTAGATATACTTCTCAAATACTCCCTTAACTATATCGTCAACCTTCATAATACACTTCACCTGAGACTACTAAAAATATTTATATGAGCACTAATAACTATACCTACTAAAGTTTGAGCAGAACTGAATTCTCTTACTATGTTCAATCCTACTCGAATCTACAAAATGTACACATAACATCTCATGAATAATTATTATTACCACTTCAGCAACTATATTCAACCTTTTACTAGACATTTACTAATGTGCAATGCACTCATCCACATTTATACAAACATAAAATTCAAGCCTATTTTCATAACTACATACAGACTTCTCAAAAACACCCATAAAAGTATTTTTGTTATATCATCCAATACCTTCATCAACACAAACTTCCAGGGGATGAACCCCAAGAACACATACTAAATTTCAACTAACCATGGCATGTATCCAAAAAGTCTTGACTCAATCACTCTTCAAACCTATAGCCTCGTGTAAAGAAAAACATGCAACAATTTTTCCTTATCATAAAAAATTTTACTCTCTCACACCTAAACAATTTACTCATAATCTCCAACACATCATAAAGGAAGGTCACTGAAAGATTAGTACATGAGGACCTGAAGCATGAAAGAACACTATACAACACTTGACACTTAACTGAGGCCTAAGGAATAGAATATCAATATCATGAACTTATTAAGATATCTAAACTGAGGATATACATGACATAAATCTAAATTTTATTGATCATTAAGAGTATTGCATGAGTACTAGAACTTAACATACTGTAAAGCATGAGCACATGAGTCATGAGCTTCATGACCTTAGTTTGGAGTTTCTGAATTCATGAAACATGATTCGCACTGCTGAGCAAACTAGAACTCATCATAGGATGGACTAGAAACATACATAATTCCATGGAAAGTGCATGAATATAAGCTATAATGATGGATCTGAAATGTAATGCATGAGTAGACATCGTGATGAACAAAAAACCTTACACTGTGATAAGAATGGGTTGTGCATCAGCCTTCTCCTACTACTTTTCTACACATACTAGCATCACTACTAGGACCTGAGAGCCTGACTTAGTTACTTGTTCAACCATCTCCCCCTTATCTTAGAGACATCATTCTAAGTCTGTGAACCACATTATCAATAAATATAAACTGAACTATTACCATTGTATCTTAGAATCTAGTTTATAACAATATGCATAAATGATAAACTCACCCTGAGAGACTACGCTTGTACTTTCTTCTTAGATACAACTCTTAACTTTCTATAGCCCCAACATTCATCATACAATAACTTATACACTGACTAACCTAGAAATTTTAACTTTTCTTTCTATTAGCTCAACCTTCAAAGATTAAAACTTAGATTCTAATACATAACATGGATATCCCCATATATTTAATAACCATACTACTTTTATCATAGCCTATAAATATCATATTCACACCATATGTTTCAAATCAACAAATTTAAGTTCTTGCATCAACTGCTTCAAGCCTACTGATTTACCTTTCATACAACTAGCTCCATGAAATAAATTATTCTTAAATTTAGATAACATTATCCCAACTCTGCTACTGTTGCTAAAATCTTTGTTTCATACTTTTAACTCTAGGTCATATGCTATCATAGAATATACTAAAGCGATCTGAAGGCATATCTTACTTTGGGTTTAGTGCATGATTTTTATGAATATTAATGAAATATTTCAAAATTTGGAACCCAAAATCACTTGATGGAACACTCTTGAGTCTACATGCAATCCCATAATATCTATGGGGACTATTTGAGAAAGCTTTATCTGTAGGACTTTTAGATTCAATATTTCAATTACCTTGAAACTAAGGTAGAGTTGACATGAGTGAAGCATGATGAGTATCTACATAAGTTTCATATAGAACATTTCTATAGAAAAAACTGAGACATGAAAGAAAGGAAACTTTTACTAAAATATGTTGTAGCCTTTTGTCCATAAGTGTGGCGCGCTTCACACCCATATGTAAAACTCTACTCAACATGGATTACATACTCCCTAGGACACTTTAAAACTATAGGATTTGATACCAAGTTGGTAAAGCCTTAAAAATACACCCTGGATGCCACACGATGCTTACGGTCCCGAAAGACCACAAGTTAATCCATGAACTGGTACCTGCTATAAGAGCTAACTAATAGTAGCAAAATACACATCTGTAGAGTAACTGAATACACCTTAAGGTTTTAAATATTGAGAACATTACTGAATCATAGGTCTAAAAACAATTTTCTAAAAATTGATAATCTAATTGACTGTCTGAAAGTGTTTGAAAAGCCTCTGTTTGACTATCTATGGGGCTGATGAGACAAACCCCTAACTAACTCCCACTGAATAGATATTCTAAACTACTATGATAAACTGAAATAAATAATTTATTTTCTCAAAATATGAGGACTCAACACTGCTGCTTCTGATAATCTAATCTATCTAAGCGTGGTCTAGAAAATAAAAGTCCAAACCTTTTATATTAAACATCATAGTGTAAGTAACGAGTATACAATTAGTACTTTGAATATACTGGCATACGAGATGATTTTAGGCTGAATGCATAGGCTAAACATGCATAAAAATAGTAATAGTAGACATATGTGGAAAAATTAAAATCCAATAGAACAAGACTAATAACTAACTGGTTGACTAGCATGAAATAACTGATGCATAGCTACATGAAAACTAAAAAAAATCTGAGTATGCATGACTAAGCATATAACATGTTTTTGAAATAGTATATAAACTAAAATATTAAAATATGATAACTAAATAATTAATATCTGTATGCTATGGTCAAGCAAAATTGAACTAAAATCTGAACTAAATACTGAAATTGAAATGGTGAGAGGCATCATCTAAAAGACATCCCCTAATATAAGCTAACTAGGTCCAACCTGTAACCCCTATTGGAAGGATTTTAGTATCGTGCCATGGGTAATAACAAATGGAAGAGTCACCCTTATCTTGTAGGTGCCCTAATGAGATATATATTACCCTTCTCTGGCAGGTAAACACTTTATCAAGCCTCAACTGGAAGTTTGATATCTCAACCTATCCTGGCTACATAGTTCTAGAACCAACGAACTACTACAAAGGGTCACACCCTCTACTAACAGGTGATTCCCCATCCCTGTGTTTGCTCGGTGCTAAATCCTACTCCCAACAGAAATGACTCAGATTACTAAATTGATATAAGTATGACTGATTATGATAGATATATGAACTAATAACACTTATACATATCTGAACCCACTCAAAAAATACTGAGACAAAGTAAACAGCTAATTTTTGGATATTCATTACCCCAAGATTCTATAGCAATAACAATAAGAATATATGAAAACATTTGAAACCATAATAAGGAATCATTACAAAAAAATCCATCACTTTGGCATTTCATCATTCACATGGGGATCAAAATTTTAACATGGAGATACTTTTAAACATGATGAGATGGCACGATCACATGAAAAAAATCATAAACTGAGGTTTTGTTATGAATTCTCATGAATATGATATGGAAACCACAATATTTAAAACATACTATAAAGCATTCGACTTGAAACCAATTATAATCTTAACTCAAAATTTAAATGGCGTGAAATTCATAGACTTTAGCGTAGAAATGAATGAAACATGTGAGAATAGCATAATTGCAATACTAAAACCATACTTAGGGATTTAACAATGAAATTTCCATCATTCAAACGTGTAAGGGCAACTTCCATCAAAAAATACTTGAAAATACCATTGATAATTAAATTCATAAGAATTTTATGGAGATATTCATGTAAAACATAAAAAGTTCATAATTTAACATTAAAGGGTATTCTTGGACTCCATGGGTGAAAAGAGCCTATGGATAAACATCACACATACCTTAAAGTTTTAATTTTGAAAGAGAATAAACATTTGTTGAACGTTCTTGGATTAGGATATAGAATTTATTGATTATCTTGAAGAAAATGTAACAGAGTCTTGATATTTTTGGGATATGACCATAAGAAGAAACTCTAATCTTGTTCTTGGGAATAAAGAAGGTTAATGGCTTTTAAAACTGATCGTTAATGGCTAAGTACATTTATTTAATGATTTATGTCATGGGATGTAGGGTTTGAGGTGAGTAAAATACCAAAATACCCCTCAGAAGATAAATAAGAGTTTCTAAAATTTTTAGTTGATGATTTGAGTTGATAACTTATCAACTTGTTGATAACTTATCAACTTGTTGATGGCTTATCAACACAAGTAGTCACTTTTGTCGTTGAGATGGTTATATCTGACGAATTGGTTAATAATTCATCACTTAGTTGATGACTTATCACCTCAATTCGTCACTTTGAAGTTGAAGTTGATGACTTTCGTGTTCGGTCTAACGACTTGGCTAATAATTCATAACTTAGTTGATGGCTTATCACCTCAAGTCATCACTTTGTTTGATAGACGGATATGCTGAGGTAAAATGAGTATAACTTTCCACTCCGATATCGGATTAAGATGAATCAAAATGTGTTAGAAATAAAACTTAAATACCTTTTCTTTGATATAAAGTAGTACTCCTGAATTGATATATACTTTGAGATACACTCGTTTAAAGTTTACCCTAGCTGGAGCATTTTTTAAAACTCTATCGATAGAAAAGTCCTCAAGTTGTCTTTGAGTTAGGAGGGTATCATGACCTCAAACAATATAAAAAGGTATTCCCACATCATATATTTTCTAATCACACATGTATATACATAGAATGATTGGTTTCAAGCTTGTACGCACAGAAACAACGATTTAAATTCTAGCATAAAATGTGGGGTGTTACAACTTACCTATCTAATGAAGATTATTCTATAAAAATACATTATCCCTTTGACAGTGTGAAGGGAAGGTTGGATGGTCTATGAAACAAAATAACAACCTACTAACAAAAGCCTTCTAAGTGAATTCTTAGAATCCTATTAAAAGGCACTAGATGTCTGAGGGACCTGATCCCAAGAAGAAGAGAATAGCTGATGATGAACCTAGTAGGACTTATAAAAGAAGAAAAAATAAAGACAAATGCTAGAAAATACAAAATTTTTGTGAGATTTGGTGCAAAATAAAAAAATGCCAAATATGGGAGTGTGATAATAATGAACTCAAGATGAAGGGTACAATTCTAACAAATGAGGATTCTGAGTTTTAATTGTTACACTATCCTAAGATGACCTTACTTCTCCAAACCTTCTCAAAAATCCTCCACCTTTTTCTCCAAAATCTATGGCCTTTTGTATGGCACTTGAAATGTAATTCTTGCACTGAAATGACATATAATCTGTTAAACATGAATGTGATCTTGCTTTTTTGCTCTATATATGGTTCTACCTTAAAAATGTTCTTCATGTTAGTGTTTCCTCAGTGTCCATAAGTTAACTAATATGTTCTTACTATTACTCTTGCTTTACTATTTTTAGTTTTAAATGATACCAAATAAGGGAATATTAATTTTATGTGGTAGGGAACAAGTGTAATATGTGTGATATGTATGTATGTACAGGGACCAGGTACCATATAGTGTGATAAGATGAAAGTGTGTGGTTATGTGGTAATACGTGACTTGTTGACAAAGGAAAGTATGCAAATGCACTAGATAAATTATGGTACATAATGGCAGGGGGAAGCAAATGAATAAATAATGGTGAACAATGATAGGGGAAATATGCTCATAGTTTTTTATACAAATGATAATAAGGGACCAGGTCCCTATGTTGCATTATAGTGGAAGCATGATGATAGAAGAAACATTCATCTTCATAGTGGTAATCATACTAATTAAGCATAATGGATGTGTATTGATGCTCAAGGCTTTATGATTGGTTTGTCATCTTCAAAAAGGGGTAAATTTTCTATATGTTAGTTTTGTTGATGATCAGATAACTACAAGGGACTAGGTCCCTGAATTCAAAGTAGCGGTATAGCTGGCACATATCTACACAACTTTTTCCATTTGTGTAACAAACTGGAAAGTGTTGCTTGTACCAATTAAGACGCCTAGTCCAATGACTTTTAGCCCTAAATATCTCTCCTCTATCAAAGGAAAAAGATGCTTCCTTATCAAATAGTTTTTTGCAAATTCAAAGAGTGAAGAAAGAAAAAAGGCAAAACCCAAGTTCACCTCAAGTTCTTAATTTTGTGTGCTAAATTAGAGAGTATCTTAAGTGAATCCATATTTATAAACAAATTACTCAGTTTGTAAGAGTAATGAACTTTTGTCTTTGTTTAAAGAGATCTTAGGTAAAGTTTCCTAAGTCAAACAGTGAATAGAGTTAACTAGTGTAGAACGTTCTTAGATGAGTTGTCAATAGAGGCTAGTAGTGGAGTTACGAGAAGTAGGAGGAACCTAGAGTTAGGCTAAAACAATGTTTGTAAGCAAGAGGTTGATTATAGTGGATTTTCTTGGTTCTTGTGAGGGTAATCCATGGTTTTTCCTTTCTTGAGAAAGGGTTTTCAACGTTGAATCTTTCGATTGATTATTTCCTACAAAGACTTTAGTTTCTAGCACTTCCTTGTTGCTTCACTGTGTTTTTTCCTAAGATTGATGTTGAGGGACCTAGTCCCTCACTGTGTGGTGCAACTCCTAAGAGTTCCAACAAAGTGAGATACTAATGATTATTAGAAATCCTAGACTGGGAATAGGTTGGTGTATATGGGTATTCTCAAACCCCCTAGGGACCCCTTCATCTATGAGTCATCATGCTATTGAAGAAATATCTTTGTAGGTCCTACCTTTGCTAGCCGTCGAGCTGGTGCAGATGTATACTCTAGGTTACGTTGGCAATGGAAGTATGGATTATACTTTGCGTTCATATTTGTATATGCATTGCCTATCACCAATATGCCCTATATCGATCAGCCTTATTGGGGGAGGGGTCTATACATATATAGGTGATAAGTATTGCTAGTTGTGTGTTGTGTGTTGAATGGACCTTCTGAGTTGTGAGGCCCATTTTAGGTATTATTTTTTCAAACTAGTAGATTGATGTATTGTATTTAATTATGGTTAGTGTGTGGTAGGCTATTTATGGACTGGTACTGAGGTTAAAAGTATGTTTTTGATACTTTCTATTTTATGATTATTTTATAATATTTAATCATCTCATGTTTAGACACATGGATTGAGGATTTTGATTATGTTATCACTAGTTTCTACTATGATTAGGAAGCCTTAAGATTATAGTATAACTACTATAGGTTGTAACTTTGAGTTAACCTTTTATTTATATATGTATATGTTTATGTATGTATATTGTAATGGCCCTTTAGGTTATTTTCCATATTTTCTCATATTTTTGCAATTAGAGCTTCTGTATAGCTGCCCCAAAAGTCATTTTAGACTTACTGGGATTAACAGTTTGGTCATTGGTTAGTGCATTTTGTTTTTAGAGAAAATTTCCTGTTTAGAAATCATTGCTGGTTTCAAATGGCCACCAGGAAAAACTTCAGTAAAACAATATCATATACAAATTGTAATGGCAAAAATATCTCCAAAATATCTCTTTTAGGCTAGGTAGACATTTGGTTTAGGTCCTGAGGTACTCGGTCTCATTTCAACCTATTAGTTTGAAAGTTGAGAAATTAAAAATATGGATGTGGACCCATATTTGGTCAAAACAACCTCAGATGGAAATTTCGAGTACACCATCACATTTGACATGTCAAATTTTGTATGGTTACATAGTTTATTTGCATATGCAGGATTTTGAATTAATCTGGAGGACTAAACGGAGACTTTGAAGATTTCTAAGTGCTTAGTAGTCAGTTGATGCAGCTGCAATCACCATCCTTGGGACACAATCTTAGTGTTGTGATCACATAATAGGGGTCGTGATCAAGACTATTGGTGCAGTCACCGGATAAGTGCAATTAGACACCTCTATGTCATGATAGCGACTCTCAAAAACATGGACTGATATAAATAATTCCCGTTTCCATAATTTTAGGCATTTTTCATCTTTCCCCTTAAGATCTAAACCCTAAAATATTGTGGGAGCTAAAAATTGAAGCTTGTGGGGGCTTGGGAAGCTGGAGTAACATCTATTTTCATGATTATCATCCGATCTAAGATAAGGATTCACCTTTTTATTTATGAAAATTCTCTATATTTGCTCAAAACCCCAAAATCCTTAGGGCTTGATTTTAGCCTTAATTTAGCTTAGTTTTCACCTATTTTTAAGGTAATGATTCCTTTAGCTAGATATTATGTTTGGTTGGTTTATGAAATGCAATTTCCATAAGTGGGGACCATATGCGGTTTGGAGATGATTTTTGGACCCGACGCATAATGGTGCATAATAGGTATTGCTATGTTCATATTGTTGAGTAGAATGTGTTTTTGATAGATTGCAATCTTGACGAGGCTACTCAAAAATAAAAAGTGAAGGTTTAGCAGTTCGTTGAGCTTTTTTGGAGGTGAGGTAGGGTAGGTTTATCCCTTGTTAGATTTAGCTATATAATAGTATCCTTATGATATTTTTGTAGAGTGGGATGGATTTTAGATGTTGGATTAATGAAATGCAAGACTTGGGATTAGTTGGATGTTTAGGATAATTTGAGATCATAAGTTTGGAACACTTACCTTGTTTCTTATACTTTAGGTGAATTTGTCTTTATTTCTCATGCTAAGCATGAGAATGACTTAGATTACTCAAGTTAGATAATAAAGCATTAGTTACTCATATTTAGGGTAACTTTGGCCTTAGTTTCTTACACCCATGAAGGTTGCCTTAGTTTTTATTAGACTTTGTTAATGTTTTGGGAAGAATCCTTACCTTAGAACTATAGTGTCTTACTATAAATCTAAAGGTGGATTTAGATACATTAGGTCTAGTTTGGGTAGAAGTTCCTTAAAATAGAACTTGAGGATTAGAAGTGGACTCTTAACCCACTTTAGGCTATGACACATGATATCTTTAGTAAAACCATTTATACTTATGACTCTTAGAATTAGGTATTGAGGTATTATTGAGAAATATTGACACTTGATGGTTATGTTTGTTACTGTGAGGGTTGATACATATTGATTATGCTATTAGTTATTCATTTGATGATACTATTTATAGTATATATATATATATATATATGATTTGAGTCTGGAAGTTGGTTATGTTATTGATTATACATATATATCCAGTTGATGTCTGGAGAATGATTATGACACTACTGATTATTTACCAGTTCAAGTTCGGCTATTGATTATTTACTAATTTAAGTCCTACTATTTATTATATTTATCAGTTCAAAGTTTCAATATGAATATTATGCTATGATAAATAATTTTTATAATTGAAACACCAGGATGTCAGATTGAAGGTAGCAATTTGGCTAAGTAAAAAAATAAGAAAATGGTTATATTATGGTATAACATAAATGGGCTCTAGTAATTAAATAGATTAGTTAATAAGTGATGATTAGATACTAAATGGTGATTAGTGACAATGATGATAAGGTTGTTAAGTGATGTTGGCATTAGGCAATGTAGGTAAATTGCTGAATAATGGTTAAATGACAATATAGGTTAGTTATAATGTCAGTTGATTTCTTATTCTTCTCTTGAGTGTACTCTCCAGTTGTATGGATCCAATTTTGTAGTTTTTTATTGCATGTGAGATATTATGTTACATTATGTTATAATTCTGGTTTATTTACTTATTGTGACAATGATGTTGGAGATGATCTAGGTTCATTTCTGTACCTTAACTTAGTTATGATATCTCATATTTTATCATTATTATATCATGAATTAGCTTAGTCAGCCAATGATGCCTACTGAGTACCTATTTTTTTTGGTACTTATAATACGCTTTTGTACCTTTTGGTGCAGATATGAGTAATAGTTGGGTCTTTGATCAATATTTATGCGGTGATTGATTTTCAAAGATAGAGTGAGCTTTTGGAGTTTGAGTCGCCCATTTCCCTCTATCTTTATATTCAATCTTTTGTTTTGAGATAGATGTATTGATTATTCCTAGATAATTTGGGTTGTATTGATACTCTTAGATGCTCTCGTATAGGATCTACCAGGCTATAGGATTGGTCTCTTATATTACCTATTTATTTTATCTAAAACCTTTGTGTAATTATAAATTGTGTTTCTTTATATTGCCTGTGTTGGGCATTTCCTATTGAATAAACCCATTGTGCTTGCTCGGGGTTATGGTTTTGCTTACCTACTGGTGAGATTTAGTAGGTTCTATCATGACTTATAAATCAAGTCATGAAAAAATTGTATCAAAGCCTAGGCTTCACCGATATTATTGGTACAAGAGCAAGTGTCTAGTAGAGTACTGCGGATAAAAAAATAATGTTTCTTTCCTATATTCAGGAGTCTATGGGAAATTCTTAGAAGTTCTTCACTTCTTTCATTAATATCATGCTAAGAGTCTAAGTTGGTTCTTAGAAGTATTCCTTTGACTTTATACTTTTGCATATGGCTAGGACACATGCTATCACTACAAGAGATGAGGGTCTTGAGATTGAGTCTAGGGATTTTACACCTAATTATGGAAGACCTAGAGGGCATTAATAGGCATGTGATGTTTCCCCATCTAGGGGCAAGGATAGGCTACTTTTCCTAAGTCCTATTCCTGCTCATAATGTAAAGATTCTTTTGCCCCAGCTAACGGTGGGCTAGGGACCAGTCCAGGATCCACTAGGGTTTTTTTCTTCTTTGGTGCTCAGAGATGCATTGGTTCAACTTTTGGGTATAGCTGGTTATGTTTCGTCTGATGGTGCACAGTCAACAAATCAGAGTGGTACTGGAGCAAGGGCGCAACAAGTAGCTGCAGCTCTTAGAGTTAAGTTTTGTTCAGCACCGGTAGTTTCTTAGTCAGTAGTTTCTCAGCCAGTGGTTTATCATCCTACTATGTCTTCTAAAGTAAAGCATATGTTAGATAGATTCTTCATATTGGCTCCCCCTAATTTTTTTGGTGCTCTAGGAGAGGATGCATATGAGTTTCTTATTTCTTGTAAAGATATGCTCCGTTCAATTGGACTTAGCTGCTCGACATTGGTGGAGATTTTATATGGATTCTAGACCAGTTGGATTTCTCCTTTGTCAAAGACTCAGTTCTCGGAGATGTTCATAGAGAACTACATGCCTTGCAGCCTTAGAGATTGTTTGAGGAATCAATTCTCAAAGTTAGAGTAGGGTTCCATGACTGTTGTAGAGTATAAGGATTAATTTTATGAGTTGGCAAGGCATGCTACTATTATTCTGGATACTGAGTATGAGGGAGTTTATTGCTTAATTAGAGCGTTGAGACTCCCCATTTGTATGTATACTCAGAGTTTCATTTTTATGAGTATGTTATTTGCTAAGGTTTTAAATCATGCTAAGGTCATGGAGAAGATAAATTATGAGGCCCAACGGGGCTACAATAAGAAGCCTAAATTTTAGAGAAGTTTTAGTGGGAGCAGTAGTAGTTCTCGATTTAGAGGTAGTATTTCTCATGGTGGGTATTCTCTATTTCCATCCTATTAGCCTCAGAGTTAGCCTTGTCGATGATTCAGGCATCTTTTTAGATTGACTATAGAGGTTAGTCTAGTGCCAGTGATTGCCCTGGTTAGGTTGGTGGTCTATTTTTAAGGGGTTCATCTATTGGTCATTATAGTCATGGTGGTTACTCTAGGTCAGTTGGATCTGTTGGTCCTTGTTCTTCTATGGGTTTATGTGGGTTTATGTTATAGCTGTGAGGTCTTATTTACTATTCTCAAGAGTTCCCTCTTTATGGGACGATTATTGCTTCAGCTCAAAGTGTTCCCCCTATTAGCGAATTTTATCCCTCAGGTAGAGGTGGCTCTTATCGTCATAGGGGTGGTTTCCAGGCTACTCAAAAAGGTTCTTAGACAGAAAGGACAAGAGGTTAGTCAGGTGCCCAGTTAAGTAGTAGTCATGGTCAGTTGTATGCAGTACCTACTAGACTAAGGTCGAGGCTTTTGATGCTGTAGTTACAGTTATGATTTTGGTGTGCTCCCAGTCGACCCTTTCTTTATTTGATCTGGGATCCACTTATTCTTATATATCTACTTATAATTAACAACAGTAGGAGTTTTCCTGGGATTTATTATTTGTGCCATTGCCATTATCTAATCCCGTGGGTGATCTTTACTAGTGGATTGGGATTTTAAATCATGTGATATGACTGTTAGCGATGTTGATACTTTATTTATCTTATTATCCTAAAAATGATAGATTTTGATGTGATTCTTAGCATGGAGTGGTTATTACACTATCCTGTAGTCATGGATTTTTTTGCCAAGACTATTACCTTAGCCATGCCCGGCATAACCCTAACTATATGGAAAGGAGCAGTTAGACATAATTCGATGGGGATTATTTCTTAAGTTCATGCTAGAATGCTTATGTCGAGGGTTGCGAGCCTTATTTCGCTTATATTTGTGATACTAGTATGGAGAGTCTGCCGCTTGACTCAGTTCCTACAGTTTGTGAGTTTCCTAATGCTTTCCTTACCAACCTGCCTAGTATTTCCCCTGTTCGTGATATTAATTTTTCTATTGACCTCGAGCATGGTACCCAACCTATTTCTCTGGAATCTTACCATATTGCTCTTATCGAGCTTAAGGAGCTGAATTCTAAACTTTAGGATTTTCTAGCTAAGGGTTTTATTAGATCAAGTGTGTCTCTTTGGGGACCTCCTGAATTGTTTGTGAAGAACAAATATGGTTCCATGTATATATGTATTAATTATAGGCAGCTTAATTAGGTGACGATGAAGAACCGTTATCCTATGCCTTACATTGATGATTTGTTTAACAAGCTATAGGGTGCAACATTGTTTTTAAGATTTATTTGAGATCTAGTTACTATCAGTTGCGGATTCGATCTGAGCATATGTTGAAGATAGTCTTTAGGACACGTTATGGTCATTACGAGTTCCTAGTGATGTCAGTTGAGTTGTCTAATACCCCAGCCGCATTCATGGATTTGGTAAACTAAGTGTGTAGAGCCTATTTTGATTCCTTTTTGATCATGTTCATCAATGATATCATTGTGTATTCAAGAAGTACACAGAACCATGCATAATCTTTAAGGATCGTGCTCTAAACTTTGAGAGATCATGTGTTTTTTCCCAAGTTCTCCAAGTTTAAGCTTTGGCTAGACTCCGTGGTATTTCTTGGACATGTGGTGTTTAAAGATGGTATTATGGTAGACCCAAATAAGATTGAGGTGATTCATGATAGGTCTAAACCTACATCTCCGACTGAGGTCTGTAGCTTCATTGGTGATGTGTGAGCTAATGCTAACACATTTGAGGCTTTTCACTTAGAATAATTGCAAAGTCTTAAGAAACTTTTGTTGTTTTTGATTGGTTTATGTTTGATTTTACAGTTTAAGCTGATATGATAGAGAACCAACAAGAATGGAAGCAAAGAAGTTAAAATCTGAAGACAAGTGTGGCTGACGACATTTGTGATAAGTCGTCAGTCTCCTAATAGGCTATCACAAATGTCGTCACTTAATCCTAGGGATTTCTAAATTTTATTAATTTATTTCCTTATTTAGTGTTAACTATTTATAGCTTTATTTTAGGGTTTTTCTGAGGAGAGATTCGGCACATAGAGTTTGACACATTGAGTTTTTGAGAGTACTTGATATTTTTCTCTCTCTATTTTTAGCTTGAAAAAGCAAATACTTTAAAAGATTATTATCATTATTTTTAGATTTTCCTCTGTGATCTAATATGTAATTCAATAGTTATTATTCTTCTTGTGGTAAGTTTAACTTTCAAAGCCTGAATACAACTTGTTATTTCGATTTTAGCATTGTGAGTGGCTAAATTCCATTAACCTGATTTATGGGATCTAGGGTTATGTCTTAACATGGTGCTTAGTGTTCAAGATTCAAAAGGTGGTAGGATTTCTTGATAATTCTGAGGTTTTAATTAAAGTCTGTTGGTTGCAAATGTTAGAAAACACCTGCTTTGGTTTGCTTGAGAAAGAAATCAAATATAGTGGGAAGTGAATTATTAACAGGGACTTGGAAATAATTCGTTTAATAATCAGTGTTGTAAAAAGGTTGGTTAACCTGAGGTAAAATATGAGCAGTGAATATAAATTGCCTAAGTCTGAGAGGATTAGGTAGTTAAATGCTTAAGTAGGTCGAGATACATTTAAGCATAACATCGATAAAGATAACTTGTTGTCCTACCTACCGTGAGAATCTTGAACCACTAGTAGTATATGTCAAGTACCAACATCCCTAGTTAACATAATTCTGGGTTTTTCATAAACTCTTGATTACAAACACTTAAATTAAAGTGACCAACAATTGTTTGATTGATACCAAACCCCCATTTTTCATTCTTTATATCCTTTGTTTGAATTTAACTTGTAGCTATAGTTTTGAATTAGCTTAATCACCACTCACATTGTTCCCTGTGGATTCGAACCCGACTCCAAAGTTGGGTAAAATATTGATGACGACCGTTTTTCTCTAAATTGAAGTGTAAGTTGAGCATTATAAAAAATTGCACCGTTGCTGGGGAACAATTAGGCGTATTGAGTTGGTTTGGAAATTTAGTCTACTTGCTTGAATTCAAACTTGTAAATATTTGTTTTTAATTTTCTTTTATTATGTGTTTTAGGTAGATTTTTATTTTAGTTTACTTATTACTATGGAATCGTGGAATGAATATGAGCTTGTTCGTTGGAAATATTATCTTGATTATCCATGTCCGAATTGTGATGGACCTCACTTTTAGCATGATTATAGATATGCTCCCCGGAGAGAGGTGTGTGCACTATCTCCATCCTACCAGGAGTATTATTATTCTTTATGTGGGGGTCAAGATGGACATTAGAGTGATTGCCCAAATTCCCCTTTCCCTATTGCGCTAACAAAAATTCTGGTTCTTCTTATTAGTTTGATAGGTCTTATCATAAAAAAAAAGAATGAATCACAGGAAAGAGTGGCATTGAAGCTATGTTTCAAAGAATGTTGGATCTATAGAAATAAATATATGATATGCGTCAATATATGAAGCCAATCATTAATGAGGAGATGGATATAGAGGTCAGTCATTCAAAGCATTCTTCTACATTATGTTTAGATAATATTTTGACTGTGTAATCATTTAACATAATAGAAGAGTGTGAAGATAAGGAGCAAGAACCCTATATTGATGATGAGCAACCCTCAGTTATTTCCCTACCAACTGAACCAACCATGAGAGATGATGCCAAGATTGGGGACATGGTGCTAGAGGCAAAAGAAGAAATCAAGAAAATCTCTAATAAAGACTCTTTCCCAATTCGAAGTGAAGATGCCGAGAAGGTGAATAAAAGTGAGTGTATAGTAGATACTGTAAATTTTGTAGTACGATTGATTGAGCCTCATTCAAAGCACTTTTCTACATTATGTTTAGATGATATCTTATCTGTAGAATTATTTAAAATAGTAGAAGAGTGTGAAGATGGGGAACAAAAATCCTATATTCTTGATGTTACATTAGACAAGCAACCTAAAAACACACCACACTTTAAGGACGAGTGGTTTACCATGCTTAATCCATTACTCGACTTCTTAATTTTTATGCCACCCCCTATGATAGAGGTAAGAAGATAGACCCTAAGTTGGGGGTGAAATTCATATCCTCAAGGTGGAGGAAAAAACTGAGTTGGGTCATACCGCAACACTAAATTAGGCACTTCTTAGGAGGTAAACCAAGGTATTTTGTTTTTTGTATTCATATAATGTGATTGACATCCGATCTTTGCACCCATGGTGCCACGGGTATGTTTCTAACTCTCTAGTTTTGGTTTGACGCATTAGGGACATTTCATGATTTTAAGTTGAGGGTGAGGCTACTTGTAGGTGTTGATGTCCTCTTGGGGTTTTTGTTGTCGTTCCTCTTTTCTCGAAAGTCTTTTTCATAGTAGAGCCAGCATGTTTAGGTGTATTGTATTTGTTTTATGGGAAGACTAAGTATCTAGGATAGTTGACATATTTTTTTTGATTTTTCTTGGAATGATAAATACATCTCCAATTGTCTATCTGGTAACTGTGTGATGTGCATCTATATATGACTACTATGAATCTTTTTCTGGCACTAGTACTAGGGACATAATAATCAATGCTAAACAGCTGCATGAACTAAATGAGTAGTAGATTGTGATATACTTGTGTGCCATGTGTGTGTGATATTTTACTCAGTTCCCATTGTATTTTGAATCTAGAACTTTCCCGGTTAGTCTTACCTAGGTTGAAAGATAAGGGTTAGGAAAGGATCATAGGCTGTTTTGATTTTAGCTCACTTTAGACTAAATGGCCTTTCCTACGTGGATAATATCCCTTAATCCTTACTTTAAGCCTAATTAGCCTAATTATTTGTATTAAACCTGTCACATTCCCATTTAAATCACAATGAACCTGTTTTGGCCCTATTCTTCCTTGGACACTGTGAACCTTGACTTAGGCAAATGGTTTAAGTTGAGGGTGGCTATCATAGGGGTGCATGATACAAAATAAGTATGAAGAAATGTAGAATGAAAGAAAATAATAAAAAGAAGGGTGCGGTGGAAAAAAGCAAGAAAAAAAGTTATGAAAAAGAATAAGTGATTGTGGAAAAGACCGCACCCATCCTGAATAAGTGTCATCAAGAAAAGAGAAGATTGAAAAATGCTAATGAGCAAAACCCTGAAAATAAAGTGGTGTCAAGAAGGCTTAGTTACTTTAAATACCATCGAGTATCCAACCATCCCCTAACCTACATTACTAGCCTAAGAAAAGCCCTATAGTGATACTAACCGACCTATCTGAAGATCTGGGTAATGAAAATAAGAGCAA
Source organism: Capsicum baccatum var. pendulum (assembly GCA_030864225.1). Classification (NCBI taxonomy): domain Eukaryota; kingdom Viridiplantae; phylum Streptophyta; class Magnoliopsida; order Solanales; family Solanaceae; genus Capsicum; species Capsicum baccatum. Next base: position 219,922,555 of record CM061552.1, on the reverse strand, counting down.
GCCTATGGTACTTGGCATACACTGATTGGAGGTTCATTTTGAGAGTGAGTGTTTTGATTGTCCCCATGGTTACATGTATAATTCTTAATATGAGAGAAGGGGTATTTCTTTGCTGTGATGGCACACTGTTTACATTTCTTGTTACTGACTTGATCGGGTAGTGAAATAATGGTCTATGCATGGTTGTTATAAAGGAATTGATGACGTATCTTTTTTCCTGTGTGTTGCATTGGTGTTCTTCATTCTTTTATAATTGAGTGACCTTGGAGATGATAAAAGTGTTTTGAGATGATATGGGTGATTGACTGCCAAGTGTACTTTGCATTCTCTTAGTTGTATTGAGTTGCTTGAGGACAAGCAATTGTTTTATGTTAAGGGTGTTGATATGTGAGCTAATGCTAACACATTTGCGGCTTTTAACTAAATTTCTAAGTCTTAAGAAAATTTTGTCATTTTTATTGGTTTATGTTTGATTTAACAGTTTAAGCTGATATGATAGAGAACCAATAATAATGGAAGCAAATAAGTTGAAATCTGAAGACAAGTGTGGCTAACGATATTTGTGATAAGTCGTCAGCCCTGTGATAAGCTATCAAGTTTATCATTAACAGTAGACAGAGAATTGGCCTAAAGTGTAAGCTGTGACGACATTTTGTGATATGCCGTCAAGATTCTGATGAGCTATCAGGAATGTCGCTAGCCTACGGCAACCAAAGAAAACTGAACTAAAGCATTGACGACAATTTGTGATAAGTTATCACGGAGCTGATAAGTTGTCAAGTTTATCGTCAGCCTTAAGCAGGAAGAGCTAACATTGAAGAAGAAGCTGACGACATTTGTGATAAGTCATCAGTCTCCTGATAGGCTATCACAAATATCTTCACCTAATTCGAGGGACTTTTTATTTTTATTAATTTGTTTCATTATTTAGAGTTAACTATTTAAAGCTTTGTTTTAGGGTTTTTCTGAGGAGAGATTCGGCACATAGAGTTTGACACATTGAGTTTTTGAGAGTACTTGATATTTTTCACTCTCTACTTTTGGCTTGAAAAAGAAAATACTTTGAAAGATTATTATCATTACTTTGGGATTTTCCTCTGCGATCTAATCTACTATTCAAAAGTTATTATTCTTCTTGTGGTAAGTTTAACTGTCAAAGCATAAATACAGCTTGTTGTTTTGATTTTAGCATTATGAGTGGCTAAATTCCATTAACCTGATTTATGGGATCTAGTGTTAAGTCTTGACAAGGTTCTTAGTGTTCAAGATTCAAAAGGTGGTAGGATTTCTTGATAATTTTGAGGTTTTAATTAAAGTTTGTTGGTTGCAAATGATAGAAAACACCTTTTTTGGTTTGCTTGAGAAAGAAATCAAATATAGTGGGAAGTGAATGATCAGCAGGGACTTGGAAATAATCCATTTAATAATCAGCATTGTAACAAGGTTGGTTATCCTGAGGTAAAATCTGGGCAATAAATATGAATTCCCTAAGTTCGAGAGGATTAGGTAGTTAAATGCTTAATTAGGTCAAGAGACATTTAAGCATAACTTCTATACAGATAATTTGTTGTCCTACCTACCGTGAGAATCTTGAACCACTAGTAGCATCTGTCAAGTACCAAAATCCCTAGTGAACATAATTCTAGTTTTTTCATAAACTCTTGATTACGAACACTTACATTAAAGTGATGAACAATTGTTTGATTGATAGCAAACCCCCATGTTAATTTCTTTTTATATCCTTTTTTGAATTTAACTTGTAGCTATAGTATCAAATTAGTTTAATTGCCACTGACATTGTTCCCTATGGATTCGACCCTAACTCCAAAGTTATGTAAATATATTGACAATGACTGCCTTGCACTAAATTGAAGTGTAAGTTGAGCGTTATTAGTATTTTTGGCTGGTTATTATAGACACTGCGTCTAAGGTTTTGCTACTATTTCAGCCCCTATTACTAGATTGACATTGAAGGAGGTTCTTTTCCAATGGTTTGAGGAGTGTGAGTTGAGCTCTGGAAGGCTCAAGGATTTTCTTACTTTAGCTCTTATTTTGGCTCTTCCTATTAGGGGGGAGGGATTCACCCTATATTGTAAGATTCTAGTTATTATTCTAGGTTGTCTTTTGATGCAGTAGTGTTGTGTTATTTGTTATGCTTCTTGATAGCTTAAGGTGCACAAGTGTAACTACCCTACTAATAATTTGGTGTTGGCAGCATTAGTTTTCGCTCTTGAGATTTGTAGGAATTATATTTATGGTGTGCATTTTGAGATTTTCACCGATAATCTTAGTCTTTACTATTTTATGACCCAGAGGAGCTTAATACTAGACAACACATATGGATGGAGTTTCTTAAGGATTATGATATTTTCATCTTGTATCGTCTGGGCAGGGCAAATATGGTGACAGATACCTTGAGTTAGAAGGAAGTAAGTATGGGTAGCTTAGCTGGTATTTCAGTTTCTCATAGGTCATTTGCTTGAGACATCTAATACTTAGCCAACTTGATGGTTCTCATTGATATTTCAGACTCTAGGAGGATTCTTGCTAGTGTTGAGGCGAGATTTTCATTATTTGAGCGAATTTGGGATCGTCAGTTAAGGAGAGTAAGCTTCACTTCCTTCATAATTAGATGTTGAGTGGTGATTCTGAGAGGAACACTGCATATTTTGAAGGTGTTTTGTTGTTTGATGGCCGCATTTGTGTTTCAAGGATTGATGAATTAATTCAGTTAATTTTGCATATGGCTCACAACTCCATATATTCCATTTACCTTAGCACAGCCAAGATGTATAGATTTTTGAGACAACACTATTGGTAGTGGTAAGAACTGATATTTAGAAAAATTAATAGCTCGTTTCCTTTTTTGTTAGCACGTAAAGGCCAAGAATTAGTCACCTGGTGGATTAACTTAGAGGTTTCCCATTCCTGAGTGGAAATGGGAGAGCAGATTACCATGGATTTTGTTAATTGGTTGCCTCACACTTCCTGTGGTTTCGATGATATTTGGGTTATTGTAGATCATTTGACCAAGTCAGCATATTTCATTCTTATTCAGATATTCTCCAGTGTTGATAGATTAGCCCATATTTATGTTTGGGAATAGTCCATTTGCTTGGGTGCCTATTTCTATTATTTCAGACTGTCGTTCTTTGTTAACTTTAAAATTTTAGAGAAATTTTTTGGAGAAGTTGGGTATTGAGGTGGATCTTAGTACAACCTTTTATTCGCAGAAGGATAGCCAATCTTAGCGGACTATTCATGTTCTTGAGGATATGCTCTGAGCCTGTGGTATAGATTTTGCGGGCCAGTGGGAGCAGTACTTAGCCTTGGTAGAGTTTTCTTATAAAAAATATAAAGATGGCACTTTTTGAGACTTCTGAGGTTAGGCCCCGTGGTACTGATTTGCTTCAGGAGTTATTGGATAGAGTTAGGGTGATTTAGGATAGGTTGAGAGAGGTTTAGAGTAGGCAGAAGACCTATGTAGACCGTAGGATTTGTTCCTTGAGATTTGGAGTTAGTTAGCGTGTATTCCTTCGTATATCACCCATAAAGGGTGTGATGAGGATCTGAAGAAAGAGCAAGTTTAGTCCTAGATACATTAGCCCTTTCGAGATTCTCTGCGCAGTTGCTGAGGTGGCTTATGAGTTAGCTATACCTCCAGATTTTGTTTTTTTTTTCATCTGATTTTCCATGTTTCTATGTTTCAGCGATACATTCCTAATTCGTCTCATGTGCTTAGATGGGACTCAGTCCAGTTGGACGAGCATTTGACCATTATAGATGAGCTGGTGCTTATTTTGGATATGATGTTAGGTGGTTGTGCACTAGGGAGATTCCTATAATAAAGGTTTAGAGAAGGAACTACCCAGTAGAGAAGGACACTTGGGATATCAGGAGTGAGATGTGGACCCAGTATCCTCACCTATTCGAGACTTCAAATATATCCTAATTAACTTTTGCGAATGAAAGTTCCTTTAGTAATGGATATTGTAATGACCCTTCAGTTCATTCTCCATATTTCTACATATTCTTTCCATTAAAGCTTCTTTATAGTTTTCCCAAGTCATTTATGACTTGCTGGGACAGACAGTTCTGCTACCAGACAGTTGGTTTGATTTTTAGAGCTACTTCTCTTTTAGAAGTCTTCCTTGGTTCCAAATGGCTGCCAGGAAAAAACTTCATCAAAACGATCTCGGATAAATTCTGACGACAGCAGCAGATTTAAAATATCAACTTTAGGCAAGTTATACCTTTGGTTCGGGTCCCAAGGCACTCGGGCTTATTTTAACCTATTGGTCAGAAAGTTGAAAAATTAGAAATATGGGTGTGGGACCTACATTTGGTTAAAACGAGCTTGGATGGAAATTTTGAGTGTGCTATCATGTGTAGTATGTCGAATTTTATGTGGTTATATTGTTCATTAACGTATATGGGTTTTTGCATGAATCCTGAGGACTTGTCGTAGATTTGGAAGATTTCAAAGTATTAAGCTGTCAGCTGATGCAGCTATGATCGCCATCCTTGGGGTGCGATTGTGGTGATACAATTGAATATAAGGGTTTGTGGCCATGACTAATGGTGGAGTTATCAGGTAAGTGTGATGGATCACCTCGGGGTCACGATAGCGACTCCCTAAAACCTGGACTAGGTATAAATAGAGCCCATTTCCTTGATTTTGGGCATTTTTCATATTTTTCCATGAGAGCTAAACCCTAGAATAGTGTGGGAGCTTGAAATTGAAGTTTGTGGTGTCTTGGGAAGATAGAGTAACATCTATTTCATGATTATCATCTGATTTAAGATAAGAATTCACCCTTCTCTTAGTGAAAATTCTTTATGATTTGCTAAAAACTCCAAACCTTTAGGGCTTGATTTTAGCCCAAATTATCTTGGTTTTCACCTATTTTTTAGTGTATTGTTTCCTTGCTCTAGATATTATATCGGATTAGTTTTGGAAATGCAATTTCTGTATGTGGGACCCACATGAGATTTTGAGGTTATTTTTGGACCCGAGGCACAATGGTGCAATATGGCCATCGTTAGGCTCGTATTGATGAGTAGAATATATATTTTTATAGATTAGCATCTTGATAAGGCTTCTTGGAAGGGAAAAGTGAAGGTTTAACAATTCGTTGAACTTTCTTTGGTGACGACGTAAGCTAGGTTTATCCCTTGTTAGATTGACCTATGTCATAGTATACTTATGATATTTTGTTAGATTGGGATAGTTTTAGGTGTTGGATTTCTAAAATGCAAGACTTGGGATTAGTTGGATGTTTAGGCTAATTTGACACCGTAGGTTTGGAACACTTAGCTTGTTCCTTATACTTTAAATGAATTAGGATTCATTTCTCATGCTCGGCATGAGAATGCCTTAGATCAATCAAGTTAGATAAAAATGTGTTAGTGACTCACGTTTAGGGTAAGTTAGGCCTAAGTTGCTTACACCCTTGAAGGTTACCTTAGTTTCTATTGAACTTAGTTAATGTTTTGGGAGAAATCTTTACCTTAGGACTATTGTGGCTTGCTATACCTCTAAAAGTGGATTTAGATACCTTAAATCTATTCTAGGAGGAATTTGCTTGAAATTGAACTTAGTATTAAAAGTGGACTCTTAAACAACTTTAGGCTATGAGACATGTTAACTTTGGTAAAACCGTTTATGCTTATTAGACTCGCTTTGGGAAAACCGTTTATGCTTATTAGACTCTTGAAACTGTGTATTGAGGTAATATTGAGAGATATTTAAACTAGATGGTTATTTTTGTTAGTGTGAGGGTTGATGCATATTGACTATGCCATTAGTTAATCATAATGAAGATATTAAGTAATACCTCACAAGATTCTAGACATGTTTTTAGCTCCTAGACACATGTTTACAGGGATCTAAGGCATTAATTTCACAATAAGTACAAAAGACATGTACATTTTAAGGCTCCAAGAATGCAAACATTTTATTTTTGGCACTCTTGAATCAGAAACGTTATTTTGAGTAAAAATATGTTTAGGGATGTTAAAAGTGTCATCTGGTAGAGTTTTGAGATTTTCGGAATATGTTCGGGGTGTTTTTGTATAATGGAAGCAAAATACCTCCACGTTTTGGATGTGTCAAGATCTACGGGATATTCTTCGTACCACAAAGGTTAGTCTCTGCGATAACCCCCAAGCCATGGAGGCTAGCCTCCGCGATAGCCTCTATGCCATAGAAGATGTATTTTCCTGTATTCTTAATTAGGGGTCCAAGGGGAATTTCGGTCTTTCCCCTCACCCCAAAACGCCCAATTGATGAATTAAAACCCCCAAAAGGGCATCAATTTACCCATTCTCCATCAGTTATCATACGTAAACTCATCCCCCTTTCCCAAGAACGTAAAATTCAAGTTTCTCTTCAAGGATTCAAGCATTCAGGTTTAAATTCCAAGCTTCTTCTTTAAGAATTCAAGAAATTAAGGTATGTGGGGTATTTATCGATGGTTTCTTTCCACCCATTGAGTCCCAAAATCCCTCTTTGTCCAAGTATGAATTTCTTGCCCTTTTTTAATGAAAATATCTATGTTAATTATAAACTAATCAATGTTTCTTAGTAGTTTTGAATTCAAGCCATGTCAATAAGTTTCCCATGTGAATTATTCACTTTACACTTTAAATTCCAATCACCCATGTTATGAATTGTTGAGACCATGTTAACTTACCAATTCATGAATTAAATCATATGATCATGTTATCCTCCCATGTTTACCATATCCCCATACCTAAAGATTACGGATTCCATCAGTTTAGTAAAATGTTCTATTTTTGGGTATCTGAATCATGACTTCCAACTGGATTTTTAAATGATGTTATCGTATTCAAAGTGTCATTTAGTGCTGGCAGGTTAATAACACCCGATACCTATGTGTTTTTACTTTTTCCCATTTTTAAGTAACAAGGCAGTTAGACCATGATTTTATTATCATAATCAGAGTATCATGTTCATGCTAAGCACATATTAGTACAGTACCATGTTATGTTTAACAAATAATAGTACTAATTTAATTCATTTGGGCATGAGTTTTTTGTAGCAGTACCTAAGTTCCAGAACTACGGCGCCATAATAGATTATGAGGGGTCCCTGTTAGTTAGGCATGACACCCTCGTCCTTTGGTACTTCATCCTTGTGGATCCACATCGTCAGTCGTGTATTGGTACCCCTGGAAAGGTACTAAGACCCTTCTAACTGGGGTTACAGGTTGGTCCTCGATATCTTAGATTAGGGCATGTCAGTTTCATTTAGCTCCCATAATCTCAAATCAGTATTTAGACTATATTAGATTAGGATTGCATGACCAAGTAAATAGTTTTTTGGCATTTAGTTACTCATGTTATATAGATTATCTCAGTTCATGATTTACTTGGTCTTGCATTCATTTTACTTGTTCATGCATCCATGTTAATTATCCGCATATATTTCAGTTATCCCCTACCTCACATACCAGTACATTCAAAGGACTGACCACATACTCTCTTTTGCACTATGTTGATTTCACTATATAGGTTCGGATGCTCAGTTCCCCGACTGCCCTTAGCCATCTCAGACCCATTCTACAGCAGTAATAGTGAGGTCTCATCCATCAAAGACAAGCTATCTTTTGTTTCTTTTAGTATTTCTTTTATTCTTTTCGCTTAGAGATAGCTAGGGGTTTGTCCCGTCAACTCCACATATCTTAGAGGCTTTCAGACTAGATGTTTTCAGATAGTCAGACTAGATATTCAGATATTCAGATTTGTTTTCTGTATCTTTTTTAGTGATTCATACATGTTGTTATTTGTTTCATTATCCCACTGTGATAGTAATCATATCAGTTCAGCTTCCACATATAATACTTTATAATTATTTTATCCATCGTTCACAGCAGGTATCAAATCATGGGTTAGCTTAGGGTCACTCGTGTCCTTAAGCACCATGTCGTGACTAGGGTTAACCTCGGGTATTGGCAAAACTTGGTATCAGAGATAGGTTTTAATGGTTCCTAGTGTGTATGAAAGTCAAATTCGGTAGAGTCTTGTGCATGGGTGTGAAGTGCACCACACTTATGGACAAGAGGCTACAAGATGTTTTAGGAAAGTTTCCCTTCATACAGCATTCATGTCGTGAGAAAGAGCATGAGCTCTATTAAATTTCTTTTTTCTAACCTGTCCTTCATCTGTTCATAGAAAATACCTCCTAGAAGAAATAACAAAAGATGAAATAGGGATTATCTCGTACGACCACCTTTTTAGGAATGTCCCCTAAATTAATATATTTCTCATGCTGAGTTCAGGACCTCTTCCATAGCTTTGTCCCATTCTGTGTCTGCTCATAATAACCAACATGTTGTTGTCCCAGCCAATCTTGTGATGAATAAAGTTGCAGCTAGGATCTGAGACTTCACTTGGATGAATCCTCAATTATTTTTTGGATCCAAGTCTAAGGAGGATCCACAAGAGTTTCTGGACTACAAGCATAAGGTGACAGACATTATGGATGTCACTTCGAGTCAGAGTTATGACTTATCTCCTTAAAAGTTGCAAAGTGTCACAACCCAAACCAGGGCCTAGCCGTGACAGGCATCCCAAGTCCATTGAAGACCGGAGACCGCCTCTTGATCCTATCCTAATACAACTAATATCACCTAGCAGTGGAAAAATACCAATATAATACAAAATGTAATAAGAAATCCAAGAAGTATATGTATCGTATCAACATCCGAAAACATCCACAATGACAAAGTCCACAGTATCTACAAAGCCTTTAACAAAAACCGAGTATCAATAAAGTATAGGGACATGCCCTTGACCATAGAAAAAAAAATATGAAATAAAGTCTATGTTACAAGAAACAAAACATAAAATGAAGTCTTCCGAAGGGTGGAAGCTCACCACTTCAAGTCAACTTATGAACTAACCACGAACACCGGATCACTTCGTAGGAAAGGTAGAAGTATGGCCAATTCCTGCATCACGTAGGGATACATCTTTCAAAGATGATTAGTGGTTGGAGCGCTAGAATGTAACTCAGGTATAAGGGAACAAATAATGCCAAGCCTAAGAATTAGAAACTAGTCAAAACGCATGCACACCATCAAATGCAAATACATTTATATCAATATATATCATATGTCGGGGTAGGTAACAATACTTAACATGGACGTTTAAAAATATTAACATAGATGATATAACTTAACCATCATATAATAGTACTCACGGGCTATATAAGCCCCAACTCTCACCACCTGGTCGGGCCCCAGTGCATGTAGCCGCACGAATGGAACAATAATCTCATATATATACACGAGGGACTCGAACCTCCCAATCATATGATAAGGTGTATTCAAATCACCTATTCACAAGCATAAAAAGGGGCTCAAACCCTAAACCATGTCGACCCCCGCACCGGCTAGCACGGTTTCCAGTATTAGCCCCCTAGGACCTCCACTTTCCACGGTTAACTACACAACCCTCTTTTAAGCCTAATTAGAACATTTAACACACATTGCCATTGTATTAAACCAATTATTCATCAAGGTAACCCATAAGTATCGTCATACCAACTTCATTTCCAAGCTAATATCATCATGCCATGTAAATTATTTAGCCAACTGGGACTCTAACGCATCGAATCAAATGACCTACAAGTGATTTACCATTTGGGACTCAAACCAATATAACCAATTAAACCCCAAGGTTTCAATTCAAAATCAATGCATGGCCACCGAGGCCTTTCAAAGAAAACATTTATACCCCATTAATATTTTTATGCAAAAGTAATAGTACAAGTGAGCAATTTGAACTATGTGATAAAATCATATTGATTGCCAATTTCCCTAACAGGTTGTGGGCACATAGTTTTAAAATTATATATCAAGGCAAAATCATCAAATTAGAGTTTACACATGGCCCCTCAATTTATTCACCATTCCCGTGCACCCCACAGTATACAAAATCAAAAATAAAACATGAATTTTGCATTAAAACATTGAAAAATCAATTTAATGACCAATCATGTCAAAAGCCCTCAACCAAGTCAAGACCCACACCAAAACCATGCATTCATAATCAATTCTTGTCATTAGGAAAATTATGCATACAGGGAAATAGATACATGCCTTAATTTCTAAGAAATTCAAAGAATATCACACCCTTAGGACCCTAGATTATCGTCTCCTTGAACCCTAGTCTTGACTTGAAAATGTGAATTTGAGAGAGGATGGTTAAGAGTGAATAATGACCTTCTTAAATTGAAAACTGATCAAAATAGGTCCTTATAGTGATTAGAATTCATTTATAGGTGAACGAACCTCACTACCCCTCTTCCCTTTTTAATAAACAAAAAAAGTCGTAAATTAAGACATTGCAGAGGTTCAGCCTGCGTGACACAGGACCTATATAAGAGGCTAACCTCCGTGACATGGACTGTATATCGGATATTTTCCTCTGTGACATGGGGCTATCATGGAGTCTCACTGCCTCCGTGATCGGAAACTACCCCAAACCCCATTCAAAAATTCTAAAACTCTTTTGGGTTACCCTTTTAACATCCCGAAACATAATTTAACTTAAAAATCAATATTTTGAGCATGTTAAGGCAAAAAATAAAATACTCTAAATTTTGATGGTGTTACATTATCCCCCTTTAGGATCATTCGTCCTCGAATGATGAGCTAGGAACGTTTTGCAAAAGAATGATTACAACACACCAAAATCAAAAGATAAACCCAAATAACAATAAAGAATAATGGAATTCATACCTCAAACTTCTATATCTGTCAAATGGAATAGAAATGGATACTTCGCCTTCATATCCTCTTGAACCTCCAAAGTGACTTCTTCCACTTTAGGGTTCCTCTAAAGGTCCTTTACCAATTATACATATTTAGTCCATAATCTACTGACTTGTCAATCTAAGATCTCTACTGGAACCTCTTTGTAAGACAGGGAATTCGAGAAACCAACATTCTTAATAGGAACCACTAAGGAAGGATCACCTAAGCATTTCCTCAACATGGACACATAAAACACAGGGTGAATAGAACCCAAACTCATAGGCATTTCTTACTCATAATCAATACTTCTCTTTCTCTTCAAAATCAAATAAGGATTATCGTAATAGGGACTGAGATTCCCCTTTTTTTCCAAAATGCATCACATCCTTCATATGATACACCTTCATGAACACCCAATCACCCACATCAAACTCCAACTTTATTCGCCTCACATTCGCTTAGGAATTTTTTAGACTTTCAGAAGTCTTAAGAAAATCTCGAATCACCTTCACATTCTTTTTAGCTTTATGAACTAAATCAGGACCGAACAACTTTGCCTCGCCAACTTTAAACTACCCAATGGGAGATCTATACCTTCTACCATACAATACCTCAAACGGAGCGATACCGTTGCTACAGTGATAGCTATTATTGTACGCAAACTCTACAAGACATAAGTGGTAAAAGCAACTACCACCAAAGTCAATTACATAGGTTTAAAGCATATCATCTAAAGTTTGAATGGTCCTTTCCGCTTGTCCACCCATCTATGGGTGAAAAGCATTACTAAGGGTCATTTTATTCCCCAAACCTCACTGAAACAACCTCCAAAATGAGATGAAAACTGAGTACCACGATCAAATATAATAGATATAGGAGTACTATGAAACTTCACGACTTTCTGAATATACAAAGTTGCATAATCCTTTACAGAATAATTAGTCCTCATCGGTAAGAAGTGAGAAGACTTAGTCATCCTATACACGATGAAACAAATAGAATTAAACTAGTTTCAAGATCACGGAAGACCAGTAACAAAATCCATATTTATCACTTCCCTATTTCCACCAGGCCTCAAGTGTTCTACTTTTACTTGTTGACACGTTGTGTACTTAGCCAAAAAATTATACGCGTCTCTCTTCATATTATTCCACCAATAATCTCCTTAAGGTCATGATACATCTTAGTCGAGCCAGAGTGAATTAAATAACACAACTCATGAGCGTTGGCCAAAAATCTACCTCTCTACCCATCCATATTGGGAACACAAAACCTCCCTCGGTACCTTAAATTACCATCATCACCAATCTCTAAAGCCATCACCTTTTTCTAACCCACATCCTCCTTGATTTGTATTAAGATAGGTTCAAACACCTGCTTCTTCTTTACCTCGATGCCAAGAGATGTCTTTGCCAACTCTTGTACAAACACACCACCATCCTCAAAATATAAGAAACAAACTCTAAGATTAGACAAATGACAAATATCCTTCATAAAATACCACTTCTCCAATTTCATATGAGACAAGATCCCCATACATAACCTGCTAGGAGAATCAACAACCATGTTTGCTTTACCTGGGTGCTAGTAGAAACTCAAGTCATAGTCTTTGAGCAACTCAACCATCTCCTATGCCTAATATTTAACTTCTTTTGGGTGAAAACATAGTATAGACTCTTATGATCTGAAAAGTTGTCAACATGGACTGCATATAGATAATGCTGCCAAATCTTTAATGCAAACACCACATCCAACAACTCCAAATCATGATTAATATAATTCCCCTCGTGAACTTTCAACTGCCTATAAGGATACGCTACCACCTTGCCATGTTAAATCAATATACAACTAAGTCCCATATGGGATACATCAGGATAAACTACAAAACCATCACTACCCTCGAGTAGAGTCAAAACAAGAGCAGAAGTCAATTTATCTTTCAGCTTCTCAAAACTCCCTTAACAAGCATTGGACCAAAGAAACTTCACTATTTTTTAAGTTAACCTAGTCAAAGGTCAAGCAATCGATGAAAATCTTTCAACAAACCACTTATAATAACCCGTTAAATATAAGAAGCTTCATATATCGATTGGATTTATAGGTCTAGGCCAGTTCTTAACCACCAAAACCTTCTCTGGATCCACCATGATCCTTTTACTAGAAACAACATGACCTAGAAAAGTAACAGCATTCAACCGAAACTCATAATTAGAAAACTTAGTATATAATTATTGATCCTTTAGGATCTGCAACACAACACAGAGGTAATTAGTACGATCCACCTCACTCTTCCATGATACCAGAATGTAATCTATAAACACAATCATGAACAAGTCCAAAAACTATTGGAATACCTAGTTCATGAGATCCATAAATACCGATGGGGAATTAGTTAAACCAAAAGACATAACCAAGAACTCAAAATGTCCATGCCGAATACAGAAGGAAGTCTTAGGAATAACATCTTCGCTAAGTCTCAACTGAAGATCAACCGAATGAAAGTTAATTTTAGAGAAAGACTTAGCACCCTAAAGCGGGTCAAACAGATTATCAATCCTAGGAAAAAGGTACTTATTCTTCACAGTTACCTTGTTCAACTGACGATAATTATACACATCTAAAGAGAACCATCTTTCTTATGCATAAAGATAATAGGAACATCTCAAGGAGACATACTAGGGTGGATAAAACCTTTGTCAATAATATCCTTTACCTATTCTTTAAGTACCTTCAACTCAGCCAAAACTATTCTGTAAGGAGGGATAGAGATATAATGAGTGCCTAAAATAAGGTCAATCCCAAAATCGATTTCCCAACAAATTATAAAGATGGAAACTCTAAGTTAGAATCTTTTACCCAGACCAAATGATAATGACACCCCTTAGAAATCAATTTTAAGGCTTTAAGATATGATATGAACATTCCCTTAGGCACTATGGAACTCCCTCTCACTCAATAACCAGCTCATTAGGGAATTTAAAGATGACCTTATGGGTCTGACAGTCTAAAGAGGCATAGGACGAGTACAACTGGTCTATCCCCAAGATAACATCAAAATCTAGTATGTCTAATTCAAAAAGATCCACCAAGTTTTCCCTACCACCAACAGAGACCACACATCCCCTATAGACCCTTCAAGCAACCACTGAGTTATCCATCGAGGTAGAAACAAAAAAAGGTCTGAAATACACTTGGGGCCAAAACTAAAATACACAGCCACAAATGATGTCACATAGGAATGAGTAGACCCTAGGTCAAGTAAATAGTACACATCACCTGAGAAGAGTTTTAACATACTAGTGATGATAATAGGGGATGCCTCAAACTCTTAACAAGAAGTAAGAGCATAGAGATGGTTTCAACCAGGGCCAGAGCCAGAAGTGGCACCCCGTTGTGTAGGAGCTGATAAACTAGAAATAGGAATATTATTGGCCGCAAAAGCAACCTTTAAAGGACAATCCCTCTGCATATGGCCAATCTGACCACAACAAAAACACTTATTCTTCCCCTCATCACAGAAACCATGATGCAATCGACCGTAAAATTTGTAAGGAGGATATGATGGAGCTGACTAGGCCTCATTAGAATAAGATTAGGATCCCTGTACCCTATAACCTTCACCACTCTAAAAATGATGATCCCCGAATGGCTCGGATATGGAGCATTAGCCGTCAAATATGAACTCAAGTTGCCCCACAACTTCTTAGATCCTTTCCCACCATCTTTACCACTCTGCTTCTGATACACACACTGATCTAAATACTAAAAATTCTTAGTCTGCCTCTCCCCCATATTTGTTTGCCTCTTTTTTTCCTCCTCAAGCTATTAAATATACACAACCAATCGAAAGATATCCATATCCTTGTTCAACATGGAAGCCTTACTCACTAAAATATACTCACATGACAAACCAGAAGCAAATTTCCTTATTCTAGCCCTTATGTTAGACAATAGCTCAAGAGCATATCGCATTAGATGATGAAACTTTAAGGCATACCCTTTTACTGTCATCCTGCCTTGCTTCAAATTTAGAAATTCCTTAGTTTTCTCCTCTATCAACACCTAAGGAAAGAAGTGCTCTAGAAAAGCACTAAAGAAATCATCCTACAAAGATGACTCAGCATCACCTAAGCGGCCTCGACTCCTCATTCCATTGGGATGCTATATTATTTAATAGATAAGCACCAAATTCCACACTCTTTACTTTAATAGAATACATAACCCAGAAGATTCTCTTTATCTCATCTATAAAACTTTAAGGATCCTTTTCAACATTAGTACTAGTGAAAGTCAGAGGGCTTAGTATCATAAACTGCCCAACTCTAATGGCCTTAAATAAAATCCCAGCCAAACTAATTTGATGTGATATAGATTTTACCAATTAAGTCAACAGATGATTAGATTGGAAAAACTCTACATTAGTAATATCTCTCTGAGGTGGCTGAGTATGAGTGCCAGCAATTGAAGAAGGATCAGTGGAGATAGGTGGAACTCTACAGGAACAATCAGAAGTAGCGACCCTAGACCGGGTCTGTACCTCATAAGTTGAGCGAGAACTGCTAATATTATCCTCAGGTGAGACAGATGAGTTTCCATGAGATTAAGATCATCTTTAAGGTATAATATGAAAGGCGAATAAATAGGAGTTAGAGAAATTCAAGACCTTAGACTCTATAGCCTAAAAATAAGGCAACAAGAAACGAAAACATTCCTAAATGCCATGTAGCCTCTCTCATAAAAGTGTGGTATGCTACACACCCCTAAAAGAAGCTCTACTTGACAGCTTTATGGACACCATATGACACCAAGACCTAGGCTCTGTCACGACCCTAACTAGGGCCTGGTGGTGAAGGGTATCCAAGTCCACTAAGGACCGTAGGCAGCCTCCAGAGCCTATCATAATACTACTAAGATCACCTAGCAGTACACGAATACCAATATAACACAAAATGTAATAAGAAATCCAAGAAGGATCTATATCAGATAAAAATCCAAAAACATCCACTATACCCAAGTCCACAATATCTACAAAGCCTCTAACAAAAATTGAGTACCAATAAAGTATAAGGACATGGCCCCGACATAGCCAAAACAAATATGAAATAAAGTCTATTTCATAAGAAACCAAACATGAAATAAAGTCTTTTGAATGATGAAAGTTCACCACTTCAAGTCAAATCACAAACTAACCATGAACACCTTATCAGAGCATAGGAAAGATAGAAGTACAAATAATTCCTACGTCACGGCGGGATACAACGTATGAAGGCGGTTAGTGGTTAGGACGCTAGCATGTAACTCAGGGATAAGGGAACAAATAATGCCATGTGTAAGAATTCAAAACCAGATAAAACTCATGCACACCATCAAATGCAAAAACATATATATAAATATATATCACATGTTGAGGTAGGGAATAAGGAAAAACATGAACATTTACAAATATTAACCTGTAAAGTGTAGCTTAACCATTACATAATTGTGCCCATGGGCTATATGGGCACTAGCTCTCACCCCTGATCAGGCCCTAGTGCGTATAGCTGCACGAATCAGAGAATAATCTCATATAGTTACATGGGAGATTCAATCCTCTTAATCATATAATAAGGTGCACTCTAACCATCTAGTCATAAGCATAAAAAGGGACTCTAAACCCAAGACATATCGATACCCTCTTTGGCTAGCATGATTTCCAGTATTGCCCCTTCAAGACCTCCACATTGCACGATTAGCTACAGAACCTTCTTTTATGCCCAATTAGAAAATTTAACACATATTCTCATTTTATTAAACCAATTATGCATCAAGGCAACCCATTGTTATTGTCATACCAACTTCATTTGCAAGCTAATATCATCATACTATGTCAATTATTTACCCGATTGGGACTCAAACCCATTGGCTGAAATGACCTACAAATAATTTACCATTTAGGACTCAAACCCATTTAACAAACCAAACCCCTAGGTTTCAATTCAAAATTAATCCATGGCCACCAAGGCCTTTCAAATAAAGCATTTATACTCTATTATTATTTTTATGCCAATGCATTAGTACAAATGAGTAATTAGAAATATGTGACAAAATCATATTCATTGTCAATTTCACAAATAGGTTAAGGGCACATTGTTTTCAAACCATATATGAAGGAAAAATCATTAAATTAGGGTTTACAGCTGACCCCTCAGTTTATTCACCATTCCCATGCACCCCACAATGTTAAAAATCAATAATAAAACATGAATATTGCATAATAAACCATGGAAAATCAATTTAATGACTAAGTATTTCAAAAGCCCTCAACCACATCAAGACCTACAGAAAAAAACACAAATTTGTAATAAATTCATTGCATTAGGAAAAGTATAAGTATAGGAAAATAGATATATGCTTTAATTCCATAAAATTCAAAGAAAACCATACCCTTAGGACCCTAAATGATAACCTCCTTACACCCTAGTCTTGACTTTCAAAGGGGAATTTGAGAGAGGATGGTTAAGAGTGAATAATGACTTTTGTATATAGAAAACTAATAGAAATAGGTTCTTATAATGATTAAAACTCATTTATTGGTGAAAGGGCCTCACTACCCTTCTTCCCTTTTAATTAAACAAAATAGTCATAAAATAACACAGGCTTATGGCACAGACATTATTGTGGAGGTCCAGCCGCTGTGACACAAACCCTATCGCAAAGGCTAGCCTCTATGACACGAACTGTATCATAGAGATTATCCTCCTTGGCACTGGGCTATCGCGAAGGATCAAAGCCTCCATGATCCAAAACAACCTCAAACTGCATTCAAAAATTCCAAAATTCTTTTTGTTTACCCTTTTAACATCCCCAAACATAATTTAAGTCAAAAATTAATAGTTCAAGCATAGAAAGGCCAAAAATAAAATATAAAAAATTTTGAGGGTGTTACTTTATCCCCTCCCCCTATCCACCCACCTCTATAGGATTATTCATCATCGAATGATGATCTAGGACACATTTTGCATGAGAATGGTAACCACACACCAGAAAAACAACAATAAACCCAGTGTATTCCCATATAGTGCAGTCTGGCGGGTAAGATATACATAGTCCATACCACTACTTCAGGAGATGTAGAAAGGCTACTACCAATAGACCCGCGGCTCAAGGCAAAGAGTAATTAACAAATACTTAATAAAGCATAGAACAAGATGTCAAGACATAAATACGCCACCCACAAGGAATAATAAACAAATAATAGTAAACACATTAGTAATAAACCATGCAACAAAGTTTCCTAACAAGAATAATGCATCTACCAAGTAATGCCCTACCCCAATGACTCAAACTGGAACTAGCCTTCTACCCTAATCTACGTTCTCCAGATCTTCCTATCTAGGGTCATGTCCTCAGTTAGTTGTAAATGCTCCATGTCCTACCTGATTACCTCTCTCCAGTGTTTCTTTAACCTACCTTTACCCCTCCTAAAACCATCCAAAGCAAGCTTCTCACACCTACGAACTGGGTAATCCGTGCCCCTCCTAATCACATGCCCAAACCATCTCAATCGAACTTTCCGCATCTTGTCCTCCACCAAAGCCACTCCAAACTTTTCCTGAATAGTCTCATTTCAAACTCTATAATGCCTATTAAGCCCACACATCCAACGCAATATCCTCATTTCTGCCACTTTTAATTTTTGAATATGAGAGTTCTTGACTGGCCAACATTCTGCTAAATACAACATGGCTGAATGGGCTGCTACCTTGTAGAATTTTCCATTACTCTTGGGCGACACCTTCCTATCACACAACACCCCTGAGGCAAGCTTCCACTTCATCCATACCACCCCAATACGGTGGGAGATATCCTCGTTAATCTAAGATAAACCCAGATAACAACAAAGAATAATGGAATTCATACCTCAAGCTTCTTCACTTGTTATATAGAATGATAATGGATACTTACCCTTTATATCCTTTTCCACCTCCCAAGTTTCTTCTTCCACTAGATGGTTCCCCTAAAGGACCTTTATCCATAATACATCTTTAGTATGCAATCTACAAATTGGTCTATCTAGGATCTCTACCAAACCTCTTTGTAAAACAGGGAATTTGAGACACCAATATTCTACCAACAAAGAAGGATCACCCTATGCATTTTCTCAACATGGACACATGAAACACAAGGTGAATAGAACCCAAACTTGCAGGCAATTCTAACTCATAACAACACTTTTCACTCTCTTCAAAATCAAATAAGGACTAATATAATAAGGACTGAGCTTCCCCTTCTTTTAAAATGCATCACTCTCTTTATGTGGGAGACTTTCAAGAACAACCAATTACCCAAATCAAACTCCAACTCCTTTTGCCTCACATCTGCATAGGACTTTTGCGAGTTTGGAAATTCTTAAGCCTATCCTGGATCACCTTTACTTTCTCTACATCTGATGAACTAAATCATGACTAAAACAACCTTGCCTCACCAACTTCAAAACACTCAATGGGAGATCTACACCTTCTACCATAGAATGCCTCAAACGAAGCCATACCAATGCTAGAGTTTAAGCTATTATTGTATGCAAACTTTACAAGAGGTAAGAGGTCAACCCAAATACCACCAAATTCAATTACTCAAGCTTGAAGCATATCCTCTAAAGTTTGAATAGTCCTCTCCTCTTGTCCATCCATATGCGGGTGAAAAGCAGTACTAAGGGTCAGTTTAGTCCCCAAACCTCATAAAATAACCACCAAAAATAAGGTGAGAATTGAATACTACAATAAAAATAATAGAGACAAGAGTACCATGCAACTTCAAGACTTCTTGACTATACAACCTTTCATAATCCTCAGTGGAATAATTATTCCTCGTTGGTAAGAAGTGAGCAGACTTACTATTCCTATCCATGATGACTTAAATATAATCAAACTGGTTAAGAGACCACGGAATATCGGTAAACGAATCCATATTTATCACTTCTCATTTCCATATAGGCAACTTAATTTATAGAGACAACCCACCATGCCTCATGTTTTCCACTTTCACTAGTTGACACACCATCCACTCAGCTACATAATTGGCCACATCTCTCATCATATTGTTCTACTAATAAATCTCCTTAAGGTAATGATACATCTTAGTCAATCCAAGGTCAATCGAATAACACGACTCATGGGCTTTGTCCAAAATGCTACCTCATAGCCTATCCATATTGAGAACACACAACCTACCTTCGTACCAAAAAGTACCATCACCCCCAATCGTGAATGCCGTCACCTTTTTTCTACCCTCATCGTATTTAATTTCCATCAAGATAGGGTATAATACATGCTTATTATTTACCTCAGTACCAATAGATAACTTTGCCATCTCTTGTACAAACACACCACTATCCTCAGAATCTAAGATATAAACTTGAAGATTATCCAAATGGTGAATATTCTTCACTAATTACCTCTTCTTCTTGTCCTTATAAAAGAAAATCCATATGGATAGCCTGCTAAAATTATTACAAATCACATTAGCTTTAACTGGGTGATAGTGGAGACTCATATTGTATCATTGAGAATCTCAAGCCATCTTCTCTACCTTAACTTTTTGGGGTAAAACATAATACAGACTCTTATGATCTGAAAAGATGTCAACATAGATCCCATATAGATAATGTCGCCAAATCATCAATGTGAACACCACAACCAACAAATCCAAATCATGAGTCAGATAATTTCTCTCATATACTTTCAACTGCCTATAAGCATATGCCACCACTTTTCCATGTTGCTTCAAAACACAACCAAGTATCACATGAGACATATCACAATAAACCACAAAAACATTGATACTCCCAAATTACACTTCTCTTACGAGAGAGTAAACTATCGCTTTAAATATAGAACCCAACTGGGTTGGGTGTCGAATCCCATTAGGAATACTATGCTCACTAACTATTGTGAATGTTATTAGACTATTAATCTAATTTTTGAAATATTAACAGAGTTATTTTGTAATCGAGTCACACAAAAGTTCAGCTAATGCAAGTTAATATAGATGTAATTTTAATGAGAATAGATTAACTAGGTTATGCTCACCAAGATGTTAAAATAGTTAGGTTTGTTCGTTTGTGCTTAAATTCTAACTTGCATATTCAATTACAAGAATTATTGAATTCTAAGAATTACCCATGTATTTCTCAACCTAAAGGGTGTTTCACCCTTTACTTCTCTCAAACTTAAATGATTCATGCATTATTCAATAATACTCTCATGAGGGTTAATCCTATTAAGGCATTAACCCAAAGGGTAAACCTACGGATTTTATGTGAATTACTTCTTTTCCCAATATCCACTTTCTTGTCAGACAAGTGGTGTTCATGGGTTCAATTCTCAAGTTTCCAACCAAGAGATGTCATTATATTGAAGATGTATTCATGAATTTTTGATAAATGTTAGAAATCAAATCTATCCACAACCCCAAACAGTTCTCTACATCAAGGCTCTCATAACCCTATTTATGGGAATTTAGCTACTCATCTCCATATCAAAAATCAAAGTTATATTTATGTTGATAAATAACTTTAGAAGAGTACTTATAAAAGTCACAATATTGTTTTACTTAATCTTTGATGGAAAATATGAAAATAAATAGTCAAATCTCAATCTCTAGATTCAAATCCCAATGAAAAGTAGTACAAAGCTCGCAGTAGATGAGAAAGTATGAAACTAAATAAAAAGATGTGGAATAAACCCTAATACTTTGTATTTTTATGATTCCATAATTGGGGTTTTAAAATTCAAACTCAGATTCTCCACGTTATGGTTGACGGGTTACGTGACGGTTTATCACAGGTCCGACGGTCTGATGGTCCATCTCTTGCACTGTAGCTAAGTGTCCAGTAACTCCATGCTCTGCTTCTAGGCAATGGGAAGTACGACAGCCCACTGCAAGGTTAAAGGTCCATCGCTTGGACTATCATAGGACTTTCAGTGATAATGCGTTCTAGATCATGGCGATGGTTCAAACTGATGGTTCATCATGGGGCCGATGATCCATTGCCTGGACTGTTCCAAGATGTCCAGAGTCTATGCCTTCTACTTTTTGTCGATTATTTAGACCGATGGATCATCACACGATCGATGGTCCATCGCCTAAGCAGTCACAACTCATTTTACCTTTGTTTTGCTCAGATTGTCCATGTTATCCATCACACTCAGTCCTTATCCTAAAAGCACTAAAATACCAAGTTAAATACAACAATGGTTGCATGAAAACACATAATTATCCTAAGGAAAAGGCCAAAAATATTTTTTCAAAATCCAGAACATCAACACCCTTAACTAAAGGCAATTGCTTGTCCTCAAGCAACTAAACACCAGGATACATATATGAACAACATCATGATGGGAATTTCATAGTAAAACCAACACATACAATCATTCCACTACCTATTTTTTTATGCTATCTTAACATACGTGGATCTATGACTGGCATAAACTACTAATCAGGACATTCACAGCTACCGATACAACACCTCCAAAGAACTAAATAGAATAGATATAACTCAACATGCCCTTCTGTCAAAGAAGTCCACCTCATATCACACAATTAAATCATGGATAAAACTAAGTTTCTCACTTTCATAAAAGAAGTTTCCAATATAGTCTACACCTATAAGCTTTCCCTTATCATCTAATGTTCTCTTATAATTGACTCGCTAAGATCAAGTAGGACTTACTAAGGGTTGTAATGAGGTTTTAGGCTCGGTGAAGGTTATTTATTTAGGTAAGTGTCTTAGAGTATAAGAATTTCACTCTTTTTACCCTTTTTGGTAGTTAATTACCATAGTTAAGGACCCTTTCATTCATTTTCAGTTATTCGTCAGTACACTTGTCATAACTCTTCCCCTTCCCCTCCCCAGCCCTTTTTTAAGAACACAGCATCATCCATCCTCAACTTATGCTGATGCAAAATATTAAGATGCACAATATCTATTTAGATTGCTAACATAGACTAGGGTCGGATGTTACCCCTCAAATTAATTTCAACTCAACTTCCTAGGCTGCTAACAATCCAGCAGTAGCCACCCTCATCTTAGGAGATTTGCCTAAGTTAAAGTTCACAATGTCTACAATTGGAACAGGGCCAAAGCTAAGTGCTTAACACCTTCTATAGAGTGAATCAAACTTATTTTGATAGAAAAAACACTAATACAGCTCAACAAGGTTGACAAATAGAACATAATATTTTTGGTGGGTAAATTATTTGGTTAAGTGGACTAACACCACAAGAAGGCCTACTATCCTCTCTTATTGAGTCAAAACACACGACAACATCTGATGAACTGGGAATGCTCTAGGTGTAACACTTATGTCAGAACTACACAAAGGCACTGAGTTAATTTCTATCCTACTAATTTTCAGGATCTAGATCACATAGCTATGCTTTGCTTCATAACTTCTAATGCCACTAACAGAGGCACACATGGTTGCATAGCATTTTGCCACTTGATAAGAGGAATTAATTATACAAAAAATGAAAAACACAATTTTGTCTCCATTAGTTGTTATCCACATATTTACACTAAGGTGCTAACATTAATGAAACTTTTATTTCATGCAACAATACTACCAATAGAACATGAAAATGAAAATAGTGAAAATAAAAATGCAACACCTTAATACACCCCATGGTACAAGAACATATCACCCCCACAAAAAAAATAATGTTTGGTCCTCAAATGCATAAACTTTTAAGTACAAAGGAATGGATAATACTTGTTGTGCCTCTTATTCAATCTAAGGCATTAGTGAAGTATGGGGAGGTGTCAGCGTCCTCACCAGGTGTGATGTTGACTCTCATGTAGAATCGGAGATATCACATCTCTGATAGGGTCTAAATTTGCCCCCTGACTGGGCCGAACTAGTGGATACTCTGGATTCTTCATCTTGAAGCCTTTTTTACTTCTTTACTACCTTTTTCTTTGACTTTTTCATTTCTGGACGCATCTAGTAATCTTTAAATTATTCAGGTGACATGGCTGTAAGTCTTTGTTTCTTGTCTTCTTTCTTAGAAGCTTTCTCAGTCATCTTATCTATTTCTGCTACTTTCTTACCTTTGTCCTTGATTGGATGCCCAAATAAGTCAATGAGGCCCTCATTCTCATCACTAGTAACCTGGACTAAATCAAATATAGCGTGTTGTGGCTGTTGATTTATCATGTCTACATCTGGCTAGAGCCATCTAACCTCCTTTATCACTTTAGCAAAATCTAGGATGGATATTGTATCCAACTTCTTTTTGATTCACGCCTCCAAGTTGTCCATTCACAGCTGGATATTACTGAAAGGGCGCAATGTTTCCTCTACAATCCTCTCAATAAATAGTTTGAAATCTTTCCCTTATATGGCCATCTAATTTTCAACCTTTTTGACTGCCCGTCAAGTCTTTGCAAAGTTTTCATGGTTCATCCTGTTCTTGGAATATTGGGTTGGGATACACGTAGAGCTTAGGGTCCCACACATAGGCATCAAATCTAAACCTGTAGAAGTAATATGAGGCACATACATAGTAAGTGACAATGGCATACCTGCAGGACCCTCTGATGACTCAGGGACTAGCTGAATGAGTCTGGTAGGCTGGAGGTCCACTGGCTCTCATATAAAACCTCAATCATCCCTTGTCTTTTCAATGTCCTATTTGTACAGTGCTAAAATCTCATTATTAATCCCATTAATCAAAGGTACATTTTCCTGCTTGCACAAGTCAGTGATGAGGCAAATAAATGGTAGTGCAGTATGAGTTGTGAGCACAAAAAATAACACATCAGATATAATGGGACCAAAATCCCTGATCATCCCTTCAATTAAAGCAGGAATAATCACTTCTCTAATACTTTCCAAGCGATCATCTCCCCCAGTGGGCATCAGCCTCAGTCGCACAATCATCCAGTAGAACATGGCCCTGAGGCTTATGTATTTCTTTGATATCCATTTATGGGGGTTCTATAGCCATGCAGGCTCACCCCCGGCTATCAGGATCCTCTCTAACCAGGGCATTTGTGTAGCCCATGTGAATAGTCGATGCTCAAACTCAGGAATTGCACCTGCTATCTGGTAGTCAATACCAACTAAGAACCTATTCAAATTCAGCTCTAAAATATCATTATCAACTGCACGGACAGGATCTATCTCTAGCTTATTCATGCCGTCAACTGATCTACCTATGGGATAATCTTTTTTCAGCAATACCAAATAGTTGGCAAGAAACTCGTGAACCAAGTTAGGTTGGAGGATCCAAGAGTCTTACTCATCCAAGCTAACTCATACTCATTGAACCACTGCTCGAGTTTGGGATACTCATGCAAGGTTTGTGTTATGATCTAATACTCCTCAAAAATTGCTCTTTTGATTGGCAACCTATCTGTTGGTGCCAGCCCTTTATAGAAAATGTCACGAGTACCCACCACTTGCCATATTATGTCTTCCCATACTTGGGAATCCTTGCATCAGATTAAGTTAGGATTCTCCTATTGGGGAGCCTTCTCTTGAATGGGGTTAGAAGTTTCAACCCCCATCACAACTGGAATCAAATTAGAGTTGCTGCTACTACTATTTTCAACCTCCTCTTCTGACGAGGAGGATGAAGAAACCATATAAAAACTTCGCCGAGTGTTATGGGCTGGTGCGTCAGACCTGGTTGCTTGGCCTCTACCCTGGCCTCTGGTTTATGGTAACTTTGGATTCATGATACCTAAAAATGTTGCATTTATCAATATACAGTTTTAAAAGAAATTTTTTTACCATCATATGGTAAAGGTGACTTTTCATCAAGTATGAGATAGTCCATTGACCCCAACCATCGGGGTCATTCCAGTAGCTCTAATTCTGTAAAATGTGCCACGGTCTAAGGTGACGGTCCATTGCATATAGCTTCAACTATAAATCTTAGATGGAACCCATATTTCGGCATTTTATCAAACACCCCACATGCTTCTCATGTAAGGGTGATTTTTATGATATTTTGATATATAATACATCACCCTAACTTGCCATTCTTGGTCCATGGGTTACTCAGACTTCCCTCAGGTCAGTATATGCTAGGCTTCGACTAAAATCAACAACATACCATTACCCAACTAAATAGAAAAAGAAATCACTTTGATGAACTAGGCTGTTTTCACCTAGCTGATCTCTCATCATGTTGAAGAAAAGGAAAGGAGAATTAATACCTGGTTGCTGCATTATTGAATAACTACTTGGACTTGCACAATGTACTTTTTATAATCAGATGAAGATTTGATTTAGTGAAATGAACTTACGACTTATGATGATTAAATGATAAGGAGGAAGTAGCATTTAAAATAGAAGAGGAATTAAGAAGTTATAAGGGGGAATGAAAAGGCACAGGTGCATTGAATAGGTGGGAGTTACTTAATCGCTTCAAATTATCTATTTAAAACCTTTTGGATCCGATAAGAATTGAAATTTGGCTATTTAAACTAATCTAACCTAACCTGTTAAACTAGGTTTAAATACGATGGTTAAAGCGACGGTCAATCAAGGATGTGACGGTCCGTCGAATATCCCATTGCGACCATCCAATAAACTAACCTTGGGGCCAATCTACAATGATTCACTTGATGGTATATCGAGGTATAATGGTCCATCGACTAACCCCACCAAAACTTTACCAGATTCTTGGCTTCTGGGCATGGTTAAGATAATTGATCGTGACAGTCCTTCGAGATAGCAATGGTCCGTTGGGTTAATCTGTTGGTTACCCTACCTTCTATTTTCATCTGTTATTCTTCATTTTAGTACTTTCACACTTACACAAACCCTTCAGCTTCCACAAATCAACAAAACAAACAACAAAATAACTTAAGTTAATGCTATACAACAACACAATGTGGGTTGCCTCCTACTAGATCCCTATTTATCTTTGCGGCACGACTTAGTTACCATGATTAATTAGACTTCATCCAGATTTAAAGTAGCAATACTTTTTATCAAGTCTTTTGGATTGATATAAAGTTTTACTCGTTGCCCATTGACTTTGAAGACATTTCCATCTTCATTTTCAAGTTCGACTACTCCAGATGAGTAGGCTTGACTAAATTTAAATGGGCCTGACCACTTGGACTTAAGTTTACCTAGAAATAATTTGAGTCTAGATTTGAACAGAAGCACCAAGTTACCTTTCTGGAAATCTCATTTTTAATCCTCTGATCTTGATACTTCTTTATTTTCTCCTTGTATAGGTCTACCCTTTCATAAGCTCTAAGATGGAACTCATTCATCTCATTTAGCTGCCCCAATCTCATTTTTTCTGCCTCATTCTAGTTCAAATTAAGC
The DNA here is from genome assembly GCA_030864225.1 of Capsicum baccatum var. pendulum. NCBI lineage: Eukaryota > Viridiplantae > Streptophyta > Magnoliopsida > Solanales > Solanaceae > Capsicum > Capsicum baccatum. The sequence goes on along the minus strand of CM061552.1, from coordinate 219,895,443 downwards.
CGCTTCAGTGCCCACAACATTTTATGCTCTAGCTCAATCGGCAAATAGCATGCCATTCCATACACCAATTGGTATGGTGACATGCTAATGGGTGTCCTGAAAGTCGTTCAATATGGCCTTAAGGTATGTTCCAGCTTCCTAAACCAATCTATCCATCTAACATTTACGGTCTTGGTAAGGATAAATTTGATTTCCCAATTAAAGATCTCCACCTGCCCACTACTCTATGGGTGGTATGGAACAACCACCTTATGCTGTTTGACTCTACATTTTTCAAAGGCGGCTCTAAATATCTTTTTGTAGAAGTATGATCCTCCATCTCTTATGATGGTACGTGGTACCCCAAAGCAAGAGAAGATATTTCTCTTTAAAAATGTAATAACCCGTTTTCCTTCATTATCCGCCAGAGCCACAGCCTCAACCCATTTTGACATATAGTCGACAACAACTAGTATGTACTTCATCCCAAATGAGCTCACAAAAGGCCCCATAAAATATATGTCACGCAAATCAAATAATTCTACTTCTAGTATTTTAGACATTCGTATTTCATGGTGCCTTGAGATAGATGATACGCCTAAATTACAACTGTCGTTAGAAAGCGTAAAGTGGTCGCTGTCAAATATAGAAACCAACTAGGTTGGGTGCCTAATCCCACAGGGAATACTATGCTTACTAACTATTGTAATCGTCACTGGACTATTGATCAGAGGTTCCTCAATAAGGGGCTTTTGATTTGTAACTTATAAAGTAATTAATTGTAAAAGAGTATTTCAACGAATGATTCTCTTTGCAATTACAAATTTAATGAGATTAAGCAAACCAGGGATATGGTTACGAAAGTACTAGCACAACTAGGGTTGTGAATCACTTAAGAGTTCCAATTAGCAAATTCAATTTCAAGAAGGGTTGAATCCTATTCCTTATCCCTTAGTTTCTCAACCTAAGTGGATAGATTATCCTCTAATTCTTGTAAACTCAAAGGATACATTGTTCTTTCAACCATTTTCTCATGTAAGATAATCTTGTTAGGGCATTTGCCATTAATCCAAAGGTTAAAGCCATTAGAATTCATGTAAACACTTTCTTTTTCCCAACAAACACTTCCCTTTCAGACAAGTGATGTTCTTGAGCTAACTTTTCAAGTTTTCAACAAAGAAAAGCCATTAAATTGAAGAAAGGATTATACAATATCAGTTATTCACGGAACTCAATTTGATTCACACCCCATAGATGTTGTTCACATTAAGGATCCCATAACCCTACTTATGGGAACTTAGCCACAAAATTCCATAAAAGAAGAAGAAATAATTCTTGTATTATTCATAAATAGATTTAGAATTCACTTATAGTAATCTCAAGAATTAGTTCTTGAATCTTCAATAAGGAATTGAATGATTAACTTCCCCAAATATATGCTTCAATCCCCAAAGTACTAGGTTACAACAAGTTTCTATAGATGAAAAACTAGTAAAAGATAAAAAATACTCCTCACTAACACTAAAATTTAGTATTTAAATGTTCCTAGGTAAAAAGGGATTTAGAATTTTAAATCAAAAAAACCGCATCCAAGTTGATGGACAAAGTGGTGGTCCGTCAAAATTTGGACGGTCCACCATTTGGTCTGTCACTCAGTCCTTTAGAAGAGTGATTTCTGGATAAGCCTGATGGTACACCTGGTGGTCCATCGAAAGTCTGACTGTCCACCATTTGGCCTGTTACTGAGTCCTTCAGAAGAGTGGTTTCTACATAAAGCCTGACGGTACACCTGGTGGTCCATCTTTAGACTAACGGTCCACCATTTGGTCCATCACTAATTCCTTCGGGAGGTCATGTTCTGGATAAATCCTGATGGTACACCTGGTGGTCCATCGCAAGACTGACGGTCCACCATTTTGACCGTCAAATTTCTTTTCTGCTACTTTTTCCAAGTTTCTTCTATGGTTCACTCCTTTCCCAGAAACACTAAAAAAACTCATTAAATACCGCTTTGGTTTCTTGAAAACCTACAATTTTCCCAAGAAGATGATGCTAAATGTTTCGTCAAAAATAGGAACATCAATACCCTCAACTTAAGTTAATTGCTTTTCCTCAAGCAACTCAGCACCTAATTGTAAACATGAATAATATAATGACCTGGAACCAACCACTGAAACATTTTGATACAACTATTCACTAATTATTTCACTCATATGAATTTAACACATCAGGGTCTACACCCAGCATTGATCATAATTTAACACACCAACATGGATGTTACATCCCACAGAGAATAGTAAAACTCAGTGAAACTCCAGTTTCCCTCACAAAACTGAAGTCTACCACTTATCACAAGATGTGGACGCAATCTAAACTCTCACACTCATCAAAGAAGTTACAATCATAGTCCAAAATACCCATATGCTTTCCCTAGCCATACGACACCTCCTTAAGGTCGACTCGCTAGGATCAAACAGGTCCTTTCAAGACTTGTAATGAGGCTTTAGGTTAGGTAAGGATATGATTTTGGATAAAATGACTCATTAATACTTAAATCTCCTTGCCTTGGCATCGTTGTAGCCTAGATCAGCTCATTTACTACTTCCAATAACATGTTTTTCTTCAGACATAAAGCCCCTTTTTTTTTATTAGAGGGAAGAAGACAAGCATCCGCCACCCTCAACTTATGCTGATGCATTATGTTAAGGTGTGTAATATCTTTGAACTGATCAGGGCCAAAAGCTTTTATATTAAAATTTACACTTACTTTCTATTTGTCATTTGCACCTTGACAAAAGTCACCCTCAACATAGGTGTTTTGCCAAAGTTAAAGTGCACAATACCCAAATATTAGGCCAAGGATAGAGTAGGATGTTAATGCCCTAGAGAGAGTAAATGAAAGTTATTGGAATTGAAAAAGGGTCCTAAAGGCACAAGATGGGTTCAAATGAGATAAAAATCTTTTTGGTGGGGTTATTTATTTAGGCTAAGTGGGCAAAGAGGCCTGTTATCCTATCCTATTGAATCCACTAGAAGACCATATCAATAACTTAGGCAAGTTCTAGGCATTAGACTATGCAAGAACTGAAGGTAAATCCTCACACCCATAGGCGACTGAGCTAAACTTCTTCTACAACTCTTAGAATGTTCATCACATGATTCATGCACCTCTTACAGAATAATGCCAAATGTAGATTTACTGAAGGTTATGTACACATATTTGAATGAATAGAGTAAATAATTACATAAACATACTCATAGTCTTATGCCAACATCATTCATTATCCATATTTACAATGAAGTACTGAAATAGAAACATTTTATAGATAATCATTAAACACAGATATTCACATCACAAGCTGCAAAATTTGAAATGCAATAATAAAACCACCCTAGATATGTCACTTCTACTAGATAGCACATGATTGGATTCAAAATACTGGCAACAACATCCAACCATGATGTAAATACTCCCACCCCCAAATAGAAAGATATGCATTGTCCTCAAAGAAATAAATTACCTTATACAGTTGGGTTGAGATATTTACTTTGGCTCCTATTCTTTTGAGTCATTCGTCAGGTGGGGTGAGGTCCTTACGTCCTAACCCAGTGCAATTTTAGCCCCTTTTGTGGTAGGAGCACTCACAACCTCACCCTCTACAAGTGAAGGGATCGTCTCCCGAACTAAACCTGCACTTCACTCCCTACTGGGTCAGCACTAGTAGAGACTCCTTCCACTTCATTTTATGCTTCTCTTTGCTTCCTTTTAGCTTCTTTCTTTGACTTCTTTATAGATCTTTTCAGGTTATGCTGGTCTAACTCCTCGGGTGACATTGCTTCTCTCTTTATCTTATTTTTCTTTCCTTGTTTCTTTTTCATCCATTTGTTGCTTGACTTTATCCTTCATGAGTCTACCCATCAGATCCAGAATGCCTTCATCATCATCACTTACCGCTAAAGTTGGGTCAAATACATGAGGCTGTGATTGCTTCCCCTTTAACTCTGTTATGTCAGCCTTTACCTGCTCAAACTCTGCCATGAGCTTGGCAAGATCAGGAAGAGACAGTGAATCTAGCCTTTTGTTGATGCGGGCTTCCATGTTATCCATCCTAACTTAAATAGTTTGAAATGGCCTGACTGCTTTGGCTATAATTTCATCCACATAATTTTGAAATCTCCATCCCACTTTTCTAACTATTTCTAAAACCACTTTTGATTCTTCACTATCTTAACAAAATTTTTTGGGTTGAACCTGTATTCAGCAAACTCCGCTCCACTAGCAGACTGTGTAGAACCCGACCCTACAGACATACCCTGGGGCACATAATCAGGTAGTACATATGGGGTGATGGGCAAAGGCATACCTTTGGGAATTTCTATGGCCTTGGGAGCTGGTGCATACTGCGGCTGATATACTGGAGGCTTGGTCATATGAATTTTAAAATTCAATTGATCTTTCGACTTCTCAATGTTCTGCCTATGTGTAGCCTATACTTTTTTGTCAACTTCACAAATCAATGGCACCCAACTCGTTTGCATAACTCAGTGATCAAACATGGCAAGGGTACAGAAGTGGTATCTTTATGTGCCCATACGAACATGTCGTCTACAATTAGCTGGCCAAAATCAATTGGTATCCCTAAAACCAAACTGGCTACTGCTAATGCTCTGTGATGATCCAGGTTCCCATCTTCTTTTGTTGGTATTAACCTCAACCGAACGATATCCCACTAGAACTTAGCTTTAAAGCTGAGAGTAAACTTTGCAATGCGCTCTTTAGAATTAGTCAACCAGGAAGGATTTCCATCATCATTCAATAAAGAAGTTGCCCAACGTCTCTGACTGGACGCAATTATCATTCTATACTCAAAATTTGGGACAGCGGGTGAAGCCTTATATCCTGGGTTGAATAGCATTCTGTTAATTATTCGGGTTGAGATATCAACGGTGACCCCTCGGACTGGGAAAGACTCCTTATTTGGTATATTTGGGATTGGAGGCCCCTTTGGGCATTCCGCTTTCACCAAATATAAATAATTTGCAAAAAATCTCCTTACCCAGTTCGGTTGGTACTCTCCTTGTGGTCTGCTCATCCATGACAGTCCATATTCATTGAACTGGCACTCTAAATTGGGATATTCATGAATCTCTATTATCATAATATAATGTTTTTCTATGAATGATCTCCTGATCCCTCGAGCTGTAGGAGTCAACCCATCATAGAACTCTTTTTGTCCTCCCTCTCTCTGCCACCTGATAGCCTTTTGAATCTGTGGATCCTTCCAGCTGATAACATTATCACTCGCTGGATCATCTTCAACATCAAGAACATTCATTTGATCCTCTATCTTAATAGTTTTAGTTTCACCCTCTATAAGCAATGGTTGATTTGCAACAACAGTTGCCTCATCGGGGCTTGAACTTGTACTACTAGAGGTAATCTTACTCTCCTCCTCAGACTGGGAGAGTATGGGAGCTTCTCTTTCATTTTGTTTGGTATTATAAGCTAGGTTCGGACGCATTCCTACCTCGTTGAGATCTTCCTCCTCTGGCTTGTGGAAGTTTAGGGGCCATAACACCTGAAAAAAATTCATGAATTAGTTCAAAATTCAAAAACAATCACATTATTTAATTTTGCCTTATGATGGTGAAGTTGGTGGTCCATCAAAAAGTTGATGGTCCACCAATTCAACCATCGTGGCTTATCCAGAAAGTGTCGTCTTAGAGTGCTTTATGACATTCAAGTTGGTGGTCCGTCAAAAAGTTGACGGTTTACCAATTCAACCGTCTAAGCTTATCAAGAAAGTGCCATCTCAGAGTGCTTTATGATGGTCAAGTTGGTGGTCCATAATAAAGTTGATGGTCCACCAATTCAACCATCTTACTTTCGTCTTTAGCCACAGTTTTGGGTTTGACCATTTTATCAAACAATTGCATATCAGATCAATTTCCAGCAATCAACACTACACTAAACCTATATTGTAAGAACATTCTTCAAATTTTACAACTTATGCTACACATATTTCACACAAATCGGAGCATTGAAGTCCAACTCAAGTCATTCAAACTCAACACAACAGGAAAAACCCAAGAAAAACAAATCAAGCTCTTACACTTAATATGGACAACTAGAAAAGAAGGGTCTGCAGATACCTTTATTTTGCAGGTACGCTACGTTCTTGACACTTCAGAGAAAAAGCTAAATTACAGATCCTAGATCTTGCGTTACCCCTTATTTATGATAAAGAGAAGAGAGAAGTGAGATAGTTTAAATAAGATAAAAATAGAGGAGATACGGAGTCTCAGATGGGATAACTCCCTTCAGGTTCTTCTAATCTTAAGGAAGTGGAATAGCTAAAGGTCATGGAATGGTTACAATGAATGCACCCACTCAATTTTTTCCTTAAAATCTCACTTTGGGTCAAATACGGAGTACTTATAAAGAGTACCAATTTAACCCAACCTACTTAGAATTAGGGTTAAAGTGACAATGATATTGATGGTAAGTCGTAAGTATGGAGGACCACCATGTTGAACATCACTCATCACCAGAGTTTTGGTGTATCCATTTCGGTGTGACAATCAATGGGATGGTCCACAAAGAATGTAACGGTCCACCAGTCTGACCGTCACTTCTTACCAGAATGTAGATCACTGATTTTACTTTTGATGGCTTTTATAAAGGCCCACTAGGTTTGTGGCGGTCTGTCACTTAGGCCTTCATGGCTTATCCAGTGAATGAACGTGCTTGCCATTTCTGGACGGGTAAAAGTGGTGGTCCATCAGGGGACTGGTGGTCCACCAAGTCGTCTGTCACCTTGTTCTAGTATCTCACTTTTATCCCTCTTTTTCCCTTTTTACTGCAATTCTAGTCCTGCACACTTCATAAATACATCAAAATTACACAAAAACATTAAATGGACTCTAACTATGGTTACAACAACACGTTATGGGTTGCGTCCCACTAGCGCCTGATTTATCATCATGGCATGACTCAGTTATCTAGATTACTCAGACTTCATTAATAGAAAAAATATCAATACTTCTTATCAAGTCTTTTGGACCGATATAAAGTTTGATTCATTTCCCGTTCACTTTGAAGACGCTGTCATCATTATTTTCAAGATCAACTACTACAGATGAGTATACTTGAATAACTTTAAATGGTTCTGACCACTTTGATTTGAGTTTACCTAGAAACAATTTGAGCCTGGAATTGAACAGAAGTACCAAATCACCTTTCCGGAAGTCTCTACTTTCAAGTCTTCGGTCGTGATACTTTTTCATCTTCTCTTTGTAAAGGTCTGCTATTTCATAAGCCCTGAGATGAAATTCATCCATCTCATTTAGTTTCCTTAACCTTAAATTTGATGCCTCATTCCAATTTAGATTTGACCGTTTTAGAGTCCACAAAAGCCTTGTGTTCCAGTTCAACCTGTAAATGGCATGCTTTTCCATAGACTAGCTGATATGATGACATGCCAATTGGAGTCTTAAAAGCAGTCTGATATTCCCACAAAGCGTCATCTAGCTTTTGAGCCCAATATTGCCTATTAGCATTCACTATTTTGGCAAGGATGGTTTTAATCTCCCAATTTGACAACTCCACTTGCGCACTAGTTTGTGGGTGATATGGAGTTTCTACTCTATGCTATTTCACCCCACATTTCACTAAAGCCGCCCGAAACACTTTGTTACAAAAATGGATCCTTCATCACTTATAATAGTTCATGGCACTCCAAAGAGAGAGAAGATGCTCTTCTTAAGAAATGCAATAACTCTCCTCCCTTCATTATCATACAAGGCAACAGGTTTGACCTATTTGGATACATAATACACAGAAACTAAAATGTACTTCATTCCATACGATCTTACTAAAGGGCTCATGAAATCGATGCCCCAGACGTGAAACAATTCTACTTCAAGCATATTAGTTAAAGGCATTTCATGCGTCTTGGAGATCGACCCCTACCTCAAACATTGGTCAAATTTCAGTAAAAACTTGTGAGTGTCCTTGAATAATAATGGCCAATAGTAGTCACTATTCAACACCTTTCTCACAGTTCGATCACCTTCATGGTGACCCCCGACTGGGAAAGCATGACATGCTTCCAATATGCTTAATACATCCACCTCTAGAACACATCTCCTTATCATATTATTAGCACATTGCCGAAAAAGATATGGCTTATCCCAAAAGTAGTGTGTCACATCATGAAGAAATTTCTTTCTCTAATGAAAAGAAAGATTTTCTGGAATCACCTCTCTCACCATATAATACGCAAAATCAGTGGACCAAGGTAGTTTCTATAGAGCAGTAGCTAAGATCTCCTCATCCAAAAATGCATCATTGATCTCTATCTCATGTCTAACTACTCGCTTACCTTCCATCCTAGATAGATGATCCGTCACTTGGATTTTGGAACCTTTTCTATCTTTGACTTCAAAGTCAAATTCTTGGAGTAGTAAAACCCAGCTAATCAGCATTGGTTTTGATCTATTTTAGCCATCAGATATCTCAAGGCTGCATGGTCAGTGTGGACCACCACCTTGGTTTCAAGAAGATAAGCTCTAAATTTCTCAAAAGCATACACTACAACAAGGAGTTCTTGTTCGGTGACAGTGTAGTGATTTTGAGCTTCATTCAGAGCTTTACTGGTATAATAGATTGGATGAAACAATTTGTCCCCCTTTTTCCCCAAAGCATATCCAAGGGCAATACCGTTTTCATCACACATGATCTCAAATGGCTTGGACCAATCCGGTGCTACAATAATAGTGGCTTCAACCAGCTTCCCTTTAAGGCATTTAAATTCCATCAAACAATCTTCATCAAAGAAAAACTTCTCTTCGTTCTCCAAAAGTTTGCTGAGTGGGTTTGCAATCTTGGAGAAGTCTTTAATAAACCTTCGATAAAAACCAGCATAGCCTAGAAAACTACTAACCCCCTTCACAGAAATTGGAGGTGGTAGTCTCTCAATAACATCAACCTTGGCTCAATCAACTTCAATTCCATTTTCTAAAATTTTATGCCCAAGAACAATGCCCTCCTTAACCATAAAGTGGTACTTCTCCCAATTAAGTACAAGATTGAATTCCACACATCATTGTAAATCCATACATAGGTTTTCCAAACACAACTCAATTGAATCTCCTACAACCAAAAAATCATCAATAAACACCTCCAAGTTGTCTTCAAATATATCTAAGAAAATAGACATCATGCGCCATTTGAAGGTGGAAGGTGCATTACATAACCTTAACAACATCTGCTTGAATGCAAAAGTGCCAAACGGGCATGTGAAAGTGGCTTTCTCCTAATCTTTGGGAGCAATGCAAATCTAGTTATATCCAAAATAACTATCCAAAAAGCAATACCATCCCTTTCCTACCAATTAATCAAGTATTTGATCCATTAAGGGCATTAGATTGTAATTCTTTAATGTCCACGAGTTGAGCTTTTGATAGTCCATACACTCCCTCCACCTAGTAACAGGACTAAGTGGGATCCATTCGTTCTTCTCATCGGCTACCACTATCATGCCCCCTTTCTTAGGCATGTATTGCACAAGACTCACCCACTTACTATCTGATATATGATATACCACCCCTATATCTAACCACTTGATGATTTTTTGCTTTACCACCTCTTACATTGGTGGGTTCAGGCGACGCTGATGCTCAATAGTAGGCACACAATCCTCCTTTAGCTGAATTTTGTGCATACATATGCCAAGAGAAATACCAATGATATTCGCAATAGTCCAACCAATAACTCTATTATATCTCTTAAGAACAGAGAAGAGAGCTTCCACCTGTTGCTCACCCAGATCAGCAACAATAATAATGGGTAGTGAATTACCGATACCCAGGAACACGTACCTTAAATGACCGGCTAACTCTTTCAATTCCAACACCGGTTTCTCTTCGACAGATGGTTTTACTAGTGGTATTGGTCGATTCTTAAGATCAAGATCAATCTTCTTAGGAGAATAAGAGTATGATCCCATTCCTATCAAAGCACAAATGGTCTCTTAATAATACCCAATATCTTTATGATCAAAATTCATAAGTACTGCGGCTAACATCTTAATAGAAAGCTGCTCCTCTATTGGTACTTCCTGCTCATCCTCATAATAGAGATCAACAATTGAGAACACGCTTATCTCTTTATGTTGTTTCATTAATTTTTTACATATCAACACACACCACCTCATCATTCATCCTAAATAAGAGCTCATTAGCTCGCAAGTCAATCAACACACTTTTGATTGTGAGGAAAGGTCGACCCAAGATTATGGGAACCTTCAAGTCTACCTCGTAATCTAGAATTATGAAATCTGCAAGAAATATGAAGGTAGCCACCTTCACCAACACATCATAAAAAATACCAATAGGTTATTTTAATGACGTATTCGCCATCACAAGTCTCATGTAGTGGGTGTGTGGTTTCCTAAACCCAACTTTTTATAAATAGCTAGCAACATTAGGTTATTGCTAGCTCCCAGATCACATAGGCCTTAGCAAATCCTAATGACCCTACCATGCAAGGAATTATGAATACTACTGGGTCTGTCTTCTTCTGCACGAAGGACCTTGTAGAAATAGCGCTGCAATTATGGAGATACCCTGGCATAAGTTTCCTTTGTCAAAAGTTCCATCATAAATTTGACATACCCTGGAATTTGCTTAAGTGCCTTAACAAAAGGCACATTTACTGTCAACTACTTCAACATAGCCATGAATTTACTAAAATTCATATCCACAACCTTCTTCTTCAATCATTGAGGAAAGAGAGGTGGTGGTTTTGGTATAGTGTTTACCACTACTTCCTTTTCCTTGTCTTCCTATCTTTTCAACTCATTAGCCTGCCAACAGATGGATGCAACATTTTGAATAACCTCATCTAATTTGTCAGACTCTACTGGATGATCAATATCTACTTTATAAACATTCTCTTCTATAATATCAACCACAGGCTTACCCACATATGGGCCTCCTAGTACTTTACCACTCCTATTGGTAATTTCCATGCATGAACCATCCTTTCTTGGATTTTGAATTGTGTCCCTTTGTAGAGTACCAGCCTTCCTCTGATTAAACACAATAAAAAATTGGTTCATTTGCTGCTCCAACTGTTGTATTAAAGTAGAGTGCGAGTCAACCAATTGTTCATCGAGGATAAATTATTTTTCATCTCTGCTACTCCAGTATTTATTGCTTCCACCCCTTTCAATAATTTAGCCATCATATCTTCCATGGACATCTTCCCAGAGCTATTTGTAGTATCCTCATAATTTCCAGGAGACACATACAACCCACTCCTGTCATTCTTGTTTTTCTAATTTCCTTGGTTTCGGTCCTTGTATCCATATTTATCATAGTAGTTCTGACCTTGTTTTACTTGACCATTACCTTAGAAAAACCCCTAATTGTTCAAATAATTGGCTTCCTCCTCAGAATCTGAGTTAGTTCTTCCCTGTGAAGCAACAACTTTTACCTTCTCTATCTTTTCTCATAATAAATGCTTAGTAAAAAGGTCCATCTGTTTCTTTATATTAGCCATGTCTTGGTTACGTTCCTCTTTCCTTCGCCTCTATTATGCTTTATCATACAATACAAAATCATAAACACCTCAGGAAAAGTGAGGTCCATAAATGAACCATCCGCAACATTATCTACCACTAGCTTAGTCACTAAATTCAAGGCCCTATATAATATCTCCTTCAGGTGGATGTTGTCCATCTGATGATTCGGGCACTGTGTGAGATTCTTTTTGAACCTCTTCCAAGTTTCATGGAGAGCTTCAGTTGGAAGTTGCCTAAAATTACTGATTTTGTCCCTTAACTGTGCCCTCTTGGATGATGAAAAGAACCTTTCTAAGAAAGCATCTTTCAATTGCCTCCAATTTATAATAGAATCGGGGGTTAGCCCATTCAACTATAAAGTTGCTTTTCCAGATAGAGACAATGAGAATAGTCACAGCCGAATAGCAGTTTGTCCTACTCCTAGATTGTCGAACAATTTGTATATCAAGATAAAGTTAATCAAATACATATTTGGGTCATTATAAGCAAGTCCAAAGAACAATACCTTAAGATGCAATAACTGGATCATGGTACTCGTGATATTAAACTTGGCTCCGAGTGCTAAGGATGGAGGAATAATAGCCCCTATAGCACCAGCCTCATCCAAGTCATCATCATCATCATCTAGAGAAAACTAGATAGCTTGGCATTTAGATCTCATCCTAGCCTGGCAATTTCTGTTGATATTTCTGTTCACAGGTACAACTACATTATCTACATGCCTTGGGTTTAATAACTCATCATCGCCCAGGTCCTCATCATCTGGGTTTACTTCCTGACCATCATTGTTTGCATTCTACTGGTTTACTTGCACGACTACCAAGGCTGCTAATCTAGCCTACTCCTGCTGATCAGCTATTCTTTCTGAGTCCTATTGACCATCCATTATTCCAATGAGTTGTGGTTCTGGATGAATGGGTAATAATGGTTGACCTGATCTCTGCGTACTTGGCATACAAGACACTCAACCTGCACAAAACAAAAACAACAAATAAAAATTAAAATTTGGAAATCTTTGACCAAAGAGTTGATTAACAATCACAAACTTAGTTGACAGCCATATTCTCCGACAGCGGGGATAAAATTAGATACGCCCAAATTATAACTCTCGTTAGAAAGCATAAGTGGTCACTGTCAAATATAGAACCCAACTAGGTTGGGTGTCGAATCCCACAGGGAATACTATGCTCACTAACTAATGTAATCGTTACTCGACTATTGATTAGAGGTTCCTAAATAAGCAGGGGTTTGATTTGTAACTTATAAAGTAATCAACTATAACAAGAGTATTTAAATGAATGATTCTCTTTGCAATTAGTAATTTAATGAGATTAAACAAACTAGGGCTATGGTTAACAAAATGCTAGCACAAGTAGGGTTGTCAATCACTTCCAATTAGCAAATTCAATGGCAAGAAGGGTTGAATCCTATTCTTTATCCCTTAGTTTCTCAACCTTAGAGGACAGATTATCCTCTAATTCACTCAAACTCAAAGGATACATTATTCTTTCAAACATTTTCTTATGTAAGCTAATCCTGTTAGGGCATTTGCCATTGATTCAAAGGTTAAAGCCCTTAGAATTCATGTAAACACTTCCTTTTTTCCAACAAACACTTTCCTTTTAGAAGAGTAATGTTATTGGGATCACTTTTCAAGTTTGCAACCAAGAAAATCCATTAAATTAAAGAAAGGTTTATACAATATCAGTTATTCATAGAACTCAATTTGATTCACAACCCATAGATGCTTTTTACATTAAGGATCCCATAACCCTAGCTATGGGAACTTAGCCACAAAATTCCATAAAAGAAGAAGAAATAATTCTTTTATTATTCATAAATAGAGTTAGAATTTACTTACACTGATCTCAAGAATCAGATCTTGAATCCTCAATAATGAATTAAATGATTAACTTTCCGAAAGATATGCTACAATACCCAAAGTACTAGGTTACAACAAGTTTCTATAGATGAAAAACTTGTAAAAGATAAAAACTACTCCTCACTAACTCTAAAATTTAGTATTTATATGTTCCCAAGTGAAAAGTGATTTAAAAATTTAAAATCAGAAAAATCACGTCCAAGTCGACGGCCAAAGTGGTGGTCCGTCGAAAGTTTGACCGTCCACCTTTTGGTCTGTCACTAAGTCCTTCAGAAGAGTGGTTTCTGGATAAATACTGGTGGTACAACTGGTGGTCCATCGAAAGTCTGACGGTCCACCATTTCGTCCGTCACTGAGTCCTTTAGAAGACTAATATTTGTATAACGCTTGACGGTATACTCGGTGGTCCGTCGAAAGTCTGACAGTCCACTATTTGGTCCATCACTGGATAAATCCTGACGGTACACCTGGTGGTCTATCATAAGACTGACGGTCCACCATTTTGACCATCAAATTACTTTTCTGCTACTTTTTCTAAGTTTCTTCTGTGGTTCACTCCTTTCCCTGAAACACTAAAAATAACTCATTAAATACCACTTTGGTTGCTTGAAAACATACAACTTTTCCAAGAAGATGATGCTAAATCTTCCATCAAAAATCAGAACATCAATGGACCCTTACCTTTGACATTGGTAACATCTCTTCAGAAACTCATAAGCATCCTTGAACAAAGAGGTCCAATATTAGCCACTATGACACACTTTTCTTGCAGTACGATCACCCTTTATGGTGACCTCTAACTGGGGAAACATGGCTTGCTTCCAATATACTCTTCATATCTAGTTATGGGATGCACCATCGAATAATACCACCTTCATATCGCCAAAAAAGATACGGATCATCCCAAAAGTAATGGGTCACATCATGGAGAAATTTTTTCCTTTGATAAAAGAAAAGATTTGTTGGTACCACCTCACTTACCACATATATTGTGAAGTCAGCATACCAAGGTACTTTTTCGAGCATTGCAGCCAATACTTTCTTATCAGGAAAGGAGTCACCAAGCTCTAACTCATCTTTTACTGCCTGCTCACCTTCGAGTATGGATAAGTGATTAGCCACCTGATTCTCACATCCCTTATTATCCTTAACCTTAAAGTCAAATTCCTGAAGTAGCAATACCCACCAGATCAACCTTCATTTAGCGTTCTTCTTCGCTGTTAGGTACATCAAGGCTGCATAGTCAATATGTACCACTACCTTGGTACTTAGAAAATATGCCTGAAATAACTCAAAAGCATACACCACTTCTAGAAGTTCCTGCTCTATGGCGATGTAGTTTTTCTGAGCTCTATTAAGTGCTTTACTGGCATAATAAACTGGATGAAATAATTTTTCCTTCTTTTGCTGCATCACAGCTCCAAGGGCAACACTGCTTGCATCACACATTATCTCAAACAATTTTGACTAGTCCAGTGCAACAATGATAGGGGCCTCAACCAGCTTCCTTTTAAGGCATTCAAATGCCTTAATGCATTCAGCATCAAAGAAGAACATAGTTTCCTTCTCCAAAATTTGCAAAGTGGATTTGCAATTTTAGAGAAGTCTTTTATAAACCTCAGGTAAAAGCCAGCATGCCCAAGAAAACTGCGCACCCCTTTTAATGAGATGGGAGGTGGTAGCTTCTTAATAACTTCTACCTTGTCTCGATCAACCTCTATCCATTATTTTAAAATTTTGTGCCCAAGAACAATGCCCTCCTTCACCATGAAGTGGCATTTCTCCTAATTAAGAAAAATATTAAGTTCCACTCACCTCTGCAAAGCCCTACTCAAATTCTATAGACACAACTCAAATGAATCTCCAACCACAGAAAAATCATCCATGAACACCTCCATAGTATCCTCAACCATATCAGGGAAAATAGACATCATACATCTTTAAAAGGTAGCGGGTGCATTACATATCCCAAATGGCATTCACTTCAATGAAAAACTACCATATGATCATATGAACGTCCTGTTCTCTTGATCTTCAAGAGCAATACAGATCTAATTGTAGCTACAATATCTATCAAAGAAATAATACTTCCCCCTTCTTGCCAACCGATCAAGCATTTGATCCATGAAGGACATTGGGAAGTGGTCCTTTAAAGTCCATGAGTTTAGTATGTGGTAGTACATGAAAAATTTCCAACCAGTCACAGGATTGAGAAGAATCAACTCATTCTTTTCATTTACATCAACAGTTATGCCCCCTTTCTTGGGTACACATTGAACTGGGCTTACTCATTTAATGTCTAAAATAGGATAAACAATTCCTGCATTTAGACACTTAATAATTTCATTATTAACCACCTCTTACATTGATGGGTTAATTTGGCATTGATGCTCAATGGTAGGAGTACATTTTTCCTCAAGTTATATGTTATGAGTGTAGATGCCAGGAGGGATGCCAATAATCTCTATAATAGTCCATCCTATTGCTCTTTTGTATCTTTAAAGCACCAAAATAAGTGCTTCCACCTTTGCTCACCCAGGTCAGTCACAATAGTAACAGGTAGTGTATTCCCACTGCCCAGAAACACCTACCTCAAATGACTGGGTTACTCTTTCAGCTCTAGGATAAGTGGTTCTTCTATAGAAGGGTTAGCAAGTGGACTTGGACGATTTAATAAGTCCAAATCCAAATTCTTGGCTGCATATGAGTAAAATCCATGCCCATTAAGGTACATACAGTCTTTTCATAATATTTTATGCCATCCCAATCAAAATTTATCAACACGGTAGCCAATATTTCAACAGCAAATTTCTCTTCAATCGAAACTTCCTGCTCCTTCTCATAATAGACATCCACAATGGAAAACACACTCATTTCTTTCAGCTGCTTCATTGATTGGCACACATCAAATTGTACCACTTTATCATTTAGACTAAATAAGAGCTCATTAGCTCACAAATCAATTAGCACACTTTTAGTTGTGAGGAAAGGTCGACCCAAGATAACGGGCACCTCAAAATCCACCTCGTAATCCAAAATAATGAAATCCACAGGAAATATGAAACTATCAACCTTCACCAGAACATCATACAAAATACCAACAGGTCATTTTATCGACCTATCCACCATAACAAGTTGCATGTTAGCGGGTGTAGGGTCTTCCAAACCTAACTTTTTGTAAACAGCTAGCGGCATCGGATTGATGATAGCTCCTAAGTCATATAGAGCTTTTGCAAAGTCAAGAGGTCCAATAGTTCATGGGCTAGTGAATGGTCCTGGATCTGCCTTTATATGCACCAGAGACTTTGTGGAAATAGCACCATAATGATAAATATTGTCTATCTGCTCAAAACTAACTTACTATTTCTTCATGACGAGGTCTTTCATGAAATTTGCATACCCGGGAATTTGCTCCAATGCCTCCACCAATGGCATATTAATCATCAACTGCTTGAGCATAACCTTAAATTTGATGAACTTTGTGTCATCAACCTCTTTTCCCTTATTCTTCTCCAACTCATCAACCTACTGACTGTTGGATGGTGTGTCATCAATAACCTTATCTGATTTCGCTGACTGCACCAAATCATAAATATCTACTTCTTCAATATCATCGACTAAAATTTCAACCACAATCTTACTCACAGGAGGTCCTACCAATACCTTACCACTTCTAGTAATGATAGGCATGCAAGAGCCATCATTTTACATATTCTGAATGGTATCAGTTGGCAATGTTCTAGTCTTTCTCTGATTCAATTCTGTCGAGAGTTGGCTTATTTATTGCTCCAACTGCATAATATAGGTAGAGTACAAGTTTACCAACTGACTCATAGAAGACAAATTGCTCTTCATTGTAGTCACTCTAGAGTTCGTAGCTTCAACTCCTTTTAGTAAATTCTCTATCATGTCCTCAATGAACATCTTTCTAGAGCTAGTTGCAACATTCTCTCTGCTTTCGGGAGGTACATATAGCCCACTCCTATTATTCTTACCTTTCTAATTTCCTTTCTCCTTATCTCTATAACCATCCTTGTCGTAGTAGTTCCGAACATGATTTTCTTGGCTATTGCCTCGAAAACACCCTGATTATTCAAGTAGTTAGCCTCTTCTTCCGAATCATAATCATCTCTACCTTTGGCTACAACAGCTGTCACTTTTTCAGTCTTTGCAGACAATAAATGCTTAGTCAACAGATCCATCTGCGTCTTTAAGTGTGCTATGTCATGATCACATTCTTCCTCTTTATTATCTTGTTCCATAGTCATGCCAATAGACACAGCAAGGCTTACTACCACAGAATCCCTGGTATGCCAAGCTCTGCTTTATTTGGTCATCCGATCAAGCATCTCTGAGGCCTTCTAAAAAGTGAGATCCACCAATGATCCCCTTGTAGTATTATCAACAACTGGCTTCACAATAGAGTTCAGATCCTGATAAAGAGTCTCCATCAGATGAATATCTGTCATATTATGGTTTGACACTTCATTAGCTTCTTTTTCAATCTCTCTCATGTCTCATGAAGAGTTTCGGTTGGGAGCTGCCTAAAGTTATTGATCTCATTCCTCAACTGTACTTTTTTGGAAGGCGGAAAAGAACCTTTCTTGGAAAGCCACTTTCAATTTCCTCAAGTTGGTTATAGAATCAGGTGTCAGCTTATTAGGCCACAATGTTGCCTCCCCAGATAGAGACAATAGAAACAAACACATTCGGATGGAATTCTATTCCACTCCTGGGTTAATAAAGGACTTGTAAATAGTGATAAATTTATCTAAATACATATTAGGATCATCCCCTAGGAGTCCACCAAACAACCCTTTCAGATGAAGGAACTGAATCATTATACTGGTAATATTGAACTTTGATCTTGGTGATAGCGGTGAAGGAACAATGACTCCAGTGGCACCAGCTCCGTCCATTCCATCTTCATCATCATTAAGATTAAATTGAATAGCTTGGCGATTAGGCCTTGCCCTGAAAGGATGATTTCTGTTTATATTTATGTTCTCTGGTGCAACTATATTCTCTATATGCCTTCGATTAACAGGATGTAACAAGTCATCATCCCCTAAATCATCATCATCAAGATTAGGATGACGTACTGGCTGGCCATTATTCTGCTAATTTAGTTGAGCTCTTGCCAACGTGGCGAATCTCTCAGCATCTTGGGGTTTTGTCATTCTGCTAATTAGTTGCAGTTCCAGATTTATTGGTAATAATGGTGCACCCGATCTTTGTGTACTTGGAATACGCAATAACTCCCCTACTCAAAACAAAAACAACAAATAAAAAGTAAAATTTTTGGAAACTTTGAACAAAGGTCAAGTAACAAACACAAACTTAATTGACAACTGTATTCCCTAGCAATGGCACCAAAATTTGATACGCCCAAATTATACCTCTCTTATGAGAGAGTAAGCGGGCGTTGTCAAATATAGAACCCAACTAGGTTGGGTGTCGAATCCTACAGGGAATGTCGTGTTCACTATGTATTTTGAATGTTATTAGACTGTTGATCTAAGGTTCCTGAGTAGAAGGGAGTTTTGTAATATTAACAAAGTTCTTTCGTATTTGAGTCACACAAAAATCCAGCAAATGTGAGTTAATGTAATTGTAATTTCAATGATAATGAATTAACTAGGGTTATGCTCACCAAGATGTTCAAACAGTTAGGGTTGTGCGTTTGTGCTTAAATTCTAACTTGCGCATTCAATTGCAAAAATTATTGAATTCTAAGAATTACCCACGTGTTTCTCAACATAATGAGTGTTTTATCCTTTACTTCTCTCGAACATAAAAGATTCATGCATTATTCAATAATACAATCATGAGGGTTAATCCTATTAAGACATCAACCCATTAACACAAAGGGTAAACCTATGGATTTCATGTGAGTTAATTCTTTTCCCAATATCCAGTTTTTTTTTTCAGACAAGTGGTTTTCATGGGCTTACTTCTCAAGTTTCCAACCAAGAGATATCATTATATTGAAGAAGCATTCAAGCAGTTTTGATAAATATTGGAAATCAAATCTATGCACATCCTCAAATAGTTCTCTACATCAAGGCTCTAATAACCCTAGTTATAGGAGTTTAGCTACTCATCTCCATATCAGAATCAAAGTTATATTTATGTCCATAAATAACTTCACAAGAATAGTTACAAAAGTCACAATATTGTTCTTCTCAATGTTTGATTGAAAATATGAAAATGAATAATCAAATATCAATCTCTAGATTCAAATCCCAATGAAAAGTAGTACAAAGCTCTTACTAGAGGAGAAAGTATGAAACTAAAGAAAAAGATATGGAATAAATCCTAATACTTGGTATTACATGATTCCAGAATTGGGGTTTTAAAATTTAAACTCAGATTCTCCACATTATGTTCGACGGGTCAAGCGACAGTTCATCACAAGTCCAACGGTCCATCGCTTGCACCATCGCTGGGTGTCCAGTGACTCTATGCTCTGCTTCTGGGTGATAGGTAGTGCGACGGCCCATTGCAAGGGTGATGGTCCATCGCATGGACCATCGCAGACTTCCAGTGATAGTGCATTCTGTATCTTCGCAATGGTTCAAATCGATGGTTTATCACAGGGTCGACGATCCATCACCTGAACCATCGCAGGATGTCTAGAGCCTATGCCTTCTATTTTTTATCAACGATTTAGACCGACAGATCGTCACACGGTCGACGATCCGTCGCCTAAGCCATCGCTGCTTATTTTACCTTTGTTTTTCTTAGATTGTCCAAGTTATCCTTCACACTCAGTCATAATCATGAAAGCACTAAAATACCATGTTAAATGCAACAATGGTTGCTTGAAAACACACAATTATCCCAATAAAAGGCCTAAAATCTTCCGTCAAAAGCCAAAACATAAAAAACAAAGCAGAAGTCAATTTAACATTCAAATTCTCAAAACTCCCTTCACACGCATCGAACCATAGAAACCTCACTTTTTTCTAAGTCAAGCTAGTCAAAGGTGCAACCATCGACAAAAAGCTCTCCACAAACCTCCTATAATAGCCCGCTAAACCCAAAAAGCTATAAATATCAGTTGAAGTCTTGGGTCTAGGCCACTTTCTAACCACTGCAACCTTTTATGGATCCACCATGATCCCTTCACTACAAAATACCTGGCACAAAAAAGTAATAGCATTCAACGAAAACTCAAAATTAGAAAACTTAACATATAATTTTTTATCCTTCAAGGTCTGCAACACAACATGGAGGTGATTGGCATGATCCACCTCACTCTTTGAATATATCAGAATGCCATCTATAAACACAATCACAAACAAGTCTAAAAACAGAAGAAATATGCAGTTCATGAGATCCATAAATGTCGTTGGGGCATTGGTCATTCCCCAAAAGACATAACCAAGAACTCAAAATGTCCATACTAATTACGGAAGGTTGTCTTAAGGATGTCCTTCTCCCTAATATTTATCTAATGATAGCCCAAATGAAGGTCACTTTTAGATAAAAACTTAACACCCTGAAGTTGGTAAAATAGATGATCAACCCTAGAAAGTGGGAACTTATTATTCATAGTTATGTTGTTCAACTAATGATAGTCAATACTTATTTGAGGAGAACCATCCTTCTAACACACGCTAAAAATAGGAGAACCCTATAGAGACACTCTAGGGAAGATAAAAGCCTTGTCAAGAAGATCCTTCAACAGCTTTTTCAACTCAACCATAGCAATTCTATCAGGAGATAGAGATAGGATGAGAATCTAGAATAATATCAATCCCAAAATCAATTTCCCTATCGAGAGGAACACCTGGAATATCATCAAGGAAAAGTTATGGAAATTCACTAACCACGGGAACAGATTGTAAAGAAGGACCTTCCGAGTTAGAATATTTAACCCGAATGAAATAATAAAGACACTTCTTAGAAATCAATTTCCAGGAACTAAGTTATGATATGAACCTTTCCTTAGGAACAAGGAAACTCCTTTCCAACTTAATAACCGGATTATTAGGGAATTTAAAGATGACTAGTCTAAAGAGGCATAGCATGATTGCAACAAGCCCATCCCTAAGATAATATTAAAATCTAGCATGTCTAATTCAAAAAAATCCCTCAAGGTTTCCCTACCACCAACAGATACCACACAACCCCTATAGATCGTTCTAGTAACCACTAAGTCAACCACCGAGGTAGAAATAGAAAAAGAGTCTGAAATAAACTAAGATCGAAACCAAAATGCACAGCCACAAATAAGGTCACATATGAAAGAGTAGACCCCGAGTCAAGTAAATAGTACATGTCATAAGAGAAGATTTTTAGCATACTAGTGATAACATCTATGGATACCTCAGACTCCTGACGAGTAGTAAGAGCATAGAAATGGTACTAACTAGTGCCAGAGCCAGAAGTAGAACCCTTTGGTGCAGAAGCTAATAAAGTAACAATAGGAATCTTGTTGTCCCCAAAGTCAACCTTTGAAGGACAATACTACTACATATGGACAATATGACCATAACCAAAACACGTACTCTTTCCCTCATCATAGAAACCATGATATAACCGACTATAAAATTTGTAAGGAGGATATGATAGAGTTGACTGGGACCCACTGGTCTGATATTAGTCACCCTGTGCCCTATAACCATTACCACTCTTAAAACAATGATCCCTGGAAAACTTTGGATAAGGAGAATTAGTCATCGAATATGAGCTCGAGTTGCCCCGCCATTTCTTAGACCATTTTCTACCATCTTTACCATTTTGATGTTGGACCCCACCCTGATCTGATTACCAAATTTTCTTAGTCTTTCTCTCCCCCATTTTTGTTTGCCTCTTCTTTTTCTCCTCAACCTACTGAATATATACTACTAGTTAAGAGATGTCAATATCCTTATTCAACAAGGAAGCCACGCTCTTCAAAATCAACTCTTGAGAAAAAAATAAGTGAATTTCCTCATTCTAGCCCTCATGCTAGACAATAGCTCAAGAGCATATCATAATTGTTGATGAAACTTTAAGTCATACTATTTTACTATCATCCTTCCTTACTTGAAATTCACAAATTCCTCAACTTTTACCTCTCTCAACTCCTGAGAAATGAAGCAATCTAGAAAGACACTAGAGAAATCATCCCACAAAGTAGGCTCAGCATGATCACCCTAAGATAGTCCCACTCCTTATACCATTGGTATGCTACATCCTTCAATAGATAAACATCTAATTCCACACCTTCTACTTTAGTTACATGTATAACCGAAAATATATTCTCCATCTCATCTATAAAACTGTAAGGATACTCCTCATTCTTAGTACCAGTGAAAGTCAGAGGGCTCAATCTAAAAAATTAGTAACTCTAGTGGCCTCAGATAAACTCCTAGTAATACCATCAAAACCTTTCTAATATGACTTCGATGTCAGTAACTAAGTTAATAGATAAATGGATTAGTAAAACATAGCACTAGTAATATCTCCCTGAGGTGGTTAAGTATAAGTGCCACTAGTTAGAGAAGGACCAGTGCAGACAAGTAAAACATCATAGGGATAATCAGAAGCAGCAACCCTAGACCAGGTTTGTACCCCATAAGTTGGGTGAGATCCTTCAACATTGTCCTCAGGAGGGATGGATAAGTTTTCATGAACTTCAAATCATCTGGAAGGTAGTATCTTAAAGGTAAATAAATGAGAGTTAAAGGAATCCAAGACCTTACCTCTATAGACCAAAAATAAGAAAATAAGAAAGGGAAATATTCCTAAATGCCTCATAGCCTTTTGTTTAAAAGTGTAGTGTATTACACACCCCTAAAAGAGACTCTACTTAACATAGTTTTTGGACACCCCATGATACCAAAACCTAGGCTCTGATACAAACTTTATCATGACCCAAAATGGGTCCTGGTCATGATGGGTATCCCAAGTCCACTGAGTATTGGAGATCGCCCCCTGAGCCTATCCCAATATAACTAAAATCACCTACTAGCAGATGAATAGCAATATAAGAAAAAATATTATAAGAAATCCAAGAAGCATCTATATCAGATCAACATTCAAAAATATCAACAATACCCAAGTCCACAGTATCCACAAAGCCTATAATAAAAATCGAGTACCAAGAAATTGTTGGGACATGCCCCATACCGTAGCCAAAACAAATAGAAAATAAAGTCTATTTCATAAGAAGCCAAACATGAAATAAAGTCTTTCAAAGAATAAAATCTCACCACTTAAGTCAACTCATGAACTAACCACGAACATGTAATCACTAAAAGAAAAGGTAGAAGTATGGCCAATTCCTACGTTGCGTAGGGATAAAAAATCTAAGGACGATTAGCAGTTGGAGCACTAACAAGTAACTCAAGGATAAGGGAACAAATAATAACATGCGTAAGAATTCAAAACTAGTCAAAATTCATGCACACCATCAAATGTAAGGACATATATATGTATTTTTATATATATCACATGTCGGGGTAGGGAACAAGTATTAAAATGGACATTTAAAAATATTAAACTAGACTATGTATCTTCAACATTATATAATAGTATCCATGGGCTATATGGGCCCCAACTCTAACCGCCTAGTCGAGACCCAGTGTTTGTAGCCGCATGAATCACAAAATAAT
Organism: Capsicum baccatum var. pendulum; assembly: GCA_030864225.1. NCBI lineage: Eukaryota > Viridiplantae > Streptophyta > Magnoliopsida > Solanales > Solanaceae > Capsicum > Capsicum baccatum. Next base: position 219,871,387 of record CM061552.1, on the reverse strand, counting down.
CTCACATATATACTTTATGGACTCAAACCTCCCAATCATATATTAAGGTGGACTCAAACCACCTTTTCATAAGCATAACCCCAGCCTTATCGATCCCTAAACCGGCTCGGGCAGTTTTTGGTATTCCCCCGAGGACCTCCACCTACTACGGTTAGCTACACACCCCTCTTTTAAGACCAATTAAAAATTTTAACATATATTCCTATTTAATTTAACCATTTACGCATCAAGTTAAACCATTGGTATCATCATACCAACTTCACTTGGAAGCTAATATCACCATGTCATGTCAATTATTTAGTTAACTGGGACTCAAACCCATTGGCTCAAGTGACCTACAAGTAAGTTACCATTTGGTACTCAAACTCATTTAACCAATTGAACCCCAAGGTTTCAATTCAAAATCAATCCATAGACACCAAGGCCTTACAAAGAAAACATTTATACTCTATCAATATTTTTATGCCGATGTACTATAGGTTGAGGGCACATCATTTTCAAACCACATATCACGGAAAAATTATCAAATTAGGGTTTACACAAGACCCCTCAGTTTATTCACCATTCACATACACCCCACAATGTTTAAAATCAATAATAAAATATGAATATTGTATAATAAACCATGGAAAAATCTATTTAATGACCAAGAATGTCAAAATCCCTCAACCACGTTAGTCCCATACCAAAATAATGTATTTATAGTAAATTTATGCCAAAAGTATAAGTATAGGGAAAGAGATACATGCCTTAATTGGCAACAAATCACAATAAAACTACATCCCTAGGACCCTAGATGATCACCTCCTTGAACCCTAGTATTGACTTGAAAATGAGAATTTAAGAGGAGATGGATAAGAGTGAATAAGGACCTTTCTATATTCAAAAATGATTCAAATAGGTCTGTATAGTGATTAAAAATCATTTATATGTGAAAAGTATGGTAAGAATCATCAGGGTGAGTGCAGAGCAGGTAGTTATGTGTGTTTTAGATATGGAAACTAAGGCCACATGATATGGGAATGGCCATTGGATATATGGAAGGGTAGAAAAGATCGTCAGCAGGGCCAGGCTAATTGTTCAGCAACCCCAGCAGGTCGTCCTACTCAACAAGGTGTCACTTCACGTGCCCTCAGTCGATAGTGTTATAACTGACTTTACGTTCTTCAGACTAAACATGATCAAGAAAGTTCTCGTGATATGGTTATGGGTAAGTTACAAGTCCTCCATATTTATGTTTATGCATTGTTAGACCTTAGAGCTTTACTCTTTTTTATGACTCCTTATATAGTAATAGAATTTAGTGTCAGTCCTGACATAATAGCAGAACCTTTCTCAAGGACTAACCATGTGTGTAATTTTACTATAGCAAGATGGGTATATAGAAACTGCCCGGTTATAATATCTCTGAAAGTTACTTTAGTTGATCTTGTGATGTTAGAGATAACTGATTTTGATGTCATTCTCGACATGGATTAGCTCTATTTTTGCTATGCCTTAGTTGATTATAAAAATAGAGTTGTCCAGATCTAATTTTCGAATGATCCTGTTATTGAATGGAGGGGTAGTACTTCAGTGCCTAAGAGTCATTTTATCTCTTATCTTAAGGAAAGGAAGATGATATCCAAGGGATGTATTTACTATCTCGGTCGAGTCAAAGACTCAAATTTTGAAACTCTGAGTCTTAAGTTAGTTCCAACAATAAATTAATTTCGATAAGAGCTCCCTGAAGATCTTCCTGGAGCTTCTCCTAAAAGGGAAATTGACTTCAGAATAGATCTTCTAAACACCTAACCTATCTCAATTCCACATTATAGAATGTCTCCAACTGAGCTTATGGAATTGAAGGAACAATTGAAATATATCTTAAATAAGTGTTTTATTAGGCCTAATGTTTCTCTATGGGGTGCTCCAATTATCTTTGTATACAAGAAAGATAGTTCCCTCAGAATGTGAATTGATTACCATCAGTTGAATAAAGTCACAATTAAGAATAAGTATTCTCTCTCTAGGATTGATGAATTATTAGAACAACTTTAGGGTGCAAGCCATTTTTCTAAGATAGACCACAAATCGGCTACCATCAGCTTAGAGTCAAGAATATGACATCCCAAAGATTGACTGCAAAAATTGGTAGAGTCACTATGAATTCCTTGTTTTGTATGTTTGACTAATGAATAGGGTGTTCAAATATTACTTGGACATGTTCATCATAGTCTTCATAGACGACATCCTTATTTATTCCTGTAAAGAGAGTGGTTATGCAAACCATTTGAGGATTACATTATAGATCCTTAAGGATCTCTAGTTATTTGCTAAGTTTAGTAAGTCTAAATTATCATTGAGAATGTTATATTCCCTTGGTCACATTATTTCCAATGATGGCATTCGAATTGATCCTCCAAAAGTTGAAGCAGTAAAAAATTAGCTTGAACCGTCTCTCTATCAGATATCAGGAGTTTCTTAGGTTTAGTTGATTACTATAGAGGATTTTCTGAAGGTTTTTCTTCTATTTATACTCCCATATCTTAATTAACCTAGAAGAAAATTAAATTTTAGTGGTCAGATTCCAGTGAGAAGAATATTAGGAGTTGAAAACTAGACTCACTTCCACTCATGTCTTGACTTTACCAGATGACATCTATGGGTTTATAGTTTATTGTGATGCTTCTAGAGTTGATCTTGATTGTATATTAGTACAGTTAGGTAAGGTCATAGCCTATTCCTCTAGATATCTTAAACACCATGAGAAAAAATACCCCACCCATGACCTTGAGTTAGCAGAAGTTGTCTTTGCCTTAAAGATTTAGAGGCATTATCTTTATGGGGTTCATGTTGATGTATTAATGGATCATAAGAGTTTACAATATGTGTTGTATCAAAAGGATCTAAGTATTTTCTTGAGGAGGTGGCTTAAATTATTGAAATACTATGATATGAGTATGTTGTACCATTTGGGTAAGGCTAATGTAGTGGTTGGTGCCCTTAGTAGACTGTCTATGGTATGTATTGTGCATATTGGTAAAAAGGAGTTAGTTTATGATGTTCATCGGCTTCCTAGGTTAGGTGTTTGTATGGTTGACTCGGACGAAGGTAGTACATGGGTTCAGAATGGTTCAAAATCTTCATTGATTGCTAAAGTGAAAGAAAAGAAAGACAGAGATCATATTTTGGTCAAGTTAAAGAAAGCAGTTAAAGATCAGAAGGTGTAGGTTCCCTCCCAAGGGGGAGATGGTAAGCTCATTATCAAGGATAATTATATTTTCCATATGCTGATATTTTGAGAAAACAAATATTAGATGAAGCACATGGGGTGCGATACTCTATTCACTCAGGAGCCACTAAGATGTACTAGGATTTGTGGGAAATCTATTGGTAAAGTGGTAAGAAGAAAGATATTGTAGAATTTTTGGCTAAGTCCTTGAATTTCCAGTAGTTTAAGTTTGAGAACTAGAGGCCTAGTAGTATGCTACAGGAGTTCAAAATCCCCAAGTAGAAGTGGGAGGTGGTGAATATGGACTTTGTTACAGGGTTACCGCTGACGCGTCATCAGCATGATTCGATTTGGGTAATCGTAGATAGGATGACCAAGTCAGCTCATTTCGTACTAGTTCATACTTTGTATTCAACTAAGAATTATGCTAGTCTCTATCTCATGAAGTTGGTCAGGTTGCATGGGGTATCTTTGACCATTATTTCAGATAGAGGTACTTAGGTTACTTCTCACTTTTGTAAGGCTTTTTAGAAGAGTCTTAGTACCCAAGTTAAACTCAATACAACTTTTCATTCTCAGATAAATGGTTAGGTAGGGCGTATTATTCAAACCTTAAAGGATATATTATGAGCTTGTGTTATCAACTTTAAGGGTAGTTGGGATGACAACTAACCTTTGATTGAGTTTGCCTAGCACAATAGCTATCACTCTAGTATTCAGATGTCTTCATTCGAGGCTCTCTGCAGAATGAGATTTATATCTCCTTTAAGGCTACTTTGATAGGGCCAAATTTAGTTTATTAGGCAATGGATAAATTTCAGTTGATTCAAGAAAGGTTGAAGACAGCCTAAATCCAAAAAAAATCTTATACAAATGTGAGGAGAAAAGATCTTGAGTTTGATGTTGGTGACTTGGCATATTTGAAAATTTCACCATGAAAGGGGTGAAGAGATTTGGAAAAAAAGGGAAGCCCGGTCCCTTCAATGTTGGCCCATATAGAATTTTGAGCCATTTTGGGAAGGTAGCTTATGAGTTAGAGTTGCTTGCAGATTTGGCATCAGTGCATCTGGTGTTTCATGTCTCTTTTCTAAATAAATACATTGGTAACTCAGCTTCTGTTGTTCCTTTAGAGAGTGTGGATTTGAAAAATTTCCTTTCTTATGAAGAAGTCAAAGTTGAGATCCTTGACCATCAGCTTCGTAGGTCGAGAAATAAAAAAGTTCCCTTGGTTAAGGTTTTATGGTGAAATCAGCCCGTTGAGGGAGCTACTTAGGAAGCAGAAGCAGATATGTGAGCCAAGTATCCCTATCTTTTCTCTATGAATTCTAATTCATCTTGAGTTCATGGTTTCTCGTAAATAGATTCTCTTGTTTTCTATCTTTGCTATCCAACTATCCTTATGTAATTGCATGTATTTATGAATTTTCTTTAGTCTATGTATCATGTTTCAGATTCAATTACCAAATCATAATTCAGCTCATAATTATTCAGTGCATGATCTTAATTTTCTTAGTATCCTAGCTTAATCAGTTTCATTCAGGAACAAAGGATCCCAATGGGGAGATATTGTAATACCTCACATGATTCTAGATATGATTCTATCTCCTAGACGTTGTTTAGAGGGGTCCAAGGCAATAATTTCACATTAAGTACAAAAAAGCAACCATTTTAAGACCCTAAGAATGTGAACGTTATATTTTTGGCCTTCCTGAGTCCAAAATATTGGTTTTTGAGTTGAACTATTTATAAGGGTGTTAAAAGGGTCATCCAGGATAGTTTCAAATTTTTTTGAATAGGTTTGGGGGTGTTTTTGGACCTCTAAGGCAGAATGCCTCCATGTTTTTGACGTATCGTGAAGGCTGGATCTCTAAGATGGATTTTTCGCCATAGAGGTTAGTCTCCATGATAATATTTATGCCACAAAGGCTAGCCTTCAGGATAACCTCCGTGTCACAGAGGCTGAATTTTCCTGCATTCTTAATTAAGGGTCCAAGGGGCATTTTGGTATTTCCCCCTTATCCCAAAACGCCGAATTGATGAATTAAAACCCCAAGAGGGGCATTAGTTGCCCCATTCTCCATCAGTTATCATATGTAAACTCATCCCCATTTCCCAAGAACATAAAATTCAAGTATTCAAGCTCCAACTCCAAGCTTCTTATTCAAGAAAACAAGAAATTAAGGTATTTGGGGTATTCATTAATGGGTTACTTCAACCCATTGATTCCCAAAATCCCTTTTGGTCCAAGAATTTCTTACCCTCTTTTATGAAAATATCAATGTTAATTATGAATTTAATCTATGTTTTCTTAGTAGTTTTGATTTCAAGCCATGTCAATAAGTTTCCCTATGTGAATTATGTACTTTATTCTTTAAAATCAAATCACTCATGTTATGTAAAATTGAAACCATGTTAACTTAGAAATTAATGAATTAAACTATGTGATTATGTTATCCTCCCAAGTTTAACATATCCCTATACCTAAATATCATGGCTATCATCAATTTAGTGAAATGTGCTAACCTTAGGTCTCCAAATGATGGCTTTCTACCAGTGTTTTAAATGATGTTATCTTAGCTAAAGTGTCATTCAATGTTGGTGGGTTATGAACACCTGATACCTTTGTGTTTTTACATGTTTCAGTTTGCATGTAACAAGGCAGTCAGACCATGATTTTATTATCATATTCAGATTATCATATTCATGCTGAGCACTTATCAGTACAGTACCATGTCATGTTAAACAAATAATATTACTAGTGGCATTCAGTTAGGAGTAATACTTAGCACCGAACAAACGTTGGAATGGCACCTCCCCCATTAGTTAGGAATAAGTTACTAGTAGAAATCCCTAAGTTCCAACCCTATGGTGCCACTATATATTATGAGGGTTCCCCCGTCAGTTAGGCATAACACCCTCATCCTTTGGGACATCACCCTTGTGGAGCCACATCATTAGTAATGTGTTGGTACCCCTGGAAAGGTACCATCACCCTTCAAACTGGGGTTGGGCTTACAGGTTGGAACCTGATAGCTTAAATTAGAGCATATCAGTTATAGTTAGCTCCCACCAGCTCAGTTCAATATTTATACTATATTAGATCATGTTTGCAAGACTAAGTGTATAGTTTTACGATATTCAGTTAGTCATGTTATAGTGAATATCTCAATTAATGATTTACTTGGTCTTGCATTTTTTTTGCATGTTCATGCATCCATGTTTAGTTCCTGTGTATTTATGTTAGCCCCTAAAATTCAAGGGGGGTGAATTAAAATTTTTCTGTGAGTCGACTACTAACTCCTCACAGTTTAATTACCTGCAGATCAGTGCACTTTACCAGCATATTAGATTTTAAAAAAATAAACAAGTAAATATTAGAACATAAAGTAATAACACAAAGATTTATCCTAGTTCGAAACACCAATGTAGGTCTACTTCCAGTCCCTGTGGGATTCAAAGTTTCCTTAGATAATTAAATGTTGGGCGCAAGTACAATGATAAAAAATAAGTTCTGAAGACTTATTTTGCTCTTCAGATCTTGTGACACAGCTTCAGTTCATGTTATAAATTTGACTCGATCCTACTATTTATATAACAATTGTAAACTAAAAGTTACAAATCCTTGTAAGAATAAGATTGAGACACTTTGAATTTTCTACTTGAAGTTGTGTAACCAATGTCTGTCTTTAGTCTTCATCTTTTATAGTGTTCAATTGGTACTTCTCCAACAGGAAATCCAAGAGATTTCTTCTCAATCAAGGTTTTAAACTGATTCCTTCATTGAGGAATGTAGCCATATTATATGTCTATATAAGATATGTCCTTACACGGCCTTAGATCACGTCCATATTAGATATGTCTATGATATTAATTTTCCTTTTAGACTTGTATAGATTAATGCCCTTGCAGATGTGCTTGTGAACTTTACTTTTTTTTCTTTAGTCGTTAATGATATGATTTGTCAAGACTTTTAGGCCAGAGATTCTTCGTGATTGATCTGATTTGTCTTGTCATATGGGGTTGAGATTTTCCTTTTATTTGTTCTCATCTTTATTGATTTTATTTGATGTCATGGATCATGATTCAGTGTCCTTCTATTCTTGGAGCCAGCTTTCTTTATCAGTGCTCTTCAATATCCTGCAAAGATCAATTTGTCAGTTTGTCATTACTAAAACATAGACTTCAGAGGCTAACAATATCCCTTTTTTTTATAATAACAAACAAGAGTAAACATCACATGACTTCCCTGTCTGTCAGCTTGCTCCCCCTAACTTCTAGGCATTTTTTCTGTCCAAGATTTCTTGGGTATCAATCGGCATTTGTGTACCTAAATTTGACTTGTGAGAATTTCTGTTGTCCCAAGTTTCTTGGATATCAGTCAACCTTTATGTGTCAACAGTCGACTTGTGCTTCCTAATTTCATGATGTTCCTATTGATGTTCCCATCTTTATTCCCCTATTAGCATGATAAAAAGGAATAGAAGCACAAACAAAACACATAGAAAGAGCAGCACACAATAAGTAATAGAAAATGATGGACAGTCATAATCCATTAACTAGGCAAAGCAAAAAAAGTGTCAAATAGTGTGATAAAGATTGTCTTACAACCTATCAATCATAAGGGATAGGACCCTCTTTTGAATAAAAAAGTTCACAGTTCAACATTTCACCAGGAAGTATGTTAGGGTGTTATGCATATTTTGACAAACCTTACCGCAGGATTTCTCAACATTATTGACATAGGAAGAGTAGGAGGCTTGAATAGAAACAACAAAATCATCATTCGAGGAAGAAACTTGGGATTTCAAAGAGTCCATCCGAAAGAGTACTCGAGAGAACAACTTGAGTCCTTATTTTATCCCATTAAGTCCCAACCAGACCACACTAATGTCAAAGCTTGTACTTTTCCCAAGGTCTAGGATTTTGGTAGAGGATACCTAGAGTTGCATGATACCTTTCTCAATGTCTTTGAACCATTTCTTGAGATTATTGAATTCCTTTATCAAAGAGATAAAGGAGTTAGAAACTAATTTATTTACCTTAGGAGGTTCATCCTTAGCACGGGCAGACTCCTTCTTGCACCATTCATCTTCCACCAAGACAATATCCCATTCTGCTAAATATCCTTCAATTATAAGTCCCAGCAACTTATATACGGGGATAAGCAGAGAGATCGATGGAGTAGAAAAAACGATCCGGGTGATGAGAAGCCTGTATGGCAAACTAGTAGAGGCATTGACCTCCCTTGCATTCTTAATCATGTACTCGCATATCCAAGCTGCCTAATTAATTTTGATCTTCTTAACCAGGCAGTACAACACAGACACATCATAATAAGTGATGTTTCTTAGGGATCCTTATCATGGAATCAGAGTGGTAGAAATAATATGGGTCATGATACAAAATTTGAAAAATAAAGAGAAGGGACCAAAGGTAGTTGACACAAAGTTGGGGTCACAAAAAAATTACTTAGCTTTCTTAAAGCTCTTCAAAGTCCTCGGGCTAGTTATTATTCATAAAAGGGACCACACTGGAAAACTTAGTATCAAAAATATTTTCAAATAGGAAGTTGTTCAAGACAATTCTTATGCCTAGCACAAGAGTCTAAAATTCACCACTGTCTGGGGAAAGTCGGAGATTAACATAGAATATACAAACAAGGTATTCATAAACAAGAAGTCCACAGAGGCTAAAAAGCAAGGATAGATCTTAAAATTTGAAAAACTGACTAACATTGCAAGAGGCATCTTTAAATTGACTAAGATTAACGATACAGCTAGGAATGATGGAGCGGTTTTTAAAAGAGAGGAATTTTTCTTTGTAAGGGTTTTCCAAAATTGATGCATCTCTTCTAAAGAGAGAGAGTTAGAAGAATTTGGATAGGGTTTTTTGATAGAGGAAATAGGGCTGAAAGAAGGTTGTCATCTCTTAAGGAGAGTGGATTGAGACAAGGACATGTCGAAAGATTTTGAAATAAGAACGGGACCATTGAAAGATCATTTTGATACATTGGATATGGAGTGGGTTTTAGGAATGAGTGAGAGAGGAGGAGAGATTTGAAGAAAGAGAGAGGGGAGATGAGAGCCCGTTAAGAGAACTTAGAAGCAAAAGGTGACTGTTCAAAAAAGATAAGAATAGGAAAGGGAAGGGGCGTGAAGATAGAGGGGACTGACTGAGGTACAAGAACATTACATGGGGAGAAGAAAATGGTGGTAGGATGATGTAGGAAATGGTAAAGTTAATGATGAATTCCTCTTTTAAAAGATATTTTTTTGGTAAAATAGGTAAAATTGGACTAAGTAAAAAGATTTGTGTCCAAAAATATGACTCATAAATCATTAATGCCAAATCCTATTTTTAAGAAATCAAGATCTTTCTTCTTGCAGCGGTTTTGCAAAAATAAAATTAGAATATAAATGATTTGTATTCAAAATTATGACTTATAAACCATTAATTCCAAATCTTTCTCTTGAGAAATCAAGATCTTTCTTCAAGAAAAAAAAATTCTATATGATTATGAATAGAAAGATGCTAAAAGTCAATATGCATTGCCTTAGATGCACAAAACATTTAGATTGACTAACAGTATAATATTTTCACATATTCAAGGAAATGACTCAAAAGATAAATTATAAACAAGTAATTGACGCATGATTAGTAAAATTTAACTACAGTAACTTCCAAGAGTTTTGTGTACTGCTACAGTTGTTTGAGGGTCAACAAAGGTTTGTTCCTTGCTTAGTCATAAATTAGGGGCATCACTCTTGTGACGAAAACTTTTATTATAATGGAAAAATTCTCACAAGAAAATTTGAGAAATATTAGGAATAATATTAAAACATATGTAAATATCAAAAACATAGAATTGTATCAAAATTACCCTCTTTTTAAAAAAAAAAAACTCAATTTCTCAAATTAAAAAAATGATTTTAGGCATAACAGATTTTTAAATTTTGGAAATAGTCTCATGAAAATATCTTCATGAACAAAACCATATGAAGCAACTTAAAACATTTATGGGCGCAACTGATAAAGATAATTCGTATTGATTCTAACCTTGAAGTCAGTATCCCCTTGGAGGGAATATCCCTGAGCAATGTATCTATCTTTATTTTAGTTTCATCACTTCAGATGTAAGAGTTGACTCTGAATGACGTAGAGTTGACTTGTCTTGGGATGTCTCTAAGATTGTATGAGCATTATTTCCGGATTCTAGATTACTTACTGAGTTGAATCTGATGACATTGCCACTGGCATTGTTACTGAATTTTGTTTGATCCTTCACCTGCATAAATCATAGGAGATTACTTTATTTTTGGTCATGTATTTTGAACATCCTCCATCAGGATCACATATTTCTCTTTTATGGTTTTCGTGGACATATTCCTGTAAAACAAGAAGTTTAATTCTGCTTAGGTGCCCAAGCGGTATTGGGTCCTTGCGGGTTAGATATGCTTCCTTTGGGCTTCCAAAACCACATATTTTTAGGTTTATTCCTACAACTGTAGGATTTGTGCCCTCTCTGTCCACTGAAAGAGGTCTGAGAAATTTAAACGACCCTGATAAGGAACTTGAATAGTTTTTGGAACTGTGGCTTGGATATGTCCTAAAGTTGTTTAATTTTATTTTCGCATCATCAAGCTCTTCATAAAGGGCGTCAATTTCAATTTGACATGCTTCAATTTCTATTTCCCAGTTTCATCATTCCTCTTTGAGTTTTTGTTTAAATCGAGATTTGTAATTTTTCTTCTCTTGAACTTGTTTATTTTATTTATATATTATTTTTTGAAGCTCGTCGGTTATTATATCCAAGTTGGATTAAATAATATTACTTTTATGATGGTGGTGTTGTCTTACCTTGATAGATTCTCCTATTTCCATGAAGCATATATTGGCAGCCTCTTTTTTTCTTTGATTTTATCTTCATCACTTCAGGCTCTAAAATTTTGTTTCTTCCTGGATGTTCTTCTTTCTAATTCTGGACAGTTCTGTTTTAAGTGGTCAGTCTTTCCATAGTAATAGCAGCTTTCATCATTTCTAGCAGAATCATTATTTTTGGTTCCTTGGGATCTTTGTTGTCTCTGTCTCATGATTTGCCTTACTCAATGATTTATGAGAGTCATTCCTTCACTATTATTATCTTTAAAAAATTCAATTTTGTCAGTTGGAGAAGCATTAAAGACTACTGGTTTCTTCTTCTACTCCTTATGATACCTGTTAATATAATTTTTCTCTTATGTAATAAGGTTACCTCGTAGTTCATCGTATTTCATGTTGTTAAGATCTCCATCTTTTACAATGGAATCCATGGTTTTTGAAATCTTTAGGAGACTTCAAACCAACTTTTGGACTTATAGGCTATGTGAATAGATCAACCCCAGTGAATTTAGTTCAAACACGATTTTATTGAATCTATCAAACATCATTTCAATATCCTCATTCTTTTCCATTTTAAACAGCTCGTATTCATTGACCAGAGCACCAATTTTTGATGTTTTAACTTTGGTGGTTCCTTCATAGGTTACTTCCAATTTGTACCATATTTCTTTTGTGGTTTCACAAGTTGATATCTTGTCGTATTCTTCTCTGCTAACTACATATAAAAGTAAACTTATAGAACGTACATTAGTTTGGATTAGCTCTTGTTATTCTTTCATAACCTCGAAGCTTTCAATGTTTTCTATGTCGAAACTGCTCGATTCTTTGTCTTTGTCCTTTGACATCTCCTTGAGTATTGGAATTGGACTTGGACCCTTGGAAGTCATTTGATTGGACAAGACTCCGAACTTTCTCTTCCAGTAAGAGTAATGGTGTCCATTAAAGTATAGTGTTCTTGTGGAGGAGTGACCATCTTCAAAGAGAGAGCCGTGAATTTGATAATTGGCCATTTGATCTTTGCTCACTTGTGGTTAATAAATTCTTTAGGTGAGACATAATCTGATACCAATTGAAATTCAAGAGAGGGTGAATTGAAATCTTTTTGTGAGCCCACTTCTAGCTCCTCACAGTCGACTTGCCTGCAGATTCGTATACTTTATAAATAGATTAGATTTAAAACAATTAAATAGGTAAATAACATAACATAAGGTAATAAAAAAAAGATTTATCCTGGTTCGAAACACATGTGGTGCCTACTTAAAGTGCCCTTGGGTTTCAAAGTTTCCTTAATCATTGAATATTGGTCTCAAGTACAATGATAGGAAATAAGTTCTGAAGACTTATTTTGCTCTTCAGATCTTGTTACATAGCTTCATTTGGAGTTACAAAGTTTACTCGATCCTACTCTTTATATAACAATTGTAAACATAAAAGTTAGAAAGCCTTGTGATACTAAGATTGAGCCTTGTCATGAGGATGAATTTGATCCCAAAATATGACGAATGATATATTTAGCTAATTTTTTCAAGTAAAGCATAAATTTGACCTTTTTCCTTTAAACAAACTATGATTGTAAGATTTCATGTGAACTACGAAAAATAAAATATCAACAAGAAAATCCATAAAAATCATACAAAATCCCATAAGTCGTGCCACCTAGAGCTGCACCAGACACCTGAAATATATCAAAAATTGTAGCAAAGATTTCACCTATATAAGTTGCACCAAGTTCTAGAAATAGACAAAAAAATAGAATAAATTGTACCTTCAAATGTGAGTTCATGTTAAATCCTAACTAATTTCATGCATAAAAATGTCAGACTATGTTCTGGTCGTTGTTTCATCAATTAATATTTTCATATCAGCCCTAAGTAGTTGTTATTGTTCTGAAGTTTTTGGATAAATAATACTTGTATTTTATGAGTCAAAGATGAGAGGAATTGGAGCAGTTCCATAATTAATAGGGCTTTCATGCCAAAAAGGTATTTTTTAAAAAATTATTTTTCCATTTAGATACAAGTCTTGAAAAATTTGTCATATACCCACTTTAATCCACCTCATCAATAACTTGTCTAACTCAATTAATTTACCCACAAGTTTGTAATAATACACTTTAACCCAATATTTTAAACTTAACAAATTCACCCACAACTTTTTAATAATACTCTTCAACCCACTCCATTATCCACCATTATATATAAAATATATTGGGTTTCCAAAAATAATTTTAAAAAAATCTAAAAGCTTAAAATAGAATCTTTCATTTCCATTAAAAAACTTTGATTCAGGCTTGATTCCTACATTATTTTCCAGCGATCAGCTCTAAATCATTCCACAAACATCATAATCTTCTCCATTCCATCCATAGTTAACCCATTTTTTTGCTATCTTCTCAAATGTACTTTCCATCATTGTTGAAAAGCTTTAAATCACTCACATTACCCAAAACCTCTTTAGAAAGTACATTATAGTAGATCAAGCAACTCCAAGTTCATTTCTCTATTTCATAAACGCAATGAACATTGATTAGAAGTAATATTTGCAATTTCAAGATTTTTGTACGGATATCTACCCAGTCATCAACCGTGCATTCATCCATACATAGACCCTCTGCATAATCTACAATCGAGCAATGCTTAATTCTAGAATGTCTATTGCAAAATTTTTTTTGGTTTCAGGTGATTTCATGGGAGAATGGGAAGAGACTCCCAAATGTTGAAAATGAAATTTTTTTACTAAACTGACATAGCCCATTGTGGTTCACTGAAACGGTTCATATGACGAGTTGGTTGTAAGTGTAATGGATAGTGGAGATCTAGATTGCGTGCTGAGCGACATGGTGATTAGTTATCTAATGCATTCGAGGGAAAATATGCATCCTACATTCATAAATAATGATAAACGTGTGTCGTTGTACATGGTGGGAATTGATACTGATGGCTTTAGGCCTATTTTAAGGATAAATATAGTTAAGAGGCCCTTTGAAGAACCGTTGAATTCATAACAACCCTACCTAGGTGCCCGACAGTCGATGATGATTTAAATGATTATGAGAATAATGGTGATCATCCAAATAATATGGAAGATGATTCTATGCATGTGAAATAGGTTTCATCGGACTCGCAAGATGCAAAAGAAGATTGTGGAATGGGATCACAACCAAGACATTCCTTTGCCGCTGAAACTAATTTATATCGTGATCAAATATTCCCCGAAAGAAAGAGCTAAAACAGCTACTAGATAGAGCATCCGTGAGGAAGTCTTTTAATTTTTTTATAGAGAAGATTTGCACTAAATTATTGAAGGTTAAATATATATCTTGTGGTTGCAGTTGGGTTCCACACATGCAGTGTTGAACATGCCACAGGTAGGCATAAGAAAATCTCCTCTGAAATGACTGCTTCACTATGCGTAAATTATTTTTGTAAAGGTAAAGGTCCAAGCATAAGAGAAATTCAGAGGATTGTGTTTAGGGAGATGTTTGTTCAACGAATACAACTGTAGATTGTGTTGATTAAATTCATGAAGAGTAAAAATTATATGATAATAAATTTAGATCTCATATATAGTCTATCATAAACAAGCAAATCAATCTACGCTAGACCAAGTAATGTTTTATGCACTATCATCGATATTACACACTGTCACTCCTCAACTAGACATATAACTTGATCGTAAACCATATGAATTAATGAACCATCAGTAGGCTGTAGTTTGAAAGAAAATAATTAAGTTAAAAAATTTTAAACACATAATCACATGATTTGATAGTAGTGAAAGAAAATAATTAAATTAAAAAATAGTTTAATAGACTGTATTTGATGCTAACCCATGTCAATCCCATTTACAAAATATACATATGCTTTGATGGTCCATTGATTCCTTTGCTCTATCGTAGACTTACATTGTAGGTCGTACATCAATTGCGCTCTTGATCATTCATAGATCACATAGATATATGTATACGGTTATAGACCCTCACTTGGATGTTTTTTAAAAATGAATAATTAAATAATAAATAAATAAATTGTGGGTTTCTACATATATGAAGGAGTTTTAACAATTCACATGATCTTATTAGAGCTTACACAAATAGAGGGTGGTGATTGAAGGATTATGTAGATGGATAGTGGTTGAAAAATCAACATCTTCAAAGCAATGTTTGTCAAAGCACAACTATGTTTTGAGGATATTGATTGTATTTGATGAATACACATCCATATCATTTCCTTGAGTCTTCAAAGAAAGAATCCATTCCGAACTAGGAGTAGACTCACCCCTCGACTCATCATGAACCACACGCTTACTTGCAACACTTGTGAATCCAAGTGTGAGACGATCAAGTGTGTGGAGTGTGGTAAGGTTGTTTTGAACTAACTTGTGTTTTGCTTTGTAGGCTTGTTCTTTTCTATTTGTTTAGGTGCAATTATGATGGAACCTGCGGCTGCAAATTCTATTTTGGCTAAACTTAAAGCCATTACCCATCAATGGAAAGTGATAAATGAAAGATTAGAACATATGGGAGTTTGAAGGGAGCAAGTGGGCTGCCCGGACACACATCAAGATGAAGACCGTATCTCATGTGAGCTACGAGGTAAATATGCTATTCCCTACCTCGATAACTTCTTAGGGTGTGAAGGACGGATATTTATTGGTTAGTCCACTTGTTTGAGTGATATTGCTATATGTTTTGGGTGGACTTTACTTTCAGTTAGGACACCACCCCTTGATGGTGATTCCTTAAGCCAACTCTTTTGTACAATTTTTGCTAAGTCTCTCGTGATTAAAAAAAAGGATGTGTGGTTATATCTCAAGAGTTTACATCCTTGGCAAATTGATGTTGTTTATTATACTAACTCTAATCCTCATGTTATGAGGATGTGGTGCTTGTTTGCCTTTTCTTTGTTCTTGCAAGGTTTGGATTCGAGGTTGAATCCTATTCAAGGAGGGCAGGATGATACAATTCAAATGGCCACCCTAATTTTTGAAAACATTATTGGATGCTATCACCTAAAGACTCAAGACGTGGTCACCCCGAGGGCACTAGAATATGCAAGGAAGACCCGTTTTGAGCCTACCATGGAGCATACTATTCATCAAAGCCGTCAGTGGAAGATTGCTTGGAGCATTAAAGGCTTAAGGCTTCACAGTTTTGGACACTTAATTGCTCACGGTTTTGGGTAATCTTTTGTAGGGCTTATTTATTTAGTTGTTCAATGATGATATTTTGAGACATTGTAAGTTCTCTCTTTAGTTGTAGGTCTTGCAAAAGCTACCAAACCATAACTAGGGCTGCCCAAGTGTGGATATCACTTATGTTGCGATGATGGCTTAATGCGTTGGTGTTTAGAGGAGGTAAAGTTCCTCTTGTATCAACGTAGAAGTTAGGTGTTTGTCGCATATAGTGTTAAGGGTCCAATAGTCCACCAAATTCTTGAGTTCATAAGATTATACCTTAACTTGTCTAACTATCTATCCATTTTATTGTTGTAATCGTTTGTTTGTTATTCTTGTACTCCAACCCGTGAGGTGTGGCTATTGTTACTACATTGTTGTTGTTGTTGTTATCTTGTTGCTAAAATAGTTTGGGTTGCTGCTGCAAAATAGGTGTTAAACACCTCATTACATAGTGTTCTTGAATCTGAGTGAGGTGACCGAAAGGGGTCTTCGGCTATCATAGCTTGTGGACTGATTTTGGTGTATGTTTTGTGACTTTTCTTGTTTTTCCAAATTTTTATTGTATCAAACTCCTTAACAAAAATTTCAAAATTCAACACCATGATGATGAAAAAATCTATCGAAATACCAAACCAAAACTCAACTATTATTTTGAAATCAAGCTAGTTACGTATAAAATTCACATATTTTAACTATTTAATCGACCATATTCAAAAAAAAAAAATCCTATACTACATCACTACAAAATAGTTAACAATAAAAATTGATAAAATGGATCTACAAATAATCAAAACTTGATTTTATCTAACCTTACAATTCAAAAATGAGCCCTTTGCCACTGGAGAAGAAGAAAAATAAAAAATCGAGTTTTGTAGAATTCTTGAGAGTAGTTGAAGTTGAAGAGGAGAGAGAGAGGTTTTTTTTATATTCGAACAAGTGGAGGATATTAGGTGCATTATATTAAATTTGTAAAGTTGTAAAAATGATTAAATGGTCCCTTGGCCCACGTGTGGGCTCAATTTTTACAAAGTTTCCCCACTTTTTTAACCCTAACCCTATAAATTAAATCAAAAAGAAAATAAGTGGTTATATGACAAAATTGTTTTACCAAAATATGGTTTTGCCAATTCTTGAGCGCCTAGAGAATTGTGAGTAGAAAAAGTACACCTATTCTTTAGTACCTCGTGATTTTTCACTTTGTAAGCAGACAATTTAGCGTGGACAGGGGGAATTCTACTTCTCCTCTATACAGTCTCATGTGTAGTAAATAAAGTGCCAGGATGTACAAGTCACAAGTAGCTTTATGATAAAGGTTTTATCAAACTTAGTTACTTGAATTTCGGAGATCTATATCATATAGTCTAGTAGCCCTGCCCTTCCGACAAGCTAGGAAATCCTAAGAAAAATCTTATAAGGACTGACAATAGTAATAATGAATGTTTGAAACTAATTGATTTGAATTGTATTGAACTGCTTGTTATGTATTAATTGGATGATATCGATCTGTTATGGCCCCTAATTCTGGATTGAGTCACTGGACGACTAACTTTGAAGTAAAACTTAACGTTATGGTCTAAGACCTTATTTTTGTTTCGTGACTGGCCTATGATTGTTGAATTTTGCTCTACTAAAAAAATAATTTATAAAATATTAATCATTATCAGTCCTATTAATCCTATTAATTCTTGTGTCTAGAATATTGTTTCCTGACAAAAGATAAATAACATTATTCCCACCTTATCCTCAAACTTGAAGTCTGGAAAACAGATTTTAAATAATGCACTGTCTCCTAAGTGGAGTCCTTAACAGATATGCCACACCACTGCACCAGAATTTCCTAATTACAATGATTCATACGCGATCTGGCCATAGAGCAAAGGGTGGGAACAACACGTCCTTCTTCAACTGGTAGAAGAGTAGGTAGAGTTATAAATACCTCACCCTTGAATGACTTAAGAAGTGACACATGAAACATATCATGAAGTTTGCAAACTGCAGGTAAACCAAGATGATAAGCAACAGACCCAAGGCACATCAAGATTACAAAAGGGCAATAACATTTTGGTGCAAACTTATGATGGACGTGAGTAGCCAAAGTTTTTTGGTGATATAGATTTAGACGTAACAAGAAATAAGATCTTGAAGAAAATTTTACATCACGATATCCCTTATTATAAACTGTTTTCATCTTGTGTTGCGAACATTGAACCTTAGCTCGAAAATCTTGTACGACAACATCTTGATCAATTAATGCTTGATCTTTAACATCAACTCGAGATGAACCAGCCATGTTGGATTGCAACCGAGGAGCCTCCACTAAAAGAAATCTTTCCTATAGCGGCGACAAAGGTCACTACAATTTCCCCTAAAATCACCACTAAATAGTTGTTGTGGCGACAATCGGATTGTGGCTAGTACTTCCGTAACTAAAATTTATCTGTGATGATAATTTAGAGTCGCCACAATAAATACCCATTTGTGGCGACAATAAATGCCACAAAAAGTAAAGGACTGCGCCACAAACCATTTCTATCACACAAATCTTGTCCAAGTCGCTACTGAAATAAATTAATTAACGGAGACCTTCTCGCCACAAAAAGAATAAATTAATAGTAGTAAACTTTCATTTCGCTGCTAAAAAATGACTTTTAAAGACAAAAAGAGTTGCCACAAAACTAGTATACCATTTGTGATTGAAGAACAAATTTTAGCAATAATAGTCGCTACAAAACTATTAATTAGTTACAAATCCTTTTTGTTAGTTGAAAAAAATTGTCACCGTTAATATTTATTCAACAACAACAACAACAACAAACCCAGTGTATTCCCACCTGGTGGGGTCTGGGGGGGGTAAGATGTACGCAGTCCATACCTCTACCTCTAAAGAAGTAGAAAGGTTGTTTCCGATAGACCCCCGGCTCAAGACACAAGATACCAGGCAAATACATATTAAAGCACCGAACAAAGTTACAAGACTACATAACATAAATAACATAACATAAATAACATAAATACGGCAGCCATAAATAGAAAGAAACAGGGGAAAGCACCCAGCCTCTTACTAAAACAAGGAGCACGGAATCATAACAAGAATACTACCCCCAACAAGTAAAACCCTACACTAGCGACCCAAACTGGCCCTAGTCTTCTGCCCTAATTCGCGTCCTCCAGACCTTCCTATCTAGGGTCATGTCCTCGGTGAGCTGCAACTGCTCCATATCCCGCCTAATCACCTCACCCCAATACTTCTTCGGCCTACCCCTACCCCGCCTAAAACCATCCAACGCTAGTCTCTCACACCTACGAACTGGGGCATCCATGCCCCTCCTCTTCACGTGTCCGAACCAGCGCAATCGGACTTCCCGCATCTTGCACTCCACTGGAGCCACACCAACCTTCTCCCTGATAGTCTCATTCCTAACTCTATCCCCTCGAGTCATCCCACACATCCAGCGCAACATCCGCATTTCCGCCACCTTCATTTTTTGGATGTGGGAGTTCTTAACTGGCCAACACTCCGCTCCATACAACATGGCCGGGCGGACTACCATCCTGTAGAATTTGCCTTTAAGCTTGGGCGGCACCTTCTTATCACACAACACCCCCGACGCGAGCTTCCACTTCAACCATCCCGCCCCGATACGGTGCGAGACATCCTCGTCAATCTCACCGTTACCCTGTATCACGGACCCGAGATACTTGAAACTATCCCTCTTACATACCTCCTGCGAATCCAGCTTCACGACCACCTCGTCCTCCAACCTCACGTCATTAAACTTGCATTCCAAATACTCTGTCTTGCTTCTGCTCAACCTGAACCCTTTAGACTCAAGAGTTTGTCTCCACACCTCTAATTTGTCATTCACACCCTTTCGGGTCTCGTCAATCAGAACTACATCGTCTGCAAAAAGCATACACCAAGGCACCTCTCCTTGAATACGTCGCGTCAATACATCCATCACCAAGGCAAACAAAAAAGGACTAAGAGTAGATCCCTGATGCAATCCTGTCAAGACAGTGAAATGCTCTGAGTCTCCTCCCGCCGTCCTTACCTGAGTTTTCGCTCCATCATACATATCTTTAACTGCTCTGATATAAGCCATCGGGACTCGACTCACCTCCAAGCATCTCCAAAGCACCTCCCTGGGAACTTTGTCGTAAGCCTTCTCTAGGTCGATAAACACCATGTGCAGGTCCTTCTTCCTTTCCCTATACTGTTCCACCAGCCTCCGTACCAGGTGAATTGCCTCCGTCGTCGAGCGCCCAGGCATAAATCCAAACTGATTTTCCGAAATAGACACTATCCGTCTCAGCCTTCCTTCGACCACTCTCTCCCAAATCTTCATAGAGTGACTCAATAACTTAATCCCCCTATAGTTATTGCAACACTGGATGTCACCCTTATTCTTATAAAGAGGGATCACGGTACTCCACCTCCATGCCTCGGGCATCTTTGCCGTCTTGAAGATTTCATTAAACAGACCAGTCAACCACCTTACCCCAGCCTCTCCAACGTACTTCCAAAACTCCACCGGAATCTCATCCGGCCCCGTCGCCCTACCCCTCCGCATCCTGCGAACAGCCTCTCTAACCTCTTCTACCCTAAAACGTCTACAATAACTAAACTCCCGACACTCCTCTGAATGCTCCAGTTCCCCTAGCACAATAGCTCTATCCCCTTCGTCATTCAAGAGCCTATGAAAGTACGACTTCCATCTATTCTTAATAAGTCTGTCCTCCATCAACACTCTGCCATCCTCCCCCTTAATGCACCTCACCTGATCGAGGTCACGGCCCTTCCTCTCCCTAGCCTTAGCGAGTCTAAACAACTTTTAATACCATAAAAGTATTCTCAAGTAGATATTATAAATACTTCAATCTAGAAAGCCAACTGAATAGTATATATAGTACTTAAGTTCCATTGTTTGCATATACATATGATATAAACTTTCATAGCATGCCTTCAAGCTCTAGTCTGGTCGACCCAATATTGCCTAAGAATTTTCTCCCTGTTATTAATAAACATGACATTATTATGAAGATTCTCATAATTTTAAAAAAGGCGACATAGAGCACTTACCAAATTAAAAATCAATAACATAATAGTTCAGGAACTTTGAAAGATAAATTTAAGAAAAATAGATAGGCATGTATCACTTTATTTAAAGGTTAAAAAAAATACATAGGCATGCATTACTTTAGTTAAAGGGTTGACCAAGAATGGGATCAAAATCAAAATCATTTCTTACTGCTACAACTAAATTGAAAAATTCTTTTATCCTATGGATATTGAGGGCATCAAGTTCTCCTGCTAGTGTTTAGTTATTAATGATGAAAATTAGACAAAGATGGAAGAATAGAAAATAACTAAAGAAATTTTTTTAACTAATCAAAATTCATGTAGGATATCACCAAAATCTACATTGTGCATATTGCTAGCATACTGATTTTGATCATCAATTGAAAAGTCTTAATAGAATATGGAAAAACAATGAACTATGTTTTATTAGCCTCTTCTCCTACTTCAGCCTGACTTAGGATAGAAAGTCAACTAAAAATTGTGAAATAAAAACGTTGAATTAAGGGTTTTCACGGTGCAAATTCATTAGATCCTAACTCAATGTTGGTAATAAGACTTGGATGTTCCTATTTCAGTTACCCTTATCAGAGTACTTAATAGATTCTTTTCTCATACAACTTGCTATCAACATTTTTCTTGATGGGATACTGTGAAGACATTGAAACCAAGTTCATTACAAATGCTGCTAATAACGCACATTAGTGGCGAGTCAAGAAAACTTTCCGCTAAAAGTTTTTATTCTACGGCAACAACATATATCGCCAGTAAAAATGAATCTTTTGTAGCAACAAATAGGGCTGCCATTAAAAGTTGCTACAATAAGTCTTGTTTGTTGTAGCGCTCACGACCATAAACAACTTGAAATGGGGATGCATGAAGTGCTAACTGGTACAGAGTCTTGTAGTGAAATTCAGCTTAGGAAATCCAGCATGTCTATTTCGTAGGACGATCACCTACCAAGCATTGCAAATATATCTCTATCGTGCGATTAACAACCTTAGTTTGACCATCCTATTGTGGATGGTAAGCAAATGAAAAGTTTAATTTAGTCCCACTTAAACGAAATAATTCTTTCCAAAATGTGCTAGCGAAGAGGGCATATCAATCACTGACAATTGATTCTGGTATCCCATATAAACAAAAAAAATTCTAAAAGAAAATCCTTGTTATAGAAGATGCGTTATATGGATGAGCGAGGGAAATAGAATATGAACATTTAGAGAATTTGTCCATAACCACCAATAACATTGTTTTACCGCCTGATTTTGGCAGGCCATCTTTACAATCCATTCAGACATTCGATTAGATATGATTAGGTAGTTGAAAAGGTTGTAACAGTCCTGTCAGACTCAAATTAACAACCTTATTAAGCTGGAAAACTGAAAAGGCAGCAACATAATCCTTGATAGTTATCGTCATAGCTGGCCATTAGAAAACCTTGTGAATACGAAACATGATCTTCTGAACTATCATGATCTGATTCATGAGTGGTGATGGCACCTACTATAACCCACCAGTAGGTAAGCTAGCACCATAACCCAGAGCTAAGGAAATGTGTTACTTCGGTAGAAACGCCCAACAAGGGCCTAAATAGATGAACATAATCATGATCAATGATATTCCACAAAAGATAATCAAATAAGTATACCATTCCCACGACTTGGTAATTTCAGTACAAGAGTATCTAAGTATGATAATGGGAATTAGAACCAAAAGTTTAAATATTCCATACATTCATCTTGAATACAAAAGATTGAATAAAGATAGGAGGGAAACGAGTAACTCGAAACTTCAAGATCTCACACTATCTACGAAAGATAACACAAAAGAATCTCAACATAGCGGCGGCAACTAGTACTCGAGTTTGCACAAAAAAGGTACAAAAGTGTAGTATGAGTACCAAAACAACGGGTACTTTGTAGGCATCATCGACCAACTAACCTAAATTATGATACAAAGATAATATAAAGCAAGATGATATCTCTAAGTCAAGGTACAAAATCAAACTTGCATCGGCTTCATCATCACTGTACAAAATAACTAATCAACTAATATAATAATACCAAAACTCATATCGATACATACTAATACCATCATATTAAATGAGTAATTGATCTGAAAGCGTAAAGCGACATATATACACAATGACAACTACAATGAATACCAAGTTCAACACATATACATCTATTAGAACATAAAGTAAAAGAACCCACCACGGTGTCCCATACCACAGAGGAGTACACCTCAGAGAACATTATGTAAAGAACTCATCACAGCATCCCATATCACTGGAAAATGCATCAATAGATCAAATCATCGACGTATCAAGATATATAACCAACTCACATTTTATCCATGGTTTCCATATTTACCATCAATGGTCATTTGCCAAGGTCCATAATTATCATCAATTACCGTAATTGGAATAACATATACTAGGGTAATCATAACCATAGTCATATAGCCATTTAGATATTGATGATATTAATACACTTTATCTTGTCATTAACTACCCAACACTTATTATTATTAGGTTACTAATTCACTAGTCATTATATGATCTCCAATTATGGCCTAACCAATTCTTTACCAATTCCTCATTTATGAGATAGGACCAACTAATATTCACTAAGTATCCAATATACACACCTAGTCAAGATGAATTACTAATCCATGGATGCCACTATACCAAAGCATACTTCTAATAACTATAAGTGCACTAGCTAGTCATCACATAGGAAAAAGGTTACATATAATCAAATGCACATATCTATTTATCAACCAACGGCTCTTACTATCTAGCATCATAAATCTACAAAGCTTCATTTAACAACCAAACAACATTATACCTTAGGCATTAGTATTACTAATCATCACCAATGCTAACCTAATATCACCATTCACCTCTTAACCACCACAATCGCTAGCTTTCACATTTCAACTAACAACGTCCATTAACTAGTAATCTGGACTTCTAGTCATTAAGTAAACTAGTCACTTAGTAGCCAACTAGTTACTATACAACTCATTTAACTAGGCAATATTCCTTAGTACATCTCTTTATTCAAGACAAATATACCCACTTTGTGAATTCTTATTTCTACACGAGATTCCACTTACCAATTAGCATTAACTATTTATTCGGCATATTCTACTTCTATTCACTATTCACCACTAACAAGAACTACACCACTAAATGAGTGATTAGTATTGAAGAATTATAAACGACATCCCAAGAATAACATCATATATTCAAGGCACATACAGATGTAATCATATAAAGGAATAATCACACATTAACATATATACATATGTTTACCACACATAACATCAATATATTCTCCGAATGTACCGGGCATCATCATATAATCAATATATCCTCCAGACTTATCCGGCATCATCATAACATCAATATAACCTCTGAATGTACCAAGCATCATAATATTATCAATATATCCTCTAAACTTATCAGGCATCATAATATCATCAATGTGTTCTCCGGATGTATTGGGCATCATAATATCATCAATATATCCTCTAAACGTATTGGCATCATAATATTATCAATATATCCTCTAGACTTAATGGGCATCATAATATCATTAATATATCCTCCACATGTATCGAGCATCATAATATATATATATATATAGCCAAATTATTCCTAAATACAAGCCCAACAAGCAATAAAGTGTAAGAAAAGCAAGGAAATACATATCATGGTACCACACCATTCATTATCGATAAATTATAATAGTAAGTGCATGAACAAACATATCCATATGTTATGAATACTCCATACATTACCAGGATTGACATGAATATTAGCATTGTCAATTACAAGCCATCATTATACTTTCTAGAATACTCATGTTAGGCATAATTCACAATAGTAGCACAAAAGGGATTCATCGGCACAAACATAACTTTTGTCACTGGGCTTGATTATAATATGAGTAATGGCATAATCCAAGGCTCTCATTGTAGACTAGTCGATAAGTTAAATAATAGCATAGTCATAGGTTCAATTCACAAGGATTTCCAATGCTATCCGATTAATGACAATAAGATAATCAATCAAGTATGTACATTATTTCCCAAAATCAACACCATGAAGAACCCATTTACCAGGTTTAGCCACCATATTACCAAAAGCATATTCTAGGTGTTTAATAAGTATCTAGATCACTAATGAAGCTTCGTTGTTCAATCTTAAGGTGTGTCATGTTCCGCTTCTAATACCCCAAATTATCTTCTTCAACTCTAACTTCTACCCGGAATTAGACTAAGTTATCTAAATAATGTCTTAATGTTTTATCAATCCATAGTAGTTCTATATGACAATTCTTCCTTAAGTATTACTCTTTAATCACCCAAAGAATCTAAGGCCCATTTCACAACTGGGCATGTCTAAGGTCAATTTACACTTAGGATGAGTGCGCATGGTAGCTCCCGTCTAACTAGAACAACTAGATCATTCTCATGCTATTCATGAGGTAACAAGTCCAACTAACCAATGTTCTAGACTATGGGTCAGTTATCACTCGTTATGTGTTCAAAAGCCTAAGTGATTTAATTAATCCCAAACATTACCATATCCTATTTCAACATCCAAGACCTTGCCAAATTTTCTCAATATATCAAAGTCATACTGTAATAAATCTCAATTTGACTACAAGTAAGCCTAACCTACCTCGAATCTAAATATAGCTCACGAACTAACAATCTTTGCCTCGAAGCTTTTTCCATGATCCAATCTATCAAAAATATAATCTAGGCATTATTACTAGAATAATAACACCTATATTGCACCATTGTGCTTTGGTTCAAAATGATGCTAAAAACCCAAAAAGTGGGGCCCACATACAGAAAATGAGTTTTCGAGGCCAACCAATTGTTCAACTACCATTAAGCAGTTATAACCTTTAATAAATTAGAGCAAATTAACCATATTTGGGGCTAAAATCAAGCCTTAAGCAATTTGGGGTTTTGGGTCATAAAATAAAGAATTCAACAGTAAAATTAAAGGATTCAAACCTTAGATTCGATGTTAAATATGATTATGCAAGCTATTCAAGCTCCCAAACAATACCCAAGACTCATTTTATGGTGTACACTCTCTATTAGGGTTTGAGACTTCAAGAAAATAGAGAAAATAGCATATTCTTAGCCAAGAAGAGTGTTTAAACAATACCCTCCTAGGCCCTTAGCTAGGGCGATCGCGACCCACACGTCCTACGCGTGCTGTGAATGCGACACTGTGATTGTACCTATGCCTCCGTGCTTGCAGTAACTCACTGATATCTACATTTTGGATGCATTTGTGAAGTCAAATTTTCCATTCGAGGTTATTTCATGCAAATATGGGTCCACACCCAAATTTCCAATATATCCATGTTTTTTACCGATAGGTCAAAATAAGTTCGGGTGTAGCAGGACCCAAACCAAAGGTTTACCTAACCTAAAATTAATATTATAGAGTTGCTGGTTTAGTAAGAATTTGCATCCGATTACGTTTTACTAGAATTTTTGATCGATGACCATTTGGAATTAGTGATGACTTCTAAATAGGGAAATGGTTCTAAAATCAAACAAACTGCCCGAAAATCGAACTACCGATTCCAGCAAGTCATAAATGACTTGGGCAGCCATGGAAAAGATCTAACAGTACAAATAAGCAGAATCATAAGAAATGACCTAAAGGGTCATTACAATATCCACTATAAGGAACTTTCATCCCCGAAAGTTAAAGATGATGAAAATACCCAAAGTCTCAAAAAAGTGAGGATACTCAGCTCGTATATCACTCTCGATCTCCTAAGTAGCCTCCTCCACTGGACGTGCTTCTACTGAACCTTAAATATAGGAATTTCTCTAGTACGCAACTGTCTTATATCACTAGCCAAAATAAGCATGGTCTCCTCCATAATGGTCAACTGCACATCTAACTGGTCTGAGTCCCACCTAAGTACATGAAATGGATCAACAATATACTTATGCAACATAGAGACATGGAACCAGATGAACAACAATGAAATATGGAGGCAAGGCTAACTTATAGGGCACTTGGCCAACTACATAGTGAATCTCAAAAGGACCAACATATCGAGGGCTAAGCTTACCCTTCCTTTAGAAACTCATCAAACCCCTCATGGGAAAAATATGAAGATACATATAGTTATCAACTCTGAATGTCAAGGCATAAAGCCCACAGTCGACATAAGACTTCTGCCTACTCTGGGCTGCTCTCAGCCTATCTTGAATTACCCTGACTCAATCTAATGAGTCCTAAAGAAAATTCAAACCACGAGGTCTCACCTCAGAAGTCTTAAACTATTTTATCAGAGAACAACATCTTCTACTAGATAAAGCCTCATAAGGCACCATATTAATACTCGAATGATAGCTATTGTTGTACGCAAACTCTGACAATTCTAAGTACTAATCCCACTATCCTCCAAAATCCATAACACAGGCTTAGAGCATATCCTCAAGCACCTAAATAGTCTGCTCGGACCAACCATCTGACTGTGGATAAAATGTTGTACTCAAATCCACTCGAGTACCTAACTTCTCCTAGAATGCTTTCCAAAATCACGAAGTAATTACAGAACCATGGCCTAATATGATAAAAATGGCCCCCCTATGCAAATGAACTATCTCCCAAACAAAAATTTTGGTTAGTCTCTCAGCACTGATGGTCATCTCAGTAGGAATAAAATACGATGACTTGGTAAAACGATCCACAATAACTCAAATACCATCATGACCATGAGAAGTATGAGGAAAACCACTAATGAAGTCCATTGTAATCCATTCCTACTTTCAATCATGAATCATTAATCTCTAAGTCAATCTATCTGGACTCTGATGTTCGACCTTAACCTGCTGACAACATAGGCAACGAGCCATAAAGTCTGCCATATATCTCTTTATGCCATCCCACCAATAATGTTGCCTCAACTCTCTATAAACCATAATAGTACCGGGATGAATAGAACAACTAGAGTTGTGAGCCTAATAAAGAATAGACTGAATCAACAGATAAAGTCGGGGAACACAAATGTGTCCCTGGAAACTCAAAATACCCTCGGAATCAATGGTGTACCTCCCAGATTCACCACTTACCACCTGACCACAGTGGAAACTCAGCTTGCGATCCTTATAGTAATAATCACAAATTTTCTCAATAGGGATGACCTCGCCTCTATATAAGCTAAAATACTTGCAAGATTTGAAATATCAAGGAAAACCATCAAATTGGCTAAGGACTGAATGTCCTATGCCATAGCCCTCTGAGAAATCAGTATGTATACCAAGCTACCCATACTCATTACCATCGAATTCAAGGCATTAGCTACCATATTCGCCTTACCCGAATGATACAAGATGGAAATATCATAGTCCTTTAACAACTCTATCCATCTACGTTATCGAGCATTAAGCTCTCGCTAGGTCATCCGATGTTACATGTTGCAATGATCGATAAAAATATCATAGTGCACACCATACAAATAATGCCTCCATATCCAGAGCGTGAAAACTACTGCCATCAACTCTAACTCATGAGTGGGGTAGTTATGCTCATGCACTTTAAGCTATTTTGAAGCATAAGCAATGACAAGACCCTATTTCATCAAAACACAAACAAGACCAGCACCAGAAACATCACAAAACATGGTGAATCCCTCACCTTTAATAGGAAGAGCTAACATTGGAGATAAAGTAGGGCAATCCTTAAGCTCTCTAAAGCTCAATGCACACTTCTCGAACCATAAAAAAGATCTTTCTTTTAAGTCAATCTAGTCATAGAGGCTAAAATAGTAGCAAAGCTCTCAACAAAGCTCTTGTAATAACTAGCCAAAAAAATAAAACTGCAAACATAAATCAAAGACGTAGGCCTAGCCCAATCATAAATCTCTAAAATCTTAGTCGGGTCTACCATGATACCATTTGTAGATACCATATGTTCAAGGAATGACACTGACTCAAGCCAAAACTCCCACGAAGAGAACTTGGCAAAAATCACATGATCTTGCAAAGTCTGAAGCACAATCCTCAAGGGCTGAGGATACTTCTCACTACTCCTTGAATACACAAGAATGTTAAATGAAGGAGTCTAGGTAGGGTCTGAACATAGGATTCATCAAGTCCATGAATGCAACTAGGGCATTAGTTAGCCCAAAAGACATCACCAAAAATTCATAATAACCATAACGGATCTTGAAAGCTATATTTGGGATATCTTAAGCCAGAAACCCTAGCTGAAGATAACTGTACCTCAAATCAATCTTAGAAAACACTGCTGCACTTTAAAGCTAGTCAAATAAATCATCAACACAAGGAATAGGACATGATTCTTCATTGTCACCTTATTAAGCTACCTATAATCAATGCACATATGCATAAAATCATCTTTCTTCTTTACAAATAATATAGGAGATCCCCACGGGGACACTTGGTCTAATAAAATCGTTACTAAAAAGATCCTAAAGAGGAGAATTTATCTCCTTAAGCTCAGCAGGAGCCATACAATAAGGTACTATAGAAATAGATCATGCGCCAGGCTCAAAGTCAATAGCAAACTCAATCTCTAGGTCAGGGAAATACTAGCAAGTCGGTAGGGAACACATTAAGAAACTCACAAACAATAGGAACATAGTCAAGCAATGGACTCTTTGCATGAGTATCACATATATAAGCGAGATAATACTTACAACCCCTTGATATATGTTTCCAAGAACAAACATAAGAAATAATCCCCATCAGCTTATAGGTCATCTCTTCCTGCCACACGACAAGGGTACACCGAGCATGGCTAAGGTAACGATCTTGACAAAACAATCCATGACCGTATGATAGTGGGATAACCAGTCCATGCCCAGAATTATATCAAAATCCAGCATATCCAGAATAATAAGATTGTCATACGTATCAATATCACTAACTATCACAACACGCAATTTGAATACTCAGTCCACTACTAATTAATCACCCACAGGAGTAGATACATGCAATGGCACATATAATAAATAACTAATCAAGTCCAACCTTTGTGCATAATAAGCATATATATAAGAATTAGTGGATCCAGGATTAAATAAAGCAATAGTCTACTTGTATCACACCAAAATTATACCTGTAACTATAGCATCCGAAGTCTCATCCCTGGGTTTAGCAGGTACTGCATATAATTGACTATGCCTGCCCCCTAGCTGGGTACCTGACTGAGCTTTTATCCTTCCTGCCTGAGTACCACCTTGGGCACCCTGGTAACCATCCATGCGACCTTGCGAACCACCTCTACCCGAGGGATAAAATGCTCTAATGGGAGTATCACTCTAGGCTAAAACAACCATTGCCTCACTACTAGGGAAATCTCACAAAAGTAACTAGAAATCCCACAAGTAAAACAAGAGTCATAAGCAAAAATAGAAATTATAGATCAAATTGAACCGAAGTAACCACCACGTCTAGTGCGACCTACAGACGAATATTTCAAAGACTGATCACTACCCATACTAGGGAGACCACTAGAACCAAACTTAACTTCTTTAGTAGTATAAAGAGTTGCTTGAACTGGTTGACCAGTCTAACTCTGAGGCTAAAAAGATAGACATGGAGGATGCACAACATGAGAACTACCACTTCTAAATTAGGAACTACTATGACTCATACAAAATATGCCCTGATACTTAGGCCTCTTATCATGCCATTCAGGATGCATAACCTTCATCACTCTAGCATGATTTGAAACCTTAACAAAAGTCCTACCCACAACAACTAGACTCTGAGTATCCATCCAAATAGGGAGTCTCATTCCTCTCACAAAGCAGTGAATTCTCTCATACTTAGTATCCAAAATAGAAGTCACATGCCTATTCCACTTATAGAAATGAGCCTCATACTAGGGACCTATCATTGAGCCCTACTCGAATCTAGTAAACTAATCTCTCAATCGATCTCTAGGGTTGTATGGTATATACTTCTGTAAGAATATCTAGGATAACTGAGTCCAACTAAGGGAGAAGATACAACTGGCCTTGAAATCATAAAACCTCTTCACCGGTGTCGAGCAGACAAATCCAACTAAAATATGGTGTAATCCATACCACGAGTCTAAACTAGGCCTAAACCACGAAGCCTATCCTCACAAATATTAAGAAACTCAAATACATCCTCTCCAGGAGAACTACAAAACCTAGGTGTTGCCAACCTCAAAAACCTACCTAGCATCTTCTACTCTTCGATAGATATAGCAGGCTGGGTCATAACTTGTTAAGAGGCTGTCAGCTTAAAAACTGCTAGCATAGGATGAAGCTTAACTCCAGGAACAGCAACTGCAGGCTATACTCCTACCTCAGTATTTTATGTACCATCAATAATACCCAACAACTAAACTAAGGAATCTCTAATCAAGAGAGAGAGAGAGAGAGAGACTAAAACCTGGTAAAACCTAGGCTAGTCCCTGGTGCACCGTAGGCTATGGAAAAAGAATCTCTGGCTCAGGTGTAGGAATAGGGTTTGGGGGTGACCCATCCTAGTCCCTAACTGCAGACACATCATGAGTCTATCCTTAAATAGGAGTAGGATCCCTAGGATCAATCTTGGAACCCTCATCATGCATAGCGTAGCACGTGTCCTGGGCATCTGCGAAAGAGTAAGGTCAAGAAAATATCCTACAAACCAACTTAAACTCTTAGCATGATACGAGTGAAAGAAGTGAAGGACTTCTAAGAATGTCCCATAACCTCCCAAAAATAGGAAATGAACATCAATGTTCCAATCTATAGGACTATATTGAACACTTACTCTTGTTCCAATAATACTAGTGAAACCTAGTCTCTGATACCAATTTGTCATGATCTAATTCACAAGTCATGATGGAACCTATAATAACCAACAAATAGGTAAGACAAAACTATAACTCGAAGCTAACGCAATGGGTTACTTTGGTAGAAATGCCCGACAAGGGCCTAAATAGATGAACACAATCATGGTCAATATTTGCACAAAAGATAATCAAATACGAACACAATTCCCACAACCTGGTAATATCAGTACAAGAGCATCTATGTATGATGATAGGAATTACAACCCAAAGTCTAAATAATCTATACATTCATCTTGAATACAAAAGACTTAATAAAGATAGAAGGGAAACGAGTAACTCAAAACTCCAAGAGATCATCCTATTTTTGAAAGATCAAAACAACATAATCTTAACTCAACAACTATAACTAGTACTGGGTCTACACCAAAAAGGTACAGAAGTGTAGTTTGAGTACCAAAACATTAGGTACTCAATAGGCATCATCGGTAGACTGAGCTAAACGATGATATAAAGATGATATAAATAAAGATGATATCTCTAAGTCAAGGTACATAATCAAACATGAATCATCTTCATCATCACTGTATGAAATAACTGATCAACTAGACCAATAATACTATATCGTATATCGATACATACCAATATCGTCATATAAAATGAGTAATTAATCTAAAAGCATAAAGAGAAATTAGACACAATTACAACCACAACGAATACCAAGTTCAACGCACATTCATCGAATAGAACATAAAGCAAAAGAACCCACCACGGCGTCCCATACCACCGAGGAGTACACCCAGTAGAATATAAAGTAAATAACCTATCATGGCATCCCATACCACCAGAGAGTGCATCAATAGATCAAATTATTGATGAATCAAAATATATAACTAACTCACATTTTATCCATAATTTCCACATTTCTTATCAATGATCATTTGCAAAGGTCCATAATCATCATCAATTATCACAATTGGAATAACATATACCAAGGTAATCATAACCATAGTCATGTAGCCATTTAGACATCTATGATATCAATACACTCTATCTAGTCATTAACAATCGAAAACTTATTATTATTAGGCTAATAATTCATTAGTCATTATAAGATCTCCAATTATGGCCTAACCAATTCTTTACCAATTCCTTATTTACAAGATAGCAGTAACTATTCACTAATTAGTCAACATCCACACCTAGTCAACATACACTACTCATCCATGGATGCCATTAGACCAAAGTTTTTTCTAATTACCATAGGCACACTAGTCATCACTTAGGAAGAAGGTTACATATAATAAAATGCACATATCTTTTTATCAACCAATGCCTCTTACTGACTAGCATCATAAATCAAAAAATCTTCTTTTAACAACCAACCAATGTTATGCCTTAGGCATTAGCATCACTAATCATCATTAATTCTAACCTATTATCACTATTCACCTCATAACCAACACAATCACTAGCTTTTACATGTCAACTAACAAGGTCCATTAGCTAGTACTCTAGACTCTTAATGATCAAGTAATATAGTCACTTAGTAGCCAACTAGTTACCACACAACTCATTTAACTAGGCAATATTCTTTAGTATATGCCTTTATTTAAGACAAATAATCCTACTAGGTTAATTTATTTTTCTACACAAGATTGCACTTACCAATTAGCCTTAACTCGTTATTCAACATATTCTACTTCTATTCACTATTCAACACTATTAGGAACTGCACCACTAAACGAGTGATTAGTACTGAAGGATTATATATGACATCCCAAGAATAACATTATATCATCAAGGCATATACGGATGTAATCATATAAAGGCATAAATACACATGAATATATATACATATGTTTACCACACATAACATCAATATATCCTTCGGATGTACCGGGCATCATAATATCATAATATATCCTTCAAATATACCGGGCATCATTATATCATCAATTTATCCTTCAAATTTATAGGTCATCATCATAACATCAATATACACTCTGAATGTACCAAGCATCGTAATATCATCAATATATCCTCTGGATGTATCAAATTTCATCATATCATCAATATATCCTTTAGACTTACCAAGCATCATAATAATATCAATATACTCTCCAGATGTACCAGGCATCCTAATATCATCAATAGATTCTCCAGACTTACCATGTATTATAATATTATCAATGTATCCTATGAATACACCTGGCATCATAATATCATTAATATATCCACTGAACTTATCAGGTGTCATAATATCATTAATATATCGCCATGACTAGAAGCTACCCCTTTGTTGTGACATTGGTTCTTACAATCTCGAAGGACCATAAGCTAACCCATGAGATGGTACTTACTATGAGCACTGAGTAAACTAATAATGAACATTATATTTGGAAACAACTAAGTAAAGCCATAAGGTTTTTCATACTGAAATATTGATAAGTCATAAATTTGTGAGACTAAAAATATAATAAAAAGTCTGATGAAAATAACTGATAAACTAACTAACAGACTATTGTCTGAAAGCCTCTAACTGACTGAAAAGAGTTGATGTGATAGGCCCTAACTAACTCCAATGATCTAACTAAAATGAAAAGTTGAACTGCTGAACTAACTAACATGAATAACCATGTACTCATTATATGAAGATTCACTATGATTACTTCTACTGATAGGAGGATCTATCTAAGCGCAATCAGGAAATTGAACGTCCAAACTTATAATATAAGACATCATATCTCAAAGAAAATATAGGCGATCAGTACTTTAAATGTACTGGTATGCAAGAAGAAGTTTAGGCTAAAATGCATAGGCTCATGTACATGAAATACCAACTGACTGAATAACATGAGATAACTGATGCTTAATATGCATAGAAGCTGTAAAATCTGTGGATGCATGACCAAGAATATAACACAATACCGAAATAGTTTATAAACTAACATACTAAAATTTGATAACTGAATAATAGTCATTTGTATGCTATGGTCAAACAAAACTGAACTGAAATCTACACTGAATACTAGAATGAGATTATGGGAGGTATCATCTAATCGACATGCCTCAATATGAGCTAATTGGGATCCAACATGTGACCCCAGTTAGAAGGGTGTCAATACCATCCCACAGGTACTAACACTGGCTATGTGGATTCACTAAACTGATATCCCAAAGGACCAGGGTGTCAAGCCTAACTAACAGATGACCCTTGAGAGAAAGTCAAGCCTAAAGTAATAGGTAACTTCTCATATCCTACACTTGCTAGTAGTTCATGAATATAGGAACTGCTACTAATTACTCTACCTAACTAATAGGGAAGTTTTCTGTCCTACATTCACTCAATACTAAATCCTACTCCCAACTAAACTGACACTGGTTACTGGACTAAACAACTTTTGACTGAGATAATAACTGATTATGATAACTGACTAAATGATAATGCTCATGGTTTATTTAAAACTATTCTACAAATACTGAAAACTATGTAAACAACTAAGTTTTTGGTATTATAACCCCCAAAACTAAATGGCATAACAATAACATCATATAAAGCTTTAAAACCATAGTAAAGGACTATTGTTCAAAATCCAAGTCATTTAGACATTTCATCAAACACATGTAGGATATGAATTAAAGCATGGAAATGGTTTAAAATATCAAATAATAAGATAGACTCAATACTAAAAACCATGAATCAAGGAGTTAACATGAAAATATCATCATTCCAATGTGTAAGGACTACTCCCAACAATAAACACTTGTAAACAACATGCATAATCAAATTCATAAAACTTCATGGAGATAATTCATTGTAAACATGGAAATTCATGATTTAAAACATCAAAATAGGTTCTTGGACTCCATGGATGAAAAGGGTCTATGGATGAACATAAAAAATACCTTAATTTAAGAATTTGTGAAGATTCTTGATGGTTTTCTTGGGTTTTAAGCTTGAATTCTTTGATTTTCTTGAATGAGTTATTTTTGTTTTTGAGAGAACAAAAGTTTTCTTTGAGAGGAATTGTGAATAAAGGGGTAAATAATGATCCTTGGGGACCTAAATCTCATGTTATAGGTGAGATAGGGTGAGGGAAATAACTCAATTACCCCCATGGACCCAAAACTCATTAAACCGCACAGTACCGAGCGACGAGAAATATGAAACTCTTTGTTTCTCTATCGACTGATATGTAATGCGCTGCGTTGCTCTCCACCAATGCGACCTTATGCAGCCCTATGGAGGAGCCTCACTATTTTGACCATCCAAATAGGTCTCAAACCTCGTCTAAAAAATCTAAAACTCACCCGAGATGTACTATCGACAACCTCAATCATGAATTAAATTAGAAATTAATGTTTCAAGGTCAAGAAGGTCAAAATTAGAATCATTGAAGTTTAGAGGAAAAAAATAACGCTAAGTCCCCAACACTTAGCTAAATTCTTTAGGTTCTAAACCTCTTGTGCATTAACGATGAGCTGAACTGAACTAGGAAGAAGATGGGGTATTACATTATCTACCCCTCGAGAACATTCAACCTTGAATAAAAATAATTAAGTTGATAATACCAAGGAACACAGATTATATACAAAATATGCATAACTGAAAACATGATTACACGAATGAGTCTGAAACATGATACATGACTGAACTGATTTGTGAATACATGTAATGTCATGAGTATGATTACATGGCAGGAACTGAGAATGGAAAAGATATAATCTAAGGAAAATTATTACCTTAAGTAGAGTCTGAGCTTGCAAAGAAGAGATGGGGGTACTTGGTTCGCATATCTTCTTCTGCTTCCCAAGTAGCTCCCTCTATGGACTGATTCCACCAAAGAACTTTGACCAAGAGAACTTCTTTGTTCGTTAGTCTTCTAATCTGACAATCAAGGATTTCAACTATAATTTCTTTGTATGAAAGGATATCCTGAACATCTGTACTATCTAAAGGAACATCTACAGCTGGATCACCAATACATTTCTTTATCAAAGAAACATGGAATATTGGATGCAGTGATGCCAAATCTGTCGGCAACTCAAGCTCATATGCTAGCTTTCTATAATAATTCAAGATCATGTAAGGGTTAACATATCGAGGACTGATTTTCCCTTTCTTGCCAAACCTCTTTACTCCCTGTATGAGAGAGATTTTCAAATAGACTAAATCTATAACCGCAAACTCGACATCTCTCCTATGCACATCTGCATAAGATTTCTGAAGGCTTTAGGCTATTTTAAGCCTCTCCCTGATTAACTAAACTTTCTGTGTCGCATCAAATACTGAATCTGTCCCTAGCAAAGCAGTTTTACCTACCTCAAACCATCCAATAAGATATCTATATCTCTTTCCATAGAGGTCCTCAAACGAAGCCATCTGGATACTGGAGTAATAAATATTATTGTAGGAAAACTCGATCAAAGGCAAGTGATCATCCCAACTACTCTTAAAGTCGATAAAACAGGCCCTCAACATGTCATCTAGGGTCTGAATGGTCCTCTCTACTTGACCATCTATTTAAGGGTGAAATACAGTACTGAGGTGAACTTATGTACCCAGATCCTTTTGAAAAGCCTTTCAAAAGGGAGAGGTAAATTGAGTAGCTCTATCTAAAATGATAGATAATGGGCTCCATAAAACCTAACCAACTCTCTAATATAAAGATTAGCATAATTCCCGATGGGATAAGAAGTATGAACTGGCAAAAAATGAGCTGACTTGGTCATTCTATCTACAATAACCTATATCTAATCAAGTTGATGGCGCGTATGGGAAAACCCTATCACAAAATCCATGTTCGTCTCTTCCTATTTCCAAGAGAGGATGTTGAACTTCTGCATTATACACTAAGCCTCTGGTGCTCAACCTTAACCTACTGACTGTTAGATCACTTAGCTACAAACTCTGCAATATCCCTCTTCATACCACTCTACCAATATATTTTCCACAAATCTCAATACATCTTAGTGACTCCTAGGTGAATAATGTAATGTGCATCATGCACTTATGCTAAAATCCACTATCTCAACCCATCAACACAGGGCACACACATCCTACCCTGACACATTAATATGTCATTTTCCCCTTAGGAAAAAACCTCTACTTTCTGATCTCTAACTGACTCCTTCAACTTAACCAAACTGGAATCCCTATCCTACTTCCCCTTTACTTTGGTAACCAATGAAGACTCTGAGCTATTCTAAACCCATACACGACCCTCAGCTGAATCCACTAACTGCACACCTAATCTAGAAAGCTGATGAACCTCCCTAACTAACTACTTCTTATTATTCTCTACATGATCAACACTTCCCATGGATAATCTACTAAGGGCATTTGCCACTACATTGGCCTTAACTGGATAATACAAATACTTGTATCATAATCTTTCTACAACTCTAACCATTTTATCTGGCAAAGATTTAAACCTTTTTGTGAGAACGCATATTGTAAATTTTAATGATTTGTGAACACATCAACATGAACCCTATAGAGATAATGCCTCTAAATCTGTAAGACAAACACAACAGTTGCTAACTTAACATCATGGGTAGGGAAATTCTTTTCATAGGGTTTAAACTATCTAGAGGCATAGAATATGACTTTACCTCTCTGTATTAAAACACAACCTAATCTAACTCTGGAAGTATCACAGTAAACAACAAACCCATTTGAACCATCTAGTAAGGTCAAAACTATGGATGAGGTGAGTCAAGTCTTCAACTCCTGAAAACTCTTCTCACAAGAATCTAACTACTAAAACTTGACTTTCTTCTAAGTCAATATGGACATGAGGGTTGAAATAGATCAAAACCCTTTAACAAGCCATTGGTAATAACCACCCAAACCTAAGAAACTCTTAATGTCTGATGGAGAGATGGGTCTAGACCAGCTTCTCACTTATTTGGTCTTTTAAGGGTCAACTCTAATGTCATCACTGAAAATAATATGGCCAATGAAAGCTATTGATCTTAGCAAAAATTTGCACTTACCGAATTAACAGAAAAACTAATGGGCTCTAAAAGTCTGTAGCATAATTCTGAGATGGTCCGCATGATCATTTTCACTATAGGAATAAACAAAAATGTCATTAATGAAGACTACGAGGAACATGTCCAAGTACTATTTGAACACTCTATTCATCAAGTCCATGAAAGTTTTGGGGTATTCATTAGTTCAAAATGCATAACTAGAAACTCAAAGTTACCATACCGAGTTCTGAAAGTTGTTTTTAAAATTTCACATTCTCTGACTTTGAGCTGTTGATAGCCGGATCTAAGGTCAATCTTAGGAAAAATAACTGGCACCCTAAAGTTGGTAGAAGAAGTCATCAATCCTGGGGTGTGGATACTTATTCTTGATTGTGACTTTGTTTATTTGATGGTAATCGATGAACATTCTGAGAGAATTGTCTTTCTTATGCATGAAAAAAATTGGAGTGCCCCATAGGGAAACACTAGGCATGATGAATCCTTTATCTAAGAGATCATTTAATTGTTCTTTTAACTCCCTAAGCTCAGCTGGAGTCATTCTATCAGGCAGAATAGATATAGGCTGGGTATCTGGAAGGAGATCTATTCCGAAGTCATTTTCCCTTTTGGGAGGAACTCTAGGAAGAACATCAGGGAACATATATAGAAATTCCCTCACTCCTAAAACTAACTCTAGACTTGTGATCTTAGAATTAGATCTTTTGACTCGAACAAGATGGTAATACAAGCCTTTGAAATAATTTTTCTTGCCTTAAGGTATGAAATAATTTGACCCCTAAGCGCTGAAGTACTACCTCTCCATTTAATGACTTGTTTATCTAGAAACTAAAACTGAACGACTCTATTTCTATAGTCAACTGAAGCATAGAATGAGTGTAGCCAATCCATGCTATGAATAACATCAAAATCAGTCATCTGTAACTCCTCAAGATTAATTAAAGTGACTTTCTAAGATATTTTCATCGGACAGTTTATGTATACTTGCCTTGCTATAATAGAGACATCTACTAAAGTAGACATTAAGAAGGGTTCTACTAAAGACTCAGGACTGATACCAAAATTAACATCTATATAGGGGTTACAAAAGAAAGCAAAGCTCCAGAGTCTAACAAAGAATAAAAATTGAGGTGAAATACTTGAAATGTACTAGTAACAACATCAGCAGAACTTTCTTGATCCTAACAGGACTGAAGTGTATAAAACATGTTCTGTCTCTATCTACTGGTGTCACTAGAAGTAATGCCCTACTGAGTTGGGTGACCTGTTGGCACTACTAAAGAGTTAGTCTAACCCTGGGGGGAAATATTTCTACCCCTCTGAGCAAATTACTGGATACTCTCTAACCCTGTGTCCTGGCTTTCCACACCCACACACATATCACTACTAGTTTTACACATACCCTGATGATTTTTACCATATTTCTAGCAAAAAGGATTAGTGCGATCACTATTTACACTTCCCTGTGACTTAGTGCCTGTCGCCTTATCTCAATAATCATTTTTTGTTTTTGGCACTGGTGCACTAGCTAAAGATAAAGTTGGAGATGAATATTCCGAATGGAATTAAGGACAGTTACCACCCTCCAATATTGGTTGAGCAAAGTTAAAGCTTTCTGTCCTAGCCCTCTTATTCTCCCTTTCATTCTTCTTAAACTTCTTCTCCCCAATCTGCTGATAATGGACCATAATCCTAGACAAGTCTATCTCCTTAATCAACATTTTAGTCTGACACTCCTTGACCACACTATCTGCTATACCAAACACAAACTTACTCATCCTAGACTGGTTACCAACCACTATCGAAGGAGCACATTGGCCAACTGGGTAAACTTAAGCAAATATCCCTCCCACTCATGTTGGGCTACTTCAAGTTTATGAACTCCTTCACCTTAGCTTCCCTCAACTCCAAAGGGAAGAATCTATCTAAAAGGGTTGTGGTAAAATCCTCCCACTCTATAGGCCCTGCATCTGCACCTCTATCTCCCTTTCACTTCTTCTACCAGGTATGAGCTACATCCTACAATTGGTAAGCATCCAACTCTGTAATCTCACTAGAAGTGACACCCATAATATCTGTTACCTTCTGAACCATGTTAAGGAACTTATGCAGCTCCTCATTAGACTTGGATCCCCAAAACAAAAGAGGATTTATTCGGGTAAAGTCCTAAATCCTGGCTGCGGCAATATTACCAACTGGATTAGCTGGGATAGCATCCTATAGATTATTATGAGCTTTCACTGAATGGGCTAAAATACTGAAGGCAGCTCTGAATTCAGCATGGGAGATATGCTCATTCAGGGGATCTTCCTAAAAATGTGGAGGTGCTGGTTGATTTTCATTTCTTCATTCGTTATTCTCTAAGAGGAATTTTCTGTAATAGAATAAAGGATATATTAGAAAGATAGTTTAAATAGATCTTATGTTCACTCACACGACATAAATACTAAAAGTATAGAGAGAGTTCCTAAAATGTCCTGTAGCCCCTCATCCATAAGTATGGCGTGCTTCACACCCATGTACAAAACTCTACTTAATGCTACTTTTAGACTCCCTAGGACATTGTAAAACCTTAGGTTCTAATAGTAATTTTATTCACGACCCAAGGCTACCCCTTAGTCACAATAATAGTGCTTAAGATCTCGAAGGATGATAAGCTAACCCATGAGCTGGTACCTACTTTGAGAACT
This sequence comes from Capsicum baccatum var. pendulum, assembly GCA_030864225.1. Classification (NCBI taxonomy): domain Eukaryota; kingdom Viridiplantae; phylum Streptophyta; class Magnoliopsida; order Solanales; family Solanaceae; genus Capsicum; species Capsicum baccatum. The sequence continues at coordinate 219,829,517 of CM061552.1, read as the reverse complement.
GAGAAAACTAATAATAAACATTATATGCAGAAACCACTAATTAAAGCAATATAGTTTTACATACTAAAATATTAATAAGTCATAAATCTGAGCATCTAAAAATATATTGAAAAAACAGAGGAAAATAACTAATAAATTGACTAACTGTCTGTTGTCTGAAAGCCTCTAACTGACTTAAAAGAGTTGATGGGAAAGGCCCCAACTAACTCCAATAGTCTAACTAAACTAAAAAGTTGAACTACTAAAATAAATAAAATGAATAACCATGTACTCATTAGATGAGGACTCACCACGATTACTTCTAATGATAGGAGGTTCTATCTAACTGCGGTCAGGAAACTGAGTGCCCAAACTTATAATATAAGACATCATATCTTAAAGAAAACATAGGTGATTAGTACTTTAAATGTACTGGTATGCAAGATGAGGTTTAGGCTGAAATATATAGGTTTATGTACATGAAATACCGACTGACTGAATAACATGAGATAACTGATGCATAATACGAATGGAAGCTGTAAAATCTGGGGATGCATGACCAAGCATAAAACATAATACTGTAATAGTCTGTAAACTGACATACTAAAATTTGATAACTGAATAACTGGTCATCTATATGCTATGGTCAAACAGACCTGAACTAAAATCTATACTGAATACTGGAATGAGATTGTGGGATGTATCATCTAACCGACATGACCTAATATGAGCTAATCGGGGTCCAAACTGTGACCCCAGTTGAAAGAGTGTCAATACCATGCCACGGGTACTAACACTGGTTGTGTGGATCTACTAAACTAATGTCCCGATGGACCAGGTATCAAGCCTAACTAATGGGTGAACCCTAAGAGAAAGTCAAGCAAAAACTAATGCTTGACTCCTCATATTCTACACTGGCTACGTAGTTATGGAATATAGGGACTGCTACTAACGTCTCTGCCTAACTGACTAGGAAGCTACCATCCCTGCATTTACTCAGTGTTAAATCCTACTCCCAACTGGACTGACACTGGTAACTGGACTAAACTAAGTTTGACTGAGCTAACAACTGATAATGATAGCTAAATGAATGATAATGCTCATGGTTTATCTGAACCTATTCTAAAAATATTAAAAACTATATAAATAGCTACGTTTTAGGTATTCAAAACCCTTAACACTAAATGGAATAACAATAAGGTCATATGAAGCTTTAAACCCATATTAAAGGTTCATTGTTCAAAATCCAAGTCATTTAGATATTTCATCAAAAATATATGGGTCATAAATTAAAGCATCGAAATGGTTTAAAACATGTAATAATAACATAGCTTCAATACTAAAAACCATAAATCAAGGAGTTAATATGAAAATATCATTATACCAATGTGTAAGGACTGCTCCAACAATACACTTGTAAACAACATGCATAATCAAAATTCATAAAACTTCATGGAGATAATTCATTGTAAACATGGAAATTCATGATTTAAAGCATCAAAATAGGTTCTTGGACTCCATGGGTAAAAAGGTCCTATGGATGAACATCAAACATACCTTAATTGAATAATTCGTGAAGATTCTTGATGGTTTGCTTGGGATTTGAGCTTGAATTCTTTGATTCTCTTGAATGAGTTAGGATTTTTTCTTGAGATGGAGGAGCTTTCTTTGAGAGGAATTGTGAATAAAGGAGCAAATAATGCTCTTTGGGGACACAAATATCATGTAATGGGTGACATAGGGTAAGGGAAATAACTCAATTACCCCCATGGACTCAAAGCTCATTGACCACACAGTACCAACCGATGAGAAATATGAAGCTGCGTATTGCTCTATCAACGCAATATGCAACGCACTACATTGATCCCGTGACTAAAGAAAGTAGCTACTCATGAGATAATAGAGAAAAAATTTACCAAGTAATTCTTCCATGGTATCCGTAATAATAGAAGGAAAATAATATTCACTTCCACACTTCAATTTCACCAACTTTTTTTTGGAATAATAATTACTCTAACTATGAACAATCAATTTTTTAACCCAAATAATAGGGCTCTCCTATTTTTTCTCTCCAACTTCCCCTGTAATTTCTTTCACCTCCCTCCTTGAAAAAGTGTTTAGATCTCCTAGAGATATCTTAAATCAACTATCTGAATTAACCATAATGACCTTGCTTATTTATCCCACTTTGCTGCAATCGCGGAGCTTTGACTGCGATTGCACAACTACTGTCGCGGCTATGATTAAACAATCAAGGTATATTGACCTTCTTGATAAACCAAAATTGTGTTCCTCAGTGCATTGTCCAAGGCAATATCTATTCTCTACTTAGATGACTGCAATCGAGATGCTTAGATCATGATTGCGGTAACTATGACCATTTTTGGTGAGTCACAGGTAGCACTTTCTTGCTCACTTTTGATCAAAGCTTTAGCTCTAATCCACATCTTTCGATCTTATTGCTTCCACATCTACAAGATATGACTATTAGTGCAGTCTATGACCATTATGTCTCATATACTCATTCAAATCATGGTAATGTGCACATAGATTTAGTGCAAATGAGTGGCCAATTTACCACTCATCAACAACAACCACCTAAAATCAGTACTGTAAGGAAAAGCACCAATAAAATGATAAGGGATCAATCACTATCTCAGAATGTTGATGAATGAAATCATAAGCAAAAATCCCGACTCAACCTCTCGGAATAAGAGACTCGGTAACTACATATAAAGTTTTAAGCTCATACTCATACTCGGAAGATAAGTATCAAACTATGAATACTTTGTAGTATCATCAACTAATCCTAATTCAATAGGATGGAGAGAACCATTTAATATATTAATATTGATAATATTCTCAAACTTATATCATTCAAATCAGAAAAGCCACATATAATTGAACAGTAATACAATAACAATATGGGTACAACAATGTACAAAATCTCACTAACTCAATAATACCAACTGATTAAATGACTTTATAACCTCTTTATCACCTTTACTCTCCACTCATTATTGACATTAATATTTCTTACTTATTGTAGTCTCTCAACCAAGGACAAAATATGAATTATTCATCTATATATAGTGAAACCTTCTTCCTCATATGAGAAAGAATAGACTTAAATATTCTCCCTCCATAGTCATATTGTTTTGGTTGTTCTGTTATTGAATCTTTTGTTAGTTCTTGTGCTCCAAATTTTATAGTAGAAGAATTTATTGAATCTTAAGTATACATCTATATAAGGTAAAATGTCCTTAATGCAATGTCTTTGACAAGCCTCAACTCTGACAATTTTTCATTATGTACAGTTTTTCATGACAAAAATTGTTTCATAAGATTTCCAACACTTCTGCTCCAATGGATTAGATAAGGAACAAAATTTTTCATGCTTGATTTGTCAAAATATTTTGATCATTTATTTTTTTAGGGAGGGAGGTAGAGAACAAGTTCCTTAAAATTAGTAAATGACTTTTCTGGTAAGAGTAAGGAAAATAAGTTTTTCAAATGACATTCCAAGTTTTATCTACCCTCTTCACTATTCAATGCCCCTAACGCCCACCTCCACCACCCGATACTCCCATAGTGTCTTCTTAGATTATACATAAATTCTCCTAGATCAATACTTTATTTATTTTCTCACCAAATAAGAAAATAATTTCCTTTACTTTATCCAAAATAAATACTTATTTTTGTGAAAAATATTTTCCTTTCGTACCAAGTAAACCGCAAGACATTCAAAGTTTTATTGTGCATGAATCAATCAGGCAACTATTTTCCATGTGATAGGAATAAATTATTTGTCGATTGAACATGAAGTCTCAATCAGGAATGTTGATCTAGCAATGAAATTACTTAAGTATCATAGTTGTCCATTTTTGTAGCATTTATGAAACAATAGAACAATGTTAAAACTTATCAAAGTCATGAAAATGGTAAAGTAGTGTCATTTTTTATCCATGAATCAGTTCACAGTTTCTTCCTAATTGTGTCATTAGTAGCTTATTTGTATGCTAGACTAATGCACACATTTTATCATGTTTGTACCATACAGTAATATGTTAATGTTTTAAAATCTATATAATATATTAATTTGCTTAATGTCATTGCTACTTGTCAAAGTGTTGCTAGTTTTGACATCATATTCATCATTTGTACATCCATGTATAGTAAAGTACCCTTCGAGAGTTTTTCCATGATATCATTTTATATAACTTCTTGTGTTTTTAAATTCTTCTTATGATATTTAGTTAAAGGAACTTGAAAATTCAAGGAAAAAAGATGTGAAGAAACTAAAAGAATTGAGACGACAAAAGGAAGAGGCATTAGATTGTGTTGCGAAGGAGAAAGAATTAAGAATGGCATCAAAGCGAGAGCTGAAAGTAGTTCAAAGAAAGGATGAAAAAGAGGTACAAAGAAGAAAATGTTCCAAAAAAAAGCGCTTAAAAAATTTGAGGCCAAGAAGTCTGCACTAAAGTCCATAGTTCATTCCCAAAAGGCCATAAAATATCAAAGTTTACTTAGGATACATGTTGTTTCAATAATTTTTATGTTTATTTCTTTGAGTTGAGATGAACCTTGAGTAACTAGATAAGAAAATGTGAAGTATATGTGGATTTTTTTGGTATTGTCATTAATTGTAAGAAATTAATGTTGCATTTCTCCATGTTTTACTTTAGTTTTATTAAATATTTATTTATTAATGTAATTTTCTATTTTTTTTTGGGTACTATGATGTAATTTGGTGAAAACTTAATTCGAGAGATCTAAGAAACTCAATCCATTACTAGAGTAGACTGACTCAAGGATGGAGACAATTAGGAGATCTACAAAGGGAGAGAATGAATTCTCAGATTATTGAAGAGTGGATTTGGGGAAATGGAAGTTAGCTCATTCTCTATGTGAGTTTTATATACATGTATAGCATAGCTATGTAATAGATAACTATGACTAACTCAACTAATAACATGAATTCCCCTAACTAACTCAACTACAAACCATTACAAGTAAGAAATACAAATCAATCTCGGTTGCCCCCTCGAGTTGGAGGTAAGGAATTCATTACAAACTTTCCAAGTATGTGCCAGAATGTTTCACCCTTATGAGAGGCTTAGTTAGGATAGCAGCTAACTAATGACATGTTGGAATGTAATAAAGAATTGATCATTCATTGTGTTGTATTATGTTTTGCAAAATGATAATTTACTTCTATAAGCTTCTTGAGTTCATGAAAAATAGGATTTCTGGCTATATGCAAATAATAATTCACTTCTGTAAGCTTTTTAATTTCATGAAAAATAGCATTTATAGCTATATATACTCTAAATTGGTTATCATAAAACACTATAATATGATATGGCATGGGACAATTAGTTCTTCTAATAACCCTTAAAACCAAACTACCTCACCGATCACTTTCCCTATGGATATATATTTTGTCCCTGTAGATTATGGGGAAACTATGATCTACGTCTCTTGTTTCCACCTAATTGTATTGTCCTCAAATTTCACAATATAACCACTTACTATCCTAGATAAATCAAGATATGAAGCCCAGTTTATGTCATAGTTGTTTTAACATATGATTCACAATGTGATCATTGCACTTTCATCACTGCACCTTCCAAATGTATATATATGTACATAGTTATTATTCTATTGGATAATTCACGATTGTATTAATGAAGTAGCTAGTTATTTAGTGATATTATTGAGTTAGTTGAAGAAGTTATTAGGCAAGTTGTCAAGTTGTTAGTCGATTATGCTGAGCTGTCAATGAGATGAAGGAAAGCTTACTTAGCTCACTACTCTATCTATAAATAAGGGAAACAATGCTATGTACATTAGAATGGATCAATAAAAATTCATTTTCACTTTCATATTTCTCTACATTAATCATGGATGATCAAGCTGCATTGATTGAGTTTCAAATAGTATCAGAGCCACGAGCTCAATACTGAGAAGATTCAGTTCACTTCTCATCCTATTCTGTATAAATTTTTTGGAATTTGTGTGATATTTGTTGTCTGCTTCCTTTTCTTTATGATTTTAATTTATTTTATTGATTCAATCAGTTTATCCATGGCACCTAAGATTGATCAAAGTGATCCACTTTTTATTGGTTCTTCAAATAGTTCTAGTGCTGTACTCATTCCCATCAAACTAACTGGATTAGAAAATCATAGTTTATGAAGTCGTTCAATGCAAATTTCCCTCTTAGCCAAGAAAAAGTATGGTTTTGTCACTAGATCCTACAACAAGGACTCATATTGGAGGGAACTTTATGAACAATAGGAAATATGTAATGCATTTTTATCTCCTGGATCATAAACATTTTTAGTGAGAATTTGCTATCTGGCATTGTCTATGCTACAAATGCTTGTACCTTCTGGGAAGATCTAAAAGAATGATTTGACAAGATGAATTGTATGTGTATCTATCAGTTGCACCATGAAATTAATATGTTGTCTTAAGGTACTAATTTAATTTTAGTTTATTTCACCAAATTGAAAAGCTTGTGGAGTGAGTATGATGTGCTAGTACCTAATCCTACTTGTGATTGCCCCAAGTCTAAGGAATATTTAGATCACATGTTTCAGCTAAGACTATTACAGTTTTTGAGTGGACTAATAAGTCTTATGATCAAACTCAGAGGCAAATTTTACTCAAAAGAGTAACTCCGACTATCGATTAAGCTAATACCATGCTTATAGAGGATGAGATCCAGCATTCACCTTGTATGCTTTCTGTGCATGATAGACCAGAACCACTTTCCATGTAGGTGAATTAAAATTATGGTTATGGATAGGGAAGTACCAACTACAAGGGCAGAAAGTGTGACTATTGTCACCTCTCAGGTCATACCAAAGGGAACTATCAAACTAATAGGATATCCTACTCATTGGAAGAACAAGAAGAAACAAGGCTATATTGCTACTAACCCTAGGTCAAATGGTGGTGGTAACAGCCATTCCAATATAGGTGGTAAGCTTTCCCAAACTGCTAATATGGTAGTAGGACAAGCTGATGTTGCTGGTTCTAGTCATGATATGGGTTCTGCATCACTAGAAAAAGCCCACACATTCATCGATGAAGAATATACTCAAATCATGAGCATATTGAACAAGGATACCAAGGAAATGAAACAAGTCAATATGGAAGGTATTACCACTTATTTTTTCTCCAAAGCTTGTTCTGACAGTTGGATTGTGGATTCATGGGCTACATGTCATGTGCTTGAAAATAGACATATGTTCAAAGATAGTATAAACTTAGTTTCAAGACACAAGGATAAATTACACCTTCCTACTGGCGATGAAGTAAACATTTCTCATATTGGAGAGGCTTATATATTTGCAGCTGATGTGATCAAGGATGTTCTATTTGTTCCATACTTCAGAATTATTTTGTTATCTATTGCTAAGATAACCAAGGAACTCTCTTGATTTGTTTCTTTCTATCCTAATTTCTGTATCTTTTAGGACATCTTTAATGGGAGGGTGAAGGGGATTGGTAGACATAAGAGGAGGCTTTATATTCTTAGAGGAGAATGGGAAGATAACACTGACCCTGCAGGACTAAATCATATCAAGATCATTGCATAAGTTTCAGTTCCAAGTTGCACACCATGGTACAAGATACTTGGGCATCTAGCTTCACAAGTTTTGAGATCCTTAGACCTTTTGAATAATTATAATGATGTATATAAGTTGTATAAATGTATAGTCTGCCCACTATCTAAACAAACAAGGTTATTATTCCTTAATAGTACTACTACGGGCACTACCTATTTTTAACTTGTACATATGGATCTGTGGGGACCTTATGGAACTTCAACTTTTGATAACAAGTGCTATTTTTTGACTATAGTGGATGACTATTGCAGATACACTTGGGTTTTCTGTTATAACTAAAATCTTAAATCATAATGGTTATTGAGATCTTTATATCCAAGATCAAAACATAGTTTGGAGTATTGATAAAGGCTATAAGGTTTGACAATAGGACTGAATTTATCAATTCTCAATGTCATGCATCATTCCAGTCATTAGGTATTTTATATCAAACTAGCTGTCCTCACACTCCACAACAAAATAGAGTTGTGGAGAAGAAGCACACACAAATACTAAACATAGCTAGAGCTTTTAAATTTCAGTCTTACTTGTCACAAAATGGTAACTCTGAATTATTCATAAGAAAAGTCAAAAAATAAAATTACAGCTGAGCATAAAGCAAAGCAAGCATTGGCAGAATGGGGAGTCTTTTCCAGCGAATTAGATGAAGATGAAATGCATGATGATACGTCCATGCTGGCTATAGAAGAATGTCTGATTATCTATGACTCATTATTTTTCTTCATGGCCAACACTAAAGATGGAAAAGAAAAAGGGGAAACTCTTTCTAATATAAAAAAAAATATAGATTACTACTTTACTAGGAAAATAAATCTTACTAGTGTATTAATATACTTTACATATGAACTAACTACTGAGAAGAATGCATTAGAGAAGAAAGTAAAGTGTCAAGAACATGAGTTAATTGCTTTAACTTTCCAAATCTTTGAAACTGAAGAGTTGCTCACAAAGCCAAAATCTGAAAATTTGAGGTTAATGAGTTATCTAAAGAAGGTAAATGAGATAGAAGGAAAAGAGAAGAAAGAAGCTTCATGGCTTCAAGCTAATCTTGAAGAAAGACTGAGAAATTCTCAAAAACACCTTATGTCTACACTTTACAAGATGAAGAGTTAGAGAGGGACCTGTCCTGCTTGAAAAAAGTGTTGAACAAGTCTCTCAAATGAACTACTTCCTCACTAATTCCTTCCAACTTTACTAGTCAAGATGTAAATGATGGTATAGGACTATACTATTAAGGGGAATTCCAACCTGCCGGGTAGTAAGGAAAAACTGTCAATAAGGATAGAAACCAGGCTGTCAATACTATGTGTACTCATTGTGGGAAGGATGGGCATACTACGAAAAGTTGCTAGAGCTGGATAAGAGCTATAATGAACAATTTCAAACATGATCAGTAGGAGAACACATGTATTAAGAGGTTTAAATCTCAAAAAAAGATGAGGAACAATTCTCTACCTAGTTGGGATAAAAAGAATGTGATCACACCATTATCCTCCTACTAGGAACTCAAACTTAAGTGGGTTGGGTTAATAAATCCTACTTGAGATCATGATTTTAGGTATGAGAAAAAGGGATTGCATTCTAAATGGTTTGTTGATAGTATGTGTTCTAGGCTCAATATTTGAAGATCTAACTAGACTCTCTTTCTCTCAAGACACTTCAAAGTAAAAGTGCCTCATTTCGACACAAGTTGATTTCAAGTGACCAGGTCCCTAGCAAATTCATCTAAGAAGAGGCTTCACCAGATTGAATAACATATGAATCAGTGTCTCTTCTAAAATTTATCTATGTCAAGGACACAAGTATCCATGACAAAGTAGGTGTATGCTAATCTAACTCAGTATCATACCTTTGCAGATATACACCCAAGGAAACAACTTTGGAAGGAATTGAAGTAAACTCAAGTAGAAATTCACTCAAAAAGGAAGAGGGACTTGATCCCATCTCTCAGGTGAATACCAAGATAATGTACCATGAATATTTATAAAATTGTTGTTTAAAAAGGCCACTTGTCCAATCCCATATGAACAAAAATTGTCAATTTAATGAAAAAGTGGAGTTACAACCATTGTGATTAGATGTATTTATTTAAAAAGGCACTCTTAAATGTCAAATAGTTATCTTTTTACTTATAAATTCAAATCTTCTTAGTTTATTTTCTTCCCAATTAACTCAAAACTTTGTCAAAACTGGTCCTTCTTGTTTTCTTCTCAAAAAAATCTCAAAATGTATGAAATTCCATCTTCTTCAAACCCTTGGAAAGAGTTGTCTTCTGATCATTCTCAAGAGACACGAAGTGCGTTACCTATCAGTTCTTCTAAAAAAACTCCTGATACCCTAAGTGAAATGACAACACCTAAGCACACATGCTTGCATACGGTGACTATCAAGTAGTGAAGTGGCCTAATTAAAGCCAAGTATTGATACCACAGTAACTTGGTTCGGCAATGATTCAATTACAGTTCATAGTTTAGATTCACTTGATTCAAGAGTAACCAAAAAAAGAGTTTGGAAATTGTAACTTGGAATTAAAGTAAATAATGCATAAATAAGAGTCTTGAAACAATCAATGGAGTAAATCCCAGGGTTAAAGCACTTTGAAAAATCACACTATGTTATTGAACTTCATTTGTTAACTTCCTTACCTTGGTTGTTGATCCGTACGGTTAATTGCATGATCATGGTCTCCCGACCTCTAACCATTTACCTAAGTTGGACATTAGAACTACATCTTTGAGTGGGGATGTAAAATCCAATTAAGTTCTTTAAGATATCATCCTAAGTATGAATAAAGTAAGGCCTCTAAGTGCATCTTTTTCCTAGACGCTAATTTGAACTCCTTATTTTATAAAAGAATAAAAATCATACTTTGCTCATCTCCATGTTCTATATCCCTATTCCCTCTTCTAAGATCAAAAGGTAGACAATTGATATATTTTCTGGGTAATCTATCCATTAAATAATTAAATCAAAGATGAACAAGCAACCAAATATGATAAGAAAATTGAATGAAATTAATTCAAAATAATAATAAACATGTTCTTGACTTTAACTCCGGAAAGGAGGTTTCTAGCTACTCATAGTCGTAATAATGATAAAAAAGGTGGAATACATGATATAATAAAAAAGAAAGCAAAAGAAATAATGAAAAACCTAAAAGTTGTAGTACAATAGCCTACATAATTGTTCAATATCATTCCAAGATGTCCAAGATTATTAAAAACATGTAAAATGATCTATTTATAGTATAATATGTAAACCCAAGCCGTGTAGGACAAGAATTCAACTTTTGGCCATGTTTGAAATTGCCAACACATCGCGTTGCATATTTAACCCATCTAGCCAACAAGAATGAATCATGTAATCATACCAACCAACCAAAGAATTGCTTTGGATAATCAAGTAAACTAACCAACGCGTCACCCCTATATTTCGTTGCTCAACTGGAAGTTGCTTCCACAAGTTTGGTTAAGTGTTGAACATTCTTGCTCTCATCCATGCCTTATAGTATTGTTTCCACTTGTATGTCCATCCTGTATATCATCGATATAAAGCCTTAATCAACTCACAAGTCTTACTACATAATCATGCACCACATATTAGAGATCATACAACATAGTATCCTCAACATTGAATCAAAAACACAAGCTAACACAAGGCTAGTTCTCATGATCTTGAACTTTATGCTCTGACTCTAGACTTAATCCAATTGAACTTTGAACATTAAAAATTAGTTGTTCCATATATAATTACATACAAAAACCATTTGGAACCCTTTTACACAATAGAATCTAATAAAACTAACTAGACACACACCTAGCTCAAGCAAGTAAAACTAGTTTTCTCGGTTGAACTCTAAATGACTCAATTAAGTACAAACTTATTTGGAAAACACTTTTAACCATTGTAATCACATCCTTGAACACTTGTATGCTTGTTTATATCATATCAACACATAAAAAGAACAAATTATCCTCAAAATAAGGATTAATAAGCTAGAATAGTAACACTAAAGTGCATAAATACACCCGACATCATGAAATAACTCCAGTCAAACCTCTATGCCCCAATGAATGTTCTATCCTAATAGATAACCTAAATAAAGGTTTTGGGTCTCCAATTGAATAAGAGATTCATCAAATTAAATGACCTCTTTTTTTAGAAAAACCAGAGTCTTCAAATACCCCTTAAATCCATATTCCCGCTAAAGATTTAAAAGTTACTAAAATTTTAGATAAGTTATAAGAACCTGGTTCACCTACCCTTTCTGAGTCAAACTCTATATTTGCTAATTTGATTGATGAAGAGATTCCAGTAAAGAAGTCTAATTCTCTCAGCAATATAGATTTGGTAGCTGGGAATTTACTCTTACGTGCTCATGACCCCATGGAAAGATCAGTTTGTGCAGAGGACCAAATAATAAAGGAAGAGGATAACTTGAAAAGGGATAGGGAATTCATACTACCTCTAAATGAGGAAAATGAAAATTATGAGGATGAACACCCTCTGATAATATTAAAGAAAAGGAGAAATTGATTGGTTCTGATATAGAAGTTACAAGATCATACTCCAATAGAGGGTTTGAGATGAAATTTCTAGTAACTGCAATGAAGAATAGTAATTCCTTTCCCACAAAAAGAAGAAAACTTAGGAAATCTACTGTATAGGAACAAAGAAATCTTAAAGTTGTGGAAATAGGGGAAAATGAGGGAAATAATTCTAATATTCTTATTGCCTCTAAGAAGAAAAGAATAGAAGTTCATGGTGATGAAAGGACCAAGTCCTTTAATCCAAAGTCTGGGAGTTATGGTGTGAGCAGAAAAAAGCACATAGCATAAAAAGAAAGAAAATCTCCGAGGGACCTCATCCCAAGAAGAGAAAAATTAATGAAAAAGAAGAGCCTAGAACAATCCCAAAAGAAGAAAAAAAGAAATATATGTCAAGAGAAAGAAGGATTCAAAGCCTAAACACACAAAAGGTGTTGTTAGAAAGGATGCTTGATCCCAAAATCTATGAGAAACCTAGGATGGTGGAACTAGTAGAATATGTCAGGCACAAAGGATAGCTGCATTTATTTAACGAAGAAGAATCGGTGGATTTTGAAAATAAAGTAAGAGAATTCTATTATTGAATATATTTCTCAAAAGATGGATTGAGTCTATCTACTTAGGTGCAAGGAAAATAAATAAGACTAGATAAAGAAACCTTAGGAGGAATTCTAGATGTACCTGTTATAGGTGTAAGGATAGTTGTGAGAAAACACCCTAAAACTGAATTCATGATTAAAGCCTCAAGAGTAGGTGGGACCTCAATAGCCACAGTAAAGAACAAAATTCTAAAGAGTGAGTTTCTGTTGGTTTTTGAATTTATTAACAAATGATGAGTGGTGATTTTACCACTCATTCGCACTAACTATTTGTACCCATTACCATGTTTTATAGAATTAAATAAGGTATAATCTTGATTTACTAATATTCACATTGTGTAGGTATATAGTTGGTTAGATAGAAAGATGTGGATTGGAGCTAAATAGGGATTAAATGGAAGCAAGGACATGCAGCTGAAGACATGGAGCAGTCAGCAACCTCAGTTACCATGATCGTGCACCCTAGGCCACGATCACAGTCAGTCAAGATGGTCATAGAAATACGATCACGGAGCAGAACTGCTGTCATGTTGACCACAATCTCAAACATCCTCACGCGATCGCGTCTAAGTGGGAATGTCGCCCAGGGTAGATTTGTAAATTCGAATGGCTGAATCCCAAAATCTTATATAGGCAAAAACTCTTTCTTCTTTGGGTATTGCTTACCTCATAGACATCTTTGAATTTGAAACAAGAACCCTAATTAGGCAAGATGTAACTAATTTTGGAGAATTAAATTCTTAGTGTGTTGTGAAAAATAAATTCTTTGGATAATAGTTATGGTAATCTTTTTTTAACTTTTTTCTTGAGTAGCTAAACAATTTAGTCTTGGAATTATGTTGAAATAAAGAGTATTCGTGTGTAGGTGTTGATGGGTTTACATGATTTTTAGTTTTTGATTATGGATTCCACAATTGCTTGATCTTAATAGTTAGAATTTATGGGTGAAAACCCCAAATCTCCCCATGGGTTTGATGGGTGAAAAATCCAAACTCTAGAAACCTGTCATCATCCTTGAAAGATGGATGAATATAAAGTTATGGGAGACCATAGTATCCTCGAAAGAGGGCTATAGGGTGACAAGGCAATGATGGAAAATCAGGCCTATGGTTTACTACCTTTTGCAATCTTAAAAATAAGTGTGATTAGAGTGTAAATCATGTCAAAGGCATCTTCCTGGAAATAGGGAAGCCCAATTGAGGTTTTGGGTGATTATTAATTGCACACTCATTAGGTTCTCGAATGAGCCAATGGGTGAAATCCTTGTGGTTTTGTTGAAAGGCTAACCACAAAGACTTTTGACCTAGCCTATATCTCATTCAACAAATAAGTTTCATGTTAGACTATCAACAACCTACACATGTTTTAGCTTTAGATAGATATAATCCCAAGATCTTCTCAAATATTATTTAAATCAAAATTTCTATATTAGTGTGTTGTTAACAAAATATTGGTAAAAACAAATTTCAAACTAATTCTACCACTTTAATTTACATGTTATATTTGTTAACATTCTGGGTAACCTTTTAGTAATTAGAACACCCATAGGATTTGAACTTTATATTTTGCTCCTTGTGGATTCGAACCCAACACGAGTTGGGTTATTCATAACAATCACCTCGCCCTTCTAACATGGAAGTGAGTTAAGAATTATCAAATTAGCATTGTTGTCGGGGATTGAAATATAGATTTCACTTGTGCGGTATGATTCTTACTTAAGAATACCCAGTGTAGTGTAATTTACTTTATTTGTTGTTTTTGGATCATTGTAGGTGATCAAAGTGTTGAAGGAACAATGAGTGACAACACGACTAATATAGGTCCCTTTGATGGTCTTCTTGGCGATGAGGGCCAATTAAATAAATTTGGCTAAACTAGTGCAATCCATATACCACCAACCCATGGGAATAGAGTCTTCCATATGACTAGCGTCATGCTAACACATGTTGCAAATGAAAGGGTTGTTCGGGGGTAAATCTTATGAGGACCTAAATGTCCAGTTGAAGAATTTTGTGGAAGTGTGTACGCCATTCAATATAGCACACATTAAGATCTTCTAATTATCACTAATGGGTGAGGCGGTTTATAGCTCCGTTCACTTCCATCTGGCTCAATTACATCTTGGGAAGAGCTTACCACTGTGTCTCTTGATAGATACTTCCCACCATCTAAATAACTTCCAAAGCGGGATGAGATTGTGAATTTTTGGCAAATAAATAGGGAGTCATTGTTTGAAGCATGGGAAAGGTTTAATTGAAAATTATTCCAATTCCCAAATTATGAGGTCCCGGAGAAGATGCTTCTTGAGATCTTCTATTGGGACCTTTATCAATTAAATAAAATGGTGATGGATAATACGGTGGATGGATATATAGTGAAGATACACTACCATGCGTCCTTTCTACTACTTCCATGGTTGATCATGAGTAAACAAAGCAGAATAAATAAAAAGAGGAGAACATGGAAAAAATGATAACCTAACTTGAACTCTTGGCAAAGCATGTTATGGTGCACCCGCAAAAATGGTAAATGTCTTAGCATTAAAATCTATGAAGATAATGAATAAGAAAAGAAGTTGGATGATAAAATTTGATATTTTGCTAACTACTCAGGGGGTCCCCACTTCGCCTATAAAAGGCAAGGTGGGAACCAAGGTTGGATGGATCGCGAGTGGGATAGAGATTAAAGAGATAGGAAGTATGATTATGACCGGTATGTTCCCCCTCATGATTGAGCTAAGACCAAGGAGTCAAGCGCTATAAGACTGAGGATGTGTTAGTAAGAATATTAAATAGAGTGGAAGGTATGTAAAAAATTGGTCCATGATTTGAAAGGTGAGTTATCTCAACTACCTCAAACCGTGGTGTCTCACTCCGTATCTTTCAAGAAATTGGAGACCCAAATTAGGTAAATCTCCACGTAATTAAATGCTAGGACTAAAGGTGGACTCCCTAGTGACACGATTGCTAATCTAAAGAATGATGCTCAAGCCCTAACAATTGTCAAAAGGAGTTGAAATAAACTTGATATGCCCTTCAAAGGAGACTTGAGTGAGAAGGTGCCCAAGGCTAAATCAAATGAGGTGTTACCTCAAAGTCGAGAAGAAAAATGATATGAAGGAGATCGAGGAAAGTGTCAAATGAGTCGTTGAGGTTAAAATGCCACAAAGTGAAGCGAGACCAACAATCCAAGTTCCTCTTCCATTCCCTCAATGATTTCATTAAAAAGAGAAAGGTGACAAATTAAGGAAGTTCATGGAAAAACTTAGCAATCTATCGATAAACATCCATTTCCTCAAGGCAATCCAAGAGATCTAGCTATATACTAAGTTAATCAAAATTTTGATGTCCAAAAAGAAACTTGCCAAAGGAGAAACCATTGATGTCACACATGGGTCTAGTTCAATCATGGATAGTAAGGTTACGGAAAATAAAGATGACCCCAGAGCATTCACCATTCCTCGCACAATTAGGATGCATGAGTTTGCAAGATCTCTACGTGACCTTGCTGCGAGCATTAACTTAATAACTTTTTTCATCTACAAGAAGCTTGGATTGGATGCTCCTACACCGACCTCTATGCGACTCTTAATGGCAGAACGGTCCATCAAAAGGCCGGTGGTAATTTTGTTTGATATCCTTGTTAAAGTAGACAAGTTTATACTTCTTATAGACTTTGAGGTATTGGATTGTGAAATGAACCAAGAGGTACCTATCATCCTTGGTCATATTTTATTAGCCACCGGATGAGCCATTATCTATTTAAATATGGGGAAATAAAGTTTAGGGTGTAAGAGGATGAGGTATCTTTCAAAATTTGCAAGACAAAGAAATAAACTGCGAAACTTTAAGGTGTGTCTATGGTAGATGTTGAGAGTGAGAAGGTGAACGGGGAGGGGATTTAGGACCCATCTTGAGTATAGAAGAAGGAGGACGTTTTGTCACGACAATAACTACGGTGCTAGGTGGGAGGAAACCCACAAATTCCATGAAAGCTTCCCTTATCCTTTTTGTTATGTTTTTGTAGCATAGATGTAAGCTCTTGGATAAGAATAACTCATTCATTTGTGGCACTATGGAGAGCATTGGATGATCTTAAAAAGGGGGAAATGTGCAAATTTGCATTGCAAATTGAACTGGTGAAAAATCTATAAGAACTGAGAAAAGAGATGAACAGTAGAAAATAGGGGAGCAGAAATACTCTTAGTTACCGTGATCACAGTCCCTAGAGCAATTGCGGTCACCCATGTGTTCGCGATTGTAGTGACCTACCTACGGTCGTGGTCACTTTAGCCATTTTAATTACTGATTTCCCCTATATCCCTCACACTTCTTTTCAAGTTTTAGTCTCTCATTGGACCAAATTCTGACCAAGTTTATGAGATATCCAATAGCACCCTCGTATTCTTCTTGAATCACAAATCTGGTAGGTGTCATGAATCTATGATTTTATGTTTTAAAATAGGCCTTAGAATACATGATTAGGAGAAGGCCTAAATTTTGATTGTTATGCTTCCATGTTGTCATGCTTGGTATTTGTATAGTGTTGACTGCTTGAGTAAGGTGTGAACACAAGTGGGGAAATCTTAAGTACCCAAAAATATGTAAAAAAATAGAGACAAATGAGATGTGCACACCAAGTGTTTTATACATTCCCTAAATGAACTTTCAATAATGATTTTTTGCATCTGAAAGGGAACATTCGAAAACCTATTAACATTGTTCAATTAGTCTTCATATGAATTCATGTTGCAGAGCATGCTAGTGGACTAAAAGTTTGGAATAGTTTTGAACATGAAAAGATGGTACAAAACTAACCTCAAGTATCGCGACTGTAGTCATGATCCGCAATTGTGACAATGTAGATACGGTCACTGCCCGCAATCACAGTAATCAAAACCAGTTTCCTACCATGCCAAAAATCTTGCACTTCTAATTTTTGGCCAAGAACCACCGAGCACCTATTCCAATGAGCTTTTAGTGAATAATATGACATAGTTTGCATGTTAAATTATTATTGATAGATATCATGTGTGCTTAGTTTTTTTCAGGATAATCTCATCAACAAGTATGATCACATCTGATTAATGGCACCTTAGTGCCACACTCTCCACTACAGTGATCTTTCGAGGAAAAAGCTGCTCTCAAAAAAAGGAATTTTCTTAGAGAATATGCCAAATAGGCTGCCAACATTTCATGACAAACTTAAAGCCACACGGTGGCGATGCTTTACTCTAGAGCCGTGCATTGCAAATGAACAATGGGTCTGTGAATTTTATGTCAATATCAGTGAAGTGTCTTTTTTGGACCCATTCAATGTGACTATTAATATTCAAGAAAAACTGATGAGATTTGGGATAGAGCAAATCAATGATATTTATGGGCTCCAACATGATGACATGGGCGAGTTCAAAGAAAAGGGGTGTAAACCAGAGAGTTAGTTGGTGTAACGACTATGTCTCAAAAAGAAAGTCTTTTGGGCAAAGACTAAAAGTAACATCTACATGAATGACCACTTCTGAGGCTTTGATATAGTTGCACATTATTTGTAGCTGAGTCTCTTCTTGTACCCATACGACAGAAGTCCCAGATCAGCGTGCTCAGATCACTGCTTGCATTCTAGATGGTATCCCTTTGCATGTTGTTCAGCTCGTTATCAATGAAATGGATTATTTCAAGAATCAAGGTGGTACACATCTCTTCTTCCCCTCTTTGATTACTAAGCTTTGTAGGAGAGCGGGGGTTGAAGAGTATGTTGGAGAAACATGGGTACGTTCTGGTGTCACCATCTATCCCTTGATAATTTAAGGAGAGGGCGCACTGAGAAAAAGTAGGAAGAGAATGATCGACTTGGGAAAGTCGGCATGTATTGAGCCTGAGTCTCATATGGAATCCACTGCATTACCTCTTCAGGATATTATAGTTGGCATTGCATTCATCAGGGATCTTGTGTCTATTTTGCCCTAGGTACCGTAAGAGTCCTTTACAACACATCATTCATATATGTCACGGGTTGACTATGGGAAGTACAAGGAGGACCACAATAATCAAGAAGCTATAATTTCCCCGCCAAGTGGTCCGACCTTGAGGAGAATGATGATAATATAAATTCAGAGAGTCATAGCAGCTCATGATGCGGTTTCAGGGAACCCCCTTTATCTCTTTTATTAGTGATTATTTATGTAGTAGGGACACTACTACCTTTTTGGTTGGGGTTTTCTTCGTATTCATTTTATTTAGATCTATATTATTGATATTCCTTCATATTTCTCTGCTCTTTTTGATGATTCTTATTTATTTTTGGATTATAATATTTGGTCACTCTGATGGTGCCCATATTTGTATGGAATAGTTATTTTGTTCATAGTTTGTTACTTTATTTTACCTCTATTTGATGAGCTTTTCCATATGATAGACTAAGTGACGGCATTCTTAAGGAGAAATCATTGTAATTGGGTTTTTATCCATAGATTGCAGGGGAAGTCTGAGTGCCCATGGAATCAAGGTCAATGCAAGGGAAGTCTGAGTACCTGTGGCATTGATGATTTTGGATCAAATTCATACCCATTGGAAAAGTGAGACAATAGCTTGGGTTGCTTCCTTGATTATCAAATTATGCATGGTGCGGATAAAAAGCAAAAAACCCCTCTATATTAATTTTTTTTGTAAAATTTGAGGGCATGGACGTAAGAAACCTTGTAACAAAACTTCTCCGCTTTTTATGACTTTAAAATTGACTTTAGAAAATTAGTTGGTACTCCATTTTTGTCTCGAGTGGGAGGAACAATTGAACCACTTTAACATGATTCGCATGCCATATGTGAGAGCTTATTTTTCTACGTCTCACGTGTACTTGTACCATCTAGAACATACCCCATTAGTCTCTCAAGTATAAATTTTGATTGTGCTCGGTTAGTATAATTATCATAGGACATCTTGTAACATTGGAAGCCCACTTTAGCCTAAATATACTACCAATACGTAGGAGTTACCCTTATTCACCCTATTTGAGCCTTTGGAATTTATGTTGGCAAACACATTACAAATAGTGACCTTTTTATTTCTCCCCTCTTAAACCCTATCCTCCGTGAACTTAATAATATAAATTGAGGCTAAAATCCTAAGTTGGGGGGTGGAAATTGAAAGAGTTATAGATGGGCCACGAATTCATAAGAAAGTGCTTTCGTGCTTAAGTAAATAAAGCAAATTGATTGGAAGGGAAAAAAGATCCATCAAAGGAAAGAAATGCATGAAATATTATGCTAAAAAGGAAAGAAAAAAGGTGAAAATAAAGTAGATAAAGTAAGAAAGGATTAGTAGGAAATAATGAAAGAAGAGAAGTTGCCCAATAGCAAAAGTGAAATGAGTGTGATGTACAAGTTCATGGAGGGTTTAGCCAAGTTATCCAAATTTGCTATCCTACCCTACCCTAAGCCTATATTATAACTTCAAAAAGTCCTTTGTGATTCCTAACCAAGTGTGGTCATTGTAGTGGCGATTGAAAATAAGGGATGCCTATGGCATGGTACTTGTCAGAATTAAGAATTTCTTGAGAGAGAGTGTGTGTTTGCACTTAAACTCCTTGTTGCATGATTGGTAACTAGGTGTGTGAAATTTTCTTTCTTGTAAAGACGCATGTAAACAAATTGAGGTGGGTAAATAGAAGGTGGTGGTTATCGCATGGTTGCTCCTTAAAGTCTATTGCATCCTCCATTATTCCATTTTACGTTGAGGGGCATTGTTGAAAGTTATTTTACCCATGAGTGAAGAGCTTTCTGTATTAGTAATCAAGTTGGAGTCATGATGATCATTGGGAAATAAAATATGGGCATACATGTGAAATTTTCTCATAGTAAAGGGTCGTTTTGCTTGAGTACAAGCAAGGGTTTAAGTTGTGGGGTTGACGAGTGGTGATTTTACCACTCATTTGTACTAACTATTTATACTCACTACCATGTTTTGTTGAATTAAATGAGATATAATTGTGATTTAATGCACTAATATCCACATTGTGCAGGTATATAGATTGTGAGATGGAAAGATATGTATTGGAGTTAAAAGGAATCAAATGAAAGCAATGAAGTCCAGCTAAAGACCTAGAGAAATCATCAACCTCAGTTATCACGAACATGGGCCATAGACCGTGGTCACGGTCAGTCAAGATGCTCATACAAATGCGATCGCAGAGCACAACCGCAATCGTTTTGGCCGCGATCGTGGCTAAGCGGGAACGTTGCCTAGGGCAATTTTGTAAATTCACATGGATGAATCCCAAACATTATGCAGGTAAAAACCCTTTCTTCTTTGGGCATTGCTTACCTCATAGACACCTTTGAATTTGAAACAAAAACCCTAATTGGGCAAGATTGTAACTAATTTTGGAGAATTAAATTCTTAGTGTGTTGTGAATAATGAATGCTTCAGATAATACTTACGGTATATCTTTCTTTACTTTATTCATGAGTAGCTAAGTAATTTAGTCTTAGGATTTTGTTGAACTTACGTGTATTCGTGTGTGGGTGTTGATGGTTTTGCATGATTCTTAGTTGTTGATTATGGACTCCACCATTGCTTGAGCTTAATAGTTGGAATTTGTGGGTAAAAACCCCAAATCTCTACATAGGTTTGATGGGTAAAAACTCCAAACCCAAGAAACCTTTTATCATCCTTGAAAGATGGATGAATATGAAGTTATGGGAGCCTATAGTATCCTAGAAAGAGGGCTATAGGGTGACAAGGCAATAATAGAAAATCAAGCCTATGGTTTTCTACCTTTTGCAATCTTAGAAATAAGTCAAGGTCATTTTCCTAGAAATAGGAATGCCCGATTAAGGTTTTAGGTGACTATTAATTATACACTCGTTAGGTTCTTCAAAGAGCCAATGGGGGAATCCTAGTGGTTTTGTTGAAAGGTTAACCATAAAGACTTTCGACCTATCCTATCTCTCACTCAACAACTAAGTTTCATGTTAAACTATCAACAACCTATACATGTTTTACCATTAGATAGACATAATCCCAAGATCTTCTCAAATCTTGCTTTAAATCAAAAGGGCTATATTAGTGTGTTGTTAACCAAAGATTGTTACAAATAAATTTCAAACCAATTCCCCCACTTTAATTTACATGTTGTGTTTGTTAGCATTCCGGGAAACCATTTAGTAATTAGAACACCCATAGGATTTGAACTTTATATTTTGCTCCTTGTCGATTCGACCCCAACGCGAGTTGGGTTATTGACAATGATATTTTCTAGCACTATTTGAGGATCATCCTACCAGCAAAACAAACTAAAATAATGCATCTGAAACTACAAAATTAATAGTTATCTTCGGAATGGCCTAGTGCCACTGAAGAACTAGCAACCAAAAATGCAAAGCTCAAGGGAATAATTACAGAGTTGACTGGTGAAGTCCAAAGAATAAATGCTGAAGTAAAAGCTCTCACTAAACATTTATTGGATGCTCATGTTGATGCAGCTGATAGAATGGACATGTTGCTAAAATCACTTTCCCCTAAACCCTCTTCTACCTGAATCTTGTTGTGTCAGTCTCTTGAGTCAATTTCTAGTTCTTATTCCTATTTTGATCTTTTTAAATAATTGCCTTATAAATTTTTGGTACATTGTACTGGTACTGATCTTACAGAATAATGAATGAATTTTTGCTTGAGTGCCTCATCCATTTCCTTTACTTTAAAGTTGTTCTTCATGTTAGTGTTGCCCTAGTTGCCATGAGTTAATTATCCTGTACTTATCTTTACTAATGGTTTACTGTTAATCCTTTTTAATGATGCCAAAATAGGGAATATTGACTTTACGGGTAAGGACCAAGCATGATGAGTGTGATGTGTAGGGACTAGGTCCCATCTGATGTGAATATGTGCTCAGGTGTTGTGCATGCTGATAGGGCGAAGTAAGTGATGTGCTAAGTGAATGATAAGGCACAGTGGAAGGGGGAATCAAATATTCTTAGAAGTTTTTGCTACAAATGAAAACAAGGGACCAGGTCCCTATGTTGCATGATGATGGAGGAAGCATGACAATTGGGGGGACATTAATCTTTGGGTGGTAATCACACTAATTCAATGTGATGAATGTGCACTAATGCTCAAAGCTGTATGGCTGGTTTGTCATCATCAAAAATAGGGAAAATTGCTATATGTAGTTTTGATGATGAGCAACTAACTGCAAGGGTTTAGATCCCTGGATGTGCAAGATACAGTACAATTGGCACACGTTGTCTGCATAGTTTTGTCCTCTTGTGTAACAAACTTGCAGGTGCTATTTTGTACTGATTAGGATAGCTGGTCTAATGATCTTTCAACCCTAATCATCACTCATCTATAAAAGGAAAGAGATGCCTCTTCATCAAATGGTTTTATACAAATTTAGCAAAAGAGAAAGAGGGGCGGGAAGAAAACCCATTTCAACACTGCTCAAGTTCTTAGCTATTTATATGAGCTTAAATTGAAATTGTTCTTGAGTGAGTACTGATTTGTAAACAAATTACTCATGTTATAAGAGTAGTGTTTTCTTTTGAGTGTGCCTAGGTAGAGTGACCTAAATTTGTGAGACTGATTAGAGTTACTCAATAGAGAGAGTCCTTGGTAGAGTTACCAAGATGAGTTTGTAGTAGAGCTATTACAAGCAAAAGAAACCTAGAGGTAGGTTTATTGAAGGCTATAATCAAGGGTTTGACTATAGTGGAAGCTGAGGTGCTTGTGAGGGCAAGCCATGGTTTTTCCCTTTCTGGGTTTCCATGTAAAAATCTTGTGTTTTTACTTTCCTGCACTGCCTTTGTTTTCCAGCACCTTATAGTTTCTTTACTATTCTATTGCCTGTGACTAAATTTAAGGGACTTAGTCCCTCACAGTGTGGTATAACCCCCAAGGGTTCCAACAACGGTACTAAGGGTCACCTTAGTCCCCGAATATCGCTAGAACAACCTCTAAAAGTGAGATGAGAAATGAGTACCATGATCAGATATGATGGAAACTAGAACACCATGCAACTTCACGATCTCCACAATGAATAACTTGGCATAATCCTCAGAAGAGAAATTTGTCCTCACTGACAATAAGTGAGCAGACTTAGTCATCCTATCCACAATGACTTAAATCGAATCAAATTGCTGGTAAGACCGATAACAAAATCCTTATTAATTATCTCTCATTTCCACAATGACAGCTCAATACTTAAGTCAACCCATCGAGCCTCAAGTGCTTTATTTTCACTTGCTGACACACCATGCACTTACCCATAAAATTGGTCTATACACTTATTATTATTCCACCAATAAATCACTTTAAAATCATGATACATTTTTGTCATACTAGGATAAATAGTATGTCGCGACTCATGAGCTTCATCCAAAATTGGTCCTTCCAATTAATTAACATTGGGAACACACAATCTGCCTTGGTACCTCAGGATACCATCACCACCAATCTCAAAACCCCGTCACTTTCTACCTACTTATATTATTCTTTATTTTTTGCATCAGAATAGGATCGAACACTTACTTCTTTTTTACTTCAGTATCAAGAGATGACATTTCCACTCCTTGAAAAATCACACACCATCTTCAGAATCTAAGACACAAACTCCTAGATTAACCAAACAGTGAATATCCTTCACCACATCCTTCTTCTCCTTATCAACATGAGGCAAGCTTCCCATGGAAAGCTTGCGAAGAGCATTAACAACCACGTTAGCTCTACCTGAATGATAGTGGAGCCTCATGTCTTAGTCTTTTAGTAACTCAAGCCACCTTCTTTCCCTGAAATTCAATTCTTTATAGGTGAACACGTAATGCAGTCTCTTATGATCTGAATAAATATCAACTTAGACCCTATATAAATCATGCTGCTAGATCTGTAATGCAAACACCACACCTGAAAATTCCAAATTGTGGGTAGGATAATTCTTCTCAAGAACTTTCAACTGCCTAAAAAGATAAAAAAAAAAAACCACCTTTCCATGCTTCATCAACATATAACCGAGCCCTACCTGGGATGCATCATAATAGACAACAAAATCAGTGCCCTCGGGTAGAGTCAAGATAGAGCCAAAGTCAACTTATCCTTTAGCTTCTCAAAACTACCCTCACAACCATTAGATCACAAGAATTTCACCTTCTTTTGAGTCAACTTAGTCAATGGGGCCGTAATAGAAGAGAAACTCTCCACAAACCTTCTATAGTAGCCGGCTAAACCCAAGAAGCTCCAAATATCAAATGGAGTCATGGTTCTAGGCCACTTCTTAACCATCACAACCTTTTGTGGATCCATCATGATCCCTTTAATAGAAACAACATGACCCAAGTAAGTCACAACATTCAACCAAAACTCATACTTAGAAAACTTTACATACAAACATCTGCAACACAAGGCAGAGGTGATCGACATGATCCATCTCACTCCATGACTACACCAATATATCATCAATGAAGACAATGAAAAACAAGTCCAATAATTGAAGGAAAACTCAATTGCTAAGACCTATAAACACAGGAGGGCGTTGGTCAAACAAAAGGACATCACCAAAAACTCAAAATGACCATACCGAGTTTGAAAAGTAGTCATAGGGATATCCTCTTCCCTAATCTTCAACTGATGGTACCCAAAGCAAAGATAGATCTTAGAAAAGAACATAGCACCCTGAAGCTGATCAAATATATCAACAATCCTTAAAAGTGGATACTTATTCTTCATGATTACTTTATTTAATTGGTCGTAATCAATACACATCAGAAGCGAACTATCTTTATTATGCACTAAAGGAATAGGAGCACCCCATGGAGACACACTAGGGTAGATAAAACCCTTGTTAAAAAGATCTTTTAACTATTCCTTGAGTTCCTTCATCTCTGTCAGATCCATTCTATAAGGAGGGATAGAAATATAATGAGTGTCCGGAAGAAGATCAATCCCAATATCAATATCCCTATCGAGAGGTACACCAGGAAGATCATTGGGGAACTCCTTAGAGAATTCACAGACCACAGGGACAGTCTGCAGAGAAGGACCTTCGCTCAAGAATCTTTAACATACACTAAGTAATAGAGACACTCTTTTGACACTATTTACCAAGCTCTAAGATATGAGATGAACTTTTCTTTAGGAGCTAGGGAACTATCTTTCCATTTGATTGCCGACTTAGTTGGTAAATTGAAACTAACCCTCTGGGTCTGACAATCAAAAGACATATAGCACGAATGGAACTAATCCATCCATAAATCATATCAAAAGTCTAACATGTCTAACTCTAGTAGATCCATCAAGGTCTCCCTACCGTAAAACGATATCATACAACCCCTATAAACCCTTCTAGCCACAATGGAATCAACACCAAGGTAAATATAAAAAAAATCTAGAATACACTCAGGATCAAAGACAAAATAAATAGTCATATAAGGGGTTACATAAGAAAGAGTAAACCCAAGATAAATTAGAAAATATGCATCAGGAGAAAAGAGTTTAATCATATGAGTAACAACATCAAGGGGTGCCTCAAAATCCTAGCAGGTGGAAAGAGCATACAGACGGTTCCGACCAGTGCTGGAGCTAGAAGCAAAAGTAGCACCCTTTGGTGCAGGAGTAGATAAAGTAGCAACAAGAATCTAATTTCCCCTAGAATCAAGCTTATAAGGACAATCCCTCTGCAGATGATCAGTTTGGCCATATTTAAAAGACTTATTCCTCACTTTTTAGCAAAAAACATGATGCACCTGGCCACAAAATCTACAAGGAGAATATGATGAAGCTGACTGATCCCCACTAGACTGCAACTAGGCTCCTAGTTCTCTAATCCCACTATCATAATATGAATGATGGTCCGTTGACAACTTTAAATAAGAAGCACTAGTCGTAGAGTAGGAACCAGATTTACCCCCACTTTTTCTTGGTCAACACTCTTCCATCTCTACCACTCTATTCTTGACCTCAACCCTAATCTAAATAGCAAAATTTCTTAGACTACGTTTCACTCATCTCTGCTTGCTTCTTCTTTACTTCCTCCATTTGTTGCATATATACCATAAGTCAAGAGATGTCCATATCCTTGTTCAACAAGGAAACCTTGCTCTCCAAAATCAACTCAAGGGATAACCCCAAGGAAAACTCCCTCATTCTATCCCTCGTACTGACACTAATTCAGGAGCGTAATGTAATAGTTTATCAAACTTCAAGGCATACTCCTTACGGGACATCTTGCCTATCTTCAAATTTAAGAACTACTCGAATTTTGCGTCTCTCACCTCTTGAGAAAAAAATGGTCAAGGAAAGCATTAGAAAAATTATCCAACAAAAGGAACTTAGCACATCATTCTTACACTAGTCCTAATCCTCATACCATTGGTATACTACATCCTTCAATTCATAAGCTACCAACTTTACACCCTCTACGTCAGTAGGTTGGATCACATGGAAGATCTTTCCATCTCATTTATAAGGTTTTGAGGATCTTTCTTAGCTCTAGAACCAGTGAAAATAGGAAGGCTCAACCTCATAAATTGTCCAAACCTAGTGGCCTCAGAGGATGAAGTAATATAAGAAACCCGCTCAGTTTGGGAGACCACCAAATAGGTAAACAAATGAATCGACTAGCGAAACTTAGTATTAGACATATCAACTTAAGGTTCTTGAGGAGAGATGGGGGAATCAGTGGAGCTCCCTCAGGGCAATCAAAAGCAGCAACCCTCGATCGGGTCTAGACTACTGGGTAGGATGAATATCAATAAAGTGTTAGGACATGCCCCCATCTATATCTAAAATAAATCTAATCAATCTGAGATATAAGAGTCCAAAATATGAAATTTATACTTCTGATGTATGGAAGCTCACTCCTTCAATGCCAACTCATGAGCTAATCTTAAATCCTAATCACTGAGCAGAAGGAGTAGAAGTATGACCAATTCCTGCATTGGGTAGGGATACAGTGTTCGAAAACAGTTAGCGGTTGGAGTGCTGGAATAAACCTCAAGGATAAGGATAACATAATGACATGGTCAATAGTTCAACATCTTTTAAAACCAATGCATATAATCAAATGCATAAACATATATATTACATGTTGAGATAGGGAACAAGGCTTAACACGTGCTTTAAAACTTTAGCCTAGATTTTGTAGCTCAACCATCATAACCTGTACCCAAGGGTTATATGGGCCCCAACTCTCACCACTAGTCGGGCCTCAGTACAGTAGTCGTACGAATCGGAGAATAATATCATATATATGCACGGGGGACTCGAACCTCCCAATTATATACCAAGGTAACTTAAGAACCTGATCATGTGATAATTTACGGGAAACTCAAACCACCCAAATCATGTAATAATAATGAGGGGGACTCGAATCTTCCTGGTTACTTTGACCCCCATGTTGGCAAACGCGGTTTTTTATATCAGTCACTAGGACCTCCACTTTAATAATTTAGCTACACAACCTCTATTAAAGCCTAATTAAAATATTTATCACACAATCTCATTCATTGAACTACAATACATATTTACAAATACATTATTGGTATCGTCATACCAGTTACACTTGCAATGCCCAAAATAATTATCACATTTGGTGAAATTTATGACCCCTCTTTGGCTAAATTTTATAAATTCCCATATTTATCATAATTAAAAACTAATTTCACAGTATGGGGTTAGGGTCATAACCACTTTAAAAGTTATAAGTTTGGAAAAATCATAATTCTCTAGTTCATTCACCATACCCATGCACCTACATGTTCAAAAACATAGTTAAAAAATGAAAAATCATATGTAAATCATAATAAAACATTGTTCAACAACAAGCATTCAAAACCCTCAACCCTTGTTATAAAACTAACATAAATACCTCATGAACAATACTTAAACATGTGCTTTCAACAATTAATAATGAGAAAAGAGTAACATGCCTTAAAAACTAAGAAATTTGAATAAAATTCGACCCTTGAGCCCTTAGATGACCAACTTGATGAAACCCTAGCTTGACTTGATTTAGGGAATTTAGAGAGCCATTTGAAGGGTTTCAAAAATTACATAGATTTGTTTTCTGAATGCTAATGACACCCTAAAGGGATTATAAGACGTGGGTTCCAATTTAGGTAATAGGGTAAATGTCTAGAATGCCCTTAAATTTAAAGCTAAAAAAGTGTTTCCATTGACTACGGGTCAACCATTGACTCTTATCCACTTCTTATGACTCATCTTCATGAGTCGTAACCAAGAAAGTCTC
Organism: Capsicum baccatum var. pendulum; assembly: GCA_030864225.1. Classification (NCBI taxonomy): domain Eukaryota; kingdom Viridiplantae; phylum Streptophyta; class Magnoliopsida; order Solanales; family Solanaceae; genus Capsicum; species Capsicum baccatum. Next base: position 219,800,519 of record CM061552.1, on the reverse strand, counting down.
TATGACCCCCATACACTATTGACCCTATGGCTCAACTGGTACCACTCATAAAGAGACCCTACCATACTTAGGGTCTAGTTGTAGTAAACACAAAACCCTATTAGGTATATATTGGACATCTTACGATTTGCACCCAACAAGTCATAACAAGTCCTTATGGCTCACGGTGAGCCACTCATACTCAGAGTAGAACTTAGCCACTTAATTTTTATTTTGGTTATGATTGGGTCTATGGGAACTATCATGACTCTCAACGACTTGTACCCCCAAGTTATACCTAAGACAGTAACTCAATCACCCTATTACTAGGGCGACCTGACCTATCAAGACATATTACGACTCATCAGGTGAGTCATTGCTAGGGTAAAAAGCTTAGAACTTAAAATAATTTTGAGGTCCAAAAAACCTGGGGTGTTACATAGGGTGACTATTTCATAGAATGATTGATAGAACCGATATTTCATAAAAGAGTTTTTCAAAGAGACTTTTCTTTCTATCGACATTCTTTCCCATTTAATACTCTTTCTTCTTTAGCATGAGATTTTTGTTAATCTTTCTATAGTGTATATAAAGGGTTATAAATTAAGATAACTGAAGTGTAAACAAACTAGGATAGAATGTCATGATGGTTTTTCAATGTGTAACTGACTATCAAGTATAGGACTAAATACTAGGATTAAATAGTGAGAAATTGATATGAACAGGTTGTATTCTAGGATTCGGGGGAGAGGACTCCATAATATTTGAAGGGCTATGAACTTAATTTACCAGGCAAAGGGTATATTATGAATGGAAAATAAATATGGACATTGTTAAAAGAGAATATGCTTGTATGATATAATTAGATGGACCATGTGGTTAGGATGAACTATTATGTCTTAGGATCTCAATGAACTAGTGTTTATTTGATTTTACTTGAGTAGCTATGATTCTTTGTAGTATAAAAGAATCGGTGTTACTACCATATTTTCTACTAAACATAAGGCTAGAACTTTGTAGGGCTACAGAGTGTGGAAGCGTGATAAATTCAACCAAAGATTCCGAGAAATTAATAAAAACAGTAAAATTGACACCAAGGTTTTAGGTGGAAAAACCCTCTTTAAATAGAGGTAAAAAACCACCGGCGAGAGAGCCAAAGATTCCACTAATATTGACGAGAGTACAAAATATTTTCTTGGGACTAACAAGACAAAATAGCCCCTTACAAATTCTCTACGAGTATAGAAATACTCAACCAAGAAGTAGAGAAAGAAGAAAATATAAAGGAGAGATTGGCTATTGAAATGTTGTGTGGGTGTCTTTTGCAAATGAAGTAGCATTGGCTTTTATAGCCAAATCTGGCTCTCAAAAGTCTTGCCTTCATATATGAATGCAGCCACTGATGTTGAAAACACAAAGTCACAAATGTCTTCATCATCCACAATTGTTGAAATATGAGCAGCAGTTGTTGACAAAAGGAGAGCAACAATTGTTGACCAACAAATCTCCACCTTGATCTCCTTTTGACCGGAAATACTCTCTCGCCATGAAAACCTGTTAACAATGAATAATACCAGATAATTCCAAGCAATGATCGAACTTAGCGGCTGGAAGTGGTTTGGTTAACATATCTGCAGGATTTTCAGTTGTATGGATTTTTTCCACAGTAATTTCTCCTGCATCAACAATATCTCGGATAAAGTGGCGTTTAATATCAATATGCTTGGTCTTTGAGTGATGCTTGTTATTCCTGGCCAAGTGGACAGCACTCTGACTGTCGCAGAACATAACAAGAATGTGTTGTTGTAAACCAAGTTCAGCAACCAAGCCTCGGAGCCAAATAGCCTCTTTCACTCCTTCAGTAGCAGCAATATATTCTGCTTCAGTGGTGGACAAAGCCGCAATGGCTTGAAGTGATGAATACCAACTGATAGCAGAGCCGCAGAGTGTAAAGATATAGGCTGAAAGTGATCTTCTCCGATCTAAATCACCACCGTAGTCGGCGTCAACATAACCAACTACGCCTCCTGGATCAGACTTTTGTCTATCAAATACCAAACCAATATCAGGAGAACCCTTCAAGTAACGAAGGATCCATTTGACAGATTCCCAATGCTGTTTTCCTGGGTTGTGCATGAATATGCTAACAACACTAACCGCATAAGCCAAATCAGGCCTAGTACATACCATAGCGTACATAAGGCTTCCGACTGCATTAAAATACGGGACATGTGACATGCGCCTTTGTTCCTCTTCTGATTGTGGACACTGATCTGATGACAACTTAAAGTGGGCAGCAAGTGGAGTATTAACAGCTTTGCAATCTCGCATTCCAAATCTGTCAAGCATCTTCATTACATACCTTTTCTGTGACAGAAAAAGTTTTCCAGCTTGACGATCTCTGTTAATCTCCATTCCAAGAATCTTCTTGGCAGGACCTAGATCTTTCATATCAAATTCACTGTTGAGCTGCACCTTTAACTTGTCAACAATAGTTTTATCTCTTGCAGCAATTAACATATCATCAACATATAACAGGAAGTATACTAGTGATCCATCAGATATTTTTTGAAAATAGACGCAGTTATCATAACTACTTCTAGAATAGCCATGTCCGGTCATGAAGGAATCAAACCTTTTATACCATTGTCTTGGTGATTGCTTCAAACCATAAAGAGATTTCTTCAGACGACATACATGGTTCTCCTTTCCAGGAACAACGAACCCCTCTGGCTGCTGGATATAAATTTCTTCCTCAAGGTTACCATGAAGAAAAGCAGTTTTCACATCTAACTGTTCCAGCTCCAAATCATACAAGGCAACTAGAGCAAGTAATACACGAATTAAAGAATGACGAACAACGGGAGAAAATACTTCATTAAAGTCAATACCTTCCTGTTGATCAAAACCTCTTACTACGAATCTTGCTTTGTACCTTGCATTTTCAACACCGGGGATGCCTTCTTTTCTCTTAAAAATCCATTTGCAACTAATCACTCGCTTGTCTTCCGGTAACATCACCAAATCCCATGTTTCATTTTTTAGAAGACTCTCGACTTCTTCTTGCATAGCAGCAGTCCACTTTGCTGAGTCATCACCAGAGATAGCTTCAGAATAATTCTTGGGTTCACCATCTTCACCCATATCTTGTGCAACAGTCAATGCATAAGTAATGTTGGCAGATTCTGTGATCAGTCTTTGAGTCGATTTTTTTGGCCTTTGTTGTGGAAGTTCTTGAGCCATAGACCATGGTTGTGGTAAACCTCGAAGTTGAGGTGGATGTTGTCGTGGACTCATTTGTTCAGCAGTGACTTCATCTTCTTGAGTGGTGGAAGAATTAGGGATATTTGCTTCCAAAATAGGAGCTTCAGTCTCAAACTCCACCTTCTCTCGAACATCCTCCTGATCACCTGTATCAGTGGAGGAAACAACAGTATCTTTTCCAGAAGATAGCATACCATTTTCATTAAAGGTTACATTCCGACTATGAAATATTTTACGAGATTCAGGGTCATACAAACGATAGCCTTTAACCCCTAGGCCATAACCTAAAAATAGTAAAATTGACACCAAGGTTTTAGGTGGAAAAACCCTCTTTAAATAGAGGTAAAAAACTACCGGCGAGAGAGCCAAAGATTCCACTAATATTGACGAGAGTACAAAATATTTTCTCGGGACTAACAAGACAAAATAGCCCCTTACAAATTCTCTACGAGTATATAAATACTCAACCAAGAAGTAGAGAAAGAAGAAAATATAAAGGAGAGATTGGCTATTGAAATGTTGTGTGGGTGTCTTTTGCAAATGAAGTAGCATTGGCTTTTATAGCCAAATCTGGACCTCAAAAGTCTTGCCTTCATATATGAATGCAGCCACTGATGTTGAAAACACAATGTCACAAATGTCTTCATCATCCATAATTGTTGAAATATGAGCAGCAGTTGTTGACAAAAGGAGAGCAACAATTGTTGACCAACAAACTTTAAACAATTATTGTGGTGGAAAAATGATAATTTGAGGGTGATAATACAAGTTATGAGGTTTGATCGAGTAGGTTTGACATAAAGTAAGTAATAACTTAATTCAATAACTTATGATTTGTGTGAAGGTATAAGCGTAATATATATTTTCTATAGATGAATAGTGAATTGAGGCTAAGACATTCGATAAAGATGAAATCATAAAATTATAACAAAGATGTTTGCCCGGTGAGATATATTGTTTCATGAGATCCTAAGCTTCTAAATACTATGATGTGCCTAATTTAGTTCCTTGAGTAGAAAAAACTAGAGAAATTCTAGGTATATATTTTTATGGTGTCCCTATCAGCCGATTTAAGAGAATTATAGAAATACGATGGTGAGTCCTTTAATATAGTTCTAGATTCAATTGAATTGGGTTAACTATTGTTGCATAAACTCTTGAATCCTATCTTTAAATTGCCATGTCTTCATATTCTCTTATGTGGCTTTCTTTGGGGATCCCTTCTAGTTGAAGAAGAACATGGTAGTGGATTTTTGTCCATTGTTTCTCTTAGCTTGGTAGTCAATGATAGGTGTAATCTCCTGATCAAGCGAGTGGTGACGTAATTAACACCCAGTTTGACTAACCTTGACTGGGATCATCTTTTTCTTTATGGTATGACTTGAGCACACTAGTATGGAAGGTGGGATAAACCTTAATATAAGGTAGTAACTCTAACTTATATAATATTTGGATCACCTTGGCAAAGATACTAAATAGACCTACATACTTTCTTACTAGGTTTAGGTGCACGCCTTGTATTTTATTAAGATGCCATGGATTAAACTATGCAAAAATCATGTCCACAACCTCTAATTTATGGGTCCACATTTAAGGTTAGCACACAGCTTCATCATTTTTACTACCTTGTCTAGGACTTAGAAATTTTAAGTTATTCTTTAAACTCCTTGGCAATATGATATGCCCCTAAATTTTGGCCCTTGAATATGGCCGATAATGAATGTAAACTTTGTAGTTGTTGTACTATGCTTAACTCAAATGGTGTTCACTTGGTAGACTCGCTCTAGTGTAAGTTATGTAACAATTAGGCTATTTCTAAGAGTTTTTCCTAATCCTTCTGATGTAAACTCACAAAGTATCTCAAGTAGCACACTAACAAGGCATTGACCTATTCTATTTATCAATCCACCTAATAACTACTGAATAAATGCAATTTAGTGGGAAGAATATCAAACAACTCTCTCCAAAAGTTTGCTACAAAATATGGGTCTTGATCTCTGATGATGTGTCTTGGCAAGCCCCAATACTTTGCCACATTCTTAAAGACTACTTTAGAAGCCTCTTTTGTGGTGCAACCTACTGTATTGGGCATGAATCTAGCATACTTTGAAAATCTATCCACCACAACCATGATTGTCCCACATCCATCATACCTTGTTGAGCAGGTGATAAAGTCCATAGTCATGCTCTCCTATTGATACTCCACAAGATATAATGGGTCAAATATTCTCCTGGGTTTCTACTACTCCACCGTATCTTGTTGGAACACAAAATAAGTCCACACATAACATTCAATATCATCACACATGTATAGTTAATAATAGATTGACTCAATCAAGGCCCTTGTGTAATATAGTCTTAGGTTCCCAACCCATAATTGGTCATAACTTTACTTAATGATTTATCGCCTAATGTTTCCAAACTTAGGCATATAAACCCTATAACCTGCGATAAGCAGTAGTCTATTTTCCACCCAAAAGTGTCTTTTCTTGCCTGGGGAGACTAATTATATGAGTTGTTTTTCCTCTGGGTCATGTTTCATGTTATCCTTTATAGCATCTCAAATATTTGGTTCACGTGATATTATCCTACTCAAAACATCAACCATAATGTGGCCTTTTCTTGTCTTGTACTCTTAACATATAATCAAAATCTACTATGAAATCTTACCACTTATCTCAGTTTGGTGTAAGCTTATTTTGTGACTAAAAATAGCTAGTGGCAATATTATCTATATTGACCATGAACTTTGACACAAGAAAATATTGTCTCCACGTGTGTAGAATATGCACTATGATTGTCATATCTTTCTCTTGTACAACATATCATTAGTTTTGCTCATTCAACTTGTGGCTCTCAAATGCAATAGGTGTCTATCTTGAATCAATATTCATTCAAGGAAAAAGTTATAACTATCAATGTGTACTTCAAATGTCTTGTTAAATCAGGCTAGAAAATCAAGATTGGCTCTTCTATCAAGACGATCTTAAGATCATCAAATGCCTTTTGACAATGCTTACTTTAAATGCATGAATTCTTTTTATCCAATAACTAGGTTAGTAAGGCTGAATTAGTAGAGTGCATTAATGAACCTGCAATAATAGATGGCAAGTCTAAGAAAATATCTAAGTAATCCACCTTTGTAGGTTCCTTCTACTCTTAAATAGCCTATACTTTGGCCTCATCCATGCATACATCCTTGGTATAAATGACCCAGCAAGGTACGTCATGTTGGGAAAACTCACACTTCTCCAATTTGATGTAAGACTTATTTTTTTGAAAGACTTGGAGCTCCTTTTTCAAGTTCTCTATATGCTCCTAAAAGGTATATTTATAGGTAACTATGTAGTCTAGGTACACTACCACAAACTTGTCTAGGTAGCATGTGCATTGGATAAGAAAAAAATAATCACCAGCTCCTCATAGGCTCTATATCTCATTATGCATAGTATTTTGGATCATCCTTTTTTACTTTGTACACTTGGTATTAACCCTTTTGAAGATCCACAATGATAAAGTACTTGTCTTGTACAATGCTATCAAATAAGTTAACAATAAGTGGGGTAGGATATTTTTTTTTACCATCACTTTCATGAGCGCTTAATAGTCTATGAATGAGTGAAATTACCCATTCTTCTTCTTTTGAAACAAGACTGGCACTCCATAGAGTGCTTCAAACAAGCGGATATGACTAACTTTAAACTCCTTTAATACTTTATTATCTCCTCCAACCCAGGTATATCCATGTGGTATGGAGCATATGAAAGTGGCTTAGTTTTATGCTTAAAATCTATCTTATGATCCACTTCATGCCTTGGAGGCAAGTGCCTTAGTAGTTCCTCAGGAATTATGCCTTGTTCACCTCAAGCGCCTTTTATATCCAAAGTGACAATGCATTTTTGCATCATTATCTTTACCCAAGCTTGAAATAGTGGCTAGGAATATCAACTCCTCTTTTTAAGGCCTTCACAAGTTGCATGATTGATATTTGTGCTTGCCCTTCAATTTCTAGAACTTTAAACATAGGCACCATATAATATCCTTTGCGCTCTGCAAGAAAAAGTTTTTGGGGGTAGGGATTGTTCATAGTATGAGACTTTTGGATGAACACTTGCCAAAAATTATGTCAAATATATCTATATGAGTGAGGGTGAAGTTGATTTTACCTTTGCACTTGCCCAACATGATGCTTACTCCATTAGAAACTCCTTATAAAAGAGTTAGTAGTGCATTGACTATCTTAAGAAAGATATTTCTTGGATTTAAACTCAATATCAACTTTGTTTCTACTACATTGGTCATGATGTTAGCCTCTGCACCTAAGTTGACCATAGCATGGTGATATCCACATAAAATGTGTTGTATTCTTCTAGTTTCATTGATTAATTTGTAACAGCTTGTCCAATCATGTACAGTTGTGTCATGCCTTAACTGTGTCCTTGTTCTAGTGTATCTTTATCATTTTATTCACGTAATATAGCATCAAGGGTCTTTATTAAAAGGAACCTTGCATAGCCATGTTACCCATTCCGTATAAACAAATCGTCTTCCTTTGTGGTATGAGCCTTCCTCTCAGCATATCTTTAGCATCCAAACTCTTTGCCATTGAACTTATTGGTGTCATAGTTATTAAGGTGCGGTTTTTTCTCCTTTCTTCTACCATGATCTCTTCTATCTTTGACATGAAAAATCCTCCTCTTCTTTCCTTTACCTTTGTCATGTTTGTCATGCCTAAATTCCATCAAAGCTTCAGCTTGTACAATGGCTTAAAACTTAGTACTAACGTGTTGTCATCCCAACTCAATCTTAGCCTAATTCTGTCTCCCATTCGTGAAGTGAAACAACATATTTTCATATATGAGGTTGGAAATCTGAAGTGTGAGAGTGGTTAACTCATTTTCATATTCATGTATATACATATGTTGTCGATATATTTCAAATCTTAAAACCTGCACTTTGCCTCACAGATGGAATAATTGGGAAAGAAATCCCTTTTAAACTCAACTCAAAGTTACTCCACTTTATTAATGGTGCAAATTCCCTTCTCTATCTTTGACTCCTTACGTTTCCACCATAGACCGCCCTGTCATGTCAAGCCTTGCAATACACTTTATTTTAGGCATGATGATTTTGGACACTGCCTCTTAGTCTTCATCTTTAGTCTTAGAGGCCAAAGTTGAGCAGGATACTATAGGATTACTTAGGGTAGGTTTGTACAATAGTTAATCAATATTCTTATGATTTTATTCCTTTTTTTATACTTTCCCCCAATATCTTCTTGACATTGGTGGTGCTAGCAGCGGTACTGTCTTTCTTTCTTACTACTCCTATAATATCAATCATTGTTTTTGATAGCACATTAGCATTGATTTAAATTTCCATTAAACTGATATGCCCAAACTACAACTCCCTTAAAAGAGTGTAAGGTATTCACTGACAAATATATAACCCAACAAAGGCTAGGGTCGAACCTACAGGGAATAAGGTGCTACTGAAGTCATATGCAGATTAGTCGACTTTTATTCCAAAGTTTCCATAGAATAGGGTGTTTATATAATATCAATTGAGTAACTTAAGTTTGTTCAAATACAAATATCTTGTTTGTAATTCGTTAACAGTCAAAAATGAGTAAACTAGGATTATGTTCTCCTTGGTGTTTAGTCACTTTTAGAATTTAGGGTAAATAAGTTCATACACAAACCTATGATTATAGGAAAATTTGAGATTAAATTTCCATCTAAGCATTTACCAATCTTCAAAGATGGTTTTCATTTTAATTTTTCACAAACTTAAAGTGACGATTTGGTAATTCAACATACACCCTAAGAAATTAATCTGATTAAGGCATTAATCTATATTTAGAAGTTGAAAATTCTAAATTCTTGTCACCACTAATATCTTTCCTAATATTAACTTATTTATCCAAGAAAATCATGTGTTAGGGAATGTTCTCAAGTTTGCAACCAAAAAAACCTATTAAAATAAAGTGAAAATGATATAATCACAAATTTAGAACAAACTTAACAACCCAAAATCTAGAAGTGAAATTTCAACAAGGAACTCATAACCCTAATTATGGAGTTTGAGCCACTCTTGATTAGAAAACAGATGCAAAATCTTAATTTCATAAATTAAAAGTTGAACCTTACAATGAAGAAATACAAGATTTAAAAAACCAAATTCAAACAAGAGCAATATGTTTTTTAGCTCCAAACTTATTTCTTGGCTCTCCTTCGGTTACAAAGTTCAAAATCAAGTCAAAAAATGCCTATTCTAACCCTAATATGGTTATTTATAGGCTACAGTAAAGTTATGATTTAAATTTCAAAATTGGGCTACCATGTCGTAGTTGATGACTCATTCAACAGTTCATCCATTGAACTGTCATATCTATCTAGAATTAATTTGATCTAAAATGAGATCGGAAGCTTCAGCAATAGACCATCACTAGTCTGATGGTCCTTTGCCCCTCTCATTGCCTGCCTCACAATTCCCATCAATTCTGTTTAGCCGGGATGGCCAGGGTGATAGTCCATCGTAGCCCCAATGGTTTGTCAGTTGAACCGTCACCCAATTTTAGAATTTCACTTATAAAGTTTTGTGTTGGCATATGGTGCAATGGTCTGTTAGGGAACTGCCAGCCCATCAATATCACCGTCATTGACCTCTTTCGTTTAAAATTCAAATTTCCCATGCCTTTGACGTTGATTCCAAATAATAAGCCCAAAACACATTAAATAACACTAGCAGTTGCGAGATATGTAATTATCCTTTCCGAAAGATGAAAAATATACCATCATGAGCTAGTACATCAATACCCTCAATTTAGGATGATTGCTTGTCCTCAAGTAATCTAAGGCACTATCGTTAATGCATCTGGATCACGGAAGAATGAGCAACTGTCGGTACTATTAAGGACTCACACTTAAATATGTACATAAGTTTTGTAATTCTAACTCGTAGGGATCTACACTCGACATTACACTTTTGATAAGCCTCATAAATTCATATAAGACACCTAGTTTGAAAATAAATAATCACAAGTAATATTTAATTGCTCTCATATCAAAAAAGTTCTTTTCACACTGATTCATTTAATTCAAGGACTGTTATTCAAATTTCCCACTCACATAATAAACTTCAAACAATGTATAGACAAAACCATAAGATTTCCATTATCATTCTACCAAGTATTATAGTTAGTTGGCAAGGATCACTACAGGACTTAATTAGGCTTGTGATGAAGGCTTGGGTACAGGTTAGGTTTCATTTAAAAATGACTTAGACCTCTTTTCCATTGTTCCCACTTATTTACTTAAATTTTCATCTAAGGCCTCCCTCTTCTTATCCCATCTTCCACACTTTCTCTTTTTTTATTCACTCTTGTTAATTTTTTTAACAATATCCACCCTTAAATTAAGCTATTGCCTAGGTTTAGGTGCACAATATCCATAGAGGGACTAGGGCCAAACTAAAATTCTAACACTAAGAATTATCATCAAACCATCCTTCACTCATTATATTTCTCTGTAGCAGTCATTCTCAACTAGGAAATTTGCCTGAGTTGAAGTGTATGATGTCCAAGATGGGGCCAGGGAAAAAATAATGATTTAAAAATAAAGAAAGAAAGGTTAAAAATATCTAATAAAAAGGTTTCCAGATCAAAAAGGGGATCAAGGGGATGTACATATAATTACATATTAGGTCAGGCTTTTAAGGCTAAGTAGACTCATTTAAAACACGGCCAGTGATCCTATCATATTCAACAAACTATCACTTAATAAAATGAACATGGTAAGTTCTAGTTGCATACATAAAGTAAGAACTTACACAAAAATCCTCACACATACATTGTAGTGCAATGATACTCATGCCACTAATTTTCAGATTTATACTTAGATTAAGCATGCTTTACTTTACCTTGAGATTCTAATGCCAAGTACAAATCCACAATAGTTAATCATTAAAAACTATGTACATGAACAAAAAATTTTAGGGTCCTTATTTAACAACATCTCAACCAACAACTTTTCATTTATTCATTTTGTTTATATGAACTTGATATATACAATCACAATACAAAAATAAATAACAAAAACACAAGAAACATAAAAGTAACATCCTAGACATGCTAGTTCTCCTAAATAGCACACGAGGAAAATATGTGTAGGGAACAAAAACCCTCGTGGAGGCAGACACCCTAACAAGTTCTACAAGTACAAGTACCCACCCCTACTAAAAGAAAATGTGTTGTCTTAAATGCATAAATAATAAATTAAAAGGGATGAAATGCTTGAAAATCCCTTAGGCTTATGAGTTTGGCGAGTCATGGGAGGCCTCACTGGCCTCAATAGCAACAATAATGACCCCAATGGTGGCCAAGGTACTCAAACACCAAATTCTTTAGAAGATGGAATAGGTACTGATAACACCGGTGGTCTATGTCCACTTCCATATCTAAGCTAGTTGACACACTAGTAGCCTTATCTGTAACCTTTTTCTTTCTTGCTTCCTTATTTTTCTTCAATTGTTTTAATATTTTCTGAAGCGCTCTTTCTTCAATAATCTCATCCTAGTGCCTTCTCTTTATTGATGTCCTCTTTTTTCTACCTTTACTAATTGCGTTGCCTTTATCTTTCAATGGTTTGCCTATCAAATCAATAATATCATCCTCTTTATCTACCTCCAAAAACCTCAGATCAAGCACGTCTTTTCTTTTTAGTTTTGCTATATAGCTTTTTGTGCTTGATTCAACTCTATGGTAAACCTAGCTAGATTTGGAACTAATAATTCTCACAACTTATTGTTCACCCACTTATCCATACCATATATCCTAGGATGGATGTTTTTATATGGCTTCTAATCTTTATTTATGACTCTATCCATAAATAGCTTAGCCTCTTTTGCCTATACATTGAACTGTCATTCAAACTTCTTTGAGCCTTGACCATTTTCATAAAATTCTCTAGGGTTAACCTGTACTCCAAATAGATTAGCGATATAGATATTTTATCCATAGTCTCGATAGTAAGAGGTGTAGGTATCAACCCTAATACTGCAAAAGTGCCATATTGAACAATAGTAATAAGTGGTAATGACATACTTAAAAGGGAATCTGATTCCTCTAGAGTGGTTTGAAATTATGGTTCAAACATTAGAGGTCTGTTCAATCTTATCTCAATCCTAGTTTCATGTCTCGTCTTCTCAATATCCCGATTACTTGAAGCCCTAGCCTCATTTCAACTCCTCTAAAAGTTAGCACATTGGCCTGCCTATATATCTTCATGATAAGGTATAGGAAAGGAAAACCATAAAAAGTATTGTTTGCTCAAATAAACATTTTATCAGCAATAATCTAGCCAAAATCTATCTTTAGGACTTCTATCAAATTTGCCACTACAACATCCCACTATGGGTCAAGTTCGTATCACCCCCAATCAGCATCAGCCATAACCAAAATATAGCCCACCAAAACTTTTCCCTAAATCTCAATAAAGACTTTATAATCCTTTCTCTATTCCTCATCCATAAAGGATCACCATTATAAGTCAATACTCATGCTATCCATGACCATTGGTTGTGTGTTTTGGTCATCTGATGCTCAAGATCCAAGGTGATAGTAGGGATCATGTAAAGCTTACCGAATAGAATTTGGTTGATGGTATGAGTAGATATATCCATCATTACTCACCTAAATAGGATTCTCATCCTAATCCGTATGTCTACTATATTTGACCTTTTTGGGCAATCCTTATCCAATATCGCTAAGTAATTTGTGAAGAATTCCCAAACAATTGTAGGTTAATATGATCTATGAGGCTTACTCAAACATCCCAACTCATCCTCATTAATTTGACTCTCAAGATTTGAATATTTATTTAAATCTATGGTGATAATCTAGTACATTTATGCAATGGGCCTCTTCATGCTTTTGTTTTATATAGGTTGAATGTCGTCATAGTGGTGTTTCTTTTCTCCTTAAAAATTTTACCTAATGGTCTCTCAAATATCAAGATCCTTACTATAAATCATGTTACATCCTTTTGGCATACCCTTTTCACCCTCTACGTTTGGTCTTGAACTAGAAATTTTGTTTTTTTCTTTGTTATTGCTGGCTTCCACACTTAATGATTCCACCTCCTCATAAAACTAGGAGGATGGTTGATATTTCTTTGCACTCTATCTAATGTGGTAGGCTAAGGCTTCAGTGTTTACCTTTGGTTCATCTTTGAGTCTTGATAATGTGGCCTCTTGGGTTGGCCTGGTCCTACCCCACCTCTCCTCCATGGTAACTTTTGTGTCATTGTACCTAATATATTAATTAGACAAATACATGGTTAATGATGAAAAAATAGAAATTAGAGTTGTATTTATAATTTTATTTAGTCACGAAGAATGGGCTAATATCCCATCGCATAAGTGATGGTCCATCAAGTATTATGTTGTGGATCAGAACATTTGGCCAACCTTAAATGGTTCCTTTAATGGACCATCTAGATCCTGACTATTCATCGGGTGAGCTATCGGTGTTATCTAGTATGTTCAAGGAGTTCCAGAGTTGCATAATGATTCAAGCGACGGACCGCCAACCAGTGTGTTGCCCCTTAACTAGTGTTCAAGGATCTAACCTGTTAGGTGATGGACAATCCAATGGTCCATCACACTTTTAATGGTTCGTCGATCCCTCAGTCCTAATGGCCAATTCTTCAAAGAACTTCTTTGGGGTATTTTGTCGAATACGTGATGGGCTGATATTTTTTTCACCTAATAGTATAGTAAGTTTAACTTATTATACTCACAAGCTTGACTTAGTAGTAAGGTTACTCAGACTTCGCCCCTATATGAGCTCCACCACAGCATAACAAGCCCTATTTTACTTAAAGTAGACAACATGAAAGAAAAACAGCTACTCACTTTAATTTATTCAAATCATCACTTACGCTCAAGGATTAAGGGTGCAAAACATACCTGGGTACAAATTTACTTAGCAAATCAACCAAGAAGTGATTGAAAGTAAAACTAAGTACTTAAGAGAAGAAGAGAAAACAAGTTTAAAGTAAAAATAATGGATTTTCAATGATGAATAAATTGAGGTGCTTGGGAAGGTTTAAATAGTGATATAATACAAGAAGAACGGTTAGTAGGAGATGAATCTAATTGAGGATTGAGTGTATGTGGGAGGTTTTAACCAAATATGAAGTTGAAGTGGAAAATTCATGGTGAACGTGGGGATGATTTACAATGATTTTACAACTACATAATAGGTTGCCTCGCACTAGCGCATGATTTACAATCAAGGCACGACTCGGTTATCTTGTTAGTTAGACTTCATTGAGATATATCGATGTTACCAAGTTTACCTCTTCTTATTGGTAAAAGTAGTGTTTGATACATTGTCCATTAACATTAAAAAACTTATCATCCCTATTCTCGAGCTCTACTGCAGCAGATGCAAAAACTTGAGTTACTTTGAATGGACCAGACCATATTGTCTTCAGCTTTCCTGGGAACAATTTGAACCTTGAGTGGAAGAGAAAGACCGAATCCCCAACTTGGAACTTTCTCTTTTCAATATTCGAATCATGATATAATTTCATCCTTTCTTTGTAAATGCTAAATCTTCATGTGCTCGAAGGCAAAACTAATCTACTTCATTCAAATATTCCAATCTTAAATAAGTTGCTTCTTGCCAACTAAAGTTCAAACTCTTCAGCAACCACAATGCTTTGTGCTCTAAATCCATCAGTAGATAACACGCCTTACTAACATCAATTAGTATGGCAATATATCAACTGGCGTTTTAAAGGAAATTCGATAATCCCAAAGAACATCTTCAAGATTCCTTGACCAAGCACTCCGGTTTGTATTCACAGACCCTACCAAAATCATTTTAATTTCCTTATTTGAGATATCTAGTTGCCCGCTTATCTGGGGGTGATAAGGAGTGATGACATTGTGTTTCTTTAGACCTTATTTTTCCAATGCAACTGTAAATACGTTATTACAGAAGTGACAACCTCCATCACTTATAATTATATGTGAAATGCCAAAACATGAGAATATGTTCTTTTGCAAGAACAACACCATACTCTTTACTACATTATCATGTAATGCCATCGCTTCTAACCACTTGGACATATAGGCCACAGTTTAAAAAATATATTTATAGTCATAATAACTCACAAAGGGGCCCATAAAGTCAATTTCCCACAAATCAAACAATTCTACCTCTAGCATAGTTGACATAGGAATTTCCTACTACTTAGAGATTGATCCCTATCATTGGCATTGATCCGATTCTCTAGAAAAATCATAAGAATCTTTATGTTGTCCAATAGTATCCACTAAGAAGAATCTTTATTGTTGTGAGATCACCCATATAGTGTCCTTCGACAGGGAAAGAGCGACAAGCCTATTATATATCTAACATCTCCACCTTTGTCATGGATCTTTAGATAATATAATTCACACATAAATGGACCAAATAAGGTTCATCCCAAAAGTATCTGTTCACATTATAGAGGAATCCCTTTCAATGCTGAAAGTTTAACTTTTCATGAATAATGTCACTCACAAGATAATTTGCAAAGTATGTATGCCAAGGAACAAGATCAAGTGTGGCATCAAGTACTTGTTCATGTGGGAATTAGCCATTAATCTCTAATTGCTCCACTTTACTCCCCTCATTCTCTAATATGAACAAGTGATTAGCTACTTGATTCTTACAACCTTTTCTATCCTTGACTTTGAAATTGAATTTCTATAGCAATAACACCCATCTAATCAATCGAGGTTTGGCATCTTTCTTTGACTTCAAGTATCATAATGTTGAGTGGTCTGTATGAACTACCACCTTAGTTACCAACAAGCATGCTCTAAATTTATCAGATGCATACACTACAACAAGTAGCTCCTTCTCCATAACAGTGTAATTTTTTGAGATCCATTCAATGCTTACTTTCATAGTATATTTGATTGAATAACTCCTCTTTATTTTTACCAAGAACAACACCAAAGGCCACCCCACTTGCATCATATATTAGCTAAAAGGGTTTGGACCAATAAGGTGCAATCATGATAGGTGCTTCAACTAACTTCTCTTTAAGGTATTGGAATGCCTTTAGACACTTAGCATTCCACTCAAATTTCACCTCTTTTTTCAATAATTTGCATAATGGGTTGAAATTTTAGAGAAGTCCTTGATTAACCTCTTATATAATCTCGCATGGCCCAAGAAACTTGGCACTCCCTCTATCGAGATAGATGGAGGTAACTTTTCTACAACCTCAATTTTAGCTTTATCCATATTGATCCCCTTTATCGTGATCTTGTGGCCCAAGATGATGCCCTCTTTCACCATGAAGTATTATTTCCTCCAATTGAACATTATATTAAACTCTTCACAATGTTGTAACACATTACTCAAATTCATCAAGAATTCATAAAATGAATCTCCTACCATCGAGAAATCATCCATGAACATTTCCAAAGTGTCTTAACTATATCAGAGAAAATTAACATCATACATCTTTGACAAGTAGATGGAGCATTACATAACCCAAATGACATATGTTTGAATGTGGAGGTCCCATAAGGGCATGCAATCATAGTCTTCTCTTGGTCTTCGGGTGAAAATGGAGATTAGGTCGTACACTAAATAACCATCTAAAAAGCAGTAACATCCTCTTTCAGCTAGTCTGTCCAACATTTGATCCATGAAGGGCATTGGAAAATTATCTTGGAGTCTCCAAGAGTTATATTTCCTATAGTCCACATACAGTCTCCACCCTATAACTGGCCTAAGAGGAATCAATTCATTCTTTTCAATTTCTACCACAGTCATTCCCCCTTTCTTTGGTATGCATTGGATAGGGCTTACCCATTTGCTATCCAAGATCGAGTACACTATTCACACATCAATCCATCTAATTATTTCCTTCTTTACCACCTCTTTCATAGATGGTTCAATTCTCTATTGATGTTCATCAATACTGCTGCTAATGTTTCAACATCAAATTTTTCTTACCACTAGATCACCCTCATCAATAACATCAATGATTTTAACTACATGCTTCTCCTTGGTTGCTTCATAGACTAACAAAAATCAAAATTACCTTCTTTATCAATGAGTCTAAATTTCAACTCATTCTACTATATATCCATTAACACTCTCCTGGTGGATAGAAATGGTATACCCAATATTATGGGGACTTAAATCAACTTCGCAATCTAGAATTACAAAGTATGCAAAAAATATGAAATTTTCCACTTTCACTAACACATATTAAAGAACACCAACTGCTCTCTTAAATGAACTATGTGCCATCACCAGTTTGATAGATGTCGGTTTAGGAGGTTCCACACCCAACTACTACTAAATCACTAATAGCATGAGGTTAATACTTGATCCTAAATCACAAAGTGATTTAGCAAAGCTAAAGGCCCCAATAGTACATAGTATAGAGAATGCTCTTAGATCTAATTTCTTTTGAACCAGTGATATCGTGAAAATGGCACTATAATGATGAAGTTTATCCACCTATTTATAACTTACTATTCTCTTTTTCATAAATAGTTCTTTCATTAACTCTGAATACTCGAGCATTTACTCCAAAGCCTTAATCAATGGAACATTCACTAATAACTGCTTCAACATTGCCATGAAATTACTGAATTTTCCATCTTCCACCTTATTCTTCATCCTATATAGAAATGGAGGAGGTGGCCTACGAATATTTTTTAGTGGTGTCTTCACCTTCTTCCACTTTTTGGCTTAATTCATTATCATCCTTTAAATTAAACGATTGCTCTACATCAGATCTCTTCTTACACAACTATTCCAACTTTCTAGACATAGTTGTCTTAATTTTTATCATGCCTTCATTAATTATAACCTTATTCATAGATACAAAATTATCTACGTATAAATAAACTACCGGATGTGGGTTCAGTAACATTTTACCAGTCCTCATCTTAATAACCATACATATACCATCATTTCACGAGTTTGTTACTATATCCCTCAATAATGTTCCACTTTTACTCTGATTAAAATCAACTAATAATTAATTGATTTGTTGTTTTAAATTCTTAATAGAGGTGGAATGGGAATCCACCAACTAACTCATATTCCACAGATCACTTCTTATATCCTTGATACTCGCATCAGTTGACTCAATCCTTTTTAGCAATTTAGCCATCATGGCTTTAATAAACATCTTTTCTTAATCATTAGCAACGCTGTCGTGACTCCCAGGTGGCATATACAATTTACTTCGATCATCATACTTTTATAGTTTCCTTGATCATGGTCTCTATAACCAGCCTTCGTAATAATTCTTTCTTTGGCAGGTTCGGCCCTGGTTTCCTTGACCACTGGCTCAAAAAAACCCTAGTTATTCAAGTAATTTATCTCCTTTTCAAATTAGATTCAGTCTCCCCACTGTGAGATCCAACTACTTTGACCTTCTCAATATTTCCTAACAGCAAATGTTTAGTAACCAAGTCTATTTATGTCTTTATATGAGCCAAATCCTCATCACGTTCTTCTTCTCTTCAATGTTGCTCCACCGATATCCCAACTAAATAAGTTTTGCTTTCTACCTAATAATCCCTAGTTTTCCAAGCTCTACTTATCTTTGTTAACCTATCAAAGATCTCAGTTATTTTAGTAAAGGTACAATCCATAAAATCCCCACATGCGGCATTATCCACTATTAGCTTTGTGTTTGAATTCAATGCCCCATGGAATGTCTCCATCAAATGTTCATAAGTAAACTTATGATTTGGGCATTGAATCAAATTCTTGTTGAGTCTCATACATATTTCATGAAGGGCCTCATTAGTCAGTTGCCTAAAATTACTAATCTAGTCCCTCAATTATAACATCCTAGAAGGCAGAAAGAACTTTTCTAAGAAAGCTCATTTCAGTCACCTCCAATTTGGTATAGAATCAGATGCCAGCTCTGTTAGCCATAAATTTTCCTCCACAGATAGAGAAAATGGAAATAATCTTAGATGAATAGTATTCTTCCTAACTCCAGGATAGTCAAAAGACTTTCAAATATTGACAAAGTTCACCAAGTACATGTTTGGATCATCTCCAAGTAGTCCACCAAACAACCCTTTCTGATTGAGCAACTGCATCATTATGCTATAAATATTAAACTTCACCCTAAGAGCCAATAGGGGTAGAACAATTTCTCTAGTATCACTAGCACTATCCAAATCAGCATTATCATCATCCATGGCAAACTAAGCCGCAGTCTATTGGCATCCTCTACCTTGTGTTTGCTAATACTTATTGGCCGTGCAACATTGTTATCACATTTCCTATTCAACTTATTGACTAAATCGTTATCTCCCAGGGATTTATCATTCTTATTTTGCACACGGCTAGGAACATCAATGTTTTGTTAGTTTAATTGAAGGATGAATAGTGCAGCCAACCTTCTTGCCTCTTGTTGTGCTTCAATACTCCTTCTCAAAGCACTCAAAATTTTAGGATTAAAAGGTAATAGATTGTCTCTTGACCAATGTGTTTGTGGCATACACAATCAATAGTCTATAAATACAAAAACAACAAATAAATGTAAAATTAAAAAACTAGACTAAGATTTAGTTAATGCACATAAGCTTAATTGATAATCGTATTCCCCGACAATGATGCCAAATTTTAATACACCCAAACTACAACTCTCTTAAAAGAGTGTAAGCATCGCTATCAAATATATAACCCAATAAAGTTTGGGGCCGGATCCCACAAGAAATAAGATGCTAATTCAGTTGTATGTAGATTAATTGACTTTTAATCATAAGTTTCCATAGAATAGGGGTTTTACTATAAAATCAATTAAGCAACTTCAGTATTTTCAAATACAAATGTCTTATTTTTAATGTGTTAACAGTCAAGAATGAGTAAACTAGGATTATGTTCACCTTGGTGTTCAGTCACTTTTAGAATTTATGGTAAATAATTCATACACAAACCAATGATTAGAGGGAAACTGATATTCATTTTCCATCAAATTTTTTCCCAATCTTCAAAGATGGTTTTCACTTTAATTTTTCTCAAACTTGAAGTGGCTAGTTCGTAATTCAATATACACCCCCAAAATATTAATTTGGTTATGGCATCAATCTATATTTAGAAGTTGAAATTTATAAAATCTTGTCACTAATCTCTTTCCCAACATTAACTTTTTTATCCAAGCAAGTCATGTTTTAGGGCATGTTTTTGAGTTTGCAACCAGGAGAACCCATTAAAATAAAGAGAAAAATTATATAATCACAAACTTATTACAAACTCAACAACCCATAATCTAGAACTAAACTTTCACCAAGGATCCCATAACCCTAGTTATGGAGTGTTAGCCACTCATGATTAGAAAAAAGATTCAAAAGATTAATTTTATAAATTAGAGGTTGAAACTTACAATAAAGAAATACAACATTTCAAAATCCAAATTCAAATGAAAAGCAATGTGTTTTCATTTCCAAACTCATTTCTCCACTCTACTTAGATTACAAAGTTCAACACTAAGTGAAAAGAAGTTTATTTTAACCCTAAGTTAGGTATTTATAGGCTCCAGCAAAACTGATATTTAAATTTCAAAACTAGGCTGCCACACATAGCTGACAACTCACTCGATGGTCTGTCAGTGGGGCGATAGTTCGTCGGCTGAAATATCATTGCTATCGAGAAATGTTCTGATCTAAAATGTGCTCGATGGCTTTGATAATAGTCCGTCACTGGTCTGACGATCTTTCTCCCCTCTATTCATTTGCCTTATAATTCTTATCAATTTTGTTTAGTTGAGATAGCTAGGGTGACGGTCCATCACGAACCTAATATCCTATTAGTTGAACCATCACCCAATTCCATATTTTGCCTTATTCTATTTCATGCTTGTGTATGGTGCAATGGTCCATCAGGGCACTGGTGGCCCATTAGTATAACCGGCATAAGTCTTTTTATTTTATTATTATGATTTTCTATTCCTTTGATGTTGATACCTAAGAACAAGCCCAAAATACATTAAATAACACAATTTTTTCTAGAAAACATGCAATTATCCTTCCTTAAAGATAAAAATAGTATTGTCGTGAGCCGGTACATCATAAGCACATCGCGCGACACTTGGAAACTCGCTCATAAATCTTTCATGATCTGGCAAGCTCAATTAAGCTATTTTAATACTATATCACTAATGGATAACAATTTGAAAAAGAATACAAAAGACTCAATAAAGAAAGCTTTTATATTACTTAAGAGTTAGAAGATTTTGTTTGATTATTTTACAAATAAACGTCACTTTATATATATTACTCACCATGCAAAGTCCCTGTAAACAAATAAGTCCCTTTTATAGAACACTCTACAATGCTAAAAAGTTCCAAGGACCATCCATACAAATCCAACATTTCTAGGATCCACCACGGAAAGTCTCTCTATTTCTCTAAATTATTGCATTGAGGACTAATCTTTTCCTATGTAATTCCTCATCATGGACAACTTTGCACTATGTGGCACCTAAGTGGCATGATGGCAAGGTAGTTCTTACAATAGGCCTAGGAATTCTAATAGAATTTAGAACACTGGCCAAGTATATAGATTAATGTCGAGCAAAGGAAAATTTTTACTAATGAGGAACGCTTTAACAAAAGAAATGCTTTATAAACCGTAGCCATCTAAAACATAGCTTAGTTATCCGCACCCCCCTACAAATGGTATCAGAGCACAGTAATTTAAAAGATATGGAAGTGATATACGTGTTAGAGTTAGTTAACACTATGTTGGATTTAGTTATTTATTAAATTAATTATGAGAAAACCATTTAAAAATAGAGAAGCTTTTAGAAAAATTAAAGAATCTTTAGCTAGTAATTATTCAGAATATATAAGTCTAAATAAAACAAAAGAAAATTCACAAAGATTAGCCTATTTAATTACATTAATATCTAGTATTGAAGCAAAATTAATAATCCATTTAAAATCTAGAAGAATGAGACATATACCACCTAATTATGATAAAATTAGATTTAGATATCCACCAAAATATTATAAACACAATTTAAATGAATAAAGAGCAAAAATACAAAGAATTAAAACAATTTATCTCTGAAAAACGTAAAGAATTAAAAATAAGAAAAGAAAGATTACATTATAATATATTTGCCGGAGTTAGTAAAAATTCAATAAATATACAAAAAGATGAAATATCAAAACTAGAATCCCAAATAGATAGTTTAGAATATATATATCAACATGAACTATTCACAATAAAATGAATAAAGAAGAATTTATAATAGATGAAAAAATATATGAAAATCACGAAGGATCAAAAATAAAAATAGTATTTTCTAATCTAGGAAGAAGGTATAAGAAAATAGGAGAACATTTATATCTAATGTTAGAAAAAGAAGAATTAAAATTAGAAGATAAATTAACAGCAATGGTAAGAATAGAAAAAGAAAATGAAGAAATAGATAGAAAAAAGGAAATAGAAAAAATTAAAAAACAAACTACGGAAGAAATACGAAAAATAGAAGAAACTAAAAATAGTAGAATTGCTGAATTAGAAAAAGAATTACAAATGTTAAAAGATTTATACGAACAAAGACAAAAAGAAAAAGAAGAAAAAGATAAAGAACAAAAATTAATAAACGAGATAAATCAATTTAAAGAAAAATTAGAAATAAATAATATAGAGGTAGAAGAAACGGATAATTATGATTCAGAAGATAGTGAAACATATATGGAAATATTAACAAATATAAAAGATTTAGAAATTAACGAAAAACAAGAAAGAATTAATCAAGAAAACGTAGAAAATAATAATACAAAAATAAATACTCTTGACAAAAAAGAAGATGAAAATCTAATACCCAAAACAACAGAAATAAGAAAACCTATATATTATAAAAATAAATTTAAAAGATATAATGAATATGATAAATGG
This sequence comes from Capsicum baccatum var. pendulum, assembly GCA_030864225.1. Classification (NCBI taxonomy): domain Eukaryota; kingdom Viridiplantae; phylum Streptophyta; class Magnoliopsida; order Solanales; family Solanaceae; genus Capsicum; species Capsicum baccatum. The sequence goes on along the minus strand of CM061552.1, from coordinate 219,777,316 downwards.
ACACCAAAACAGATAGTTAATAAAAATTATAACTTTTTAGATCTAGACTGTGTAATAGATACGGAAAAAACAATACAATTATGGATAGGATATATGACAAAACAATTATTAGACAATAATATAAACATAACAGATGCACCAGAATACATAGAAAAAACACTAATAGGATCAGTAAAATTATGGTTTACAAATTTAACTGAAAATAGTAAGAAAGTATTAAGAGCTAATAAACCTATAGAAGGAGCAGCATCAACAACAACTAAATTAACACCTATTGAATTATTAAAAAAATATGAAACAGCTATAAAAGATGAATTTGGTAGTATGACAACATTAGAAGAAGAACAAGATGAAGAAAAAGATACAAATAGGAATTTAATGATAAAATTAACAATATGTAATATGTGTTATATAGATGAATATACTTGCGCATTTAAAGAATATTATTATAAAGGAGCATATAGTATAGAAGAAAGTAAAGAAATAAGAAAATTATATTTTAATAAATTACCTGAACCATTTAGTTCAAAAATAATAAAAAGTTGGGAAGAAGCAAAAATAGTAGATACATTAGGAGCTAGAATAAAATTTTTACAACAATGGTATAGAAAGTTATGTGAAAAATATAGAGAAGAATTAAAAATGGAAAAAACATTAATAAGAAATTTAACATGTTGCAAAAATAAAATAGTACCTCAATTTGGATGCGAAGAAAGATATTATAAGAAAAGAAAAAGACATAAGAAATATAAGAAATATAAAAAATCAAAATATAAATATAAGAAACCAAGAAAAAGATATTATGTAAAAAATTACAAAAATAAGAGACCATATAGAATGAAAAAATCTATAAAGGAATGTACTTGTTATAATTGTGGAAAGTTAGGACATTTAGCTAGAGATTGTAAATTACCCAAAAATCCAAAAAATAAACAAATATCCGAAATAAAAATAGAAAATATAGAATATATGCAAATAGATTATAAAGATTATGAATTAGAAAGTGAAGACAGTATATATGAAATTTCAGAAAACGAGACAGGTACTGAAATAGATAGTGAGATAGATGAATCAAATGACTGAAGAAGATGTAAAAATAATAACAAAGAAAGAATATTTAAATGACGAAGGAACAGAACAAAAGATAATATTTGACAGTAATATATTTGATGAAATAAAAGGAAAAGAGTTAGATTTAAGTGTAGAAAAAATATTTAAAATACCAACCATAAAAAATATTTTTCGTAGGAAAAAAGATGAATATTATGTAGTATGCCAAAAAGAACATGTAATAGACTGTAGATATGCAAAAGGAAAAGCTAGTATACCACTAGTAACAAAAAGAATAATTAATAAAGAAATAAATGATATAAAAAGTAAAGGAGATCCAATAAAATATGTACACCTCGGAGGTACAGAAATATTATTAAAAGTATGTTTTAGAGAAGGAATAGATACACCGATAGAATTATATTTAGCAGATGATAGAATTATATAACCTATAGAAAAAAGTATAATAACTGCCGTAAAAGGAAATTTAATATACCAAAAATTTAAATTTATAATAAGTGAAAATTATTCAGTAGCAGTAACAGATAGAAATATAGATAAATCATTAGTATTATATTGGAAGATATCAGGAATAGAATTAACCCCAGGAAGTAAAATATTTACAGCGAGATGTAAAAATTTAAATGTATTAACAACAAAACATAAAATAACAGGGAAAAATAAGATTAACAAAATACAAATAGATAGCCCATTTGAATAAATTGTAAAAACAATAGATTATAATGACTATAGCTATAGAGACATAGATATAGAAGAAAATTTAGAAATAGTAAATGATAGAATAAGTACAACAAAAAGAATAGCTAATGAAAAACTGGAGTCATCAAGCTCATAAAAAAGAATGAGTTATGAAACAAATTCAATAAGTAATTTAAATCAATATTACATAACAGGAAAAATAAATGAAAAAGAACATTTAATACTATTAAATACAGGACAAGAAGAAAATTATATAGCAAAATATCTAGTAAAAAATGAAGAAATAAAAACTAATAATGATATATGCCCAGATCTACCGAGAAGTTTAATAAATAATAAAGATACAGTAGAAAAAGAAATAATAATAGGAGGAATTAGAAAAATAAAAATAGAATTTGAGGTAAAAGAAGAAATACAAAAGGCAGATATAATATTAGGAATAAAATGGTTAGAACAAGTAAAACCATATAATATAGAACATACACAATTAGCCATAACATATAATAGGGAAAGATTATTCTTAAGAAGAGCCTTAACATAAGATGAAAATATATGTATTAATGAAGATAGTAGTGGAAGGATATTACAGTAGATATTATACGCCTATGATAGATACAGGAGCAGAAGCTAATTTATGTAGATATAATTGTTTACCGGAAAGTAAATGGGATAAATTAAAAATACCAATAGTAGTTAAAGGATTTAATAATGAAGGAAGCTTAATTACTTATAAAGGTAGGAATGTAAAAGCACAAATATGGGATAAGATATTGACAATAGAAGAAATTTATAATTATGAATTAACATCAAAAGATATACTTTTAGGAATGCCATTTTTAGATAATCTTTACCCACATATAATAACTAGAAATGATTGGTGGTTCACAACACCATATAAACAAAAAGTAAGAGCAAAAAGAGTTAATAATAAAATAAGAAAGAAAACTGATTGGATAAAAGGAAGTGAAAAAATTACACAAAAGTTAGAAAATATAAAAAACGCTGAAGATACAATAAAATTAGTAGTATTTTCGATAAATAAAATAGAAATAACTATATTTTCAATAAACAAGATAGAAATAGTTAAGAAAAAACTAGAACAATTATATAGCGAAGATCCATTAAAAGGATGGGAAAAACATAAAACTACCATAAAAATTGAATTAATCGATAAAAATAGTATAATAACCCAAAAACCATTAACATACAATTTTGATGATTTAAAAGAATTTAAAATGCATATAGATGAATTATTAGAAAAACAATATATACAAAAAAGTAATAGTAAACATAATAGTCCAGCATTTATAGTAAATAAGCATAGTGAACAAAAAAGAGGAAAAAGTAGAATGGTTATTGATTATAGAAATTTAAATGCAAAAACTATAACATATAATTATCCGATACCAAATAAGATATTAAAAATAAGACAAATCCAAGGATATAATTATTTTAGTAAATTTGATTGTAAATCAGGATTTTACCATCTAAAGTTAGAAGAAGAATCTAAAGAATTAACCGCATTTACGGTACCACAAGGATTTTACGAATGGAATGTATTACCATTTGGATATAAAAATGCACCAGGTAGATATCAACATTTTATGGATAATTATTTTAAACAATTACCTAATTGCATAGTATACATAGATGATATATTATTATATACAAAAACTAAAGAAGAACATATAAAACTATTAGAACAATTTACAGACATAATAGAAAAATCAGGAATAAGTCTAAGTGAAAGAAAGCCGAAATTATGAAAAACCAGATAGAATTCTTAGGAATACAAATAGATAAAAGTGGAGTAAAAATGCAACAACATATAGTACAAAAAATAAAAAATTCGAAAGAAGAATTAGATACAAAAAATAAATTACAATCATTTTTAGGATTAGTAAACCAAGTAAGAGAATATATTCCAAAATTACCAGAAAACCTAAAACCACTACAGAAAAAATTAAAAAAAGGATATAGAATATAATTATAATGAAGAAGATAAAAAACAAGTTCAAAAGATAAAATTACTTTGCAAGGAATTACCAAAATTACAATTTCCGGATGAAAATAGAAAATTTACATATATAGTAGAAGCAGATGCCAGTGAATATAGTTACGGAGGAGTACTTAAATATAGATATGAAGCAGAAAAAATAGAACATCATTGTAGATACTACTCAGGTACGTTCAACGAGACAGAAATAAAATAGGAAATAAATATAAAAGAATTATGTTCATTATATAAATGTTTGTTAGCATTTGAGCCATATATTGTATACAACAAATTTATTGTGCGAACAGATAATACACAGGTACGCTGGTGGCTAACAAAGAAAATACAAAATTCAGTTACAACAAAAGAGATTCGGAGACTAGTTTTAAATATATTAAATTTTACATTTATAATAGAAGTAATCAGTACTAACAAAAATGTTATTGCAGATTACATATCAAGACAAAGCTACACAAACTGAAATGATAGAAGAAAATATACATGAAAAGATACTCAACGCCCTGACTACTCTTTCATTGAAAGTGGACAGTATGGGTACTGAGATAGTAAAGATGGGGACTGAGATAGAAACACTAAAGCTAAAGACTAGTGAAGATAAACTGAAGTCTATAGCTATGAATCAGCTAACTCAGCAATGCGCAGAGCTATGTCGATCGGAAGACAGTAAAATTCCAGAGCTAGAAGGAGATGTTGGGATACTCCATAAAACCCATAACATTTATCAATCTACTTCTGCAGGTACAAGCAAAGGAGTTAGAAAAAATATGAACCTAAACAAGCTATTTGACAAGCCATATACACCAAATACATCAAAAAACCCCATGTTTACACCCACACAAGTTACCACATATCGAGATAGCCTAAACCAAGACAAAAAGACATACAACTACACAGCCCGCACATATATAGAAAATATCTACAACGTACAAACTTTCTTAAATAGCAACCCAAAAGCTACAAATATCCAAGAACCAGATACGAACTATATAACCCAGAAATTAACCGAATACAACAAGCTAATTGCCTTACCAAAAACTAAACCAAGCCTAGTTAAAACTTGCTACGAATATGGATTACTTAGTACCGTATATACCACGGACGGAACTGAGATATCCACTATACCCGAGATATATGAAGCATTTACCACATTTAAAAGAATAACCAAAGGTACTTTATTTTTTATAAAAATATACACGGCACTAGCAGAGATATTATTTGACGAAGTTAAGAAACCTATACAAGTTGTAAAAATAGGAATGACACGAGATATGATTATACCACAAGATATTGGTACACAGCCAGAAATACCCAGAATCGAGATACCAAAATTTTATGCGAACAAAAGAGTTATCGGACTATCTACAATTTTACAAGAGCTAGCAAATACATATTGCAATCAAAATCCTATATGGAGTTATTATTCAAGAAATCATGTATTAATATATTCGAATTCAAAAGAGCTACAGGAAACAGATATGGAAACTATTAGGCAATGGATTATGACGTTGCTTAAACCAGAGACAGAACCTATCGCCAGAGCTATTAGAGAAAAATTTATTTCAGAGGAATTATTGACCAGATATTGCAAAACTATTGGATACAAATATCCAGACCACAAGTGTTCAAAATGTAATGGAGGAGATAATGACGTCCCAGCAGTGCAGCTAGAATAAAAGAAGATAAAGACGACAGCTGGAAAGATAAAGAAGAGCAATAATGGAGATACAACAGATACGACAAAAACCACGGAGACAAGTTATTTATTAAAAGTTACGTAAAGTCTTTAGTACTATTAATGTGAAGACTTTTTTTTTTGTTTTTGTTTGTTTTAGGATTAGACTAGGTACTAGTAGGCTACTATAGCCTTTAAGACTTTTTTACCTTTTTTGTTTTTTAGCTTTGTGATTAATTCTTATCTTCAGACACATGTAAAATACTTAGAAAAATTTTTGAAAAGTTTCGTTCACTTATAAATAAAGAGGAACGAAGGCATTGCAAAGGCAAGCCTTCCAACATTCAAGAAAAAACCTCTCTCCATTCCGTTAAAAAATATTTAGCCCAGTTAATTAAATATATACACTGGAATGGAAAAAGCTATGGAGCAACAAACCTCAGAAATATCAAAGCTACCGGAATAGGTATATCTATTTACGATTATGAATAGCTAAATTCATAATTCCCGACAATCATGATATGATAAAATAAATTCATATTAGTTACTTTATAGTAGAATTATTCGAAAAATAATATGTTAAGAAGTTTATTAGCAAAGTGGAAATGGAGAAAAATCCCAAGGAACTATGCCATCCTAAAGGTGAAACCAATGAGGCAAGAAGCTGTGGCGGGGAGTAACCAAAGTCGAGGCACTGTTTAAGGGAAAAGTATCCGAATTACCATGCTAGTAGTGACCGAAGAACATGTTATTTAAGAATAATCTAGTATATAGTAATCTGAGATGACTATATTTTATTATGTATATGGTTGAAGGGTATATTTTGAAAAAAGCAATTTTATGATAATGAATGATAATATATCTGATGTCATGGTAGATAAATTCAAGATACTTATTTTGTATGTACTTAGAAATATAGATATTGCAGATATAAGAAAAATTATATTAGAAAAAGCATATGGAAAAAATTATACGGATAGAATAAATTATATACCACACATACCTAACTACTCTTATAAATATTTATTATGTTGAAATTACGTAGGATTTTTAAAGATACGCAAAAAATACAGTTACTAGAAAAACAGATAAAAATAAATGTAGACAAATACATGGGAAATAAAAAATATATAAAATCTCTTAATAAAAATATGCAAAAATTACTAAAACAAATAGCTATAAAATATCAATTTTAAAAAATAGCCCATTTAGACTACCTTAGAGTTTTAATCTTATATATACTTAAAGATATTGAAATAATAGATATTAAGAAAATGATATTAGAAGAAGTAATAAACTACGAAATTGAAATGATAAATGCCACAGCACAAATATACGAAGACATTTACCCAGAAGGATATTATTCAGACCAAGATTGTGGATGTTAGAATATATTAGAAAAACTAGAGAATACCAAGATAATCTAAATAACGAAGTTAATTATAGAAACCATATTAGAAAAATAATGGAAAGTCTAAAAGAAAAGTTAATATGGATAGAAAAAACCTTAGAAAATTTAGAAAAAAGTACATGTAACAGTTTATATAATATAAAAAACTCACTACGAGAAGAACAACATAAAATAATAAATGACATAGAAAATCTAGAATTAGATATACACTACAGTACAGAAAGAATAAGTTATTACACAGAAATTTGTAACTCAGCAGTTACTACAGGATAAAATAATAAACTAAAAATTAATGAATACATCTCACAAAAAGAATAACTTATTAAAACAAAATCTAAGAAATAACCACGCACAAAAAATAATAGATTCATCAGTTATAATAAATCTATTTATAAATCTCTTTATCAGCTTAGTTATCCGCACCCCCCATGAATCTATTTATAAATCTCTTTATCAGCTTAGTTATCCGCACCCCCCTACAAGATGGCGTGACATTAAGAACTACAAAAGATAATTCTAAAACAATTTGAACTAGAATGAGATGCTAAGATCAGTCTATTGTGTAATAGATATGTTTTCATAAGGGATTCAGAGATGGAAGATTACGTGAACTTGCTATAAAAAAATTGATCTTTTACATTGAAACACAAATTGTAATTACCCTATGGGAACACTTAAATGAGATCCGTTATTCTATCAAGTTGAAGAAACCTTAATAGCAAATGGATTTATTTACCATTAATAGCACCTAAATATTTTGGTAAGGAGTATTTTTTCATTGGCTATTATGGTTGGAAAACCTCTACAAGTTGATACGGCTAGTAACAACAAAATAATATCCAGTTGTGCATATGTTTAAGTAGAAGTGGAGTTACTGAGTGATTTCCCAAAGAGAGTGAATGTTGGAATCAAGAAGAAATCTAGTAAAATAGTTGCTAAATGGATCAACACCAGGTATGACTATCTCCCCAAATGTTGTAAGAATTGTAAACTACAATGACATAATAAAAAAGAGTGATTTGTTCTACATCTAGAGTTGTACCCAAAGGAAGAAACCAAAAGAAGAAAGAGGTGTAAAACCAATCAAGGAAAGAAGAGAGCACAATGAGACATATAAGAAAGAGTAGAATAATAAAGAAAAGAAAAACGAAAACAGTTTTCAGGAAGAACGACAAAGAAATGGTGTAAGAAAAGTTAGATATCTATATAGAGGAGGCATGACTCTGAAGTGGAATAAAAAATATGTATATATTGAGAAGGAGGATGTATTGACAAGGAATAAATTTCATGTCTTAAACAAGGATGATAATAATATAGTACCACTAAGAGAAGACCCAACAAGTAATATTGCACAAAAGGTAGAGAATAAGGTAAATTAGAACAAGGAGCAATCATTAAAAAGATGTATGGAGGAACTATTTAGAAAGAAATTAGATGATAAAGTCATCCCAAAGGAACAAGTTAGAAAAGATCAAAGGAAACAAAACTCATTTATGGTAAGAAACAATCACATGCTGATAAAAATATGTATAGAGAGAAGGAAAGTGGCAAAGACAAGAAACACAAAAATAAAGAGAACATTATAGCCATAACTGATGGGAAAGATATAAATGGTGCACATGAAGAAAAAGATAAGAAATCACATGACCAACAAAATAAAGATTAAAATAGATCCAAAAATATGGAAAGAGGAGGATCATAATCAAATAAGCAAGGCTTGCAGCCTAATGATGAATTAGAACAAAAATTACAACAAATGCATGAAACTTAAATTTCATATATGGTGGTAGAAACAAGAGATGAAAAAGAAGATGATGGCATCTAAAAGAATATCAAAGTTGTGAGTTGATAAGCCCAAATTACAACTCTCGTTAAAAAGTGTAAGTGGTCGTTGTCAAATATAGAACCCAACTGGGTCGGGTGTTGAATCCCACAAGGAATACTGTAATCACTAAGTATTGCGATTGTTATTAGACTGTTAATCAAAGGTACCAAAGTAAAGGGGAGTTTTGGTTTAAGTATGCAGTGATATTATCAGTGTAATAGTGAAACAATATGTGTAGTAATATTTGATTATGAAGAAAGACAAGTTAGGGTTATTTGCACCTTGTAGTTCAAACTATGGGTATTTAGAACTCATACATGTATGCACTAATAGAGAAACACATTTAAATCCATAATCCGAGTATTTCTCAACCAACAAGGATTAATTCACTCTAATTATCTCAAACCAAAAGTGTTATCTATGCTTATGCGAGATCTCCAAGTTGTTAATCCTATTAAGGCATTAACGTATAAAATAGGGATTGGAAACCCTATTCTCTTGTCACTACTCTCTTTTCCAAACATTAACTTTTTTATTGAACAAGTTATGTTTTGATGAAATATTTCCTACGTTTGCAACCACGAGAATTCAATCATAATGAAGAGAGTATGATACAAATGCATCAACATATAATGAATTCAAAAACCCATAGAAATAGATAGTATACAAAAAGGTTTCCATAACCCTAACAAATAAGTTTCGCTACTCATGAACAAAACAAAAATCACCATAAAAATGTTCATCATACCCCAGTCTAGAAGATGATCTTGGTGTCCATAAAATAAAGAAAGCAAGAGGAGAAAAACGTTTCTATCCCCCACCCTCAGCTAAGCCGCCTCTTCTTGATTCATTTTCTTTTTCAAAAATAATACAGAATAATGAATAATCCCGAAAAATTCAGCAACAAGTCTTCTAATAGTCTTCTCTCTCATAATTCCTTCTAAGTCCTCAAACTTATTATAAATGGAAAATTGAACCAGGAATGCATCACATTTGGTCCAACATCTGCTTTTCCTCTTGTTCGATTTGTCCTCCGAAATCCTTAGTCCCAAAATATCTCTATCTACCTCATTAGAACCTGAAAATCATGCTAATCATATAAGGTATCTCACTTACATCAAAGTAGAGTAAAAGCATAAGAATTAGGGACTTTGTTCTCAAAACTTGGCTAAAATATGGGTAAGTTATGGTGCTTAGACGTATAAATACGCCCAAGATCACCACCCCACACTTAAAGCTTTGTTCATCCTCAAACAATTTATCTACTTAGAAATACTACCAAAATCTTAACACTCACAGAGGAAAAGCAAGATGTTCAAATAGACTGACACAATAATTATGAACAAGAAGTAGATTCATGGATCATTACTTGAGACATCCTATCCTCAAGAATAGACTCATTAAGTTGGAAAATTCTTATATACCATTTAGGCAAATAAATCACATAAAGTTACCCAAGATTCATCAACCATGTGCCCTCACGACAAGGAAATTACCCATGATCACTCACAATCTTGCAATTTCTAATAATATGGGTATAAAAACTAAGTTGCACTCACTCTCACAAAGAATTCTCAAATTACAACTGATGACCATATGTTTGCCCTTAGTGTAATGCTCCACTAATATCAGAATGTTAATATTAGGATCAAATAGGTCTTTTACGGGTTGTAGCGCAGGCTAAAGAAATGGGCAGGACTACTGTGGCCAGAAATAGTAACTATCTTTCCTAAGAACTTTAATACACTACATTATACAACTAGGAACAACTTCTAACAACCAATTTACCCACTTTCATCTACCCAATCTTTTGTTTTCAACCCATTTCATTAAACTCAATTGATACACAATGATGGGAGTATACAACTTTTCTTACATTGCATCAATTTTATGTTATGCACCCCTATGATAGATACCCTAAACTTAAACTATTTGCTTTAGTTGAGGTGCACAATGTCTAAGAAAGACAAGGACCAAAACAGGTTCATTTAACACGTCCAGGCTGAAATTTGGACTTTTTCGACAATTCTCACTACTCCCAACCATACCAATTTCACATGCCAATAACTAGACTTTGGAGCATCAATTTCACCTCTCACATTCCTAACTCATATTTATTTTAAATTAAAGCGTTTAGGATTTTTTTTTGGAACAAATTACGGGCTATTAAAAAAATTGGTTAGGCTACATATAAGGCTGCCAAAGAACAAGCTAAAGGCTCAACGAGGCTAGCTAAGATAATGTTCAAGGGTAGGTAAACAAAAAAACATGAACAATGGCTGTCAAAGAAATTCCTAAATCATCTCCTAAACTCACAATCTTTATTTCACTTTACTCACACACTAGGCAAGTTCTAGCATCAGTTGCAACAAGGAATATACAATAGTCTTACATACTCATGGCACATGGTCAACTTAATTAGGAGCATTATAGATTCTCAATCTAACAAGGAAATGAATTCAACTAAAGTCAACAATCATAGCAAGAGTCACAACTGGAGCCTAGGTGTTTCAAAAGTAAAGACCCATTGCACACTCATGTTATAATGCCATGTGGTCCACAAAAACAATCTCATGCAACATATGACTAATTTTCTCTTAAAACGGTCGTCATCCATCCATCATTGTGAAAATTACTTATTTATGACTAAAAGAAAACAAACTAATCACACAGAAACAAATTAAACTCACTATCTTACCCAAAATAAATTAAATGCACCAAAAAGAAGGAAAGACACTAAGCATTCAGGAAGCACTTCTAGCCAACCACCCCATACTTAAAGGAGAACACTGTCCCTAGTGCAAATAAATAAACAAGAAAACCTTGACTAGAAGGACTCTTTTTTCATATTTGGGGTTATGCCCCCTGCATCAAAATCATCATCAGAGTCTTCATTACCAGAGTCATCCTCCATATCAGAGTCTACTAGTCGAAGATCTTCATCTGTTGATACGTCATCATCTAAAGGCTCCTCAAAATTTATTCCCACTCTACACATAGTTCGAGCATGCTCATTAAGAGGATAGTTATAATCCAGCTGTTGAAGATTTGCATCAGTAGGCACACGACCTCTACTCATTATAGTAAACCTTGTCATACCATAAAGATGGCCAAAAAAACACTCATCTAGAGCTTGTCATTCAGCAGTGGTAAGATTAATGCCTTGGTTGGTTTCTAGATCTTTCATTTCTGTAAAATCCACCTTCTTTAGGTTTTGAGGAAACTTATGGTCCGCTGCCTCATCCTCAATGCGTTCTTTCTTTAAAATGGCAGTCAGCAAGCTTCCAAAACTGAAGTGTATCCTTTTGTGCAACCTTGCTTTACGCATTGAAGCGCATATAACCGTACCAATATTGATGGGAACATTAGTCATCAACGCATATACCAGGCATACCCAATCACGCGAGACATTGGTGAACTGCTTCCCAGGAATCAAGCTCGTGTTGACTATCCTTAGCCATATGCGTCCTTCTTTGTTCAAAAAAGCGTATGGGAAGGTATTGTGATGACCATTATCCTTGTGATGAATCCACCTAGCCATAGACCTTGAACCACACACAGTATGTCTAATGGCTCTATACAGAGGTTTGCTGTAGAGTTCCCTTAATCTCGAGGGATCAATATTTGGTTTGCCTAATAAAGAGTTGAAGAAATTGGCTATCAACTATAAGACTTGTCCTTGAATCTTCACTTCATACCCACTAGTTTTTGGGGACCAATTGGCATAAAACTCTCGAGACCAATCTAGATTGTACTTACCCATGTCTCAGAAGATGAAATTAAGTTTCAGTTCCATTATCCTAGCCAAAATATGAGGACAGTGCCTCGCCAATCTCTCCTTCTGAATCAGCTCCACTTGCACATATCTATTCACCTTGTTGTTCCGGTACCATTCCTGATCATTCTCCTCTAACACCCATTTGATACCAAAACTGCACCTAGGCACTTGAAAAGAGGAGTAAGCGGATTTGTCCTGTCTTGCTCTTTTCTGGCCTTTTTAGGCTATGGATCCTTTTTCTTTGCCCTAGTTTCCTTTGGGAGCCATATCACCTAGATGCATCATAAATTCATGTTAGGTACACATAACATCACTCAATACAATTAAGGAAAAGATGGCGTTATGACCACCGAACACTTAATTTGTTAGCATAACTCAATTAAGTGGTGTTGTCGGGTAATCAGACTTCGCCAACATAAACCCATGGCAGTGAGCAAGCGTTCTTAATTCATTTGCAACTCACATGATGGCTTTATTTTTCTTTTGCAATTCACACTCTTATTCTATCAATCATCACAATCCACATAACACAGAGAATAACAACTTACTTTTCTTATAGCCTAACCCAAATTCTTCACTCATTCACTAATAATTCAACACATCGCAGTACTAAAATATCATCACATTGATAACGCTCAATCTACAGCTCTCGTAGGAGTGTAAAGCGGTCGTTAGCAAATATAGAACCCAACCTGGGTTGGGTATCGATCCCACAGGGAATAGCTTGGTCAACAGGTAAGCAAAATTAATAGACTTTTGGTGCAAGTCTCGTAAGAAGGGGGGATTGTAATAAGTAACCAAAGTAATGAAATAAAAGCTGAAAATAATAAAGTAAAAAGAGAAAGATTGTCACGTTGGTTATAAACAATGAGAATTGAAGCGTTGGGGTTATGTCCACCTTCTGAGGTATACGTCTCTATTGGCTATGAGTGTGTAAAGTCTTGACATGCAATTGCTTATAGAGAATTGTAGTCGATGGTAAATCCAAGCGTCTCTCGACCTCAACAAGGACTATTTCACTTTAACTCTCTCGAGCTTAAAGTGTGTCTAGCGGTACAAATTCTCCAAGAGGTTAGTCCAGTTACGGCACTAGCTTTTTAATAGGAAAGGGTTTCCTACTACCTTGACATTATCTCTTTTCCAGACAAATAACCTTTCTCTCGAACAAGTTAAATGTTAGACTGGCGTTAGTCTATGCGTCTTCTTTTCTAGACAAGTAACCTTTCTCTCGAACAGGTTAGATGTTAGAATGGCGTGTTCATGTGTTTGAAACCGCAAAGAATGTAGATTTAAGATGAAGAGCGTAATGATATAAGCAATATACTTGTCTTGAACTCACAAACTCACAGCTATAGATAGTAACTCATTCGGCTTCCATAACCCCAACAGAGAAGTTTAGTTACCCATGAGTGCGAAGGATATCACGATTTGCATGGTTGATGGCGTGAGAAGTAGGTGATAGGCGTGTGGTTTTGGTGATTCCCTAGCAAGTAACGATTCTCTTGTTGTGGAATTTAAGAATAGAAGAGTAGATTAGAAGTGTTTGTGGTGGAAGATGAGAAGGATGGAAGAAAATTAATAGTTTAAGAATGAATTTCTTGAATTAAGGGAGGAGTTGCCTCCACTAAGGGAGGACTTGATTAAAATCTCTAGCATGATAGGGTATTTATAATACTCCTATCCTACTCCTACTATGCTAATGAAATAAATAACCAAATCCTACTAAACTAAGGAAATACTTAACCCATTTGTACTAGGTTAATGTAACATTCTCCTAATCCAAATAAACTAATGAAATACATAACCCAATTGTACTAGGTTAATGTATCATTGTCAAAATCCAGCTTTGTGTCTGTAAGTCCCCAAAGTCTTCAGAAATGTTGTTTTAGCCCGGGATAGATTTTCCATCCAGCAGTTTTGGTCCAGGTCCCCAGAGTCTTCAGAAATGCTGTTTTAGCCCGGGACAGAGTTTCCATGCAGCAGTTTTGGTCCTTAGGCGTGTAAACTCCCTTTCCTTCCTTCGTGAGCTTTCTTTTGCGTCAAGTAAGCCATAAAATGCTGAATTTTGCATCATTTATACCTGAAACTTTACTAATCATGTTTGTTAGCTCATTTATAGGAAAAAGGACTAAAAGTGCATGAAATATATAATTTGTTCTCAAAACTAGGCTAAAATATGGGCAAAATATATTGATATAGGCGCGTAATTTCGCCTATCATCAACACCCCACACTTGCAGCTTTGTTCGTCCTCGAACAAAATATCATGTCCTTCTAAGCATCAACTTAGGGTTTTTACAGCAACAACACAAAACATTCTTCAAGACAAGCACAAAAATTATCAACAGAGTAGTTTTCCGATTATAAGTAGAAACAGTTTAACCTCTAGCGTAGACTAGTGATGGTGATCAAATCGCATGCAAACATTAAGGTACATAGAATCATATACAACTATCCAAAGCTCATCAACCATGTGTGTCTCACAATATAGTACCCATAATCACTCACAAGTATAGCATATTTTTCAAACATGGGTATCAACATATCCTTGCTCTCACTCTCGCAAAGAATTCATATGTAGCAACTGATGACCATAGGCTTGCCTTTAATGTAGTACTCTACTAAATGTCGGAATGTTAAGATTAGGATCAAGTAGGTATTTAGATGGTTGTAATGTAGGCTAAGGGACGGGTAGGACTATTTTGGCCAAGAATAGTGACTAGGTTCCTAAGCACTTTAATACATCACATTGTATCATTGACATTTTTTTTCTTTCAACCTTTCTTCTTTCCTTTTTATTCTACCACCCTTGTTCTCCTCTTTTGTTTTTCATTTTTAAGCACAACTTACTTTTCAGCTTTCTTTTCCTTTTTCTTTTCACAACATACCTCTTATGATAGCACTTTCTTCCTTTTTCATAACACATTCAAGCACCATTACAATTTAAAGCATCATACTCACCCAATTTCCTCTTATGTTGTCACATGACTTTTTCACTTTAAAGCACTTAGGAATTTGGATCAAATTATGGTCTTGAAAAAATGGATTAGGCTTACATACAAGGTTGTCAAAGAAATAGGCTAAAGGCTCAAAAGGGTTTAACTAGGATGATTTTCATGGGTAGGAAAAACTGAAGGTAAACATGTATAGGTTGCCAAAGAAAGGCCTAAATCATATCCTAAACTTACATTCCTTATTTTCGCTTTGCATACATACCAGGCAAGTTCTAGCATCAGCCACATACATAGAATATACTATTATCTCACACACACAAGGCACATGGTCGACTTGATTGGAAGTAATATAGACTCTTGACCCAACAAGTGAAGGAATTGAATCACACAATATCACATAATGAGTCACAACTAGAGCCTAAACGTCTCAATAGTCACAATTGTAATACATACTCTTGTTATAATCTCATGCTGCCTATCAAAATAATTTCATGCAAAGCTAGAAAAAAAAAATTTTACTACTAAAAAAAACTAAAAAAAACGTCAAACAAAAAAAAAACGAACTCAAATAAACAAAGTAAACAAACAAACATAGGTGCAAACAGAGAAGTATAGCATGCAATGCCACCCCACACTTGGACGGGACACTGTCCTCAGTGGAAAATAAATACGAGGAACCTGGTTAGTCGGACTCATCCTCTATGTCTGGGGTCATACCCCTTTGCATTGGAATCCTCATCAGAGTTGTTATCCTCAGACGTTCCTCATAAGTATCCCACTTAATTCCAAGCGTGAGTTGAGGTATTTGCTGTGAGGAGGGTTCTCCTTGGTCCTTGCAACTTCTCTTTTTGCCCTTTTGGGAGGTGGTAGCCTTCTCCTTGCCTTGTCTCGCTTTAGGTGCCATTGTACCTGAGACTAGAAATAGTGTTAGTTGCAGCACAATCTCACTTGATACAATCTATAAGCAAGTACTAGGGGTACCACCCCACACTTAGTTTTGTTGCACAAATCAGCGAGGTGAACGTAGTCGATTTACTCAGATTTCGTCGACATACGTTTTAGGATTGTATTCCAACAAGAAAATCAGCATTGTATCACTTATTTGCAGCCATTGGACTACTTTCATGGTAGATATAGCAACACTACGACATAGGGGTTACCACCTGGAATCGTTATTCTTACAACAAGTACAACCTCCTAAGTCGAGAGGCACTATAATCTTATCCCGATGGCCGGGATAGTCTAACATGTAAGCATCCAAACAACACTCTTAAGCAATATTCATAGCCATATCTATTCAGCAAATATCATAACAATGCTATTGAAACCAAATTCAAGTCGGAAATAAGTCAAGAATTCCCTACGTATATGTTCACTCACATGATTATGCAACAACAATTCAAACACATGAACATCACCAACAATCTTATATGATTTAGCAATTTATAATAAGCATAGCAACGTAGTACTTACGATGAAGAATAAGAGAGTACTTACTTGCTTGAAGCTTGTGGAGACGGTGTTGTGAATTAGAAGAGCAAAAGAAGAAAATTTTGAGAAGATTTGGAAGGTTATGTGGCGCCTTTAGGGTGTTTTCTAATGTGGTTGTGTTGTAAAACTATGTCCCCTTTATATAGGAAGAGTATGGGTCGGGTTATGACCCATTTACAATCGGATTTGGGGACAAAATCACCACATATGCGGCGCATATCTCTTGGCATACCAATGACATATGCGGCGCATTGTCCATGGCATAATGGAACATATGTGCCGCATATCCTATGGCATTTCTAGACATATGCGCCGCATAGTCTATGGCATTTGGTCTCAGTATCTCAAATGCCATAGCATAGGCGGCGCATAGTCAAAAGCACACCTAGGAATAGGCGGCGCATAGTGTATAGCACACTAGATTCCGAGTCCTTAGGCTATAGAATAGGTTGTGCATCGTTCGTGGCCTATTTTTACCAAGGCCTAGCCTTCCTCGAAGCCTATTATGACGTGAGAAAGGCTCACTTCATAGCCTTATGCATCACCATTCCTAACTTACCGACTTTACCATACAATGCGACCAAGTCGTCAATTGAAATCAATCTCCTCGTTGCATACTTCTTGCACCTATTTTTGCTCAAAACCAAATGAAAACAATTAGTACGATGGGTTGCCTCCCATCTAGCGCCTTATTTATTGTCGTGGCTCGATGTAGTTACCTCGAGTACTTAGACTTCGTCGAGGTAAGTGATGGATCGTTTTCTGAAAGGATTTAGACGACAATGAGGCTTACCTGTGGTCATGTGATCTTTTTCGAGCTGGCTCATACGTTTCTCCGGAGAGTCACCAATTATATCATCAATAGTCCAACCCATAGCTCTCTTGTATCTCCTCAGAGCAGAGATGAGAGCTTCTACGTGCTATTCACTTAAATCATCTGCTCTCTCTGGAAGTATATTTCTACTTTGCAAGAACACATACCTTAGATAATCGGGGAGCTCTTGCGATTCTAGCATTGGTGGCTCGTCAAAGTGAGTCTTCGCTGTTGGTTGATTCTTGAGATCACAATCCGGTTTCTTAGGAGTATAAGACTCTATTTCTGTTAGATCACCCATAAGTTCTTCATAATCTTCATTATCCTCATGCTCAACATTCAGTGGCGCAGCAGACAATGGCTCAACAGTAGGTTGTTTCTCTATAGATAATGCTTTCGTATCCTCATAATGAACATCAGCTACAGATGACTCATTCATATCGCTGGGCTGCTTCATTGTTTTGCATATATCAAACCGTACCACTTCGTCAACCACTTGCTTGCCTTTTGCTGAAGTTTCCAGCACCTTACCACTTCTGGTAGTGATGGCCATGCATGACCCATCATTTTTTGGGTTCTGCACAGTATCGCTTGGTAAGGTGCCAGCCTTTCTTTGATTAAATGCTGCTGAAAGTTGGCTCAATTGCTGCTCTATTTGCTTGATAGAAGTGGAATGAGAATCAACTAGTTGCTTCATGGAGGACAAATCATCAATCACCTCCTTAACTCCTGCGCTCGTTGCTTCCACTCCTTTCAATAACTTAGCCATCATGTCTTCCATACTCCCAGAATTAGATGTGGTGGTATCACGTCTACCAGGGAGAACGTACAAACCACTCTTTTCATTATATTTCTTCCAACTACCTTGGTCTTTGTTTCCAGATTTATCATAATGGTTCCGACCTTGGTTTCCTTGGGCATTCCCACGAAAACCCCCCTGATTGTTCAAGTAGTTGGCCTCATCTTCCGAATCAAATTCGTCTCTTCCTTTTGACGCAATAGCTTTCACTTTTTCGGTCTTCCCTGATAATAAGTGCTTTGTCAGAAGATCCAATTGTGTTTTCATGTGCGCCATGTCTTGCTCACGTTCTTTTTCTCTTCTTCTTTGTTCAGCAGTCATGCCAATAGATAAAGTGGGGTTTGCTACCTCAGAATCCCTGGTATGCCAAGCTCTACTTTGCTTCGTCATCCGATCTAGCATATTGCTTGCCTGCACAAAGGTGAGGTCCATAAATGATCCACCTGCTGCATTATCAACCACTGGCTTAGTCACCGAATTCAACGCTCTGTATAATATCTCCATCAAGTGGACATTGGTCATATGATGGTTTGGGCATCGCATTAGCTTCGTCTTGAACCTCTCCCATGTTTCGTGGAGAGCTTCAGAGGGAAGCTGACGAAAGTTGCTGATTTCATCTCTCAATTGTGCTTTTTTGGATGGCGGAAAGAATCTTTCTAGGAAAGCGTCTTTCAATTGCCTCCAATGAGTAATAGAATCAGGAGTCAGCCCATTCAACCACATAGTTGCCTCCCCAGACAGAGACAATGGAAATAGACGTAATCGAATTGCATTCTGTCCAACTCCAGGATTGTCGAATGACTTGCATGTAGAAATAAAGTTGATCAGATGCATCTTCGGATCATCGCCTGCTAGTCCACCAAATAATCCCTTGAGTTGCAAAAGCTGAATCATGGCGCTAGTGATATTGAACTTTGCTCCTGGTGCTAAGGGAGGAAGAATAATAGCTCCAGTGGCTCCGGCACCATCAAGATCATCATCATCATCGTCGAAAGCTGGTTGCAAAGGTTGACGATCATATCTGTACCGAGCTTGTCGACCTCTTCTGTTCGCAGGTGTTATAATTTCAGCATCACGCCTAGGGTTCAGTAACTCGTCATCACCTAAATCTTCATCGTCAGGATTTGTTGCTCGTCCAGGATTATCAATGTTTTGTTGTTGGACTTGAGCAGCGGCAAGAGCAGCTAATCTTGCTTGCTCGTGTTGAGCAGCCATCCTGTCGATTTCAGCTTGTGCTTCCATTCTTCTAATTCGTTGCGGTTCCGGATTGATTGGTAATAACGGTTGACCAGAACTTCTAGTATGGGGCATGCACTAAAAGAAAAACCTGCAATAAACAAAAACAAAAACTAAACGTAAAAGTGTGAGAATCTTTGACCAAAGGGTCTAGTAATTATCACGAACTTGATTGACACTCGTATTCCCTGGCAACGGCGCCAATTTTTGATAACGCTCAATCTACAACTCTCGTAGGAGTGTAAAGCGGTCGTTAGCAAATATAGAACCCAACCTGGGTTGGGTATCGATCCCACAGGGAATAGCTTGGTCAACAGGTAAGCAAAATTAATAGACTTTTGGTGCAAGTCTCGTAAGAAGGGGGGATTGTAATAAGTAACCAAAGTAATGAAATAAAAGCTGAAAATAATAAAGTAAAAAGAGAAAGATTGTCACGTTGGTTATAAACAATGAGAATTGAAGCGTTGGGGTTATGTCCACCTTCTGAGGTATACGTCTCTATTGGCTATGAGTGTGTAAAGTCTTGACATGCAATTGCTTATAGAGAATTGTAGTCGATGGTAAATCCAAGCGTCTCTCGACCTCAACAAGGACTATTTCACTTTAACTCTCTCGAGCTTAAAGTGTGTCTAGCGGTACAAATTCTCCAAGAGGTTAGTCCAGTTACGGCACTAGCTTTTTAATAGGAAAGGGTGTCCTACTACCTTGACATTATCTCTTTTCCAGACAAATAACCTTTCTCTCGAACAAGTTAAATGTTAGACTGGCGTTAGTCTATGCGTCTTCTTTTCTAGACAAGTAACCTTTCTCTCGAACAGGTTAGATGTTAGAATGGCGTGTTCATGTGTTTGAAACCGCAAAGAATGTAGATTTAAGATGAAGAGCGTAATGATATAAGCAATATACTTGTCTTGAACTCACAAACTCACAGCTATAGATAGTAACTCATTCGGCTTCCATAACCCCAACAGAGAAGTTTAGTTACCCATGAGTGCGAAGGATATCACGATTTGCATGGTTGATGGCGTGAGAAGTAGGTGATAGGCGTGTGGTTTTGGTGATTCCCTAGCAAGTAACGATTCTCTTGTTGTGGAATTTAAGAATAGAAGAGTAGATTAGAAGTGTTTGTGGTGGAAGATGAGAAGGATGGAAGAAAATTAATAGTTTAAGAATGAATTTCTTGAATTAAGGGAGGAGTTGCCTCCACTAAGGGAGGACTTGATTAAAATCTCTAGCATGATAGGGTATTTATAATACTCCTATCCTACTCCTACTATGCTAATGAAATAAATAACCAAATCCTACTAAACTAAGGAAATACTTAACCCATTTGTACTAGGTTAATGTAACATTCTCCTAATCCAAATAAACTAATGAAATACATAACCCAATTGTACTAGGTTAATGTATCATTGTCAAAATCCAGCTTTGTGTCTGTAAGTCCCCAAAGTCTTCAGAAATGTTGTTTTAGCCCGGGACAGATTTTCCATCCAGCAGTTTTGGTCCAGGTCCCCAGAGTCTTCAGATATGCTGTTTTAGCCCGGGACAGAGTTTCCATGCAGCAGTTTTGGTCCTTAGGCGTGTAAACTCCCTTTCCTTCCTTCGTGAGCTTTCTTTTGCGTCAAGTAAGCCATAAAATGCTGAATTTTGCATCATTTATACCTGAAACTTTACTAATCATGTTTGTTAGCTCATTTATAGGAAAAAGGACTAAAAGTGCATGAAATATATAATTTGTTCTCAAAACTAGGCTAAAATATGGGCAAAATATATTGATATAGGCGCGTAATTTCGCCTATCATCACACATTCCGATACTATCATCAACATTATGATCAACAAACTAAGTCATGAAGCAATAGTTATGCAAATACGATCATAGTTATGAGTAGTTCACTCACACCTACAAGGTCTAAATACTACTCAAAAGTGCTTGAAAACTTCAACATGTCAATACTCATAATACATCATGATTCCTATTAACCCACCAACATCATATTCACAGGTTAAGTGATAATTCACAACAATGATGGCTTCTAAGATGATATTGCCTATTTTCCCAACATTTTCAGAATCAATTTAACAAAACTATGATTGAGTTTCACCAATAATAAAATAGCTTTTTTTCACCAATAATTTCACATACAATAATTCAACACCCCATTAAAATTACAAAACCAAAGGATTAAGAGAGAAACTTACCTTAACAATGGAGGGTTTGAAGTTTTAAAGGGGGAGTTGATGAGATGATGAAGCATAAAGGAGAGTTTTAAAGATTCTAGGGAGAATTTAAGGTGAAAGGCAGAAAGGTGAGGCAATTAGGGCATGGACCTTTATTTAAAGGTTGGATACCAGGTTGGGTTAATCCAATTGAAAGTCGAGTTTTAGGATTATTTGGACTAAGTGTGTGACGCACATCTTATCGCACATCTCAAAGTATGCGTCGCATACGATGTCGCACAGTTGGGATAGTGAGCTTATATGAAGAAATGGGCATCGTACTGCCTATCGCAGACATCAAGCTATACATCGCATAAGGTATCACAGACTTAAGGCAGTGGGCATGTGCATCTAGGTGTGCGATGCATATCTTATCGCACATGTTAAAGTGTGTGACGCATAAGTTATCACACACATCAAGGTGTGCAGTGCATTGTGAATCGCATAGTTGGTCCAGTGAGCATTTGCGATGCGATGTGCATTGCACTCTTGGTCACACATATGAAGGTGTGCGATACACGCATGCCCTCATTTTGCCTGGTATGAAGAATTATACCTATGCTAAATGCTAAATGATGCCCTTACCAAGATTCAAGTGAAATTGAGCACCACACCCAATAGTACACTTAAAATCCGACACTCTTGGCCCAATCCCTATGCTACCACCACAGACCTTATTGAAAATCACAAAATAGGTCGCACCACAAAACTTTTGGGATTAGATTAACCTAATTTGAGTCACAACTATTGCTTGAATCATGACTCAAGCTTTAACATTTGACCATTCCAACTTACCAAAAATGCTCTCTTTACTTATACACTTATCACCTTTGATATGGCTTACTTTTAAACTGAGTTCAAAGTCTACCACCTCTCGAGTGCTTCAAATTCACCTATACTTAATAAAACACAATTAAACAAGATTAGATGGGTGGGCTACCTCCCACCAAGCGCCATAGTTTCGGTCGTAGATCGACTCATATTTTTGAAGTTTTATTTACCATAAACAAAAGCAAAGTAAACTCATGGGGTTGCCTCCCATGTAGCGCTTGATTTACTGTCGTAGCATAACTCAGCTATCTCGATTACTCAAACTTCATCGAGATATATGGTGGCTATACACTTTATCAAGTCTATTGGCCTAATATATAGCTTCACCCTTTGTCCGTTCTCCTTGAAGACACTCCCATCTTTGTTTTCTAGCTCCAATACTCCAGATAAGTAGACTTGTCTAATTTTGAATAGACCAGACCATTTAGACATCAACTTACCTGGTAATAGCTTCAGTCTAGAGTTGAAGAGGAGTATCAAATGGCATTATTGAAAATTTCATTGCACAATCCTTCGATCATGGTACTTTTTCATCCTTTCCTTGTAAAGGTGCGCTCTTTCATACGCATTGAGATGGAATTCATCTATCTCATTCAGTTGTCCCAGTTTCAGCTTTGCTGCCTAATCCCAGTTCGAGTTCAGCCTGCCCATAATGCTTTATGCTCTAATTCAATTGGAAAGTGACTTGCATTTCCATACACAAGTTGGTACGGTGACATGTCAATCGGCATTTTAAAAGTTATTCTATCTTCCCAAAGAGCATCATACAGCTTTCATGACCAGTCTTGTCTATTGGCATTCACGGTTTTAGCAAGGATGGCTTTGATTTCTCTATTTGAAACCTTCACTTTCCCACTAGGTTATGGGTGTTATGGAGTTGCCACCTTATGTTGCTTAACACCGTATTTTTCTAAAGCAGCCCCAAAAACTTTATTGCATAAATGGGATCCCCCATCACTTATGATTGTTCTTGGTACCCCAAAATAGGAGAATATGTTCTTCTTCAGAAATGCTACAACTCTTTTTCCTTCATGTCAGTCAAAGCAACATCTTCTACCCATTTCGAGACATAGTCCAAAGCTACTAGGATGTATTTTATCCCATATGATCTTACAAACGGGCCAATGAAGTGGATGCCCTATACATCAAACAACTCTACTTCCATCATTTTGGACATCAGCATCTCATGGCATTTGGAGATTAATCCTTGCCTCTGACATTGATCACATCTACGAACAAACTCATATGCATCTCTGAATAGCGTAAGCCAATAGTAGCCACTCTGTAATACTTTTTAAGAAGTACGGTCACCCACATGATGACCACTAATAAGTGAAGCATGGAATGCTTCCAAAATACTCAGCACTTCTACTTCTGAGACACAATGCCTAATAATACCATCTGCACATTATCGAAAAAGATATGGCTCATCCCAAAAATAATGGGTCACATCATGAAGGAACTTTTTCCTCTGTTGAAAGGAAAGATTATCTGGCATCACCTCACTTACCACGTAGTTTTCTAGGTCAGCATGCCAAGGTATCTACTTGAGCTTCGCAACTAGTACCTTTTCATTCGAAAAGGAATCATCAATATTTAACTCATCCTTGATTGATTGTTTGAATTCAAGTATAGTTAAGTGATCTGCCACCTGATTTTCACATCCCTTACGATTCTTGACCTAGAAGTTGAATTCTTGAAGCAATAATGCCTATCGCATCAATCTCGACTTTGCATCTTTGTTTTCCATTAAATACCTCAGAGATACATGATTCGCGTGGACCGCCACCTTAGTCTCTAGTAAATACATTCTGAATTTCTCAAAAGCATAGACTACAGCCAGGAGCTCCTATTCGGTGATAGTGTAATTCTTTTGAGCTCCATTCAGAGCCTTGTTTGCCTGATAGATTGGATGAAATAATTTATCCTTCTTTTTCCCCAACACAGCTCCAAGTGCCACCCCGCTAGCATCATACATCAGTTCAAATAGCTTCGTCTAGTCAGGAGTAGTAATAACTAGAGCCTCCACTAATTTCAGCTTAATGCATTCAAATGCCTTTCTGCAGTCATCATCAAAAGAGAACTTGGCCTCTTTCTCAAGAAGTATTCATAATGGGTTTGCAGCCTTCGAGAAATCTTTTATAAGTCTACGATAGAATCTTGCATGGACAAGAAAGCTACGCACCCCTTTTATTGAGATATGGGGAGGTAGTTTCTCAATGGCCTCAACCTTGGCCCTATCCACCTCAATACCTTTTGCAGATATTTTATGTTAGAACAATGTTTTCCTTCACCATGAAGTGGCATTTTTCCTAGTTAAGGACCATATTGACTCTTCACACCGTTGTAATGCTTGACTTAGATTCAGCAAGCACAAATCAAAGGAATCTCCAACAACTGAGAAGTCATCCATGAACACCTCTAAGGTGTCCTCAACCATATCAGAGAAGATCGATATCATGCACCTCTGGAAAGTGGCCGGTGCATGGCACAAACCAAAAGGCATCCTTTCAAAATCAAATGTGCCATATAGAAACGTGAACATCATCTTCCCCTAATCTTCAGGAGAAATGAAGATATAGTTATACCCTGAATAGCCGTCCAAGAAGTAGTACCAACCTCTTCCTACCAATTGATCAAGCATCTAATCCATGAATGGCATTGAAAAGTGATCCTTTAATGTCCACGAGTTCAGATTTTGGTAATCCATACACACCCTTCACCCAGTAACAGTCCTGAGTAGGATAAATTCATTTTTCTCGCTAGCTACTACTATCATGCCCCCTTTCTTAAGAACGCACTATACAGGACTCACCCACTTACTATCTGATATCAGATACACCACCCCTGCATCCAACCACTTTATGATTTCTTTCTTTACCACCTCTTACATAGGTGGGTTCAGGTAACGCTGATGCTTAATTATAGGCACACAATCTTCCTCTATCTGAATCTTATGCATACATATGCAAGGAGGGATACCAATGATATCTGTAATAGTCCAACCAATATCTCTCTTATACCTCTTAAGAACAGAGATGAGAGCTTCCACCTAATGTTTTCCCAGATCAGCAGCAATAATAACCGATAGTGTATTTCCACTACCCAAGAACACATACCTTAAATGACTGGGTAATTTTTTCAATTCTAACACCAGTGTCTCTTCAATGGATGGCTTCGCCGGTGATGAAGGTCGATTCTTAAGGTCAAGATTAAGCTTCTTAGGGGCATAAGAATATGACCCTATTCCTGTCAAAGCACAGACAGTTTCTTCGTACTCTTCAATATCCTCAAGATCAAAGTGCATAAGCACTGCAGCTAACGGCTCAACAGTAAGCCTCTCTTCCATTGGTACTTCCTGTTCGTCCTCATAATATACATCAACTATGGATAACAATGTCATTTCTTTATGCTGCTTTATTGATTTTCACACATCAAAATGCACCATTTCATTATTTATCCCGAATAAAAGCTCATTAACTCGCAAATCAATCAACATACTTCCGATTGTGAGGAAAGGTCGACCCAAGATTATAGGCACCTCAAAATCCATCTCATAATAAAAAATTATGAAATCTACAGGAAATATGAAGGTTGCTACCTTCACCAACATATCATACAAAATACCAACAGGTCATTTGATTAACCTATCAACCATCACAAGTCTCATGTTGGTGGATGTGGGGTCGCCCAATCCCAACTTTTTATAAATGGCTAGTGGCATTAGATTAACGATAGCCCCCATATTACATAAGGCCTTAGTAAAATCCAAGGACCTAACCGTGTAAGGAATAGTGAAAGCCCCCACATATGCCTTCTTCTACACCAAGGACCTTGTGGCAATGGCACTGTAATGATAGAGATTATCCACCGGTTCGTAGCTTACTGCTCTTTTCTTTGTCAAAAGGTCTTTCATGAATTTGGCGTACCCTGGCATTTGTTCCAATGCCTCAACCAAAAGAACATTTACCGACAACTGCTTCAACATGGTGATGAATTTACTAAACTTTGTGTCCTCGGCCTTCTTCTGCAATCTCTGAGGAAAGGAAGGTAGTGGTTTTGGTAGAGTTTTTTCCTCTACTTTTTGTTCCTTGTTTTTCTCTTTTTCAAACTCATCAGACTGTTGATAGTTGGATATAGCATCATGAATAATCTCATCAGGTTTTTCAGCCTCTACTGGATGATTAGCATCTACTTTGCTAACATTTTATACCACACTATCAACCACAGGATTACCCATAGATGGGCTTGCCAAAACCTTACCACTCCTGATGGTACTTTCTATACACGAACCATTCTTCCTTGGATTTTGTACTGTATCACTTGGTAGAGTGCCAGCCTTTCTTTGATTAAATACCGCAGACAGTTGACTCATTTGCTACTCCAAATGCTTTATCAAAATAGAATACAAATCAACCAATTGATTCATCAAAGACAAATAATTTTTTACCTTAGCTACTCCCATGTTTGTTGCCTCTACTCCCTTCAACAGTTTAGCCATCATGTCCTCTATGGACATCTTCCCAGAGCTAGATGCAGTAGCCTCATGATTTCCAGAAGGAACATTTAAACCACTCCTGTCATTTTTGTTCTTCTAATTTCCTTGATCTCGATCCTTGTATCCAGATTTATCATAATAGTTCTGACCTTAGTTTACTTGGCCACCACCTCGGAAACCTCCCTGATTGTTCAAGTAATTTGCTTTCTCCTCAGAATTAGAGTCAGCTCTTTCCTGCGATGTAACGGCTTTCACCCTCTCTATCTTTCAAGTTAATTGATGCTTAGTGAGAAGGTCCATTTGTGTCTTCAAGTGAGCTATATCTTGGTTCCATTCTTCTTTCCTTCGTCTTTGTTTTGTAGTCATACCAATGGATATAGTAGAGCTTGCTACCTCAGAATCCCTGGTATGCCAAGCTCTACTCTGTTTTGTCATCCGATCAAGCATCTTAGAAGCTTCAGTAAAAGTAAGGTCCATGAATGATCCACCTACAGCATTATGTACCACTATCTTGGTAACCGAATTGAAGGCCCGATATAATACCTCTTTCAGGTGGAGGTTGGTCACCTGATGATTAGGACACTGATTCAGCTTCTACTTGAACCTTTCCCAAGTTTCATGGAGGGCTTCAGTTGGAAGCTATCTGAAAGTAGTGATTTCATCTCTTAACTATGCCCTCTTGGATGGCGGAAAGAACCTTTCTACGAAATCATCTTTCTGTTGCCTTAAATTTGTAATTGAATCAGGGGTTAGTCTATTCAACCAAAAATTCACATCTTTAGAAAGAGACACCAGGAACAGTCACAGCCAAATAGCATTTTTCCCAACTCTCGGATTGTCAAACGACTTGCATGTTGAGATGACGTTTATCAAATGCATATTCGGGTCATCACCCACAAGTCCACCAAATAGTCCCTTAAGATGCAATAACTGGATCATAGTACTCGTAATATTAAACTTGGCTCTGGGTGCTAAGGGCGGAGGAATAATATCCCCTATTGCATTAGCCCCATCCAACTCGTCATCCTCATCATCAAGATCAAACTGAACAGCTCGGCGTTCGAGTCTCATTCTAGCCTGGCAATTTCTGTTGATATTCCTGTTCACTGGTACAAATACATCATATGTACACCTTGGATTCATCACCCAGGTCTTCATCGTCTGGGTTTACCTCCCGACCAGCATTACATACATTCTGCTAGTTTACTTGAGCAGCTGTTAAGGTAGCTAATCTAGCCTACTCCTGCTGAGCATCTACCCTTTTTGGGTGTCGTTGACCATCCATTCTACCAATGAGATATGGTTCGGGATTAATAGATACTAATGGTTGACCCGATCTTCACGTACTTGGCATGGAAAACACTCAACCTGCACAAGACAAAAACAACAAACAAAAAGTAAAATTTGGGAAACTTTAACCAAAGGATCAATTAACAAACACAAACTTAATTTACAATCGTATTCCTCCGCAACAGCGCCAAAATTTGGTATGTCCAAATTACAACTCTTGTTAGAAAGTGTAAGCGGTCGCTGTCAAATATAGAACCAAAATAGGTTGGGTGTCGAATCCCACAGGGAATACTGTAATCACTAAGTATTGCGATTGTTATTAGACTGTTGATCGAAGGTTCCAAAGTAAAGGTGGTTTCGGTTTAAGTACGCAGTAGTATTATCAGTGTAATAGTGAAACAATATGTGTAGTAATATTTGATTACGAAGAAAGACAAGTTAGGGTTATTTCCACCTTGTAGTTTTTAATATTTTCTAACTATGGGTATATAGAACTCATACATGCATTCACTAATAGAGAAACTCATTAAAATCCATAATCCAAGTGTTTCTCAACCAACAAGTATTAATCACTCTAGTTCTCTCGAACCAAAAGTGTTATCTATGCTCATGCGAGTTCTCCAAGTTGTTCATCCTATTAAGGCATTAATGTATAAAATAGGGATTGGAAACCCTATTCTCTTGTCACTACTATCTTTTCCAAACATTAACTTTTCTATCTAACAAGTTATGTTTTGGTGGCATATTCTCTATGTTTGCAACCACGAGAATTCAATCATAATGAAGAGAGTATGATACAAGTGCATCAACACATAAAGAATTCAAAAACCCATAGAAATAGATAGTATACAAAAAGGTTTCCATAACCCTAACAAATAAGTTTAGCTACTCATGAACAAAACGAAAATCACCATAAAAATGTTCATCATACCTCAGTCTAGAAGATGATCTTGGTGTCCATAAAATAAAGAAATCAAGAGGAGAAAAACATTTCTCTCCCTCACCCTCAGCTAAGCCGCCTCTTCTTGATTCCTTTTCTTTTTCAAAAATAATACAGAATAATGAATAATCCTAAAAAAATCAGCAACATGTCTTATAATAGTCTTCTCTCTCATAATTCCTTCTAAGTCCTCAAACTTATTATAAATGGCAAATTCAACTGAGACAAAATTCCCATGCATCACATTTGGTCCAGGAGCTGCTTTTCCTCTTGTGTAATTTGTCCTCCACAATCCGTAGTCCCAAAATTTCTCTATCTACCTTATTAGAACTTGAAAATCATGCTAATCACATAGGTTATCTCACTTACATCAAAGTAGAGTAAAAACATAAAAATTAGGCACTTTGTTCTCAAAACTTGGCTAAAATATGGGTAAGTTATGGTGCTTAGACGTACAAATACGCCCAAGATCATGAGTAAAAGAGGAGATCCATCAAAAAGGCATGCTAAAGAAATAAGCATTTGGAGGAAGACAAGAAAAATAAGATGACCAAAAAGAAAAGAAGTACCTCTGAAAAACCCCTATTAGTTAGACAATGATGGACAAACTTTTTTTTTCAATATTAGGTCAGTAAGAACTTAAAACTCATTTGAGAGGTTGATTGACCAAAAGAAGAGAAATAAATATGCTTACATTGCCTTATTGGAACCTTTTCAAGGGCCTCATAAGTTAGAAATTTATAGAAGAAAGTTGTTTATGGAAAATTTTATGGCAAATTATTCATCAAAAATGTGAGTCTTCTAAAATGATGAGTAGAGAGGAGAAATTATGAATGATAAGCATCAACATCACTATTAAGTTTATGCATAAACTTATAAAAAAGGAGATATTTATCACTACAATACATTCAAGGTGTTATACATAGGAGAGGTTGTAATTGTGGGAATATTTAGAGAAGAATAGTGCAAATATTAAGAAAATATAGATGATAGGTGGGGACTTTAATGTGATTTTAGATGCAGATGAAAAGAATAGCCTACCTATAACTCAATATGAGACCATTTAGTTTGCTCAATGAGTAAGTTCATGTGCACTGCTTGATATGGAATTTTTCGATAGCAAGTTTACCTAGTGGAATAGGAGAGTAGAGGTTGAATGTATTTTTAAAAGGTTGGAAATAATATTGGATAATTATGAGTTCATGAATGATTTTCCATCTATTGAGGTACAATATTTAATCAGAGAAGTATTAGACCACTCTTCTTTATCTGTGTGTTGTAATTTCAAATCAAGAAAGGACAAGCAAGAATTTTAAATTTATGGACTAATCATGATGAATTTCACTATTTGGTGAAACAAAATTGGAGCATACAAGTCCATGGATATCCTATTCATGTGGTTTAGCAGAAAATAAAGAACTTAAAGAAGCTTTTGGCCAAATAGAGTAAAGATACATATAGGAATATATTCAAAAAATGGAAACATTGGAAGATGTGGTTAGGAAGAAAGTAGTTTGGATGGAAATCAATAGTACAAAGAAAAATAGAAAAGAGTGGATGGATACATAGGGTGAGATAAAAAGATATTACCAATTACAAGAGGAACACTAGAAGTAGAGACCAAGGATGAAACAGTTCATTCTTATGTGAAAGGAAGGAGAGAAGGAATGAAGTTGATTAAAATAGAGAATGATCAGGGTATTACATTAAAAGAGAACCAAAGCATAGGAGAGAAAGCAGTTAAGATCTTTGAGCATCAGTTTGCAGAAAGTACTTTTAATGATGATTATAAAATACGTGAATATATTCCAAAAATTATATTAGAGGGAGAGAGAGAGAGCATATGGATACAATACCTACAAAAGTTAAAGTGATGGATGTTTTATTTTCTCTTTTTAGTTACATTGCTAATGGTTTAGATGGTTTCTCTAGAGAAGTCTTTCAGAGTTGTTGGGAATCAATGCAGAAGACATGGTAAATATTGCCATAGCGTTCTTTTGTGAATTTGAGCTACCTGGGTATATCACTCATACAAATCTTTTTCTCATAGGAAAAAGAAAAGATAGGCAAATTCACAAATCTCAGACCTATTAGCCTAAGAACTTATACAAATAAGGTAATCTCTAAAGTTATTCAAAGTAGGTTGGTAGAAGTGTTGCCTAGAATCATCTCAAAAACTAGATAGGTTTCATGAAAGGAAGGAGTATTATTAAAATTATTTTATTGGCACAACAGATCACCAGAGATATAAAGTGGAGGAACAAGTTCCCTAATATAGTAGTGAAGCTGGATATGGCTATCTTAGGTATTTTTAACTAAGGTAATGAGAAAATTTGGTTTTACAAAAAGAATTATTAATATGGTATGAATGCTAGTTTCAAATAACTAGTATTCAGTTCTAGTTTATAGGAACTCAATTGGATTTTTCTCTTTTTTAAGAGAACTAAAGCAAGGAGATCCACTGTCATTGATCCTATTTATAATTTCTATAGAAGTTCTGGCTAGAAGCTTGAATAGGTTGAATAAGAACGGTGATTTCAGAGAATTTGGATTACTAAAATGGAGTCAGGACATAAATCACTTGTCTTATGTTTATGATATGTAATGACCCTCCAAGTTTTTTATCTATTAATGCTCATTTTTATCAGTTAGAGCTTTTCCATAGCAGTCCCACTTCCTGGAGCTGACAGTTCAGTTACCACATAATTTATTTGTTTTTTAGAGCCAATTTCCTGCTCTGAAGTCTTCACTAGTTCAAATTGTCTACAAGGTGAAAAATTCAATTAAACAGCCATGTATGTCAATTATGACAGTTTCATGTAACAACCTGAGACTACCCCCTAGTTATCATACTGTGCTTACGGCCCCGAAGGACCACAAGCTAGCCCATGAATAATATCTGCTGTGAGAACTGAACAATAATACTTAAATATATGTGGAATAATAGGTTAAAAATTCCTTAAAGTTCAAAACATCTAAAACACTAATAAAATATAACATCTGCAAAACTAAATACTGTATGAAAATCTAGTCTTAAAAATCCTCTAACTAAATCTATCTAAAAGTGGAGTTGATGGGATAATCCCCTAACTAACTCCATCTAGTAAAATATTGCTAAGCTGAAGTACTGAAATAAAAGCATATCCTCGATAGATGAGGACTCACTGCTAAATCTACTACTGCTAGATGAATTTGGCTAAGCGCGGTCAGGAACCTACGCATCCTAACCTATGATATGAAACATCATAGCACAGGAAAGTGTGTGTCAGTACGTAGGAATGTACTAGTATGCTAAATAAGGTAAGGCTAGATGCATGGGTTTATATGCATGATAAATACCTGACTGAATGATATGCAAGAGCTGGATTAACATACATGGAGGATCTGTAACTACTGAACATACTGTGCCTACTGTGACTGAGTATACTGGAATTGAATCTAATAACTGATAACTAAATATACTAATAATTTGGGATCACTGATAATCTGAATTACTATTCACTAAGTGACTATATCTGACAGTCCTGATTCTATAAAATTGAACTAAGTTCTATTCTAAAGATTGAGACTGAAATTGAAACTGTGAAAAGTAATCATCTAACCGACATGCCTAAAATAAGATAAGATAACTGAGTAAGGTTCCAATTTTTAACACCAATTGGAAGGGTGTCAGTTCCGTGCCACGGATAAATACAAGCTGAAGAGTAACCCTTTACTGGCAGGTTCCCTAAACTAGAATGGACGTACCCTTTACTGGCAGGTAGAGCACCTCATCAACCTCAACTAGCAGGTTTGATGTCTCAACCTACGCTGGCTTCGTAGTTCTTGAATGCAAAGATTTCTTCTAAGGATCACATTCTTTGCTTCTAGGTGAGCCCCCATCCTTGGGTTCACTCGATGCTAAATCCTACTCCCAACTAAAAGACACTGAACTGTTATACTGGACTGAATTCACTGAGATTATTTAGTTGTCCTAAGTTTTGTAACTAACTGAATTCTACTGAGTTCTATAATGGACTGAGAGTACTACTAATTGTTTCATAATTGGTACTATTCTATAGCTGACACTACCTCTAGATAAACAGCTAAATTATTGGGTATTAAATACCCCCAAGACTCGATATCATGAAAAGTAAAGCAAAGTATAATCTTGAATAACATTACAATGTTCAGTTTGTCATAATTAATTCATAGAGATATTCCATCAAACACTTGTAATGCATTATAATGTACATGAATGGGGAATACATGTTAGCATGCTATAATGACATTATTTCATTCTCATAGACAATTTATCAAACACATAAGAAGCATACTTGGTTCATTAAATCATAAACACTTAAGGTTAACATGGTTACAACAATCAACTTTAAAATTGAATGGTTTAACATGAATATCATGTAATTCAACACATACTAGAATCAATTCTTGGAACTTGTAATCTAAATCATGGATTAAAACTCAAACAACATCATTAACATAAATTCAATTCAAACATGGAAATCATAATTCTTGTATTTTAAGAAAATATTCTTGGACTCCATGGAGGGTAAGGATCCATGGATGAACATCTAACATACCTAAGAAGAAGAGTTCTTGGAGGTTTTTGGAGAGATTCTTTGAGGATTGACCTTAATTCTTGAACTAGGACATTTGTAAACTGGGTCTATGGCGCAACACGTCAATATCGAAGAGCAATACTAGAAATTGACAATTTCTATTTTGACATACTCCATGACACGCTACGGGACTGAATGATGATGTTTAATGACTGAAACATAAAATTGCCATAACTTCTTACCCAGTTGTTGGATTTAGGCAAATTTTCTATTGTTGGAAAGCTAATTCAATTTCTCACACAAAAACAATTCAAAATCATGAAAATTCCACATGTATAAAAGGGAATTCATCTTTAAATCAAGTCTTTGATATTTTTGGGATGAATTTAAGCTAGGTAAAAGTATGGGGTGTTACATTTCAATAGCTCCAAAATATCGATTATAGGTTAGGGGGACCCTTGGTTTGAATTTTGAGCCATCCAAACTCCTTTCGAGCTATTGCTTGAAAGATAAAAAAATGGCACATAGGTGTGGGATCCACTTTTCATCAAAAAAAACTCGAATGGAAATTTATATTATGTTATTGAGTCTAGAACATAAAATTTAATAGGGTAGAATAGTTTATTTGTGTTTAAAGGATTTTGAATGAACCACGAGGAGTTGGCAGAGACTAATTCTAAGTCTCACCTGGTGTTGTTACACCGCTTAAGCACCCTTTTGGGCTGCTTAAGCGTAGGGGTCAATAAAGTGGTAGACCCATCACTTAAGCGATCGTGTTGGCCCAATGGAGGTCAGATTAAGTGGTAGCCTCTAATATGGCAAGGTACCGCTTAAGTGGTACCCGTGCAGATGCTATGTCTCTTAAGCGATAATATGTCACTTAAGCGGCCCAGTGTCCTCTTAAGCAGTATCTGCGTACCTAGGAAGGGTATAAAATCACACTTAACTTTATTTTCCCCATTTTTCATCCATTTCCAAGAATATTCAACCCTAAAAAGTGGGAAAACTTGAGAGAATTATTTGTGGGAGATTTTGGAGATTTGTGATGTTAAATTTTGCATTTATTCTTCGAATATGTAGTAAGCTTTCAAAAAATTTCTTGGTATGATTCTCTATATTTTTCTAAAATACCTAAAATCTTGATGGCTTTATTGTACCACCAATAGAGCTTGGAATTCACCCATTATAGGGTAAATATTGCTTGAGCATATAGGGACGTTATGTTGGTTTCAAAAGTGTAATTCCACAAATGGACCCCACATGAGATTGTTACATAAATTAAAGTACAATAGTGAAAATGCGTATCATTGTTCTCATTTTGATAAGTAGATTATGATTTTGATAGTATTTTATCTTGTGGAAGATTCTCTAAAGGAGAAGTCATTAGTTTAGCAAATTCTTTGAGCTTTTCTTCGGCATCCAGGTAGGCTAAGTTTACCTTCTTTATAGATTAATCTATTTTGTATTATGACTATGATTGTATGCTAAATGTGGGATAACATTTAGGTGCTGAACATAAGATTGAACATATTTGTGTTAGTTGGACTATTTAGGCGGCCATGAAACCATAATTTAGGCGTATTTGGCCTAGATGTTCATGTTTTATGTAGAATATTTATCCTAGGATTATTCATGGCTTATTTAACATCTATTAGTGGATTTATATAAGTTAACCTATTCTGGGATAAAATTTGCCTTAAAAATGGACTTTGGCAATTAGAAGTGAACTCTTCCAACCCACCTTAGGAAAAGACTTTTATTAATTTTGTAGACCTCTATACACTTGTTATACTATTTAAAATTCTTATTTTTGAACTTTGAGGATATTTAATACTTAATGGTCATGTTGGGTGGTATTTTAGGAGTTGATGTTGATTCAGTAAAACTTAATAGTTTATTGATGTTGAGTTTTGATTCAAGTTCACCAAATGATTTTATGGTATTATTGAGATGAGTTTTAATTCGAGTCTGGAAATTGATTATGATATTAATATGAGTTTCAGTTCAAGTCCAGTATTTGATAATGATATTGATTATATGAGTTTTGGTTTGAGTCTTGCAGATGATGATAATGATGACAATTCTATTAAGTTTCGATTCTAGTCCAACATTGAGGGTTATTTATGATACGATATGGTATGGATGGATTCTTTGTTATGGAATGATAATTGGTAATTTATGGTTATTTAGTTATTTACTTTCCTTTGATTGCGCCTTCCTGGCTTATGGGGCCTGCGTTGGGTTATTTATTTTTCCATACTTATTGGCTTATGGGGGACAATTTAGTAGTTATAGTTGTGTGATCCTTACATTAATAATTCATATTTATTTATTTATGTACAATAGTGTAGGAGCTTATTTCTAGATTTTCCTTTTCACCTTAATAGGGCATATTTATTTTGCATTTTATCATATTTGTATCATGATTTAGCTTAGTCAATTGATGATGCCTACTAATTACCTATGGTTTTGGTACTCATACTATATATCTTTATGGTGCAAATCTAAGTACTAGTAGCCATCTTTGACATAACGATTATGCTTAGTTGGATTTTAGAAAGTGGGCTAGATCTTGGAGTCAGAGTTGCCCCATTTCCTTCCATTATTTATGTCTAGTCTTTCATTTTCAAGATAGATTGTATTTGACTATTTTTATCCTTATGTTCTATTTATAGTAGCTTTTATACCGACATTACTAGGTTGTAGGATAGTTATTTATGTTTGATCTATCTTTTTTGACTAAATTTATTACCGTTTTATTAGTGTAAGCCTTAAATTGTTGATTTTTTACTTTGACGCCATTTTCTCACCAAATTAGCCTATTGCTTATGGCTCTGGTTACAGTTTTGCTTCCCTACTGGTAATATAAAGTTAGAGTCATCATGACTCATAAATTAGATCATAAAAAATTGGTATCAGAGCCTAAGTTTACCAGTATTATTGGTACAAAAGCAAGTGTCTAGCAGAGTCTCATGGATCAAAATGATGGCATTTGTTTCTTATCTTCGGTATAAGACATTCTTATGAGTTCTCCAATTCTTTCACTCATTTTGTGCTAAGACTCTAAGTTGGTTTCTAAAGAATTCCTTTGATTTTAATCTTTATAAATGGCTAGGACACGTGCTACTACTGATGAGGGTAACGACACCAAGCCTATGGATGATGTCGCTGATCATGGATGAACTCAACATCTTATAAAGATTATATATTTGTCCCCATCTTAGGGTTAGGATAGGGGGCCTTTACCAGACCCTATTCCTATCTTGATCCATAGATTCTTTAGCCCCAGCCAGTGGTAGGCTAGGGACCAGCCCAAGCTTCTTCAGGGTTTATTTTTTCTTCAGTACTCAGGGATAATTTTTTTTAGAATTTAGGATTGGTTGGTGGTACACAATCTGAAGGTTCATAGTCTACAAATCAGGGTGTTACTAAGGCGAGGTGTAACATATATCTTCAACTCTCAGAGTTTAGGTCCCTTTAGTATCGACGATTTCCTAGTCAGTAGTTGATCATCCTGTGGTTTCCCAGACTGCTATGTCTATTGAGGAGAAGAAAATATTGGGTAAAATTTTTAGCTTGGCTCTGCCTAGGTTTTTTGGCAGACCGGTTGAGGATGTGTATGAGTTATTGATTTCTTATGAAGATAAACACTATAATTTGGCTCTAGTAGAGACTCATAATGTGGATTACTGATTTTGGGAGTATTTACACGCCTAAGAACCATAATTTACCCATATTTTAGCTAAGTTTTGAGGACAAAATATATAATTCCTGCACTTTTAGTCCATTTTCCTTTAAGTGGGCTGACCTACGTGATTAGCATGTTTTTCAGGTATTAAGGATGAAGATTTCAGCACTTTGTGGACCTTTGGGGAAGCAAAGGAAAACTTCACATAAGAGGGAAGGCAGCTTTTGGAAGCTTGTGGAATGAATGTGACACATGGAGAATTTGTCCCGGGCAAAAGCAGTATTTTTAAATACTTAGGGGTGCAGCAGTAACTTAGTAGGACAAGGATGTTATAAAAACCTTATTTGCTGAATTTTTCAGCATTCATTCGATCATTATCATTCACTCATTATTCAATTTAGGATTTTGTAAGAGGTTTGAGAACAGAAAACATGGCTCTTGTGAGCAACGGATAAGGGAAAAACGTCTCTCTCTTATTTAACGTTAAAACCATCTCCATCGCCAAGCTTGTTCTAGGTAGTGGTATGATGATTATGTCTATTGTGATTTCCGTTGTACTCATGAGTAGCTAAACTTCCCTGTTAGGGTTATGGAAACCTTGTGACACTATCTATTACTATGAGTTTGTGAATTCTTGATGTGTATGCTACTTATATCATTACTCTCTTTGTTTTAATTTAATTCTCTTTGTTGCAAACATAGGGAATATGCCAGTATAACATTAACTTGTTCGAGGGAAAAGTTACATGTCTGGAAAAGAGAGCATGATAAGGAAATAGGGCTACCAACCCCTATTTACACGTTAATGCCTTAACCGGATCAACTTCTTGGAGAATTTGTACCGTTAGTTATACACTTTAGGCTCGAGAGAGCTAAAGTGAAATAAATCCTTGATGGTTGAGAAACGCTAGGATTTACCATTAGAATACGAATTTCTATAAGTGCATGTATGTCTAAATTCCGCATTACTCATAGTTAATAGATACGTAGAACTCATAAGGTGGACATAACCCTAACTTATAAATCTCTGTGATTAAATCCTACTAAACAAAGCATTCCATTCTTACTTTAATAATAGTAGTTCACGCCATAATCAAATCCCCCCTTTTCCATGGAATTTTTGACCAACAGTCTACTAATAATTGCAACACTTAGTGACCAAGTATTCCCTGTGGGATTCGACACCCAACCCAGTTGGGTTCTATATTTGACAGCGGCCGCTTACACTTTCTTATGAGAGTTGTAGTTTGGGCATTATCAAATTTTTGTGCCATTGTCGAGGAATACAGTTGTCAACTAAGTTTGTGATAGTTAATAGACCCTTTGGTCAAAAATTCTCCGATTTTACTTTTAGTTGTTGTTTTTGTTTTATTCAGGTTTGGTAGAGTGCATGCCAAATACACGACGTTCTGGTCAGCCATTATTACCTATAAATCCTGAACCTCATCTTATTGGTAGAATGGATGCACAACGAGACATTGGAAGAAGGGCTGCTCAACAGGAGAAGGCTAGATTATCTGCATTGGCAGCTGCTCAAGTGCATCAACAGAATATTGATAACCCAGGTCGGGCAACAAATCTTGATGATGAGGACCTGGGTGATGATGAGTTACTAAATCCTAGGCGTGCAGATGAGGTGGCAGTGCCTGTGAACAGGAGAGATCGTCAAGCTAGAATGAGACCTGAACGCCGAGCTGTGCATGTTCCTTTTGATGGTGATGATGACGATCTGGATGGGGCTGGTGCCACAGGGGCTATTATTCCTCCACCCTTAGCAAATGGACCTAAGTTCAATATCACTAGCACCATGATTCAACTATTGTAACTCAAAGGGTTATTTGGTGGACTTGCAGGAGACGATCCGAATATGCATCTGATTAATTTTATCTCAACATGCAAAGCGTTTGACAATCCAGGAGTTGGACAGAATGCAATTCGGATGTGCTTATTCCCATTGTCTCTATCTGGAGAGGCAACTCTATGGTTGAACGGGCTAAATCTTGACTGAATTACTAATTGGAGGCAACTGAAAGACGTTTTCCTAGAAAGATTCTATCCGTCATCCAAGAGAGCCCAATTAAGAGATGAGATAAGAAATTTTCGATAGCTTCTAACTGAGGCTCTCCACGAAACATGGGAGAGTTTCAAGTAGAAGCTTATGCGATGCCCAAATCATCATATGACCAATGTCCACTTGATGGAGATATTATACATGGCTTTGAACTCGTTGACTAAGCCAGTGGTCGATAATGCTGCGGGTGGGTCATTTATGGTCCTTACTTTTATTGAGGCATGTGATATGCTTGATCGTATGACAAAGCAGAGTAGAGCTTGGCATACCAGGGATTCTGAGGTAGCAAGCTCTACTGTATCTATTGGCTTGACTGCAGAACAGAGATGAAGAGAAGAGAAACGTGACCAGAATATGGCTCACATGAAAAAGCAGATGGATCTTCTTACCAAGAATTTATTATCAGGGAAGACCGAAAAAGTCAAGGTTGTTGTGTCGCAGGGAATAGATTATTCCGATTCTGAAGAAGAAGCAAACTACTTGAATAATCAGGGGGGTTTCCGAGGCAATGCCCAAGGAAACCAAGGTCGGAACTATTATGATAAATCTGGACACAAGGACCGCGATTAAGGGAGTTGGAAGAATAAAACTGGCAGGAGTGGTTTGTACATTCCTCCTGGAAATTGTGAGGCTACAGTATCTGGCTTTGGGAAGATGTCCATGGAAGATATGATGGCCAAGTTGTTGAAAGGAGTGGAGGCAACCAACACGGGAGTAGCTGAGGTAAAGAATGATTTGTCATTAATAAATCAATTGGTTGACTTGCATTCCACTATAATAAAACAACTGGAACAACAACTGAGTCAACTTTCAGCGACATTCAATTAAAGAAAGGATGGCACTTTACCTAGTGACACTGTACAAAATCCAAGTAATGATGGATCGTGTATGGCTATTACTACCAGGAGTGGTAAAGTGTTGAAAAATCCATCCAAAGGTAAGCAGGTGGTTGATGATATAGCAAAGAATGTGATTGAAGCAGATTGTGATGATTCTGTAGAAGCTGAAAATCAGAATGAGAACGTTCATGACACTACACCTAGACGTCGCCAGCCTGAAAAGATCGATAATCGGAAGCAAGATAAAAAGGAAGTGGTGGAGAAAAATATTCCCCTTCCACCACCACCTTTTCCTCAGAGACTGAAGAAGAAAGCTGATGACACCAGGTTCAGTAAATTCATGACCATATTGAAGTAGTTGACTATTAATGTTCCTTTGGTGGAGGCGCTGGAACAGATGCCTGGGTATGCTAAATTCATGAAGGACCTGTTGACGAAGAAAAGGGCAGCAAGCTATGAAATGGCAGATGATGTTCATCATTGTAGTGCGATTGCCACAAGATCTTTAGTACAGAAGAAGGCAGATCCTGGTGCTTTCACTATTCCTTGCATGGTGGGATCTATGAATTTTGCTAAGGCATTGTGCGATTTGGGATCTAGCATCAATTTGACGCCGCTATCTATTTACAGAAAGTTGGGGTTGGGCGATCCTACACCAACCAATATGCGGCTCGTGATGGCAGATAGGTCAGTAAAATGACCTGTTGGTATTTTATATGATGTATTAGTGAAGGTTTCTACCTTCATTTTTCCTGCAGACTTTGTGATTTTGGACTGCAAGGTGGATTATGAAGTTCCCATAATCTTGGGTCGTCCTTTCCTCGCAACAGGAAGTGTGCTTATTGATTTATGAGCCAATGAGCTTTTATTTTGAATGAATGACGAAGTGGTTCATTTTGATGTATGCAAATCGATGAAGCAGCCTTGAGATATGAATGTATTCTCTATAGCTGATGTTTATCATGAGGATGAGAAAGAATTATTTGTAGAGAAGCAGCTTACTGTTGAGCCATTATCTGCTGTGCTTTTGAATTCGGAGCGTAAGGATGTTGAATATTATGAAGAAACTATTTGTGCTCTAACAGAAATAGGGTACTATTCCCATACTCCTAAGAAGCTGGACCTTGATCTTAAGAATCGACCTTCACCACCAGCGAAACTATCCATTGAAGAGCCACCAGTGCTAGAATTGAAAGAGCTACCCAGTCATCTAAAGTATGCATTCTTGGGAAGTGGAAATACACTTCCGATTATTGTTGCGGCTGATTTAGGTGAACAGCAAGTAGCGGCTCTCATCTCTGTCTTGAAGAGGTACAAGAGAGCCACTGGTTGGACTATTGATGATATAATTGGTATCCCTCCTGGGATATGTATGCACAAGATTCATCTCGAAGAAGATTGTGTGCCTACAATTAAGCATCAGCGTAGTCTAAATCCATTCAAAAAATGATGCACCATATATCTTGATGAAGTCTGAGTAATCGATATAACTATGTCATGCCGCGACAATAAATCAAGTGCTACTTGGGAGGCAACCCATCATTTTTAATAAGTTTTGTTTTACTAGGAGTTTGTTTTTGTTAAAAAAAAAATTCAAAAAGAAGAGTCGAGCCACGACCAAAACTAAGGCGCTTGGTGGGAGGCAACCCATTCTTTTAATCATTTTTGTTATTTTTGATTAAGTGTAGGTGCAAGACGTACAAAGGAGGGGAATTAGTCCAAAATTTTGATTTGAAAGTGAGCCATGTTAAAGGTGGTAAGTTAGGAATGAAGGAGCAAAAGCTATCGGTTAGGCATTGCCTATGCTAATCTAGGCAATGGACAAGGCAAGACCTATAACATTGCCTATGCTCACTGCCTCACATAGGCAACGAACAAGACCTTGCCTATGCAAATCTTTGCAATACCATAGGCGTCGCCTATGCCAAACTAGGCAATACCATAGGCGCCGCCTATGCCATTGCCTATGCTCTCTGTATCAACTAGGCAATAGAATAGGCGCCGCCTATGCCCAACTAGGCAATAGCATAGGCGCCGCCTATGCTAAGCATAGGCAAAGCATTAGGCGCCGCCTACTTATGTATTTTTGTCTCCTAACCCGATTCTACATGGATCAAACCCGACCCATAGCTTAGTATATAAATAGATCCTCAACCTCAAGACAAATTGCACTTGTTTCCTCAACCTAGGCGCCGCCTAAGCTTCCCCAATCTCTCAAACTTTTTCTTCTTGATTATCTAACCTTGCAAGATCATCTTCCGAGTCCATTACCAAGTAAGTTCTTCTTTTATATTCCATAGTTGTTACAATACTACGCTTATAATGGTATTTTAGATTTTAAAGTGGTGTTGGTGATTACAATGTGGTTGATTTGTTATGATACATCTAGTTGAGTGAAAGAATATGTGTGGGTTTTCTTGACTTTGTTCTAACTTGTACTTGATTGTTATACACTGTCATATTTTTATGGAATCGAAATTGTGAAGTGAATGAATAATCTTGAAAGTTGAAAGCTTGAATATTTAAATAACTCGTTCATCGAGATATCGATCATGATTGACTACAAGCATAAGATGTTGCAATTATTTCTATGCAATAACATGATACGGCTTTTATGTGGTGGTCTTGTTCAAAAAGTGCATTCATCCAAACATGAAAGTATAGTCAAGATTACATGAAAGTATGATTGTGCTGAACTTATTGTTGGAACATATCGCCTAAATGTATGTCGATGAAGTTTGAGTAATCGACATCACTCACTTAATTAGTCTGTGCAAACAAATTAAGTGTGGGGTGGTGCCATTACTATTTGTTTTTCAATTGAAACTTCCGAGATGAAGCTAACATGACTCTATTTTAATCTCAGGTAGAATGGCCCCAAAAGGACGAAAAGGAAAAGAAACAGTGTCCACCTCACAGAAAGGTCAGAAAAGGGGAAGAAAAGAGCAAGCTGAGTCCTCCTCTCTACAAATACCTCGACGCACTTTTGAAATCAAGTGGGGTATATTTTGAGGAACTTCTAAGGACAACGACTCTGATGATGATTCCGATGCAGGGGGTATGACCCCAGACATAGAAGAGGAGTCCAACTAATCAGGTTTTCCTTATTTATTTCCACTGAGGGCAGTTTGTCCCGTGTAAGTGTGGGGTGCTGGTATTTGTATGTTGTATTGTACTTCTTTGCCTGTATTTATTCTCGTTTGTAGTTAAATTTTTAGATTTTTTAGATTTTGCATGAAATTGTTCTGATAGGCGGCATGGTATTATGACAAGAGTTTGTGCTAAATCATTACTATTGAGACATTTTGGCTCCAAGTGTGACTCACTGTGTGATAATTGTGTGGTTTAATTCATTCATCTGTTGGGTCAAGAGTCTATACTGCTCCCAATAAAGTTGACCATGTGCCTTATGAGTGTGAGGTTGTAGTATATTCTGTGTTGTGACTGATGCTAGAACTTGCTTGGTGTGTGTGTAAAGCGAAATAAAGAGTGTGAGTTTAGGAGATGATTTAGGCATTTTTTTGGCAGCCTGTAATTGTTTACCTTCTTTTTACCTACCCGTGTACATTATCCTAGTTAACCCCCTTTGAGCCTTTAGCTATTTTCTTTGACAGCCTCATATGTAGCCTAATCCATTTTTTTTCAAGACCATAATTTGATCCAAATTCCTAAGCGCTTTAAATTGTAGAGTCATGTGACAAAATTAGAGGAAATTGGGTGAGAGTGATGCCTCAGAGTGTATTGGTACTTGAAATTATTATGAAAAAGAATGGCTATCATAGACGTGTTTTATAACAAAAGTATATATATAAAAAATAAATAAATAAATAAATAAATCAAATAAAAAAAAGAAAAAAAGAAATAAAAAATAAAAAGATAGTTGTGTTTATAATTGAATAACAAAATAGGTGAAAAGGGGTGGTAGATGAAAGAAAGGTAGAGGGGTTATTAAAAGATGTTGTAAATGGCATAACGTAGTGTATTAAAGCGCTTAGGGAATATAGTCACTATTTTTGGCCAAAATAGTCCTACCTGTCCCTTAGCCTACATTACAACCTGTAAAGACCTATTTGATCCTAAGCTTAGCATTCTAATATTAGTGGAGCACTACACTAAGGGCAAGCCTATGGTCATCAGTTGCAACATATAAATTCTTTGTGAGAGTGAGAGCAAGGAGAATCTTGTACCCATGTTTCGAAAAATGCAAAACTTGTGAGTGATTATGGGTGATATCTTGTGTGAGACACACATGGTTGATGAGTTTTG
This sequence comes from Capsicum baccatum var. pendulum, assembly GCA_030864225.1. Classification (NCBI taxonomy): domain Eukaryota; kingdom Viridiplantae; phylum Streptophyta; class Magnoliopsida; order Solanales; family Solanaceae; genus Capsicum; species Capsicum baccatum. Next base: position 219,732,349 of record CM061552.1, on the reverse strand, counting down.
GGTAGTTTTGTATGATTATTTGTGCCTTAACTTGTGGATACGAATTAACCATCATCACGAGTCTATGTTAGAGGTTGAATTGTTTCTAGTAGTGATCAAGAGAACTACTCTTTGTTAATAATTGTCGTGCATATCTTGTTGAACATTTTGTGTTGCTGCTGTGATATTCTAGTTATATGATTGCATGGAAGTAATATTTTGTTCGAGGACGAACAAAGCTTTAAGTGTGGGGTGGTGATGTTGGGCATATTTACACACCTAAGAACCATAATTTACCCATATTTTAGCTAAGTTTTGAGGACAAAATATATAATTCCTGCACTTTTAGTCCATTTTCCTTTAAGTGAGCTGACCTACGTGATTAGCATGTTTTTCATGTATTAAGGATGAAGATTTCAGCACTTTGTGGACCTTTGGGGCAGCAAAGGAAAACTTCACATAAGAGGGAAGGCAGCTTTTGGAATCTTGTGGACTGAATGTGACGCATGGAGAATTTGTCCCGGGCAAAAATAGTATTTTTAAATACTTAGGGGTGCAGCAGTAACTTAGTAGGACAAGGATGTTATAAAAACCTTATTTGCTGAATTTTTCAGCATTCATTCGATCATTATCATTCACTCATTATTCAATTTTGGATTTTGTAAGAGGTTTGAGAATAGAAAACACGGCTCTTGTGAGCAACGGATAAGGGAAAAACGTCTCTCTCTTATTTGACGTTAAAACCATCTCCATCGCCAAGCTTGTTCTAGGTAGTGGCATGATGATTATGTCTATTGGGATTTCCGTTGTACTCATGAGTAGCTAAACTTCTCTGTTAGGGTTATGGAAACCTTGTGAGATACTATCTATTACTATGAGGTTGTGAATTCTTGATGTGTATACTACTTATATCATTACTCTCTTCGTTTTAATTTAATTCTCTTGGTTGCAAACATAGGAAATATGCCAGTATAACATTAACTTGTTCGAGAGAAAAGTTACATGTCTAGAAAAAAGAGTATGACAAGGAAATAGGGCTACCAATCCCTATTTACACGTTAATGCCTTAACCGGATTAACTTCTTGGAGAATTTGTACCGTTAGTTATACACTTTAGGCTCAAGAGAGCTAAAGTGAAATAAATCCTTAATAGTTGAGAAACACTAGGATTTACCATTAGAATACGAATCTCTATAAGTGCATGCATGTCTAAATTCTGCATTAGTCATAGTTAATAGATACGTAGAACTCATAAGGTGGACATAACCCTAACTTATAAATCTCTGTGATTAAATCCTACCAAAAAAAGCATTCCATCGTTACTTTAATAATAGTAGTTCACGCCATAATCAAATCCCCCTTTTTCCATGGAATTTTTGACCAACAGTCTACTAATAATTGCAACTCTTAGTGCCCAAGTATTCCCTATAGGATTCGACACCCAACCCAGTTGGGTTCTATATTTAACAGCGACCGCTTACACTTTCATACGAGAGTTGTAGTTTAGTTGGATTTAGTAGTTTTACATTGGTGGAGAGTTCATAATGATTCTAGGCCAGCTAGATCACCTCCTACATCATGACTCAGTTTTATGAGATCTTATTGGCGAAGTATATGCCTCATAGTCATAGGGATTGTCTGAGGGATCAATTCTCAAGTTTGGAGTAGGGCTCTATAACTATTTTGGAGTAAAATGTTTGATTTCATGAGTTGGATAGGCACGCTACTTCTATTCTAACTATTGATTATGAGAGAGTTCAGTGCTTTATTCGGGGGTTGACACTTCCCCTTTATATGTCTACATAGAGTTTGGTTGCTGTAGGTAGATCTTTTGCAGAGGTTTTCAATCATGCTCAGGTCATGGAAGAGATTCATTATGAGGAACAATGGGGAAATGATAAGAGGACACGATATCAAGGTTATTTCAGTTGGAGACATAGTGTCTCACAGTTCATAAGTAGTGGTTCTTAGGGTGGGTACCCTCTACGTCAATCATATCAGCATCAGGGTTAATTTAGTTGGCCCATTCAGGCTGCACTTTAGATTAATGATAGAGGCCATTCTAGCTTCAATGATCATCCTGGCTAGGGTAGTGGTTAGTCTTCAAAGGGTTTGTCTTTTGGTTATTTTAGTTGTGGTAGTTATTCTGGGTTAGCCGAATCTTCTGGTTTTGGTACAACGCATGTGGTATGTTATGGTTGTGGAGCTTTTGGTCATTTCTTAATAGAGTGCCTTATCCATAGACAATTGTTTCTTCATCTCAGACTATTCCTCTAATTAGGGCGGTACATCCCCCAGCTAAAAATGGTATGCATAGTCATAAGAGTGGTCTTTAAGGTGCTCATTGAGGTTCTTAGGTAGGTAAGATAGGAGATTGGTTAGGATCCTATCCAGATGGCAAACATGGTTAGTTGTATACCATACTTGCTAGACCTAAGGCTGAGTCTTCGGATAGTGTTATTACAAGTACAATCTTGAAGCACCATCAGTTAGTTTTTGGCTAATTTGTTCTGGGATCTACTAATTCTTATGTGTATGTTTATTATAACCCACAATTTGAGTTATCTTGGGATTCATTATCTATTATATTATGTGTATATACTCTCGTGGGTAATTCTTTAGTAGTGAATGAGTTTTCAGATCTTGTGTTATGACTATTTGAGATCTTGATACTCATGTTGATTATATTATACTATACATGGTAGATTTTGATAGGATTTTGGACATGGATTAGTTCTCTCACTATCATGCGATCCTGGATTATTTTGATAAGACCGTTACCTTTTCCATGCCTGACATACCCTCGGTGGTGTGCAAAAAGTAGTTAGCCATAAACCCATGGGGACTATCTCTTATATTTAGTCTAGCAGACTTATTTTGAGGGATTACAAGTCTTGTCTCGCTTATATTCGTGATGTTAGTATAGAGAATCCATTGCTGACTCTGTTCCTATAGTTCATGAATTTCCTGATGTTTTCCCTATCAATTTACCTAGTCTTTCTCCAATGAATGATATTGAGTTTGTCGTTGAACTTGGGCTGGGCACCCGATATATTTCTATGGAACCTTACTGTAAAGATCCTACCGATCTTAATGAGTTAAATTCTTAGCTTTATGATCATCTTTGTAAGGGTTTAATTAGACTAAGTGTGTCTCCTTGGGAAGCTCCTGTGTTGTTTTAAAAAGAAAGAATATCTCCATGCGTATGTCTATTGATTATAGGTAGCTTAATAAGGTTACGATGAAGAACTGGTATCCTAAGTCTCACATTGATGATTTATTTGGTCAGCTTCAAGGAGCTATGATGTTCTCTAAGAGTGATTTAAGGTACGGTTACCATAGGTTGAGAATTTGGGTGGAAGATATCCTAAAGACAGCCTTTAAAACTCATTATAGTCATTATGAGTTTCTAGTGATGTCTTTTGGGTTGACCAACCCCCAGCTGCATTTATGGATTTGATGGACTATGTGTTCAAGCCTCATTTGGATTCATTTGTGATTGTGTTCATCGATGACATCCTTGTGTATTCAAGGATTAGAGAAGAACATATGCAGCATTTGAGGATTTTTCTCTAAACTTTGAAAGATAATATATTTTTACCAAATTCTCTAAGTGTGACTTTTAGCTTTAGTCGGTGACATACATTAGAAATATGTTGTCTAAGGATAGGATTATGGATGACCCAGCAAAGATAGAGCTTATTCGTGAAAGGGCCAGTCCTACATGTCCGACTGAGGTTCATAGCTTCATTGGTTTTACCACTTACTATAGATGGTTCGTTGAGAGTTTTGCTATTAATACAGAGCTGATGACCAAATTAACTCAAAAGGAGGTTCCTTTTTGATGGTATAAGGAGTGTGATTCAAGCTTTGCAATGCTCAAGGGATATCTCACTTTAAATCTAATTTTGGGTCTTTTGATTAAGGGTGAGGAATTCACCATGTATTGTGATGCTTCTAGTGTCGGTTAGGGTTCTGTGGTGATGCAGCAAGATTGAGTTATTGCTTATGAATTAAGATAGTTGAAGGTGCACAAGCGTAACTACCCCACTTATAATTTAGAGTTGGTGGTATTTTTTGAGCTTATGATTTGGAGACAATATCTATATGGAATGTATTGAGAGAGTGTTCACAGATCATCATAGTCTTTAAAATCCTATGACCCATAGAGAGCTTAATTCTAGACTGTGTAGATGGATGGTTTTTCTTAAGGATTATTACATCTCTATCTAGTATCATTAGGGCAAGGCGAATGTGGTAGCAGACACATTGAGTTAGAGGGTAGTAAGTATAGGTAGCTTGGCTTGTATTTTAGCTTCTCAGAGGCCGTTGGCACAAGATATTCAGTCCATAGCTAGCATGATGGTGTGACTTGATATTTCTTACCTAAGGAGGATTCTTGCTACTGTTGAGGCAAGGTATTTGCTATTTGAGTAGATTTGGAGTCGTTTGTTTAAAGATAAGAGACTTTACATCATCCATGATCAGGTGTTGAGTTGAGAGTCCAAGCGGGATGCCATAAATTCTAAGGGCTTTTTGAGATTTAATAGTTACATTTGTGTTTCGAGCGTTGATAACTTAATTCGGTCAATTTTTTGTGAGGCTCATAGCTCCAGATATTCTATTCACCTGGATACAACTAAGATATATAGAGATTTTAGGCAGAATTATTGGTGGAGTGATATGGAGAGGGATGTGGCAAACTTTGTAGCTCGTTGCATTTGTTATTAGAAGGTGAAGGCTGAGCATTAGGGAAATAGTGGCTTCATTCAGAGGTTCCCCATTCTCGATTAGAAGTGGGAGCGGATTACCATTGAATTTGTTAGTGGTTTGCCTCGTACTTCCTGTGGTTTCGGTGGTATTTAGATCATAAAGAATCGGTTCACCATGTTGACGTATTTCATTCCTATTCAAATGTCCAGTGTCGAGAGATTACCCTGTATACATTTTTTTAGATAGTACGTTTGCATGGTGTGACCATATCTATCATTTTAGACCAGGGTTCAGTGTACACTTATAGCTTTTGGAGAGCTTTTCAGGAGAAGTTAGGTACTCAGGTGGATCTTAGTATAGCCTTCCATCCTCAAACTAATACGCAGTCAAAGCAAACTATTTAGGTTCTCAGGGATATGTTCTGGGCCTGTGTTATAGATTTTGGAGGTCAGTGGGAGCATCACTAGGCTTTAGCAGAGTTCACATATAATAATAGATATCATTCAAGTATTGAGATGGTGCCTATAAGGTTTAATATAGTAGGCGATGGTGTTTTTTGATTGGTTGGTTTGATACCTCTAAAATTAGATCTTGTGGTACTGAATTGCTTCAAGAGTCGTTGGATAGAGTCAGGGTAATTCAGGATAGGTTGAGGGCAGCTCAAAGTAGGCAAAAGGCTTATGTAGATCATAGACTTTATGCCTTGAGATTTGGAGTTGGTAACTGGTTATTTCTTCGTATATCAACCATGAAGGGTGTGATGAGGTTTGGGATGACCCTAGATATATTGGACCCTTTGACATTTTTGGCACAGTTGGTAAGTGTCTTATGAGTTAGATTTACCCTCAAATTTTGTTGTTATCCATTCAGTTTTCCATATTTCTAAATGCATCAATACATTACCGATCCAAATCATGCTCTTAAATGGGACTCAGTTCAATTAGATGAGTGCTTGACCTTTGCGGAGGCGACGGTGCTCATATTGGATAGTAATGTCAGGAAGTTATGCACTAGAGAGATTCTGATGGTTAAGGTTCAATAGAGACACCACCTAGTAGAGGAGGCCACTTGGAAGATTGAGAGTGGGATGCGAACCCGGTATCCTCACCTATTCGAGGCTTCATGTACATCCTAATCCTTTACTTTTATGGACAAAAGTTCTTTTAGTAGTGGATATTGTAATGACCCTCTAGGTCATTTTCTATATTTCCACTCAGTTTCATCATTTATAACTTTCTTATAGTTGCTTTAAGTCATTTATGACTTACTGGAGTTGACAGTTCAATTATTGCACAGTTCATTTGTTTTTTAAAGTCAATTCTTTATTTTGAAGTCTTTGCTAGTTCAAATTGGCTACCAAAGAAAAACATCAGTAAAATGACCTCATATTCCAATTCTAATAGCTCCAATAGCTCTGAAACATCGATTTTAGGTTTAGATAACCATTGGTTTGGGTCTCGAGGCTTTTGAACTCATTTAGGGCTATTGGCCAAAGTTAAGAAAAATGACACATAGTTGTGGGACCCACTTTTCATCAAAACAACCTTAGATCAAAATTTTGTCTGTGGCATTGAGTCTGCGATATTGAATTTGATATGATAGCGTAATTCATTTGCATATACGGTATTCTAGTTAAATTTTGAGGGGTTGGTGGAGAAAATCCAAGTCTCAGCTTATGTTAGTGCACTGCTTAAATGCCTTTTTAGACTGCTTAAGCAAATGGGCCGCTAAAGCGGATGGTCCATCACTTAAGTGACCAAGTCACCCTAGGGGAGGTCTGCTTAAGTGGAACCCCAACTGCTTAAGTAGTAGCCGATAAAGCGATAATGGACTACTTAAGCAGTACTCGCGTAGTCTCTAGGTGTAACTAGCGGTGATCGCTTAAGCGGCCTAGTATCTTCTTAAGCGGTGTCTGCGTACCTAAAAAGGGTATAAAAACCCCCACTTGGATCTATTTTCCCTATTTTTATCCATTCCCAAAAAAATTGAACCCTAAAAAGTGGAAAAACTTGGGAAAATGATTTGTGCGTGATTTTAGAGATTTGGTGAAGTTAAATTATGTGATTCTTCTTTGAATTTATGGTAAGCTTCCATTACTTTCTTGTGTCATTCTTTATCTTTTTCTAAAATCCCTAAAATCTTGGTGGCATGATTATATCACCATTAGAGCTCGGAATTCACCTATTTTTTAGGGTAAATGTTCCTTGAGCATAAAAGAAAGTGTTGGCTTCCGAAGTGTGATTCCATAAATGGGCCCCACATGGGATTTTAACATTATTTTGGACCTGAAGCACATAGTACAGTATGGGTATCATTGTTCTCATTTTGATGAGTAGATTGTGATTTTGATAGCATGGCATCTTGCAAAAGCTTCTCGAAATGTGAAATTATTGGTTTAGCAAATTCTTCGAGCTTTTCTTAGGCATCCAGGTAGTCTAGTTTTACCTTCTTCATAGACTAAGATATGTCATAATATGACTATTATATTAGGCTAGATATAGGATGGGAGTTTGGTGTTGAAGGTAAGATTGACAATATGTGGTTAGTTGGACTGTTTATGGTTTAGCTTGTCTTTAAACCATAAGGTAGGCGTATTTGGCCTAGTTGTTAATGTTTTACGTAGAATTTCTATCCTATGATTATTCATGGATTATTTAACATCTACAAATGGATTTAGATATCTTATCATAGTACGGGGTAGAGTTTTCCTTAAAATGAACTTCAAGGATTAGAAGTAGGCCCCTCTGGCATACCGTATGCCAAGACTTATAATAGCTTTGTAGACATCTTTATGCTTGTTATACACTTTAAAATGCTTATTTGTGGACTTTAAGGAGATTTAATATTTAATAGTCATGTTGGTTGGTATTTATGGAGTTGATGCTAATTTGGTAAAACTTCGTAGTTTACTGATTTTGAGTTTTGATTCAAGATCGACAAATGATTATATGGTATTACTGAGATGAATTCTAGTTTCAGTTCAGCAATTGATAATAATATTAATATGAGTTTCAATTTAAGTCTGGCATTTGATGATGATATTGATAATATGAGTCCCGGCTCGAGTCCGACAAATGATGATAATGATGATAATGCTATTGAGTTTCGGTTCAAGTCCGACACTGAGAGTTATTTATGATATGATATGGTATGGATACATTCTTGGTTATGGCATGATAATTTTTGTTTATTCGGTTATTTACTTTCCTTTGATTGCACCCTCCAAGCTTATGGGAGCCCGTATTGGGTTATTTACTTTTTTGCACTTATTGACTTATGGGGGCCAATTTAGTAGTTATAGTGGTATGATCCTTACATTACTATTTTATATGTATTTATGTACAACGGTGTTGGAGCTTATTTTCAGGTTTGCCTTTTTACCTTAACTTAGATTATTTATCTCAGATTTTATCATATTTATATCACGATTTTGCTCAGTCGACCAATGGTGCCTACTGATTACCCATGGTTTTGATACTCATACTACACTTCTATACCTTTTCAGTGAAGATCCAAGTACTAGTAGCAGCCACCAACGTGACGATTGTTCTTAGTTGAATTTTGGAGACAGGGAGAGCTCTAGAAGTCGGAGTTGCCCCATTTCCTTCTATCATCCATGTCTAGTCTTTTATTTTTGAGACAGATTGTATTTGACTATTTATGTACTTATGTTCCATTTATAGTAGCTCTTGTACCAACAATACTAGGTCATGGGATTGTTTTTTATGTTTTATCTATCCTTTTTTACTATATTTATTGTCTTGTTATTCAGCATAAGCCTTAAATTGTTGATTTCTGGCTTTTAGGCCATTTTCCCACCAAATTAGGCCATTTTTTATGGCTTCAAGCTACTATTTGGATTATATACTGGCGGAATAAAGTAGGTGCCATCATGACTCATACATCGGGTCATGACATGATATCATATTGTTCTATTCTTGGGCATAATGATTCAATCAAGAAAATAATGGAAGTGTTGAATAAATCTGAAAAAGCATCAGACCATCTCATCAACTTTACTAAATGCTTTTTATATTTACATAAGAAGGTCCTTATTGGTGCAAAGAATAGAATAATATGAATTACAATAATTATTATTGGAATTTTGTATTTACTTATCTAGGGTGGCCTATATTGTGTGGAAGGAAGAAGAAGTGTCACTTTGAAGACCTGGTCAAAAAGGTAAGTAGAAGAGTGATCACTTGGCACAACAGATGTTTAGCTTATTGGGGAATGTATATCTTGATAAATAATTTTTTACATTCTATGCTCATATACTTAATGTCTGATATGAACACCTGAAAAGGGGTAATAGATCAAATTCATAAGATCATGGCCAAATCTTTTTTAGGGGAAATTGGTAGAGTCAAGGAGAAATATAGGGTGGCATGGGATGATTTGTGTCTGCCTAACGAAGAAGATGGTGTAGGTTTTAGGTCCTTATATACTATAAGAGATTCACTATTTGCTATACTATGGTGGAATTTTAGAACTTCATCTGAATCTTTATGGAGTCATTTTATGTGGAATAATTACTATAAGAAGAAACACCCTATCATTGCACAAGGATTAAGAATTTATTATGTATGGAGAAAAATGATTTAGATAAGGGAAGAAGTTAAGCATAATATATAAATACAAGTGAAAATAGGTGATGTAATTTTCTGGTTTGATAACTGGATAAAGCAGGGCGCTTTGTATTACATAGATGATCAAAATTATGGTGAAGGGGAGATAGAGGTGAAACCTTTCATTACAGAAAGTAGAAGGGATAGGAACAAATTGAGATGTTATATTTCAAAAGAAGAGATTGAATATATTCAAATATAAGTCCTGCATTAGTAGAAATAGGTAGAGATAAGGCTGGTAGATGGAAGCTTCAAATGGCATATTCAGTGTTAAGTCAGTGTGGGAACTATTGAGACACAAAAAGGAAAAAAGAGAGGTTTACATAAGCGTATATAATAAAGGGCTACCTTTTAAAATCAACTTCTTTCTATGGAATCTCTGGAAGGGTAGAGTTTCTACTAATGACAATTTGTAAAGGATGAAGATAAATCTAGGGTCTAGATATCACTATTATGAACAACATCATCAAGAAACTATAGATCATCTTTTTTGAAAAGCTCCCATAGTTGTAAAGTTATGGAAGTACTTTGCTAGTTTTCCAGGTATCACAATTGAGGGTATAAAACTACCTCATATTATGATAACATGGTGGCATATGTAGACTCTAAATAAACTACATATGATCTATAAAGTGCTACCAGCTCTGATTACATAGGATTTATAGAAAAGAAGAAACAATAGAAAGCACGACAGAGATACTAGTCTTAATGGAATGATATTTTAGGTGCAATAGAGCATTCACCAAATGATAAGAATAAAGTTTCCATGGATCAAGAATCAAGGCAAGTAATAAAAGGAAATAATCTGAAAAATGGAGAGCTACATACCAAAGTTTCATCATACATAGTTAACTGGGGACTTCCCCAAGAAGGTGTAATTAAATTCAACACTGATGGAGCTAGCAAACAAAATCCAAGTGTAGGATCATATGGTTTTTATTTGAGAAATCACAAAGGGGATTTAGTGTATGCACAGGCATAGAATCATAACTAATATAGAAGAAGAGATGAGAGCAGTATTGAAAGCTGCTAAATATTATGTTGACAATAATGTGAGGACAATTATACTTGAATTTGATTCTTTGCAAATGGTGTATGTTATTAATGATGAAGCTTCGTTTTTTATCCTGCAGTAGTAAAACTTGGGTTGTTTCTACTTTGATTCAAAAGGTAATCGATGGTTCCCGACTTTTTTCAGTTTCTACAGCTGTAATCACTTGTCATTCCAATTACTTCATCTATAAACCTTTTTTTATTTCAAAATAGCGATACACTCTAAAAAATTAAAGGAGAAACTTCCATACTAGAAGTGGTAGCTTTTCGCCTTCCTCAGGTGAGAAGTTCTCTATCTTTTTCCTAAAAGGCTTGAGTGGTCTGCTTAGAAAATGTACAAAGTGGACTGCAGTTGTGTTGACTCACTTCTTCCCATTTGGGTTTGGTTGATATAAAAGTACAGTAAGAAGGAATGGAACAACTGAGAGCCGTCTTTGACCAAGTGTGAACTATAGAGACTGACTTTGGAAGTGGAACATAAACCTATTTCTGCTATTTCAGGTTCTTATCGAGCATAAAGTATCATTAGAGATACCAAAGTGTATGGCTGAAGTCAGAGATGCAATGACAAAGATAGAGGTTAAGACATAACACATTTTTAGGAAAGGTAATAAACTTGCATATTATCCAACTAACCTAGTTATTGATGACATTGAAAGTGGAACATAAACCTATTTCTGCTATTTCAGGTTCTTATTAAGAATAAAGTACCATTGGAAATAGAAAAGTGTATGGATGAAGTCAGAAATGCAATGACAAAGATAGAGGTTAGACACAACACATTTTTAGTGAAAGTAATAAATTTGCATATTATATTATCCAGCTAACCTAGCTATTGATAGCAATGACATGCAAGTATTCCACAATTTTCTGCAACTACCAATGTCAAGATAGAAAATAATGAACACGAATAAAGCGCAAATACCATTCATAAGAATGAGAACTAGAAAGACAAATCCACAAGCTCAAAGTTATCAACATAGCAAGACATTCAAAATGCAGATTCTGAGCAGTAGAAATATTTGTATCAAGGTTTTCCCAAACAGGAGGGTTACTAAAGTTACTAAATCAGATAGACTAATCTATGTTAGTACACAAAAACCATAACCAAAAACAAAAGTTAGCAACATCAAATTTTGTGTTAAGCTTTAGAGGTCAGCTGCAAGCCCTAATTTGAAAAACAAAAAAAGGATCTACTCCAAAGCAAATCTGAAAATAAAAGAATGGTGTAAGTGTGATAATGAAAAAAAAACAAAGGGAAAATCTGTGTGAAAAGAAATACCATAGGGACAACTACAAGGTTCCGACGGCTACCTATTTCAACTTCATTCATCATAACAACACCATCATCTTGAAGAAGTTCTTTAATTTAGGTTAGTAGTGGAATCAGCAACTGCAAAGAAGAGGAATATTAGATTACCTTATCCAAATGATACATCTTGCGTAAAATTGACACGACCCGACTCGGGACCTTGTCGCAATGGGCATCCCAAGTCTATCCAAGACCAGGGAAAACCCCCAATACCCAACTCAACTATCCAAATGTGTACCCTAAGTTGGATGAATTCCAAAATTATAACAAGATAGAGTGTATGCATAACCTAAGACTCTAGGATAGGTCTATAACCGTGACCAACCCAAACAAGTCCAACCATCCATTATCTAACCAATAACCATTACGAAACAAAACCATGAACTAAATGAATTCCAATACAAATATATAATCCAAAAAAAAAGAGGATGGAACAATAATAAATTCAGTCCAACAGTATCAGCCCCAATACTAAGGCTGACAACTATACCGATCCCTCCCATTCAAACCTATAGTAGTCACATAAGCCTCTAACCAAAAAAAAACAATATCTGGTTGGGGCCCCGAACCATAGCCAAAACCAATATCTAGTAAATAACCAAAGTATGTAAAGATGTCCATGATATGAAATGGAGCCTTCCAGAATATGGAAGCTCACCACTTTAATCCAATAGCTGATCCTGAATTCGGTCACTAAGCAGGAGGGATAGAATGGTCGACTACTGCATTGCATGGGGATACAGCCACGCAAAGATGGGTTAGCGGGTGAACTCTAGCATGAACTCAGGACAAGGATAAAATAATTACATCCAGTAAACCGACCATATGCGCACAACTATACATATTTATATAACCAAGTTGAGAAAGAGAACTGGGTTTAGCATGCCTTTAAACCATTAATCCAGGTATGTGTAGCTTAACCATTCTAAAGCTAACCACGGGCTATATGGGTCTGCTGTAACCCCCTGAACAGGCCTCGATGCATGTAGCTGCATGAATCAAAGATACCATAAGAGTAGGGGATTCCCTACCCTTCGCTCTCCATGATACATATGTACAGTGTACTTAGAGGATTCCCATGTACCTTATAGTATCATATATGCTTGCTAAGACCAACCCTCATGTAGGTAAACATGAGTTTCCAGTTTCCATCCATTGGATTCGCACCTTCACGATTAGCTATCACACCCTACCATTATTCCCCAATTAAAACCATTACCATCCAACCAAACCATTATTCCATTATTGTTAACCCAGGCTACAAGTAGTGGTATTATCATACTGATTATAGATTGAAAGTAATGTCCTTATCCCACCTTTTTATGTAGAGGGATTCCCACATACCCATAGATTACATTATCAAGTTAACTTGGAGGATTCCCATGAACCCCACAAGTGTTCCATTATTAAACTTGCTTGGGGGAATCCCATGTACCCCACAACGAAGTTTAATCAACCATAACCATGACCACCAAACTAATTTATTTTACCATTTAAACCATTTATACCATTTAGGGTTCTATTACCAAACCATACCATGCAATAAATCTATTAAAAATCCCATAATATAGCAAAAGCATTATCAAAGGCATTTAATCAAACATGTTGGGGCATAGTATTTCCAAAACCAATTCCAATTACCAACTAACCATTCCCAGAACCAATTGTCCAAACCACCATTAAAGCATGCAAATACATAATTAAACCATGGAAAAACCATAACCAAGCAATTAATACCAAAACCCCAACATAAAATAGAAAACCCCAAAACCATACAAAAATCATGCCATGAAAATATTGTATAAAAGATGCCTTTAGTTGGAACTAATAATGAGGGAGGAGTACTTGTCTTAGATTATGAAGATGATGGAGAAAAGTCACCCAAACAAGCCCTAAATTGCTTCTCTAGATGAAACCCTAGCCTTCCTTTACCCAAGAGCCTTAGAGATAATTAGATAGAGTTTCTAATTGTTTAAGATTAGAATAATAGGGTAAATGATGTCCCAATAAAGTTATAAGTCGTGGGGACTTAAGTGGGTAAGTAGGGTAATGTCAAGATTACCCCCACTTAAGCTGTACAAAATCCTTTCCATTGGGTACGACCATCCCATACCAGTCATATCCACCAATAAGAGTGGTACCCATAATCTGTACCCTAGGCCTCCCCCTTGGACCCAACACTGTCCAACATATGACTTACCCAAACCAGGTCTTATTTAAGCATACTACTAGTACCCCTAAACTGTATCCTTGGCAGAATATAAAAAAAAAAGGTTTGATCACTGTCTACCATATGAATCAATGGTGTAACTCGTAGCCTATCTTACGGCTCATGGTAAGCCACTAGTACCCATATCCAAGTTAAGTTAGTCTCAGATTAAATAAAGGAAAAACCCAAACCACATAACCCATATACAGCCATACAACTCGAACCCACCAAGTCGTACCCATTCTAGAACCAATCCAACCCACCAACCAACACTGGTTAGTGTACGAGCAAACCTTACCAACCGTGCCCCATTATATGACCAGTACCCCCTAGTCGTATCTTGACTGGAAACCAAAAATCTATGAATATTTCTAAGGTTCCAAAACCGAGGGTGTTTCTATCTCCCCCACTTGAATCATTCATCCCCTAATGATGGACAAAGTAGGTCAAACACAAGCACGATTCATTTGCATTATCAAATATTAATACAACCTTTATCCAAGTTAGAAAACAAAGATGCAAGGATCTATTCTAACCCTTAACTAAGAAAATAAAGATGTGATCAAGAACACATACCTTATACAAAAAAATCTAGAGCAAAAAACAAATGTGGATATTTGAACTTTATATCCACTTCCACTTCCCATGTAGCCTCTCCTACCTTATGGTTCCATCATAGAACCTAAATTGAGGCTACATCCTTGATCTATAACCGACAAACCTACTGATCCAATATCTCAATCGAGACCTCTTCATAAGACAAAGAATCTGAGATACCCAGTCCTTCCACCAAAAAAGGATCACCAAGACACTTTCTCAACATAGAGACATGAAATATCGGATGAATGGAGCTCAAACTAGAAGGCAACTCTAACTCATATGCCCCATTACTAACCCTTTACAAACCTGGATAAGGACCAATATGTTGGGGATGGAGCTTCCCCTTTTTATCTAACTGAATCACTCCCTTCATGGAAGATACCTTTAGGAACACCTTATCCTCAACCTTGAAATCCAAGTTTCTACGCCTTACATCTATATAGGACTTTCGGTGACTTTGGGCAGCCTTAAGCCTATCTTGAATCACCTTCACCTTTTCCATAGCCCAATAAACCAAATTTGGATTGAACATATCCACCTCACCAAGCTCAAAACAATAGATTAGAGATCTACACCTCCGACCATACAATGCCTCAAAAGGAGTCATCCCAATGCTAGAATGATAGTATTATTGTAAGCAAATGCTACTAAAGGTAGATTCTCAACCCAATTTCTACCATAATCAATCACACATGCCTGAAGCATGTCCTTCTATGTCTGAATAGTCCTTTCTGCTTGCCCATCTGTGTGCTGATGAACAGTAGTACTCAGATTGACCTTGGTACTCAACCCCTTCTGAAAAGACCGCCACAAGTGAGATAAAAAAAGTGTACCACAATCTCAGATAATCAAAATAGGTACTTCATGTAGCTTTACAATATCATGAAGATACAACCTCACATAGTCCTCAGACAAAAAGTTAGTCTGCATCGGCAAAAAGTGAGCAGACTTTGTCATCCTATCCACGATGACCCAAATCAAATTAAATTGATTTCGAGACCAAGGAAGACCGATAACAAAACTCATATTGATTACTTCCCATGTTCATTATGGAAACTCCATTCTTGATATAACCTACTAGGCCTCATGTGCTCAACTTTGACTTGTTAGCACACCATGTATTTGGCCACAAAATTATCCACATCCCTTTTCAAGACATTCCACCAATATATCTCCTTGGAATCATGATACATTTTTGTCAAATCGGGATGAACAACATAGCGCAATTCATGCACCTCAGCTAAAATTCATTTGTCGTAAACCACCAATGTCAAGAACACATAACCTTCATTGGTACCATAAAGTACCATCACCACTGATCTCAAACACCATCACCTTTTTCCCACCTATATCATCCTTTATTTTCATCAAGATATGATCTAGCTTTTGTATTTCCTTAATATCTACACCAAGAGATGACCGAACCACTTCCTGTATCATCACACCACCATCATTGGAGTCTAAGAGAAAAACTCTAAGATTAGCTAAGAAATGAATATCCTTCACCAATTCCTACTTCTCCTTAGACGTATGAGCTAACCACCCCATGGATAACCTACTAAGAGCATTAGCAACCACATTAGCTTTCTATGGGTGGTAGTGAAGAATCATATCTTAGTCCATGAGAAGATCCAACCATCTCCTTTAACTGAGGTTTATCTCCTTCTAAGTGAACACATACTGCAGACTCTTATTATTAGAAAAAATATCCACGTACATTGTATAAAAATAATGCGGCAAAATTTTCAAAGAAAAAACCACTGCTAAAAGCTCCAAATCATAAGTAGGATAATTTCTGTCATGCACCTTCAACTACCTAGAAGTATAGGCAATCACCTTCCTATGCTGCATCAAGATGCAACCAAGTCCCACCCGGGACACATCACAATAAATGACAAACCCCTTATTACTTTCTGGCAATGTCAAAACTAAAGCTGAAGTTAGCTTATTCTTCAGCTTCTCAAAACTTTCCTCACAAGCATTTAACCAAGAAAACTTTACCTTCTTCTGAGTCAACTTAGTCAACGGTGAAGCTATCTTTAAGAAACCTTCCATGAACCGCCGATAATACCCAGCCAAACCCAAGAAGCTCTAAATATCGGTTGGAGTCATGGGTCTATGAACCCTCTTACCCATATCCACCTTTTACAAATCAACCATAATCCCCTCAATAGAAATAATATGACTGAGAAAATTCATAGCGTTCAACAAAAACTCACATTTGGAGAATTTGGCATACAACTGCTACTCTTTTAAGGTCTGCAACACCACACAGAAGTAATTAGCATGATCCACCTCGCTCTTAGAATACACCAAGATGTCATCAATGAATATAATGATAAAAAAATCCAAAAATTTCCTGAAAACCCTCTTCATCAAATTCATAACTTCCGATAGGGCATTAGTTAACCTGAATGACATCACTAAGAACTCAAAGTGCCCATACTAAGTACGAAAAGTTGTCTCAGGGATATCCTCCTTAATCTTAAGCTGGTGGTACCCATCCTGAAGATCTATCTTAGAAAAGAATTTGGGACCTTGCAACTGATTAAACAACTCATCTATCCTTGGAAGAGGATACTGTTCTTAATTATTACCTTATTCAACTGTCTGTAGTTAATGCACATCCAAAGGGAATTATCCTTCTTGCACACGAATCGGTGAACCTCAAGGGGACATACTAGGATGGATGAAACCCTTATCTAAATAATCCTTAAGTTTATCGATGAGTTCTCTCAATTCAGCTGGAGCCATTCTATCAAGAGGAATAGATATTGAACGAGTGTTCAGAACCAAATCGATACCAAACTCGATCTCCCTATCCAGAGTAACACCAAGAAGATCATTTAGAGAGTCTTCAGGAAACTCATTTACCACTAAAATCGAATGAAAAGAAGAACCTTCTGACTTAGAATCTTTAACTCC
Organism: Capsicum baccatum var. pendulum; assembly: GCA_030864225.1. NCBI lineage: Eukaryota > Viridiplantae > Streptophyta > Magnoliopsida > Solanales > Solanaceae > Capsicum > Capsicum baccatum. The sequence continues at coordinate 219,714,930 of CM061552.1, read as the reverse complement.
AACCAGGTGATAAAGACACCCTTTAGATATTAACCTCTGAGCTCTAATATAAGAAATGAACCTTCTCCTAGGTGTTTGGGAACTACTCTTCCACTCAATAACTGGTTCACTAGGGAATCTAAAGACAACCTTATGGGTCCAACAATCTAAGGAAGCATAATAAAAGTGTAACCAATCCATCCCTAGAATTTCATGACAATACTCTATATCAAGTTTAAACAAATCCACAGAACTCTGTCTACTACCAACAGATATGACATACCCCCTATAGACTCTCTTAGCAACCACAGAGTCTCCTACCAAGGTCGAAATAGAAAAAAAAATTGAAATAACCTCAAGATTAAAACCATTATACACAACCACAAATTGGGTCACATAAGAGAGGGTGCACCCCGAATCAAGCAAGTAATACTCGTCATGAGAAAAGAGTTGTAATGTACCAGTCACGATATTAGATGATGACTTAGATTCTTGTCGAGTAGCAAGAGCATATAACCTATTCTGACCAGCATCAGTAAAGAAGCAAAACCAAATATAGAAGCAGCACCCTTTGCTATGGGAGAAAAAGATGTAGCAATCAAAGCCCAATATGCTCTTGAAGCACCCTTACCAATTAGATAATTTCTAAGCATATGGCCTGGCTGGCCACATTTGAAACACATGTCCCTCCTTTCAATATAGAAGCCCCCGTGAAACCTACCATAGAAATAATAAGAAGGACACGATAAGGAAGACTGAGTCCTACTTTTCTAAGATTGGGCACCATGTTCACAGAAATTATTACCGCCCTGTTGATGCCTATTTCTTAACTATTTCTGGTAAGGAGCACTAGTTGTAGAGAAAGAACCAGAACTTCCCTACATCTTATTTAGCCACTTACCGTCATCCCGACCACCTTACTATTGAGCACTACCCTATTTAGAAGACTTAAACTTTTTACCTTGCCTTTCTCCAAACTCAGCCTACTTCATCTACTCCTCTTCCACATATTGCATATGAACCACCAACCTAGAAATAACCATATCCTTGATTAGTAATGCAGTCTTTCTTTTAAGGATCAAATCTCGAGATAGTCCATAAGTAAACTTTCTAATACTAGCCCTCATATAAGACATAAATTTTGGAGCATACCTTGACAGCTGATGAAATTTCAAGGCATATTCCTTGACAGATATTTTCCCTTATTTTAGATTGATAAATTCGTTTGCCTACACTTCTCTCAACTTCTAAGGAAAGAAGAGATCTAGAAAAGCATTGGATAAAGTCTCCTAAAAGTCGACTTCTCAACAACTCCTCTCGCCCTATACCACTCCTCATACCATTAGAATGCCATATCCTTAAGCTGATAAGCAGTAAAATTCACCTCTCCCATATTCGTGGCCTGCATTACCCTAAACATTTTCTATATTTCATCTAAAAAGCCCTGAGAATCCTCCTTCAACTTCACACTAGTAAATGTAGAAGGATTTCTCTTGATAAACTGGCCAAGCCTTGTGGCCTCAGTAGATGAAACACCAGATGCATCCCGCTCAGCTTGAACAGTAACCAACTGAGCAATATCATGAATCGATTAATAAAATTCTACATTAGTCACCTCATCTTGAGGAGGACTATTAGCAACTGGATGAACTCTAAGAATATCAGGGATGGGACCCTAAGATCGAATATGGATACTCTGAGTAGTGTGTATCCCTTCAATATTATCCCCAATTTATATAGAGGAGTTTCCTTGCATCTCAGATCGTAGAGGCATAAACTGAAAAGCAAACAGACCAAGATTTGAGAAGATTCCAGGACTAAAACTCCAAGCTTGAAAATAGAATACCAAGAAAGTGAGACATTCCTAAATGGCTTGTAGCCTCTCCCTTATGAATGTTTATGCTACACACCATTAAAAGAGACTATACTAGACACGTCTTATGGAATCCTAATTGATGATGAACCTAAAGCTCTAATACCAACTTCACATGACCCAACTCGGGGCCTTGTTATAATAGGAATCCCAAGTCCATCTTGGATCAAAAACTCCCCCAATACCCAACCACTATCCAAATGTGTGCCCTAAGATAGATGAATTCCAAAGGTATAGAAAAATAGGATGTAAGCATAACCTAAGACTCTGGGATAGGTCTATAACCATGACCAGACCAAATAAGTCCAACCATCCACTATCCTACAAATAACCATTACAGAACCAAATCGTGAACCAAATAAATTCCAATATAAATATATAATCCAAAATAATAGAGGATGGAACAATCATAAATTTAGTATAATAGTATCATCCTCAATACCAATGCCAATTCTAAGGCTGACATCAATGTCGATCCTGTCCATTCTACCATATAGTAGTTGATAATGCTCAATCTACAGCTCTTGTAAGAGTGTAAAGCGGTCGTTGTCAAATATATAACCCAACTGGGTTGGGTATCGATCCCATAGGGAATAGCCGGTCAATAAGTAAGCAAAGATTATTAGACTTTTGGTGCAAGTCTCGTGAAAGGGGGGATTTTAATGTGCAAATAATGTAATCAAAATAGTAAAGTAAAAACAGAAAATAACAAAGTAAAAAAGAAAGAATGTTTAGTACGATGTAAAACAATGAGAATTGAGAAGTTGGGGTTATGTCCACCTTATGAGTTGTACGTCTCTCTTGGCTATGAGTTATGCGGAATTCAGACATGCATGTGCTTATAGAGAATTGTATTCGATGGTAAATCCAAGCGTCTTTCAACCTAAACAAGGACTATTTCACTTTAAATCTTTCGAGCTTAAAGCGTATCTAATGGTACAAATTCTCCAAGAGGTTAATCCAGTTACGGTACTAACTTTTTAATAGGGGATGGGACCCTATTACCTTGACATTATCTCTTTTCCAGACATATAACTTTTCTTTCAAACAAGTTAATGCTATACTAGCGTATTCTATGCGTCTGCAGCCACAAAGAATTTAGATTAAGATGAAGAGAATAATGATATAAGCAGCCTACGTGTCACGAATTCACAAACTCATAGCCTTAGATAGTATCTCATAAGGCTTCCATAACCCCAACAGAGAAGTTTAGCTACTCATGAGTGCGATGGAACTCACAATAGACATTATTATTATACCGCAATAAAGATATCACGTGTAGTATGGTGTGGTATGGCTTTAGGCGTGAACTCCCTTTCAAAGTAGCGTTTCTCTTATTGTGGATTTTAAGAATTGAATAGATGAATAGAAGAAGAAAAGTAGAATTAATGGAAGAATTAGAAGTAGAATGAGAATGATTAAAATCTCTAGCAAAATAGGGTATTTATAATACCCCTATCCTATTCCTACTAAGTTAATGCATTACTTAACCCAATCCTACTGGGTTACTGCATCATTATCCTAATCCTAATAAATTACTACATTATTATCCTAATCCTAATAGGTTACTGCTGATCCCCAAAGTCTTGGAAAATGTTATTTTTGCCCGAGACAGGTTTTCCATGCGTCAATTTTGGTCCTTGGAATCCAAGTTTTCCCTTCCTTCTTTCGTGAAGCTTCCTTTGGCGTCAAGTTATCCATAAAATGCTGAAATCTGCATCATTTATACCTAAAAACTTGCTAATCACGTTTGTTAGCTCAATTACAGGAAAAAGGACTAAAAGTGCAGGAATTATATATTTTGTCCTCAAAACTTAGTTAAAATATGGGTAAAATGTAGTACTTTAGGCGTGTAAATTCGCCTATCATCAACACCCCACACTTAAAGCTTTGTTCTTCCTCGAACAAAATATCATGTCCATATAAACATCTACTTAGGGTTTCACAGTAACAACACAAAATAGTCATCAAGACAGGCATAGCAATCATTAACAAAGAGTAGTTTTCTGATCACTTCTAGAAACAATTCAACCTCTAATATAGACTCGTGATGATAGTTAATTCGTATTCAAAAGTTAAGGCACAAAGAATCATACACGACTACCCAAAACTCATCAACCATGTGTGTCTCACATAAGATCTTACCCATAATCACTTCTCCTTGCTCTCGCTCTCACAAAGAATTCATATGTTGCAACTGATGACCATAGGCTTACCTTTAGTGTAATACTCCACTAAATATCAGAATGCTAAGCTTAGGATCAAATAGGTCTTTTACAGGTTGTAATGTAGGCAAAGGGACGGGTAGGACTATTTTGGCCAGAAATATTGACTATGTTCCTAAGCGCTTTAATACATCACATTATGCCATTAACACTTTCTTTTAAACAACTTCTCTACTTTTCTTTTATCTACCACCCCTTCTCACCTCTTTTGTTATTCAATTTTGAACAGAATTAACTTTTTATTTTTCTTTTCATTTTTCTCTCTTCTCTTTTTTTTTATAGCACACCTCTATGATAGCCACTCTTTTTCATAACAAATTCAAGTACCAATACATTCTAAGGCACTACTCTCACCCAATTTCCTCTTATGTTGTCACATGACTTTACAATTTTAAAGCACTTAGGAATTTGGATCAAATTATGGTCTTAAAAAAATGGATTAGGCTTACATATGAGGTTGTCAAAGAAAATAGGCTAAAGGCTCAAAGGGGGTTATCTAGGATGATGTCCATGGGTAGATAAAACGAAGGTAAACAATCATAGGTTGCCAAAGAAATGCCTAAATCATCTCCTAAACTCACATTCTTTATTTCACTTTACATACATACCAGGCAAGTTCTAGCATCAGCCACAAACATAGAATATACTATTATCTCACACACACAAGGCACATGGTCAACTTTATTGGGAGTAGTATAGACTCTTGACCCAACAGATGAAGGAACTGAACCATACAATTATCACATAGTGAGTCACAATTAGAGCCTAAACATCTCAATCGTAATGATCTTAGCACAAACTCTTGTCATAATACCATGCCGCCTATCAGAACAATTTTATGCATCAAACTCTAAAATTTTTTGAAAATTTAACTACTACTAAAAATCAAATAAATAAATGTAGGTAGGCAAAGAAATACAGCATACAAATACCAGCACCCCACACTTAGATGGGACACACTGTCCTTAGTAGAAAATAAATAAGAAAAACCTGATTCCAAGAGTGCGTCGAGGTATTTGCAGCGAAGAGGATTCAGCTTGCTCTTTTCTTCCTCTTTTCTTACCTTTATGTGAGGTGGTCGCTTTTTCTTTTCCTTGTCATCCTTTTTGGTGCCATTCTACCTGAAATTCATGTTAGCTCATCTCGGAAGATATAATCGGCAAACAAACTATAGTGGCACCACCCCACACTTAATTTGTTTGTACAAACTAATTAAGTGTGTGATGTCGATTACTCAGATTTTATCGACATACATATAGGCGATATGTTCCAACAATATGTTCAACACATTCATACTTTCATGTTGTCTTTAACTATTCTTTTCAACTCTATATCATGTAATCTTGACCATCCTTTATGGTTTGGATTAATGCATTTTTGGAACAAGACTACCATGTAGGGATTGAATCAAGTTTATGGTATAGAAATAATCACAACATCTCATGCTTGTATTCAATCATGATGAATGAGTCATTCAAACATTCAAGCATTCAATTTTTAAGATTATGCAATTTAACTTCCCCATGTCGACTCAGCAAAAGTATGACAGTGTATCAAAATCAAATACAAGTTGGAACCAAGTCAAGAACACCTACATGTATTCTTTCACTCAATTAGATGTCTCATAACAAACCAAGCACATTCAAATTACCAACACCAATTCAAGATCTAACGAATCATTATAATCATAGTACTTATGTAATATAAAAGAAGAACTTACTTGGTGATGGATTCTGAATATGATCTTGCAAGGTTAGATGAGCAAAAAGAAAAGTTTTGAGAGATTTTGGAAGGGTAGGCGGTGCTTAGATTGAGTAAAAAATGTGACTTTGTCTTAAGGATGAATTTCTTATTTATAGGACAAGCTTGGGTCGGGTTTTGACCCATTTGGAATCGGATTTGGAGACCAAAAGTGACCATAGGCAGCTCCTTTAGCTTTGCCTAGTTGAGCAGAAGGCCATAGCATAGGCCATGCCTAATGCTTTGCCTAGTTCAGCAGAAGGCTTTTGCATAGGCGGCGCCTATGCTATGGCATTGTTGAGCATAGGCGGTGCCTATGCCATGGCATTGTTGAGCATAGGCGGCGCCTATGCTATGTCACTCTAGAATCCAAGAGCTTATGCCATAGCACAGGCCCTTGTTCGTGGCCTAGATTTACATAGGCCTTGCCTTGTTCTTTGCCTATATTTTCATAGTCAATGCCTAACCCATAGCCTTTTGCTTCTTCATTCCTAACTTACCACCTTTGACATACATCGCTTCCAAATCAAAATTCAAGACCAACCTCCTTCTTTATACATCTTGCACCTACACTTACTCAAAAACAACAAAAACGATTAGAACGATGGGTTGCCTCCCTTCAAGCATCTTAGTTTTGGTCGTGGCTCGACTACAAAAACAAACTCTAAAAAAAACAAAACAATTAAAAACCATGGGTTGCCTCTCATGTAGCGCTTGATTTATTATCGCGGCACGACATAGTTACCTCGATTACTTAGACTTCATCGAGATAGATGGGGCATCGTTTTCTGAATGGATTCAGACGACATTGATACTTACTTGTAGGCATACAATCTTGTTCGAGATGACTCTTGTGCATACATATCCCAGGAGGGATACCAATTATATCATCAATCTTCCTACCCATAGCTCTCTTGTACCTCATCAGAGCAGAGATGAGAGCCTCTACAAGTTGTTCGCTTAAATCATCCACAACACTCTCTGAAAGTGTATTTCCATATCCCAAGAACGTATACCTTAGGTAATTGGGGAGCTCTTTCGATTCTAGCATTGGTGTCTCTACAATGGAAGTCTTCGCTGTTTGTGAAGGTTGATTTGTAAGATCAAGGTCCAACTTCTTAGGAGCATGAGAATATGACCCTATTTATTTTAGAGCACACATAGTTTCTTTATAATCTCCATTGTCCTCATTCTCAACATTCAGCAGCGCAACAGATAATGGCTCAACAGTAAGCTATTTCTCTACAGATATTTCTTTCGTATCCTCATAATGAACATCAGCTATAGAGAACACATTCATATTGTTGGGATACGTCATTGCTTTGCATATATCAAAGCGAACCACTTCATCATTCAACCGAAATAAAAGCTCATTAGCTCTCATGTCAATAAGCACACTTTCTGTTGCAAAGAAAGGACGTCCCAAGATTATGGGAACTTTAGAATCCACCTCGCAATCCCAAATCACAATGTCTGCAGGAAAAATGAAGGTAGACACCTTCACCAACACATCATTCAAGATACCCACAGGTCATTTTACCAACCTATCTGCCATCACGAGCCGCATATTGGTTGGAGTAGGGTCACCCAACCCCAACTTTCTATAGACAGATAGTGGCATCAAATTAATGTTGGCTCCTAAATCGTATAATGTTTTATCAAAATTCATAGATCCAATCGTGCAAGGAATAGTGAAAGCACTAGGGTCTGCCTTTTTCTGTACTAAAGACCTTATGGCAATTGCACTACAATGATGAATATTATCTGCCGGTTCATAGCTTACTGCCTGCTTCTTTGTTAAAAGGTCCTTCATGAATTTAGCGTACCCAGGCATCTGTTCCAGCGCCTCAACCAATGGAACATTAATGGTCAGCTGTTTTAACATCGTCATGAATTTATTGAACCTTGTATCATCCGATTTCTTCTTTAATCTTTGAGGAAAAGGTGGTGGTGGAAGGGTAATAGTTTTCTCCACCACTTTCTTTGCGTTTTGCTTCCGATTTCCCATCTTTTTAGGCTGCATGCATCTTGGAGTGATGTCACAAACACCATCATCGGCTTCTTTGGAATCTGCACTTTCGCTCCTGGTAGAAATAGCCATGCATGATCCCTCATTCCTTGGATTTTGAACAGTGTTGCTGGGTAGCGTTCCAGCCTTTCTTTAGTTGAATGCCGCAGATAATTGACTCAATTATTGCTCCAGCTATTTTATTGAAGTGGAATGCGAGTCAACCAATTGCTTCATTGAGGACAAGTCGTTCTTTACCTCATTCACTCCCGTATTAGTTGCCTCTACTCCATTCAATAGTTTAGCCATCATATCTTCCATTGACATATTTCCAGAACCAGATGCAGCGGCGTCACGTCTTCCAGGAGAAACATACAAACCACTCCTGTCAGTCTTATCCTTCCAACTACCTTGATCATGGTCCTTATATCCTGAATTATCATAATAGTTCCGACCTTGGTTTCGTTGGGCATTGCCTCGGAAACCCCCCTGATTGTTCAAGTAGTTGGCTTCTTCCTCGGAATCAGATTCCTCTCTTCCTTTTGATGCAACAGCTTTGACTTTTTTGGTCTTCCCTGATAATGGATGCTTTGTAAGAAGATCTATCTACATTTTCATGTGAGCCATGTCTTGGTCACGATCCTCTTGTCTTCGCCTCTGCTCTGCAGTCATGCCAAAAGATACAGTAGAGCTTGCTACCTCAGAATCCCTGGTATACCAAGCTCTACTTTGCTTTGTCATACGATCTAGCATATAGCTTGCCTGCACAAAGGTGAGGTCCATAAATGATCCAACTGCTACATTATCTACCACTGGCTTAGTCACAGAATTCAAAGATCTGTATAATATCTCCATCAAGTGGACATTGGTCATATGGTGATTTGGGCACTGCATAAGCTTCGTCTTGAACCTCTCCCATGTTTTGTGGAGAGCTTCAGTTGGAAGCTGTCAAAAATTGGTGATCTCATCTCTCAACTGTGCTTTTTTGGATGGCGGAAAGAATCTTTCTAGGAAAGCGTCTTTCAATTGCCTCCAATTAGTAATAGAATCAGGAGTTAGCCCATTCAACCATAGAGTTGGCTCCCCAGACAGAGACAATGGAAATAAGTGTAATCGAATTGCATTCTGACCAACGCCGGGATTGTCAAATGACTTGCATGTAGAAATAAAGTTGACCAGATGCATATTCGGATCATCGCCTGCTAGTCCACCAAATAATCCCTTGAGTTGCAAAAGCTGAATCATGGTGCTAGAGATATTGAACTTTGCTCCAGGTGCCAAGGGTGGCAGAATAATGGCTCCTGTGGCACCAGCTTCATCCAAATCATCATCATTGTCATCAAAAGGAATCTGCACAGCTCGGCGATCAGGCCTCAATCGCGCTTGACAATCTCTCGTCTGCATGGGTGTCGCCACCTCAGTAGTATGTCGTGGGTTTAGTAGCTCCTCATCGCCCAGGTCCTCATCATCAGGATTTGTTGCACGACCTGGGTTATCAATATTCTGTTGATGCACTTGAGAAGCTGCCAATGCAGCTAACCTAGCCTGATCCTGTTGTGCAGCCATTCTTTCTATGTCACGTTGTGCATCCATTCTGTCAACAGAACTTGAATAAAACAAAAACTAAAAGTAAAAGTACGAGAATCTTTGACCAAAGGGTTTAGTAATTATCAATAACTTAGTTGACAACCGTATTCCCCAGCAACGGTGCCAATTTTTGATAACGCTCAATCTACAGCTCTTGTAAGAGTGTAAAACGGTCATTGTCAAATATATAACCCAACTCGGTTAGGTATCGATCCCACAGGGAATAGCCGGTCAATAAGTAAGCAAAGATTATTAGACTTTTGGTGCAAGTCTCGTGAAAGGGGGGATTTTAATGTGCAAATAATGTAATCAAAATAGTAAAGTAAAAACAGAAAATAGCAAATTAAAAAGAAAGAATGTTTAGTACGATGTAAATCAATGAGAATTGAGAAGTTGGGGTTATGTCCACCTTATGATTTGTACGTCTCTATTGGCTATGAGTTATGCGGAATTCAGACATGCATGTGCTTATAGAGAATTGTATTCAATGGTAAATCCAAGCGTCTTTCGACCTAAACAAGGACTATTTCACTTTAACTCTTTCGAGCTTAAAGTGTATCTAATGGTACAAATTCTCCAAGAGGTTAATCCAGTTACGGCACTAACTTTTTAATAGGGGATGGGACCCTATTACCTTGACATTATCTCTTTTCCAGACATATAACTTTTCTTTCGAACAAGTTAATGCTCTACTGGCGTATTCTATGCGTCTGCAGCCACAAAGAATTTAGATTAAGATGAAGAGAATAATGTTATAAGCAGCCTACGTGTCATGAATTCACTAACTCATAGCCTTAGACAGTATCTCATAAGGCTTCCATAACCCCAACAGAGAAGTTTAGCTACTCATGAGTGCGATGGAACTCACAATAGATATTATTATTATACCACAATAAAGATATCACGTGTAGTATGGTGTGGTATGGCTTTAGGCGTGAACTCCCTTTCAAAGTAGCGTTTCTCTTGTTGTGGATTTTAAGAATTGAATAGATGAATAGAAGAAGAAAAGTAGAATTAATGGAAGAATTAAAAGTAGAATGAGAATGATTAAAATCTCTAGCAAAATAGGGTATTTATAATACCCCTATCCTATTCCTACTAAGTTAATGCATTACTTAACCCAATCCTACTGGGTTACTGCATCATTATCCTAATCCTAATAAATTACTGCATTATTATCCTAATCCTAATAGGTTACTGCTGATCCCCAAACTCTTGGAAAATGTTGTTTTTGCCTGGGACTGGTTTTCCATGCGTCACTTTTGGTCCTTGGCGTCCAAGCTTTCCCTTCCTTCTTTTGTGAAGCTTCCTTTGGCGTCAAGTTATCCATAAAATGTTGAAATCTGCATCATTTATACCTGAAAACTTGCTAATCACGTTTGTTAGCTTAATTACAGGAAAAAGGACTAAAAGTGCATGAATTGTATATTTTGTCCTCAAAACTTAGCTAAAATATGGGTAAAATATAGTACTTTAGGTGTGTAAATTCACCTATCATTAGTAGTCACAAAAGCCTCTAACCAAAAGAAAAACAATATCCGATTGGGACATGCCGCCAACCATAGCTAAAAACAATACCCAGTAAATAACTAAAGTATGTGAAGATGTCCATGATATAAAATAGAGCCTTCCAAAATATAAAAGTTCAACACTCCACTCCAATAGATGATCCCGAATCTAGTCACTAAGTAGGGAGCGTAAATTAGCCGATTCCTACATCTCATGGGGATATAAACGCCCAAATATGGCTTAGCGAGTGAACGCTAGCATAAACTCAAGATAAGGATAAAATAATGCCATTCAGTAAAACTAAGCAAATGAACCATACACAGACAACCATAAATGTGTATATAATTATGCCAAGAAAGGAAACTAGGTTTAGCATGCCTTTAAACCATTAACCTGGATATGTGTAGCTTAACCATCCTAAAACTACCCACAAGTTATATGGGTCCAGTGTAACCCCCTGAAGGGCCCTGATATGTGTAGTCGTATGAACCGGAGATACCATAAGGGTAGGGGATTCCCAAGTACCCTTCGCTCTCCATGATACATATATGTAATGTACTTAGAGGATTCTCATATACCTTATAGTATCATCTATGGTAACTATGGCTAACCCTCATATAGGAAAACATGAGTTTCCAGTGTCCATCTATTAGACTCGCACCTTCACGGATAGCTATCATACCCAGCCATTATTGTCTAATTAAAACCATTACAATCCTACCAAACCATTATTCCATTATTTTTAACCAAGGCTATAAGTAGTCATATCGTCATACCGATTATACATTGCAAGCAATTTCCTTAGCCAACCTTTTTATGTAGAGGGATTCCCATGTACCCATAGATTATATTATCAAGTTAACTTGGAAGATTCCCATATACTCCACAAATGTTCCATTATTAAGCTTGCTTGGGAGAATCCCAAGTACCTCACAAGGAAGTTTAATTAACCATTAACCGTGGCCACCAAACCATTTATACCATTTATGAATCCATTACCAAACTATACCATGCAATAATTTCATTAAAGGAATTTTATCAAACTTGTTGGGGGCATAGTGTTTCAAAAACCAATTCTAATTACCAACTAACCATTTCCATGCAACCAATTATTCAAACCACTATTAAATCATGCAAATACACTATTAAAACTTGGGAAACCCATCACCAAGCATTTAATACCAAAGCCCCAACATATATTTAAAAACCCCAAAACCATACAAAAATTATACCAAAAAAACATTGTATAAAATATGCCTTTAGTTGAAACTAAAAATGAGGGAGGAGTACATGCCTTAGATTATAAAGATGATGGATTGAAATCACCAAACAAGCCCCAAATTATATCTCTAGATGAAACCCCATCCTTCTTTTACCTAAGATCCATAAACACAATTAGAGAGATCTTCTAAGTATTAAAGATTAGAATAATAGGGTAAATGATGTCCCAATGGAGTTATAAGTCGTAGGGCCTTAAGTGGGTATGTAGGGAAATGTCCAGATTACCCCTACTTAAGCTACACAAAATCCTCGCCATTGGGTATGACCATCACATATTGATTGTATCCACTAATACGAGTGGTACCCACTACCTATACCCTAGGCCTCCCCCTTCGAACCAATATTGTCCAATATACAACTTACCCAAACCAGGTCATATTCAAGTATATGGCTAGTACCCCTAAATCTTATCCTTGGAAAAATATAATCAAAGGAGGCTTGATCACTTTCTACCATACGAGTCAATAGTGCGACTCGTACCCTATCTTACAGCTCATGGTGAGCCACTCATACTAAGATCCAAGTAAAGTTACTAAGTCTTAGATTAAGTGAAAGAAAAACCCAAACCCTATGATGTGTACCCATCCATACGACTCATACCCACCAAGTCGTACCCATTCAAGAACCAAACCAACCCACCAACCAACACTGGTTAATGTACGACCAAGCCTTACCAACTGTACCTCAGCATACGACCTATACCTCCTAGTCATATATTGACTAGAAATCCAAGAAATTATCTAAGGTTACAAAACCCAAGGTGTTTCAGAAATAGAGATGCAACAACTCATCAGGAATTAGATTTCAAATGATCCAGAAGAGAAGGTGATGGAGCTTATGGTTCAATGACAATAGTTAGATACATCTTAAAGGATAATCCAAACAGAAAAATGGACTCAAATGAACTAGGGATGGACATTATATAGATTGAGCAATTAAGTAAAGTTGGCTTGGCCTAGACTTTTTTCAAATTTTATACTATTTTGTTTTTTGAGCCTAAGGCGAGACTTCTTGTTTTTTCTCTTTATTAATCAATAAAATGGCTTAAATCTATTTATAAATCTATTTACCAGCTCAGTTATCCGCACCCCCCTCCAAATGGTATCAGAGCCCAGTAATTTAAAAGATACGGAAGTTATATACGTGTTAGATAAATTAGTTAAGTTAGATTTAAATTTAGATCTAGTTATTTATTAAATTAATTATGAGAAGACCATTTAAAAATAGAGAAGCTTTTAGAAAAATAAAAGAATCGTTAGTTAGCAATTATCCAGAATATATAAGCCTAAATAAAACAAAAGAAAATCCACAAAGATTAGCCTATTTAATTACATTAATATCTAGTATTGAAGCAAAATTAATAATCCATTTAAAATCTAGAAGAATGAGACATATACCACCTAATTATGACAAAATTAGATTTAGATATCCACCAAAATATTATAAACACAATTTAAATGAATAAAGAACAAAAATACAAAGAATTAAAACAATTTATCTCTGAAAAACATAAAGAATTAAAAATAAGAAAAGAAAGATTACATTATAATATATTTGCCGGAGTTAGTAAAAATTCAATAAATATACAAAAAGATGAAATATCCAAATTAGAATCTCAAATAGATAGTTTAGAATATATATGTCAACACGAACTATTCACAATAAAATGAATAAAGAAGAATTTATAATAGATGAAAAAATATACGAAAATCACGAAGGTACAAAAATAAAAATAGTATTTTCTAATCTAGGAAGAAGGTATAAGAAAATAGGAGAACATTTATATTTAATGTTAGAAAAAGAAGAATTAAAATTAGAAGATAAATTAACAGCAATGGTAAGAATAGAAAAAGAAAATGAAGAGATAGATAGAAAAAAGGAAATAGAAAAAATTAAACAACAATCCACGGAAGAAATACGAAAAATAGAAGAAACTAAAAATAGTAGAATTGCTGAATTAGAAAAAGAATTACAAATGTTAAAAGAGTTATATGAACAAAGACAGAAAGAAAAAGAAAAATAGATAAAGAACAAAAATTAATAAACGAAATAAACCAATTTAAGGAAAAATTAGAAATAAATAATATAGAGGTAGAAGAAACGGATAATTATGATTCAGAAGATAGTGAAACATATACGGAAATATTAACAAATATAAAAGATTTAGAAATTAACGAAAAACAAGAAAGAATTAATCAAGAAAACTTAGAAAATAATAATACAGAAATAAATACTCTTGACAAAAAAGAAGATGAAAATTTAATACCCAAAACAACAGAAATAAGAAAACCTATATATTACAAAAATAAATTTAAAAGATATAATGAATATGACAAATGGACACCAAAACAAATAGTTAATAAAAATTATAACTTTTTAGATCTAGACTGTGTAATAGATACAGAAAAAACAATACAATTATGGGTAGGATATATGACAAAACAATTATTAGACAATAATATAAACATAACAGATGCACCAGAATGCATAGAAAAAACTCTAATAGGATCAGTAAAATTATGGTTTACAAATTTAACTGAAAATAGTAAGAAAGTATTAAGAGCTAATAAACCTATGGAAGGAGCAGCATCAACAACAACTAAATTAACACCTATAGAATTATTGAAAAAATATGAAACAGCTATAAAAGATGAATTTGGTAGTATGACAACATTAGAAGAAGAACAAGACGAAGAAAAAGATACAAATAGGAATTTAATGATAAAATTAACAATATGTAATATGTGTTATATAGATGAATATACTTGCGCATTTAAAGAATATTATTATAAAGGAGCATATAGTATAGAAGAAAGTAAAGAAATAAGAAAATTGTATTTTAATAAATTACCCGAACCATTTAGTTCAAAAATAATAAAAAGTTGGGAAGAAGCAAAAATAGTAGATACATTAGGAGCTAGAATAAAATTTTTACAACAATGGTATAGAAAGCTATGTGAAAAATATAGAGAAGAATTAAAAATGGAAAAAACATTAATAAGAAATTTAGCATGTTGCAAAAATAAAATAGCACCTCAATTTGGATGCGAAGAAAGATATTATAAGAAAAGAAAAAGACATAAGAAATATAAGAAATATAAAAAATCAAAATATAAATATAAGAAACCAAGAAAAAGATATTATGTTAAAAATTATAAAAATAAAAGACCATATAGAAAGAAAAAATCTATAAAAGAATGTACATGTTATAATTGTGGAAAGTTAGGACATTTAGCTAGAGATTGTAAATTACCTAAAAATCCAAAAAATAAACAAATATCCGAAATAAAAATAGAAAATACAGAATATATGCAAATAGATTATATAGATTATGAATTAGAAAGTGAAGATAGTATATATGAAATTTCAGAAAACGACACAGATACTGAAATAGATAGTGAGATAGATGAATCAAATGACTGAAGAAGATATAAAAATAATAACAAAGGAAGAATATTTAAATGATGAAGAAACAGAACAAAAGATAATATTTGACAGTAATATATTTGATGAAATAAAAGGAAAAGAGTTAGATTTAAGTGTAGAAAAAATATTTAAAATACCAACAATAAAAAATATTTTTAGTAGGAAAAAAGATGAATATTATGTAGTATGCCAAAAAGAACATGTAATAGACTGTAGATATGCAAAAGGAAAAGCTAGTATACCACTAGTAACAAAAAGGATAATTAATAAAGAAATAAATGATATAAAAAGTAAAGGAGATCCAATAAAATATGTACACCTCGGAGGTACAGAAATATTAATAAAAGCATGTTTTAGAGAAGGAATAGATACACCGATAGAATTATATTTAGCAGATGATAGAATTATAAAACCTATAGAAAAAAGCATAATAACTGCCGTAAAAGGAAATTTAATATACCAAAAATTTAAATTTATAATAAGTGCAAATTATTCAGTAGCAGTAACAGATAGAAATATAGATAAATCATCAGTATTATATTGGAAGATATCATATCAGGAATAGAATTAACCCCAGGAAGTAAAATATTTACAGCGAGATGTAAAAATTTATATGTGTTAACAACAAAACATAAAATAACAGGGAAAAATAAGATTAATAAAATACAAATAGATAGCCCATTTGAGCAAATTGTAAAAACAATAGATTATAATGACTATAGCTATAGAGACATAGATATAGAAGAAAATTTAGAAATAGTAAATGATAGAATAAGTACAACGAAAAGAATAGCTAATGAAAAACCAGAGTCATCGAGCTCATCAAAAAGAATGAGTTATGAAACAAATTCAATAAGTAATTTAAAGCAATATTACATAACAGGAAAAATAAATGAAAAAGAACATTTAATACTATTAAACACAGGACAAGAAGAAAATTATATAGCAAAATATCTAGTAAAAAATGAAGAAATAAAAACTGATAATGATATATGCCCAGATCTACCGAGAAGTCTAATAAATAATAAAGATATAGCAGAAAAAGAAATAATAATAGGAGGAATTAGAAAAATAAAAATAGAATTTGAGGTAAAAGAGGAAATGCAAAAAGCAGATATAATATTAGGAATAAAATGGTTAGAACAAGTAAAACCATATAATATAGAACATACACAATTAGCTATAACATATAATAGGGAAAGATTATTCTTAAGAAGAGCCTTAACATAAAATGAAAATATATGTATTAATGAAGATAGTAGTGGAAGGATATTATAGTAGATATTATACGCCTATGATAGATACAGGAGCAGAAGCTAAGTTATGTAGATATAATTGCTTACCAGAAAGTAAATGGGATAAATTAAAAATACCAATAATAGTTAAAGGATTTAATAATGAAGGAAGCTTAATTACTTACAAAGCTAGGAATGTAAAAACACAAATATGGGATAAGATATTGACAATAGAAGAAATTTATAATTATGAACTAACATCAAAAGATATACTTTTAGGGATGCCATTTTTAGATAAACTTTACCCACATATAATAACTAGAAATGATTGGTGGTTCACAACACCATGTAAACAAAAAGTAAGAGCAAAGAGAGTTAGTAATAAAATCAGAAAGAAAACTGACTGGATAAAAGGAAGTGAAAAAATTACACAAAAGTTAGAAAATATAAAAACTGCTGAAGATACAATAGAATTAGTAGTATTTTCAATAAATAAAACAGAAATAACTATATTTTCAATAAATAAGATGGAAATAGTTAAGAAAAAATTAGAACAATTATATAGCGAAGATCCATTAAAAGGATGGGAAAAACATAAAACTACCATAAAAATTGAATTAATAGATAAAAACAGTATAATTCCCAAAAACCATTAACATATAATTTTGATGATTTAAAAGAATTTAAAATGCATATAGATGAATTATTAGAAAAACAATATATACAAAAAAGTAATAGTAAACATAATAGTCCAGCATTTATAGTAAATAAACATAGTGAACAAAAAAGAGGAAAAAGTAGAATGGTTATTGATTATAGAAATTTAAATGCAAAAACTATAACATATAATTACCCAATACCAAATAAGATATTAAAAATAAGACAAATCCAAGGATATAATTATTTTAGTAAATTCGATTGTAAATCAGGATTTTACCATCTAAAGTTAGAAGAAGAATCTAAAGAATTAACCGCATTTACGGTACCACAAGGATTTTACGAATGGAATGTATTACCCTTTGGATATAAAAATGCACCAGGTAGATATCAACATTTTATGGATAACTATTTTAAACAATTACCTAATTGCATAGTATACATAGATGATATATTATTATATACAAAGACTAAGGAAGAACATATAAAATTATTAGAACAATTTACAGATATAATAGAAAATTCAGGAATAAGTCTAAGTGAAAAGAAAGCCGAAATTATGAAAAACCAGATAGAATTTTTAGGAATACAAATAGATAAAAGTGGAGTAAAAATGCAACAACATATAGTACAAAAAATAATAAATTCGAAAGAAGAATTAGATACAAAAAAGAAATTACAATCATTTTTAGGATTAGTAAATCAAGTAAGAGAATATATTCCAAAATTAGCAGAAAACCTAAAACCCCTACAGAAAAAATTAAAAAAGGATATAGAATATAATTATAATGAAGAAGATAAAAAACAAGTTCAAAAAATAAAATTACTTTGCAAGGATTTACCAAAATTACAATTTCCGGATGAAAATAGAAAATTTACATATATAGTAGAAGCAGATGCCAGTGAATATAGTTACGGAGGAGTACCTAAATATAGATATGAAGCAAAAAAAATAGAACACCATTGTAGATACTACTCAGGTACGTTCAACGAGACAGAAATAAAATGGGAAATAAATAGGAAAGAATTATGTTCATTATATAAATGTTTATTAGCATTTGAGACATATATTGTATATAACAAATTTATTGTGCGGACAGATAATACACAGGTACGCTGGTGGCTAACAAAGAAAATACAAAATTCAGTTACAACAAAAGAGATTCGGAGACTAGTTTTAAATATATTAAATTTTACATTTGTAATAGAAGTAATCAGTACTAACAAAAATGTTATTGCAGATTACATATCAAGACAAAGCTACGCAAACTGAAATGATAGAAGAAAATATACATGAAAAGATACTCAACGCCCTGACTATGCTTTCATTGAAAGTAGACAGTATGGGTACTGAGATAGAAAAGCTAAAGCTAAAGACTAGTGAAGATAATCTGAAGTCTATAGCTATGAATCAGCTAACTCAGCAATGTGCAGAGCTTTGTCGATCGGAAGACAATAAAATTCCAGAGCTAGAAGGAGATGTTGGGATACTCCATAAAACCCATAACGCTTATCAATCTACTTCTGCAGGTACAAGCAAAGGAGTTAGAAAAAATATGAACTTAAATAAGCTATTTGACAAGCCATATACACCAAATATACCAAAAGACCCTATGTTTACAGCCCCACAAGTTACCACATATCGAGAAAGCCTAAATCAAGACAAAAAGACATATAACTACACAGCCCGCACATATATAGAAAATATTTACAACGAACAAACTTTCTTAAATAGCAACCCAAAAGCTACAAATATCCAAGAACCAGATACGAACCATATAACCCAGAAATTAACCGAATACAACAAGCTAATTGCCTTACCCAAAACTAGACCCAGCTTAGTAAAAACTTGCTACGAATATGGATTACTTAGTACCGTATATACCACAGACGGAACCGAGATATCTACTATACCCGAGATATATGAAGCATTTACCATATTTAAAAGAATAACCAAAGGTACTTTATTTTTTATAAAGATCTACACGGCACCAGCAGAGATATTATTTGACGAAGTTAAGAAACCTATACAAGTTGTAAAAATAGGAATGACAAGAGATATGATTATACCGCAAGATATTGGTACACAGCCAGAAATACCCAGAATCGAGATACCAAAATTCTATGCGAATAAAAGAGTTATCGGACTATCTACGATTTTACAAGAACTAGCAAATACA
This sequence comes from Capsicum baccatum var. pendulum, assembly GCA_030864225.1. Lineage (NCBI taxonomy): Eukaryota > Viridiplantae > Streptophyta > Magnoliopsida > Solanales > Solanaceae > Capsicum > Capsicum baccatum. The sequence continues at coordinate 219,695,230 of CM061552.1, read as the reverse complement.
TATTGTAATCAAAATCCTATATGGAGTTATTATTCAAGAAACCATGTACTAATATATTCAAACTCAAAAGAACTACGAGAAACAGATATGGAAACAATTAGGCAATGGATTATGACGTTGCTTAAACCGGAGACAGAACCTATCGCCAGAGCTATTAAAGAAAAATTTATTTCAGAAGAATTATTGACCAGATATTGCAAAACTATTAGACACAAATACCCAGACCACAGATGTTCAAAATGTAACGGAGGAGATAATGACGTCCCAGCAGTACAGTTAGAATAAAAGAAGATAAGGACGACAGCTGGAAAGATAAGAACAGAGCAATAATGGAGATATAGCAGATATGACAAAATAGACGGAAGACTTATTTTGCAGATATGACAGATAGACGGAAGACATATTTACAAAATTTGTTACGTAAAGCTTTGTAGCATTTATTGTACAATTAAATGTAGAGGCAAAAATTTCAAAGTAGGTTATTAATGTAAAGAAAGAAATTTCCAAAGTAGGTTAGGTAAAGAAAGACTTTTCCAAGTCTTTTAGTTAGTCTTTTTTTTTTAAGTTTTAAGTTTTACGGATGTAAAGACTTCTTATTCTATAAATAAGAACTCAGGAAGCATTGCAAAGGCAAGCTCTCCTACATTCAGCAAAAATACTCTCTCCATTCCAATTCAAAAATATTTAGCCCAGCTAATTAAATATATACACCGCAATGGAAAAAGCTATGGAACAACAAACCTCAGAAATATCAAAGCTACCGGAACAGGTATATCTATTTACGATTATGAATAGCTAAATTCATAATTCCCGACAATCATGATATGATAAAATAAATTCATATTAGTTACTTTATAGTAGAATTATTTGAAAAATAATATGTTAAGAAGTTTATTAGCAAAGTGGAAACGGAGAAAAATCCCAAGGAACTATGTCATCCTAAAGGTGAAACCAATGAGGCAAGAAGCCGTGGCGGGGAGTAACCAAAGTCGAGGCGCTGTTTAAGGGAGAATATCCGAATTACCATGCTAGTAGTGACCGAAGGACATGTTATTTAAGAATAATCTAGTATATAGTAATCTGAGATGACTATATTTTATTATGTATATGGTTGCAGGGAATATTTTGAAAAAGCAATTTTATGATAATGAATGATAATATATCTGATGTCATGGTAGATAAATTTAAGATACTTATTTTGTATGTACTTAGAGATATAGATGTTGCAGATATAAGAAAAGTTATATTAGAAAAAGCATATGGAAAAAATTATACGGATAGAATAAATTATATACCACACATACCTAACTACTCTTATAAATATTTATTATGTTAAAATTACGTAGGACTTTTAAAGATACGCAAAAATTACAGTTACTAGAAAAACAGATAAAAATAAATATAGACAATTACATGGAAAATAAAAAATATATAAAATCTCTTAATAAAAATATGCAAAAACTACTAAGTCTAAAACAAATAGCTATAAAATATCAATTTTAAAAAAAAATAGCCCATTTAGACTACCTTAGAATTTTAGTCTTATATATACTTAAGGATATAGAAATAATAGATATTAAGAAAATGATATTAGAAGAAGTAATAAACTATGAAATAAACTATGAAATAGAAATGATAAATGCCACAGCACAAATATACGAAGACATTTACCCAGAAGGATATTATTCAGACCAAGATTGTGGATGTTAGAATATATTAGAAAAACTAGAGAAAACCAAGATAATCTAAATAACGAAATTAATTACAGAAACCGAATTAGAAAAATAATGGAAGATCTAAAAGAAAAGTTAATATGGATAGAAAAAACCTTAGAAAATTTAGAAAAAAGTACATGTAACAGTTTATATAATATAAAAAACTCACTACGAGAAGAACAACACAAAATAATAAATGACATAGAAAATCTAGAATTAGATATACACTACAGTACAGAAAGAATAAGTTATTACACAGAAATTTGTAACTCAGCAGTTACTACAGGATAAAATAATAAACTAAAAATTAATGAATACATCTCACAAAAAGAATAACTTATTAAAACAAAATCTAAAAAATAACCACGCACAAAAAAGAATAGATTCATCAACCATAATAAATCTATTTATAAATCTATTTACCAGCTCAGTTATCCGCACCCCCCTCCAAATGGTATCAGAGCCCAGTAATTTAAAAGATACGGAAGTTATATACGTGTTAGATAAATTAGTTAAGTTAGATTTAAATTTAGATTTAGTTATTTATTAAATTAATTATGAGAAGACCATTTAAAAATAGAGAAGCTTTTAGAAAAATAAAAGAATCGTTAGTTAGCAATTATCCAGAATATATAAGCCTAAATAAAACAAAAGAAAATCCACAAAGATTAGCCTATTTAATTACATTAATATCTAGTATTGAAGCAAAATTAATAATCCATTTAAAATCTAGAAGAATGAGACATATACCACCTAATGATGACAAAATTAGATTTAGATATCCACCAAAATATTATAAACACAATTTAAATGAATAAAGAGCAAAAATACAAAGAATTAAAACAATTTATCTCTGAAAAACGTAAAGAATTAAAAATAAGAAAAGAAAGATTACATTATAATATATTTGCCGGAGTTAGTAAAAATTCAATAAATATACAAAAAGATGAAATATCCAAATTAGAATCTCAAATAGATAGTTTAGAATATTTATATCAACACGAACTATTCACAATAAAATGAATAAAGAAGAATTTATAATAGATGAAAAAATATACGAAAATCACGAAGGTACAAAAATAAAAATAGTATTTTCTAATCTAGGAAGAAGGTATAAGAAAATAGGAGAACATTTATATTTAATGTTAGAAAAAGAAGAATTAAAATTAGAAGATAAATTAACAGCAATGGTAAGAATAGAAAAAGAAAATGAAGAGATAGATAGAAAAAAGGAAATAGAAAAAATTAAACAACAATCCACGGAAGAAATACGAAAAATAGAAGAAACTAAAAATAGTAGAATTGCTGAATTAGAAAAAGAATTACAAATGTTAAAAGAGTTATATGAACAAAGACAGAAAGAAAAAGAAGAAATAGATAAAGAACAAAAATTAATAAACGAAATAAACCAATTTAAGGAAAAATTAGAAATAAATAATATAGAGGTAGAAGAAACGGATAATTATGATTCAGAAGATAGTGAAACATATACGGAAATATTAACAAATATAAAAGATTTAGAAATTAACGAAAAACAAGAAAGAATTAATCAAGAAAACTTAGAAAATAATAATACAGAAATAAATACTCTTGACAAAAAAGAAGATGAAAATTTAATACCCAAAACAACAGAAATAAGAAAACCTATATATTACAAAAATAAATTTAAAAGATATAATGAATATGACAAATGGACACCAAAACAAATAGTTAATAAAAATTATAACTTTTTAGATCTGGACTGTGTAATAGATACAGAAAAAACAATACAATTATGGGTAGGATATATGACAAAACAATTATTAGATAATAATATAAACATAACAGATGCACCAGAATACATAGAAAAAACACTAATAGGATCAGTAAAATTATGGTTTACAAATTTAACTGAAAATAGTAAGAAAGTATTAAGAGCTAATAAACCTATGGAAGGAGCAACATCAACAACAACTAAATTAACACCTATAGAATTATTGAAAAAATATGAAACAGCTATAAAAGATGAATTTGGTAGTATGACAACATTAGAAGAAGAACAAGACGAAGAAAAAGATACAAATAGGAATTTAATGATAAAATTAACAATATGTAATATGTGTTATATAGATGAATATACTTGCGCATTTAAAGAATATTATTATAAAGGAGCATATAGTATAGAAGAAAGTAAAGAAATAAGAAAATTGTATTTTAATAAATTACCCGAACCATTTAGTTCAAAAATAATAAAAAGTTGGGAAGAAGCAAAAATAGTAGATACATTAGGAGCTAGAATAAAATTTTTACAACAATGGTATATAAAGCTATGTGAAAAATATAGAGAAGAATTAAAAATGGAAAAAACATTAATAAGAAATTTAGCATGTTGCAAAAATAAAATAGCACCTCAATTTGGATGCGAAAAAAGATATTATAAGAAAAGAAAAAGACATAAGAAATATAAGAAATATAAAAAATCAAAATATAAATATAAGAAACCAAGAAAAAGATATTATGTTAAAAATTATAAAAATAAAAGACCATATAGAAAGAAAAAATCTATAAAAGAATGTACATGTTATAATTGTGGAAAGTTAGGACATTTAGCTAGAGATTGTAAATTACCTAAAAATCCAAAAAATAAACAAATATCCGAAATAAAAATAGAGAATACAGAATATATGCAAATAGATTATATAGATTATGAACTAGAAAGTGAAGATAGTATATATGAAATTTCAGAAAACGACACAGATACTGAAATAGATAGTGAGATAGATGAATCAAATGACTGAAGAAGATATAAAAATAATAACAAAGGAAGAATATTTAAATGATGAAGGAACAGAACAAAAGATAATATTTGACAGTAATATATTTGATGAAATAAAAGGAAAAGAGTTAGATTTAAGTGTAGAAAAAATATTTAAAATACCAACAATAAAAAATATTTTTAGTAGGAAAAAAGATGAATACTATGTAGTATGTCAAAAAGAACATGTAATAGACTGTAGATATGCAAAAGGAAAAGCTAGTATACCACTAGTAACAAAAAGGATAATTAATAAAGAAATAAATGATATAAAAAGTAAAGGAGATCCAATAAAATACGTACACCTCGGAGGTACAGAAATATTAATAAAAGCATGTTTTAGAGAAGGAATAGATACACCGATAGAATTATATTTAGCAGATGATAGAATTATAAAACCTATAGAAAAAAGCATAATAACTGCCGTAAAAGGAAATTTAATATACCAAAAATTTAAATTTATAATAAGTGCAAATTATTCAGTAGCAGTAACAGATAGAAATATAGATAAATCATTAGTATTATATTGGAAGATATCAGGAATAGAATTAACCCCAGGAAGTAAAATATTTACAGCGAGATGTAAAAATTTATATGTATTAACAACAAAACATAAAATAACAGGGAAAAATAAGATTAATAAAATACAAATAGATAGCCCATTTGAGCAAATTGTAAAAACAATAGATTATAATGATTATAGCTATAAAGACATAGATATAGAAGAAAATTTAGAAATAGTAAATGATAGAATAAGTACAACGAAAAGAATAGCTAATGAAAAACCAGAGTCATCGAGCTCATAAAAAAGAATGAGTTATGAAACAAATTCAATAAGTAATTTAAAGCAATATTACATAACAGGAAAAATAAATGAAAAAGAACATTTAATACTATTAAACACAGGACAAGAAGAAAATTATATAGCAAAATATCTAGTAAAAAATGAAGAAATAAAAACTGATAATGATATATGCCCAGATCTACCGAGAAGTCTAATAAATAATAAAGATATAGTAGAAAAAGAAATAATAATAGGAGGAATTAGAAAAATAAAAATAGAATTTGAGGTAAAAGAAGAAATGCAAAAAGCAGATATAATATTAGGAATAAAATGGTTAGAACAAGTAAAACCATATAATATAGAACATACACAATTAGCTATAACATATAATAGGGAAAGATTATTCTTAAGAAGAGCCTTAACATAAAATGAAAATATATGTATTAATGAAGATAGTAGTGGAAGGATATTATAGTAGATATTATACGCCTATGATAGATACAGGAGCAGAAGCTAAGTTATGTAGATATAATTGCTTACCAGAAAGTAAATGGGATAAATTAAAAATACCAATAATAGTTAAAGGATTTAATAATGAAGGAAGCTTAATTACTTACAAAGCTAGGAATGTAAAAACACAAATATGGGATAAGATATTGACAATAGAAGAAATTTATAATTATGAACTAACATCAAAAGATATACTTTTAGGGATGCCATTTTTAGATAAACTTTACCCACATATAATAACTAGAAATGATTGGTGGTTCACAACACCATGTAAACAAAAAGTAAGAGCAAAGAGAGTTAGTAATAAAATCAGAAAGAAAACTGACTGGATAAAAGGAAGTGAAAAAATTACACAAAAGTTAGAAAATATAAAAACTGCTGAAGATACAATAGAATTAGTAGTATTTTCAATAAATAAAACAGAAATAACTATATTTTCAATAAATAAGATGGAAATAGTTAAGAAAAAATTAGAACAATTATATAGCGAAGATCCATTAAAAGGATGGGAAAAACATAAAACTACCATAAAAATTGAATTAATAGATAAAAACAGTATAATTCCCAAAAACCATTAACATATAATTTTGATGATTTAAAAGAATTTAAAATGCATATAGATGAATTATTAGAAAAACAATATATACAAAAAAGTAATAGTAAACATAATAGTCCAGCATTTATAGTAAATAAACATAGTGAACAAAAAAGAGGAAAAAGTAGAATGGTTATTGATTATAGAAATTTAAATGCAAAAACTATAACATATAATTACCCAATACCAAATAAGATATTAAAAATAAGACAAATCCAAGGATATAATTATTTTAGTAAATTCGATTGTAAATCAGGATTTTACCATCTAAAGTTAGAAGAAGAATCTAAAGAATTAACCGCATTTACGGTACCACAAGGATTTTACGAATGGAATGTATTACCCTTTGGATATAAAAATGCACCAGGTAGATATCAACATTTTATGGATAACTATTTTAAACAATTACCTAATTGCATAGTATACATAGATGATATATTATTATATACAAAGACTAAAGAAGAACATATAAAATTATTAGAACAATTTACAGATATAATAGAAAATTCAGGAATAAGTCTAAGTGAAAAGAAAGCCGAAATTATGAAAAACCAGATAGAATTTTTAGGAATACAAATAGATAAAAGTGGAGTAAAAATGCAACAACATATAGTACAAAAAATAATAAATTCGAAAGAAGAATTAGATACAAAAAAGAAATTACAATCATTTTTAGGATTAGTAAATCAAGTAAGAGAATATATTCCAAAATTAGCAGAAAACCTAAAACCCCTACAGAAAAAATTAAAAAAGGATATAGAATATAATTATAATGAAGAAGATAAAAAACAAGTTCAAAAAATAAAATTACTTTGCAAGGATTTACCAAAATTACAATTTCCGGATGAAAATAGAAAATTTACATATATAGTAGAAGCAGATGCCAGTGAATATAGTTACGGAGGAGTACCTAAATATAGATATGAAGCAAAAAAAATAGAACACCATTGTAGATACTACTCAGGTACGTTCAACGAGACAGAAATAAAATGGGAAATAAATAGGAAAGAATTATGTTCATTATATAAATGTTTATTAGCATTTGAGACATATATTGTATATAACAAATTTATTGTGCGGACAGATAATACACAGGTACGCTGGTGGCTAACAAAGAAAATACAAAATTCAGTTACAACAAAAGAGATTCGGAGACTAGTTTTAAATATATTAAATTTTACATTTGTAATAGAAGTAATCAGTACTAACAAAAATGTTATTGCAGATTACATATCAAGACAAAGCTACACAAACTGAAATGATAGAAGAAAATATACATGAAAAGATACTCAACGCCCTGACTATGCTTTCATTGAAAGTAGACAGTATGGGTACTGAGATAGAAAAGCTAAAGCTAAAGACTAGTGAAGATAATCTGAAGTCTATAGCTATGAATCAGCTAACTCAGCAATGTGCAGAGCTTTGTCGATCGGAAGACAATAAAATTCCAGAGCTAGAAGGAGATGTTGGGATACTCCATAAAACCCATAACGCTTATCAATCTACTTCTGCAGGTACAAGCAAAGGAGTTAGAAAAAATATGAACTTAAATAAGCTATTTGACAAGCCATATACACCAAATATACCAAAAGACCCTATGTTTACAGCCCCACAAGTTACCACATATCGAGAAAGCCTAAATCAAGACAAAAAGACATATAACTACACAGCCCGCACATATATAGAAAATATTTACAACGAACAAACTTTCTTAAATAGCAACCCAAAAGCTACAAATATCCAAGAACCAGATACGAACCATATAACCCAGAAATTAACCGGATACAACAAGCTAATTGCCTTAACCCAAAACTAGACCCAGCTTAGTAAAAACTTGCTACGAATATGGATTACTTAGTACCGTATATACCACAGACGGAATCGAGATATCTACTATACCCGAGATATATGAAGCATTTACCATATTTAAAAGAATAACCAAAGGTACTTTATTTTTTATAAAGATCTACACGGCACCAGCAGAGATATTATTTGACGAAGTTAAGAAACCTATACAAGTTGTAAAAATAGGAATGACAAGAGATATGATTATACCGCAAGATATTGGTACACAGCCAGAAATACCCAGAATCGAGATACCAAAATTCTATGCGAATAAAAGAGTTATCGGACTATCTACGATTTTACAAGAACTAGCAAATACATATTGTAATCAAAATCCTATATGGAGTTATTATTCAAGAAACCATGTACTAATATATTCAAACTCAAAAGAACTACGAGAAACAGATATGGAAACAATTAGGCAATGGATTATGACGTTGCTTAAACCGGAGACAGAACCTATCGCCAGAGCTATTAAAGAAAAATTTATTTCAGAAGAATTATTGACCAGATATTGCAAAACTATTGGACACAAATACCCAGACCACAGATGTTCAAAATGTAACGGAGGAGATAATGACGTCCCAGCAGTACAGTTAGAATAAAAGAAGATAAGGACGACAGCTGGAAAGATAAGAACAGAGCAATAATGGAGATATAGCAGATATGACAAAATAGACGGAAGACTTATTTTGCAGATATGACAGATAGACGGAAGACATATTTACAAAATTTGTTACGTAAAGCTTTGTAGCATTTATTGTACAATTAAATGTAGAGGCAAAAATTTCAAAGTAGGTTATTAATGTAAAGAAAGAAATTTCCAAAGTAGGTTAGGTAAAGAAAGACTTTTCCAAGTCTTTTAGTTAGTCTTTTTTTTTTTAAGTTTTAAGTTTTACGGATGTAAAGACTTCTTATTCTATAAATAAGAACTCAGGAAGTATTGCAAAGGCAAGCTCTCCTACATTCAGCAAAAATACTCTCTCCATTCCAATTCAAAAATATTTAGCCCAGCTAATTAAATATATACACCGCAATGGAAAAAGCTATGGAACAACAAACCTCAGAAATATCAAAGCTACCGGAACAGGTATATCTATTTACGATTATGAATAGCTAAATTCATAATTCCCGACAATCATGATATGATAAAATAAATTCATATTAGTTACTTTATAGTAGAATTATTCGAAAAATAATATGTTAAGAAGTTTATTAGCAAAGTGGAAACGGAGAAAAATCCCAAGGAACTATGTCATCCTAAAGGTGAAACCAATGAGGCAAGAAGCCGTGGCAGGGAGTAACCAAAGTCGAGGCGCTGTTTAAGGGAGAATATCCGAATTACCATGCTAGTAGTGACCGAAGAACATGTTATTTAAGAATAATCTAGTATATAGTAATCTGAGATGACTATATTTTATTATGTATATGGTTGCAGGGAATATTTTGAAAAAGCAATTTTATGATAATGAATGATAATATATCTGATGTCATGGTAGATAAATTTAAGATACTTATTTTGTATGTACTTAGAGATATAGATGTTGCAGATATAAGAAAAGTTATATTAGAAAAAGCATATGGAAAAAATTATACGGATAGAATAAATTATATACCACACATACCTAACTACTCTTATAAATATTTATTATGTTAAAATTACGTAGGACTTTTAAAGATACGCAAAAATTACAGTTACTAGAAAAACAGATAAAACTAAATATAGACAATTACATGGAAAATAAAAAATATATAAAATCTCTTAATAAAAATATGCAAAAATTACTAAGTCTAAAACAAATAGCTATAAAATATCAATTTTAAAAAAAAATAGCCCATTTAGACTACCTTAGAATTTTAGTCTTATATATACTTAAGGATATAGAAATAATAGATATTAAGAAAATGATATTAGAAAAAGTAATAAACTATGAAATAAACTATGAAATAGAAATGATAAATGCCACAGCACAAATATACGAAGACATTTACCCAGAAGGATATTATTCAGACCAAGATTGTGGATGTTAGAATATATTAGAAAAACTAGAGAAAACCAAGATAATCTAAATAACGAAATTAATTACAGAAACCGAATTAGAAAAATAATGGAAGATCTAAAAGAAAAGTTAATATGGATAGAAAAAACCTTAGAAAATTTAGAAAAAAGTACATGTAACAGTTTATATAATATAAAAAACTCACTACGAGAAGAACAACACAAAATAATAAATGACATAGAAAATCTAGAATTAGATATACACTACAGTACAGAAAGAATAAGTTATTACACAGAAATTTGTAACTCAGCAGTTACTACAGGATAAAATAATAAACTAAAAATTAATGAATACATCTCACAAAAAGAATAACTTATTAAAACAAAATCTAAAAAATAACCACGCACAAAAAAGAATAGATTCATCAACCATAATAAATCTATTTATAAATCTATTTACCAGCTCAGTTATCCGCCACCAAAAATTTATATGTATGCAATAAATTAAAAGTGTAAAGATCTATAAAAAAAAAATTAAATTTGTTTGTCTTTCATTAAAAGTCTCTTTAATAGGCAAAATAGTATTTTCACTTTTTCCTCCAATAATGAACTATTTTTTCTTAAATAATTATTATTTTAAAAATAATTAAAGTTATATTTATATCAACAAGGACTTGAACCCAATTTGGAATCGGATGCATACTTTAATTTCAGTTAGAATGGAATTCAGATTTTCCTTCAAAGAAAGATCCCATATAAGTTAGATTCAATTTGAAATTGGATAAATACTGAAAAACCAAGATAGTCCTTTGGACGTCCAACACATCGGAACTATGTATGGTATATTGATAAAATTGAAGAAAAGGTGTCATTAATGTCTTGAATGAAGAATTGGTGACATTTACCGCCTTAAAGGGTCAAACATAATCAGGAAACTTAATTAAGTTAATTATGGACTTGATTAATATTTTAAAAACTTTCCAATCTTTTCAAAATATAAATCAACCCATACCTCTCTCCTCTTTAAATCAACCATATCTCTTCTCTCTTTCCTCTCTCTATCTTGACTGTTTCTCTCAAGTTTTTCCCAACCAACAGTTCTACAAATTTCTCCTTTCAATCCTCGATGACTTCAACCTTCCAACAACAAATAGTTAGGATTGGTGTGTCTTGGTGAACTTCAACCTGTAATGCCCCAAATTTGATACTCGAAATACTACACAGTGCCCATGACCCCAAAGAACCACAAGCTAACACATGACTGATATTTGTACCTATACACTGTATAATATGCGTATAAATATAAAAATAAAGTTTGATAGGTCGTAAGGTTCAATGCTAAACATAACTTATAAAAACATAAAATTTAGATGGGGTATGAAATACCCAGAACAACTAAAATAGCCATCTGAACATGATAGTCTAAAAAGCCTCTAACTGACTGAATAAGGAGTTGATGTGACATGTCCCCGACTAACTCCATCTACTGAAAGCTAAAACTAAATTAATGAAATAAATCATAATATCATCCTCAATGATAAGGACTCAATGCTAAACCTGATTGCTACTGATGTTCTAGAGGTACTTCTAAACTTATGGTATAAAAACAACATAGCGTAGATGCATCAATACGATTGAATGTACTGGTATGTGTGTGAGGTAGGCTAAACACAAAGGGTTCACATGGATGAACTATACTAACTGGATGGATAACATAAATGTGAGAATGTATGCATAAATACATAATAACTATACCTGAGATCGTGATGACATAATTACTGAGCTTGAGTGCTGATAACATGAGATACTGATAGTTGTGTAAATACAATAACTAATACTGAGCGACTGTATCTGACAATCTAGTTTATGATAGAACTAGCTAAGTTATGTACTGTTCTGAGTTGACTGTATCTGACAATCCTAAATTCTAAAAAACTATCTAAGTTCTTTTGCTGAAACTATATGACTGTATCTGATAGTCATGACCATGTAAATAAAACTGTGGGAAGTAGTTATCTAACCGACATGCCCCAAATAATCAAAATATAGTTCAGTTGGGTCCTAACTATAACCCCAATTGGAAGGGTGTCAATACCACGCCACTGGTAAGGACAATCTATGAGAGACCCTCATATAACAAGTAACTCTAGTGAGGATGGTGGGAACACTCATATAACATATTAAGCCAGTTCATCTACCCTCATATAACAGGCTATGATGTCTCAACCTATGCTAGCTATGTAGTTCAAGAACACAAGGATTACTTCTAAGAATCACACCCTCATATAATAGGTGAGTTCCTATCCTTGGGTTCGCTCGGTGCTAATTCCTACTCCCATCTGAATAAACACTGAACATAATTAACTGAACTAGACTAGACTGATTTTATAGAGTTCCGTTGACTGACAGAATACTATTGAGATTTCTAAATTTACTGAGATTTCCTGAGTAACATGACTTACTGAGTTCTATGGATCATGGTTTGACTGAGGATATCATGAAACATGACACTGGCACTATGTACACAACTATATTTTTCAGGTACAAGTACCCCCAGGACTTGATAGAAGGAAACTGATAAAGAATGACGTTCTTGAATACATGGTCAATATCAAGAATTCATACTACAATAGTAGGGGATATTTCATAAAGCACGTGGTTATCATAATCTTTTATATAGCTTAGAATGCACATGCCCCTGTCTTAACTTCATCATTTTAATATCATAATTATATCATCACGTAATTGTATTACACAATAATCCTCATGGAAATTATTTTAAACATAGGGAAACACGTACATTCATAACTTGGCTCACAGTTTATCTATCAAGCATAATTTTTATTCTCCTAGGCATTTTATCAAACACTTAGATTGCATGATTTAAGGCTTAGGCATGAGCATGAATTTAATACAACCTCAGTTAGCAAATCCACCCAATTTCATGATTTCAATCCTCATATTAGCGTAATTTCATAAAGATAAAATAAAGGTTCCATATTGAAATTCATATAGCAACAAAACATGAACATAATTTAGTTCATAGAATGAATATCACAATTTTTAATTTAAAACATAATTCTTAGGCTTCATGGATGAAAGGAGTCCATGAATGAACATTATGCATACCTTAGATGAAAAATTCTTGATGATTCACGAAGAAATTTGCTTGGACTTGGATCCCCAATTGAAAACCCTAATGCGTTATTGAGAGGACCTTGAGGTAAGTGGATATATTTTGGTTTAAATAGGGCTTAATCCTATGTTTATTTACTTATATAGGGGTAGGATAATTACCCCTTTGCCCTTAAAAACATAGACATTTAATGACTAAGTAACTGGGCACCGACGCTATGGGTGACGCGACACATCAAGAGTTTCGATGCTATACCCAATGCGGTGCACCTTAAATGCGTCAATCCTCATTTGTTTTGGTTCTGACAGTCTGCACAACTAGTGACCAACGTGATTGGTGATGCGGCATGCCAAGATCACATTGGTCCACTATTTTGGACTTCCAAACTTGCTTGAAATGAGTTACAAAAATTATAAAACTTGTTCGAGAGTATCTATTGACCTTTCTGATCATGAATTAACAAGAATATAGACTATTAATGGATGCTAAGGTGGCCAAATGAATTTTTCAACTTTTGAAGGCTAAAATTAAGCTTAGTCTGGGAACCTATCTAGAATTTCTAATTCTGTGACCCCCTTGACAAGCTTAAAAGACTAAATTAAGCTTAAGTATTTTATGGGATCTTAAAATATCTCCCCCTTGAGAATATTTGTCCTCGAATGAGACCGATTAAAAGGGGAAAAATGATATACTGAAACACATATTGAGCATGAATGACTGGAACATGATTTCATGACTGACATGATTGATAATTGAATATATCATACTGAGCATGCATATCTGATACATGTGTAACTGATTCATGAATGCATTACTAAGTGTTCTAATAAACTGGGTTTTTCATAATGAGAATGCATGTCTCATGTAATGACTATGTAATTAAACTAATACATGAATGCATGACTAAATATGCAGTGGTATTTAATACCGAGTTTATAATAGAATTTAGAGCATGAACTGAGTACCAATATTGTAACTAAAGTCTGTAAATGAAACTAAATAGCTTAAGGAGAACTGTTACTTTAAGATAGACCTGAGTTAGTGGGAAAGAGGTAACGATACTTTACTCTCATATCTGCTTCTGCTCCCAAAGTAGCTCCCTTATCTACCCTCATATAATAGGATATGATGTCTCAACCTACGTTGTCTACATAGTTCAAGAGCACAAGGATTGCTTCTAAGAATCACACACTCATATAACAGGTTAGTTCCCATCCTTGGGTTCGCTCAGTGCTAATTCCTACTCCCATCTGAATAGACATTGAACATAATTAACTGAACTAGACAAGACTAATTTCATGGAGTTTCGTTGACTGACAGAATACTACTTAGATTTTTGAATTTACGGAGATTTTCTGAGTCACATGACTGACTGAGTTCTATGGATCATGGTTTGACTGAGGATATTGTGAAACATGATACTGACTCAAGGTACATAGCTATATTTTTTGGGTACAAGTATCCCCAGGACTAGATATAAGGAAACTGACAAAGCATGACTTTCTTGAATACATGGCCAAAATCAACAATTAATACTACGACAGTAGGGGATATTTCATGAAGCACATGGTTATCATAATCTTGGATATAGCTTAGAACGCACATAATCCTGTCTTAACTTCATCATTTTAATATCATAATTATATAATCACACAATTGTTTTACACAACAATCCTTATGGAAATTATTTTAAACATAGGGAAAGACGTACATTCATAACCTGGGTCATAGTTTAACTATCACACATAATTTCTATTCTCCTAGGAATTTTATCAAATACTTGGATTGCATGATTTAAGGATTAGGCATGAGCATGAATTTAATACAAACTTACTTTGCAAATCTACCTAATTTCATGATTTCAGTTCACATTTTAGCGTAATTTCATAAAGGCATAATAAAGGTTCCATCTTGGAATTCATACAACAATAACACATTAACAAAATTTAGTTCATAGAATGAATATCACAATTCATAATTTAAAACTTGATTCTTAAGCTTTATGGACGAAAGGAGTTCATGAATGAACAATATACATACTTTAGATGGAAGATTCTTAATGATTCACGGAGAAATTTGCTTGGACTTGGATCCCCAATTGAAAACCCTAATGTGTTCTTGAGAGGATCTTGAGTGAAGTGGCTATATTTTGGTGTAAATGAGGCATAATCGCATGTTTTTTATTTATATAGGGGTCAGAGAATTACACATTTTTCTCTTAAAAATATGGACATTTAATGACCAAATAAATGGTCACCAATGCTATGGGCGACGCGGCGCGCTGAGGGTTTCGATGCTATACCTAATGCGGCGCGCCATAAATGTGTTGAGCCTCCATTATTTTGCCTCTGGGAGTCTGCACAACTGGTGACCAATGTGATTGGCAACACAGCATACCAAGATCGCATTGGTCCACTATTTTGGACTTCCAAACTTGCTTGAAAGGAGTTCTGAAAGATCCAAAACTTATCTGGGAACATCTATTGACCTTTATAATTATTAATTAACAAGAATATAGACCATTAATGGATGTTAAGGTGGTGGAATAAATTTTTCAACTTTTGAAATCCAAAATTAAGCTAAATCTAGGCACCTAGCTAGAATTTTCTAAGTTTGTGACCCCCTTGACAACCTTAAAGGACTGAATTAAGCTTAATTATTTTATGGGGTCTTACACAACCTTCAATTGATATGACAACATTTCTCTCCAACGACAACAACTTTGGGTTCTTCATCATCCTATTTCTTCTTTCACAGGTAAAATTTTAGGGATTTTAGTTATTAAGAAAAAGAGTATCTTAAGCCAACTTCTCTTCTAGTATCGGTTAACAATTTCAATATTTGTTTCTTAAATTTGAAATAGGGACTGAATAAAAGCCTAATTTCTAGTATTTCATATTCTTCTCTTCTCTTTCTGGAGTGAAAATAATTTTATGTTGCTAATGTAATTCTTGTTGTCGAATTGTTGATTCGATTTGTTGGTTTCTGCTGAGTTTTTTGAAGTTTTATTTTTTTTCTTTGGATTTATAAAAACAAAACAACAATTTTGGTGTTTTGGTCACTATTGAGTTCTTGGCGTTTGTGTTGTGCTATGTTGTGTTGGTGTTACTGGGTTGATTTGTTGTTGTTCTTGGTAAAAATGGTGTATTTGATATTAAATGGTGATATTTTTTCTATTTTATTAAACAAAATATTGCTACTATTTTTTTCCTGCAACGAATGAACTATCTGATGCAAAAGCTGAACCATCTGATGCTACAGATAAACCATCTGATGCTACAGATGAACCATCTAATGTAACAGCTGAATCGTCTGAAGCTACAAATGAATAATCTATTGTTTTCAATTCTATCAACTATTCCAACATGATGACATTTCTTAGACTTTAATTTCTCCCAATAGAAAATTCATTTACTGTGATATATGACACTTCTATTGGAAGAAATCTAAATAATATTGATAGTTGATCTGTTGCACATACCAGTCATCTGTTTTAACATATCAGTGATCTGTTGTAATTTAAACTATTTTTATTATTTATAATAGATTACTCTTCTGTCGCAATAGGTTAGTTATATGTTGCAACAGCTAAACAATCAGATGCAACAGATAACCAATCAGTTGTTTGAAATCCTATCAACTATTTGAACAAAACGACATATCCAAGACTTTGATTTCTCCTAATACATAATTCATCTATTTTGACAGATGACACTCTTGTTGTAAAAAATCTAACTAATATAGGCAGTTGATCTGTTGCACAGACCAGGAATTTATTTCAACAGATGACTGATCTGTCAGAAGAAATCACAATAATGTAGGAACTATTTTTATTATTTGCAACATATTACTCATCTATTTCAACACGTTAGTTATATGGTGCAACAGATAAGACACCTGTTGTAACATATGTGTTATCTGTTGGAAATATTATTTTACTGCGTTATACATGTTAGATTTACTGTTATCCTTTTTTTAATGATGCTTTAATCAATTATAATATTTTTTATTTTCCTGTTATTTTTAGATAATATGGGTCTCAAAAGAAAATAAACCGAATCAAGTCCAAGTAAAGGAATAAGTGAATCAACTAGGCTACATCCACCACTCTATGAGCTTTCTTTACAATCATTATCTCAATCAAAAGTAGAAGATAATGAACATGGGAATAAGTGAATCAACTAGGCTGATTTGTTTTAAATTGTGCATCCCGACTTGTTATGACCAATAAAAATTTGAAGATGTCATGTTTTCTTACTTTACGATCTATGAAAACTTTATCGGACCCTAAGATCATAGATAGAATAAAAAAGAATTGTTTGGAGCAACAACTATCACAAGAAAAATAATTTTAGAGGATAGGCTTGTTTTTGTTGATGGTGTTAGTGGTGATGGAGTTGTTGGTGGTGGCAGTGGTAGTGGTAGTGGTAGTAGTAGTGGTGCTGCTATTGGGGTTAATGATTCTCCTCTTGTAGTTTTTGAAACAATAAACTATTATGTTTTTTATTATATTGGTTTTACATATTTTGCCCCTCTTAGCAAATGTTCTGCATGCAAATGTCAAGGCTGCAAGGCGAAACATGATGGAGTGATTAATGTTATTATTGCATTAAATACTTTTATAAAGAAACTGACATCTGAGAGGGGTGTCATTCTATCTAAGAATATTTCATATACATACACTCCATTGGAGATTAAAGAGTCTAAGAAGAGGAGGAAATAAATTTCCAAGGCACCATCAAGTATTTAAAAGAAAAATTGAAACTCTTCTGTCTCTGTCTTATACTTTTGATCAATGCACAGGGCCATCGGAGAGCAGCATGAGCTAAAAATATGAATATATATCATCCATTCCAACAAACAAATAGACTATATATTTGTAGCAATAGATGACATATCTACTGAAAATTATCAAATAGATATATGAATCTGTTGCAACAGTCTACTAACCTGTTGCATCAGATGCATTATCTATTACAACATATGTTTCATCTGCTTTAGTAAATCAAATAGGTCTTTCTACTATTTTAATTTGTACCAACAGATGACCTATCAGCTACAATAGATGGGTCATCAGTTGGGACAGACTTCTTATAATTTTAGTTTATCCAAACAGATGAGTCATATATTGTAATAGATGGGTCATCTTCTGGAAATTATCATACAGGTCTTCCTCCTATTTTGATTTGTCCTAATAGATGATCAATCTGTTACTGTATATGACTCATCTATTTGGACAAATAAAAATAGGAGGAAGACCTGTTTGATTTGAAAAAACAAATAAGTTAGTTTTTCGATGATTAGCATTTATAATTATGTCTTTTCAGGTGGATGTCATAGTAGAAGCTACTGCTGAACAGCATAATATCATAGTTGATAATCCATCAACTGCTTCCAAAGATGGAGAAAAAGTTGAGCCAATCAGTCTGGAAGAACGAAAAAATTACCCATTTGAAGGATTCAACATCTTGGACGAGGCTCCAAAATACTAACAAAGTTGATTGATGACTATTCAAAATATATTATCGATGGGATATTAAAGCTTCATGTCGGTAGGTACATAAATCATTTTTAAAGATATTGATTTATTCAATTCTTGCTGTAAAAATATAACATTAACACATATAAATCATGCAAAAAACAAAATGACGAACACTACAAAATGAATGAATTGGATCTTGGTTCTGATATGTTTGACTTTGTTGTTGCGCATCCCAGAATAAAGAATTGGTTCTATTTGATGTCACAGCCCCAAACTTGCTGGAGAGGTGAGGTTTAAAGGCCATACATCTTACTATTAGTACTTAATTTAGTTGTATCTGTGTATTAATTTTACCATCACGTAATCTGAAATATTTGATTTGCTAATATGTTCAGCACGTTGATGCTAATTTTTACTACCTATGAAAGAAGTTCAAGTTGTAAACACTAGAACAATACGAATACACGACAGGCAATTGTTTGTATAATGTTTACATTAATAATGCCTACGATAGGTATTTTCAACAACAACCGAAAGTTTTCCAAAATGAGGAGTGTTTAATCAAAATCATCAAAGGTTTTAGCATTCCAGTTGTCTTATCTTGGCATTTGGTCGACGAAGTGTACATCTCAATCGATTACGGTTATGAATTCCATTTGGTGTTGGCGGTCATAGTTTTAAAAGAAAGGCTCATCCAAGTTTATGACTCGATGTCAGTAAGGAGGCATTCTCGGTAGTTTTTTGAGATACAAAATCTGGCCAAAATATTTCCTACTTACCTTAATATAAATGGTTTTTTGGATCAAAAGGTTCGTAGTGATTGGTCGGCGATTGAAACATACCGAGATAAAATGAGCAATCTATTTGATGTAGAATATGTTGAAAGAATTTCTCAACAGTCCGTTGGTATCCTGTAAGTATCAATCAAGTATCATGAATTAGTTTTATTTTAAAATTTCACAATGCTTACATTAACTGCAAGATATGGGTTATCTGATTTCTATAAATGTAGAGATTGTTGTCTTTTTATTATCACTTATGCCGAGTATTTAAGCGAAGGATTACAAGTACCAAAGGATAGACTTGATTCCAAATTACTCCATAAAAGATATACTACTCTTCTATGGAAATACGAAGAATCAAAAGCTCAAAAACCGTACGCAAGCGACATTAAAGATCCATGATGACCAAAGTTGAATTTTGTAGCACCAAATAAAGAACAACTTGTCCATATTGAGTAGATATTTACTGTGGAAGTTTGTCAAAGTAATAACCTCTCCTTAGGAATTGTCGTCACCAAAACTTAAATTGTTGATTTTTTTGTTAAGTAGATCATCTATACCCATAATAATTTTTTACATTTCATTTATTTGTTGATTTATTTCATGTAATATCTGAAGGCTTTGATTTATTTTATTTTATCTATGTTATCCTTAAATTTGATCTTATTAATTGAAATGGAATACTAGATTTGAATATTGTAAAAGATAATCTATATGTTTCAACAGATGACATATCTATAGGAAATTGTCAGACAAATTTAGACATATGTTGAAATATGTAGGTTATGTTTTGGAAATTATCAAATAGGTCTTCCTACTATTTTGATTTGTTCCAATGAATGACCTATCTGTTTCAACAGATAGACTTACATATAAATACCTACATAATGCAACATATGACCAACCTATTACAATAGATAAACTATCTGTCAGAACAAATACACTATCGATTACTACTAATAGACAATCTATTGTATTATAAAAAAAATTAGTTTTTATCAAATATAAAAAAAATAATGAAATAAAAATTTTCATATTGTTGTGTTTCTACATTTTCATTTTTATGCACAAGCTCCAAGAATTTAGTTAGTACCCCATAACACAAACCTCTTGCATCCTTGCCATAGTATTGTCGTATAGAAAGGTCATTGGCTCAGCCATTTCTGTGCTAGTCAGCAAACACCCGATGTGTGCAAGAACATATGACCGCATGCCGCACCGATTTTATATTTTGGAAGGTCTTTGTCCTTGTTTTGACCTTGGAAATCCCATGTGTTTCAATAGTTTTACTAGCAAATGATTCATCAGTCCACTTTACCTTAATGAAACACCCTGGGTTTCTGGCCTTAGAAAATTTCCTTGATTTATGGTCTTTGGACAGGGTACCGCTAGGGTAAATGAATCGTACACTGGGAGACGAGTGTTATAGGTTAGTTGTATGCTAACTAGTATTGGTTGGTGGGTTGGATTTAGTTTCTGGAATGGATACGACTTGGGTGGTATAAGTTGAATTGGTGGATACGAGTTGTATGGTTACTTTACTTAATCTTAGTCTTGGTAACTTAAGTTGGATTTGAGTACGAGTGGCTCACCAAGAGCCATAAGCCAGGGTACGAGTAATACCATAGACTCGTATAGTGGGACGTGTTCAACTCTCTTTAGATTTTATTCGGCCAGGGGTATAGATCATGGGTACCAGTCGTATGCATGGATACAATATGTGTTAGAGCTAGTCATACCTTGGATAATTTTAGGTCTAAGAGAGATGGCCTTGGTTACGAGTGGCATCTGCCACTCGTATTGGAGGGTACGACTTGTATGGACGGTCATATTCCTCTGATGAAATTTTAGTGCAATTTAAGGGCAATCTAGACATTTCCACACTTAACCTAATAAGTCCCCATGACTTTTAACTCACTTAAAAGATTATTTTCCCTATTATTCTATTTATTAATACCTAGAAAACACTCTTTAATCCTCTCTAAAGTTCTTAAGAAGGGAAGCTAGGTTTTTATCTTAAGGATTAATTGGGACTTGTGTTGGCGGTTTCTCTCCATCATCTTCTTGGTTTAAGGCATGTTCACTACTCTTATTGTTAGTTCCAACTTAAGGCATGGTTTTATACAATGTTTTCATGGTTTGATTATTGTATGGTTTTGGGTTTTCAAATATGATATGGGAGTTTTGGTTATAAATACTTGGTTATGGTTTTCCCATGTTTTAATGGTGGTTTTGGATAACTGGTTGCATGGGAATAGTTATTTGGTAATTATTTTTGGTTTTGAAAATACTATGCCCCCAATGTGTTTGATAAAATGCCTATAAGAATGTTTTCACTACATTGTTGGATTTTTAATGGAGTTATTGCATGGTTTGAACTTAATAATGGAACCCTAAATGGTTTAAATGTTTTTGGAATGGTTTTAGTGGTAATGTTTTGGTTATTTAAACATCTTTGCGGGGTACAAAGGAATCCCCTAAGTAAACATGGTAATTGAATAACTTATGGGGTACAAGGGATTCCCCAAAGCTAATGATGGAATACTTGTGGGGTATATGGGACTCCCCCAAGATCACTCAAAAATGTGATCTACAAGTACACGAGACTCTCTTGATCTCTAAAAGTTTTAGCTAGGGACAATACTTGCAAGTTATAGTCGATATAACGATACCACTACTAATAGACTTGGTTAATATTAATGGAATGATGGTCCAGTTGGAAATGATTTTAATTGGGCAATAATGGTGGGTTGTGATAGCTAACCGTGAAGGTAAGAGTTTAATGAATGAACACTAGAAACTCATGTTTGCCGATATGAGGGGTAAGGCATGGCAACCCTTTTATGATACTATGAGGTACACGGGAATCCTCTAAGTACATTGTACATATGTATCATAGAGAGTGAAGGATATTTGGGAATCCCTTATTCTTATGGTATCTCCAGTTCATGCAGCTACATCCATCGAGGTTCGTTCAGGGAGTTACACCAGACCCATATAGCCCATGGGTGGTTAAGGATGGTTAATCTATACATACCTAGGTTAATGATTTCAAATGCATGCAAAACCCGGTTCTCCTTCCCGACATAGTTATATATATGTATGTATATATGATTTGTATACATATGGATGGTTTACTTGGTTTTATTAAATGGCATTATTTTATCCTTACCCTACGTTCATGCTAGCATTCACCTACTAACCCATCTTCGGGCAGCTGTATCCCCACGTGATGTAGGAACCGACCATTCTACTTCTCTTGCTTAATGATCAGACTTTGGGATTAGCTTTTGGATTAAAGTGGTGAGCTTCTATCTTTCTGAAAGGCTCTATTTTATGGATGTTATTTCCTACTTGATTTATTTATGGATATTGTTTTTTGCTATGGTTGGGGGCATGTCCCAATTGGATTTCAGTATTCTTTTGGTTAGAGGCTTTTGTGGAACTATTATGGGTTGGTATGGGTGGGATCGATATTACTGTCATCCTTGATATTGGCATTGTTATTAGGGCTGAGGTCATAGGACTAAATTTCTCATTGATCCATCCTCTTTAATTTTGGAATTATGTATAATTATTATGGAACTCATATGGTTATGGTTTGGACTATGGTTTGGTTGGTACTGGTTATCAGTTGGGAATCAGACAGTTGGACTCGATTGGGTGGTCATGGATATTAACCTATCCTTGAGTCTTGGATTATGCAATAACGCTATCTTGTTATATGTTCAGAATTCATCCGACTTAGGATATGTATTAGTTGGTTGGGTTGGGTAACGGGGTGGTCTCCAGTCCTAGTTGGACTTGGAATGTCCATTAGGACAAGGCCCTGGTTTGGGTGATGTCACTCAACAAGTTGGGGAACAACTCCAACAGTGGTTTCATCTAGGTAAAAAAATTTGTCATATCAAAGACAGGCAAGTTGCAGTCATAAACCTTCATCATTCCCTCCTCGAGCAGTATCTCAACAGCCAAAAAATATTTTTAATCAACGTTTATAACTACAAGAATCCTCTTTTCTTCTATCTATTCCTTGTCGCATGGATATGGCCTCTTCCCTCCAACATAATTAATCATATCTTCAGCCCATTCGAACCCAAAAACTAACAAAACAAATCCCGTACCACTGGTAGTTGATGCTAGCTTAATGAGGTCGTACATATCCTGGAAATTGTTGTGGAAGTTGAGGTTCATTATCCTATCAGAAGCATCATAATCTTCCAGGTACAATAATTTCCTTCCCCTCATGAGGCAGACAATTTCATCAACATACTATAATGTAAGAAGATAATTTTTAAATAGGTTAGTAATTTAAAAAAACAAAATGGAAAGACGCAATGGATGGTCCATCTGTTGCACAGGGTTCTCTTAATTTGTTAATAGATTAACCATCTAATGCAAATTATGCAATAAATGGGTAATATATTGCAATAGAACCACCGCCAGTTACACCAAAATAGCCAGTTGTTGCAATAAATGATCTATATTTGTAATCTTCTTCATGGAGTAGATTAGAAGGCGAGGTTAGGAGGGACCAATCTAAGGGGTGATTTCAAACATATTTATTTTTTCTTGAGCATTAACATGCTCATCATCATGACAGAAAGCAACATCAGCATTAGCATGGCTGCCACCAACATCAATAAATCCACCAGCAACACCCCCAGAAGCAGCACCCGAATCTGTTGCAGCAGGTTGGTCATAAAGAGCTTCAACATTAGGGTGACCTTTCCTAACTGCTCTTCTTATGGTTGTTGCTCCATCCAATTCCTTGTTTATTAACTCCACTATTGGCTCTACTATTATATTAACAAGACCTAGAGTAATAAAAGAGGTCATTCCCAACTCCTGGTCAGTACGCATGATCCATGGATGCACTACCTAAAAGAAAGGGTAGATACATTTAAATCAAATAATAATTTTCAGTGAGTTGGGAAATATGTTAACACAGACAACTTATGCAACAAATGATCTTTATGGTGCAATAGATGATTCATATGTGGCAATATATTAACTTTCTGTTGCATTAGATTACTCATCTATTGCATCAGTTGCAGTAGATTGGTAATTAGTTAAGGCAGGTTCAGATAACCAAAGCAACAGATGGGTAATTTGTTGCCAAAAATGACTCATCTGTCGCAATAGATTACTAATCTGTTGCACCAAATGGGTAATATGTTCTGATAAATTACAACAAATTACCAATATGTTATAACACATGAATCATCTATTTTAATATCTTTATTTGAGTCAAATTATTTTACTAGAAAGAAGACTTACTACATCATCTGGAGGGTTAAAGAGATCAACCTCCTTAATTCTTGTGTTTCTCTTTGCAACCAACCACCTAAAGATCCTTGAATGAGAAATCTCATCTGGGTAATGCTTGACCTACTTTCAGAGGGGAAGAATGGATTCAAATGCCCAAGCCTAAGAAATGTAAATAGGAAGAAAACCAAAAAATGCCATAATAATTATTCAATATAACCTAATGTAAGAATATACAAATAGTGATTAAATTTACCATGAAAACCCAAGGAAAGTCGTACAAGGAGATAGTCCTTGGGGATAACTTTGTCAATA
Organism: Capsicum baccatum var. pendulum; assembly: GCA_030864225.1. Classification (NCBI taxonomy): domain Eukaryota; kingdom Viridiplantae; phylum Streptophyta; class Magnoliopsida; order Solanales; family Solanaceae; genus Capsicum; species Capsicum baccatum. Next base: position 219,670,005 of record CM061552.1, on the reverse strand, counting down.
AATACTTGACAGTCAACTTGTAGTTGTCATATTCCCAGGGATGATTGTTGAATTTTTCAAGATCCTCAGCAAGCTCAAATAAATCATCTTATATGACTTTTTTGTCGTCTCTTGCCAATATAATGGAATAGGCAAACCAAACCATGCACAATTGCTCCTTGTACTTCTTGTTTATGGATTTATCCTTGAGATGTTTTAACAACATAGTGGCTCTATATCTACATCCAGCAATGTCCAATAACCCATCTATTTCTTCCTTGTGTTTGTTGATTTGGGTAGGTGGTCGCTTAGACAATGCCTTTCCTTTATTTGATGGTGGTATTTTGGATGACCTTCTTGGCTTGGACTTTTTTTGGAGTTCTTCCTTGATGAGAGGTTCTTTTGGATGATCGCATCACTAGCCTGTCACTATGGCAAACTCTTTCATGCCAAAACAAACTGGCATGCCATAGTAGTTGATCCAGATTTCATCCAACTTTTTACCCCCTCCTTTAAATCTTTATCATCCCCACATACTTGATCCTATGCTTGAGAAAATCATAAACCATGCTTATTTAGAAACATGCATTATTGTCCTCAAGCAGCTCAACAAAGTGTCCAAAACAACTCTTCGTACAAAATTCCTCTAGTTTTTCATTTTTCATAGTATCCCTAAATTTACCCCAACTGAGATTTAACTACAAAATCCCCAGTTAGTTCTGCTGGATTATCTATGAGCATCTCAACTTGAAACTTATCAATACTAATAGTTTTGACAGGATCATGTTGGGATTTCAATCTTAATTCACGCCTCATTGGTAATGCATTATCATCATGTTAATCATCATCATATTTCTCACTTTCTACTTCCTCCTCTTCCTGTTTATCTTCTTCTTCTTCTTCCTCACTTTTAGTTTCCTCACCAGCCTCTGTATACCCTTCTCCACTCCCTCAACATCATTTTTAGAACTTTCCTCATCTTTACTTTTCCCTGACTGATATTGTTCAGGAAGTTCCTCTAAATCTATTTGTACTCTAGCTTTTTTTGTTAGGTGGTCAAAAATTGATCCATTTTCAATTTCTTTTCTTTAGGGAGACATTTTTTAACTACAAACAACATAAAAATAAAAAATACATTGCAATTGATGTCTACATAATTTTTACAAAATCTAAGACAAATTTCAATAATTTTCTATATGCCACATCATGAAAAATATATTCCAATCAATAACCCATTAGTTGGAATCGATAAATCATCTGTTACGACAGATGCATAACCTGTTGCACTAGATGAGCAACCTGATCGATGAGATCAAAACAGTCTTGAGACTAGTTTGTCTTATGCCAACAACTGAAATATTTGTTGCAACATATAGGGAATCCGTTTGAAGACCTATGTTAATATCTCTCAACAAATGTTCCACCTATTACAACAGATGGACCATTAACACTAATGCCACTACCATAAACACCAACAATACCAAGACCACCAACACAACCACCAAGAGCACCAATTCCACCACCAAGACCACCAACACCAATACCAATACCACAAATACCAATATCATCACCAATACCAATACTAAGACTACCAACACAAACACCACCAACACCAACACACCAAAACAACCACCAAGAGCACCAAGACCACCACCAAGACCACCAATACCACCAATACTAAAACTAATACCAATGTCACCAATACCAACACCAATACCACCAACACAAACACCAAGACTACCATTACTACCACCAACACCACAACCAAGACCACCAACACCACCACCAACACCATCCAACAATGCCATGACAGTTAACAAAACACAATAAAAAACTAGGATTTTCTCGGGTTATTCCTATATTTTTAGCATCAAAACTTTAAACTATTAACCCATCTTCAAAGATAAAACAACTAAATATGTTATTATTATCACTAACTAAAAAGGCCTAACTTTTATAAGAAAGAACAATACTCTTCTTGAACATTGTTACCTATGAAGATAGAGATAACGATGAAAACATACAAGAATAAAGTTGAAAATAACAAATACAAGGGTGAAATAGGAAGAAAATTATTTTGTTAGGAAGGGTTGAGCAATATGTTGAGTAGTTATTTTTTGTATTATTGAGAGAGAATGAAAAGAGCGAGAACTTTATATTTGAACTGATGAAAAAAAAATTTGCAAATGGATGATTTGTATGGGTTGATTTATATTTCGAATAAGAATGACAGGTTTTGAAAATGTTAATTTGATCTGAATTGATCTTAATTAATTTTATAAAAGAGATAAATTTTAGTGGTTTCATCATAATAAATTGTATTAAGTTCAATTAGAATATTGATGAATTTAATATTAGCTTAAATAGTTGCTTTATATGAATCATTTTAACTATGATTGATTGATTAAGGACCCGGGTCAGGAGAAACGCAATACCAACATCATGAAATTGCAACGACTCAATTGAAATTATTGTTGACCCTATGAACTCATCTCTAGTTCTAGCAAAATAAATTTAGGTATTTCAACTAATGGTTTGATATGAATCATTTCAACTAAAATTGATCGATTGATGACTTAGATGAGGAGAAACGCAATACTAACATCATGTAATTGCAATGACTCAACTGAAATTGTAGTTGACCCTATGAACTCATCCCTAGTTTTAGCAAAATCAATTTATATATTTCAAATAATGGCTTGATATGAATTGTTTCAACTAAGATTGATTGATTAACAACTCAGGATAGGAGAAATGTAATACCAACATCATACAATTGCAATGACTCAGTTGAAATTATAGTTGACCCTATGAACTCATCCCTAGTTCTAGAAAAATAAATTTAGGTATTTCAAATAATGGCTTGATATGAATCGTTTCAACTAAGATTGATCATTGACGACTCAGGTTGGGAGAAATCTACTACCAACATCCTGCAATTGCAACAACTCAATTAAAATTATAGTTGACCCTATGAATTCATCCCTAGTTCTACCAAAATAAATTTAGGTATTTCAAATAATGGCTTTATATGAATCATTTCAACTAAGATTGATTGGTGACTCGGGTCAGGAGAAATGCAGTACCAACATCATGCAATTGTAATGACTCAATTAAAATTGTAGATGTCCCTATGAACTCATCCCTAGTTTTAGAAAAATCAATTTAGGTATGAGTTGAACCTATGAACTCAATTGAAATTATATTAAAATGGAAGTTTAACCTACTACAACAAATGACTTATCTATTGGACAATATAAAAAAGATAAGAAATGTGTTGCAACAGATAACTTATTTGTTGGAAATTTTCAAATAGGTAAAGAAATTTATTGCACCAGATTACTTATCTATTGTAAATTATCAAATAGACATTTCCATCTATTGCGATAGATGACTGAGTTATTGGAAATTTTCAAACAGATATTTATATCTGTTGTAACATATGACTTATCTGTTTTAAGATCTTTTTTTATTTTAAGGAAATTTTCTATCTGAAATAAAAAAGATAAATACTAAGGCGGTAAAAAAAATTCTTGGATAATTCAAAAATCTCCACATTGAGTTTTCATATCTTGTATTTTCAATGTCTCCTGTCCCTCGTGCCCCTCAAAGTTATTAATGAATATTTAAACTCATCTCTAGAATTATCTCTCTTTCAACCATTAATTAATTCATCTCTCTTCTTTTTCTTTCTCTCTTCTTTAGGGTAATACAACCGTCTTTTTTTTCTCTCTTTTTTCTGTTTTATCAGCTCTTTCACTTGAGGATCATTTTGGATCTGAACCGATCTATATCTTTTCTCAATTGAAAATACTGTTTTGATCCTCTTGCTTTTGACATTGCAGGTATGGTTGACTATTGCTCTTTCCTTCACGTCTTCTTCTTTAAATGTTATTTAAATTAGTTATTTGCATTTGCTTTTTTATTTATTTACCTAATACCCATATCCTATTTATTGAGAAAAGAAAAGGTGACTTTTAAGTCTTGAATGAATGAACTATTATTTTTATTAAAATATGCAAAAAAGTCATTTGTTGGGAGAACTTAAAAAGCCTTCTTGGCAGTGTCTTCTTTTTGTATCTCTTTTGTTCGTTTCTTTGTTCTTGATGTTGTTATTGATGTTAGTGGTGGGGTTAGTGTTGATGGAATATATGGTGTTGGCGTTGTTGATGGTGTTGGAACACATGGTGTTGTTTCTTTATAGTTGATGTTGTTGTTGATGTTGTTTTCAGTGTTTATGGTATTGCAATAGATTCCCCAACTGATGCAACTGATGAATCAGCTATTGGAATAAATCCAATAGCTCTTCTAAGAGATGACCCATCTCCTGCAGTAGATGGATTAACTGTTGGAACAAATCAAACCACTAGCAAGGCTGGTTTCATTTATTAGAATAGATGACCCATATGTTGTAACATGTGGGCCATATATTGTGATAGATACATAGCCTGTTACAACAGATTGCTTACCTAATAAACAAAATAGGGAATCTATTGAAACAGATGGGTCATCTATTGGAATGTTCGTTGTAATGTGTTGTATTTATTCAATTTTGTGGTGCTGTTTTGTAAAATTATGCAGACACCAATCGTAATGTTCTTTATATTCTTCTCTTTTTTACATCAATTATTTTTCTCTTGTTTGTAGATATAAGGGAGTGAAATTTGATCAAATTTTTCCCGACCAACGTAAAGGCTAGAGTAAAGATGTGTTCGGAGGAATAAGTTGTTTGCAGATAGAACCACTTCATATATGGAATGTATGTATTTCTGATCATGTTATCATGAAAACACACATAAAGTACACTAATTTTTTGAATATTGTTTTTTTACCGATTAGTCATTGATCATTCAAACAAGATATCTACAATTTTACAGCTAGATTTGATGGGTTTGAATTGCTAAGGCTGAGGGACCTTATAGGTGATGTCGATATCCTATTACGGTTTAATGATGGTTTTGCAAATGTTTGTGTGTCTAGTTTGGTGAATGGATCAAGTTTTGGTGGAATTTTAAAAAGATTCAATAGTGATTTGATGAATTTTAGGATTCAGTGGACTTTTAAAAGGCCTCTGAAGCATCACACTATTGTAACCAAGAACAGAAATCAATATAGTTATTATTCTAGCCCAATTTATATCGTTGGGTTGCTCGAGGGATGATTATACAACAAAAGGTGAGATAGGAAAATACCTGCGAGAGAAAAGTAGAGTTGATAAACATTATATCATCTCAGGCCTTATTAAAGAATAAACACAAGGTACCAAGGAACGTGTAGCAAATCTAGCTGATGAAATTGACTTAAAACATGAGAAATTTGAATCAAAAGCAAATATGGAAGTGTATCAAAAAATGAAAATCCATCAAACCCTCTCTATTAAAGAAAAATAGTACAGCTGGCCACTTTGCTAGGTAACTATGACTAGTTAGCATGGTCTGAATGATCATCTCCAGAGAAAATAACAGAACACTAATGAAGCAGCTTTGCGGGCACCGAGGGTTGAAATGACGTATGGTCAAGAACAAAACTTGCACCAAGGACTTCTGAAGTTGAAATAAGGAATCAAGACAAGATTTAAATTTTAGAAGTTACACTTGCAACCTAGGCCTTCAGTTTGTGGTTCTGCTCATGTCAGTCATAGTAAAAACAAAAACACTTGGGATTTCTGCCCAATTTCATACCTTTTTATTTCCACTTCTATTAACCTGATCAGAACCACAAACAAAAGGCATGGGATGCAATTTAAAATTCAAAAATTGTTGCCTTGGCTTGATTCCTTATTTTAGCTACAGAAGTTCTAGATGCAAGTTTTCATTCTTTATTGTACATCATTTCAACCCTTGGTGTTCGCAAAGTTTCTTCTTTAGTGTTATGTTATTTTCTCTATAGGTAATCATTTTGACCACACTAACTAGTTGCAGTTCCCTAGAAAAGTGTCCAGCTACAGTATTTTTCTTTGAGAGAGACAACTGACAAATTTCCATTTCTGGATACACTTTCATATTTACACTTGATTTAGATTTCTCATGTTTTAAGTCAATTTCATTAGCCAGATTCACTAGAAGTTCCTTGATTGCTACCTTATGTTGCCTCTTCAATTAGTTCTCAGATGATATAGTCTTTCATCAATTCCCTTTTCCCTCAAAGGTATTCTCCTACAACTCGTTTTGGTGTATAAACATTTTCTCAAACATCCCATCCATATAAATTTAGGCCAGGGGAATTTCTATTAGTTTTTCATTCTTGTTTCCTATAGTGGGAGGCTTCGAAGGCCTACTCAAAATCTAGTACACCCTTAAAGTCAGTTCAATCACTATTGGATTTTTGCAATGACACTAAATATTGATCCCTTCTCAAAACTTGACATGCATAAACATGAGCAAAAATCATCATTAAAGCAAAATAAGGTATCGACACCATCTTCATGGTCCCTCAGCCTTATCAATTTGAACCTATCAAACTTAATTGTACAATGTAGGAACTTGTTTGAATGATCAATGCCTTATCGGTTAAAAATGGCATTCACAAATTCATTGTACTTTGTGTGTGTTGTCGTGATGACCTTATTAGTAATACATAACTCCCACACATGAATGTGGATCCATCCATCTACATGCACCTTATTATTCCTAGCCCAGCTATGGCTTGATTAAAATAAATAGATGACTAACCTGTTGCAACATATGACGCATCTGTTAAAAGTATCACACAATTATAGACACTTGTTACAACAAATGATAAATATGTTGAACCAGATGACTTATCTATTGGAAACAATCAAATAGATATATATACATCTGTTGCAATAGATTGCTAATATGATGTAAATTATCAAACAGATCGAATATATTTTGCAACAAATTACCCATCTGTTGGATTTATTTTAAAGCAAATTTCTTTTCAAAATAAAATAAAGATAAAATGCAGTATTTAAATCTATATTTTTAATTTACATAATCGAAAAGTCACCAGTTTTATTTAATTTAGGTATGTAATTATTAAAAAAAGGTGAACAATCGTCGCTTTTTTACTAGCTCATTCAAATTCAATCCTCTATGAATAGGTCCCTCCTTACTCCTTCAGTCTTCTCTACTTCTAGATATGCCTGATCCAGATTTTTATAAGGCGATTCTGCGTGAATCCTTCTGGGGACTTGAAAGATAGATTCATAAACTCCGGTGGGAGTTGGGCGCCATGAGAGCAAGGCTGAGGAGGGCCCTACTGCTGCTGCATGACAGTTGCCCGGTTGACCATAATAATAATAATAATAATAATGATAAAAATAATAATAATAATAATAATAATTAGGTTATGTTTTTTCTTTTAGCGTGTGTATGTTTTTTACTATATTGGATCTACCTAAGGAGGGAACCTAATGTATGTTTTATTTTTCATTATATATTTGTATATAGTGGATCAAAAATCTATGTATGTTTGGTCGACTTTGGCTTTTTAATTCTTATTTATTTTTCATTCTGTCTATTCCTTATTCTCAAGATGTTAGTGGTTGGAGGTAGGGATTGAGCGTTTGTTGCAACGGATAGACCATTTGTTGTAACAGATGATTAATTTATTGCGACAGGTGGACCATATGTTGAAACTGATAGTTAATCTATTGCAACAGATGAACCATAGGTTGCAACAGATGAAAGCATAAGTTGCAACAATTCAATAAAAACAATTATATTATTGAAAATCTTAAAAGACATAACTTTTCACAATACACAAAAAGTCATCAGTTAGATTTAATTATGACTTTCACAATAATCAAAACGTCACCAGTTAGTTTAATGAAAGAGGTGAACAGTCGTGACTTTTTGCCTACCATATTCAAATTCAATCATCTATAAATAGGTCCCTTCATAATCATTCATTCTACTCCACTTTATTTATTTCTTGCATTTTGTCTTTCATATTACATCTTCAACAATTTGTAATACCCCGTAAGATCCTAGCGTAATTCAGCTCGCAGTTGCAAGTTCAAAGGGGTTCAAGCCTTGAAAATTTTGCTAAGTGTTGAGGAATTAGTCATTATCAAGACCCCTAGACTTTATGACTTTTATTTTGTTCTTCTCAGCCTTGAGACGTCGATTTTTGAGTTGATTCATGATTGGGGTTGTTCAAAGTGTGTCTCGGGTGAGTTTTAAAATTTTCAAACAAACGTAGGGGGTGAGTTTGAGAAACTAAAATAGAAGCACCACCGGGAAAGGCAGGAGCCGCCCCCTCTAGACCAAAGGGGTAAGGCGGGTGTCACTCGGTTAGTCCCCCACTCTAAGTCGGGTGCCGCCTGGGGCAGTCCGCCGCTCCAAGGCCTGCGTCACTGATGGTAGGCAAATTTACACGCCTATATCAATATATTTTGCCCATATTTTAGCCTAGTTTTGAGAACTAGTTATCTATTTCATGCACTTTTAGTCCTTTTTCCTGTAAATGAGCTAACAAACATGATTAGGAAAGTTTCAGGTATAAATGATGCAAAATACAGCATTTTACGGCTTACTTGACGCAAAAGAAAGATCACAAACGAAGTAGAAAGGAGATGGACACCTAAAGGACCAAATCTGCTGCATGGAAAATCTGTCCCGGGCTAAAACAGCATTTCTGAAGACTTTGGGGACTTACAGACACAAAGCTGGATTTTTACAAAGATACATTAACCTAGTACAATTAGGTTATGTATTTCACTATTCTATTTGGATTATGATATTGTAACCTTACACTAGTACATTTGGGTCAAGGATTTCATTAGTATATTAGGATTTGGTTATTTATTTCATTAGCTTAGTAGGAGTAGGATAGGAGTATTATAAATACCCTGTCATGTTAGAGATTTTTATCAATTCTACACTTAACACATTCTTCAATTAATTCAACAATTAATTTTCTTCCATCCCTCTCATCTTCCACCACAATCACTTCTAATCTACTCTTCTATTCTTAAATTCCACAACAAGAGAATCGTTACTTGCTAGGGAATCACCAAAACCACACGCCTATCACCTACTTCTCACGCCATCAACCATGCAAAACGTGATATCCTTCACATTCATGGGTAACTAAACCTCTTAGTTGGGGTTATGGAAGCCGAATGAGTTACTACCTATAGCTATGAGTTTGTGAGTTCATGACAAGTATATTGCTTATATCATTATTCTCTTCATCTTAATCTACATTCTTTGCGGTTGCAAACGCAAGAATACGCCAGTCTAACATTTAACTTGTTCGAGAGAAAGGTTATTTGTCTGGAAAAGAGATAATGTCAAGGTAGTAGGACACCCTTTCCTATTAAAAAGCTAGTGCCGTAACTGGACTAACCTTTTGGAGAATTCGTACCGTTAGACACACTTTAAGCTCGAGAGAGTTAAAGCGAAATAGTCCTTGTTTAGGTCGAGAGACGCTTGGATTTACCATCGACTACAATTCTCTATAAGCAATTGCATGTCAAGACTCTACACACTCATAGTCAATAGAGACGTATACCTCAGAAGGTGGACATAACTCCAACGCTTCAATTCTCATTGTTTCACAACCTACGAAATACTCTCTTTTTACTTTGCTATTTTCAGCTTTTATTCCATTACTTTGGTTACTTATTACAATCCCCCCTTCTTACGAGACTTGCACCAAAAGTCTATTAATTTTGCTTACTTGTTGGCCAAGCTATTCCCTGTGGGATCGAAACCCAACCCAGGTTGGGTTCTATATTTGCTAACGACCGCTTTACACTCCCACGAGAGCTGTAGATTGAGCGTTATCAAAAATTGGCGCCGTTGCCGGGGAATACGAGTGTCAATCAAGTTCGTCATAATTACTAGACCCTTTGGTCAAAGATTCTCGTACTTTTACGTTTAGTTTTTGTTTTTGTTTATTGCAGGTTTTTCTTTTAGTGCATGCCCCATACTAGAAGTTCAGGTCAACCGTTATTACCAATCAATTCGGAACCACAACGAATTAGAAGAATGGAAGCACAAGCTGAAATCGACAGGATGGCTGCTCAACACGAGCAAGCAAGATTAGCTGCTCTTGCCGCTGCTCAAGTCCAACAACAAAACATTGATAATCCTGGGCGAGCAACAAATCCTGACGATGAGGATTTAGGTGACGACGAGTTGTTAAACCCAAGGCATGTCGCTGAAACGACAACACCTGCCAATCGAAGAGGTCGACAAGCTCGGTATAGGTATGACCGCCAACCGTTGCAACCAGCTTTCGATGATGATGATGATGATCTTGATGGTGCCGGAGCCACTAGAGCTATAATTCCACCACCATTAGCGCCCGGAGCCAAATTCAACATCACTAGCACCATGATTCAGTTATTGCAACTCAAGGGGTTATTTGGTGGACTAGCAGGCGATGATCCGAATATGCATCTCATCAACTTTATTTCTACATGCAAGTCTTTTGACAATCCTGGTGTTGGTCAGAATGTTATTCGATTACGTCTATTTCCATTGTCTCTGACTGGGGAGGCAACACTATGGTTGAATGGGCTGACTCCTGATTCAATTACAAATTGGAGGCAATTGAGAGACGCTTTCCTAGAAAGATTCTTTCCGCCGTCCAAAAGGGCTCAATTGAGAGATGAAATCAGCAACTTTCGTCAGCTTCCCTCTGAAGCTCTTCATGAAACATGGGAGAGGTTCAAGACAAAGCTAGCGAGATGCCCAAACCATCACATGACTAATGTTCACCTCATGGAAATCTTGTATAGAGCCTTGAATTCAATAACTAAACCAGTGGTGGACAACGCAGCTGGAGGTTCTTTCATGGACCTCACCTTTGGTCAAGCAAGCAATATGCTAGATCGCATGACAAAGCAAAGTAGAGCTTGGCATACCAGGGATTCTGAGGTAGCAAGCCCCACTTTATCTATTGGCATGTCTGCAGACCAAAGAAGAAGAGAAGAAGAACGTGAGCAAGACATGGCGCACATGAAAACACAATTGGATCTTCTGACAAAGCACTTATTATCAGGGAAGACCGAAAAAGTGAAAGCTGTGGCGCTGAAAGGAAGAGACGAATCTGATTCGGAAGAAGAGGCCAACTACTTGAACAATCAAGGGGGTTTCCGTGGGAATGCCCAAGGAAACCAAGGTCGGAACTATTATGATAAATCTGGAAGCAAAGACCAAGGTAGTTGGAAGAAAAATAATGAAAAGAGTGGTTTGTACGTTCCCCCTGGTAAACGAGACACCACCACATCTAACTCTATGGAAGACATGATGGCTAAGTTATTGAAAGGAGTGGAAGCAACGAGCGCTGGAGTGAAGGAGGTAATTGACGATTTGGCCTTCATGAAGCAATTAGTTGATTCTCATTCCACTTCTATCAAGCAAATAGAGCAGCAATTGAGCCAACTTTCAGCAACATTCAATCAAAGAAAGGCTGGCACCTTACCGAGCGATACTGTGCAAAACCCAAGGAATGATGGGTCATGCATGGCCATCACTACCAGAAGTGGTAAGGTGCTGGAAACTTCAGCAAAAGGCAAGCAAGTGGTTGACGTAGCAGCAGACATTGACGCCACACCTAGTGACGTTACAAGAGAAGAAGCCGCAACAACTACTTCAAATGTCAAGGATGTGCTACCTAGTGACGTGCAGCCTAAAAAAAATGATAAACGGAAGCAAGAGGAGAATAAAACCGTGGAGAGAACACTTCCATACCCACCACCACCTTTTCCACAAAGATTGAAGAAGGTGGCAGATGACACTAAGTTCAGCAAATTTATGACCATGTTGAAGCAGCTGACTATTAATGTTCCGTTGGTAGAGGCACTTGAACAAATTCCTGGGTATGCGAAGTTTATGAAATATCTTTTGACTAAAAAGAGGGCAGCAAGTTATGAGCTGAAGGATGATGTGCATCATTGTAGTGCAATTGCTACTCGATCGATAGTTCAGAAGAAGGCCGACCCCGGAGCTTTCACTATTCCGTGCACCGTCGATCTTTGGACTTTGCTAAAGCATTGTGTGACTTAGGATCCAGCATCAACTTGATGCCATTATCGATCTACAAGAAGTTGGGGTTAGGAGATCCTACACCAACTAATATGAGGCTTGTTATGGCAGATAGGTCGGTAAAACGACCGGTTGGTATTCTATGTGATGTCTTGGTGAAGGTATCTTCATTCATATTTCCAGCAGACTTTGTCATCTTGGATTGTGAAGCAGATTCAGAGGTTCCCATAATCTTGGGATGCCCTTTCCTTGCTACGGGAAGTGTGCTCATAGATTTGAGAGCTAATGAACTCTCATTCCGAATCAATGACGAAGTGGTTCGTTTTGACGTTTGCAAATCAATGAAGCAACCCAAAGATCTGAGTGTATTTTCTGTGGCTGATGTTGTCGTCGATGACGAGGAAGAACGACTTGAAGAAGAACAAATTCTTGATGATCCTTTGGAGGTTTTGCTCATGAAAGGAGAAAATGATGATGCTGAAATTTCTGATGAAGATATTTATGCTTTATCGGGATTAGGAACATATCGTTATACTCCCAAGAAGCTGGATCTTGATCTCAAGAATCGACCCACACCACCAGCTAAGCCATCTATTGAAGAGCCACCCACGTTAGAATTGAAGGAGCTGCCAAACCATTTGAAGTACGCATTCTTAGGAAGCGGAAATACTCTTCCAGTCATAGTGGTAGCCGATTTGGGTGAGCAACAAGTTGCAGCTCTTATTGCAATCTTACGCAAGTATATTAGAGCTATTGGATGGACCATTGCGGATATTATTGGTATTCCACCTGGGATTTGCACACATAAAATTCAGCTTCAAGAAAAGTGCACACCCACCATTGAAAATCAAAGGCGATTAAACCCACCAATGCAAGAAGTAGTGAAGAAGGAGATTATCAAGTGGTTAGATGCAGGAGTTGTATATCCAATCTCTGATAGTACATGGGTGAGTCCTGTGCAATGTGTTCCCAATAAAGGAAGTATGACGGTGGTTGCGAATGCGAAGAATGAGCTTATTCCACTCAGGCCCGTTACTGGATGGAGAGTATGCATATACTACCGCAAGCTGAATTCTTGGACGCTAAAGGATCACTTCCCCATGCCATTTATGGACCAAATGCTAGATCGATTAGCTGGGAAAGGATGGTTTTGCTTCTTGGATGGTTATTCAGGTTATAATCAGATTTGTATCGCACCTGAAGACCAAGAGAAGACAACGTTTACATGCCCATATGGTACGTTTGCCTTCAAACGCATGCCATTCGGGTTGTGTAATGCACCAGCCACCTTTCAACGTTGTATGATGTCTATTTTCTCTGATATGGTTGAAGACACTTTGGAGGTATTTATGGACGACTTTTCAGTTGTTGGTGAGTCTTTTGAAGCATGTTTAGCAAACTTGAGCATGGCATTGCAAAGATGTGTAGAGTTCAACCTTGTGCTGAATTGGAAGAAGTGCCACTTCATGGTAAAAGAAGGAATCGTTCTTGGGCACAAGATCTCCGAAAGAGGAATAGAGGTTGATCGCGCCAAAATAGAGGTAATTGAGAAGCTACCGCCTCCAATTTCGGTGAAGGGAGTTCGTAGTTTTCTTGGACACACTAGGTTTTATCGTAGACTCATCAAGGACTTCTCCAAAATTTCTAGTCCATTGTGCAAACTATTGGAGAAAGATGCAAAATTTGACTTTAATGACGATTGCTTAAAGGCATTCGAATGCCTTAAAGGAAAACTCATTGAAGCCCCATCATGGTAGCACCAGATTGGACGCTCCCGTTCGAAGTCATGTGTGATGCTAGTGGTGTAGCCATTGGTGCTGTTCTTGGACAAAGAAAGGAGAAACTATTTCATCCTATCTACTATGCGAGTAAGGTCCTAAATGAAGCCCAAAGGAACTACACTGTTACTGAACAAGAGCTCCTAGCGGTTGTGTATGCGTTTGAGAAGTTTCGTGCCTATCTATTGGGTACTAAGGCGATCGTTCATACAGACCATGCAGCTCTTAGGTATCTAATGACAAAGAAGGATGCAAAACCAAGGCTGATTCGATGGGTATTGTTGCTGCAAGAGTTTGATTTCGAAGTCAAAGATAGAAGAGGTTGCAAGAACCAAGTGGCTGATCACCTATCCAGACTTGAGAATGAGTATGTGGCGCAACCAGAAAATCAGATTGATGATGCATTCCCTGACGAGGAGATACTAGCGACAACAATGGAGAAATTACCATGGTATGCCGACTTTGCAAATTTTGTGGTGAGTAATGTGTTACCTTCCAATTTATCTTACCACCAAAGGAGGAAGTTTATGCATGACGTTCAGCACTACTATTGGGATGAACCTTATTTGTTTCGAAGATGCGCGGATGGTATCATTCGTCGATGTATATCCCATGAAGAAGTGCCTACTATATTGGAAGCATGCCACACTTTGCAAGTTGGAGGACATCATGCAGGGAATCGAACGGCAAGGAAAGTCTTGCAAAGTGGTTATTATTGGCCTACGATATTCAGAGATGCATATGACTATGTGAAGAGGTGTGACCAATGCCAACGGCAAGGTGCTATTTCGAAACACCATGAAATGCCCATGTCCAAAATTCTTGAGGTAGAACTCTTTGATGTGTGGGGTATTGATTTCATGGGACCATTCGTGAATTCGTTTGGAATGAAGTACATCTTGGTTGCTGTGGATTATGTATCGAAATGGGTGGAAGCTGTAGCATTGGCCGACAACGAAGGAAAGCGTGTTGTAGCATTTTTAAAGAAGAATATCTTCTCTTGCTTTGGAGTACCTCGTACTATCATAAGTGATGGAGGATCTCACTTTTGCAACAAGCTATTCAAAACTGTATTGGCCAAGTATGGAGTCAAGCAACACAAGGTAGCTACGCCTTATCATCCCCAAACCAGTGGACAAGTTGAGGTTTCCAACCGCGAGATCAAGCAAATCCTTGCCAAAACAGTTAATGCGAATAGGAAGGACTGGTCTCGAAAGCTAGATGATGCACTATGGGCATATAGGACTGCATTCAAGACACCCATTGGCATGTCACCTTATCAGCTAGTTTATGGGAAGGCTTGTCATCTACCCATCGAGCTTGAACACAAGGCATTGTGGGCATTGAAGCACTTGAACTTGAATTGGGAAGATGTGAAGAATCTGAGGTTGGAGCAGCTGAACGAACTAGATGAATTTCGTCTCCATGCATATGAAAGATCAGATTTATACAAGGAGCGGATGAAGAAGTATCATGATCAGCGGATTGTTCGACGAAATTTCCAAAAAGGTGACATGGTACTACTCTTCAACTCCAGATTTAAGCTCTTCCCAGGTAAGTTAAAAGCGAAATGGTCTGGTCCATTTAAAGTCATTCAAGTCTACTCGTCTGGAGTAGTTGAATTGGAAAACAATGAGGGTGTTGTCTTCAAAGTGAATGGCCAACGTGTCAAGCCATATATCGGTCCTCTTGACTTGATAAATGACATGGCCATCACTTATCTTGACGAAGTCTAAGTACTCGAGATTACTACGTCGAGCCACGACAATAAATAAGGCGCTAGATGGGAGGCAACCCATCGTTCTATTGTTTTATCGTTTTATTGTTTTGTCGTTTTAGTATTTTTTCTTTGTGATAAATGAAATTCCAAAAATAAGAGTCGTGCCACGACCAAAACTAAGGCGCTTGGTGGGAGGCAACCCATCGTACTAATCGTTTTCATTTTGTTTTGAGCAAAAAAAGGTGCAAGAAGTATTCAACGAGGAGATCGATTTCAATTGACGATTTGGACGCATTGTATGGTAAAGTTGGTAAGTTAGGAATGGTGATGCATAAGGCTATGGATTGAGCCTTTTCCTCGTCAAAATAGGCTTCGAGGAAGGCTAGGCCTTGGTAAAAATAGGCCACGGACGATGCACAACCTATTCTATAGCCTAAGGACTCGGAATCTAGTGTGCTATACACTATACACCGCCTATTCCTAGGTATGGTTTTGACTATGCGCCGCCTATGCTATGGCATTTGGTCTCAGTATCTCATGTGCCATAGACTATGCGGCGCATATGTCTACAAATGCCATAGACTATGCGGCGCATATGTCCCATTATGCCATAGACAATGCGCCGCATATGTCATTGATATGCCAAGTGATATGCGCCGCATATGTGGTGTTTTTGTCCCCAAATACGATTGTAAATGGGTCATAACCCGACCCATACTCTTCCTATATAAAGGGGACTTAGTTTCATAACACAACCACAATAGAAACAACCCTAAAGGCGCCGCATAACCCTCCAAATCTTCTCAAAATTTTTCTTCTTTTGCTCTTCCAATTCACAACAACTTCTCCACAAGCTTCAAGCAAGTAAGTACTCTCTTATTCTTCATCTATTTATCGTAAGTACTACGTTGCTACGCTTATTATAAATTACTAAATGATGTGAGATTGGTGGTGATGTTCATGTGTTTGGATTATTGTTGCAAAATCATGTGAGTGAACATATACGTAGGGAATTCTTGACTTGCTTCCGACTTGCATTTGATTTCAATAGCATTGTTATGATAATTGCTGAATTGATATGGCTATGAATATTGCTTAAGATTGTTATTTGGATGCTTACATGATAGACTATCCCGGCCATCGGGATAAGGTTATAGTGTCTATCGACTTAGGAGGTTGTGCTCGTTGTAAGAATAATGATTCCATGTGGTAACCCCTATGTTGTATTGTTGCTATACCCACCATGAAAGTAGTCCAATGGCTGCAAATAAGTGATGCAATGCTGATTTTCTTGTCGGAATACAATCCTAAAACGTATGTCGACGAAATCTGAGTACTCGACCACTTTCACTTCATTAAGTTGTGCTAACGAAACTAAGTATGGGGTGGTAACCCTAGAGCTTGCACATAGATTGTATCAAGTGAGATTGTGCTGCAACTAACGTTATTTCTAGTCTCAGAAACAATGGCACCTAAAGTGAGGCAAGGCAAGGAGAAGGCTACCACGTCCCAAAAGGGCAAAAAGAGAAGTCTAAAAGACCAAGGAGAATCATCCTCAGCACACCTACCACGCAGAATGTTCGGAATAAAATGGGTTCTTGAGGAAGAAGCCAAAGCATGGTACAGCAGCAACAAAGAAAGAAAATATGTGCACGTCGACTTGATCAACAAGGAGACCTTAGCAAAGAAGGAGCCGCGAATGTTGGCAAAGATAATGACTTTGAAGCTGGATTTCATCTTCCGCGACATGGGAGAGTGTAATCTTGACTTAACAAGAGAGTTTTATGCCAACTGGTCGCCAAACACGACAGGCAACGAAGTCAAAATTCGGGGCCAAGTGTTACAGCTTACAGCGGATTGGATCAACTCTTTTCTTGGCTTACCTTTGGTCGACACTGCCCCATTCAAAGAGCTGTACAGCAGGCCTCCTTACAGAGCAATACGACACACGCTTTGTGGAAGCAGATCGATGGCAAGATGGGGCAGACATAAGGAAACAGGTCGACACAACACCTTCCCCTATGCTCCACTAAATAGGGAAACAAGAATCTGGATGCGCATTGTCAACTCATGTCTTATTCCTGGGACTCAATACACCAAGATATCGAGAGATAGAGTGTGTTTGGTCTATGCTTTGATGACGAATGTCCCTATCAACTTTGGGGCAATCATTCGATCTACCATGAGGAAGGCCAGACTCCACAAAAGGTCCCATTTCACATTTGGCAATTTATTGACAACAATGTTGCGGAAGGAGGAGATCGAAGAGGAACCAGCTGACCACAAACTCCCACATAACCCAAAGAAGGTTGACCTCACCAAGGTCAAAGATGCTGAAAAAACTCATGGATTCAACCTTACTACTGCGGAGAGACATGCTCGTGACGAGAGTTTCTTCCGTCATCTCTATGGCATAACACGATTTACTATGATGAGTGGTGGACGTATTCCAACTGCTGAAGAGCTCCAACAGCTGGACCACGACTACCCAATGAACATGCATGCCCGGGAGATGTGTGGAGTGGGCGTATATTTTGAGGAACCTCTAGACGATGATGTGCCGACTGATGATGATAGACGCTTGCCTGATTCTGATGATGAGGAGAACTCTGACGATGACTCTTATGATGATTCAGACGAAGGGGGTATGACCCCTGACATTGATGAAGGGTTCGACTAACCAGGTTCTTCGACTTTATTTTCCACTGAGGGCAGTGTCCCGTCTAAGTGTGGGGTGGCAGAATCGCATGCTATACTTCTTTGTTTGCACTTATGTTTGTATGTTTGTTTGTTTAATTTTTTTAGTCCATTTTTTTTAGTTTTTTTAGGAGTAAAATTTTTCTAGCTACGCATGAAATTATTTTGATAGGCAGCATGAGATTAAAACAAGAGTATGTGCTACAATTGTGACTATTGAGACGTTTAGGCTCTAGTTGTGACTCATTATGTGATATTGTGTGATTCAATTCCTTCAATTGTTGGGTCGAGAGTCTATATTACTTCCAATCAAGTCAACCATGTGCCTTGTGTGTGTGAGATAATAGTATATTCTATGTTTGTGGCTGATGCTAGAACTTGCCTGGTATGTATGCAAAGCGAAAATAAGGAGTGTAAGTTTAGGATATGATTTAGGCATTTCTTTGGCAACCTATACAGGTTTACCTTCAGTTTTACCTACCCATGGACATCATCCCTAGTTAAACCCTTTTGAGCCTTTAGCCTATTTCTTTGACAACCTTGTATGTAAGCCTAATCCATTTCTTTCAAGACCATAATTTGATCCAAAATCCTGAGTGCTTTAAAGTGAAAAAGTCATGTGACAACATAAGAGGAAATTAGGTGAGTATAATGCTATAAATTTTAATGGTGCTTGAATGTGAAAGTGCTATCATAAGAGGTATGTTATGAAAAGAAAAAGGAAAAGAAAGCTGAAAAGTGAGTTATGCTTAAAATTGAAAAACAAAAGAGGAGAACAAGGGTGGTAGAACAAAAGAAAAAAGAAAGGTTGAAAGAAAAAAGTGCCAATGATACAAAGTGATGTATTAAAGCGCTTAGGAACCTAGTCACTATTCTTGGCCAAAATAGTCCTACCCGTCCCTTAGCCTACATTACAACCATCAAAAGACCTACTTGATCCTAATCTTAACATTCCGACATTTAGTAGAGTACTACATTAAGGGTAAGCCTATGGTCATTAGTTGCTACATATGAATTCTTTGTGAGAGTGAGAGCAAGGATATTTTGATACCCATGTTGGAAAAATATGCTATATTTGTGAGTAATTATGGGTACTATATTGTGAGACACACATGATTGATGAGTTTTGGATAGTTGTATATGATTCTATGTACCTTAACGTTTGCATACGAGTTGATCACCATCACGAGTCTATGCTTGAGGTTAAACTGTTTCTACTTATAATCAGAAAGCTACTCTTTGTTGATAATTGTTGTGCTTGTCATGATAAATGTTTTGTGTTGTTGCTGTAAGAACCTTAAGTCGATGCTTAGAAGGACTTGATATGTTGTTCGAGGACGAACAAATCTCTAAGTGTGGGGTGTTGATGATAGGCAAATTTACACGCCTATATCAATATATTTTGCCCATATTTTAGCCTAGTTTTGAGAACTAGTTATCTATTTCATGGACTTTTAGTCCTTTTTCCTGTAAATGAGCTAACAAACATGATTAGGAAAGTTTCAGGTATAAATGATGCAAAATACAGCATTTTACGGCTTACTTGACGCAAAAGAAAGCTCACAAACGAAGTAGAAAGGAGATGGACGCCTAAAGGACCAAATCTGCTGCATGGAAAATTTGTCCCGGGCTAAAACAGCATTTCTGAAGACTTTGGGGACTTACAGACACAAAGCTGGATTTTTACAAAGATACATTAACCTAGTACAATTAGGTTATGTATTTCACTATTCTATTTGGATTATGATATTGTAACCTTACACTAGTACATTTGGGTCAAGGATTTCATTAGTATATTAGGATTTGGTTATTTATTTCATTAGCTTAGTAGGAGTAGGATAGGAGTATTATAAATACCCTATCATGTTAGAGATTTTTATCAATTCTACACTTAACACATTCTTCAATTAATTCAACAATTAATTTTCTTCCATCCCTCTCATCTTCCACCACAATCACTTCTAATCTACTCTTCTATTCTTAAATTCCACAACAAGAGAATCGTTACTTGCTAGGGAATCACCAAAACCACACGCCTATCACTTACTTCTCACGCCATCAACCATGAAAAACGTGATATCCTTCGCATTCATGGGTAACTAAACCTCTTAGTTGGGGTTATGGAAGCCGAATGAGTTACTACCTATAGCTATGAGTTTGTGAGTTCATGACAAGTATATTGCTTATATCATTATTCTCTTCATCTTAATCTACATTCTTTGCGGTTGCAAACGCAAGAATACGCCAGTCTAACATTTAACTTGTTCGAGAGAAAGGTTATTTGTCTGGAAAAGAGATAATGTCAAGGTAGTAGGACACCCTTTCCTATTAAAAAGCTAGTGCCGTAACTGGACTAACCTCTTGGAGAATTCGTACCGTTAGACACACTTTAAGCTCGAGAGAGTTAAAGTGAAATAGTCCTTGTTTAGGTCGAGAGACGCTTGGATTTACCATCGACTACAATTCTCTATAAGCAATTGCATGTCAAGACTCTACACACTCATAGCCAATAGAGACGTATACCTCAGAAGGTGGACATAACCCCAACGCTTCAATTCTCATTGTTTCACAACCTACGAAATACTCTCTTTTTACTTTGCTATTTTCAGCTTTTATTCCATTACTTTAGTTACTTATTACAATCCCCCCTTCTTACGAGACTTGCACCAAAAGTCTATTAATTTTGCTTACTTGTTGGCCAAGCTATTCCCTGTGGGATCGACACCCAACCCAGGTTGGGTTCTATATTTGCTAACGACCGCTTTACACTCCCACGAGAGCTGTAGATTGAGCATTATCAGTCACCCCCTCCCAATTCTGCCCTATTTTGTTTCATAACTTTTAAGGGTATTTTGGTTAATTCCCTTTACCCAATTAGTCCATAACACAAAATTGGGATCCCCAAGGAGCTTTATTTTTCCTTTTACTCACAAATCCTCTCAAGAAAAACCCTATTTATTCTCAAGAACAAACCCTAACGCTTTAACAAGAAATCAAGGAATTCAAGCTTCAAGTTCAAGAAATTCTCAAGGAATCTTCAATAATTCATCTATTGAGGTATGTGGGATGTTCTTCCATGGGTCCCTTTAACCCGTGGAGCCCAAAATCCTTTTTTGGTTTAAATAATGATTTTATACCCGTTCTTGATGAAATAAATCCATGAATCTCTTGTTAACTCAATTTCAAATTGTGGTTACAAGTGTTTTCAAGTAGAATGAGTCATATCATTGATGATAGGAAAATTTACGCGCCTATATCAAAATATTTTGCCCATATTTTAGCCTAGTTTTGAGAACAAATTATATATTTCCTGCACTTTTAGTCCTTTTTCCTATAAATGAGCTAACAAACATGATTAGTAAAGTTTCAGGTATAAATGATGCGAAATACAGCATTTTATGGCTTACTTGACGCAAAAGAAAGCTCTCGAACGAAGGAGAAGGAAGTGGGACGCCTAAAGGACCAAAACTGCTGCATGGAAAATCTGTCCCGGGCTAAAACAGCAATTCTGAAGACTTTGGGGACTTACAGACACAAAGCTGGATTTTGACAATGATACAAACCTAGTACAATTGGGTTATGTATTTCATTATTCTATTTGGATTATGATAATGTTACCTTAACCTAGTACATTTGGGTTGAGGATTTCATTACTCTAGTAGGATTTGGTTATTTCTTTCATTAGCTTAGTAGAAGTAGGATAAGGGTATTATAAATACCCTATCATGTTAGAGATTTTTAATGAATTCTTCACTTAATTCAACAATTAATTTTCTTCCATCCCTCTCATCTTCCACCACAAACACTTCTAAATCTACTCTTCTAATCTTTCCATTACTCAACAATTAAATTCCACAACAAGAGAATCGTTACTTGCTAAGGAATCACGCCTCACGCCTATCACCTAATCTACACGCCTATCACCTAAACCACACGCCATTACTCAACAATAACAATGCAAATCGTGATCTCCTTCGCACTCATGGGTAACTAAACCTCTCTGTTGGGGTTATGAAAGCCGAATGAGTTACTATCTATTGTTGTGAGTTTGTGAGTTTGTGAGTTTGAGACACGTATATTGCTTATATCATTATTCTCTTCATCTTAATCCACATTCTTTGCGGTTGCAAACGCAAGAATACGCCAGTCTAACATTTAACTTGTTCGAGAGAAAGGTTATTTGTTTGGAAAAGAGATAATGTCAAGGTAGTAGGACACCCTTTCCTATTAAAAAGCTAGTGCCGTAACTGGACTAACCTCTTGGAAAATTCGTACCGTTAGACACGCTTTAATCTCGAGAGAGTTAAAGTGAAATAGTCCTTGTTCAGGTCGAGAGACTCTTGGATTTACCATCGACTACAATTCTCTATAAGCAATTGCATGTCAAGACTCTACACAATCATAGCCAATAGAGACGTATACCTCAGAAGGTGGACATAACCCCAACGCTTCAATTCTCATTGTTTACAATCTACGTAACAATCTCTCTTTACTTTATTATTTTCAGCTTTTGTTTACATTACAATCCCCCCTTCTTACGAGACTTGCACCAAAAGTCTACTAATTTTACTTACTTGTTGGCCAAGCTATTCCCTGTGGGATCGACACCCAACCCAGGTTGGGTTCTATATTTGCTAACGACCGCTTTACACTCAAACGAGAGCAGTAGATTGAGCGTTATCAATCATACTTCAAGTGTGTAACGATCCAAAACCACCTCCCGGGACGTCACACAGTGCTTAGGGCTACAAGTAGCCCCAAGCTAACCCTTTGAGCCTATCACTTCTCATAATAACTCATTCAAGAAGGAATATATAAAACACTGGTACTATCATATCAAATAAAAGAAAATACGAAGATAATATTCGGTCCAAACGACCATAATACTAGAAATCTCAACACAACCACAGTCTGATAACTAGTCCGACAAAGCCTCTACTACTCCATGAACTCGAGAGCCATTGCGACAGGTCCCTAACTAACTCAAACTAAACTGAAAGTAATAACATAAACACTCGAATACTAAAATGTCTGAAGATAGGTCCTCAAACCATGAGGACTTACCACTGTAGAAATGTAGACAAAGGTACTCGAGAATCACTGACGAGGCTGGGACTGAGCACCTAAACCTACATTATAAGACAATGTAGCACATAGACATATATGTGGATCAAGACTTACGAATGTACTGAGTATATAGGGGTGTATGCATTTACATAAAACTAAATCAATGCTATTTAATCAAATCATGCGTGCAAATAGGAATGACTCACATGGCTTGAATAAGTCTAAAATGTAAAGCTCATAAATCATGTAGAATAAAGCATGTATCACAAATCTCATGAGTCATTATACTTTGGCTTTAAAATATATGCTCTCCTCTTATTCTCATTACTCATAGGATGAAGGAAGCTAAAACCAATATCTAGTAAATAACCAAAGTATGTAAAGATGTCCATGATATGAAATGTAGCCTTCCAAAATATGGAAGCTCACAACTTCAATCCAATAGCTGATCCTGAATCCGGTCACTAAGCAGGAGGGGTAGAATGGCCAACTCCTGCATCGCGTGGGGATACAGCCACCCAAAGATGGTTTAGCGGGTGAACTCTAGCATGAACTCAGGATAAGGATAAAATAATGCCATCCAGTAAAACCAAGTAAACCAACTATATGCGCACAACCATACATATTTATATAACCAAGTTGAGAAAAAGAACCGGGTATAGCATGCCTTTAAACAATTAAACTGGGTATGTGTAGCTTAAACATTCTAAAGCTACCCACGGGCTATATGGGTCTATTGTAACCCCATGAATGGTCCTAGATGCGTGTAGCCATATGGATCAGACATATCATAAGAGTAGGGGACTCCCAAGTACCCTTTGCTCTCCATGATACATATGTACAATGTACTTAGAGGATTCACATGTACCTCATAGAATCATATATGGTTGCTATGACCAACCCTTATATAGGTAAACATGAGTTTCCAGTTTCCATACATTGGACTCGCACCTTCACGGTTAGCTATCACACCCAACCATTATTTCCCAATTAAAACCATTACCATCCAACCAAACCCTTATTCCATTATTGTTAACCTAGGCTACATGTAGTGGTATTGTCATACCGATTATAGCTTGAAAGCAATGTCCTTAGACAACCTTTTTATGTAGAGGGATTCCCATGTACCCATAGATTACATTATCAAGTTAACTTGGAGGATTCCCATGTACCCTACAAGTGTTACATTACTAAGCTTGCTTGGGGGAATCCCATGTACCCCACAAGGAAGTTTAATTAACTATAACCATGACTACCAAACCATTTTATTTAACTATTCCAAACCATTTATACCGTTTAGGGTTCCATTACCATACCATGCAATAGTTCCATTAAAAGTCCCATAATATAGTAAAAGCATTATCAAAGGCATTTTATCAAACATGTTGGGGCATAGTGTTTCCAAAACCAATTCCAGTTACCAACTAACCATTACCAGAACCAATTGTCCAAACCACCATTAAAGCATACAAATACATAATTAAACCATGGGAAAACCATAACCAAGCATTTAATACCTAAACCCCAACATATATTAGAGAACCCCAAAACCATACAAAAATCATGCCATGAAAATATTGTATAAAACATGCCTTTAGTTGGAACTAATAATGAGGGAGGAGTATGTCTTTAATTATAAAGATGATGGAGAAAAGTCACCCAAACAAGCCCCAAATTGCTCCTCTAGATGAAACCCTAGCCTTCTTTTACCCAAGAACCTTAGAGACGATTAGATAAAGTTTCTAACTATTTAAGATTATAATAATGGAGTAAATGGTGTCCAATAGAGTTATAAGTCGTGGGGACTTAAGTGGGTAAGTAGGGTAATGTCAAGATTACCCCCACTTAAGCTGCACAAAACCTTGCCATTGGGCTCGACCATCCCATACAAATCGTATCCACCAATAAGAGTGGTACCCACCACCCGTACCCTAGGCTCCCCCTTAGACCCAACACTGTCCAATATATGACTTACCCAAACCAGGTCTTATTCAAGCATACTACTAGTACCCCTAAACTGTATCCTTGGCAGAATATAAACAAAGGAGGTTTGATCACTGTCTACTATATGAGTCAATGGTGCGACTCGTAACCTATCTTACGGCTCATGGTGATCCACTAGTACCCATATCAAAGTTAAGTTACTAAGTCTCAGATTAAATGAAGGAAAAAACCAAACCACACGACCTATATCCAGCCATACGACTCAAACCTGCCAAGTCCTACCCATTCTAAAACCAATCCAACCCACCAACCAACACTGGTTAGTGTAACCCCAAGCTTTACCAACCGTGCCTCAGCATATGACCTATACCCCCTAGTTGTATCTGGACTCAAAACCAAAAATCTATGAATATTTCTAAGGTTCCCAAACCCAAGGTGTTTCTGTCTCCCCTACTTGGATCATTCATCCCCTAATGACGGACAAGGTAGGTCAAACACAAGCATGATTCATTTGCATTATCAAAGATCAATCCAACCTTTAACCAAGTTAGAAAACAAAGATACAAGGATCTATTCTAACCCTTAACTAAGTTAGAAAATAAAGATGTGTCAAGAACACATACCTTCCACACAAAAATCTAGAGCAGAAAACAAATGTGGATATTTAGACTTCATGTCCACTTCCACTTCCCATGTAGCCTCTTCTACCTTATGGTTCCGTCATAGAACCTAAATCGAGTCTATATCCTTGATCCATAACCGACGAATCTACCAATCCAATATCTCAATCAGGACCTCTTCATAAGACAAAGAATCTGAGATACCTAGTCCTTCAAAAGAAACCACCGAAGAAGGATCACCAAGACACTTTCTCAACATAGAGACATGAAATATCGGATGAATAGAGCTCAAACTAGAAGACAACTCCAACTCATACGCCACGTTACCAACCCTTCACAAAACTGCATAAGGACCAATATGTTAGGGACTGAGCTTCCCCTTTTCACCTAACTGAATCATTCCCTTCAAGGGAGATACCTTTAGGAACACCTTATCCCCAACCTCAAAATCTAAGTCTCTACGCCTTACAGCTATATAGGACTTTTGGTGACTTTAGGCATTCTTAAGTCTATCCCGAATCACCTCCACATTTTACATAGCCTGATAAACCAAATCCTGATCAAACATATCCACCTCACCAAGCTCAAACCAATCGATTAGAGATCTACACCTCAAACCATACAATGCCTCAAAAGGGGCCATCCCAATGCTAGAATGATAGTTATTATTGTAAGAAAATGCTACCAAAGGTAGATTCTCAACCCAATTGCCACCATAATCAATAACACATGCATAAAGCATGTCCTCCTATGTTTGAATAGTCCTCTCTGCTTGCCCATCTATTTGCGGATGAAATATAGTACTCAGACTGAACTTGCTACTCAAATCCTTCTGAAAAGACTGCCATAAGTGAGATGAAAAATGTGTAGCGCGATCTTAGATAATCAAATTAGGTACTTCATGTAGCTTTACAATATCATGAAGATATAACATCGAATAGTCCTTAGACGAAAAGTTAGTCTGCATCGGCAAAAAGTGAGTGGACTTTGTCATCCTATTCAAGATGACCCAAAAGAAATCAAATTGATTTCGAGACCAAGGAAGACCGGTAACAAAATTCATATTGATTACTTCCCATTTCCATCTCGAAAACTCCATTTCTTGATATAACCCACTAGGCCTTATGTACTCCACTTTGACTTGTTGGCACACCATGCATTTGGACACAAAATCATCCACATCCCTTTTCAAGACATTTCACCAATACATCTCCTTGGGATCATGATACATTTATGTCAAATTAGGATGGACAACATAGCGCAATTCATGCACCTCAACCACAATTCTTTTGTTGAAAACCATCAATGTCAGGAACATATAACCTCCATTCGTAGCACCAAGTACCATCACCACTGATCTCAAACACCATCACCTTTTGCCCACCTACATCATTCTTTATTTTCATCTAGATATGATCTAGCTTTTGCATTTTTTTGATCTTTGCACCAAGAGATAACCGAACCACTTCCTGTACCATCACACCACCATCATTGAAGTCTAAGAGAAAAACTCCAAGATTAGCTAAAAAGTGAATATCCTTCACCAATTCCCACTTCTCTTTATCCATATGAGCTAACCTTCCCATGGACAACCTACTAAGAGAATCAGCAACCATGTTAGCTTTTTATAGGTGGTAGTGAAGAATCATATCATAGTCCTGGAGAAGCTCCAACCATCTCGTCTAACTGAGATTTAGCTCCTTCTAAGTGAACACATACTGTAGACTTTTATGATCAGAAAAGATGTCCATGTGCATTGTATAAAAATAATTTCACAAAATTTTAAAACAGAAAACCATCGCTACAAGCTCCAAATCATGAGTAGGATAATTTCTCTCATGCACCTTCAACTAAATGGAAGCATAGGCAATCACCTTCATTTCCTGCATCAAAACACATCCAAGTCCCACCCGAGACACATCACAATAAACCACAAACCCCTCATTACCTTCAGGCAATGTCAAAACTAGTGCTGAAGTTAGCTTATCCTTCAGCTTCTCAAAACTTCCCTAACAAGCATTCAACCAAGAAAACTTTACCTTCTTTTGAGTCAACTTAGTTAACGGGGCAGCTATCTTTGAGAAAACTTCCACCAACCGGCTATAATACCCAGCCAAACCTAAGAAGATATGAATGTTGATTAGAGTCATGGGCCTATGAAACCTCTTAACCACATCCACCTTTTATGGATCAACCATAATCCCCTCACTAGAAATAATATAACTAAGAAAAGTCACAGCGTTCAACAAAAACTCACATTTAGAGAATTTGGCATACAACTGTTGTTCTTTTAAGGTCTACAACACCATACAAAGGTAATTAGAATGATCCACCTCACTCTTAAAATACACCAAGATGTCGTCAATGAACATAATAACAAAGAGATCCAGGAATTGCCTGAAAACCCTATTCATCAAATCCATAAGTGCCGCCAGGGCATTAGTTAAACCGAATGACATCACTAAGAACTCAAAGTGCCCATACCGACTATGAAAAGTTGTCTTAGGGATATCCTCCTTAATCTTAACTTGTTGGTACCCATACTAAAGATCTATCTTAGAAAAGAATTTGGGACCTTGCAACTGATCAAACAAGTCATCTATCCTTAGAAGAGGATACTTATTCTTAATTATTACCTTATTCCACTGCCTGTAGTTAATGCCCATATGAAGGGAACCATCCTTCTTGCACACAAATCGGTGCTCCCCAAGGGGACACAATATGATGGATGAAACCCTTATCTAAATGATCCTTAAGTTTTTCCATGAGTTCCCTCAACTCAGCCGGAGCCATTCTATAAAAAGGAATAGTTATTGGACGAGTTTCCAGAACCAAATCGATACCAAACTCGATATCTCTATCCAGAGTAACACCAAGAAAATCATTTAGAAAGTCCTCAGGAAACTCATTTACCACTAAAACTGAATGAAAAAAAAAAACCTTCCAACTTAGAATCTTTAACTTGGACCAGATGATAAAGACACCCTTTAGAGATTAACCTCTGAGCTCTAAGATAATCGCAATAACTATTACAAAACCAAATCGTAAACCAAATAAATTCCAATATAAATATATAATCCAAAATAAAAAGGGATGGAACAATCATAAATTTAGTATAATGGTATCATCCCCAATACTAATTCCAATACTAAGGCTCACACCAATACTGATCCCGCCTATTCCACCACATATTAGTCACACAAGCATCTAACCAAAAGAGAAACAATATCCGATTTGGACATTCCCCCAACCATAGCTAAAAATAATAGCCAATAAATAACTAAAGTATATTAAGATGTCCATGATATGAAATAGAGCCTTCCAAAATTTAAAATCTCAACACTTCAATCCAATAAATAATCTAAAATCTGGTTACTAAGTAGGAGGAGTAAATTAGTTGGTTCCTACATATCATGGGAATACAAATGCCCAAAATGGCTTAGCGAGTGAATTATAGCATGAACTCAGGATAAGGATAAAATAATGTCATCCAGTAAAACTAAGTAAACCAACCATATGCAGACAACCATAATTGTTTATATAACTATGCCAAGAAAGGAAACTGGGTTAGCATGCCTTTAAACCATTAACCTAGATATGTGTAGCTTAATCATCCTAAAACTACCCACAAGCTATATGGGTCCAGTGTAACCCCCTGAAGCACCCTAACACATATAGCTGTATGAACCGAAGATACCATAAGATTAGGGGATTCCCAAGTACCCTTCGCTCTCCATTATGCATATGTGTAGTGTACTTAGAGGATTCTCATGTGCCTTATACTATCTTATATGGTAACTATGGACAACCCTCATATAGGCAAACATGAGTTTCCAGTATCCATCTATTAGACTTACACCTTCACGATTATCTACACACCCCATCATTATTTCCTAATTAAAACCATTACAATCCTGCCAAACCATTATTCCATTATTCTTAACCAAGGCAATAAGTAGTAGTATCTTCATAACAATTAAAGCTTGCAAGCAATGTCCTTATCCAACCTTTTTATGTAGAGGGATTACCATGTACCCATAGATTATATTATCATGTTAACTTGGAGGATTCCCATGTACTCCATAAATATTTGATTATTAAGCTTGCTTGGGAGAATCCCATACCCCACAAGGAAGTTTAATTAACCATAACCATGACCACCAAACTATTTATACCATTTATGGATCCATTACCAAACTATACCATGCAATAGTTCCATAAAAAAAGCTAATACTATATCAAAATCATTATCATAGGCATTTTATCAAACATGTTGGGGGAATGGTATTTCCAAAATTAATTCCAACTACCAACTAACCATTCTCATGCAACCATTTATCTAAACCACTATTAAATTATGCAAATACATAATTAAAACTTGGGAAACCTATAACCAAGCATTTAATACCAAAGCCCCAACATATATTTAAAAAACCCAAAACCATACAAAAATCATGCCATGAAAACATTGTATAAAATATGCCTTTAGTTGGAACTAACAATAACGGAGGAGTACATGCCTTAGATTATAAAGATGATGGATAGAAATCACCTAAACAAGCCCTAAATTATTTTACTAGATGAAACCCTAGCCTTTTTTTGTCTAAGAGCCATAGAGACAATTAGAGAGAGTTTCTAAGTATTAAAAAATAGAATAATAGGGTAAATAATGTCCCAATAGAGTTATAAGTCATAGGGCCTTAAGTGGATATGTGGGAAAATGTCTAGATTACCCCTACTTAAGCTACACAAAATCCCCTTCATTGGGTACGACCATCCCATATCGATCGTATCTAATAATACGAGTGGTACCCACCACCCGTACCCTAGGCTTCCCCCTTCGACCCAATACTGTCCAATATACAACTTACCCAAACCAGGTCATATTAAAGTATATGGCTATTAACCCTAAATTTTATCCTTGGTAAAATATAATCAAAGGAGGTTTGATCACTATCTACCATATGAGTCAATAGTGCGACTCGTACCCTATCTTACAAATCATGGTGAGCTACTCATACTCAGATCCAAGTAAAGTTACTAAGTCTTAGATTAAGTAAAAGAAAAACCCAAAACCTATGACCCGTACCCATCCATACGACTCGTTCCTACCAAGTCGTATCAATTCAAGAACTAATCCTACCCACCAACCAACACTGGTTAGTATAAAACTAAGCTTTTCCAATCGTACCCCAGCATACGACCTATTCCTCCTAGTCTTATCTTGACTAGAAAATCAACAAATTATCTAAGGTTCCAAAACCCTGGGTGTTTCAAAAATAGAGATGCAACAACTCATCAGGAATTAGATTTTAAATAATCTAGAAGAAAAGCCGATGGAGCTTATGGTAGATACATATTAAAGGATAATCCAAAGATGAAAGTGTACTCAAATGAACTAAGTATGGACATTATATAGATAGAGCAATTAAGGAAAGTTGGCTTGGCCTAGACTTTTTTTCAGATTTTGTACTATTTTGTTTTTTTAGCCTAGGGCAAGACTTCATGTTTTTTCTCTTTATTAATCAATAAAATGGCTTAAAAATCCACCAAAAATTTATATATGTGCAGTAAATTAAAAGTGTGAAGATCTTTAAAAAAATAATTTAAATTTTTTTGTCCTTCATTGAAAGTCTCTGTAATAGGCAAAATAGTATTTTCACTTTTTCCTCCAATAATGAACTATTTTTCTTAAATAATTATTCTTTTAAAAATAATTAAAGTTATAGTATATCAACAAGGACTAGAATCCAATTTGGAATTGGATGTATACTTTAATTTCAGTTAGAATGGAATTCAAATTTTCCTTCAAAGAAAGATCCCATATAAGTTAGATTCAATTTGAAATTGGATAAATAATGAAAAACCAAGAAAGTCCTTTGGACGTCCAACACATTGGAACTATGTATGGTATATTGAGAAAATTGAAGAAAAGGTGTCATTTGAGTCTTGAATGTAGGATTGGTGACATTGATCAACTTAAAGGGTCAAACATAATCAGGAAACTTAATTAAGTTTATTGTGGACTTGATTAATATTTTTAAAACTTTCTAATCTTTTCAAAAATACAAATCAACCCATACCTCTCTCCTCTCTAAATCTACCATCTTTCTCCTTACTTTCCTTTCTCTATGTCGATTATTTCTCTTAAGCTTCTCCCAACGAACAGTTCTACAAATTTCTCCCTTCAATCCCCGACGACTTTAACCTCCCAACAACAAATAGTTAGGATTGGTGTTTATTTTTGACCTTCAAACTGTAATGCCCCAAATCTAATACCCAAAATTCTACATGGTGCCTATAACCCCAAAGGACCACAAGCTAACCTATGACTGATATTTGTAACAATACACTATATAATATACGTATAAAAATACGGAAATAAAGGCTGATAGGCTGTAAGGTTCAATTTTGAACATAACTAATAAAAATATAAAATCTGGATGAGGTATGAAATACCCAAAACAACTAAAATAACCGTCTAAACATAATAGTCTGAAAATCCTCTAACTGTCTGAATAAGGAGTTGATGGGATATGTCCCCAACTAACTCTATCTACTGAAAGCTAAAACTAAATTAATGAAATAACTCATAATATAATCCTCGAATGTTAAGGACTCACTGCTAAACCTGGCTACTACTAATATTCTGGAGGTGCTTCTGAACCTACGGTGAAAAACATCATAGCATAAATACATCAGTATGATTGAATGTACTGGTATGCATGTGAGGTAGGATAAATACAAAGGGTTCACATGCATGAACTATACTAATTGGATGGATAACATGAACATAAGAATGCATACATGAATACGTAATAACTATAACTAAGATCGTGACAATATGATTACTGAGCCTGAGTGCAGATAACATGAGATATTGATAGCTGTATAAATAAAATAACTGATACTGAGTGACTGTATCTGATAGTCTAGTTTCTGATAGAACTAGCTAGGTTTCGTACTATTCTAATTTGACTATATTTGATAGTCCTGAATTCTAAAGAACTATCTCAATTCTTTTACTAAAATTGTATGACTGTATCTGACAGTCATGATTGTGTAACTGGAACTGTGGAAAGTTGTTATCTAATCGGCATACCCCAAAAAATTGAAATATAGCTAAGTTGGGGTCCAATCTGTATCCACAATTGGAAGGGTGTTAATACCACGCCACTGGTAAGGACAATCTGTGAGTGACCCATATAAAAGGTAACTCTAGTGAGAACGGTGGGAACCCTCATATAACAAGTTAAGCTACCTCATCAAACCTCATATAATAGACTATGATATCTCAACCTACGCTGGCTATGTAGTTCAGGAACACAAGGATTGCTTCTAAGAATCACACCCTCATATAACGATGAGTTCCATACTTGGGTTCGCTCGGTGCTAATTCCTACTCCCATTTGAATAGACACTGAACATAATTAACTAAACTGTACTAGACTAATTTCATGGATTTTCGTTGACTGATGGAATACTACTGAGATTTTTGAATTTACTGAGATTTCTTGAGTCACATGACTGACTGAGTTCTATGGATCATGGTTTGACTGAGAATATCATGAAACGTGATAGTGGATCTAGGTACACAACTATATTTTTTAGGTACAAGTACCCCCAGGACTCGATAGAAGGAAACTGATAAAGAATGACTTTCTTGAATACATGGACAACATCAACAATTCATACTCGATAGTAGGGGATATTGCATGAAGCACATGGTTATCATAATCTTGTATATAGCTTAGAATGAAAATGATCCTGTCTTAAATTCATCATTTTAATATCATAATTATATCATCACGCAATTGTATTATAAAACAATCCTCATGGAAATAATTTTAAACATAGGGAAACACGTACATTCAAAACTTGGGTCATAGTTTATCTATCAAACATAATTTTTATTCTCCTAGGCATTTTATCAAACACTTAGATTGCATGATTTAAGGCTTAGGCATGAGCATGAATTTAATACAACCTTACTTCACAAATCCACCTAATTTTATGATTTTAGTCCACATATTAGTGTAATTTCACAAAGACATAATAAAGCTTCCATCTTGAAACTCATACAACAACAACACATGAACATAATTCAGTTCATAGAATGAATATCACAATTCATAATTTAAAACTTTATTCTTAGGATTCATGGATGAAAGGAGTCCATGAATGAACACTATGCATAATATTCTTGATGATTCACGGATAAATTTGCTTGGACTTAGATCCCCAATTGAAAACCTTATGTGTTCTTGAGAGGATCTTGAAGGAAGTGGCTATATTTTGGTATAAATGGGGCTTAATCCCGTGTTTTTGACTTATATAGGGGTAGGAGAATTACCTCTTTTCCCTTAAAAACATGGGCATTTAATGACTAAATACCTGAGCACTGACGTTATGGGCGATGCAGCGCGTTGAGGGTTTTAATGCTTTAACCAATTCGGTGCACCATAAATGCAACGATCCTCAATTGTTTTGGCTTTGGTAGTCTGCACAACTGGTGACCAATGCAATTGGTCATGTGGTGCACCAAGATCGCATTGGTCTACAGTTTTAGACTTCCAAACTTGCTTGAAATGAGTTTTGAAAAATCCAAAACTTGTTCGGCAATATCTATTGACCTTTCTGATCATGAATTAATAATAATATAGACCACTAATGGACGTTAAGGTGGCAAAATGAATTTTCCAACTTTTAAAGGCCAAAATTAAGATAACTCTGGGCACCTATCTAGAATTTTCTAAGTCTATGACCCCCTTGACAAGCTTAAAGTACTAAATTAAGCTTACGTATTTTACGGGATCTTACAATATCTCCATCTTGAGAACATTCATCTTCGAATAAGATCGACTAAGAGGGGGAAAATGATAGACTAAAACATATACTGCGCATGATTTCATGGATGACATGACTGATAATTGAATATATCATACTAAGTATGCATATCTGATACATTTGTAACTGATTTGTGAATGCATTACTGAGTGTTCTAATGAACTGGGTTTCTCACAATGAGAATGCATATCGATAAAATGACTATATAACTGAACTAATACATAAATGCATGACTGAATGTGCCATGGTATTTAATGCCGAGTTTATAATGGAATTCAGAGCATGAACTGGGTACCAAGATTGTAACTGAAGTCTGAACATGAAACTAAAAAATTTAAGGAGAACTGTTACCTTGAGCTAGAACTGAGTTGGCGATAAAGAGGTGAGGATACTTGGCTCGCATATCTATTTATGCTTTCTAAGTATCTCCTTCAATGGACTGATTTCGCCAAAGAACTTTGACTAGGGGAACCTCTTTGTTCCTCAGTCTACGAATCTGATAGTCTAGGATTTCGACTAGAATCTCTTCATAAGAGAGGTTTTTTTGAATGTCTACACTCTGAATAAGGACTACAACTGTCAGGTCACCTATACACTTCCTGAGCAAAGAGACATAGAAAATTGGATGAACCGAGTCTAGATTTAACGGCAACTCGAGCTCATAAGCTACCTTTACAAAATGACTGAGTATCTTGAAGGGATCGATATATAGGGGACTGGGCTTTCACTTCTTGACGAATCTCTTCACTTTCTTCATGGGAGAGATATTTAGATAGACATAATCACCTATCTCAAACTTGAGATCCTTTTTGCGCATATCTTCATAAGACTTCTGTCGGCTCTGAGTATCCCGGAGTCTTTCTCTGACCAACTAGACTTTCTCTAAGGCATTGAATACTTAGTCAGGCCCTATAACTGAAGCCTCACTAAATTTAAACCAACCAACTAGATATCTGTATCTTCTACCATAGAGAGCTTCCTATTTCTTCTTTTAGGAGGCATGTTCTGTAGAAAAAAAAAAAGAAATAGATCAGACTAAGAGATTAACTTAAGATTATGCTCACTGGCATGACATAAATATTGAAAGTAGGGAAACTATTCCTAAAACACCTCATATCCTCTTGTATATAAATGTTGCGCGCAACACGCCCATGTACAAGACTCTACTAGATGTAGCTTTCAGACTTCACAGGACACTATTAAACCTTAGACTCTGATACCAAGTTTTTAACACCCCAAATCTAATACCCAGAATGCTACACAGTGCCAATGACCCCGAAGGACCACAAGATAACCCATGACTAATACCTGTACCTGTACACTGTATAATATATATATAAAAATATGAAGAAAAAGGTTGATAGGCCGTAAGGTTCAATGCTGAACATAACTGATAAAAACATAACATCTGGATAGGGTATGAAATACCCAAAACAACTAAAATAACCGTCTGAACATAATAGTCTGAAAAGGCTCTAACTGTCTGAATAAGGAGATAATGGGACATGTCCCCAACTAACTTCATCTACTAAACCTAAAACTAAATTGATGAAATAACTCATAATATCATCCTCAAATTATGAGGACTCATTGCTAAACTTGGCTGCTACTGATTTCTGGAGGTGCTTCTGAACCTATGGTATTAAAACACCATAGCACAGATGTGTCAGTTCAATTGAATGTATTGGTATGCATTTTAGGTAGGCTAAATGTAAAAGGTTCACTTGTATAAACTATACTAACTAGCTGGATAACATGAATGTGAGAATGCATGCATGAATACATACTAACTATAACTGAGATCATGATGACATGATTACTGAACCTGAGTTCTCATAACATAAGATACTGATAGTTATATAACTAAAATAATATATACTGAGCGACTGTATCTTAAAGTATAGTTTCTGATAGAACTAGCTGAGTTTTGTACTATTCTAAGTTGACTGTATCTGACAGTCCTAAATTCTAAAGAACTATCTGAGTTCTTTTACTGAAACTGTATGACTATATCTGATAGTCATGATCATGTAACTGGAACTGTGGACAATAGCTATCTAACTTAAATGCCCTAAATAATCAAAATATAGCTAATTTGGGGTCCAATCTGTAACCCCATTTGGAAGGGTGTCAATACCGCACTATTAGTAAGGACAATCTATGAGTGACCCTCATATAAAAGGTAACTCTAGTGAGAACGGTGGGAACCCCCATATAACATTTTAAGACACCTTATCTACCCTCATATAACAGGCTATGATACCTCAACCTATGCAGGATACATAGTTTAGGAACACAAGGATTGATTCTAAGAATCACACCCTCATATAACAGGTTAGTTCCTATCCTTGGGTTCGCTCAGTGCTAATTTCTACTCCCATCTAAATAGACACTAAACATAATTAACTGAACTGTACTAGACTGATTTCATAGAATTCTGTTGACTGACAGAATACTACTGAGATTTCTAAATTTACTGAGATTTCCTGAGTCACATGACTTACTGAGTTCTATGGATCATGGTTTGACTCAGGATATCGTGAAACATGACACTAGCTCTAGGTACACAGCTATATTTTTCTGTTACAAGTACCCCCAAGACTCAATAGAAGGAAACTGATAAAGCATGGCTTTCTTGAATACATGGCCAGCATCAACAATTCATACTACGACAGTAGGGGATATTTCATGAAGCACATGGTTATCATAATCTTGGATATAGCTTAGAATGCACATAATCCAGTCTTGACTTCATCATTTTAATATCATAATTATATAATCACGTAATTGTTTTACATAACAATCCTTATGAAAATTATTTTAAACATAGGGAAAGACGTAAATTCATAACCTGGGTCACAGTTTAACTATCAAGAATAATTTCTATTCTCCTAGGAATTTTATCAAATACTTGGATTGCATGATTTAAGGCTTAGGCATGAGCATGAATTTAATACAAACTTACTTTGCAAATCCACCTAATGTCATGATTTCAGTAAACACATTAGGGTAACTTTATAAAGGCATAATAAAGGTTCCATCTTGGAATTCATACAACAATAACACATGAACATAATTCAGTTCATAGAATGAATATCATAATTCATAACTTAAAACTTGATTCTTGGGCTTCATAGATGAAAGGAGTTCATGAATGAACACTATGTATACTTTAGATAGAAGATTCATGATGATTCATGGAGAAATTTTCTTGGACTTGGATCCCCAATTGAAAACCGTAATGTGTTCTTTAGAGGATCTTGAGGGAAGTGGCTATATTTTGGTATAAATGAGGCATAATTCTCGTGTTTTTGATTTATATAGGTGTGGGAGAATTTCCCATTTTTCCCGTAAGGATATTTAATGACTAAATAACTGGGCACCGACATATAGGTGATGCGGTGCACTGAGGGTTTCGATGATATACCCTATACGGTGTATTGTAAATGCATCGAGCCTCAGTTGTTTTGCCTCTGGTAGTCTGCGCAACTGGTGACCAACGTGATTGGCGATGCGGAGCACCAAGATCACGTTGGTCCACTATTTTGGACTTCCAATCTTGCTTGAAATGAGTTTTGAAAAATCTAAAACTTATCCGAGAACATCTATTGACCTTCCTAATCATGAATTAATAATAATATAGACCATTAATAGATGTTAAGGTGGTGAAATGAATTTTCCAACTTTTGAAGGCCAAAATTAAGCTAAGTCTGGGCACCTAGCTAGAATTTTCTAAGTTTGTGACTCCCTTGACAACCTTAAAGGACTAAATTAAACTTAAGTATTTTACAGGGTCTTACACAACCTTCAATCGATGTGAAAGAATTGCTCTCCAATGACAACGACTTCGAGTTCTGCATCATCCCATTTCTTCTTTCATAGGTAAAATTTTAGGGATTTTAGTTATTATGAAATAGAGTAACTTAAGTCAACTTCTCTACTAGTATTGGTTAACAATTTTAATATTTGTTGCTTTAATTTAAAATGGGGACTGAATAAAAACCTAATTCTGGTATTTCATATTTTTTTCTTTTTTTTCTGAAGTGAAAAATGATTTTATGTTGTTAATATAGTTCTTCTTGTCGAACTGTTGATTTGATTTGTTGGTGTCTGCTGGGTTTTTTGAAGTTTAATTTTTATTCTTTGTGTTTGTACAAACAAAACAACAATTTTGGTGTTTTGGTTACTATTGATGTTCTTGGCGTTTGTGTTGTGTTGTGTTGATGTTACTGGGTTGATTTTTTGTTTTTCTTGGTAAAAATGGTGTATTTGATATTAAATGGTGATATTGTTGCTATTCTATTAAACAAAATCTTGCTACTATTTCTTTCCTGGAATGGATGAACCATCTGATGCAACAGCTGAACCATCTGATACTACAGATGAACCATCTAATGCAACAGCTGAATCATCTGATGCTACAAATGAATAATCTATTGTTTGAAATCCTATTAACTATTCCAACATGACGATATTTCCAAGACTTTAATTTTTCCCAACAGATAATTAATATGTTGTGATAGATGACACTTCTGCTGGAAGAAATCTTAATAATATTGATAGTTGATCTGTTTCATAGACCAGTCATCTATTTAAACATATGAGATATCTGTTATAATTTAAACTATTTTTATTATTTATAACAGATTACTCTTCTGTTGTAACAGGTAAGTTATATGTTGCAACAGCTGAACAATCAGATGCAATAGATACCCAATCTATTGTTTGAAATCCTATCAACTATTCAAACATGACAAAATATCCAAGACTTTGATTTCTCCCAATAGATAATTCATCTATTTCGACAGATGACACTCCTGTTGGAAAAAATCTAAACAATATAAAGAGTTGATCTGTTACACAGATAGGGAATCTATTTCAACAGATGAGTAATCAGTTGGAATAAGTCACAGTAGTATAGGAACTATTTTTATTATTTGCAACAGATTACTCATCTATTTCAACATGTTAGTTATATATTGCAACAGATAACACACCTGTTGCAACATATGTGTGATCTGTTGGAAATATTATTTTATTATGTTATACATGTTAGATTTACTGTTATCCTTTTTTCAATGATGCTTTAATCAATTATAATATTTTTTATTTTCCTATTATTTTTAGGTAATATGGATCCCAAAAGAAAATAAACCGAATCAAGTCCAAGTAAAGGAATAAGTGAATCAACTAGGATATATCCACTACTCTATGAGCTTGCTTTACAAGCGTTATCTCAATCAAAAGTAGGTAATAATGAACATGGGGATGAGGAATGTTTCAAAGGAGATGATCCAAATGCTAATAGCCCTTCTACTGAAGATTTAGTCAAAACCTTCAACATTGATAGTTATCCTGTGAGAATGTACTGCGACGGTGCCACAAATTTAACTAGTGATTTTGTGGTTAAGTCATCCACGAGAAAATCTTTTGAAGCCTTTAAAAAAAACTTTGAGACCAAAAATTGGATTTTTATTTCAGGGACAACTGCTTTAGGCAATCTCTTGATTTGTCGGAGGACAATAATGCTCATTTCCAAATGAAAATGATTTTCTCAAGCGCATATTAATGTATGAAAATAAAGATAAGATGGATGAGGTATGGATAAATTACTGTGGTATACATGTTTGTTTTGGAAGAAATGAGTTTGATATATTTACTAAAGTAAAATGTCACCCTTCTTCTCCTTCTCAAGTAATACCTATTCTAACCCTAACAAAGCACCTCGTACTCCCAAAAAAGGCAGAGGCAAGTCAAATGATGGTGATGACTTAGTGTCCCTTGATGGTCCAAGCTTCAAAAAAAATATGATAGAAGCGTTGAAATGTAAAGACTTTCAAAGAAGCACAAGCAATCATTATGCTTGGTTTGATTTGTATATAATATTCTTTGGGCGAGAGACGCTAACAACAACAAACCACTCGATTTAATAAAACTCTCTCAGGATCTTGAGGCATTTAATAGCTATCCTTGGAGTTATGAAAGCTTCAAAATAACTGTGCAATGTATATTGACTCCTTTAATGCCAAATACAGTCATCTTAAATGGCTTTCCATAGGCTTTCACGGTAAATATTTCCTTTATTATGATTTATTTACTTTTTATTGAATAATGCTTTTGATTTATTGGTGTTATTTTATTGGCTTAGGCATTTAAAGACATTTCTTATTTGAGACAACCAGTGAACTACCAGGAAGAAGTTTCATGTTCAAGAATTCTGAGATGATTGTCGACCAAAACCGATAAAAATGCAAAAAAAAATTATCTCTTCAACCCCCCAAAGAAAGCAGTAAGTCTAATTCTAATTAAGATTTTGTTTTAATTACTAATTTTTAAAATGATTAATCATAATTCTAATATAAGTTCTGATTTATTTTAAATTGTGCATCTGGGACTTGTTCTCCCTAATCAAAAGTTGAAGATGCCATGTTTTCTTACTTTACGATCTGTGAAAACTTTATCGGACCCTAAGATCATCGATAGGATAAAAAAGAATTGTTTGGAGCAACAACTATCACAAGAAAAATAATTTTAGAGAGTGGGCTTGTTTTTGTTGATGGTGTTAGTGGTGATGGAGTTGTTGGTGGTGGTAGTGGTAGTGGTAGTCATATGTTGCAATAGATGGGTCATTTACTGGAAATTATCATACAGGTCTTACTCCTATTTTGATTTTTTCCAATAGATGATCCAACTGTTGCAGCATAAGACTCATCTATTTGGACAAATTAAAATAGGAGGAAGACCTGTTTGATTTGCTAAAATAGATTAGTTAGTTTCTCAATGATTAGCATTGAATATTTTGTCTTTTTAGGTGGATGTCATAGTAGAAGCTACAGCTGAATAGTATAATATCATAGTTGATAATCCATCAACTACTTCCAAAGATGAAGAAAAAGTAAAGCCTATCAGTTCGGAAGAACGGAAGAATTACCTATTTGAAGGATTCAACATCTCGGATGAGGCTCCAAGAATACTAACAAAGTTGATTGATTACTATTCCAAATGGATTATCGATGGGCTATTAAAGCTTCATGCCAGTAGGTACATAAATTATTTTTAATGATATTGATTTATTTAATTCTTGTTGTAAAAATATGACATTAACACATATAAATCATGCAGAAAATAAAATAATGAACACTACAAAGTGAACAAATCGGATCTTGGTTCTAATATGTTTGACTTTGTTGTTGCATATCCCAAAATAAAAAATTGGTTCTATTTGATGTTACAGCCTCAAACTTGCTGAAAAGGTGAGATATAAAGCCATACATCTTACTATTAGTACTTAATTTAATTGTATCTGCGTGTTAATTTTACCATCACACAATCTGAAATATTTGATTTGGTAATATGTTCAGCACGTCGATGTAATTTTTTACTACCTCTAAAAGAAGTTCAAGTTGCAAACACTTGAACAATACAGATACACGACAGGTAATTGTCTGTACAAATTTTACATTAATAATGCCTACGATAGATATTTTCAACAACAATCATAATTTTTCCAAAATGAGGAATGCTTAATCAACATCATCAAAGGTTTTAGCATTCTAGTTGTCTTATCTTGGAATTTGGTCTATGAAGTGTACATCCCAATCAATTGCGGTTATGAATTCCATTTGGTGTTGGCGGTCATCATTTTAAAAGAAAGGCTCATCTAAGTTTATGACTCGATGTCAATAAGGAGGCATTCTCGATCGTTTTCTAAGATAAACAGATGGCCAAAATATTGCCTACTTACCTTAATGTATGTGGTTTTTTGGATCAAAAAATTCGTAGTGATTTGTTTGCGATGGAAGCATACCGAGATAAAATGGGCAATCCATTTGATGTAGAATATGTTGAAAGAATTGCTCAATGGTTCATTGGTATCCTGTAAG
This sequence comes from Capsicum baccatum var. pendulum, assembly GCA_030864225.1. Classification (NCBI taxonomy): domain Eukaryota; kingdom Viridiplantae; phylum Streptophyta; class Magnoliopsida; order Solanales; family Solanaceae; genus Capsicum; species Capsicum baccatum. Next base: position 219,627,507 of record CM061552.1, on the reverse strand, counting down.
TATCAATCAAGTATATGAATTAGTTTATTTCATAAATTTCACAACGCTTACATTAATTGCAAGATATGGGTTATCTGATTTCTACAAATACAGAGATTGTTGTCTTTTTGTTGCCGCTTACGCCAAGTATTTTAGCGAGAATTACAAGTACCAAATGATGGACTTGATTCCGAATTACTCCATAAATGATTTACTCCTCTTCTATGGAAATATAGAGAATCAAAAGCTCAAAACGCGTACTTAAGCAACATTAAAGATCCACGATGACCGAAATTGAATTTCGTAGCACTGAATCAAGAACTTGTCCATATTGAGTAGATCTTTACAGCGGAATTTTTTCAAAGTAATAACCTCTCCTTAGGAATTGTCATCACCAAAACTTAAATTGTTGATTTATTTGTTTAGTAGATCATCTATACCCATAACAATTTTTTTACATTTTATTTATTTGTTGATTTATTTCATGTAATATCTGAAGGCTTTGATTTATTTTATTTTGTCCATGTTATCCTTAAATTTGATCTTATTAATTGAAATGTAATACTAGATTTGAATATTGCAACAGATAATGTATATGTTTCAACAGATGACATATCTATAGGAAATTATCAAACAGATTTAGACATATGTTGCAACATGTAGGTCATCTTTTTAAAATTATCAAATAGGTCTTTCACTATTTTTATTTGTTCCAATGGATGACCTATCTGTTGAAACAGCTAGACTTAGATATAAACACCTACATAATGCAATATATGACCAACCTATTACAACAGATAAATAATCTATCAGAACAGATACACTATCTGTTACTACTGATAGACAATCTATTGCATTATAAAAAAATTATTTTTATCAAATATAAGAAAAATCATAAAATAAAAAATTTCATGGTGTTGTGTTTCTACATCCTTTTTTATACACAAGCTCCAAGCATTTAGTTAGTACCCTATAACCCAGACCTCTTGCAGCCTTGCCGCAGCATTGTCGTATAGAAAGGTCATTGGCTCAGCCATTCTATGATAGTCAGGAAACACTCGATGTGCAAGCGTGTACGACCCTCTTGCAGCACTGATTTTATATTTTGGAAGGTCCTTGTCCTTGTTTCGACCTTGGAAATCCCATGGGTTTCAATAGTTTCACTAGCAAATGGTTCATCAGTCTACTCTGCCTCAATGAAACACCCTGGGTTTCTGGCCTTAGAAAATTTCCTTGATTTATGGTCTTTGGACAGGGTACGACTAGGGAAAATGACTCGTACACTGGGATACGAGTGGTATGGGTTAGTTGTATGCTGACCAGTATTGTCTAATGGGTTGGATTTAGTTTCTGGAATGGATACGATTTAGATTGTATAAGTCGTATCGGTGGATACAGGTTGTATGGTTACTTTACTTAATCTTAGGCTTGGTAACTTAAGTTGGATTTGAGTACGAGTGGCTCACCAAGATCCATAAGCCAGGGTACGAGTCGTACCATAGACTCGTATAGTAGGGCGTGTTCAATCCTCTTTAGATTTTATTCTGCCAGGGTATGGATCATGGGTACCAGTCATATGCATGGATACAATGTGGGTTAAAGTGAGTCACACCTTGGACAGTGTTAGGTCTAAGGGAGATAGCCTTGGGTACGAGTGGTACCTACCACTCATATTGGAGGGTAGGACTTGTATGGATAGTTATATCACTCTAATGAGATTTTAGTGCAATTTAAGAAAGGGCAATCTAGACATTTCCACACAACCTAATAAGGCCCCATGACTTTTAACTCACTTAGAAGATTATTTGCCCTATTATTCTACTCATTAACACCTAGAAAACACTCTTTAATCCTCTCTAAAGTTCTTAGGAAGGGAATCTAGGGTTTCATCTTAAGGATTAATTGGGACTTATTTTGGTGGTTTCTCTCCATAATCTTCTTGGTTTAAGGCATGTTCACTTCTCTTATTGTTAGTTCCAACTTAAGGCATGGTTTTATACAATGTTTTCATGGTTTGATTATTGTATGGTTTTGGGTTTTCAAATATGATATGGGGGTTTTGGTTATAAATTCTTGGTTATGGTTTTCCCATGTTTTAATGGTGGTTTTGGATAATTGGTTGCAAAGGAATAGTTATTTGGTAATTGTTTTTGGTTTTGGAAATACTATGCCCTTAATATGTTTGATAAAATGCCTATGAGAATGTTTTCACTACATTGTTGAATTTTTAATGGAGTTATTGCATGGTTTAAACTTAATAATGGAACCCTAAATGGTTTAAATTGTTTTGGAATGGTTTTGGTGGTAATGGTTTGGTTATTTAAACATCCTTGTGGGGTACAAAGAAATCCCCCAAGTAAACATGGTAATTGAACAACTTATAGGGTACAAAGGATTCCCCCAAGCAAATGATGGAATAGTTGTGGGGTACATGGTACTCCCTCAAGATAACTCAAAAATGTGATCTACGAGTACATGAGACTCTCTTGATCTCTAAAAGTTTTGGCAAGGGACAATACTTGGAAGTTATAGTCAATATAATGATACCACTACTAATAGCCTTGGTTAATATTAATGGAATGATGGTCCGGTTGGAAACGATTTTAATTGGGAAATAATGACAGGTTGTGATAGCTAACCGTGAAGGTGGGAGTTCTATGAATGGACACTGGAAACTCATGTTTTCTGACATGAGAGGTAAGGCATGGAAACACTTTTATGATACTATGAGGTACACGGGAATCCTCTAAGTACATTGTACATATATTGCGGAGAGAGTAAAGGCTACTTGGGAATCCTTTATTCTTATGGTATCTCCGGTTCATTTGCTACACGCATCGAGGCTTGTTTAGGGAGTTACACTGGACCCATATAGCTCATAGGTGGTTAAGGATGGTTAATCTTTACATACCCAGTTTAATGATTTCAAATGCATGCTAAACCCGGTTCTCTTTCCCAACATAGTTATATATATTTATGTATGTATGATTTGTATGCGTATGGATAGTTTACTTGGTTTTATTAAATGGCATTATTTTATCCTTACCCTAAGTTCATGCTAGCATTCACCTACTAACCCGTCTTCGGGCGGCTGTAGCCCCACGTGATGTAGGAACCGACCGTTCTACTCCCCTTGCTTAATGATCAAACTTTGGGATCTACTTTTGGATTGAAGTGATGAGCTTCTATCTTTTTGAAAGGCTCCATTTCATGGATGTTATTTCCTACTTGGTTTATTTATGAATATTGGCTTTCGCTATGGTTGGGGGCATGTCCCAACTGGATTTCAGTATTCTTTTGGTTAGAGGCTTTTGTGAAACTATTATGGGTGGGATCGATATTACTGTCAGCCTTAGTATTGGCATTGGTATTTGGGCTGACATCATAGGACTAAATTTCTCACTGTTCCATCCTCTTTTATTTTGGGATTATGTATAATTATTATAGAACTCATATGGTTATTATTTGAACTATGGTTTGGTTGGTATTGGTTATCAGTTGGGAATTGGACAGGTGGACGCGATTGGGTGGTCATGGATATTAACCTATCCCTGAGTCTTGGATTATGCAATAACATTATCTTGGTATATGTTCAAAATTTATCCAACTCAGGATATGTATTGGTCGGTTGGGTTGGTTAACGGGGTGGTCTCCAGTCCTAGTTGGACTTGTGAAGCCCATTACGACAAGGCCCTGGTTTGGGTCATTTCACTTAACAAGTTGTGAAACAATTCCAACAGTGGTTGAATCTAGGTTAAAAAATTTGCCACATCGAAGACAGGCAAGTTGCAGTCATAAACCTTCATCATTCCCTCCTCGAGCAATATCTCAACAGCCGAAAATGTTTTTAAACCACGTTTATGACTACATGAGTCCTTGTTTTCTATCTAGTCCTTGTCGTGTGGATATGGACTCTTCCCTCTAATATAATTAATCATATCTTCAGCCTATTTGAACCCAAAAACTAACGAAACAAATCCTGGACCACTGGTAGTTGATGCTAGCTTAATGAGGTCAGCGTACATATCCTTGAAATTGTTGCGGAAGTTTACGTCCATTATCCTATCAGAAGCTTCATAATCTTCCAGGTACACTAACTGTCTTCCCCTCATGAGGCACACAATTTGATCAACATACTATAATGTAAGAAGATTTTAAATAGGTTAGTAATTTAAAAAAACAAAATGGAAAGACGCAATGGATGGTCCATCTGTTGCACAGGGTTCTCTTAATTTGTTAATAGATTAACCATCTAATGCAACTTATGCAATAGATAGGTAATATATTACAATGGATTTTAATTCCTCGACATCTTTAGCAATAGCCTCTACCTTTCAAAGAGTTTATCCTATTTTTCCATGCAATCATTGTATTTGCAATGAGAATATAAGGATGAAGATAGGTGAGAGGGACCACTGAAAGGGTTAGAAGGACCGGTGTAAGGGTGAGAGGGACCAATCTAAGGGGTGATTTCAAATATATTTATTTTTTCTTGAGCATCAACATGCTCATCATCATGACTGGAAGCAACATCAGCATCAGTATGGCTGCCACCAACATCAATAACTCCACCAGCAACACCCCCAGAAGCAGCACCCGAATCTGTTGAAGCAGGCTGGTCATAAAGAGCTTCAACATTAAGTTGACCTTGCCTAACTACTCTTTTTATGGCTGTTTCTCCAGCCAATTACTTATTTATTAACTCCACTATTGGCTCTACTGTTATATTAACAAGATCTAGATTAATAAAAGAGGTCATTCCCAACTCCTGCTCAGTAGGAATTATCCATGGATGCACAACCTAAAAGAAAGGGTAGATACGTATAAATCAAATAATAATTTGCAGTCAGTTGGGAAATGTGTTAACACAGACAACTTAAGCAACAAATTATCTTTATGGTGCAATAGATGATTCATATGTGGCAATAGATTAACTTTCTGTTGCATTAGATTACTCATCTATTGCATCAGTTACAGTAGATTGGTAATTAGTTACGTCAGGTTCAGATAACCAAAGCAACAGATGGGTAATTTGTTGCAAAAAATGACTTATCTGTCGCAATCGATTAATAATCTGTTGCACCAGATGGGTAATCTATTCTGATAAATTACAACAAATTACCAGTATGTTATAACATATGTATCATCTATTTTAATATCTTTCTTTGAGAAAAATTATTTTACTAGAAAGAAGACTTACTACATTATCTGGAGGGTTAAAGAGATCAACCTCCTTAATTCTTGTGTTTCTCTTTGCTGCCAACTACCTAAGGATCCTTGGATGAAAAACCTCACCTGGGTAATCCTTGACCTACTTTCAGGGGGGAAGAATGGCTTTAAATAGACAAGCCTAAAAAATGTAAATAGGAAGCAAACCAAAATACGTCATAATAATTATTCAATATAAACTAATGCAAGAATATACAAATAGTGATTAAATTAACCATGAAAACCCAAGGAAATCCGTACAAGGAGATATTCCTTGGGGATAGCTTTGTCAATAAATACTTGACAGTCAACTTGTAGTTGTCATATCCCCAGGGATGATTGTTGAATTTCTCAGGATCCTCAGCAAGCTCCAACAAATCATCTTATATGACTTTGTTGACATCTCTTACCAATATAATGGAATGGGAAAACCAAAACCATGCACAATTACTCCTTGTAATTCTTGTTTATGGCTTTATCCTTAAGATGTTTTAACAACATAGTGGCTCTGTAGCCACGTTCAGCAATGTCCAATAACCCATCTATTTCTTCCTTGTGTTTGTTGATTTTAGTAGGTGGTCGCTTGGACAATGCCTTTCCTTTATTTGATGGTGGTGGTTTGGTTGACCTTCTTGCCTTAGACTTTTTGCGGAGTTCTTCCTTGATGAGAGGTTCTTTTTGATGATTGCATCACTAGCCTGTCACTATGGCAAACTCTTTCATGCCAAAACAAACCGGCATGCCATAGTAGTTGATCTAGATTTCATCCAACTTTTTGACCCCTCCTTTAAATCTTTATCATCCCCACATACTTGATCCTATGCTTGAGAAAATCATAAACCATGCTTATTTAGAAATAGGCATTATTTTCCTCACGCAGCTCAAGAAAGTGTCCAAAACAACTCTTCGTACAAAATTCCTCTAGTTTTTCATTTTTCATAGTATCCCTAAATTCACCCCAACTGAGATTTAACTACAAAATCACCAGTTAGTTCTGCAGGATTATCAGCATCTCATCTTGAAACTTGTCAATACTAATAGTTTTGACAGGATCATGCTGGGATTTCAATCTTAATTCATGTCCCATTGGCGATGCATTATCATTATGTTGATCATCATCATATTTATCACTTTCTACTTCCTCCTCTTCTTATTTATCTTCTTCTTCTTCCTCTTCTCTTTTAGTTTCCTCACCAGCCTCTATATACCCTTCTCCACCCCTCAAGATCATTTTTAGAACTTTCTTCATCTTCACTTTTCCCTGACTGATATTGTTCAGGAAGTTCCTCTAAATCCATCTGTACTCTAGCTTTTTTGTTAGGTGGTCAAAAATTGATCCACATTCAGTTTTTTTTCTTTTGTGAGACATCTTTTAACTACAAACAACATAAAAACAAAAAAATACATTGTAATTGATGTCTGTATCATTTTTAAAAAATCTAAGCTAAATTTCAATAATTTTTTATACGCCATATTACAAAAAAATATTCCAACCAATAACTCATCAGTTGGAACAGATGAATCATCTGTTACGACAGATGCATAACCTGTTGCACTAGATGAACAACCTGATGGATGAGATCAAAACAGTCTTGCTACTGGTTTGTGTTTTGCCAACTGCTAAAATATTTATTGCAACAGATAGGGAATCTGTTTGAAGACCTATGTTAAAATCTCTCAACAAATGTTCCACCTGTTACAACAGATGGACCACGAACACAAATACCACCACCACAAACACCAACAATACCAAGACCACCAACATAACCATAAAGAGCACCAATTCTACCATTAAGACCACCAACACCACAAATACCAACATCACCACCAATGCCACCAATACTAATACCAATACCAAGACCACCAACACAACTACCAATACCAACACAACTACCAATACCAACACCACCAGCACCAACACCACCAACACAACCACCAAGAGCACCAATACCACCACTAAGACCACCAATACCACTAATACTAACACTACCACCAATGCCACCAGTACCAACACCAAGACCATAAACACAACCACCAAGACTACCAACACTACCACCAACACCGCAACCAACACTACCAACACCACCAACAAAACAACCAACACCAACACCATCCAACAATGCCACGATAGTTAATAAAACACAATAAATACCAGGGTTTTCTTGGGTTCTTCCTACATTTTTAGCATCAAAACTTTAATTATTAACCCATCCTCAAAGACAATACAACTAAATGTGTTATTATTATCACTAACTAAAAAGGCCTAATTTTTATATGAAAAAACAATACTCTTCTTGAACTATGTTACCTATAAATATAGAGATAACGATGAAAACATACAAGAATAAAGTCAAAAATAACAAATATGAGGTGTGAAATAGGAAAAAAATTGTTCTATTTGGAAGGGTTGAGCAATATGTTGAGTAGTTATTTTTTGTATTATTAAGAGAGAGTAAAAAGAGCAAGAACTAGATATTTGAACTAATGAAAAAAAAATTCCGCAAATGGATGATTTGTATCGATTGATTTGTATTTTAGATAAGAATGACACATTTTTAAAATGTTAATTTGGTCTAAATTGATCTTAATTAATTTTATAAAAGAGATAAATTTTAATTGTTTCATCATAATAAATTGTATTAAGTTCAATTAGAATATTGATGAATTTAATATTAGATTATATGAGTCATTTTAACTAAGATTGATCGATTGAGGACTCGGGACAGGAGGAACGCAATACCAACATCATGAAATTGCAACGACTCAATTAAAATTATAGTTGACCCTATGAACTCATCTCTTGTTCAAGTAAAATCAATTTAGGTATTACAAATAATGGCTTGATATGAATTATTTCAACTAAAATTGATCGATTGATGAATTAGATCGGGAGGAACGCAATACCAACATTATGTAATTGCAATGACTCAACTGAAACTGTAGTTGACCCTATTAAATCATTCCTAGTTTTAGCAAAATCAATTTAGGTATTTCAAACAATGACTTTTGAGTCTTGAATGAACGAACTATTATTTTTATTAAAATATGCAAAAAAGTCATTTGTTGGGAGAACTTAAAAATCCTTGTTGGCAGTGTCTTCTTTCTGTATCTCCTTTGTTTGTTTCTTTATTCTTGATCTTTGTGGTGGGGTTGGTGTTGTTGGAACGTGTAGTGTTAGTGTTGTTGATGGTGTTGGAACATATGGTGTTGTTTATTTATTGTTGATGTTGTTGTCAGTGTTTGTGGTGTTGTAATAGATTCCCCAACTAATGCAACTAATGAATCAGCTATTGGAATAAATTCAATAGTTTTTCGAAGAGATGACCCATCTATTGCAGTAGACGAACCAACTGTTGGAACAAATCAAACCACTAGCATGGCTGGTTTGATTTATTCAAATAGATGACCCATATATTTCAATATGTGGTCCATCTGTTGTAATAGATATTTAGCCTGTTACAACAGATTGCTTATCTATTGAATAAAATGGGCAATCTATTGCAACAGATGGGTCATCTGTTGGAATGCTAGTTGTAATGTGTTGTATTTATTCAATTTTGTGTTGCCCTTTTTTAAAATTATATAGATACCAATTGTAATGTTATTTTTATTCTTTTTTTTACATCAATTATTTTTCTCTTATTTGTAGATATAAGGAAGTGAAAGTTGATCAAATTTTGCCTAACCAATGTAAAGGCTAGAGTAAAGATGTGTTTGGAGGAATAAGTTATTTGCAGATGGAACCACTTCATATGTGGAAGGAATGTATTACTGATCATGTTATCATGAAAACACACATAAAGTACACTAATTTTATGAATGTTGTTTTTTACCGATTAGGCATTGATCATTCAAACAAGATATTTATAATTTTATAGCTAGATTTGATGGGTTTGAATTGATAAGGATGAGGGACCTTATAGGTGGTGTCGATATCCTATTATGGTTTAATGATGGTTTTGCAAATGTTTATGTGTCTGGTTTGGTGAATAGATCAAGTTTTGGTGGAATTTTAAAAAGATTCAATAGTGATTTGATGATTTTAGGATTCGGTGGACTTTTAAAAGGCCTCTGAAGCATCATACTGTTGCAATTAAGAACGAAAATCAATATAGTTATTGTTCTATCCCAATTTATATAGTTGGGTTGCTCGGGGTGATGATTATACTACAAAAGGTGCGATAGAAGAATACCTGCAAGGAAAAATGGGAGTTGATAAAGATTATATCATCTCAGACCTTATTAAAGAAGAAACACAAGGTACCAAGGAACGTGTAGCGAATATGGCTGATGAAATTGACTTAAAACATGAGAAATTTGAATCAACTACAAATATTGAAGTGTATTAAAAAATGAAAATTCATCAGTCCTCTCTCTTAAAGAAAAATAATACAGCTGGCCACTTTTCTAGGTAATTGTGACTAGTTAGCGTGGTCGGAATGATCATTTCCAGAGAAAATAACAGAACACCAAGGAAGAAGCTTTACGAATACCGAGGGTTGAAATGACGTATGGTCAAGAATGAAACTTGCACCAAGGACTTCTGAATTTGAAATAAGGAATCAAGCCAAGCTAAAAATTTTAGAAGTAACACTTGCATCCTAGGCCTTTAGTTTGTGGTTCTTCTCATGTCAGTCGTAGTAAAAACAAAAACGCTTGGGATTTCTGCCCAACTTCATACCTTTTTATTTCCACTTCTATTGACCTGATCGAAACCAAAAACAAAAGGCATGGGATACAATTTAAAATTCAAAAATTATCGCCTTGGCTTGATTCCTTATTTTAACTCCAAAATTTCTAGACTCAACTTTTCATTCTTTATTGTACATCATTTCAACCCTTGGTGCCCGCATAGCTGCTTTCTTAGTGTTATGTTATTTTCTCTATAGGTAATCATTTCAACCATGCTAACTAGTTACAGTTCACTAGAGAAGTGTACAGCTACAGTATTTCTCTTTGAGAGAGACAACTGATGAATTTTTATTTCTGGATACACTTTCATATTTACAATTGATTCAGATTTCTCATGTTTAAAGTCAATTTCATTAGCCAGATTCACTAGAAGTTACTTGATTGCTACCTTATGTTTCCTCTTTAATTAGGTCTCAGATGATATAGTCTTTCATCAACTCCCTTTTTCCTCACTGGTATTCTCCTACAACTCATTTTGGTGTATAAACATTTTCTCGAACAACCCATTCATATAAATTTAGGCCAGGGGAATTTATATTAGTTTTTCATGCTTGTTTGCTGTAGTGGGGGGCTTCGAAGGCCTTCTCAATGTCCAGTACACCCTTAAAGTCAGTCCAATCACTATTGGATCTTTGCAATGACACTAAATATTGATCCTTTCTCAAAACTTGACATGCATAAACATGAGCAACAATCATCATTAAATCGTAACAGGGTATCGACACCATCTTCATGGTCCCTCGGCCTTATCAATTTGAACCTATCAAACTTAATTGTACAATGAAGGAACTTATTTGAATGATCAATGTCTAATTGGTTAAAAACTACATTCACAAATTCATTGTACTTTGTATATGTTGTCATGATAACCTTATCAGTAATACATAACTCACACACATGAAAGTGGATCGATCCATCTACACGCACCTTATTCTTTATAGCCCATCTATGGCTTAATTAAAATAAATAGATGATAACCTGTTGCAACAGATTATACATCTATTAAAAGTATCAGACAATTATAGACACTTGTTACAACAGAAGATAAATATGTTGAACCAGATGACTTATCTATTGGAAATAATCAAATAGATATATATATATCTGTTGCAACAGATTGCTAATATGATGTAAATTATCAAACAGATAGAATATATTTTGCAACAAATTACCCATCTGTTGGATTAATTTTAAAGCAATTTACTTTCGAAAATAAAATAAAGATAAAATGCAGTATTTAAATCTATTTTTTTAATTTACATAATTGAAAAGTCACTAGTTTTATTAAATTAAGTGATGTAATTATTAAAAAAGGTGAAAAACATGGCTTTTTTCCTAGCTCATTCAAATTCAATCCTTTATAAATAGGTCCCTCCTTACTCCTTCAGTCTACTCCACTTCTAGATATGCCTGATCCAGATTTTTGTAAGGGGATTTTGCGTGAATCTTTTCGAGAATTTAAAAGATAGATTCATGAACTCTGGTGGAAGTTGGGGGCCAGATGATTAATTTGTTGTGATAGGTGGACCATATGTTAAAATAGATGGTTAATCTATTGCAACAGATGGACCATATGTTGCAACAGATGAATGCAAAAGTTGAAACAATTCAATAAAAATGGTTATATTATTGAAAAGTTTAAAAGACATGACTTTTCACAATACTCGAAAAGTCATCAGTTAGATTTAATTATGACTTTCACAATAATCAAAACGTCACAAGTTAGTTTAATGAAGGAGATGAACAGCCGTGACTTTTTGCCTACCACATTCAAATTCAATTATCTATAAATAGGTCCCTTCATACTCATTCATTCTAATCCACTTTATATATTTCTTGTATTTTATCTTTCGTATTACATCTTCAACAATTTGTAATCCCCCGTAAGATCCTAGCGTAATTCAACTCGCAATTGCAAGTTCAAAGGGGTCCAAGCCTTGAAAAGTTTGCTAAGTGTAGAGGAATTAGTCATTGTCAAGACCCTTATACTTTGATGATTTTTATTTTGTTCTTCTCGTCCTTGAGACGTCAATTTTTGAGTTGATTCATGATTGGGGTTGTTCAAAGTGTGTCTCGGGTGAGTTTCAAAATTTTCAAACAATCATAGGGGTGCATTTGGGAAACTAAAATAGAAGCACCACCAGGAAAGGAAGGATCCGCCCCCTCTAGATCAATGGGGTAAGGCGGGCTCCACTCGGTTAGTCCCCCACTCTAAGTTGGGTACCGCCTGGGGTAGTCCGCCGCTCCAAGGCCTGCGTCGCCCCCTCTCAACTCAGCCCTGTTTTGTTTCTTAACTTTTAAGGGTATTTTGGTTAACTCCCTTCACCCAATTAGTCCATAACACAAAATTGGGGTCCCCAAGGAGCATTATTTGCCCTTTTACTCACAAATCCTCTCAAGAAAAACCCTCTTTATTCCCAAGAACAAACCCTAACTCTTTAACAAGAAATCAAGGAATTCAAGCTTCAAGTTCAAAATATTCTCAAGGAATATTCAAGAATTCATCTAGTGAGGTATGTGGGATGTTCATCCATGGGTTCCTTTAACCCATGGAGCCCAAAATCCTTTTTTGGTTTAAATAATGAGTTTATACCTATTCTTGATGAAATAAATCCATGAATATCTTGTTAACTCAATTTCAAATTATGGTTACAAGTGTTTTCAAGTAGAATGAGTCATATCATACTTCAAGTGTGTAACGACCCAAAATCACCTCCTGGGATGTCATACGGTGCTTAGGGATACAAGTAGCCCCAAGCTAACCCTTTGAGCCTATCACTTCTTATAATAACTCATTCAAGAAGGAATATACAAAACACTAGCACTGTCATATCAAATGAATGGAAATACAAAGACAATACTTGGTCTAAACGACCATAATACTGAAAATCTCAACACAACCATAGTGTCATAACTTGTCTGACAAAGCCTTTATTACTTCATGAACTCGAGAGCCATTGGTATAGGTCCCTAACTAACTCAAACTGAATTGAAAGTAATAACATAAACACTCGAATACTAAAATGTCTGAAGATAGGTCCTTGAACCATGAGGACACACCATTGTAGAAATATAGATGAAGGTACTTGGGAATTACTGAAAAGGCTGGGACTGAGCACCTGAACCTACATTATAAGACAATGTAGTACACAGACATATAGATGGATCAGCACTTGGGAATATACGGAGTATATGGGGGTGTATGCATTTACTTAAAACTATATCAATGATCTTTAATCAAATCATGCAGGCAAATAGGAATAACTCACATGGATTGAATAAGTCTAAAGTGTAAAGCTCATAAATCAAGTGGAATGAAGCATGTAACACAAATATCATGAGTCATTATACTTTGGATTTAAAATCTGTGTTCTCCTCTTATTCTCATTACTCATAGGATGAAGGAAGCTTTAAACAATACTTTCAACTCATTCATATATTTCATAGAGGGTAAAACTTCTTTATTGCTCAAGAACTTATAAATCTTTTGAACTCAAACACTTGGAACTCAAAATCATATGACTTTGGTTAAAAAACTGATGATCAACTTTTATTAGTACAGAAAACTACTTTCTTCTTTGTAAAATACTCAAAAGAAATTAATTCACTTTAGAAAATATCTCATCTCAAAGCTTTAGGGAAAATATTCTATCTCAATAGAAAATACTTTAGTTTAGGGAGGTTCTCTTAATCGACATAAACCATACGAGCTACATGGAGTCCAACGTCTTATCCTCCTAAGGAAGAAACCTCACATTAGGGAGAGGTGTCATACTCTTGCCAAGGAGTATAACCTCAACTCAGTGATCACTTATCTCAGCCTCGAGCCCAATCATCTTGGCCTTAGGTCCAAAATCTCAAACCTATAGTGGCACGTAGTTCTGGGGTAAAAAACCATGGTAACTTACCCAACTCAGTGCTAAATAATACTCCCTTTAGTTTATCTCACTCATCTTATGGAAATCCACTTTCAAAATAATCTCATGGTTAATAAAAACCCAATAATCAAATCTGTAATCTTATATGGTAGAGTGGATTTCAAAACTCTATGACCATTGGATCAAAACATTTCTCAATAATCTTAAAATACTCAAATCATGAGTGTTTATAGCACAATAGTTCATAAAATTGTAAGTCTCAAGTAGGGCATAATGAGCCATAATTCAATCCCAAGTTAAAACTCATCATAATGCATAATAGATAGCATATAGATTCATAATTCATGTAGAAATCTGGAAGTTACAGCAATTTGTCTTAAAATATCAATATACTCATATACTTCAATTTCTAGAACATTGAAAATCTTAAATTCTCAAGGAGTAACAACATAGGGTATAAACCCAGCTTTAATTTCTTAAGAAAACATGCAAAATTTGCTATTTAACTTTAAATTCATGGGAAACATCAAGATATTGCAATCAATAACAATGGGTGAAAACCCTAATTCAATATCAAGTAAAACCTCATTGATTAAAGAAAATTATAGTTTAAATAATCCTTTGGGGATAAGGGTGAAAGGATTACCCTTGTTCAAAACCCCATATACCATAGATTATGAAATTGTATAAATAAGCTTGCTTCAAACTCTTATTCTTACTCTTGAGAGAGGGTTCTTGCAACCCTTGAACTTGGGGAACTTAAATCTCAACTCAATTTGTAGAATTTCTGATGAGTTCTTAGATTTCATGGAGAAGGGTTTTAGATTTGATCTTGAGGGAGAAACCCTAGCTCTCTTGTGTTTTAGATGATGAATGAAGTTATTTGCTTCATTTGAAATATAGTTGGTTGATAAAAGAGTGGAAAGACCAAGGAGTCCCTTTTAAAAATGACTTAAAATACTGAACGGGGGCTGTGACGATTGGAGCGATGGTCCATCGCTAGCCTGACAGTCTGTCGAATCGTTCATCATACGTCGATCAAAAAAAGAACACACTGCCTTGATGTGATGGTCTAAGCGACGGTCCATCATAAACTCGATGGTCCGTCAGATCGTCCGTCGCACGTCGGTTAGAAAAAGAACACACTACCTTAATATGACGGTCTCAGCGATGGTCCATCGCAAACTCGACGGTCCATCGGATCGTCCATTACATGTTGGCCAGGATGAGGTCATACTACCTCAGCGGTGATGGTCTCAACGATGGTCTATCACAGTCTTGATGGTCTGTCATCCTGGTCGTCGCACTTGGGCCAGAAAAGGCTTCCTTGGCCCGGACCATTGCACACTCGATAGTTCGTCAACCTATCTGTCGTACCAGGGTAGTTTCGATAACTCTCGATAAAATGGCCATAACTTCCAACCTCGATGCCGAATTTGCACGAAATTGGTATCATTGGAAATCTATTTCAATTCTCTACACTATAGAAAGTCATTTTAAGGAAAATTCAACAAGATTAAAACACTAATCACTTGGGAAGTATCTTCTCAATCTTTTAGGGCTGAGAATTACACTTCACTTTACACACTCAAGGCTCAAACTACAAGGGAACTTTGCGGGGTCTTTCAAAGTATTGAAATTCCCATGTCATGATCCATTGATTTCATGACTAACCCTTAAGTTATGAATTTAGCCATGTAATCATGTCGTTTTCCTCATGTTTAAGGCATTCCCATGTCCAAGTTGATGATTATTTCATGATTGATGAAATGCCCATGTTTTGATTGCTTGAACTATGACTTCATACTATAGTATTACAAGTTTGATATTGTATTTTATAATTATTCAATACCGGTGGGTTATGAACACCCGATACCTAGTTTTTCACATGATTTCAATGTCTCAAAAATGATTTCAGTTGAACCATAAGTATTATCATTCAATTGTTATGATCAGATTATGATGAGTAATGTCAGTTTTATGTTTAGTTGTATCTAATTCATCCTAGTTCAGTACCAGTGTCAGTTCATTTAGGAGTATTACTTAGCACCGAGCAAGCCTAGGGATAGGGGCTCACCCGCTATTTAGGACTGGGTCCTTAGTAGCAGCCCCTAAGTTTTAGAACTACATAGCCAGCATAGGATTATGAGCTATCACCTGCCAGTTTAAGACTGACACTCTCTTAGGGGTCACCCACCAGTTTAGGACTAACTCCCTAATCCTTCAAAACATCAGACTAGTGGATCCACACAGCCAGTGTTAGTACCCATGGCATGGTACTGACACTCTTCTAACTGGGGTTACAGGTTGGACCCCAATTAGCTCATATTAATACATGTCAGTTAGATGATACCTATCACAGTCTCAATATAATATTTAGTATAGTTTAGTTTAGGTTTACTTGACCAAGTTCATAGAATTTCAGTGATTCAGCTATACAGATTTCAGTTATTTAGCTTATAGATTATTTCAGAATCATATTTATACTTGTATTCCATTCATAAATGTTATATGATAATTCATTTATGTTCAGTTATTGCCTTACATTTCAACCGGTCCTTATCTTATATACCAGTATATTTCAAGTACTGACTGCATACTTTTCTTTGTGCTATGTTGTGTTTTAACATAGGCTCAGACGCTCAGTTACCTGACTACTCTTAGATAGCTCAGCGGCATTCAGCAACAGTAGTGGTGAGTCCTCATCTATAAAGGGTATAATCTATCTATTTAAGTTATTTATGTATTTTCATAGGCTCAGTCAGTTAGACTTAGTTGGGGGGTGTCCCATCAACTCTTCAGTTAGTTTAGAGGCTTTCAGACACTTAGTTAGATACTCAGTTAGTCATTTCAGTATTATCAATTGTTATCAAATATTTTAGACATGTTTTAATTTGTTTTTCAGCATCCAGTTTTATAGTATTTTATTAGTTTATGTTCCGCATATGTTATATCAGTGCTATTATATTTAGTGCACATAGTAGGAATAGCTCATGGGTTGGCTTCAAGTCACTTGTGATCATAAGCACCGTTTTCATAACTAGGAGTTAGCCTCGGGTCGTGAAAAAACTTGGTATGAGAGCCTAAGGTTTCAGAGTATCCAAGGGAGTCTGAAAGCCACATTGGGTAGAGTCTTATACATGGGTGTTAAATACGCCAGACTTATAGACAAAAGGCTATAAAATGTTTTAGAAAAGTTTCCCTTCTTTCAGTGTTCATGTTTTTTGAAAGAGCATGATGTTTTATGTAAATTCCCTTTCTAACTCATCCTTTATTCCATTTACAGACAATGCCTCCCAGAAGAAATATTAGAAGAAGGAAGGGGGATTAGCCCGTGCCATCGCCTATTTAGAAAGATCCCCTAAATGAGCATGTTTCTCACATTGAATTCAGGGTTGCTTTCACTACCTTAGCCCATTCAGTAGCTGCTCAGAATAACTAGCAAGCTGTTACCCTAGCTAATCCAGTGGCAAATGCGGTTGTGGTTAGGATTTGGGATTTTACCTAGATAAATCCCCCATTGTTTTTGGAATCCAAGTCAGAAGAAGATCTACAAGAGTTTCTTGATATGGTTCAGAAGGTGATAGGTATTATGGGTGTCACTTCAAGTAAGAGTGTAGAGTTTGTTGAGTATCAATTGTAGGATATAGCTCATACCTAGTTTAAGCAGTAGAAAGAGAATCGAGGAGTGGGGGCAGGGCCTTTTGAGTGGATGGAGTTTGCCCCAACCTTTTTAAATTGATTCGTTCCCTTAGAGTTGAGGGAAGTTAATTTGAAGTAGGGTAATATGAGCGTAAAGGAGTACTCACTTAAGTTCACTTAGCTAGCGAGGTATGCTCTTTTAATGGTGGCTGATAATAGGTCTAGAATGAGTAAGTTTGTGTCTGGTATAGCTAATAGTATAGTCAAAGAGTGTAGGACCGCTATTTTTTTAAGGATATAGACTTATCTAGACTTATGGTTCATGCTCAGCAGATTAGGAAGAAGAAGTGTAAGGAAAGAAAAAGAGAGAGAACAAGATGGCCAAAACAGGTAGTTTCAACTTTTCTCAGCCAAGGTTGGGGGTGGTAATCGTTCTCAGTTTCATCAAAAAAATTTATCCCTAGCTCCATATTCAGCTAGTACACCAGTGCCTAAGTTTAGGCAGGATAGTCGGGATAGGTTGCCCGGCTCTAAGTCCTAGGGTAGAATGAGTAGTAGTCGTACTAATCCGCTCTGCGAGGAATGTGGTAGGAATCATCAAGGTATATGTAATGTAGGTAGTGATGTGTGTTTTGGGTGTGGCAAGCTGGGTCACAGGGTTTGGGAATGTCTAATAGTTGCTCAAAAGGGAAAGGATTTGTGCCAACAGGGCCAGTTTAATCTTTTATCAGCTCCAGCAGGTCTCCCAACTCAGCAGGGTACCACTTCCATCACAACCAGTAGGCAACATTAGAATAGGTTGTATGCACTCTAGGCTTGTCATGATCGGGAAATTTCTCCTGATGTGGTTATGGGTACATTACAAGTTTTCCATCTTCATGTTTATGCTTTATTAGACGTTGAATCTTTACTTTCCTTTGTGACCCTCTACATAGCAGTAGACTTTGGTGTTAATCCTAAGACTTTAGAAGAATCCTTCTCGCTGTCTACTCTAATAAGAAGCTCAATAGTAGCCAGGCGGGTATATAGAAATTGCCCAGTCATAATATCTCAGAAAGTTACCTCAGTTGATGTTGTGGAGTTAGAGATGACAAATTTTGATGTCATTCTTGACATAGATTGGATCCACTCATGTTATTCCTCCGTTGATTATAGATATAGAGTCATTCAATTTCAGTATCTAAATAAACCATTCATTGAATAGAGGGGTAGTTACTCAGTGTTTAGGGGTCAGTTTGTTTCGTATCTTCAAGCAAGAAAGATCATATATAAAAGATGTGTTTACCATCTTGTTTGAGTCAAAGACTCTAGTTCTGAGACTCCGAGCCTCGAGTTAGTTTCAGCAGTATGGGAATTTCCAAATGTGTTCCCTAAAGATATTCTTCGATTTCCTACCGAAAGAAAAATAGACTTCAAAATAGATCTCTTTCCAGATATGCAACCAATCTTTATCCACCTTACATATTAGCTCCAGCTGAGCTTAAGGAGTTGAAAGAGCAGTTAAAATATCTCTTAGATAAAGGTTTCATCAGGCCCAGTGTTTCCCCATGAGGCACTCTAATCTTGTTCGTGCATAAGAAAGATGGTTCTCTCAGAATATGCATCAATTACCGTCAGTGGAACAAACTCATAATCAAGAATAAGCATACACTCCCCAAAATTAATAAATTGTTTGACCAACTCTAGGGTTATAGCTATTTCTCTAAGATAGACCTAAGATCCGTCTATCATTGACTTTGATTCAGAGAATGTGACATTCCAAAGACAGCTTCCAAAACTCGGTATAATCATTTCAAATTCTTAGTTATGTTTTTGGACTAATAAATTTCCCTACAACTTTCATGGACTTAATGAACAGGGTGTTCAAGTAGTACTTGTACATGTTCATCATAGACTTCATTGACGATATCCTTGTCTATTGTCGTAGTGAGAATGATCAAGCAGACTATCTGAGAATTATGTTGCAGACACTTAGAGCTCATCAGTTGTTCTCCAAATTCAGTAAGTGTGACTTTTGGCTAAAATCAGTAGCTTTTCTTGGCCATATTATTTTTTGTGATGTCATTAGAGTTGACCCTCAAAAGACCAAAGCAGTGAGAAATTGGCCCAGACTTATCTCTTCATCAGATATCAGAAGTTTCTTAGGTTTGGCTGGCTATTACAGGCGGTTTATTAAAGGGTATTCTTCTATTACATCCCCCATATATTGATTGACTCAGAACAAAGTCAAATTTTAGTGGTCAGATTCCTTTGAGAAGAGTTTTCAGGAGTTGAAGACTCAACTCACTTCCACCCCAGTCTTGACTTTGATAGATGGCACGGATGGGTTTTTAGTTTATTGTGATTCTTTGAGAGTTGGTCTTGGTTGTGTATTGGTGAAGAGGGGCAAATTCATAGCCTTTTCCTCTAGACAGCTTAAACCACATGAGAAGAATTATCCTACCCATGACCTTGAGTTGGCAGCTATAGTGTTTGCTTTAAAGATTTGGAGACATTATGTTTATAGGGTTTATGTTGATATGTTCACTGACCATAAGAGTTTGCAGTATATATTCACGCAGAAAGATCTGAATCTTTGAAAATAAAGGTGGCTTGAATTGTTAAAAATATATGATATGAGTGTGTTGTATCATTCAAGCAAGGCCAATGTAGTAGCTGATGCCCTTAGCAGATTGTATATGGGTAGTGTTGCTCATGCTGAGAAAGATAAGAAGAAATTAGTTAGTGAGGTTCATCAGCTTGCTAGATTAGGCGTTTGATTGGTTGATTCAACTGAAAGTAGTGTATGGGTTCAGAATAGTTCAAAATCTTTATTAGTTGTTGAAGGGAAAGAAATGCATGATAGGATTCTAGTTTGGTTAAGCTGAAAGAGGAAGTTAGAGATCAGAAGGTAGAGGTTTTCTCCTAAGGGGAAGATGGTGTGCTTAGTTATCAAGGAAGATTATGTGTTCCATGTGTTAATGATTTGAGATAGCAAATACTTGAAGAAATGCATTGTGCATGATACTCTATCCATCTAGGAGCCACTAAAATATATCATAATTTGTGGGAAATCTGTTGGTGGAGTGGTATGAAGAAGGATATTGCATAGTTTATGGCTAAGTGCCCAAATTATCAACAGGTTAAGGTAGAGCACTAAAGGCCTAATGGTATATTGCAGGATTTTAGTATCCCCACTTGGAAGTAAGAAGTCGTAAACATAGATTTTGTGATAGAGTTGCCTCGAATGCGTTGTCAGTATGATTTGATACGGGTCATTATAGACAGAATGACAAAATCAGCTTATTTTTTGTCAGTTCATACTTCGTACTCAACTAAGGATTATGCCATGCTTTACATTAGGGAGTTGGTTAAGTTTCACGAGATTCCATTATCTATCATTTTAGATAGAGGTACTTAGTTTACCTCTTACTTTAGGAAAGCTTTTCAGAAGGACTTGGTACTCAGGTTCATCTCAGTAGAACTTTTCATCCTCAGACAGATAGTCAGGCAGTGAGGACCATTCAGACCTTAGAGGATATTTTAAGGGCATATTTTATTAACTTTAAAGGTAGTTGGGATGACCACTTACCTTTAATTGAGTTTTATTAAAACAATAGTTATCACTCTAGTATTCAGATGGCTCCGTTTGAGGATCTCTATAGAAGGAGATGTAGGTATCCTATTGGTTAGTTTGAGGCAGGCAAAACTTCTTTGATAGGGCCAGATATAGTGTTTGATGCAATGGAGAAAGTTTACTTGATATAGGAGAGTCTAAAGATAGCCTAAATCCGTTAGGAATCTTATGCAGGCGTGAGAAGAAGGGATCTTGAGTTTGAGGTTGGTGATTGAAGATTTTACCTATGAAAGAAGTAAAGAGATTTGGCAAGAAGAGGAAACTCATCCCCCATTATGTTGGAATATATAGATCTTGAGTCATTTTGGGAAGGTAGCTTATGAGCTAGAGTTTCCTGTAGACATAGCGTCGGTACATTCTATATTTCATATTACTTTGTTAAACAAATGAAATAGTGATTCAGTTGTAGTTGTTCCTTTAGAAGTTAGAGATGTTAAGGATAGCCTTTCCTATAAATAATTCCCAGTTGAGATCCTTGATCGTCAGATCCGTAGACTGACAATAAAGAAGTTCCCTTGGTTAAAGTTCTTTGGCAAAATCAGTTTGTTGAGGTGGCTACTTAGGAAGCAAAAGCAGATATGCAAACCAAGTATCCTCATCTTTTCTTTGCAAACTCAGATTCAGCTTCAGGTAATGAATTTCCTCAGATTTAATCTCTTCTGTTCTCAGTTTCAATTATGTGACCATTCTCATGTCATTTCATGCATTCATGAAACCAGTTCAGTTAATGTATCATGTTTCAGACTCAGTAATATAATCATATTTCTAGTTGTACATGTTCAGTATATAATCTCAATTTCACCCAGTATTCTCAGCTAAACTAGTCTCATTCGAAGACGAATATTCCCAAAGGGGGATATTATAATATCCCATAAGATTCTAGCTCAATTCATCTCTCAATTACAAGTTCAAAGGGGTCCAATCCTTGAATTTCTTGATAATTCAATTTCAAATTATGGTTACAAGTGTTTTCAAGTAGAATAAGTCATATCATGCTTCAAGTGTTGAAATTTCCATGTCATGATCCATTGATTTCATGATTAGCCCTCAAGTTATGAATTTAGCCATGTAATCATGTTGTTTTGCTCATGTTTAAGGCATTCCCATGTCCAAGTTTATGATTATTACATGTTTGATAAAATGACCATGTTTTGATTCCTTGAACTGTGATTACATACTACAGTATTTCAAGTTTGATATTGTTTTTTATAATCATTCAGTGCTGGTAGATTATGAACACCCGATACCTAGTTTTCTTACATGATTTCAGTGTCTCAAAAATGATTTAAGTTGAACCATGATTATTATCATTCAGTCAGTTGTTATGATCAGACCATGATGAGCAATGTCAGTTATATGTTCAATTGTATCTAATTCAGACCAGTTCAGTACCAGTGTCAGCTCAGTTGGGAGTATGATTTAGCACTAAGAAAACCTAGGGATAGGGGCTCACCAACCAGTTAGGATTGGGTCCTTAGTAGCAGCCCCTAAGTTCCAGAACTATGTAGCCAGCATAGGATTATGTGATATCACCTGCCAGTTTAAGACTGACCCTCTCTTAGGGGTCACCTGCCAGTTTAGGACTGACTCTCTAGTCCTTTGGGACATCAGACTAGTGGATCCACATAGCCAGTGTTCATACCTTTCGCAGTCTCAAAGCAATATTCAGTATAGCTAAGTTTAGGTTTGCTTGACCAAGTGCACAGAATTTCAGTGATTTAGTTATACAGATTTTAGTTATTTAGCTTACAGATTATTTTAGAAACATACTTATACTTGGTATTACATTCAAAGATGTTATATGATCATGCATTTATGTTTAGTTGTTCTCTTGTATTTCAACGTGTCCTCAGCTCATAGACTTGTACATTTAAAGTACTGACTGCATACTTTTCTTTGCACTATGTTGTCTTATAACATAGGTCCGGACGCTCAGTTACTCGAGCACTCTTAGATAGCTCTGCGACATTCAGCAGTAGTAGTGGTGAGTCCTCATCTATTGAGGGAATGATCTGTCTATTTTAGTTATTTTTGTATTCTTATATGCTCAGTCAGTTGGAGTTAGTGAGGGGCTATCCCATCAACTCTTCAGTCGGTTTAGAGGCTTTCAGATACTTAGTTAGATAGTCAGTTAGTCATTTCAGTATTATCAGTAGTTATAAGATATTTTAGACATGTTTTAATTCGTATTTCAGTATCCAGTTTTATGGTATTTTATCAGTTTATGTTTCGCATATGTTATATCAGTGCTATTATATTTTGTGCTCGCAGCAGTTATCAGCTTATGGGTTAGCTTGTGGTCACTTGTGATCGTAAGCACCGTTGTCGCGACTAGGGCGTAGCTTTGGTTAGTGACACAACTTCTCTTCAAAGACCAAATTCCTTTCTCATTCATGTAAGTTTCTTTTTATGTGTGTGTGTAAATCTACCAGTTGGTAGTATACATTGTATTACATTCAGACTCCTTTCTTTACTTTTGTGTTTATATTTTTTGTCAATTTATGTGTGTTCTAGATATGGATGATCCTGTTTGAGACATTGCTATTCTGCATAACACCATGCTGGAACTTTAAAAGCAAGTCAATGAACTCCTGTGGGAGTTGGCCGCCGTGAGAGCAAGGATAACTCGAGAGATTCACAGGCTGAGAAGTGCCCTGCTGTTGCCAGTTGATGATTGGATGACTGAGAATAATAATAATAATAATAATTAGGTGATGTTTTTCCTTTACCGTATGTATTTTTATTTTTATATATCGGATCTACCTACCTAACGTATTTTATTTTTGTTTAGTGAAAAATTTATGTTTGGTCGAGTTTAACTTTTAATTCTTTTTTAATTTTCATTCTATTTATTCTTCTCAACAAATATGTTGACAGTTGGATCTAAGGAACAATTTTGAATCCAGTAGCAATAGCAAGAGTTTTGAGTTTTTTCAACAGATGGACCATCTGTTTAAATAGATTGGTCATCTTTTGGGTTTATGGCAGGAACTGTATTGTATTTCTCCAACAAATTACCTATCTATTGCAACAGATTGGTTATCTGTTGGAGGAACACATTTCAGTTTGATGAACTGTATTGTGTTCTTCCAGCAAATGTCCATCTGTTGCAACAGATGGGTAGTCTACTGAAAATGATTTTATGGTATGTTGTATTTAGTTCAAGTTTTTACCTTTTTTATTAATGCACAAATTAATAAAAAAGATATTTTTTATAATAAATAATGACATTTACATTCACAACAGTGAGTTAAAAAATATCATAGTCCATAACAAACAACAACAAAAGTTTTGCTATTACAACTAGTGGTACCTAAATAAAGACATTTGTTATTGATCCCTTCATTAGTGGTACCTAAATAAAGACATTAGTTATTGATCCCTTCATTAGTGGTACTTAAATTAAGAAATTTGTTAAAAAAAGTTAATAATGACATCATAATAAAAATAGTGATTTTATAGTGCCATAATATGAACCCTAATAGATGAGTAATCTGTTGCAATCGGTGAATAATATGTTGTAACAAATTAGTTATATGTTACAACGGATGAATCACCTATCGGTAATTCATGTTACTGTACTATAGAACCTGAAGCTGATTCCAACAGATGAGTCTTCAGTTGGAAAAGTTGACTCATATATTGCAACAGTTAAATAATTTGTTGGGATAGATTAGTTACCTGATGCAATAGATGACTCGCCTGTTGAAATCGAGTTCAGGTTCTATTACAACAAGTGAGTAATCTATGTCAATAGATGACTCCTTTGTTGCAACAGATAACTCATCTGTTGTAAAAGATGACCCATCTATTCAATTCATATTCCAACACTATAGAACCATAAACATGAATCTAACGTATAAGTCTTCTGTTACGACAGATGACTCATTTGTCATAACAGATAAGTCACCTATTAAAACAGATGAATCTTTTGATGGGTTCATGTTTATGGTTCTATTAATTATTTTAAAAACAGCAGTAGTAGTGTACCCAGATAATATATTCAACTAAAAATCATAATTTTACTTACCAACGTCGCCTATGAAGTAATGCAAAAGTGATGTATGAAACTAAATTTGACCTAAAAAATATATCAAGTAGCAGCAATAGCGGTAACAACAACAGCAATGGTAAACAAAAAGAAGATAATGATGATAATAAAGGATAAAATGATGATAATAAAGAACAAGATGATGAATAAAGAAGCAGCAACAATGAACAACAAAAATGGTGAAGAGAGAGAAAACAACAATAATAAAAAGAAGCGCATTTTTATGTTTGTCATACGTTGTACGTTATGATCACCCTGCAAATTCTACCATCATGTTTCTGATGATAGATACCAATGTTTTAAAAGACGGGGCTTGAGGGTAGATGTTTTATGTTCAATTTTGTAATTTATTACTAAGAAAATAAGCAAAAGAAAGATTTTTCAATATTTATCTTTGTAATTTCTCTCTCAGCAATATAGTCCATATATGTCTATTTTAAATTATTGTATAATTGTTTAAAAGTTTTTTCTCTAAGCAATGGAGAAAAGTCTAATGAATTTATGGTTTGGTGTAGATTTCTTTTACCCTGCTCTCACGACTTATACTATCTTTATTTATTATAGAGTCAAAAATAAACAAAGACTATTTTTGTCTATTACAGAGTCAAAAATAAAAAAGGGTTAAAACTTTCTGATCATATCTAGTGGTTCAATAACATGCATATCTTCATTTATACATATTTATAGTGGTATATACACCTTTATGCATAAAGTATAAGGTCAATCAATTAACTCAAGTTAGTAGTCCAAGGTGAACTTATTTTCTTCCACATCTTTCTTCTTCTATCTACCTACATTTTTTAGCTTTGCTCTTTCAACTAATGGTCAAAATTCCAGCGGTTCACTTTGGATTCCTCTGAAAGTCTTATTGTTGTCATTAGATCATTAATTCAAATAGTGTAACTTTTTTTCATTCGTGTTCTTTCTTCTTCAAATTTTAGAAAGATTCAATTTTTTGTTGTTGTGATTTTATTTGACCATGCTGGAATATTTTTGAAATTGCAAAAAGATGACTTTCTTTTTGATAATTTTAGTGTTAATTTGGCTGATTGTTCAGTTCTTCTTTCGTCTTCGTCCTGAATTTTCTTTACCTTTGAAATTTTGTTGAATGGATTTGCAAAATTTCAATTCTATCAAAAGTAAAAATAAACATAGCCGAGGAATCCCAGAAATTTAAATTGATTAATTATATGTTGGATACAAAAGGCTATGCTTGAGAAATCAAAAACCCTTTAGGAAAGTGAAATGAAAAACAAAAAAAACCATTAAAGAAAAATATTTGGACAATAGTAAATAAGATTTCTCAAATTGGAAGCTAGATTTTCTTACATAACTCTTTTTTTAAAACTAGTAACATTATGTAAGTGGCATTTTCACGAACATGTGAGCCGCATAAAGACAGCTTACCAGGCATGTTATTTGAAGTTGTTTGGTGTAACGCCCTAAGTCTGCACCCCAGAAGCCACGCGGTGCTTACTACCCCAAAGGACCACAAGTTAACCTATGACTGGCAGCTGTTTTGAGCACTGAATAATAATACTGAAATAATGCGGAAGTTAGGCTGAAATGCCATAAGGTTCATAATCTGAATAATATTAAGTATAACATCTGATAATAATATCTAAATACTGTTTGAACTAGTCAAGTCTAAAAAGCCTCTAACTGAACTATCAGAATGTAGAGTTCATGGGATAAGCCCCCAACTAACTCTGACTACTGAAATACTGAAGATGCTAAAAATACTAAAATAAAAGAATATCCTCGATAGATGAGGACTCACTACTAAAACTGTTGTTGCTATCCGAATCTGTCTAAGAGCAGTCAGGAACCTGAGCGCCCAGACCTATGATATGAGACATCATAGCACAAAGAGAAAGTATGCATCAATACGTGGAATGTACTGGTATGCTAGATGGGGTAAGGCTGAATGCAAGGGTTCATATGCATGAACAATAACTGGTTGAATAATATGAATATAACTGAATGAGAGTACATGTGTAATTGAAACTACTGAAGCACTGATTATACAATATTGTGCACATAACTACTGATACAAGAATGACAACGGAAGGCACAAAACACACTCCAAATCAGTCCACAATCTTAAGGATCCGAGGACCAAGATGAAGACCACTCTCAAATTCACTATCAATAAGAAGAATACAAGATACAATGTGTATTTTAACACCAAAACAGCAACAAGAACAAGATTAACACAAGATGATAAAAAGAAGACACAAGATTCGGATTTATCAATAACAACAAGAAAACAAGATTACAACATAAATAAACAAGATTACAAAAAAGGTAAAAAGATGGATAGATAGACCACATGAAGGTATAATCTTAAGAACCCAAGAATGGACAATCTTGGACCCTTAACACTACACACAACAATAAACCTATCTCTTACAAAGACACAAGATTGGAATCCACCTCCTAAGCATCAATGTTTCCAAGCAAACAACAACAAAAGAGAATTCACCCTATTATTGTATCCTAGTTTCGGTTTTGCCTCCAAATAGAAGAGAGGACTTGTGTTTTCCAATGTCTTAAGACTTACAACATCATCAATAAAACTAAGTCTAAAAGCCCTACAATGTTCTATTTATACTAGGTTACAAATAAAATACTAAAAAGACCAAAAGGCCTCTTAGAGACTTAGGTGCCCATCAAGTGTAATATGTTGGCTGATTTTAGTGCACTTAGGTTCCCTTTTGCACTTCAATTGCCCACACCAAGTCTCGGACCCAAAATGCACTCCCATAAGTCTATATTTGTGATTATTCCGGTATCATCCTCTCTATCTTGAGAGGAATTTGCCTATAAATTCATGACTTCACCTCGTTCAATCGGCCAATTTAAAATAAACCACTTAAAACAGCCCATAAATTATTAACACAAGTCTTGACCAACATCTTCATTTTGAATCTCGGCTTCCTCCCCATCTTGAGGCTTGTCTTCAATCTTATCTGAAACAAGTCTCCTACCATCATACAAGCATCGTTGTAGACTCTATATCCGTCATATTCCTTTTTATCATTCTCCTCTACATGGACATGTCATCTTTGGTGAAGTAGAGTTTTGGTTGAGAGGATTGATTTGGTAAAGTGGAGCTTCGGTTGTGGAGCTTGGACGGGAGAGATTCGGCTTCCAAGTCCTTTTTGTTGGACTTTATTGAATGAAGGAAGGATCGACCTATGTAGGTCTCGGGTTGAAGGACATTTGGTGGCTTGGCTTATGTCTATGTCAATTGGTGGTGGTCTTGGAGGATTGATTGCTTGAGGTAAAGCTTCGGAAGTAGAATCACGAGAATTCCTTCGACTCTCAACTCGATCCAACCTCTCAAGTATAGTAGACATATCCGAGCTCAATTTGTCAAGACCTACATTCGCCTTAACTATTTCTCGGGAAATAGCATCAAGGTGGGCCAAAATGGTATCCATTGTGGCAAAGAAGTTACCCACAAAATAGAAAACACGTTAGATATACAAAACATCCTCACTCTCTCTTTTATTTCGGGTCTCTTGGATCCCTCACACTCAATCTCACAAGTATTGAAAGCTTGCTTGTACTCTGAGAGGTGCTGAGAGGTGAATCCAACGTTGAAAATGACTCCAAAGAGTAAGGAAAAAACACACAAGGACGTTACAAGGACTCAAAGTATTAAGACACACAAAGGAAATTTAACACGAAGAACGGTTTCAAAACTAACTTACAATCTAGTACTAGCTCGTACGTTAGTAATGGAATTAACAAACGAAACTAAAGAGACAACACAATGAAACTAAAAGATCAAAATTTGAGCTTAAATTTTGTTGTGTGAACAGTAAAACTTGATGTGGCAGCCACGTATTGGTTTGGTTTTATCAAGTTGTTAATTTCAAAAGTTCAAGTCTTGGTCAATTTTCAATTTGGGACCTTTGGTGGAAATTGTTCAATGAACAAAAATACAAACTACTCTGTGGAGCTTCTTTTCAATTCAAAATTAAAGACTCAAATGTCTTTGACTAGACTTGTACTACCCTTAAAACATGGATTCTTGAATCATGGAAAGTGGTTGGAAAGTGGTTGAGATGTGATTGACTAGTTGATGAGTGATGGTAATTCTTTCAAGGCTAACAAAGCTTTACCTTTTTACCTTTACCATTATAAATCTAAGGTTCACTTTATTTTAAAAAGCTATGAAGGTTGTGAATAACTCCATGAACAACATCAACAATCACCAAGAACAACCAACAACAATCTCCAAGAACACCAACAATTTTCACACGGCCAACTTCTAATTTTCACAATACAATATCTTCAAAAATTGGCCAAGACAACTACAACTTCAAAATGATGGTTCTTAGGCCACCAATGAGCAAAAATACCACCTGGCCAAGCTTAGAACAACAACAAAATGACGACCACAAGGCCAAAACAGTTCACAACAATAATGTTTCAACAACAATTTGGCCAAGTCTTATGTTCATAACAACAACATCAATTTTTAAAGCTCACATCTAGATATAGACTCAACGTGTTAGTGAGGAAAAAAACTAACACTTAGAGATAACAAATACAAGTAAAAACCTCGGCCAAGACACAATAAGAACACACTTTTCAGCCAAGAACACAACACGGACAGATAGTTATTTTTTCTGAAATTTTTAATTTTGAACACTTCTTTTTTATTTTTCCACTAACAAGCCCAAGATTGATCTTGTGGGAACAAGATCAAGCCATGCTATGATACCAAATGATACAAGAATGACAACCGAAGGCACAAAACACATTCCAAATCAGTCCACAATCTTAAGGATCCGAGGACCAAGATGGAGACCACTCTCAAATTCACTATCAACAAGAAGAATACAAGATACAATGTGTATTTTAACATCAAAACAGCAACAGGAACAAGATTAACACAAGATGATAAAAAAGAAGACACAAGATTCGAATTTAACAATAACAACAAGAACAAAAGATTACAACATAAATAAATAAGATTACAAAAAGGTAAAAAGATGGATAGATAGACCACATGAAGGTATAATCTTAAGAACCCAAGAATGGACAATTTTGGACCCTTAACAGTACCCAACAATAAACCCATCTCTTACAAAGATACAAGATCGGAATCCACCTCCCAAGCATCAATGTTTCCAAGCAAACAACAACAAAAGAGAATCCACCCTACTGTTGTATCCTAGTTTCGGTTTTGCCTCCAAAGAGAAGAGAGGACTTGTGTTTTCCAATGTCGTAATACTTACAACATCATCAATAAAACTAAGTCTAAAAGCCCTACAATGTTCTACTTATACTAGGTTACAAATAAAATACAAAAAAAAGGCCCCTTGGAGACTTAGGTGCCCATCAAGTGTAATATGTGTAATGCCCTGAAAATAGGTCACGGAGCGTCACACGGTGCTTGATGCTACGAGTATCCCCAAGCTAACCCTTTGAGCCATTTTCATTCAGTCCAACACAAATCAACGGGGTTTCCATAAATAACCCTCAAATATCAACAGAGTAATCATCATCCAAGAATAAAAGAATTTCAGAAAGATAACAAAATACGACTTATTAGTCAACTTCAAACATCTATACTAGTCTGACAAGCCTCTAAGAAAATCAATAAAACCAGCGAGCCATTGAGACATGCCCCAACTAACTCATACTCAGTTATCAAATATAAACAATTCCGTGAAACCAATATCAGACATCACGTTCTCGAAACATAAGGACTCACCACAACAGAGGATGTAGAATAGCATGCCAAAAGAATCACTGTCAAACCTGGAACTGAGCACCTAAATCTATATTCTGGGAAAATTCAGCCCACATTCTAAGATGTGGGTCAGTACCATGGAAAGAAATTGAGTATATGGGGGTGTATGTAGTTGTATAAACATCATCATCATAAATATTTATAAAAAATATGCCGGATGTATGAAAGACTCACATAGCCTGAAGAAAATCATCACAATCATGAAAGGATGAAATAAGTACAATAACACATGTGAGTCGTCATATAATTTGTTAATCACTTTCAGTTCATCAAGAATATCAATTCTCATAATGTAAATATCATTTAAATCTTTCGAAAGAATAACTTTCATAATTCCACTTTCAAATTACTTCACCATTCACCATAGACACAAGGAAACACACACACAATGGAAGATCCTATAACCGACATAAATCATGTGAGCTACATGGAGTCCAACGTACAAACCACGTTGGGGAGAGCCGTCCTATCCTTGCCATCGGAGTAGGACTATCGATATCAAATCCACACAAACTAGTGATCACTATATAAATCAGCCTCAGGCTCACTCCTAGGGGAATACATAGTTCTATGGAAGTAAGGTCGCTTTATACCTCCTACTCAGTGCTAAAGATTTCTCCCTAACTTAGCTCAGATCATTTCAAAGACAATCCACAACAAAAAAATTTCAGTAATATATAAATATACATTGGGAGCCATCATGCTTCCCATCTATCAAAATCAACCACGTTGTGGATTTCTTTCACACTCGAGTTCAAAATAACTCCATTAAGACCAAAAGGTCAAGTCATTCAAACTATCTCAAATATTCAACATCAATGTGCTTATAACACACACTTTCTCAAAAAAATACAATTTCCAATGGGGATTCACGACCCAAATATCAAAATCATGATAAATATTATGCAAGATTTATTCTTTAAATCTCCACACATGTAAATTCATCTTTCAAAATCATAAACATCAAGATTTCATAATAATCATCATAATATATGGGTTCATGCTTCAAATTCAAAAAAAATCAAATAAAAATCATGTCTTTGTAAAGAAAATTACTTTTGGGCACAAGAACGAAAGAGAGTTCTTGTTGAAAAACCCCACATACCTTGAATGATGAACTTTAGATCGATACTTATTTTTGAGATATTAATCATGCCTTTGAATAATGGTTTTTGGAGTTCTTGAATTGGGAACTTGGAATCTTGAATAAATTTGTAGAATTAATGATGAACTTTGGAGGTTCTTGAAGTTGGATATAGGAGCTTAGGGTTTTTTTTGGGAATTTGATGAAATATAACATATAATGCTTCTAATAGGCTTTAATATAGTGTTTTGATGGATTTTGGGTGAGGGGAATGACCAAAACGCCCCTAAAAATTAAATAATTCTCGAATCTGTCCTTTGGTGGACTGTTTTGATAGTCTGAAGTAGATCAACCATAACGTTTTTCTCCGATATCCAAATTGGATGAAACCAATTTCATTAGAAAGAGGACTCTCATATTTTTTGGTTGATATATAGTATCTCACGCAGATCATTGTTTACGAGGAGTTATGATTGTTTGAATTTGACCAAAAAATTTGCTTTTGATAGGCTGAAGTAGATCGACCATAACTTTTTCTCTGAAAGAAAATTTGGATGAAACCATTTTCATTGGAAAGAGGACTCGCAGAGCTTTCCGTTGATATATAGTAGATCACCCAGATCATTATGTACAAGGATTTATGATCGTTTAAAGTTGGAGCAAAAATACGCCAGGCCTCAGTACTTTTTCCTGCACGTTTTACTGTTCA
Organism: Capsicum baccatum var. pendulum; assembly: GCA_030864225.1. Taxonomy (NCBI): domain Eukaryota; kingdom Viridiplantae; phylum Streptophyta; class Magnoliopsida; order Solanales; family Solanaceae; genus Capsicum; species Capsicum baccatum. The sequence continues at coordinate 219,594,875 of CM061552.1, read as the reverse complement.
CTACTATTCACGGTTCAATTGGAATGTTCATAACTCGTCGCTCGGGTGTCCGTTTTTGATGATCCACATATCGTTGGAAAGATTATTTGATACTCTATGCAATGGTGGGTCATAATCTAAGACTTTCCATATGAAAAATTTATAATTCATTATAGAAGATAGAACCCAACACGTTTACGCACAAAATTTCAACGAAAAATTTATCGGGGTATTACATCATCCCCACCTTGGAAACATTCATCCTTGAATGATGCTAGACATGCTAAGATTAGATAAGGAATAGAGTATACAGCTGAAACCATTCATTAGACTTATCACCACATCATTTCTCACTCCGAATGCAACATAGAATGCATAAATTCAAGAAACTACAGCTGAACACATAATAAATGATAGCTGAACTGCTGCAACTTTTATCAAAAGTGCATGATTTAGGAAAGAACGGTACCTTTGGCTTAATCGGAGTTTGCAGAAAATAGGTACAGGTACTTGGATCGCATATCCGCCTCAGCTTCCCAAGTCGCACCCTCAATAGATTGGTTTCGCCACAACACCTTGACCAAGGGAACTTTTTTGTTCCTTAGTCTTCAGATACTGAAAACTAGAATCTCAACAGGAATCTCATCAAAAGAAAGATTTTCTTGAATGTCAGCACTCACAGAGGAATCCACTACCACAGCATCGCTAATATGCTTTCTAAGCATGGATACATGGAATATTGGATGAACAGAGGACAACTCAGAAGGCAACTCGACTTCATAATCTACCTTACCAACACGGCTAAGAATTTTGTAAGGACCAACATAACGAGGACTAAGCTTCCCCTTCTTTTCGAATCTCTTCACCCCCCCTCATGGGTGATATTTTTAGATACACTAGGTCACCAACTTCAAACTCAAGGTCTCTCCTTCTAACATCCACATATGACTTCTGACAACTCTGCGCAGTTTTCAACCTTTCCCTAATCAACTTAACTTTTTCCATAGCCTCGAATACCGAATTAGGACCACTCACAGCCACTTCACCCACCTCGAACCAACCTATGGGTGATCTACACTTTCTCCCATACAAGGCTTCAAATGGAGCCATGCCAATACAAGAGTAAAAGTTGTTAGTATAAGCAAATTCTATCAACGGTAAGTGATCATCCCAACTTCCCTTAAAGTCAAGTGCACAAGCTCTCAACTTATCCTCTAAGGTCTGGATGGTCCGCTCAATCTGACCATCGGTCTACGGATGAAAAGCAGAACTCAAAAGCACTTGCGTACCAAGACCCTTCTGAAAAGCTTTCCAAAATTGCAAAGTGAACTGAGTACCCCTATTCGAAATGATAGACAAGGGAACTCCGTGCAGTATGACTATCTCTCGGATATACAATCTAGTGTAATCCTCAGTAGTATATGAAGTATGAACAAGTAAGAAATGAGCATACTTAGTCAATCTATCAACTATAACCTAAATGGAATCAAAATGGCGTCGGAAAAAAGGTAAACCAATCATGAAGTCCATATTTATCTCTTCCCACTTCCAGGTGGGAATACTAAACTCTTGCATCATACCACCAGGTCTTTGGTGTTCAACCTTAACTTGTTGGCATGTTGCACACTTAGCTACAAATGCTGCAATATCTTTCTTCATGCCACTCCACCAATAGATTTCCTACAAGTTTTGGTACATCATGGTGGCACCAGGATGAATAGAATATCGCGCCCCGTGCGCTTTAGCCATAATCCTCTTTCTCAGATCATCAACATTCGGGACACACAATCTACCCTGCAATCTCAACATACTATCTCCTCCTTGGGAGAAAACCTCTACTTTTTGGTCCTTGACTGGCTCCTTCAGTCTGACCAAACTAGAATCTAAGTATTGTTTTTCCTTCACTTTTGGAACCAAGGAGGATTCAGAACTACTCTGAACCCCTATACTACCTTCAGCAGAGTCAAACAACTTAACCCCCAATCTAGCCAAACGATGTACATCACGAGCCAACTCTTTCTTACCTTCTACCACATGCGAAACACTACCCATGGACACTCTACTTAGGGCATCCGCCATAACATTGGCCTTGTCCGGATGGTACAGCACACTCATATCATAGTCTTTTAACAATTCTAACCATAGTATCTACCTAAGATTTAATTTTCTCTGGGTAAACACATACTGCAGACTCTTATGATCAGTGAAAACATCAACATGGACACCATACAAATAGTGTCTCCAGCTTTTCAAAGCAAACACAACAGCAGCCAACTCAAGGTCATGGGTGGGGTAATTTTTCTCATGGGGTTTCAATTGTCTAGAAGCATAAGCAATCACCTTACCCTTCTGCATCAATACACAACCCAAACCAACTCTCGAAGCATCACAGTACGCTACAAAACCATCAACACCATCAGGCAAAGTCAAAATAGGGGCTGAAGTGAGTCCAACTCTTGAAAACTCTTCTCACAAGATTCGGACCATAAGAACTTCACTTTCTTTTGGGTCAACCGAGTCATAGGAGACACTATAGAGGAGAAACCCTCAACAAAACGATAGTAATAGCCAGCTAAACCCAAGAAACTTTAGATATCGGTCAGAGAAATAGGTCTAGGCCAATTTCTAATAGCTTTGGTCTTTTGGGGATCAACTCTAATACCCTCAGAAGAAATGATATGACCCAGAAAAGCAACTGACCTTAGCCAAAACTCACACTTACTGAACTTGGCAAACAACTTGTGATCTCTAAGGGTTTGCAAGATAGTTCAGAGATGATCAGAATGTTCATCCTTACTACGGGAGTATACTAGTATATCATCGATGACTATGACAAACATATCCAGATATGGTCTGAACACTTGATTTATGAGGTCCATGAAAGCTGCTGGGGCATTAGTTAACCCAAAAGACATAACAAGAAACTCAAAATGGCCATAGCGAGTTTGAAAAACGGTTTTCAGAATGTCACACTCCCTAACTTTGAGTTGATGATAGCCGAAACGAAGGTCTATCTTTGAGAAATAACTTGCACCTTGTAATTGGTCAAACAAATCATCTATTCTCGAAAGGGGGTACTTATTTTTTATGATGACTTTATTCAGTTGGCGGTAATCAATGCACATACGCAAAGAGCTATCTTTCTTTCTCACAAACAACACAGGAGCACCCCAAGAAGAAACACTGGGCCTTATGAAACCCTTATCTAGTAGATCTTTGAGTTTCTCTTTCAACTCTTTAAGTTCTGCAGGGGACATACGATAAGGAGGAATAGAAATAGGCTGAGTATCGGGAAGATCAATTGCGAACTCTATCTCTCTATCAGGAGGTATCCCTGGGAGATCATCCGGAAAGACATCAAAAAACTCATTAACGACATTAACAGACTGGAGAGTTGGAGTCTCAGACTTAGTGTCTTTGACTCTAACCAAATGGTAAATAAACCCCTTTGAAATAAGCTTTCTAGATTTGAGGTAAGAGATAAAATGACTCTTGGGTGACACAGAATTCCCAGACCACTCAAACACGAATGCACCCAAAAACTGAAACTTGACCATTCGAGTCCGACAATTAATAGAGGCATAAGAAGAATACAGCCAGTCCATACCCAGAATCACATCAAAATCTACCATGTCTAACTCAATTAGATCAGACAACAAGACTCTATGAAGAACGATAACAGGAAACTTCTTATATACTTTCTAGGCAACAATCGAATCACCCACTAGGGTAGAAACTAGGATAGGCTCAAGAATAATCTCAGGACTCATTTCAAAATTCACAGCAATCAAAGGTGTAATATATGAGAAACTGGATTCGGGATCCAACAAAGCATACACATCAAACTGAAATATACAAAGCATACCAGTAATAACATTGGGAGAGTCCTCCTATTCCTGGCGGGAGGGTAAAGTATAGAATCTATTCTGTTGCTACCCTCCAGCATTGCTAGAAGAGGCGCCCTGAGCTGGGGCTGGGCGAGTCGCTGGAACTGGAGCACTAACAGTCTGAGTCTGGGTCTGAGGGAGATAGTCACGACGCCCTTGTCCATTCAATGGACAATCTCTAACTCTGTGACCCATGTCACCACTTCGGAAACAACCCCTCTTCTCACCCCAACACTCACCCAAATGAGCCCTACCACACTTAGGACACAGGGACAATTTGGCTTACTGCCAATACTGTACTGGAACCTAGATACATATGACCTGCTACCTTGCTCTTCCCTACCTCTAGGCACGGGAGCAATAGCAGATGACGGTGCTAGCATAGACGAACGATCCTGATACTGAGGGTGACTCCCTCTCTGCGATCTAGTCTGACCCTGTCCGTGTTGCTCAGACCTGGATCTCGTATTCCCTTTCATTCTATCTCTCTCCTTAATCTTGTTTGCCTCAATCTATTAGGCATGAGTCATCAGCCTAGAAAGATTCATCTCACTATTCAGCATAGCAAACCTACACTCCTTAACCACGTAACTAGACACTCCAGTCACAAACTTACTCATACTAACCTGATTATCAGCTACTAAGTCAGGATCATACTTGGCCAACTGATTGAACTTTAGACAATACTCCCTAACAGTTATAGAGCCCTATCGCAGGTTCATAAACTCTTCCACCTTTGCCTCCCTTATCTCTAAAGGGAAAAACTTATCCAGGAATGCATCTTGGAACTTTTGCCAAGTTGTAGGGACATCTCCCTCACCTCTACCTTTCCTTCAAGAAACAACTCAGTCATAAACAAGGTCTTTCAACCTATACGCAGCCAACTCCACACTATGTTTCTCAAATACATACATCACCTGAGTAATCTTACGCACCTCTTCTAAAAATAACCGTGGATCCTCATCAGACTTGGATCCATAGAATTCTGGCGGATTCATCCGTATGAAGTCACGAATCCTGGCAGAAGCTGAATCACCTCCCTGTTACTGTGGATTCAGGGCTAGATCTAGGTTGGCCCGAACATTTGTAGTAACAGCTTGGGCCAGCGCCTGAAAGGCTGCCTGAAATTCACCATGAGATATGTTTTTATTCAATGGGTCAGTGGGTTGAGGTTGCTAACCATCATTATTTCTCCTTGCTCGACGTGGAGGCATATTTTTGAAAGAGAAGAGCACAAATCAGTAGCAGAGAGAGACACTTTAAGCATGATAGACTTCTGAATGAAAGAATCACACTTTTTCCTAAAACGTCTTGTAGCCTCTTGCTCATATATGTGGCGCGCTACACACCGATGATCAAGACTCTACTTAACGCGGCTTGTTAGACTCCCTAGGATACCTTAAAACCTTAGGCTTTGATACCAAGTTTGTAACGCCCCAAAAATGGGTCCTGAAGCCTCACACGGTGCTTGAGGCTACGAGTAGCCCCAAGCTAACCCTTTGAGTAATTTTCATTCAGTTCAACATGAATCAACGGGGTTTCTATAAATAACCCTCAAATATCAACAGAGTAATCATCATCCAAGAATAAGAGAATTTTAGAAAGATAAAAAAATATGACTTATTAGTCAACTCCCAACATCTATACTAGTCTGACAAGCCTCTAAGAAAATCAATAAAACCAGGGAGCCATTGAGACATGCCCCAACTGACTCATACTCAGTTATCAAATGTAAACAATTCTGTGAAACCAACATCAGACATCGCGTCCTTGGAACATGAGGACTCACCACAACAGAGGATGTAGAACAGTGTGCCCGAAGAATTACTGTCGAACTTAAAACTGAGCACCTGAACCTACATTCTAAGAAAATGCAGCCCACATCCGAAGATATGGGTCAGTAATATGGAAAAGAACCGAGTATATGGGGGTGTATGCAGTTGTATAAACATAATCATCATAAATATTTATAAAAAAATATGCAAAATGTATAAAAGACTTACATAGCCCAAAGAAAATCATCATAATCATGAGAGGATGAAATAAGTACAATAACACATGTGAGTCATCATATAATTTGTCAATCACTTTCAGATCATCAAGAACATCAATTCTCATAATGTAAATATCATTTAAATCTTGCGAAAGAATAACTTTCACAATTCCACTTTCAAATCACTTCACCATTCACCATAGACACAAGGAAACACACACACATTGGGAGATCCTATAATCGACATAAACCATGTCAGCAACATGAAGTCCAACGTACAACCCACGTTGGGGAGAGCCATCTTATCCTTGACATCAAAGTAGGACTATCGATATCAAATCCACACAAACTAGTGATCACTATATAAATCAGCCTCAGGCTCAGTCCTACGGTGGCACGTAGTTCTAGGGAAGTAAGGTCATTTTATACCTCCCACTCAATGCTAAAGATTTTTTCTGGACTTAGCTCAGATCATTTCAAAGACAATCCACAACAAAAAAAATTCAGTAATATATAAATATACATTGGGAGCCATCATGCTTCCCATCTATCAAAATCAACCACATTGTGGATTTCTTTCATACTCGAGTTCAAAATAACTCCATTAACACCAAAAGGTCAATTCATTCAAACTATCTCAAATATTCAACATCAATGTGCTTATAACACACACTTTCTCAAAAAAATACAATTTCCAATGGGGATTCACGACCCAAATATCAAAATCATGATAAATATTATGCAAGATTTATTCTTTATATCTCCACACATGTAAATTCATCTTTCAAAATCATAAACATCAAGATTTCATAATAATCATCATAATATATGGGTTCATGCTTCAAATTCAAAACAAATCAAATAAAAATCATGTCTTTGTAAAGAAAATTACTTTTGGGCACAAGAACGAAAGAGAGTTCTTGTTGAAAAATCCCACATACCTTGAATGATGAACTTTAGATCGATACTTATTTTTGAGATATTAATCGTGCCTTTGAATAATGGTTTTTGGAGTTCTTGAACTGGGAACTTGGAATCTTGAATAAATTTGTAGAATTAATGGTGAACTTTGGAGGTTCTTGAAGTTGGATGTAGGAGCTTAGGTTTTTTTTTTAGGGAATTTGATGAAATATAACATATAATGCTTCTAATAGGCTTTAATATAGTGTTTTGATGGATTTTGGGTGAGGGGAATGACCAAAACGCCCCTAAAAATTAAATAATTCTCGAATCTGTCCTTTGGTGGACTGTTTTGATAGTCTGAAGTAGATCAACCATAACGTTTTGCTCCGATATCCAAATTGGATGAAACCAATTTCATTAGAAAGAGGACTCTCATATTTTTTGGTTGATATATAGTATCTCACGCAGATCATTGTTTACGAGGAGTTATGATTGTTTGAATTTGACCCAAAAATTTGCTTTTGATAGGCTGAAGTAGATCGACCATAACTTTTTCTCTGAAAGAAAATTTGGATGAAACCATTTTCATTGGAAAGAGGACTCGCAGAGCTTTCCGTTGATATATAGTAGATCACCCAGATCATTATGTACAAGGATTTATGATCGTTTAAAGTTGGAGCAAAAATATGCCAGGCCTCAGTACTTTTTCCTGCACGTTTTACTGTTCACTACTATTCACGGTTCTATTGGAATGTTCATAAATCATCGCTCGAGTGTCCGTTTTGGATGATTCATATATCATTGGAAAGCTTATTTGATAATCTACGCAATGGTGGGTCATAATCTAAGACATTCCACACGAAAAATTTATAATTCATTCTAGAAGATAGAACCCAACACGTTTACGCACAAAATTTCAACGAAAATTTTTTTGGGGTATTACAATATGTAGGCTGATTTTTAGTGAACTTAGGTTCCTTTTTGCACTTCAATTGCACACATCAAGTCTCAGACCCAAAATACACTCCCATAAGTCTATATTTGTAATTATTCCCGTATCAACTACATATATTGTAACTGAGATCATACTAATACTGGATACTGAGTTTTGATAACTAAATGACTATTATATAAGTTTTTCTGACAACTATATTATTGATAGATAGGTGACTATCTCTGACAGTACTGGTGTTGTAGAACTAAAGTGAGTTTTATACTGAGTTGGGTGACTATGTCTGACAATCCTGATTCTATAGAACTGAACTAACTTCTATACTGAGTCTGAAACTATAACTGTGAAAGTGTTTATCTAATCGACATACCCCGATTATAAACTGAGTTAGGGTCTAACCTATGACCCCAGTTGGAAGGGTGTTAGAACCTTGTCAAGGGATACTAACAATGGCGATGAGTTAACCCTTTATGGTAGGAAGATATTTCTTCAACCCTCACTGGTAGGAAAACTCATACGAGATGTATCAACCCTAGTCTGGCAGGAAGATATCTCCACCTATGCTGACTACGTAGTTCTGTAACGCAGGGATTGCTACTAAGGGTCAAACCCTTTGCTGATAGAAATGCCCCCATCCCTGGGTTTGCTCGGTGCTGATTCCTACCCCCAACTGAATAGAAACTGAACTAATTTCTAGACTGTACAAGGCTTGAATGAACTGTTACTGATCATGCTAAATAACTGAACTGGACTAATTTTACTTGGTTCTATTAACTGACTAAATACACTATTCGTGATACTGAGATTAACTGAACTGATATTGAGTTCTATAACTGACTGGGTACTACTATTCATGACATTACTGAGGCTATTCTGTAACTACTGTAGCTCTAGCTAAGCAGCTAGATTTTTAGGTATTGAATACCCCAGACTCGAAAGCATGGAAAGTAAAGCATCGCATGATCTTGAAAAGCATAACAATAAATACTTGTTAACAATACATTCACCTAGGCATTTTGTCAAACACTTGACATACATGAACTTGTACATGAATGGGACCACATGATGACATATCATGATTTTACTATTCAATTCACATAGGCATTCTATCAAACACTTAGGGAGCATAGTTATTTCACATGAGGATAGTCAACACATAATATCATGAATACAATAATCAATTGAAATTTCAAGGGTTTGACATGCAAATCATATAATTCACCATACATGCTAATTTAATTCCATGAAACTTGTAGTAAATCATGGACTAAAACCCAAATACTATCATAAACATGACTACAATCAAATTCAACATGAAATTCATAAAAGCAATCAACTTGTAGTTATAAAAGAGGTTCTTAAACTCCAAGGGTGGAAGGAAACCCTTAGATAAACACCTAACATACCTTGTTAATTAAATTCGTGAAGATTGATGGTATGTTCTTGAAGCTTGAACATAAAATTGGAGCCCTAGGGTTTTGTTCTTGAGAAAATTTGAGAGAGAATGAGTGATTTAGCCTTTAGGGTAGGTTAATCTTGTATTTTTGGAGGTGAATAAGGGTCAAAAAATGACCCAAATACCCCTCTGGATGCAAATTTTTGAATTACTAAAAATGTGCCCAGCGACGCGCATATCAATGCATTTCATCGATGGTATCGATGTGATGACCAACGCGCCGCATCGAGTTTACATTGGTTCACTGGAATTTTTACTGAAAGCTGGGGTAAAATATCCATCGATGCGATAGGTGATGCGACGCATAGAGATCACGTTGACCCACTATTTTGGTCACCCAAATATGATTCAAACAAGATTCAAAAAATTTGAAACTCATCTGAAGTGACCTAGTGACACACCTGATGATGATTCAATCCAAGGATGACATTTTAAGGTCATAAGGGTCGTAAGATCGTCAAATTATGAAGGCTAAAAATGATTCTAAGTATAAATACTTAGCTAAAATTTCTAAGGATAAATTAAAAATACCAATAGTAGTTAAAGAATTTAATAATGAAGGAAGCTTAATTACTTATAAAGCTAGGAATGTAAAAGCACAAATATGGGATAAGATATTGACAATAGAAGAAATTTATAATTATGAACTAATATGGAACCTCTTTTCATGCTCTAAAGGATTGAATTAAGCTTAGGATTTTGCAGGATCGTACATTTGGTTTATAGTGAAACATTTGAAATAAATAGTTGTTAATATAAGTCTTGGGGCTAATGATTTTTTGACTTTACTGGCATGAGATTTGCTACAAATTAATATAAATGGAGACATACCTTTGATTGATGTGGCAACATCTAATCACCAAAAGTTGCCAGATAGGTCTGTCTTAATCCCTCCTACTTTAACTTTTCAAGTAGAGAATTTTTGAATTTATGAACAACTTATCGTCATTTTTTATGATAGTGCTTTGGTTGACAACAACTAGCTGGCTGAGTTTTTTGTCTCAACCTCCCTTTTTCTCGTTTACTGGTGTTGGCGGAATAAACTCTGTATCTTAGAAAATGGCCGACTATTTTATGAAAGACAAACTATCGCAAAGATAACTTTACCGTTGCTTCAAAACCTCTTTCAATTTTCGACTCTTACGCTGATTTTCTTTGTTGGTCCACAAGTTGTGGAGTAACACACAAAATTAGTATATTTGTAAAAGTCCTAAATGAGCGGCAAGTATCCCTGAGCACTGTTGCCCTATCATAGTCTACTTATACATACTTTCATTTATCCAAAAAGGAAAAAACTATACTTGAGTCACAAACTTCTAAAGTGTGATTTTTAATTTTCATTTAATGATTTTTTTCCACCTGTTGATATATCATGCAGCTGATGCACGCCTTCACATTGTGTCTGAACGAGTTGACATCATTGATAATCTCATCATTTTTGTTTCAGTAATTCCTCTACTCCTGAATTGATTCTTGTTAACTTAGACCATATTTCCGTTCTTTCTTTGAGACTTAGTGCAATATGTTTGTTTAGATAGGTCCCCACAACTCACAGTTCTTAAAGTCAAAGGAGAAAAGTACATGGAGTGCAAAAGATGTTGCTGATTCTGTTTTGTCTGATAAATCTGCTTTGGTAATTGATTCTATGTTCCGTCTCAAAAAACTGATTGTACGTCTCCAAAGAAAGAAAGAATTGAGACTAGCAAGTAGATGATGTGGTTTATGGTTTGCAAATCAAATCCCGGCTGTTTGTTATTAAAAGAAAATCTAAATCTCCAACCAATGAAATGACTAAAGTGTCATTTAAAATTAGATAATAACATAGGAGTAAGCATGTGGATACCTATATCTTCACTCACTCTTCTATACTAGTAAAGTAAATATATTGGACCATCACATATAATTTGTATTTTTTAATATATTAAAATAGTTACGAATTGACTACTCTGCTGATAAGTTTCTGCATTATGCTGCTGCTATCGACCGTGTTGACTTAATGGAGATTCTTTGTTTGGGTTATGCTGATATAGATTTGAACTCAATTGATTTACAAGGTAGAACTGCCCTTCACATCGCAGCAATTCACAGGCATGTTAAAGTGCTTCGGTTTCTTCTTCCAATAGGGACATTATTGTCAGCAAGTAGAGAGTGAAAAGTCAAGGTCTTGGATGACAAAAATTTTCAATCTCAAAGAACACAGCATGTACACTACGCTCATTCCTCTCAACAATTAAGGTGTATATTACATGGTTTCCCATTCTTGCCTTTGCTGTTTCTCAGACACTGTTAAGCTCAGAGCAATGTTTTTCCGCCTTTCAATTACTCTCCATTTTCATTATCTCTTCTTTTCTCTTAGCATCCCCAACTCTTGCCAAGGTTTAAAATTTATGGTTTTGAGATGCGATAGAACACATTAATCATTTAAGTTATTGAGTTCAGTTGAATCCCTCTGTCTTAGTAGTGTAGTTAGTTTAAGTTGTGCTTACAAGTAGATATAGAATTTTTCAAGTTGATTACCTATTCCCCCTCATCTTTACGGTAATACAACAACAACAACAAACCCAGTGTATTCCCACCTGGTGGGGTCTGAGGGGGTAAGATGTACGCAGTCCATACCTATACCTCTAAAGAAGTAGAAAGGTTGTTTCCGATAGACCTCCGGCTCAAGCCACAAGATACCACACAAATACAAAGTAAAACACCGAACAAGGTTACAAGATTACATAACATAAATACGGCAGCCATAAGTAAAAGAAAACAGAGGAAAGCACTCAGATTCGTACTAAAACAAGGAACACGGAATCATAACCAGGATACTACCCCCAGCAAGTAATTCCCTACACTAGCGACCCAAACTGGCCCTAGTCCTCTGCCCTAATTCGCGTCCTCCAGACCTTCCTATCTAGAGTCATGTCCTTGGTGAGCTGTAACTGCTCCATGTCCCGCCTAATCACCTCACCCCAGTACTTCTTCGGCCTACCCCTACCCCGCCTAAAACCATCCAACGCTAGCCTCTCACACCTACGAACCGAGGCATCCATGCCCCTCCTCTTCACGTGTCCGAACCAGCTCAATCGGACTTCCCGCATCTTGCACTCCACTGGAGTCACACCAACTTTCTCCCTGATAGTCTCGTTCCGAACACTATCCCCTCTAGTCAGCCCACACATCCAGCGCAACATCCGCATCTCTGCCACCTTCATTTTTTGGATGTGGGAATTCTTAACTGGCCAACACTCCGCTCCATACAACATGGTCGGACGGACTACCACCCTGTATAATTTGTCTTTAAGCTTGGGCGGCACCTTCTTATCACACAACACCCCCGACGCGAGCTTCCACTTCATCCATCCCGCCCCAATACGGTGCGAGACATCCTCGTCAATGTCACCGTTACCCTGGATCACGGACCCGAGATACTTGAAACTATCCCTCTTACATACCACATGTGATTTCAGCTTCACTACCACCTCATCCTCCAGCCTCATGTCATTAAACTTGCATTCCAAATACTTTGTCTTGCTTCTGCTCAACCTGAACCCTTTAGACTCAAGAGTTTGTCTCCACACCTCTAATTTATCATTCACACCCCCTCGAGTCTCATCAATCAGAACTATATCGTCTGCAAAAAGCATACACCACGGCATTCCAAATACCATGTGCAGGTCCTTCTTCCTTTCCCTATACTGTTCCACCAGCCTCCGTACCAGGTGAATTGCCTCCGTCGTCGAGCGGCCAGGCATAAACCCAAACTGGTTTTCCGAAATAGACAATATCTGTCTCAGCCTCACCTCGACCAGTCTCTCCCAAATCTTCATAGAGTGACTCAATAACTTAATCCCTCTATAATTATTGCAACTCTGGATGTCCCCCTTATTCTTATAGAGAGGGATCATGGTACTCCACCTCCAAGCGTCGGGCATCTTTGCCGTCTTGAAGATTTCGTTGAACAATCCAGTCAACCACCTTACACCAGCCTCTCCAACGAACTTCCAAAACTCCACCGGTATCTCATCTGGCCCCGTCGCCCTACCCCTTCGCATCCTGCGAACAGCCTCTCTAATCTCTTCTACCCTAAAACGTCTACAATAACTAAAATCCCGACACTCCCCTGAGTGCTCCAGTTTCCCTAACTCAATAGCTCTATCCCCTTCGTCATTCAAGAGCCTATGAAAGTACGATTACCATCTATCCTTAATGTGGTTGTCCTCCACCAACACTCTACCGTCCTCTCCCTTAATGTACCTCACCTGGTCGAGGTCACGCCCCTTCCTCTCCCTAGCCTTAGCGAGTCTAAACAACTTTTTCTCCCCTCCTTTCCCCTGTAACCCTACATACAAGCTCTCAAAAGCGGCCGTCTTAGCTGCCGTGACAGCTGACTTAGCCTCCTTCCTAGCTAGCTTGTACTCCTTCCTGTTTACCCGTTTCTCTTCTTCGTCCTTACTCTCAACCAACTTAGCATACGCCCCTTTCTTGGTCCCCACTTTCTTCTCCACCTCTTCATTCCACCACCAATCCCCCCGATGGTGCCCGGCTCGGCCCCTAGAAACACCCAACACCTCCCTTGCATTCTCCCTGATGCATCTCGCCGCCCTATCCCACATACTATCCACGTCCCCCCTACACTCCCATACCCCCATTCCCGTCAACTTCTTCCCTATCTCCCACGCCTTCACTGGCGTCAAGTCGCCCCACTTAATTCTAGGTCTACCCTCCTTACTTCTCCTCTTTCTATTCTTTCTTATACCCAAATCCATAACCAAGAGCCTATGCTGGATCGAAAGATTCTCACTCGGGATAGCCTTACAGTCCTTACACAACACCCTATCCCCTTTCCAAAGCAACAAAAAGTCAATCTGGGTCCTGGCTATCGCGCTTCGAAAGGTGATCAGGTGATCGTCCTTCTTCAGGAAGCCCGAGTTTACCACCACCAGCCCAAAGGACCTCGCAAACTCCAATAGAGTAGTCCCCTCTTCATTTTTGTCCCCAAAACCAAAACCAAAACCACCATGCACATCACCAAAGCCTCCCGGTAACGCCCCGATATGCCCGTTGAAATCTCCTGCTACAACAATCTTCTCCGAGCTAGGCACGCCTCTCACCACCTCTTCCAAAGCCTCCCAAAACCGCATTTTCTCCTCCCCCTCCGAGCCCACTTGGGGCGCATAAGCACTACACACATTCAGGGTAAACCCCCGGAGGACCAACTTAATAGTCATCAACCTATCGTTGATCCTCTTCACCTCTACGACCTGACCTCTAAGCTCTTCATCTACTAAGATGTCAACTCCATTCCTACGTCTCTCGCTCCCAGAGTGCCACAGCTTGTAACCATCCACATCCCTAGCCTTAAACCCTACCCACTTGGTCTTTTGGACACACGCAATATTGATCCTCCTCTTTCTAAGGATCTTCACAAGTTCTATGGACTTACCCTGAAGGGTCTCTATATTCCAAGACCCAACCCTCAGCCTACCATCACTATCCACACGCCCTCCTGTACCACCCCCGCGGCCAAACCTTGTCCTCCCTCCCACTCCCGCCCTTTCCTTATCCCCCGCCCCCACAACAACCCCACGCCCCAACCCCCTCAAACATGACCCTATCCCACCATTACTGCCCACAGCCACTACTACGAGAAAATATACGAAAATATAAAAATATAAACGATGGTAGAAGCAAAGCAGTAGCAAGAAATACAAGGCTCAGACAAAATCAAAGCAATAATGAAGAGACCAAACTAAACTCAAATAGAGAGCAAAAACCAGTGGACTCGACACCCACAGGCCCAAAAAACAAAGCCCCAAGCCGATAACCCAATCCAAAGCAGTTTAAGAAACGACCACAGCAACAGCAACAACAGACAACAGACAATATCGACAAATGACACGCAAGTCAAGGTACAGGGGATAATACTAGCATAATACAAAGAATGAAATAACAAAGGTTAGAAGTCACCGGGTGGTCGATCGACGGTTGGAGACCGAGCGGCGACTGGCTGGAGACCGAGCTGCGGTTGCTGGGGACCGGGCGGCGACTGCTGGGACCGGGCGTCGGCTGCTGGATCTCGCTGGAGCCGGCGGGTGGGGGTATCACCGGAGCTGGAGACCTAAGGGGGGCTGCTGGATCTCGCCGGAGCCGGCAGCTGAGAGAGTCGCCGGAGCTGAAGACCGACCGAAAAGGGGGGGACTGGAGCCGGCTGGTGGGTGTCGCCGGAGCTGGAGAGCGAGGGGGGGCTGCCGGAGGTCGGCGACGGAGATCGGCGGGAAGCGGCGATTGGGGTCGGCGCCGCGAGCCGGAGGTCGGGTCGGGTCGGCGCCGAAGGTCGGCGATGGCGACGGCGACGGCGACGGGGGTTGACGCCGAAGGTCGGCGACGGAGACGGGACTGGGGACCGGGGGGGGCCGAGGTCGGGTCGGGTCGGGTCGGCGCCGACGACGGCGACGGGACTGGGGATGGGGGGGGAGAGAAGGTAGGGAGAGAGAGGGGGGGGAGCGAGAGCCGTTAGGGAGAGATAAGAGAGAGAAGGTAGGGAGAGCGAGAGGGGGGGAGCATTTAATAGTAACATTGATTAGTAACCGCAAATAAGTAGTAGAAAAACTTTTATAATGGGTTAAAGTACATTGACAGTGTAATTTTTTCTTTTAATCAATGGTAGTAACAGTAGTAGTATTTGTTTATGCACATCATATCATGGCACTAAATGTAGAACCGGTTATGGATTTGCTGATACTACTTATACTCTACATCTTTGTACTGTGTTGCTACCTCTAATAGGTCAATTTTCTTCTATTTACTACTAGAGTTAGTGTGTGACTGTGTGTGTAGGTGTGGGATGGGCATGGGGAGAACAAGAATGATAGGAAAATGAGAATTTATGAACAAGAATGGTTATGGTAGCTGTCGTTCACTCCCTAAACTACCAGGTTTCACCACTCTTGTCTTGCTATTTTTCTGTTTTTTAAGGTCATTTTGAAGTCTCAAGTTCCATGTTCTTTTAGCCAGTTACCCCTCACCTCATGAGTAATCAAGAAATGCATCATTGAGCCCTCAAATCTTAAACTATTTATCATTCTAATCCAGTTCCAACACTGTATTTTTCAGAGCGAGAAAGAGGAACTGCATTGAAGCAAAAAGTGTTAGGACTTTAGATCAATATGAGAAATTAACAGAAGAAAAAGAAAGAAAAAAGGTAAGTGGTTGTTCTGTTGAATCCATCTCTCTCATTATATCATCTTTTTTAAGCAAAAGTCTTTTAAAGTATACATCATTTATGTATATTTATTATGATAAGGTAATAAATGTTGGTATGTTTCGTATATATAAAACTACTGCATATCCCGGTACAGTAACTGATACACAATTAACCATAATCATATATAAGCAAGAGAAATATACTATTGTGTAGATTCTTTTTAACAAACAATATAGTGACACACAATTACACATTAAGCTTAATTAGAGCTTATAAAACTGAAATACTGCTTCAAAATCGCCAGGGTTTATTGCATAGGTGTACAATAATTCCTTGCACTGGTAAGCCTTGTATAGTGGATTTTTTGTTGATCTTTTGACCAAATCACTAGCAGGTTCAATGTGGCAATCCAAAAAAGGGATTACAAAAGTACCCATAGAGACTCGAGCTTCTACTCAAATAGGTGATGATGTGATCAAGATTCGTCATTTCGTGATTTATTGATTTGTTGAATATGTCTTATTTGTATCATCCTCCAAGAAGACTATTGCAACATCATAGATTTTTCCACCACTGCAATTCTTCAAAAATGTTTCAACACTATCATGTAATTATTATTATATAATACACCCTCCATTCTCTCTGAGTAGTCCTAAAGTAATTCTAATTGTAAGATACCCACTAACGAAAACTGACTTTTTTTCTTGGAAATTAAAGTTTGATTTATTTTTAGTATAAACAACATAAATTCTCAACACTTTGCTATCTAATTACCCTCTCTCTCAACTTTTATATTAAGTACCTAATATCTCGAATATGATACATAAGTTTGGTCCGAATACATAACCAACAAATATATAATTATAAAAAAGAAAATAACAGTAAAAGAGTAAATAACAGAACAATTAATACTATTTTGATTGAGATATATCTCTTGAATCCCTAAAATCAGTAACAAATTCATAATTCAAATTTATATCATCAAAATAATCTCCCTCAATCAAAATTATCCCAGTTCTTCCTATCTCTATTATTTTTTATTTTTTATTTCTTTGTTCTGAAAAGATTCCACACATCTCCATTCTATTGAGATATTTTTATGTTTGGATAAATAAATTTCAATATTAAATATAAAAATAATGAAATTGTTGTTGGAGAAAGTATTTTGTATTTGAAATTGATTTCGACAACTGCAGCTGAAATACATAGTTGAGGAAAATACACCGTCAATGGTGATTAGGAACGTTAATGGTGTGAAGGTTTACGTTGGGTTGAAGAAATTTTTTACTGAATTTGTAATGTATCCGTTATGCATAACTACAACGAATAAATCAATCAAAGAGATAGAAATGTTTCATATATTCTGATTAATCAGATTGTTGTTTTGTTTTTAGTTTGCCTAGTGTTGAATATTGTTTGAACAATGTTGTAGTTGAAAGACTCTTTATTTTTTAATGAATTATTGTTTTCAATTCATTTCATGTTAAGTCATTAACATTAGATACGTTTGATTTGTTTTACTATGGAGTGATTAATTTTTCATATTTTATGATACATTACATTTAAAGTAATGTTACATTACTATTATTACTGATATATTACCATGAGTGAAATATATATACGTTAATACATTACTAGTGTAAGAAATACATATCCTCAACAAAATTTTGTACATGTTGATACATTAAGATTGTTACTGATATATTACAAATGGTATTGATAAATTATCAAGTTTGAAAAAATGATGTAATGATATATTTTATGATACATAATATATGATACTGATACATTTGTAAACTTTAATTTATCTCATTAGTTGTATGATACAACATATATAATACATTATATGATAAATCTATACATAACTTGATTTAATTTTGCAAAAATATAGATTGTTTAGTTAGTTGAATCTGATACATTCTAGTTTTCGAATTTACAAGCTTGATATACATTTATTTTGTTTATGGTTGCTGATACATTATTATATTTATATCTGATTTACGATCCAAGGTCAAGTCTTGGAAACAGCCTCTGACAGAAATGTAAGGTAAGGCTTCGTACAATACGCCCTAGTGGTGGGGCCCTTTTCTGGACACGTTGCATAGCTGTAGCTTTAGTTCATCAGGCTGCCTTTTAGATAAATATGTATCTGATACATTGTGTGATATGATATATTATTGAAAATTATGTTAAATGTTATGATTCAGTAATATGATACATGACATTGGATGAAAAAATGTACCTAGTATATTTCATTTAAGACCTAATACATTTGATGTATTATAGAATTTTATTTTATTATGTGTTACATAGAAGTGTAAGTGATGCAAGAAAGATAAGCAAATGGTGAGTGAAACATCCAACAACTTTACTTAATCGAAAAATTTCATAACTATTTTATCAAAAAGAAATAGTTACATATAACTTAAAACGATAATACGCGTCGTTAAGATAGTAGTCAAAATACTATTCACAAGAAAGCTGTCATAAATTTTGTAACTACTCCAAGACAACAATAGCTAATTTGTCGGTTGATGGGACATAATTTGACCTTGGTCTTGGTGGATTTTCATTATCTCTAGCATATCCTTTCCTAGCCTTGACGACGTCATAGTTTCATAAGAATGTTGTGTATCTCTTTTGATGATATTCTGCATCAAAATCAGATGAAGGAATCGAGTCATCACTAAGAAACTCGGCAAAATCTATTATAAAAACTCCAGAGTCCCTAAATATGTCTGATACTCACTAATTTGAATGTATCAGATGAAAAAAATAATACAAATCAACTTCAACATTTACTATGTATTAGAGTAATGATATATCTCATACTTATGTATTATACTCATAATGTTTAATGTGTCAGGTGTATACAAACTAAAACTCATATACAATTTTTAGAATGTATCATATAAATCTAAAATCTCGACAAAATTAGATCTATGTATCATAATAAGTATATTACATGTATCAAGTTTAAAACTGAACCATAATCACATATATGTTGTATTATGTATCATAAAGCATGCAAGAACTCATTAACCTTGAATCTATGTATCAGACACAGTACATTGAATGTATCATATCTATAAAGGAACAAAATCACATTTAAAATTTATGATGTATCAGAACACATGCAGAGTTACATTTGCTTTATAATTATGTATCAGGTTCAAATACATAAATAGCATACCTTTGGTAATGGGTCTCTTTTCACAACTTCCTTTCTTCTTTTCTTTAAAATAGCAACAACAGGCTTTTTTTCTTTACCACTAGCAACATCTCATAACTTCTTCAGCATTGTAAGATCGTTTCGATGCTTAGATTTGTTTTCACGAAAATTACTGTCTTCATAATTGAAGTGATCAAGAACAAATCGAACACCAATTTCAGTAAAATTTGAATGCAATTGAGTAAGACTCAAACTAAAATTTGGTCCTAACTCCATTAATGTTGTTAAAATGGTTAAAGAACATAAGATTGAAAAACGATTTCTTCAATTACTAAACTAATATAGAAAAGCATCAACTGGAAACAAACTAAACTCCAATTAATTTTGAATAATTAAGTTAATGGAGTAAAAGTGTGGAAGTTGTAACTTCAAAAACGGATATTGTATCAAAAACGAATTTTGGCGTAATCTTCGCCATTATAACCGTGATTTTAGGTTAAAATATAGGAGTTGTGTGTTGTGTTCAACAATATATAGTAATGTATTTAAAAAGAGAGTGTTTAGAGAATTAGAAGGGATTTTTTAAAATATGTTTAGTAGGATGGGATTTTAGGTAATACTGAAAACTTAAGATGTTTATTTATGTATTTTTTCCTTATTTTTACCTTTTGTGAATTACTATTGTTGGGCCTGAGCGCTTGTTTATTTATGTAATTTTTTTTTATTTTTACCTTTTGTGAATTATTATTGTTGGGCCCGGGCAGCGCCTGGGATTTCCCACTAGTTTATACATAACTTTTCAATAGATGGTGAATATTATACATGGGATGAAAAGGCAAAAAACAAATATGTAGACTTACAATAATATTCATGATTTTCAAATATTTATAGTATTCAAGTTGATAATATTGATGTGACACACACATGCAATGCATGTACACTAAACTAATATATAAAAAAGTACTCTCCTGTCTTATTTTATGCGTCACACTTTTTTTTGGTCCGTCCAAAAAGAATGTCATATTTCTTTATTTAATAACTATTTAAAAGCAAAATTCATCTTTTGCTCTTATTGATCTCGCTTAATTTTAAAAATACTACTCCCTACATCTCATTTTATGTGTCGGCATTTTCTTTTTGGTCTGTTCCAAAAAAAATATCACATTTTTTTATTTGGTAACTATTTAATTTCGTCATTCTCATTTTATCCTCAGTGGATCTCACTTATTAAGAAAAGACACCTAAAAAGTAAATATTAAAATAACTCTAAGAGAGGTAATTTTATAAATTTTACAAAATCATCACTTATTTTTAAACTCCGTGCCTGGTCAAATAGTGACATATAAAATGGAACGGAGGTTGTACTTTTTTTTTTACTTTTCTATAAAGGATAATTTGATAAATTTAATAGATTTTTTACTTATTTTTTAAATTTTGTGTCCTATTAAAAAGTGACACATAAAATGACACCGACGGAATATATAGATTGATATCTTTCAGTGGATTATTCATTATTCTATCCTTTCCCTTCTTTTCGGAGCGCGTAACTTGAAAATAAAGGAGTACGGAGGGGGAGTTAGGCTTATTTTTTTTTTTTTTAAGATTCAGACGTTTGAATCTAAATGCATATCTGAATTATTAAGATGTTGTCTGTGGATCTAAAAACTGAATGATTAAGACTATTTGTTTTTCAACATCTGAATGTGCAAAAAATTTTAGATGCATATATAATAAAATAAAAAATATAATTCAAATAAAAAACTAATTATATATCAGGAAAATATGTAATTTAATACAAAAAAATTATTATTTGATTGAAAAAAATATTTATATTTGTTAGTGATAGTGGAGATGATATATAATGGTGGTTGCGGTGACAATGATTGATGTTAGTGATTAGTAATGTTGGTGGTGATAGTTGTGATGGTTGGTATTGTGGTGACTTTTATGATGGTGGCGGTTGATTGTGGTGGTGGTGGTTGTGATGTGACGTTGCTTGATGTTAGTAGTTGGAGGTGTTGATTGTGATAGCTGAAAAATGAATGCATGATGGTTGACGATGTGTTGGTGCTAGTTGGAGATGTTGTTAGTTATGATGGTGGAGATGGTTGTTAGTAGAAATAAATTATAGCGATAATAGTGGTTGAAGTGGTAGTAGAGGTGGCGTTACTAGTGACAATGGTGGTGGCGGCCGAAGAATGTGTGGAGGTTGTG
Source organism: Capsicum baccatum var. pendulum (assembly GCA_030864225.1). Taxonomy (NCBI): domain Eukaryota; kingdom Viridiplantae; phylum Streptophyta; class Magnoliopsida; order Solanales; family Solanaceae; genus Capsicum; species Capsicum baccatum. The sequence continues at coordinate 219,573,124 of CM061552.1, read as the reverse complement.
ATGTATTAGTGATAGTTAGCGGTGGTGTTAGTTGTGATAGATGAGTTGCTCGGTAGTAGGGATTGACGGGTAGTGGTTGATGATGATGGTGTTGTTGACGGCGGTGATGACAGTGAATATGATTAGATCAGAATAATAGAGTTAATAGGTGTGGTAGCAGTTGATAATAGTGGTTGTTAGCGATATTGATTGTCGATGGTGGAGGTGGTTGGTGGTGGTTGACAAAGATAGTGGCGGTGACTGATGATTATGAAAAGAGTGACAGTAAATATTATCCAACACCAAAATACCTCTTCAGACCTACTAAAACTTGATTCTAAATATAAATGATTAATACCTATTTAGATATATTAAAAGTTAAAATCTTAATAAAAAATAAATATACTTAATAATTTAAAATTTGAACCATTCAAATTCACATTTCATTAAATGCAAATAAATGAGCCCTCGGAGCGGGAGGGAGAGGGGGCGTAGCATGAAATTATGCATTACGTGACTATTTTATATTCATCACGTCCCCCAGAAAACCAAGGGGAGTTGCTCTTAAAAGAGAAATATTCCAAAAGGGGAGAAAACTGGTGAATTTCTTCCCTGTCCATAAATCTATAAACCTCGAGAGGCCTTCTTCTCTCCTTTCAATCTGCAAAACCTCAATTACTAATTAAGGAACAAAGGGAGACCCATAAGGCGTCTCTCTTTGTTCTGCGGAAATGGCTAAAGTGAGGGGGCAAAAGAAGATGTTCTTATACATTAATCCTTCCGTTTTTGCCCCCATTAATAACTTTATATCACCCAAATCCACCAAATCCCCTAACAAGTTTGAAGACCCAAATGGTGTTGTTGGCCTTGGAATTGTGGCTGCCATGTCCACCAATAATCAGAATGCTGCAATTTTGACGATTTCCCCAAGGTCACCTTCAAACCCAATACCAATTTTGACTAATAATTCTAATATTAAGAAAAATAAGAAACCTACTATTGAAGAAATGGAGATGTGTGAAGAGTACACTCGTGTAATTTCTCATGTGGGTACAAATTTGGTTAAAAAAATGGAATACTTTGATGACCACTTCCTAGGAAATGTATATCACAGATCAACAGCTGCTGCTGCCTCTGCTCCTCCTGAAGCTTTTAGGACGGCAGATTTTCTCAATACTTGCTCTTTTTGCCTTAAACAGCTTCAGGGATTGGACATTTTCATTTACAGGTTTATTCCAACTCTTCATTTTGCTTTTGAGTTATTAATTTTGGCTGTACATTTTGTTTGTTTTCTCGCCATTGCTTCTATATAAATAGGAGGGTATGAAGGTTGCGGATTAGGGTGGTAGGTAGCTGAGCTTTGACTGGCTTTTCGGCGGGTTTAGGCTTGATGGGAGCCCGAGAGCACTGTGTTTGTTGTAATATTAGTCTTATACTTGCATTTCCTTTTCAGTTACTACATTATTTTGTTGTTGTTACTATTTCAATGCTCTATACTGCTTTCCTTATTAATTGACATGTTTTCTCCACTATGGTATTCTTTTTCGTAAATAATTTATTTGTTGCACTTGAGTCTCTCTGCCTCCCAAGGTTTGTGTAAACTCTACATTCCCCAGACCCTAGTTCTAGTGTGGTGGTGTTGCTTTTATATAATCTGAGTTAATTTTGTCTTGGACGATTCTTGATTTTGTGATTTGAATGTTTTAACCATTTTATGAAATTTTAATGCTCCAACATCATAGTTTTATACTTTGATTATCTTTGAGAAACTAGACTCATCGCCCGACCTACTTAAGAAGTTCTATATTCAATTCAACCTTAGGGCATACAATACTTTTATTTCCTTTTTATAATGTTTTATTTTAGATCGTTTTTGTTTGATGAAATTTCATTAGTAAGACTAGATTATAGTGAAGTGGTTTGCTTAACCAAATAGAAGAGTGTCCTAGAGTCCTATCAGTTTTTATGTTGATCTTATTTCGTTTGTTATTCAATGTGGATAGTATATTTGTTAACTTCCAAAAATGTAATTCATATTCTTTTATCCGTTCTATTGAAATTGCAGCAGTTAAAATGAAATCTGAATGATTTGTTATTGGTTTTGTGGTGGTTGAGAACTATGGTCTGAGACTATTCATTCAATTCAAATTGCTGAAGTTTAAAATGTAACTATCTGTGGCCCCTCTACCTTTTATGTTTGTTTGGCTCGTTTTTTCCTTAGAGAAATCATGATTATCCTTTGACATTTACTTTCTTTTTTAATTTCATAATATGAAGCAAATGGGAACATGTTGATGCAATTCCATTGGTTCTTTAGGCTGTGATCTCGCGAATCTGATCTGAAATTTGTGGATGTTAAATTTTCTATCTGCTTAGTTCTATTGGTCGAGGAAAATGTTGTTTCCTTCTGGATTTAGACAGTTAGCAAACGGGGATACCCGAAGTCAGTTGGGTAGTAATGCTCTATCTGCATTTTGTTGCAAATTGTGGGTACTATTATAGACCTAAGCAATAGATTGTCCTCAGAAAGTGAGAAGCCATCAATGCACCCAGGTCATTATCGGAAACTGATTGGCAAGTTCAATTATCTTACTATCACATGATCAAATTTTTGTTTGCTGTCAGTGTGGCTAATCAGTTTCTTCAAACTCCATGTAGTAGTCATATCCATGTAAGGTGCAGTAAAGCTTGAATGCTTAATTAGTAGTTTTTCCTCCTCCTTTCGCATTCTCGTTTTAACGTTATTTAGTGTTCTTGTTTTTTATAATTATCTGATTTAGGCCTTTGGTATCTTCTTCCAACTTGCACGTAATACTGGAGATATACTTCTCATGTTTTACTTGTTTAACATGCATATCCTGAAACAACAGGAATAAATTCTTTGACAACTTTTAGATTAATAGATTGTGCTTAAATTACACAATTGTTTCTCTTTGTTGTCAGTTGCTCAGAATCTTCTCCAGTAAATTGCTGATGCTGGGCTTGTTTGACTTTATTATAGAATCATTCATATAACCAAGTCCATCAAGGTCTTAATATAAACATGATTTTCTTAATTTGCTTTCTTGGAAACATTTGGAGAGTTATTACTCAACTCTCTGTGGTAATTCTTAATCCTAATTTTCAGATCCATGAAGGTTGTATTCTTTAATTTTAGAACTCATCATGATGCACTTTGTGTGGATTGTGCCAGATACTGTTATTTTGGCATTGGCAGTTAGTATCTCCTATTTCTCTTCTTTTAATTTCAGTTATTCTTCTCAGACACTTCTTGTTTTTGCTGTAATATTATGTTTTCCTAGTAGGTGATAATTCAGCCATCATTCTTGAAGTCTTCAGTATAATATTGAAGTTAATGGCCGTCCAAGGGGCTTTAGGTAGGAAAGTACCACATGGTTATCATTTGTTCGTAAAACTTTGGCAGTTTCCTCCCAGTATTGCAATATATCTTGCTGTATATGCATGGTGGTTTGTATTTTTGATTTGGAGAATTTTAGTTATAGAATAGGACACACACTCACATATATATTTAATTGGAGGGAAAATGGGTGAGTCGTAGCAAGTAGTTAGGAGAGCTCTTGTGTAGCAGGGTTAGTAATCCTAGGACTGTGTCCATAGGTAGGAGCAGCTAGTCAGGGAGTTTAGGTGCGGTGGGTGTCTTTGGTATGTGAGTTTATGTTTACTACTATGTGGGTGTCTTATTTCTTATACTTATTTATCTTATTTCTATTTTTGTTATTTCTTAATTCTTATCTCTGTTATGCCTTCCATCCCGTTTCATTGTTCCAATACGACCTTGTTTACTATTCTTTATCTTGAGCCGGGTTCTATCGGAAACAACCTCTCTACTTCTTCGGAGGTAGCGGTATGGACTGTGTATATTTTACCCTCCCCAGACCCCACTTTGTGGGAATACACTGGGTTTGTTGTTGGAGGGAAAAAAATCTATTATCTCTGTTTTGTCAAGCTTGAGGAATACAGTACAGGTTTGCTGATATCCCCACTTCTCTTATGATGATGCTCATGCAGAGGAGAGAAGGCATTTTGTAGTTCGTACTGCCGTTTCAAGCAAATCTCAATCGATGAATACAAAGAGAAATGCGGTTCTGGAGCCATGAAATCGCCCGAGTACTCTGCTTCCCCTTGCTCTGGTCCAATGCAATTTTCCGCTGGTGTTGCTGTGGCATAAGTAAACAGTTGATACAGGTCTGGGAAGCTAACTCAATAAGATTTGGTTTCAATGTCATAACAAGATCCAAATTTATGTGCAATTTTGAGAAGGCTAATCACTGTTAATGGAATGTTATTCTGCCTGCCAGAGGTGCTGAAGTTTTGTTAGTGCCTTTTAAGAGGGAGAGTTTCTTATTTTTGGTTAAACCCACTGATAATAGACATCATAACTTTTATGTCTAAATACCACACACATATATTTAAATTTATAAATCTATAATATTGAAATCTATATATATTTTAAATTCCACTGAACTTGAAGGTTGTTTCATGAAAGGGTGTTCTGCTAAAATTCTGCTGCAAAAGGCGATTACTTGTTGATTTCTTCCCTAGGATTTTTACCTATAGAGTAGCTTCCTTTTGTTGGCCAGTTGGCCTGGTGTTTTAAGCAACCACTATTTGGTCAACAAGTGAAGCTGATACCTTCAGTTGAACTAATATGTTTAACCAAGCAATGTTGGAAGTCCTTGTGGTTCATATCTTATAACTGCAACAACTAGGTGATTATGTTGACCAACCTGCTTGCTTTTCTGTCATTGAGGTCAAGTGAAGACGACTAGATATAGTACAGCCTCATTTTCATCTGAGCCAACGTTGTCTACCTTAGCTAAGACAGATGTCCATGTTGATCCTTTTTGCGTTTGGCACAAATGAGTCCTGGTGGCACAAATGCGTAGACTTGGACTAGAGAAGTGAGGGCTGCTTGAGAAGTGCCAGTGGTAGATTAGGGGAAGTTGTCCAAGTTAGTGATTGAAGTATCTTCCTCCTGATCGTACCAGGTTGGTCCATTTAAAGATTCAAATCCGATACTCTATCAATGTTCCTAATCAAACCAGAAAATGAATACTGTAAACACTAAATCTTCATTAGCACTAGCCTACCACACAGTCCCTTCTACATCAAGCAGATGCTTGGTGGTTTGATGTATGTGAGAGCGTTCCTCTCATGGCGTACTTAGCATGTAATCTTGGCAAAGGCGTCAAACTCCAAAGAGCCCATTGCAATACTGGTTCATCATGGCTATAGTTAAATCATCTTTAGATTTTATGAGAAGATCGTGTTTGTATTAAACGTTGAATGTTATGGTCACGGAATTAGAGGCGTAAGTTTGTGCCAGTTGGGAGGTAGAATCAGTAAATTGGTCTTATTTTAGATGGAAACGAAAAAGTCCCGTTGGAGGCAGGGCGTGAACAACCACAATCGGTTACATTGCCAATGGAAACACTAATATTTGCCCTACTACAGGTTGGTTTGATTGAAGTTGGCTTGACTCAAAGAGCAATTAGGAAGGGATTTATTTCAGAAGAATTATTAACAAGGTATTGCAAGTTAATTGGACACAAATATCCAGATCATTTATGTTCGAGATGTAATGGAGAAGATAATATTATCCCAGAAGTTCAACTGAAATAGAAGAAGATAAGGACGACAGCTGGAAGATATAAGACAAAAGATAGAAAGACACCGAGCAATAATAGAAAGATAAGAAGACAAAATATTGAAATATGAAAATGACATATGGAGAATAATGTGACTTTGAGAAATGTGAAATACATAAATTATGTAAACATTTACTATTCTTATTATGTAGGCTAGACTAACCTTTTTGACTTTTCTTGTTTTTTGGCACTTGTCATTTTACTTTTTTTTAGGACAATTATTAATCTTTTAATTTTGACAGATATAAAGTTAGGAATAGTAAATAGTTATTTTCCTCCTATAAATATGTAAGTCATTCGACTAAGTTAGAGGGAAGACTTTCATGTGTTTAAAGCAAGCCTCCTCTTGTACACAAACAACTTTTGAATATTTAATAAAAACAGATATATTTCAAAGGAAAAACTATGGATGAACAAAGCTCAGAATTATCAAACTTAGCAGAATAGGTATTTTCATTTATGATTATGAATAGTTAAATTCATAAATTTCTAACAATCATAATATGATAAAATAAGTTCATATTAGTTACTATATAGTAGAATTACTCGAAGAATAATATGTTACAAAGTTTATTAGCAAAGAGAGAAAGGAAAAAAATCTCTAAGGACTATGTCATCCTAAAGGTGAAACCGGTGAGGCAAGAAAGCCGTGATAGGGGAGTAACCTGTGTAGAGGCGCTGTTTAAGGGAAAAGTATCCAGATTACCATGCTAATAGTGCCAGAGTAATATAATTATTTAAGAATAATCTAGTGCATAGTAATCTAAGATGATCGTATTTTGTTATGTATATGATTGGAAGGAATACTTTGAAATAAGCATCCTATGAAAAAGAATGACTACAATACTACGTAGTAAGCTAAAAAGAACATGTAATAGATTTGTAGATATGCAAAAGGAACAACTAGTATACCACTAGTAACAAAAAGAATAATTAACAAAGAAATAAATGATATAAAAATTAAAGACCCAATAAAATATGTACACCACCGAATAACTCGGATAACTTAAATAGATCTATTATAACTCTAATGGATCTATTTTTATTTGTGCGTGGATATTTCTAAACATTTCTATTTTAATTTTAATTTTTATTGATGTTCATATCTTAGGGGTGATTAGATGGTATTTGATTAAAAACTTTACTGTAATATTCTTTAGTTTTTTCTCTTAGTCTTTGTAATTCTTGTATATTATTCTGAAGGTATTCTAAATATTCTATATCTTTTATTCTAAAATATTCAATTAAATTTTCTTTCATAAGTAATTCTGTTAATCTTATTTCTTTCATATCTTATCTCCGATATTTTAAATATTCATAGTTTATCATTTTATCTTAAAGTAGTTGTAATACTGCAATTTTCTTTGTAATAATTTATTCTAATTGTACTATGTCTGATATTAAATTCTAGGTTATCTATTTCATTAATTATCCTGTCTTTTTCTTCTATGAATAATTCTATGTCTAAATCATATTCTAAACTTTCTTTTAATTCTAGTTGTTTCATGATTTTATTTATCCAAATTAATCTTTCTTTTAATTGTTTTCTTTCTCTTCTAAACTGGCTTCTATAATTAATTTCTTCATATAGCCAACTTTGTTTTTCTCTAACTCTTTTAATATATTCTAACATTTTTAATCTGTATAATATCCATCTGAATAATAACTATTATTATTTGAGTAATAACTATCTGAATAATATAAGCTAAAGATCATGCTTATCTATTCTAGACTTAATGATTCTTCATTAAATATTTTTTCCCATATTATTTTCTTTATGTCTTCTATTTCCAAGTCTTTAATGATATATAAAACAAGTATCTTAATTTTATCAGATATATAGCTTGCCATATTGTTCATATGATGCTTAGATTTTATGGGTTGTTAAATGCTTTATTATAATATTTACTGGTTGTTTCTTTTAATCTTAATAATTCTTATATGTTTTCATTAAGGAATTCTATATATTTTATAACTTTAGTTCTCATATATTTTTCTAGATTTGTTTTCATTAGTTTTTCTATTAATTGTATATTTTTCATATCCGTTTTTCAATATTCTAAATATACGTAATTTACCATAGTTGATGTGTAGGTTTGGTATGTAGGTATTTGTAAGAGTAGTTAGGTAAGTGTGGTATATAATTTATTCTAGTCAAAAATTATTTGTCAAATATTTTTTCCCATATGATTTTTCTTATATCTACAATTTCTATATCCTTAAGTACATACAAAATAAGTATTTTAAATTTATCTACCATTTCATTGGATTAGTAGGTAGTCATTCTTTTTCATATGATGTTTATTTCAAAATATTCCTCCCAATCCTATACATAACAAAATATGATCATCTTAGATTACTATGTACTAGATTATTCTTAAATAATTATGTTACTCTGTCACTATTAGCATGGTAATCTGAATATTTTTCCCTTAAACAGTGCCTCTACACTGGTTACTCCCCTATCACGACTTTCTTGCCTCACCGGTTTCTCCTTTAGGATGGCATAGTTCTTAGGGATTTTTCTCCTTTTCCTCTTTGCTAATAAACTTTGTAACATATTATTCTTCAAATAATTCTACTATATAGTAACTAACATGAACTTATTTTATCATATTATGATTGTTAGGAATTTATGAATTTAGCTATTCATAATCATAAATGAAAATACTTGTTCTGGTAGTTTTGATAATTCTGGGCTTTGTTCATTCATAGCTTTTCCTTTGAAATATACTTGTTTTTATTAAATATTCAAAAGTTGTTTGTGTACAAGAGGAGGCTTACTTTCAACACATGAAAGTCTTGCTTTTATCTTGGCGAATGACTTATATATTTATAGTCTAAAAGAAAATGCGTAAACTATTTTCTACTTTACACGTATTCTAAAGTAATAATTTACTTATCCTAAAAATAACAATAACTAATAATACTATACATGTTAAAAGTCAAAAAACCTATACAACAGGTCCTAAAAAGTTAAGGCTAATAATGACCTTCTATACAATAACTTACGTAAGTAAGTCAAGAAAAGTTATTTAATCTTCCATATGTCGCTTTCTTTACTTTAATGTTTTTGTCTTCTTATCTTTCTATTATTGCTCCGTGTCTTTCTATCTTTTATCTTGTATCTTCCAGCTGTCATCCTTATCTTCTTCTATTCTAGTTGAACTTTTGGGATAGTATTATTGTAAGACCCCGCAAAGTTTCCTCATCGTTAAGGTTTTCGAAACGAATCGAAAGAAATCTCAATCTTAGAATTTTTTTCTAAGTGTTCCAATACTTAGTTTATTTTTTTTGAGCCTTCAACTTCGAGGACTTATTTCATGACCTTCCCGACATCCGTTTTTTTATTTTAAAGTTGCGTTGTGATGGGGCATCTCAATAGTACATCTTGGGCACATTCCGGGCACATATTGGGCGCATTTCAAGGCCTTAACTCACTGGTTTGAAATGCTCCCGCATTCCGAGCGCATTTCAAGCCACAATTTCAGGGTCAACTTTCAACGATCATAACTTGCTATATATAAAGAATTGGGAGAGCTGCTACATATAAAATGAAATCTCTTTGAGTCTTCTTTCAAATGATATAAATTTCATCCAAATCCAATATCGGAGTAAAGAGTTATGCCCAATTTACTTCAGCCTATCAGTCTATCAACTGAGGGACAACTGTGACTTTGTTTGTTTTCTTAGGGACATTTTAGTCTTTTCTCCCACCCCTATTTTTGCAATAACACAGGATTTAAGCCTTACATGACCAAAATATGGTCATTTGCTCTCAATTCCTCAAGAATCGAGCACCCTATTCTCAAAATACAAATCAAGATCCTTCCAAATTCAACCGTAGAATTTCGAAAGTGATTTAAGATTTGGAATCCCCATTGTGAGAGCTTCAAGAAGCACCTATCAATTTTGCGAATAGAGTTCCGGAATCAAAAGTTCATTCATATTCACAAATTTGAGGTATGTGGGTATTCAACAAAAACAATCCTTCCGTTCTTGTGCCCAAAGCTTTGATTTATTAATAAATTTCATATTTTAAGTGAGATTTATGTGTAGTTTACCTTGTTTGAGATTATGAGATTTCAATTGGTTAAATCCTTGAATTTTTTTTATTTGTTTTACCTATTGTTGTTTGAATTGAGATTTCATTACATGAGTTGCTTATTACTATGAAAATTGCTATTTTTCCAGTGTTTCTATGATAATTGTCAAGAACCAAGTTTTATTGTGAAACTATGATCGTTTGGGTCTACATCAATTTACATACTTTAGAAGTCAAGAGTGAGATTTTGAGACTTGATAAAATACTTTGATGTTAATATTTCAAGTATGAAGCTTATTGGGTTTTGGCATGACTTCCAAGTATGAGTTGTAATTCATGAAGTTTTAGTCTTGGTATTTAAGAAAAATGGTTATTGAATTATTATATTCATATTAAGAATGAAATTTGGATTTTTATTATTGCTATCACTTTTAAGTTTTCCTTTTTACAGAGATTTGAATCAAGATTTATATTGTGAATTTTAACATTTTATTTAAGAACTTATGATCTATGAATGGAGCTATGTCCAAATTATCTTGTTTGAAGATTATAAATTTATGAGTTATTCAAGTTGTGGATTTCATGATATTTCTACTTATTACGCTTTGATCTAAAAGTTTATATTGTGATTTGCACACCTTCTTTACGAGTTAATATTGTTGAATAAATTTCAAGAATGATATTGAGTATGAATTATTATTTTGAGTTGATATGAGACAAGTATTGAATTTTAAGACTATATTCTTGGAAGATTGAACTATTATATTTATATCAAGATTGAAGTAGGATTTTGATGATGTTATGATCTTGAGTCTTCCTTTAGTAAATTACTTACCGAGATTTGAATCAAGATTTATATTGTGAATTTTGAGTTAAAATAGGAATCCACAAATTTTATATGATTTAAATCAAGAGAAATATAATTTGGTCTTAATTATAGACCCTTGAGTTATTTTGAAGTGGATTTCCTAAAAAAGTTCTGAGCTTGAGTACGGGAGTAGTATTTAACACCGAGCGGGAAGTGTGGGTTTAGCGCATTCTACTTCCCCAAAACTACGCGCCATTGTAGGATTGAAATTTATGGGCCTAAGGCCGAGATAGTGATCACTAAAATTGAGGTTCTATTCCGATGGCAAGGGTAGAACAACTCTCTCCAACGTGGGCGAGACGTTGGACTCCATGACAGCTCACATGATTTATGTCGGTTAGAAGAAACTCCCAAGTCCATAAGAATTCAAAGTATCCAAATTCCAATTCCTAAGTTTATAAAGTTTTAATTCCATTAGTTTTAAAGAAGTTTTATTCTCCTCGATAAAGAAGTATGAGTTTTAAAAGTATTTTTTTAAAGACTTCTCTAGCTTATGAGTTTTGAGAATACGATGAGAAATTCAGATTTTTGAGTTAAGTATAATGACTAACGAGATTTATATTACATGTTTCATTAGTCATGATTTGTGAGATTTATATTTCAGTTTTATTCAAGCCATATGAGTCATCCATAATAGCATGCACATTTTCTATATAGATTGATGATATTGATTATTTAAATGCATACACCCCCATATACTCAGTACATTCCCAAAGTACCGATCTACTTATATGTCTATGTGCTATATTGTCTCATAATGTAGGTACGAGTTGTAGCACACATACCATGTTCAGTCAGTTGCAACTTTCAGTCAGCAGGTGATGAGTCCTTTTTTATCCAAGGGCTCAAGTCAGTTATACAGTTTGAGAAGTATTTTATTTTCTTTAATCAGTCGTATTGAGTTGGGTTAGTGGTGAGTCATGACCCGACTACCTATAGTCAGTACTAGTAGTGGCTTCATAGATAGTCAGTGGAAGTTGATGTATTCAGTTTCAGTTTTGTTATAAAAGCAGAGTTGTAATCATGTAAATTCAGTTTTATATTTTGAGCATATCTAGAAAAGAGTTATCTTCCGCATTATTCTTTCAGATTTATGCATTGTATTCAGTTGCCTATGAGTTATGCCTGTGGAAGGGTTAGCTTGGGGTCACTTGTGACCCTAAGCACTGTGTGATGTCTCGAGATCCATTTTTGAGGCGTTACAATTATCTCCTCCATTACATCTCGAACATAAATGGTCTGGATATTTATGTCCAATTAACTTGAAATATCTTGTTAATAATTCTTCTGAAATAAATCCCTTCCTAATTGCTCTTGCAGTTGGTTGTTTTTCTGGATTAAGTAGTGTCAAAATCCATTGTCTAGCTTCTTCCATATCTGACTGTCGTAGCTACCTTGAATTTGAATAAATCATTTAATGATCTCTTGAATAATAGCTCCATATTGGGTTCCCATTTAGGTAGTTATTTGCTAATTCTTGAACAATTGAAGATATTCCAATAATTCGTTTATTTGCATAAAAATAAGGTATCTCCACTTTAGGTATTTCTGGTTGTTGAACAATATCTTTCGGTATAATTATATCTATAGTTAATCCTATTTTTACAATTTGTATGACTGGTTTGATCTCGTCATATAATATCTCTGCTGGTGTAGTATAAAACGTTATAAAAATAGATTTCCTTTGGTTATTCTTTTATATGTGGTGAATGCTCTATATAATTCTGGTATATCTATTAGTTCATTTCCTTCATAGGTGTATACGGTATTTAATAATCCATAACTGAAACAAGTTTTAACTAAGCTAGGGTTGGTTTTCGATAGTGCGCTTAACTTTTTGTAACCTTATAATATTTGGGTTATATAGTTTGTGTTTGGTTCTTGGATATCTGTGGCTCTGGGTTTAAGATTTAGATAAGTCTGTATTTTGTGGATATTTTCTATGTATGCTCGGGTTATGTGGTTATAGGCTTTTTTATCTTGGTTCAAACTTTCTTGATATGTGGTAATTTGTGAGGGTATGAATAATGGGTCTTCTTGTATTTTTGGTATAAATGGTTTTTCAAATATCTTGTTCATGTTCATATTCTGATATCTTTGTCCACTAACTCTTTTCCTTGTACCTGCAATTGTAGATTGATAAACGTATTTTATGGAGTGTCCCAACGTCTCCTTTTAGCTCTGAAATTTTGTTGTCTTCCGATCGACATAGCTCCGCACACTGCTGAGTTAGCTGATTCATAGCTTTAGACTTCAATTTAACTTTATTAGTCTTTAGTTTTTCTATTTCATTACCCATACTGTCTACTTTTATTGAAAGCGTAGTTAGGGTGTTGAGTATTTTTTCTAAAGCATCATCTTCTATTATATCAGTCTGTGTAACTTTGTCTTGATATGTAATCTGTAATAACATTTTTGTTAGTACTAATTACTTCAATTGTAAATGTAAAATTTAATATATTCTATACTAGTCTCCGAATCTCTTTCGTTGTAACTAAATTTCGTATTTTCTTTGTTAACCACCAACGTACCTGTGTATTATCTGTTCGTACAATAAATTTGTTATATACAATATATGGCTCAAATGCTAATAAATATTTATATAATGAACATAATTCTTTTCTATTTATTTCCCATTTTATTTCTGTTTCATTAAACGTACCTGGGTAGTATCTACAATGATGTTCTAATTTTTCTTCTTCATATCTATATTTAAGTACTCCTCCATAACTATACTCACTTGCATTTGTTTCCACTATATATGTAAATATTTTATTTTAAACTGGGAATTGTAATTTTGGTAATTCCTTATAAAGTATTTTTATTCTCTAAACTTGTTTTTTATCTTCTTCATTGTAATTGTATTCTACATTCTTTTTTAATTTTTAATGTAATGGATTTAGGTTTTCTGCTAATTTTGGTATATATTCTCTTACTTGGTTTACTAATCCTAAAAATGATTGTAATTTCTTTTTTGTATTTAATTCTTCTTTTGAATTTATTATTTTTCGTATTATATGTTGTTGCATTTTTTACTTCACTTTTATCTATTTGTATTCCTAAAAACTCTATTTGGTTTTTCATAATTTCGTCTTTCTTTTCACTTAAACTTATTCCCAATTTTTCTATTATATCTGTAAATTATTCTAATAATTTTAAATGTTCCTCTTTAGTTTTTGTATATATAGTATATCATCCATGTATACTATACAATTAGGTAATGTTTAAAATAACTATTCATAAAGTGTTGGTATCTACCTGGTGCATTTTTATATCCAAATAGTAGCACATTTCATTCATAAAATTCTTGTGGTACTGTAAATGCAACTAATTTTTTAGATTCTTCTTCTAACTTTAAATGGTAAAATCCTGATTTACAATCAAATTTACTAAAGTAATTATATCCTTGTATTTGTCTTATTTTTAATATCTTATTTGGTATTGGATAATTCTATGTCATAGTTTTTGCATTTAGGTTTCTATAATCAATAACCATTCTACTTTTTCCTCTTTTTTGTTCACTTTGTTTATTTACTATAAATGTTGGACTATTGTGTTTAATATTACTTTTTTGTATATATTATTTTTCTAATAATTCATCTATATGCATTTTAAATTCTTTTAAATCATCAAAGTTATATGTTAATGTTTTTGGGTTATTATGCTATTTTTATCTATTAGCTCAATTTTTACAGTAGTTTTATGTTTTTCCCATTCTTTTAATGAATTTTCACTGTATAATTGTCTTAATCTTTTCTTTCTTATTTCTACCTTATCTATTAAAAATATAGTTATTTCTTTTTTATTTATCAAAAGTACAACTAGTTCTATTGTGTCTTCTGTATTTTTTATATTTTCTAACTTTTATGTAATTTTTTCTCTTCCATTTATCCATTCAGTTTTCTTTCTTATTTTATTAATAACTCTTTTTGCTCTTACTTTTTGTTTACATGGTGTTGTAAACCATCAATCTGTTTTAGTTATTATATATGGGTATAATTTGTATAAAAATGACATTCCTAAAAGCATATCTTTTGATGTTAGTTCATAATTATAGATTTCTTCTATTGTTATTATTTTATCTCATATCTGTATTTTTACATTTTTAGCTTTATATGTAATTAAACTTCCTTCATTATTAAATCCTTTGACTACTATTGATATTTTTAGCTTATCCCATTTACGTTCTGGTAAACAGTTGTATCTACATAAGTTTGCTTCTGCTCCTGTATCTATCATAGGTGTATAATACCTATTATAATATCCTTCTACTATTAATTTTACAAGTACATATATTTTCATATCATGTGTAAGCTCTTTTTATTAATAAGTTTTCTTTATTATATGTTATAGGTAATTGTGTATGTTCTATATTATATGGTTTTACTTGTTCTAACTATTTTATTCCTAATATTATGTCTGCTTTTTGCATATCTTCCTTTATTTCAAATTCTATTTTTATTTTTCTAACTCCTATTGTTACTTCTTTTTTCTGCCGTATCCTTAATGTTTATTAGACTTCTTGGTAGATCTAGGCATATATTACTATTAGATTTTATTTCTTCATCTTTTACTAGATATTTTGCTATATAATTTTCTTCTTGTCCTGTGTTTAGGAGTATTAAATATTCTTTTTCATTTATTGTTCCTGTTATGTAATATTGAGTTAAATTAACTGTTGATGTTGTTTCATAATTTGTTCTTTTTGATAAGCTTGATGATTCTGGTTTTTCATAAGCTATTCTTTTTGTTGTACTTATTCTATCATTTATTATTTCTAAATCTTCTTCTATATCTATGTCTTTGTAACTATAATCATTATTATCAATTGTTTTTATAAATTGTTCGAAAGGACTTTCTATTTGTATTTTATTAATTTTATTTTTTCTCATTATTTTATGTTTTGTTGTTAATACATATAGATTTTTACATCTTGCTGTAAATATTTTACTTCCTGGGGTTAGTTCTATTCTGATATTTTTCAATATAATACTAATGATTTATCTATGTTTTTCTCTGCTATTGCTACTGAATAATTCACACTTATTATAAATTTAAATTTTTGGTATATTAAATTTGGCAGTCATTATACTTTTTTTCTATAGGTTTTATAATTCTATCATCTTCTAAATATAATTCTATTGGTGTATCTATTCTTCTCTAAAATATGCTTTTATCAATATCTCTGTTCCTCCAAGGTGTACATATTTTATTGGGTATTTACTTTTTGTATCATTTATTTCTTTATTAATTATTCTTTATGTTACTAGTGGTATACTAGCTCTTCCTTTTGCATATCTACAGTCTATTACATGTTTTTTTTGGCTTATTACGCAGTGTTTTTTTATTTTTTCTACTAAATATATTTTTTATTGTTCGTATTTTAAATATTTTTTCTACAATTAAGTCTAACTCTTTTCCTTTTATTTCATCAAATACATTATTATCAAATATTATTTTTTGATCTGCTCCTTCTTCATTTAAATATTCTTCCTTTGTTATTATTTTTATATCTTTTTCAGTCATTTGATTTATTTTTATATATCTTCTTCAGTCATTTGATTCATCTAAATCACTCTCCATTTCATTATCTGTTTCATTCTCCGAAATTTCATATATACTATCTTCACTTTCTACATTGTAATCTATATAATCTATTTGCATATATTCTGTATTTTCTATCTTTATTTCTAATATTTATTTTTTTGGGGTTTTTAGGTATTTTACAATCTCTAGCTAAATGTCCTAGTATTCCACAATTACAACAAGTACATTCTTTTATAGATTTCTTTTTCCTATATGGTCTTTTATGTTTATAATTTTTTTACATAATATTTTTTTCTTGGTTTCTTATACTTATATTTTAATTTTTTGTATTTCTTATATTTCTTATGTCTTTTTCTTTTCTTATAATATCTTTCTTCACATTCAAATTGAGGTGTTATTTTATCTTTGCAACATGCTAAATTTCTTATTAATGTTTTTTCCATTTTTATTTCTTCTCTTTATTTTTCACATAGATTTTTATACCATCGTTGAAATTTTTTTATTCTTGCTCCTAGTGTATCTACTATTTTTGCTTCATCCCAACTTTTTATTATTTTTAAACTAAATGGTTCAGATAATTTACTAAAATATAATTTTATTATTTCTTTACTTTCTTCTGTATTAGATGTTCCTTTATAATAATATTCTTTAAATGCGCACGTATATTCATCTATATAGCACATATTACATATTGTCAATTTTAACATTAAATTGTTATTTTTATCTTTTTCTTTATTTTGTTGTTCTTCTTCTATTGTTATACTGCTAAATTCATCTCTTATTGCTACTTCATATTTTTTCAATATTTCTGTTGATGATATTTTAGTAATTGTTGATGTTCCTTCTATTTTTTTGTCAGATCCTAATACTTTTTTACTTGCTTTGGCTAAGTTTAAAAACCATAATTTTAATGTTCCTATTAATGTCCTTTCTATATATTCTGGTGTATTTGTTGTATCTATATTATTATCTAATAATTGTTTTGACATGTATCTTGCCCATAGTTGTATTTTTTATTTGTGTTTATTACACAGTCTAAATTTAAAAAGTTATAAATTTTGTTAATTATTTATTTTGGTGTCCATTTGTTATATTCATTTTTTAGGTTATATTTTAAAAACTTATCTTTATAATAATAAGTAGGTTTTCTTATTTCTGATGTACCAGGTATTATGCTTTCATCGTCATCTTTATTAAGAATATTTATTTGTGTGTTTGTATTTTCTAAGTTTTCTCTATTAATTACTTCTTGTTTTTCATTAATTTCTAACTTTTCTATATTTGTTAAGATTTCTGTATATGTTTCACTATCTTCTAAATCATAATTATCGGTTTCTTCAGCATCTATTGTATTTAATTCTAATTCACTGGTTTGTGATTCTTTATTTTTTATTTCTAATTTTTCTTTAAATTGATCTATCTCGTTTAATAATTTTTGTTCTTTATCCTTTTCTTTTTTTTCTTTCTGTCTTTTTTTCATACAGGTCTTTTAGCATTTGCAGTTCGTTTTCTAGTTCAGCAATCTTGTTATTTTTAGTTTCTTCTATTTTTCATATTTCTTTTGTAGTTTATTATTTTGTCTTATCTATTTTCTCTTTTCTGTCTATTTCTTCGTTTTCTCTTTCTATTCTTACCATGACTGTCAATTTATCTTCTAATTTTAATTATTCTTTTCCTAACATTAAATATAAATGTTCACCTATTTTCTTATATTTTCTTCCTAAATTAGAAAATACTATTTTTATTTTTAATCCATCGTGATTTTCATATGTTTTTTCGTCTATTATAAATTCTTCTTTGTTCATTTTATTTATTTGATAGTATATAGATCATGTTGATATATGTATTCTAGACTATCTATTAAGGATTCAAAATATGATATTTCTTCCTTTTGTGTATTTATTAATTTTTGACATACTCCTACAATCATATTGTATTGTGGTCTTTTCCTTCTTATTTTTAATTCTTTCCATTTTTCAAATATTACTTGTTTTAATTCTAAATTATTCATCTATAAATAAATACTTGGTAAATAAATTCCAAAGTCAAATTTAAAAAACTCATAAATTACTATACATACCATCTGTACCTTTTAAATAATTAGGCTCTGATACCATTTGGAGGGAGGTGCGGATAACTCGGATAACTTAAATAGATCTATTATAACTCTAATGGATCTATTTAAGTTATCCGAGTTATCCGCATCCCTCCAAATGGTATCAGAGCCTAATTATTTAAAAGGTACAGATGGTATACATACCTATTTAGTAAGAAATAGATAATATAAAACAACAAACTACATAAGAAATACGAAAAATAGAAGAAACTAAAAATAGTAGGATTGCTAAATTAGAAAAAGAATTACAAATGCTAAAAAATCTGTATAAAAAAAGACAGAAAGAAAAAAAAAGAAAAGGATAAAAAACAAAAATTATTAAACGATATAAATCAATTTAAAGAAAAATTAGAAATAAAAAATAAAGAATCAGAAATCAGTGAATTAGAAATAAATATAATAGATGCTGAAGAAACAGATAATTATGATTCGAAAGATAGTGAAACATATACAAAAATCATAACAAATATAGAAAAGTTAGAAATTAATGAAAAATAAGAAGTAATTAATAAAGAAAACTTAGAAAATACAAACACACAAATAAATATTCTTAATAAAGAAGACGATGAAAACATAATACCTGGTACATCAGAAATAAGAAAACCCACATATTATTATAAAGATAAGTTTTTAAAATATAACCTAAAAAATGAATATAACAAATGGACACCAAAACAAATAATTAATAAAATTTATAACTTTTTAAATTTAGACTGTATAATAGACACAAATAAAACAATACAACTATGGGCAGGATAAATGTCAAAACAATTATTAGATAATAATATAGATACAACAAATACACCAGAATATATAGAAAGGACATTAATAGGAACAGTAAAATTATGATTTTTAAACCTAGCCGAAGCAAGTAAAAAGTATTAAGATCTGATAAAAAAATAGAAGGAACATCAACAATTACTAAAATATCATCAACAAAAATATTGAAAAAATATGAAGTTGCTATAAGAGATGAATTTAGCAGTATAACAATAGAAGAAGAAGAAGAAGAAAATAAAGAAAAAGATACGAATAGGAATTTAATGTTAAAATTAGCAATATGTAATATGTGCTATATAGATGAATATACGTGCATATTTAAAGAATATTATTATTAAGGAACATATAATACAGAAGAAAGTAAAGAAATAAGAAAATTATATTTTAGTAAATTACCTGAACCATTTAGTTCAAAAATAATAAAAAGTTAGGATGAAGCAAAAATAGTAGATACCCTAGAAGAAAGAATAAAATTTTTACAACAATGGTAAAGAATCTATGTGAAAAATATAGAGAAGAAATAAAAATGAAAAAAATATTAATAAGAAATTTAGCATGTTGCAAAGATAAAATAGCACCTCAATTTGGATGTGAAGAAAGATATTATAAGAAAAGAAAAGGACATAAGAACCATAAGAAATACAAAAAATCAAAATATAAGTATAAGAAATCAAGAAAAATATATTATGTAAAAAATTATAAATATAAAAGACCATATAGGAAAAAGAAATCTATAAAAGAATCTACTTGTTATAATTGTGAAAAACTAGGACATTTAGCTAAAGATTGTAAAATGACTAAAAACCCAAAAAAGAAACAAATATCAGAAATAAAGAAAGAAAATACAAAATACATGCAAATAGATTATATAGATTACGAATTAGAAAGTGAAGATAGTATATATGAAATTTCAGAGAATGAAACAAATAATGAAATGGATAGTGATTTAGATAAATCAAATGACTGAAGAAGAAATAAAAATAAACCAAATGACTGAAGAAGATTTAAAAATAATAACAAAGGAAGGATATTTAAATGAAGAAGGAACAAATCAAAAAATAATATTTGATAATAATATATTTGGCGAAATAAAAGAAAAAGAGTTAGACTTGAGTGTAGAAAAAATATTTAAAATACGAACAATAAAAAATATATTTAGTAGAAAAAATGAAGAATACTGTGTAGTAAGCCAAAAAAAAATATGTAATAGATTGTAGATATGCAAAAGGAAGAGCTAGTAGACCACTAGTAATAAAAGAAATAATTAATAAAGAAATAAATGATATAAAAAGTAAAGACCCAATAAAATATGTACACCTTGAAGGAACAGAGATATTGATAAAAACATGTTTTAGAGAAGGAATAGATACACCAATAGAATTATATTTAGTAGATGATAGAGTTATAAAATCTATAGAAAAAAAGTATAATAACTGCTATAAGAGGAAATTTAATATACCAAAAATTTAAATTTATAATAAGTGAGAATTATTCAGTAGCAATAACAAATAAAAACATAGATAAATCATTAGTATTATATTGGAAAATACCAGGAATTGAACTAACCCCAGGAAGTAAAATATTTACAGCAAGATGTAAACATCTATATGTATTAACAACAAAACATAAAATAACGGGAAAAAATAAAATTAATAAAATACAAATTGAAAGTCCTTTAGAACAATTTGTAAAATCAATTGATAATAATGATTATAGTTACAAAGACATAGATATAGAAGAAGATTTAGAAATAATAAATGATAGAATAAGTAAAACAAAAAGAATAGCTTATGAAAAACCAGAATCATCAAGCTCATCAAAAAGAATAAATTATGAAACAACTTCAACAGTTAATTTAACTCAATATTACATAACAGGAACAATAAATGAAAAAGAATATTTAATACTCTTACACACAGGACAAGAAGAAAATTATATAGTAAAATATCTAGTAAAAAGTGAAGAAATAAAATTTAATAGTAATATATGCCCAGATCTACCAAGGAGCCTAATAAACATTAAGGATATGGTAGAAAAAGAAATAATAATAGGAGTTAGAAAAAATAAAAATAGAATTTAAAATAAAGGAAGATATGCAAAAAGCAGACATAATATTAGGAATAAAATGGTTAGAACATGTAAAACCATACAATATAGAACGTACACAATTATTTATAACATATAATAAAGAAAAATTATTAATAAAAAAAGCTTTGACATGATATGAAAATATATGTACTTGTAAAAATAATAGTAAAAGGATATTATAATAGGTATTATACACCTATGATAGATACAGGAGCAGAAACAAACTTATGTAGATACAACTGTTTACCAGAAGATAAATGGGATAAGCTAAAAATATCAATAGTAGTCAAAAAATTTAATGATGAAGGAAGTTTAATTACATATAAAGCTAAGAGTATAAAAATACAGACATGAGATAAAATAATAACAATAGAAGAAATCTATAATTATGAACTAACATCAAAAGATATGCTTTTAGGAATGCCATATTTAGATAAATTATATCCACATATAATAACTAAAACAGATTGGTGGTTTACAACACCATGTAAACAAAATGTAAGAGCAAAAAGAGTTATCAATAAAATAAGAAAGAAAACTGATTGGATAAAAAAATGTGAACAAATTACACAAAAATTAGAAAATGTAAAAAAAACAGAAGACACAATAGAACTAGTCGTATTTTCGATAAATAAAAAAGAAATAACTATATTTTCAGTAGATAAGGTAGAAATAATAAAGAAAAGATTAAGACAATTATACAGTGAAAATCCATTAAAAGGATGGGAAAAACATAAAACTACTGTAAAAATTGAGCTAATAGATAAAATAGCATAATAACCCAGTAACCATTAGCATATAACTATATCGTTTATTTCTTTATTAATTATTCTTTTTGTTACTAGTGGTATACTAGCTCTTCCTTTTACATAACTACAATCTATTACATGTTCTTTTTGACTTACTACGTAGTATTCTTCTTTTCGTCTACTAAATATGTTTTTTATTGTTGGTATTTTAAATATTTTTTCTACACTTAAATCTAATTATTTTCCTTTTATTTCATCAAATATATGACTATCAAATATTAATTTTTGATCTATTACTTCTTCATTTAAATATTTTTCCTTTGTTATTATTTTTATATCTTCTTCAGTTAATTGGTTTATTCTTATATCTTCTTCAGTCATTTAATTCATCTAATTCACTATCTCTTTCATTATTTGTTTCATTCTCTGAAATTTCATATATACTATCTTCACTTTATAATTCGTAATCTATATAATCTATCTGCATATATTCTGTATTTTTTATTTTTATTTCTGATATTTGTTTATTTTTTTGGGTTTTTAGGTAATTTATAATCTCTAACTAAATGTCCTAATTTTCCGCAATTATAACAAGTACATTCTTTTATAGATTTCTTTTTCCTATATGGTCTTTTATGTTTATAATTTTTTACATAATATCTTTTTCTTGGTTTCTTATATTTATATTTTGATTTTTTGTATTTCTTATATTTCATATGTCTTTTTCTTTTCTTATAATATCTTTATTCGCATCCAAATTGAGGTGTTATTTTATCTTTGCAACATGCTAAATTTCTTATTAATGTTTTTGTCCATTTTTATTTCTTCTCTATATTTTTCACATAGGTTTCTATATCATTGTTGTAAAAATTTTATTCTTGCTCCTAGAGTATCTACTATTTTTGCTTCATCCCAACTTTTTATTATTTTTGAACTAAATAGTTCAGGTAATTTATTAAAATATAATTTTCTTATTTCCTTACTTTCCTCTGTATTATATGTTCCTTTATAATAATATTCTTTAAATGCGCAAGTATACTCATCTATGTAACACATATTCATATTGCTAATTTTAACATTAAATTCCTATTTATATCTTTCTCTTCATTTTGTTCTTCTTCTGTTGTTGTCATGCTACTAAATTTGTCTTTTATAGCTATTTCATATTTTTTTAATAATTCTATAGGTGTTAATTTAGTTGTAGTTGTTGATGATATTTTTTCTGTAGGTTTGTTAGTTTTTAACACCCTTTTTCTATTTTCAGTTAGATTTGAAAACCATAATTTCACTGTTCCTATTAGTGTTCTTTCTATATATTCTAGTGCATCTGTTACGTTTATATTTTTATCTAATAATTATCTTTTCATATATCCTATCCATAATTATATTGTTTTTTCTGTATCTATTACACAATCTAAGTCTAAAAAGTTATAATTTTTATTAACTATTTGTTTTGTCGTCCATTTGTCATATTCATCTTTTAGATTATATCTTTTAAATTTATTCTTATAATATGTAGGTTTTCTTATATCTGATGTTCTAGGTATTATATTTTCATCTTTTTTTTTATCAAGAGTACTTATTTCTGTCTTTCTATTTTCTAAATTTTCTTCATTAATCACTTCTTGTTTTTCATTGATTTCTAATTTTTTTGTATTTGTTAAGATTTCTGTATATGTTTCACTATCTTCCGAATCATAATTATTTGTTTCTTCAACATCTATTGTATTTATTTCTAGTTCCCTGGTTTCTATTTCTTTATTGTTTATTTCTAATTTTTCTTTAAATTGATTTATCTCATTAAATAATTTTTTTCTTTATCTTTTTCTTCTTTTTCTTTCTATCTTTTTTCATACAAATCTTTTAGCATTTGTTGTTCTTTTTCTAATTCAGCAATCCTACAATTTTTAGTTTCTTCTATTTTTCGTATTTCTTCGGTTGTTTGTTGTTTTATTTTTTCTATTTTTTTTTCTATCTATTTCTTGATTTTCTTTTTTACCATAGCTGTCAATTTATCTTCTAATTTTAATTCTTCCTTTTCTAACATTAAATATAAATGTTCACCTATTTTCTTATAGCTTCTGTTCACCTATTTTCTTATACCTTCTTCCTAGATTAGAAAATACTATTTTTATTTTTAATCCTTCATGGTTTTTCATATATTTTTTCATCTATTATAAATTCTTCTTTGTTCATTTTTATTTCATTGTTAATAGATCATGTTGGTATGCATATTCTAGACTATCTATTGTCGATTCTAAATCTGATATTTCTTCTTTTTGTGCATTTATTGAGTTTTTACTAACTCCGGTAATTATTTTATATTGTAGTCTTTCTATCCTTATTTTTAATTCTTTACATTTTTTAGATATTATTTGATTTAATTCTTTATATTTTGATAATTTTTGTACGTTATTCATCTAAATAATATTTTTGGGGAATATCTAAATCTAGTTTTATCAGATAAGTCATAATTAATAAATTAATCAAATATATCCAAATATATACTACAGAAATAAATACTCTTGATAAAAAAGAAGATGAAAATATAATACCTAGAACATCAGAAATAAGAAAACCTACATATTATAATAATAAATTTAAAAGATATAATCTAGAAGATGAATATGACAAATGGACAACAAAACAAATAGTTAATAAAAATTATAACTTTTTAGACTTAGATTGTGTAATAGATACAGAAAAAATAATACAATTATGGATAGGATATATGACAAAACAATTATTAGATAATAATATAAACGTAACAGATGCACCAGAATATATAGTAATAACACTAATAGGAACAGTGAAATTATGATTTTCAAATCTAACTAAAAATAGTAAAAGAGTATTAAGAACTGACAAACCTACAGAAGGAACATCATCAATAACTATAACTAAATTAACACCTATAGAATTATTAAAAAAATATGAAATAGCTATAAAAGACGAATTTAGCAGCATGACAACAACAGAAGAAGAACAAAATGAAGAAAAAGATATAAATAGGAATTTAATGTTAAAATTAGCAATATGTAATATGTGTTACATAGATGAGTATACTTGCGCATTTAAAGAATATTATTATAAAGGAACATATAATACAGAAGAAAGTAAAGAAATAATAAAATTATATTTTAATAAATTACATGAACCATTTAGTTCAAAAATAATAAAAAGTTGGGATGAAGCAAAAATAGTAGATACTCTAGGAGCAAGAATAAAATTTTTACAACAATGATATAGAAACCTATATGAAAAATATAGAGAAGAAATAAAAATGGAAAAAACATTAATAAGATATTTAGCATGTTCTCAATGTGTGTTACCTACTTTTATTCTTCATCCTTTGTGTTTTCCAAAAATGAGAAGATGGATTCATAGATAATTAGACTGTCTTCCACTACTAGTATAGAATCATCTCCCATCTTCTATCTTAACTTAAATTATTGGAGGAGTCTCCCCATGCTGCCATTTGAGAATACCAGAACCTGGGTTATTTTCTTATCATCTTGTTTTAGCATGAAATCATCTTCATACTCTTTGTTTTTCCCAGATTAGAGGGACAAGTCTTCCTATGCAGCCAACACCTTTCTTACTATACAACTAGCTCCACATTTTCTTCTTACTATTTCAGGATTTTGATTTTTCTTTTGCACTAGGTAGTTTCTCATGAATTTTAGAGCTTCCACCTTTTGTGAAAACCTTCAATTTTACAATTTAATTCGCTAAGCTGACTGCCTCTTTTTATAGTTCTATAATCCTTATTGCCAACAGTGTAACATCAGTTCCTTCTTCTCCTGAGTCAAATTCTAAAGCCTTCAGGATCAGTAACCTCTCTATTTTTTGCTTCTTTTATTTCCTTCCCTAGTTTAGTTATAATAGTCATGATGACCAGAACACTCTAGGTATAAACCTTTAAGAATGAACCCTACTATGATACCAATTATTGGAACCCTTGGGGGTTGAACCACAAAGTGAAGGACCAGGTGCCTCAACGTCAGTTACAAGCGATATCATAGTAAAGCAACTATGAGGTGCTGGAAAGACAAAGGTAGTGTAGGAAGGTAAGAACACAAGATTTGTACGTGGAAACCAAAGAAGAGAAAAACCACGGCTTGCCCTCACAAGAACCAAACAGTCCACTGTAACCAACCTCTTGATTACAAACTCAACTGTGAACCTAGGTTTTGGTTCCTTTTACTTGTAACAAATTTATTACAAGCTCATTTTGGTACCTATGCCAAGGACCCTTTCCACTTATTAACACTAATCAACAACAATCTTAGACAACTTAACCTAAGCACTCTTTACTTATAGAAAAAAAACACTACTCTTACAGCTTGAGTAGTTCGGTTACAAATTAAAGCTCAGTCAAGAACAATTTCTATTTAAGTTTACATAAATAGCTAAGAACTTGGGCAGTGTTGAAATAGGGGTTTGCTTCCACTCTTTTCACTCTTTAAAATTTGAAAAAACCATTTGATGAAGAGGCGATTCTTCTCT
The DNA here is from genome assembly GCA_030864225.1 of Capsicum baccatum var. pendulum. NCBI lineage: Eukaryota > Viridiplantae > Streptophyta > Magnoliopsida > Solanales > Solanaceae > Capsicum > Capsicum baccatum. The sequence continues at coordinate 219,546,774 of CM061552.1, read as the reverse complement.
TTTATAGCTAAGTGATCATTATGGATGAAATATCATTAGACTAGCTATCTAAGTTAGTACAAAATAGCACCTGCAAGTTTTTTACACAAGAGGATAAAACTCTATCGATATCGTGTGACAACTATACTATACTTTGCACTTTCAGGGACCTGTTCACTTGAAGTTTAGTTGCTCATCATCATAACTACATATAGTAGTGGATGATAGGCAAATTTACACACCTAAAGTACTATATTTTACCCATAGTTTAGCTAAGTTTTGAGGACAAATTATATAATTCATGCACTTTTAGTCCTTTTTCCTTATATTTGTGTGGTATCTTGTGTCTTGAGCCGGGGGTCTATCGGAAACAGCCTTTCTACTTCTTTAGAGGTAGAGGTATGGCCTGCGTACATCTTACCCCCCCCAGACCCCACCAGGTGGGAATACACTGGGTTTGTTGTTGTTGTTGTTGTTGTTTTAGTCCTTTTTCCTGTAAGTGAGCTAACAAACATGATTAGCAAGTTTTCAGGTATAAATGATGCAGAATTCAGCATTTTATGGATAACTTGACGCCAAAGAAAGCTTCACGAAGGAAGAAAGAGGAATCTTGGACGCCAAGGACCAAAAGTGGCACATGGAAAATCTGTCCCGGGCAAATACAGCAATTCTGAAGACTTTGGGGACTAGCAGTAACTTATTAGGATTAGGATAATGATACATTAACCTAGTAGGATTGGGTTAAGTAATGCATTAGCTTAGTAGGAATAGGATATGGGTATTATAAATACCCTATTGTGCTAGAGATTTTCATTCATTCTAGTTTTAATTCATTCTTCAATTAACCATTCTACTACTACTTCTAATTCTTCCATTAATTCTATTTTTTCTTCTTCTATTCATCTATTCAATTCTTAATTTCCACAACAAGAGAAACGTTACTCAATAAGGAATTCACGCCATTCTTACCCCTATACTTATCGTGAGATTATTTTGGTATGATGATAATTGCTATTGTGTTTTCCGTTGCAATCATGAGTATCTAAACTTCTCTGTTGGGGTTATGGAAGCCATATGAGATACTATCTATTACTATGATTTTGTGAATTCGTGACACGTATGTTGCTTATATCATTATTCTCTTCATCTTAATACAAATTCTTGTGGTTGCAAACGCATAGAATACGCCAGTATAGCATTAACTTGTTCGAAAGAAAAGTTATATGTCTGGAAAAGAGATAATGTCAAGGTAATAGGGTCCCATCCCCTATTAAAAAGTTAGTGCCGTAACTGGATTAACCTATTGGAGAATTTGTACCATTAGATACGCTTTAAGCTCAAAAGAGTTAAAGTGAAATAGTCCTTGTTTAGGTCGAAAGACGCTTGGATTTACCATCGAATACAATTCTCTATAAGCACATGCATGTCTGAATTCCGCATAACTCATAGCCAATAGAGACGTATAACTCATAAGGTGGACATAACCCCAACCTCTCAATTCTCATTGTTTTACATCTTACCAAACATTCTTACTTTTTACTTTGCTATTTTCCATTTTTACCTTATTACTTTGGTTACATTACTTGCACGACAAAACTCCCCCGTTTTTACGAGACTTGCACTAAAAGTCTAGTAATCTTTGCTTACTTGTTGACCAAGCTATTCCCTATGGGATCTATACCCAACCCAGTTGGGTTATATATTTGACAACGACCGTTTTACACTCCTACGAGAGCTGTAGATTGAGCGTTATCAAAAATTGGCGCCGTTGCTGGGGAATACGAGTGTCAATTAAGTTTGTGATAATTACTAGACCCTTTGGTCAAAGATTCTCGTACTTTTACTTTTAGTTTTTGTTTTTGTTCTCTGCAGGTTTTTATTCAGTGCTTGCCCCATACTCGAAGTTCTGGTCAACCGTTATTACCTATCAATCCTGAACCACAACTTATTGGCAGAATGGAGGCACAACACGAAATTGAAAGGATGACTGCTCAACAGGAACAGGCGAGATTAGCTGCTTTAGCCGCGTGCATCAACAGAATATTGATAACCCTGGGTGAGCAATAAATCCTGACGATGAGGACCTAGGTGATGACGAGTTACTAAACCCTAGGCATGCTGCTGTGATCGCAACACCTGCTAACAGAAGAGATCGTCAAGCTAGGTTTAGACCTGAACGCCGCGCTATGCAACCAGCTTTCGACGATGATGATGATGATCTTGATGGAGCCGGAGCCACAGGAGCCATTATTCCTCCACCATTGGCACCCGGAGCCAAGTTCAACATCACAAGCACCATGATTCAGTTATTACAACTCCAGGGATTATTTGGTGGACTAGCAGGCGATGATCCGAATATGCATCTCATCAACTTTATTTCTACATGCAAGTCGTTTGACAATCCTGGTGTTGGTCAGAATGCAATTTGATTACGCTTATTTCCACATCTCTGTTTGGAGAGGCAACTCTATGGTTGAATGGGCTGACTCCTGACTCTATTACAAATTGGAGGCAATTGAGAGACGCTTTCCTAGAAAGATTCTTTCCACCATCCAAAAGAGCACAATTGAGAGATGAAATCAGCAACTTTTGTCAGCTTCCAACTGAAGCCCTTCATGAAACATAGGAGAGGTTCAAGACGAAGCTAATGAGGTGCCCAAACCATCATATGACCAATGTTCACCTAATGGAGATACTATACAGAGCCTTGAATTCAATAACTAAACCAGTGGTGGATAATGCGGCTGGAGGATCTTTTATGGACCTCACCTTTGGGCAGGCAAGCAATATGCTAGACCGGATGATGAATTAAAGTAGAGCTTGGCATACCAGGGATTCTGAGGTAGCAAGCCCCACTTTATCTATTGGCATGATTGCAGACCAAAGGAGAAGAGAAGAAGAACGTGATCAAGATATGGCGCACATGAAAACACAAGTGGATCTTCTTACAAAGCATCTATTATCAGGGAAGACCAAAAAAATCAAAGCTGTTGCGTTAAAAGGAAGAGACGAATCTGATTCAGAAGAAGAAGCCAACTACTTGAGCAATCAGGGGGGTTTCCGAGGTAATACCCAAGGAAACCAAGGTCGGAATTACTATGATAAATATGGAAATAAGGACCAAGGTAGTTGGAAGAACAAGAATGAAAAGAGTGGTTTATACGTTCCCCCAGGAAGACGTGACACCACCACATCTAGTTCTGAAAGTATGGAAGACATAATGGCTAAACTATTGAAAGGAGTGGAAACAACTAGCGCAGGAGTAACAGAGGTCATAAATGATTTGTCTTCAATGAAGCAATTAGTTGATTCACATTCCACTTCAATCAAACAAATAGAGCAGCAATTGAGCCAACTTTCAGCAACACTCAATCAAAGAAAGGCTGGCACTTTACCTAGCGACACAGTGCAAAACCCAAGGAATGATGGGTCATGCATGGCCATTACTACCCGAAGTGGTAAGGTGCTGGAATCTTCATCAAAAGGCAAGCAAGTGGTTGACGAAGTAGCGGACATAGTTGATAACGCAAAAGGTGAAGAATCCGCAGAAGCTGGCCACGACGTCCATGACGTCAACCCAGCGGTTTGCAGCCTGAAACTACCAAAATTCGAAAGCAAGAGGAGAAGAAATCCATGGAGAAAACAATTCCATACCCACCACCACCTTTTCCTCAAAGATTGAAGAAGGTGGCGGATGATACGAAGTTCAGCAAATTCATGACTATGTTAAAGCAGCTGACCATTAATGTTCCATTGGTGGAGGCACTTGAACAAATGCCTGGGTATGCGAAATTTATGAAGGATCTTTTGACAAAGAAGCGGGCAGCAATCTATGAGTTGAAAGATAATGTTCATCACTGCAGCGCAATCGCTACCCGATCACTAGTTCAGAAGAAGGCTGACCCCGGTGCTTTCACTATTCCTTGCACCGTCGGATCTTTGAATTTTGCCAAGGCATTATGTGATTTAGGAGCCAGCATCAATTTGATGCCATTATCTATTTATAAAAAGTTGGGGTTAGGAGATCCTACTCCAACCAATATGAGGCTCGTAATGGCAGATAGGTCGGTAAAACGACCTGTTGGTATTCTATGTGATGTATTGGTAAAGGTTTCTTCATTCATCTTTTCGGCAAACTTTGTTATTTTGGATTTCGAGGAAGACTCAGAAGTCCCCATAATCTTGGGGCATCCTTTCCTTACTACAGGAAGTGTGCTCATTGATTTGAGAGCTAATGAGCTTTCATTCTGAATAAATGACGAAGTAGTTCGCTTTGATGTGTGCAAATCAATGAAGCAACCCAAAGAGCTGAACGTATTCTCGGTGGCTGATGTTTACTTTGATGATGAGAAAGAATTACTTGAAGAAGAACAAATTATTGATGACCCATTGGCGATTGTGCTTATGAATGGAGAGAGTAAGGATGCTGAAAATTACGAAGAAGCTATTTGTGCTCTATCAGGATTAGGGACATATCGCCATGCTCCCAAGAAGCTGGACCTTGATCTAAAAAATTGACCCACACCACCAGCGAAGCCATCTATTGAAAAGCCACCCACGTTAGAATTGAAGGAGCTGCCTAGTCATTTAAAGTATGCATTCTTAGGAAGCGGAAACACACTTACAGTAATTGTGGCGGCAGATTTGGGTGAGCAACAAGTTACAGCTCTCATTGCTATTCTACGAAAGTATATAAGAGCCATTGGTTGGACCATCGCTGATATTATTGGTATCCCACCTGGGATTCGTACACACAAGATTCAGCTTGAAGAAAATTGCACACCCACCATTGAGCATCAAAGGCGTCTAAACCCACCTATGCAAGAAGTGGTAAAGAAAGAAATTATCAAGTGGTTAGATGCGGGGGTTGTGTATCCAATCTCTGACAGTACATGGGTAAGCCCGGTACAATGTGTTCCCAAGAAAGGAGGCATGACGGTAGTCGCGAATGAAAAGAATGAACTTATTCCACTCAGACCCATCACCGGATGGAGAGTATGCATGGACTACCGAAAGCTGAATTCATGGACACTCAAAGATCATTTTCCAATGCCATTTATCGACCAAATGCTAGATCGATTAGCGGGGAAAGGATGGTTTTGTTTCTTAGATGGTTATTCAGGCTATAATCAGATTTGTATTGCTCCCGAAGACCAAGAGAAAACAACGTTTACATTCCCATATGGTACGTTTGCCTTTAAACGTATGCCATTCGGGCTATGTAATGCACCAGCCACCTTTCAACGTTGTATGATGTCCATTTTCTCTGATATGGTCGAAGATACTTTGGAAGTATTCATGGATGATTTTTCAGTGGTTGGCGAGACGTTTGAAGCATGCTTATCAAATTTAAGTATGGCGTTGCAAAGATGTGTAGAATTCAACCTAGTGCTGAATTAGGAGAAGTGCCACTTTATGGTTAAAGAAGGTATTGTTCTTGGACATAAAATATTCGAAAGAGGAATTGAGGTTGATCGAGCTAAAATTGAAGTTATCGAGAAGCTACCACCTCCAATTTCCGTAAAGGGAGTTCGTAGTTTCCTCGGGCAAGCAGGTTTCTATCGGCGGTTCATCAAAGATTTATCAAAAATTGTTAGTCCATTATGCAAACTTCTGGAGAAAGATGCAAAGTTTGACCTCAATGAAGATTGTTTAAAGGCATTTGAATGCCTCAAAGGAAAACTAATTGAAGCTCCTATCATGGTAGCACCAGATTGGTCTTTACCGTTTGAAGTCATGTGTGACGCTAGTGTGGTAGCGTTAGGTGCTGTACTTGTACAGAGGAAGGAGAAATTATTTCATCCTATCTACTATGCTAGCAAGGTCCTAAACGAAGCCCAAAAGAACTATACTGTCACAGAACAAGAGCTCTTAGCGGTTGTGTATGCGTTTGAGAAGTTCCGTGCTTATTTGTTGGGGACCAAAGTGATCGTTCATACAGACCATGCAGCTCTAAGATATCTAATGACAAAGAAGGATGCAAAACCAAGACTAATTCGATGGTTCTTGCTGCTGCAAGAATTTGATTTCGAGGTTAAGGATAGAAGAGGTTGCGAGAACCAAGTGGTTGATCATCTATCTAGACTCGAAAACGAGCATATGGCACAGCCTGAAATCGAGATTGATGATGCATTCCCTAACGAGGAGATCTTAGCGACGATAATGGAAAAGCTACCATGGTATGCCGACTTTGCAAATTTTATGGTGAGTAATGTGATACCTGCAAACTTATCTTACCATCAAAAGCAGAAGTTTATGCATGATGTAAAACACTACTTTTAGGATAAGCCATATTTGTTTCGACGATGCGCGGATGGTGTTATCGAACGATGTATATCCCATGTAGAGGTTCCTAATATATTGGAAGCATGCCATACTTCCCAAGTTGGGGGACATCACGCAGGTAATCGGACAGCAAGGAAGGTATTGCAAAGTGGATATTATTGGCCTTCAATATTTAGAGATGCCTACGACTTTGTGAGAAGATGTTACCAATGCCAGCGACAAGTTGCAATTTTGAAACACCATGAGATGCCTATGTCGAAAATCCTTGAAGTAGAACTCTTTGATGTATGGGGTATTGATTTCATGGGTCCATTCGTAAATTCGTTAGGAATGAAGTACATCCTAGTTTCTGTAGATTATGTCTCGAAATGGGTTGAAGAAATAGCGTTGGCCGACAATGAGGGAAAGCGTGTTGTTGCATTCTTGAAGAGAAATATCTTCTCTCGCTTTGGAGTACCATGTACTATCATAAGCGATGGAGGGTCTCACTTTTGCAATAAGCTATTCAAATCCATGTTGGCAAAATATGGTGTCAAGCAACATAAGGTAGCCATACCTTATCATCCACAAACTAGTGGACAGGTAGAGGTTTCCAACAGAGAGATCAAGCAAATCCTTGCTAAAACGGTAAATGCTAATAGGAAAGATTGGTCTCGGAAGCTGGACGATGCACTATGGTCATATAGGACGGCATTCAAAATGCCAATTGGCATGTCCCCATACCAACTAGTATATGGGAAGGCCTGTCACTTGCCCATTGAGCTTGAGCATAAGGCATTGTGGGCTTTGAAGTGACTTAATTTAAATTGGGATGATGCAATGAATCTGAGATTGGAGCAACTGAATGAGATGGATGAATTCCGTCTACATGCTTATGAGAGATCGGACCTATACAAGGAGCGGATGAAAAAGTATCATGATCAACGGATTGTTCAATGAAACTTTTAAAAAGATGATATGGTACTTCTCTTCAATTCCAGATTGAAGCTATTCCCAGGTAAGTTGAAGTCCAAGTGGTCTGGTCCAGACAAAGTTAACCAAGTTTACTCATCTGGAGTAGTTGAGTTGGAAGATAATAATGGTGTTGTCTTCAAAGTGAATGGCCAACGAGTGAAACCTTATATCGGTCCTCTTGATTCGATAAATTATGTGGCCATCACTTATCTCAATGAAGTCTAAGTACTCGAGGTAACTATGTCATGCCGCGATAATAAATCAAGCGCTAGATGGGAGGCAACCCATCGTTTATCGTTTGTCATTTTTTTTTCCGTTCTATTACGTGTTTGCTTTTGATATATAACAATCCAAAAAGAAGAGTCGTGCCACGACCAAAAGTAAGGTGCTTGATGGGAGGCAACCCATCGTCCTAATCGTCTTTGTTGTTTTTGAGTAAATGTAGGTGCAAAGAGGTGTAAACGAGGAGGTCGGTTTCAAATTTTGATTTGGACGTATTGCATGTTAAAGGTGGTAAGTTAGGAATGAAGAAGCAAAAGGCTATGGATTGGGCATTGCTTATGAAAATATAGGAAGCGAACAAGGCTAGGCCTAGGTAAAACTAGGCCACGAACAAGGCAAGGCCTATACTATGGCCTAAGGTCTCGGAATCTAGTGTGCCATAGCATAGGCGCCGCCCATGCCCAAGTATGCCATAGCATAGGCGCCGCCTATGCTAGTGCCTTTTGTCTCTGAATCTCATATGCTAAGTGAAAGGCTCCGCCTATTCCTAGGAATGCCATGGCATAGGCGCCGCCTATGCTAGACAATGCTTTGCAAAAGGCGCCGCCTATGCCAAGCATAGGCAAAGAAAAGGCGCCGCCTATGGTCACTTATTTTCTCCAAATCCGATTTTAAATGGGTCAAAACCCGACCCAACCTTCTCCTATAAATAAGAGACTTAGTCTTGAACCAAAATCACATTGGAAACCTAGCATAAGCGCCGCCCATAGTCTCCAAATCCTCTCAAAAATTTTCCTTTTGCTCTCTTAATTCACAAGAACATCATCCAAAGGCATCAATCAAGTAAGTACTACTTTGTTCTTCATTTATCTTCAGTAAGTACTACACTACTACGCCTATTATGAATTGTTAAATCTTAATGTAGTATTGATGATCTGAATGTGATTGAATTGTTGTGATACAACCAAGTGCGTGAACGTATACGTAAGGATGATCTTAACTTGTTCCCAACTTGAATTTGATTTTGGTGCATTGTCATACTTTTGCGTAATTGATATAGTCACAAAAATTGCATAATCTTGTCACTTGAATACTTACATGTTGGAATGACTGGTTCATCGGAATAAGAATTATAGTTGCCTACCGACATAGGAGGTTGTGATTATTTGATACTATACCTTGATTCAATCTCTATGTAGCAGTTTTGATATCTCACATATGCAAGTATTACCAAGATTACAAGAAGTATGACTGCACTAATTTTATTGTTGGAATATAGCACCTAAAACGTATGTCGATGAAGTCTGAGTAATCGACCACTTTCACTTCACTAGTCTGTACCAACAAACTAAGTGTGGGGTGGTGCCCCTACTGCTTGTTTATAGATTGTATCCATTGAGATGATGCTAATATGAACATTGTTTTAGTCTCAGGTACAATGGAACCCAAAGCAAGACAAGGCAAAGATAAGGCTACCACTTCACAAAAAGGCAAGAAAAGAGGCCGAAAAGAGCAAGGAGAATCATCCTCGATGCAATTACCACGCCGCATGTTTGGAATTAAATGGGTTTTAGAGGAGGAAGAAAAGGAATGGTATAGGAACAACAAAGAGAAGAAATATGTTCATGTGGACTTGATAAACAAGGAAAGCCTAGCAAAGAAAGAACCGCGCATGTTGGCTAAGATCATGGCGTTACATCTTGATTTCATCTTCCAAGACATGGGAGAATGCAATATCGATTTATCAAGAGAATTCTATGCCAACTGGTCACCGAAAACCACTGTAAGTGATGTCAAGATTCGGGGCCAAGTTCTGCAACTAAATGCGGAGTTCTTCAACTCCTTTCTTGGCTTGCTTGCTGTTGATCCATCACCATTCAAAGAGCTGTACAGTAGAAATCCATATAGATCCATTCGACACACACTCTGTGGAACAAGATCCATGGCACGGTGGAGTAGACACAAAGACACCGGTCGACACAACACCTTCCCATATGCTCCTTTGAATAGAGAAGCAAGGATATGGTTGCGCATAGTCAACTCTTGCCTCATTCCAGGGATGCAATACACAAAAATAACAAGAGATAGAGTGTGCTTGGTATATGCATTGATGACGAATGTCCCTATCAACATTGGGGCAATCATTCGATCTACAATGCGGAAGGCTAGGCTACACAAGCGGTCCCATTTCAGCTTCGGCAATCTGTTGACTGCAATCTTGAGGAAGGAAGACATCGAAGAGGAGCCGGCTGATCATAAACTCCCACACAACCCAAAGAAGGTTGACCTCACAAAGGTCAAAGATGCTGAATCAACACATAGCGTCAACCTTACTACGATAGAGAGACATGCTCGGGATGAGAGTTTCTTTCGCCATCTTTATGGCATGACTCAGTTTACAATGATGAGCGGAGGTCGTGTTCCAACTGCTGCAGAGCTCCAACAGCTGGATCATGACTATCCAATGAATGTGCATGCAAGGGAGATGTGTGGAGTAGGTACATATTTTGAGGAACCTCTTAATGACGATGTGCCAACCGATGATGATCGACGAATGCCAGACTCCGACATGGAGGAGAATTTTGATGACGATGACTCCAATGATGATTCCAACGAAGGGGGTATGACCCCAGACATAGAGGAGGATTCCGACTGACCAGCATGAGATTATTCTAATAGGCAGCATGAGATTATGACAAGAGTTTGTGCTAAAAACATGACTATTGAGACGTTTAGGCTCTAATTATGACTCACTATGTGATATTGTGTGGTTCAATTCCTTCATCTGTTGGGTCAATAGTCTATGCTACTCCTAATAAAGTCGACCATGTGCCTTGTGTGTGTGAAGATATAGTATATTCTGTGTTTGTGGCTGATGCTAGAACTTGCCTGGTATGTATGTAAAACGAAAATAAGGAGTGCAAGTCTAGGAGATGATTTAGGCATTTCTTTGGCAACCTATGATTGTTTACCTTCATTTTATCTACCCATGGACATCATCCTAGATAACCCCCTTTGAGCCTTTAGCCTATTTTCTTTGACAGCCTCATATGTAAGCCTAATCCATTTTTTTCAAGACCATAATTTGATCCAAATTCCTAAGTGCTTTAAAGTGTAAAGGCATGTGAAAAAATAAGAGGAAATTGGGTGAGTATGATGCTTTAGAGTGTATTGGTACTTGAAATTGCTACGAAAAAGAGTGGCTATCATAGAGGTGTGTTATCATAGAGGTGTGTTATAAAAAAAAGAGGAAAAGAAAACTAAAAAGTTAGTTATGTTTAAAATTGAAAAACAAAGGTGGAGAAAAGGGGTGGTAGAATAAAAGAAAGTAGAAAGGTTTTTTGAAAGAAAAATATTAATGGCATATTGTGATGAATTAAAGCGCTTAGGAACATAGTTACTATTTCTGGCCAAAATAGTCCTACCCGTCCCTTAGCCTATATTACAACCTGTAAAAAACCTATTTGATCCTAAGCTGAGCATTCTGATATTTAGTGGAGCATTACACTAAGGGCAAACCTATGGTCATCAGTTGCAACATATGAATTCTTTGTGAGAGTGAGAGCAAGGAAAATCTTATACCCATATTTCGATAAATATACTATACTTGTGAGTGATTATGGGTAATATATTGTGAGACACACATGGTTGATGAGTTTTGGATAGTTGTGTATGATTCTTTGTGCCTTAGCTTTTGAATATGAGTTGATCACCATCACGAGTCTATGTTAGAGGTTGAATTGTTTCTACTAATGATCAGAAAACTACTCTTGGTTAATAATTACCATGCTTGTCTTGACGAATATTTTGTGTTGTTATTGTGAAACCCTAAGTAAATGATTAGATGGACATGATATTTTGTTCGAGGACGAACAAAGCTTTAAGTGTGGGGTGTTGATGATAGGCGAATTTACACGCCTAAAGTACTATATTTTACCCATATTTTAGCTAAGTTTTGAGGACAAATTATATAATTCATGCACTTTTAGTCCTTTTTCCTGTAAGTGAGCTAACAAACATGATTAGCAAGTTTTCAGGTATAAATGATGCAGAATTCAGCATTTTATGGATAACTTGATGCCAAAGAAAGCTTCACAAATGAAGAAAGGGGAATCTTGGACGCCAAGGACCAAAAGTGGCACATGGAAAATCTGTCCCGGGCAAATACAACAATTCTGAAGACTTTGGGGACTAGCAGTAACTTATTAGGATTAGGATAATGATACATTAACCTAGTAGGATTGGGTTAAGTAATGCATTAGCTTAGTAGGAATAGGATATGGGTATTATAAATACCCTATTGTGCTAGAGATTTTCATTCATTCTAGTTTTAATTCATTCTTCAATTAACCATTCTACTACTACTTCTAATTCTTCCATTAATTCTATTTTTTCTTCTTCTATTCATCTATTCAATTCTTAATTTCCACAACAAGAGAAACGTTACTCAGCAAGGAATTCACGCCATTCTTACCCCTATACTTATCGTGAGATTATTTTGGTATGATGATAATTGCTATTGTGTTTTCCGTTGCAATCATGAGTAGCTAAACTTCTCTGTTGGGGTTATGGAAGCCGTATGAGATACTATCTATTACTATGAGTTTGTGAATTCGTGACACGTATGTTGCTTATATCATTATTCTCTTCATCTTAATGCAAATTCTTGTGGTTGCAAACGCATAGAATACGCCAGTATAGCATTAACTTGTTCGAAAGAAAAGTTATATGTCTGGAAAAGAGATAATGTCAAGGTAATAGGGTCCCATCCCCTATTAAAAAGTTAGTGCCGTAACTGGATTAACCTATTGGAGAATTTGTACCATTAGATACGCTTTAAGCTCGAAAGAGTTAAAGTGAAATAGTCCTTGTTTAGGTCGAAAGACGCTTGGATTTACTATCGAATACAATTCTCTATAAGCACATGCATGTCTGAATTCCGCATAACTCATAGCCAATAGAGACGTATAACTCATAAGGTGGACATAACCCCAACCTCTCAATTCTCATTGTTTTACATCTTACCAAACATTCTTACTTTTTACTTTGCTATTTTCCGTTTTTACCTTATTACTTTGGTTACATTACTTGCATGACAAAACTCCCCCGTTTTTACGAGACTTGCACTAAAAGTCTAGTAATCTTTGATTACTTGTTGACCAAGCTATTCCCTGTGGGATCGATACCCAACCCAGTTGGGTTATATATTTGACAACGACCGCTTTACACTTCTACGAGAGCTGTAAATTGAGCGTTATCAGTAGTACCTGTGAGTCATAGGGTCAACAGTGTGTGGGGGTCCAAGAGAATGTATTGGTTATGACTCATGGTCACAAGTCGTAAGGAGTGGCTATGAGTTACTGATAGACTCATAGTCAAAGGCGACACTTTTCTAGCTTTTAAGTTAAGGGCATTCTGGATATTTCCCCTCATACCCAAATTAAAAACCACATCATATAACCCCTTTAGGGTGTCATTAGCACTCAAAAACAAATCATGTAACTTCCCAAACACTCCAAAAAGGATCTCTAAATTCCCTCAAGCAAGTCAAGATAGGATTTTAACAAGTTGACCATCTAAGGACTCAAGGGTCAATTTCTCTCCAAATTTCTTAGTGTTTAAGGCATGTTAGTCTTCCCTCATTGATAATTTTTTAAAAGCATATGTTTCAAAGTATTGTTCATGAGATATTTATGATGGTTTTGAAGTAAAGGCTAGGGGTCTTGAATATTTATGAATTGAACAATATTTCTCATAGTTTACATATATGATTTTCATGCTTTAATTATAGTTTTGAATGTATGGGTGAATGGGTACGGTGAATGAACTAGGGAATTGGGATTTTCTCAAACTTGTGACTTTTGAAGTGGTTATGACCCACGTAATGTAAAATTAGTTTTTAATTATGAAAAGTGTAGATATTTGTAAAATTGAACTTATCTTAAACTATTGCATGCTATAAAGAAGTATTTGAAACACAATGGTCTAATTTAATAAAATTAGGGTATCGGTGTTCCCCCATATTGTATTAATGAAAAAAGGGAGTTGTTTTTCCCAAGTTAAAGGAAATTATGTTTACATGTTATTAAATTTCAAGTGTAGTTGGTATGAAAATACCAACAATGTATGCCTTAATATGGAATATGGTTCAACGAATGGGAATGTGTGATACTTATTTTAATTGAGCTCTAATAAGGGTTGTGTAGCTTTTTTTTTAAAGTGGATATCCGAGTTACCGACACTCGAAACAACATTTGCCGACGTGGTGGTCTTAGTGACAATTGAGGTTCGAGTTCCCTCACTATTATTTCATCATTAGGGAGGTTCGAGTACCACTTAAATAATCATATGATTGGGTGCTTAAGTCATCTTAGTATATGAGTAGGAGGTTCGAGTCCCCCATTTATATATATGAGATTGTTCTTTGATTTGTGCGGCTACATACACTGGGGCCCAACTGTAACATCCCATATTCAAGTACGTGTATTGGCGTATACAAGTACGTGTATTGGTCTTATTTATATGAAATTAATTTTTTTATTTTATTTATACCGGAATTTGCCCGTCGATGGTTCCATGCAAAGGTTATTGAATAAGCTTTCCAACGATATAAGGATTTCCAAAAATGGATAGGTTTTGGATCTAATCAAGCACGTTCGAAACTATAAAATGATGGCCGGGATATTTGGGAATAGTAAATGTGCAGGAAAATTTCCTGCACACAAACTACTGAGGCCAGCTGAATTTTTGGGTCAACTTAGAACGATTATAACTTTCTTAATATAATGAATTGGGAGAGTTGCGACCTATGAAAAGAAATATCTTTGAGTCTTCTTTCCAATGAAATTGGTTTTATCCAAATCCAACATCTGAGTAAGGAGTTATACTCGTCTTACTTCAACTTATCAAAATAGATTTTTAGGGTCAACTTCAAATGATCATAACTCCTTGTACAGGACGAACTGGGAGACCTACTTTATATGAAATGAAAGCTATTTGAATTATCCTTCCAACGATACCAATTTCACCAAAATCTAATATCGGAGAAAAGAGTTAAGGTTGATCTACTTTAACTTATCAAAACAGTCCACCAAAGGACAAATTTGACATTATTTAAATTTTAAAGGCATTTTGGTCATTTCCTATTATATTATGGATGGGAATATGTGTATATATACATGTATATGAGTTCAAAAACTCATTTTCATCATCAATCATTGAGGAAGAACAAACCCTAGCCAAATTTGACCTTTAAATTACTTTTGATTCAACCGTAGAAATTCCAAAGTAATCCGATAACTGCGTTTGTCATCTCGAGAGCTTCGAACGACACCTATTATTTGTACAAATAGGATTGCATAATCAAGATGTGAAGTCTAAGGTATGAATATTGTTTGCCTTTGTTCTTTTCCATATGTATATTTGTGATAGAGGATTATATGTATTGGTTGTTATTGAAAGGTGATGAAAATAGGGTTATGGACTATTTTGCATGATTTGGTTGTATTGAATTGTGGAAGGTGGATATGGTAATTGAGTTATGGAAGGTGGATATGGTGATATACTATTGAATTGATGATTATTTATGTCTATGGCTCAATTTGATTTAATGGATTGGTTGGAAGGATAAATAAATCCAAACTTGATATTAGAGGATGTTGTATGAATATGCATGGCATGTGAATGTAATTGGAGTATAAGAGGGTTAAAGTGACACCCTTTTATGGTGTAATTAAGGATTACTACTTAACCACTAGTTTGGTGAATTCAAATAATTGAATTGCTATGTATGTTCATTGTTGATAAGTAATCCGAAAAGACGGGAAGTCCATTTGGGACTAGTATTGAAGGTTGACAGTCAGATATGTAAAGCATACTCTATACCATATCTTTGGCATGAAAGTGAACAATTGTTATATTAAGAAAGTTTCAAAAGTTATTCAGTAACATGTGATCCATAATGGTTTTGTATGATGTCCTACGTTACCAATGAACTTGTTTCCACCCTACAAGATGTCAAGACATTCCAATACTTACTTTTTTTTTTTCCAAATCTTGCATGTTTATTGCACTAATGAATGTCAAAAGGTATCCAGTTACTCAAACAAGATCCATGTTCTATTAATGACTCCAAAACATTTCATTGATATACCAATAAGTTCCTATATCATTCTTACGGCATTGATGACTCTAAAACACTTCATTGATGTGCCAATAAGTTCTTACTTCATTGTTATTGCATTGATAGTCTATTTATATGTCTCTTATTGATGTATCATTATTTCAAAGTATCAAAAATGCGGTGGTGACCAAAATACTTATCGGGTGGTATCCCAGGGGCATAAGCCTATCATGGGTCGATCCCTATTTATGTGTTTATAGGTGGCAACCCAGGGGCATAAGCCTATCATGGGTCGATCCTAGTTGATATGTACTGGAGGCAGCCTAATGGTCATAGTACAGTACAGTAATGATTACAAAGATGATAAGAGCGAAGGTAAAGTGATTGAATAAATACAATGTACAGGTTGTCACAAGTTCTAGTAAGTGTGGTTCACTCATATTACGATTTATTCACTTGTTTCTAATTTCTATTGAGCTCCTATATCATATGTGATTATCTATAGCTTTGCATACTCAATACATATTTTGTACTGACGTCCCCCATGGGGACCTATATTTCATGCTGTAGGCACAGGTACCTCAGCTCATACACCGCACAAGTAGGAGCCAGGATATCCAGCTACTTTTGGTGAGCTCCAGTTTGCTTCAGGGCTTTCCGTGTCATATCCAGTCACTTTTGGTATTGTATAAAAGTTAGTTATATGGCGGGGTGTGTCCCGACCTTAGTTAAACTCTGTGTATTGTCTAGAGGCTTTGTAGACCTAATGTACAGTCAAGGTGGTGTTTGTTAATAGACGTGATGGTTCCAACGGCCAAGTATTATATATACATATATATGTGTGCTTGAGCTTATGCAGGTGATTATTTCCTTTTATATGCGACATGATGCTATTCGAATTTTGGGTTGTCATAGAGGTATACATGGGAAGTATAAGGTTATGAGATGGTTCTCTCGGGCCTCCTCAGTTATGGGTGCCAGTCCGCCCTAATAGGATTTGAGGCATGACACCAATGAGGGGTTAAGAGCTGGGGCCCATATATCCCATGGGTATATTTTATGATGATTAAGAAACATAATTTAGGTTAAAGTTTTAAGTGCATTTTAAACCTTGTTCCTTATTCCGGCATGTGAAGTATATATGTATATGCATTTGTTTAAGCTCATTAGTTTTGAATGATTTTTAAACTGTTGATTATGTCATTATGTTATCCTTATCCATGAGTTACATTATAGAGTTTATCCCACTATTCGTCTTCAGACACTATATCTCCATGTGATACAGGAATTGATTATACTTGTACTCCTCCTACTCAATGATTAGGATTTTGCACCAGCTAATGAGTTGACATTAAAGTGGTGAGCTTTCATACATCAAAAGTCTATATTTTATGTTTTGTTCTCTTAAGTCTCAGACTATTTAGATTTTTTTTGGCTATATTTAGGGGTATGTCTAGACACTTTATTGATATTTAGCTTTGGTTCATTATTTAGAAGGCTTTGTTTGGACTATAGTTGTTATTGGGCAGTGTCGATCGGTTGTTTTGCCAGCGTTGGTTGGTGGTTATAGACATACATGTTTTCTTAAGATATTACATGCTATCTTATTAAATTTTTGGAATTCATCCGATATTGGGTTGTGCTATGTTTGGTTTAGTTAGGTGCATGGGTTGATCTCCAGTCAACATGGGACTTGAGATACCCTTCACGGCTAGGACCTAGTTTTGATCATGACAAAATGCTATCAGAGCCTAGATTTGGTTTCATTGGGTATCTAAAAAAGTCATGTCACAAAGTCTCATTTAGAGGTGTGTAGCATCCCATACTTATAAGGGAGAGGCTACGAGGCATTTAAGAATGTTTCCCTTTCTTATAGTTTTATTTTAAGCTGTAGAGTCTAAGCTTTTGAATTTTCTTTAATTCTCATGTGTTAGCTTCTCAGATCATGCCTCCCAAAGATCTGATGCTCGGTGCAACTTTTCTATCCTATCTGAGGACAATGTGGATGGAGCTCGTCCAACTCTAAGAATTCAAACCCGGTCTAAGGTCGCTACTTTTGATTGTCTTAAGGGAGCTCCACTGGTTCCCTCTATCCCCCCCCCAGCACCTAGAGTTGATGTGTCTAATGTTGAGTTTTGCCAATTGATTCATTTGATCACCCTGTTGGTGACCTCTTAAGCTGAGCATGTTGCTTCTATTGCTCCATCATATGAGGCCACTTCGGTAACCAATTCATAAGGTTAAGTCCCTTATTTTCACTAGTTCTAAAGTTGAGAAAGATCGTCAAAACATTATTGATGAAATAAAAAAGATCTTTCTTATGATGTATATTACCAATGTAAAGGGTGTAGAGTTTGTAGCTTATCTTGAAGAATATAGCATACCAATAGTATGAAGGGTGGGACCAGTCTAGGGGAGATGATGTAGAGTCCTCTTTGTGGAATGATTTTTCTGGTATTTTCCTTGAACACTTCGTTTCTTAGGAGTTGAGTGAGATTAAGGCTGAGAAACTAGTGAATTAAAGCAAGGCAGGATGTCAGTAAGGGAGTATGCCTTAAAGTTTCATTATCTGTCATTTTATCTCTTGAATTGGTGTCAAGCATAAGAGCTAGAATGAGGAAGTTTTCTTTGGGGTTGTCACATGAGTTGATTTTAGAATGGAAGATTTCCTTGTTGAGCAAAGATATGGACATCTCTAGACTTATGGTGCATATACAACAAGTGAAACAAGCAAAAAAAGCTATAAGATATGAGTAAGAGGTGGAATAAGAAGTTTTTCATTTCAAATTAGGGTGTAGGTAAGCAACAAAGTTGTAAAGATGGTAGGAAGTGGTCTACGAAGAAGTAGGGCAATTCTAGTTCCTACTCTATGGCTAGTGCTCCTTATCTGAAGTCATCTGGTGATCGTCATTCTCAGTATGATGGTGGGTTTAGAGCACCAGGATCCTAATCGCAGGCTTGTAGGGCTCAGTCAACTCCGTCATATACTACTTATGGATTTTTTGGTCAGGTATATCATGGATTTTGCAAGGAAGGGATGAATAAGTTCTTTAAATGTGGTCAAACTGGTCATCTGTTGAGGGATTGTTCATTTAAGGTTGTTTCTAGGTTGAATAAGATTCATGTTTCTACTTCATCCGCTCCTGCACCAAAGGGTTCTACTTTTGCTTTTAGCTCCGGCACTGGTTTGAACCGTTTGTATGAGTTTTTCATTCGCCAGGATTCTAAGGTGTCCCCTAATATTGTTACTGGTACTCTTAAGCTCTTTTTTAATGATGTATATTGTCTATTTGATCCCGGGTCTTCTCTCTCTTATGTGACCCCTTATGTGGCTATTTATTTTAGTTTTGATCCTAAGTGTACTCCAAATCCTTTTTCTATGTCCACTCTAGTGGGTGACTATATTATAGCCAGAAGGTTCTATTGGGGTTGTATGATGTAGGTTAATAGTAGGGAGACCTTGGTAGATCTAATAGTGCTGGACAAGTTAGACTTTGATGTGATTTTTTGGATGGATTGATTGCATTCGTGCTATGCTTCTCTTGGTTATTGGAGTCGAAGGGTATGTTTCCATTCCCAAGTGAGCCAGTAATTGAATAGGAAGATAGTTCCCTAGTTCCTAAGGGAAGGTTTATCTCGTATCTTAGAGCCTGGAAATTAGTTTCTAAAGGGTGCCTATATTACTTAATGCATGTTAAGGATTCTAGATTCGAAGGTCTTTCTTTATAGACTGTCCCTGTTGTCTGTGAATTTTCTAAGGTATTCATTGATGATCTTTCTATTGTTCCTACCAATAGGGAAATTGATTTTGGGATTGATCTTCTTCCATACATTTGCCATATTTTTACTTATAGGATGGCTCCAGCTGAGTTGAAAGAACTCAAGGAGCAATTGGAAGATCTTCTTGATAAGGGTTTTATCTGCCCTAGTGTGTCTTCGTTGGGGGCTTTGATTCTCTTCGTGCCTAAGAATAATGGTTCCCTTCGAATGTGTATTGATTATCTCCAACTGAATAAAGTAACCATGAAGAATAAGTATCCACCTCCGAGGATTGATGATCTCTTTGATCAGCTTTAGGGTGCTAAGTTCTTTTCCAAAATTGATCTTCAATCTTGGTACCATTAGTTTAAAATTAGGGAGGCGGATATCCCTAAGACTAATTTTCAAACGTAATATGGTCACTTTGAGGTTTTGGTGATGTCCTTCGGTTTCACCAATGCCACAGCCATGTTTATGGATCTTATCAATCAGGTTTTTCATCAATTCTTGGATTGTTCGTGAATATCTTTATTGATGATATTTTTGTATATTCTACGAGTGAAGCGGATTATACTGATCACCTCCGCCTTATGTTGCGGGCCCTAAAGGATCAACATTTGTATGCAAAGTTCTCTAAGTATGAGTTTTTGATAAATATTGTGACATATCCTGGGTTATTTTAACTCTAGTGAATGGATCATGGTGGATCCGCAAAAGGTTGCGGTGGTTAAAAAGTGTTCTAAACCCATGATTCCATCCAATATTCGGAGCTTCTTAGGTTTAGCTGGTTACTATAGAAGGTTTTTGGAGAGTATCTCTTCTATAGATTTCCCTTTGACCAAGTTGACAC
Organism: Capsicum baccatum var. pendulum; assembly: GCA_030864225.1. Taxonomy (NCBI): domain Eukaryota; kingdom Viridiplantae; phylum Streptophyta; class Magnoliopsida; order Solanales; family Solanaceae; genus Capsicum; species Capsicum baccatum. The sequence goes on along the minus strand of CM061552.1, from coordinate 219,526,603 downwards.
AGAAGAAGGTGAAATTCTTATGGTCAGATGCTTGTGATGGTAGTTTTCAAGAAGCTGAAGGATAAGTTGACTTCGGCTTTAGTCTTGACTCTACCTGAAAGAACTGATGGTTTGTTTTCCTGTTGTGATGTGTCCTAGGTGGGACTAGGTAGTGTGTTGATGAAGCATGGCAAGGTGGTTGCTTATGCTTATACGTAGTTGAAAGTTCATGAGAAGAATTATCTAACCCATGATTTGGAATTACTAATTGTAGTGTTTGCATTAAATATCTGGCAGTACTATTTGTATGGGGTCCATGTTGGTATTTATTATGATCATAAGAGCCTGCAATATGTGTTCACTCATATGGAATTGAATCTCAAGCAAAGCAGATGGCTTGATGTCACGACCCAATTTCTTAGGTCATGATGGCGCCTACCATAACCCACCGGTAGGCAAGCAAACCCGAAGTCTAGAAGGGCTAGTAACGGGCTACTCAACGATATAAGGAAATGAATGTGGAATAAATGAAATAAAGATCAATAAATAATAGAACCCCCAAACCTGGTAGTATCAGTACAAGAGCTTCTAATATCACAAGAGTACAAATGTGAAACAATAACGAAACTACACTAATAAAACTTATCTCAGAACACAATATAGAGATTAGCCTAATACAAAAGAGAGAGATAAGTAATACTCCTAACATCAGGAGAGCATTCTAAATCTCTCAACCATGGCTTATCCGCACGATGCACACACCAACGACGATAACCCGTACTATGATCTGCAGGCTACAGAAGTATAGTATGTGTACCAAATGAATGGTACTTAATAGGCATCTATCAACTAAGCTCCAAAGATAAAGTAGATTTATACAACATATAAGCAGAATGGAATTTACACCCAAGGGTCCAGAAATCATATAACAAGTCACTGAGAATAATAAGGGACAACTATCCTGCTCAAGTCCAAAAGTCTCACATAATTAAACAAAGGAAGTATCAGGGTGAAATATCCTATTCCAGCCACAAACAATAGACGTCAATACCATGTCGTACATCCCAGGATAATATATACAGGGCGAAGAAATGACTATACAATATGAATAACCTTCATATAGTTTTATATATATATATATATATATATATATAGGGATATATGAGATTATCGCAAGAATAACCTAGATTATTATATTCTCATTTTTCAGACCTCATTATATTTCTACAAGGATTTAATAGTATCAAACTCAGGGCTTCTAATCCATATGGGTAGGCATGAAATAATCGTGCATAATAGTACCATCATAAGATAGAAGATGTTGTATACATAACTCAGATCTCGATACCGGATCATTGACCAATCTATCATAAGATAATCATAATAATGATCATAGCAATAATAACAACAATATTAATAATTGCGTGAATAATTGGCTACTCCGGATAACAAAATATCTAGCCGTGCATGCCTATGCATACCCTCACCACCCCAGACTCATCAGGTTCAATCAACATACATCAACATAAGGAATATTCTTCACCCATATCAATGCAACTATCCTATATCAGCAGATAGACATAGGTGCATACTGGTGATAGGTGATGCGCATGTAGGAATGAATGCGAAGTACACAATCAATATCACAATCTCATCATCATCAAAATCTCTATCATAATTGTCATTATTATTACCATCATCGGCGTAATCTACCTCCAACCTTATCGGGTATCAGTGCATTGTCACAGTATCTTTCGGCCTAGCGGAGTATCAATATCATCATCACAATATCCTTCAGCCTTCCAAATATAAATATATCATCACATTATCCTTTGGTCTTATTGGGTATCAATATATCATCACAATAACTTTCGGGCTTGCTGGGTATCAATATATCATCACAATATCTTCTGGCTCTGTCAAGTATAAATATATCATCACAGACATTATTAACACACATATATTTATAGACATATTTTAGGTTCCTAGGCATAACACATAGAAAAGGAGTGTAAATCTACAATCCTATTAGTATACTCATAATCATAATCATATCATCATAAAACATCTTACTTGTCGATACTTCCCAACTATTTGATATTAGCTAACCAATGCTTATTATCATTAAACCACTAGTTCACTAGTCTTCACATGACATCTAATCATTAGCCTAAACATTATCCTTCAAATAATACCTATTCATGGTATAACAACTAGTAATTGTTAATAAGTAGTCAATAGCCAACATCTAGTAAAGATTCATCACTAGACCATAATCATAATTTATCCATTAATCATCATTATCAACTAATCAACGTATAGCCGTTAATCATTACTAGTCCACACATTTCTATTTATCATTTAACTATCTTTATTTAACTAACACCATTCATTAATTAACCATCATTTACCAACGAATCCTTGTTTACCAACTATTCATCATTATTATCATGTCATCCTTATCACTAACATCTATTATTATCCAGACTCATTGATACACACTTCTCATTCAACAACTAATCAACATAATAAAATAAGTTATCAAGTGCTATAGTCTCCTAATAGACAACTAGCTACCATATAACTTAACCCTTAAGTAGGAAAACAGTCATAAGATCGTACTCCACCTAGAATCACATCAATTACCAATATAATAATCATGAATGTACCAAATCTATGCATGACATCACCAGTATTAAGTCAATGGAACAATAAGCATCATACCCTCATCTTTGTTCCTTCCATACTAGAGAAATATCTACACAAACATATATATGCATATCCATAAACTGTAACCGTATCCTTTACAAGGATAAATACTTTCCAAATATCCAACCAATATCATAATATGTCCCTCATCCCTATAACATATCTGGAATAATCACCACATCATAGTTACGGCATTCGGCCCATATACATATTTGGAACTTGTATCGATAATCATATTTGTAAGCAGTAGCATATCTCTAATCACATCACATATAAAAGGAATCTCACATCTAGGAGGCATAACATCAGTAAGTAAGTAATCATCTCTCATATAGTAGGCATAATATCAATAAACATGTATTCATCTATAAGATACCTCATATCAATAGGTCATACATCATGACTTGCGAGAAATATCACCACTCTTGGCCAAGTGTCATATCTAAGAGGAATATCATCTTTGTAGGTCTAATAATCATAACAAAAAGGAGATAGTACTCTATAGGCCCGACATCACATCTATGATGGGATAGTATCTCTATAGGCCCAACAATCATAACTAAGAGGAATAGCATCTCTATAGACCCAACAATTATAACTAAGAGGAACAACATCTATATAGGCCAAACATTCATATTTAAGAGGAATATCATCTCTAAGGACCCAACGTGATGTCTAAGAAGAAATATAATCTCTATGAGCCAAACAACTAGTCTAAGAGGAAATAGCATCTCTATATATCAAACAACATATTAAAAAGGAAGTAGCATCTCCATAGGCCTAAATAGCATTATCCAGAAGTACGTCGGCGCAAAGTAATCTTATACTAAGGTTTACTAGTCTCAACTATGCCTAACATCTACAACTAAGTCCACAAGGCTAACACAAGTCTTGGCCTAAGTAGGACAGACAATACCACTTTTAATCCATAATTTTCTTATTTACGTAAACCATACCCCAAACTAGGCTAAGGTATCTAGTTCAACTTCTAGATGTCAAGTAAGCCATACTCAAGCCTAAGATAGAAATTTCTACTAGAATATGGGCATTCAAGTCAACCTTACCCAAATCACAATTTCAATACCACAATACTAGCCCCATGACATTAAATATACTAATCATACTTCCAAAACTAAAACCATATCCCAACCTTAGCATTATATCATATCCATGCAACAAATTTACCCAAACTAGGGATAAGGTGATAAAATTCAAAAAGAGTTATAAACAACTATCTTACGAGTCCAAAACCCTCACCAAAACCTAAAATATCAATAATCAAGGCTAAGTTATTCTACTCAAAATCAATCCTAACATCCAAATTCACATGCAATATATATCCCACATCATCTATGAAGAAAAGTATATAGAAGCCTACCTTAATTCCAAAATACAAAACCTTACTCCATACACCAAATGCTCGTATTCACTTCACAATCTTCAAAATGCTATCATGCTATCAAAAACATAATCTACTCATCAATACGAGTCTAATGATACCCATTTTCCACTATTGTGCTTCGGGTCTAAAAATTACACCAAAGCCCCAAGCGGGTCTCACATATGGAAAATACGTTTCCGAGGCCAACCTAATACTCACACAAAAACAAGGAATCATAGCCCTCAAAAAATGGGTGAAAATTAAACATACTTTGGGCTAAAATCAAGCCCTAAGCTTAATTGGGGCTTTGGTTCCAAACTAAGAAATTCAACCATGAATTCAAAGGATTATTACATTAAATTTTAAGATAATTGATATAAAAGATAATAATAAAGATACCAAATCGCCCACCATGACCAATTTGTGATTAGCACACCATATTAGGGTTTCTAGGTCTCAATGGAGGAAGAACATGGATAATTTTATCCAAAATAGGTATTTAAGTAACCTTTCCTAAGCCCTCAGCTAGGGAGATAGCAAACCCACATATGATATGATCGTGGAATCATGATTGCAAGTCTACTTTTGCTTATTGCTGTCCTTTGTTGCACTATATAATAGCTAAAACTTCAAATTTGATTCTAAGTTTTGGTCAATGCCTCGGGAAGTATCCAAAATCCAATTTTCACAAATAAGATTTGTAACCACACTAAATTCGACATTCTGAATGCATTGGCAAAGTCAAATTTTCAATCAAACATTGTTTCAGCCAAATGTGGTTCCTGCAACTAAACTTTTAAATTTTCAACTTTCTAATGGATAGATCCAAATGAGCTCGGGTGTATTGGCACCCAAACCAAAGGTTTACCTAGCCTAATATAAATATTCTGGATCTGCTGGTACAGTTGGAATTTGTATTCAAGATTATTTCACTAAAGTTTTCTCTTGGTGGCTATTTTGAACTAGAAAAGACTTCTAAATAGGGAATTGGTTCTAAAAACAAAACAAACCACTCGGTAACCAAACCATCAATCCCAAAAAGTCATAAATGACTTAGGGAAACAATGGAAAAGCTCAAATGGAAGAAATAATTATAAACATAGAAAATGACCTGAAGAGTCGTGACATTATCCACTAATGAAAGAAATTTTATCCCCAAAAGTCAATGGATAGAAAGAATCTCAAAATCTTAGAGGGGTGAGATACTAGGCCTACATGCTCCAAGAATGACTTCCTCGATAACCTCTGGAAAAAGAAAATGCTTTTAAGGGATTTTGCCATGGGTATCACTTTTTTAACCAGTATTGTCATTCTTCTTCCAAACAGCCAAAACTCAACTTAACCATTAACTGACCTCAAACTAAACCAAGAAGACTAATGCATGATATTTTGTGGAAACACGACACTTTTAATGCTTAAAATCATGAAATTATGTTTGAACTTAGGTCATTTTAGTAGATATGATGTGTTTTTGGTCTTACTACAGGTAAAATAGGTCAATATAAGTGTTGGACTGAAAATCGAAGAGAAAGACCTAAAAAAATCAATTTGAAGAAGGTACGAGTCTCCTCATGAGTCTTCAACACCTATTCGACTAGGAGGATAACTCATAATCACAACAGAAACCTATCATAGAAAGAAAGCCAAGTATGGAGAAGATACGACTGAGATTATAAGCCGTAAGATGAGGGTATGAGTCATATCATGAATTCGCACATAGAGAAGAACCCAAGAAAACAAATTAGAGTTGAAGTCTAAGGAAAATACGAGTCGGACATTTGAGTACGACTCATATGGAAAAGTTTTAAGCAGACTAGTATCAAAAAGATGGGAAGGAAAAAGTACCAGATAGATACGAGTGAAGGCAATGGGTTGTATGATCAAGGTACGACTAGTGATCAGGAGTCATAAGAAGAACAAAAAGTTGAAGCCTAGAATATCAGACACTAGAATGGATACGAGAGGTATAGTACGACTCGTAAGATGACAATACGAGTGGATGAGCGAGTCCTACCTTGTGCCAACATTACCTTTTCTTTTTCTATTTTTGTTAGGATTACTAAGTATTTTTTATTTACTATATATACCCTAAGGTTTATATTTTATTATGTTACGTAATTTGACACTATTCTTACTACTTTTACATACTTTGCAACTACTCTAGAGATTTTGTTCTTTTATTCAATTGAATATTTGGGATTTTATTCATATTATTCTTCTGCAATTAAATACATGTATTTTTCATTGATAATCATGGATTCTTGCATGAACATGAGTGGCTAATCTCCTTGACTCGGGTTGTGGGAACCCTGGCAGATTAACTATATAAAAGAAATAGGAGATTCAGTTATTCTAGGGTCTATGCATGTATTTTAATTCTCTTCACAATAATTGACCTCATAACTACTACTGAAGCTTGGGGATATCCTGTATTTGCAAATGTCCTCACAAAGGAGTTTGTGATTAGGAAAAGAGGATTACGACAGTAATTTGAGATTCACTTCTATCTTTTTATTATTCTATCATCTCATCTAATCACTTGAGACTCAAAAGGTGAAACTAAACTAAAGTCATAGAGATAGAGAGAAATAAGGTAACACCCCAAGACTCACCAAGTAAAGGGTGAGATTTACCAACACGTTCACAAAATGGTTGGTAATACATATCTTGTCAACTTTACATGCAGAGCAGCAAAATAGGTGAAATGAATATGAGAAATTTATCGATTTGAGAATATAGGGGAACACAAACCTAGTGTTTTATTTTCTATTATTTACAACTCAAAGCATTCAAGATTCGGTTACTAGTTATTGATAATTCAAAATTCCCCACATTTACTTCTTGAACTGTGCATGAATTACATTAAGTTAGGTGACTTTTAAATGTTTTCCCAGTGGGATCAACCCTAACCTAGTTGGGTTACTATATTTGGCATCGACCACAACATACTTTTTTTGAGGTTATTTTTAGGCAACATCAAATTTTGGCATCGTTGTCAGGGAAGAAAATTTGAGTAGTTAATTGAATTGGTAAAGTTTACAGGTTTTATTTTCTATTTTTGATTTAGCTACACGGTATATGTCAAACACTAGGAGAAGATAAAATCCCTTACTCTCTTTTGATCCAAAGCTAGAAAGAATTCTTTAAATACCAAGAAGGATGTCATAACAAGTTTGTGATGGGGTTCAAAACCCTCTACCTATTGATCCTAATATGGCACTCCCACGTGCTCCAATTAATCTGCACAATATTGCAGACTTATAGACACAATAGCTAATAACTGTTATTGAGAAAGAGATAAGGGCAGCCAAAGAGGCCCGATTATTTGAAGAGGTTGGGTTAGCTCAGCAAGGAGGACTAGCCAGGCCTAGACAAGTTGTAATATCCATGCTTATTCCTAGCTAGAATTCATCTCAAGGATGCTAGCACTTGCTTTGAAATACAAATCTATTTTTGTACCCGTGGTATTTTTTAGATTTCTACTTTTTATCACGTGTAAAATTGAGTTAGCTTTCTAACGATACCAATTTTGTCCAAATCCAACACTAGACGAGGAAGTTATGGATGTTTTACTCAGAACTGATTGAAATGCCCAGGTGCAACGTCCAAGTTGACGGATCGCCAAACAAGTGATGGACCGCCACTTTGACCATCATAGCTAAGGTAGTAGGTCCACGTTTTGAATAAGGATTGACGGATGAGTTGATGGACCATCAGATTTTTGACAGACCATCATCCAGGCCGTCAACTCTTATCTAGTGAACCCCATTTCTAGTCCACATATGACAGTCGAAATAACGGACCATCAAGTTCCTGATGGGCCGTCAGTAGGGTCATCACATGTCACATTCATTTTACTTCCAGGCCGTTTTAACAGGGGTATTTTAGTCACTTACCACTCGCTTATAAATACCCAGATGAGTCCGAATTCAACCATTTGCTCATTATTATTTCACAAACAAAAACTAGGGTTTATCTCTAAATTTAATCTCCAAGAACAAGACCCAATCTTCTTCAAAAAAATCAAAGGATTTCAAATCCTTCAAGTTCAAAAAACATCAAGAACCTTGAGTTAGGAATGTGTAGTGTTCGTCTATGGATCCATTTCGTTCATAGAGCTCAAGAACCATGTTTTAAATATTTTTTGGTTGTCTTGTTGTGATATGAGCATGTACATGTTGATTATTGTTGTTTAAGTTTCAAGATGATATCTAAAGGTGTTTTCATGAAGTATATGTGTTTGTTAGTTGAAACCCATGATCCTTATATGGCTTAATATGGTGACATTCATGAACACACTTAAGCTAAAAGAATGTATGCAAAGTGTTTGATAATATTCCTAGGATGATAGAATTCATGTCCCATAATTTAATAGTGCTTAAATGACTAGTCCATGCTCTATGCTTACGATTTTCCATGAATTCCCTGTGAGTGATATACGCTGTTGTTGTGGTATGGATTGACCATGATATTGAAGCTATACACGTATATACATGTTGTATGAATTTCCCTTCCATGTATAAGATGTTGAGAAATATGCTTAGTATGAAATCCCCTATTCATGATATGGTAAATTGTGGACTCTGCTCTTACGATCAAGTTAGTCATGTGTGCCAGTTTTTTTCCATCGAGTCCTGGGGATACTTGTACCCAAAAAATATAGTTGTGTACCTAGAGCCATGTCATGTTATCAGGATAATCTCAGTTAAGCCATGATCTATAGCACTCAGTTGAGCATCTGACTCAGGAAACCTCAGAAATCTCATGATCTCAGTTAATTCTTAGATAATAGTACTAATCTGTCAGTCAACAAAAGTCAGTTACTTAGTCCATGTACCGTTAGTTAAATCATGTTCAGTCTCTTCAATAGGAGTAGAAGTTAGCATTGAGTGAACCCAAGGATGGGAACTTACCTGCTAGTTTAGGGTGTGATTATTAGTAATCATCCTTATGTTCTAGAACTACGTAGCTAGTGTAGGTTGAGACATCTTAACTTATCAGATTAGGGTTGATGAGGTGGCTTAATCCATTAGTTTAGAGTTCCCACTGTTCTCATTTTAAGTACCTGCCAGCTAAGGGTCTCTCACAGCTCTCCTTACCAGTGGCACGGTATTGATACCCTTCCAATCGGGGCAGAGATTAGACCCTAACTTAGCTATATACGTTGTTGGGGCATGTCGGTCAAACAACTACCTCCCATAGTTTTAGTCCCAGTCTTAGTAAAAGAACTTAAATAATTCTTCAGATTTTAGTATATAAGAACTATTAGATACAGTCAATTCAGTTACAGAATGAAACACAGATAGTTCTATTAGATTCAGGACTATCAGACACAGTCATCTATGTTATCAAAATCTCAGTATTTGTCATGCTAGATATCAGTAGATTATGTATTAGTGTCCAGATCTAGATATCACGATCTCAATTACTACGTATATATGTTTGCACTCTTACATTCATATCACCAGTCAGTTAGCATCGTTCATGCATGTAAACCCTTTTGTATTTAGCCTACCTCACTCATATACTCAGTATCAGTTGTACTGACACATTTGCGCTATGGTTCTTTCTTTCACATTACACCATAGGTTTACAGATACGAGCTCTAGATCAGCAGTAGCAGTAACATTCTAGTCGCAGAGTTGCAGTGATTCCTCATCCATTCGAGGATGATATTTTTTATTTTATTTATTATTTCAGTTTAATTTTTCTAGATGGAGTTAGTTGGAGACATGTTCCTTCAACTCCTTATTCAAAAAGTATTTAGAGGCTTTCAGATTTAGTTAAGATTTGATTCAGATTTCAGTTGTTTTGGGTATTCACTACCCCATATGGATGTTATGATTTGTCAAATATTTTGTTCAGTTGAACCTTATGGCCTATTGTTCATATTTTCCTCATTATTATGTCATATATTATAGTATGCAGGTACAGATATCAGTCATGGGTTAGCTTGTGGTCCCTTGGGATCACGAGCATCGTGTAGCATTCTGGTTTAGAAAAATCGAGGCACTACACAAGTAGCCGAGCATCAAGAGAGAGTTCATAGAGGCAAAGCCCCATTGATTCCTGCATATCATCACTTACACCCATATAATGATGAATAGGGTATGGGTTGTGTCAAACCTACTAAGATAGGAGCCATCATTCCTTCTTCTTTACCCCCAATATGATGTTTGATATTACTAGCACTATGAACCAATTGTTGAACTTGAAGGGTGTATTTTCTAGATCTGCAATTGATGATGCAAACATGCATCTTGCTAATTTTACTAGTATTTGCACGTCATGTACTATTCCGGGAGTGGATCAAGAACCTTTGAGATTGAGGTCGTTCCTATTTTCATTGACAGGTGAAGCATCATAGTTGTTAGGGGAAATTTCAAGAGGCTCAATAACTACTTTACATGAGTTACATAAATAGGTTTTAAATAGATTCTGCTAGGATGCTGTAATTGGAACATAAAATTTATAACTTTAGATACTTACCTACAGAATCCATTATGTTGCGTGGTTTAGATTCAAGAAGTAGCTGAGCATGGTACCTAATCACAAAATTAGAGGATCAAATTTGTTGGAAATCTTCTATAGATCATTAAATATTCGATTGAAAGCAATGGTAGATACAATTTTGGGAGGTGCATTCATGCGTCTTTGATGGGATATTGTGTAGGATATGCTGGATGATATTTTAATGACTAATAGAGGTTGGCATACTAGAGATATAGAATATGGTGCAGGTATATATGCTATTGGAGTGGCTAATAATTATGGAGTTGGTTATGATTTGGCAGGACAAGAGGTTGCACAACTTTGTACTGATATTGGATTGCTAAAAAATAGTTCACAACAATGAGTGTTGAGAAAGTGAATGCAGTTGCGGCGCAGGGATGTACTTCTAGAACTATTAAGATTGAATCTTAAGAAGAAGCGAAGTATCTTGATCATAGGTTGGCAAATTTTTGAGCCCAAGAGAAAAGGAATCAAGATCAAAACTATTATAATAATTGATAAGAGACAGAAGTAGATAGACAGATAAGGATTAGTGGTAGAAAGATGAATACAAAGAGAGGGGTGACAAGTATATTACACTAGTTAATCATGATTTAGAATCTAGAATGAAGGCAATATTGTCAAAATTTGTCAAAGGGAAAGAAAATCAAGAGAGATGTCTTAAGAATATAAAGGCAGACATGTCAGGGCTATACCAAAAAGTTGAGTCATATTATACAACAACAAGGTAGTTAAAGAAATAATTTGGTCAAATATCAGCCACAGTAAATCAAAGATAGCTTGATACTCTCCTAAGTAACACGGTGGCTAATCCAAAGAAGGATGGTCACTATAACGCCATTACCACTCAAAGTAGTAAATCCACCTAGACCCACTTATACTAATGGTAGATGAGAAAAAAAATGATGATGATCCTGTTGATGTGGATAGTAGTGGTAAGTAAGATAAAAGAGAATATAATGTTGAGGAGCTTTTTTTTAAGCCTATCCCAAGACCTCATCCTCATTTTCCTCAAAGGCTTAAAAAGAATCAAGAAGAGGGTAAATATAAAAAGTTTTTGGCTATGTTAAAGGATCTATCAGTCAACATCCCACTTATAGAGGAATTAGAGCAACTACCAGGATATGTAAAATTCATAAAATATTTAATCACCAAGAAGAGGTCAGTTAGTTATGAGTCGATTGACAATATTGATTATTTTAGTGTGGTAGCTACTAGATCATTAGTGAAGAAGGAAGAGTATTCTGTTGCTTTCACTATACCTTGCACTATTGGATCTTCCAACTTCGCTTGTGTATTATGTGATTTGGATGCTAAAATCAACGTCATGCCATTTGCAATATTAAAGCAATTGGGGTTGGGAGCTCCTAAACCAACCACTATGAGATTGGTGATGGCAGACATGACTATGAAAAAACTAGGATGTATTTTATGTGATATATTGGTGAAGATGGCTTTTTTTATTTTTCCTGTTGATTTTGTAATATTGGATTGTGAAGTGGACTTCCAAGTCCCAATTATTTTTGGAAAACCATTCTTGGCTATAGGAAGGATGTTTATTAATTTATATCTAGGACAACTAATGCTGAGACTCGATGATGAACCTGTGGTATTTAATGTATGCAAATCCATGAAGTCGCCTGATGAGTTAAGAGTGGCATCCATGATTGATGTGTATGATGAGAAAATGGATTAATTCTTTTATTTTGATTTAGTTACTCTTTGGGATGATGGTTCTGATGTGGCTTTTCCTAATAAAAAGAGAGTGGGTATTGAAGCTCTGGCAGCAGTGATCATAAACTTTTACAATTATTATATTGAGGAGTATGATGAGATGGTATATTCACTTTATGGAAGTGGTTCATATTCTTATGCACTAAAGAATCTTGATTTGGATTTGAATAATAGAACCACTCTGCTTGCTTGTCCATCTAGTGAGGATCCACCAGTCTTATAGTTGAAAGTCGTCCCTTCTCATTTGCGATATGCATTTTGGGGGACAATAATACTTTATTAGTAATTATCGCAGCCAATTTGATTAATACAATAGTGGAAATATTGTTATTAGTATTACAGAGATTCAAGAGGGCTATTGATTGGTCCATTACAGATATTGTGGGTATCCCAAATGAGATTTATACTCATAAAATTCAAGATAAACCAGAATGTATTCCAAGTACAAAACATCAACACCAACTCAATCCTCCTATGCAGAAGGTGGTGAAGAAAGAGATAATTAAATAGTTGGATGCTAGTATAGTATATCACATTGCTAATAACAAGTGGGTCAGTTCGGTACAATGTGTATTAAAGAAAGGCAAGATTATTGTAATTCCTAATGATAAGAATGATCTAGTCCTGATGAGGCATGATGGAGAGTATACATAGATTACAAAAAATTAAATGCATGGACTTAGAAGGACCATTTTCCATGTCCCTCATGGACCAGATGTTAGATAGACTTGCGATCAGAAGATGGTACTATTTTCTTGATGTGAATTTATGCTACAACAAAATCAGTATAGCACACGAAGACTAAAAAAGGACTATATTTACTTGTCCTTATAGGACTTTTGTAGTCAGACGAATTCCATTTGGGTTATGCAATGCTCTAGCCACATTTAACATATGTATGATGTCAGTCTTCTCTGACATGGTAGAAGACACCATCGAAGTATTTATGGATGATTTTTTATTGCTGGTGATTCTTTTGATGACCGCCTAGTTCACTTGGCAAATGCTTTTAGAAGGTGCAAAGAATGAAACTTGGTACTCAATTGGGAAAAGTGTCATTTCATGGTAAAAGAAGGTATTTACCTTGGGCACAATATTTCAAAAAGGTGTATAGAGGTTGATAGAGCAAAAATAGAGGTGATTAAGAAATTACCTTCACCTATTTTTGTGAAGGGAATTTAGAGATTTTTAGGGCATATGGATTTTTATAGGCATTTTATCAAGGATTTCTCAAACATTATTAATCCATTTTGCAATTTTCTTAAGTAGGAGGTGAAATTTTTTTTTGATGATGTATGTTTGAAGGCTTTTGAAATCCAAAAAGTGAAGTTAGTGTCAGCTTCAATCATTGTCTCCTGATTGGTCCTTGCTTTTTGAGGTTATGTGTGACACAATTGGAGTGGCTTTAGGTTCTGTGCTAGGATATATAAGAGAAAAGATTCTTCATCCTATCTACTATGCTAGCAAGGCATTGAACCCTACTCAAAACAACTACACAATGACTGAACAAGAGTTATTAGCAGTGTTTTTTGCCTTTGAGAAGTTTAGGTCTTACTTGATTGGGATAAAGATAGTTATGCATATGAATCAAGCGGAATTGTGGTACTTGATTGCAATGAAAGATACAAAATCTAGACTTATTAGGTGGGAATTATTTCTATCAAAATTTGATTTTGAAGTGAAGGACAGAAAAGGCATGAAAAACCAAGTTGCAGATCACTTTTCTAGTCTTGAGAAGGAAGCTATACGAAAAAATTTAAGATGGGCTAGAGATTGTTGACAGTTTTCTAGATGAGAAGTTATTGGTAACTTCCCAAGTCTAATTTCATTATTTGTAGACTACGCAAATTATTTAGCCAGCGATCTACTGCAAGAAGATTTTTCCTTCCAACAAAGAATAATTTAATGCATGAGGTATGGAAATGTTTCTGGGATGAGCCTAATTTTTTTAGAATATGTACGGTTGGGATTATTCATAGATGTATACCTGAGGTAGAGATGATGAGCTTACTTAAGGCTTGTCATTTTTTCCCGGTTGGAACTGAAACACCTTAGATTTAGATCCCTAAAAATTTCCTAGATTTTTGGACTCTGGATATCATATGACTTACATTTGGGTAAGGTTAGTATGCTCTTGGTCATATACTAACCATTGTTGGTTGGTGGGTTGGATGGGATTATAGAATAGGTATGATTTGGAAGGTACGATTCGTATGGTTGGATATGGTCGTATAGTTTTGTTTATTCCTTCACTTAATATAATACTCAGTCACTTAAATTGGATTTGAGTATGAGTGTCTCATTATGAGCCATAAGATAGTGTACAAGTCGTACCATTGACTCGTATAGTAGGCAGTCTTCTAACTTTCTTTGGTTCTATTCTAACAAGAATGCGATTCAGGTGTACTACTTAAATGGTTGGGTATGACTTGGGTTAGGTAAGTTGTATGGTGGATAGTGTTGGGTCCAAGGAGGGCCTGGAGTACGAGTGGTACCTGAAGGTATGACTTGTATGGGTAGTCGTACCATATGGCGGGAATTCTAAGCAGGTTAAGTTGGGGGTAATCTGGACATTTCCCTACTTAACCACTTAAGGGACCATGACTTATATCTCTATTGGAACATTATTTACCCTTATATTCTAATCTAAAATACTTAGAAATACTCTCTAATTCTCTCTAAGGCTCTTGGGAAAATAAAGGCTATGGCTTCATCTAGAGGATCAATTTGGGGCTTGTACGAGTGATTTCTCTCTATCATCTTCGAAATCTAAGGCCTGTACTCCTTTCTCATTGTTAGTTCCAACTAAAGGAATGTTTTATACAATGTTTTCATAGCATGATTATTGTATGGTTTTGGGTTTTGAAATATATGATGGGGTATTGGTATTAAATGCTTGGCTATGGTTTTTCCATGTTTTAATTTTATAATTATATGCTTTAATGGTGGTTTGGACAATTGGTTGCATGGAAATGGTAAATTGGTAATTGGAATAGGTTTTGGAAACACTGTTCCCCCAACACGTTTGATAAAATGCCTATGGTAATGCTTTTACTATACTATTGAACTTTTTAAGGAACTATTGTATGGTATGGTTTGGTAATTGAACCCTAAATGGTATAAATGGTTTAATAGTTTGGAATGGTTAAATTGCAAGGTTTGGTGGTCATGGTTATGGTTAATTAAACTCCTTTTTAGGGTGCAAGAAAATCCCCTAAGTAAGCATGTTAATGAATAACTTGTGGTGTACAAGGGATTTCTCCAAGCAAACATAATAATGGAACAACTAGTAGGGTACACGGGATTCCCCTAAGTTAACTTGATAATGTAATCTATGGGAAAATGGGAATCCCTTTACATAAAAAGGTTGGCTAAGGACATTGCTTGCAAGCTATAGTCGATATGATGATACCACTACTCATAGCCCTAATTATTGAAAATAGATTAATGCTTTGGTTGGAAGATAATAATTGATGATTGGTGAATTTTCCACTCATTTTTACTATACATTCCTGCACATTACTATGATTTAAATGTATGAATAAAACATATGTGTGATTAAATGCTCTAACATCTATATTTTGCATGCACACAGGTTATGATATGGAAAGATGTGGATTTGAGCTAACAAGAATCAAAAGGAGAAAAGAAGTGCAACTGGAAGACTTGGACCAGAAATACGCTTCAGTTGTCATGATCACATTATGAGAGATGAAATCACTACAAGTCAAGACAGGTCAACATACCATAATGCTAGATCTAACCTCGGTCACGGTAGCCATAATCGCGATCAAGTGCCAGCAATTGCAGTGGAGCAAGGCGTAGATTTTTAAAAACACACAACTGATTCTCAGATTCCCTTAAGAGAATCAAACCCTATCCCATAGAGGAGATCCAACGTTTGTGGAAGTTTTCCACCATATAGTTTCCAACTTTGAAGAGATGACAATTGTACTAATTCTTGGGTGAAAAATTCATTAGTGTAGCTTTCAAGTAGAGAATTGGCAATTTCCATTGAAGATTTTTTGAATCCTAAAACTTACAATTTTAATTCTCTTTATCTTTCAATAAATTAACTTGATGGAGATTTTGGGAATATCTTTCTTAATAATCTTATGTGTAGCTAGTTCTTCCTCTTGAAATTATGTTAGAATAGGGTGAAATTATGGGTAGGTTGTGATTCATTTGGGTATATTTTAGTTTGTTGGTGATGGATTCTACTATTTATTGATTAAATTTGTTGGGATTTGTGTGTGGATTCCAAAAATACCGAAATAGGTTTGGGGTGAAAATTCCAAGCTCTTTAAAGCTCAAACCATCCTTGAATGAAGGGTTTGGATGAAATTTTGGAACTAATATCATCCTTGAAAGTGGGATGTGGGAACCAAGGTAATAGTAGACAATTTATTGGCATTGTTTACTAATTTTCACTATCTTAGACATAAGGGTGATTATGAAGTAGACTATACCTTAGGTATCATCCTAGAAATAGGGATACCCAATGGAGTTGTTGGGTGGCTTCAATTGACACACTCTTTAGGTACTCAAAAGGGTCAATGAGTGACATCTTTGAGACTTTGTTGACAAACTAACCTCAAGGACTTTCAACCTAGCCTACCACATCCTTAGTGAATAGAATTTGCATTGAATCATAATGTTTCCATGCATAATTTGCCCCTAGGAAAGCATAATCCAAAGATATATTTCTAATTGATTATACTCTAATCATTCATATCCCTGATTTAGTCCATTAGAAGTCTAAAAATAATCATAGCCTTGAAAAATATTCAAACCCCACCAAATCTTTGTATCCTAGTATTGAATTTAGCAAGCAACTTTCATTTCTAACCTACTTGATTGCCATTCACATTGCTTCTCAGGGATTTAACCCCAACTGAAAGTTGGGTAATTATATTGATGACAATCGCCTTACACTTAAATAAATGTGTAAGTTGAGCGTTATAAAAAATGGCGCCATTGTCGGGGAATAATTTGGCGTATTGAGTTAGTTTGAAATTCTAGCCTACTTGCTTGGATTTAAACTTGTAAATATTTGTTTGTTATTTTATTTTATTTCTTGTGTTAGGTAGATTTTTCTTTTTTTTTTACTTTTCACTATAGCATCTTGGGACAAATATGATTTTTGTAGTTGGAAATCCTATCATGATGATCTATGTCCATATTGTAATGGACCCTATTTTCAGTAAGATTATAGATATGCTCCCTGGAGGGAGAAAGAGGCACCATCTCGATCCTATTAGGAGTATGATTATTCTGTATATGGTGGTCAAGATGGACATTGGAGTGATTGTCAAAATGCTCCCTCTCCTTGTTATTCTAATCCGAATGCTAGTTCTTTTAATGAGTTTGATTGTTACTATGATGAAATAAAGGAAGAACAATATTTTGTGTATAATAGTTTTGAAACAATGCTTCAAACTCTTTTAGATCGGGCAACTACATTAGAGGAGGACACGCGTGACTTCATAAATCTAATAAGGCATTTAGAAGGGAGATTATCAAGAGAGGAAATAGGTAAGGAACAAACCTTTCGAATGCTATTACCTTGCCCACTTTTCAATATGAGGATTATTAAGAAGAAAGACCAACCTATGTAGCAAATGATGAGCTTGGTAGCGAAGAGTCCTCGGTGATTTCCCAACTAACTGAACCTAACATAGTTGAAGATGCCAAAATCTAGAAAATGGTGCTAGAGTCAAAAGAACCCATTCTAATCTCTTGTGAAGACTCTAGTCCAATTCGGGATAAGGATCCTACTGGATGTAATTTTGAAATTAAGGAATAGACCTCATTTGAACCATTTTTCAATATTGTGCCTAGTGGGTATGATAAGAGTCTACCTACCCAAGCAAATAATAATTTTGGGGACAAAGAGCATCATCCCTACATTTTGGATTTTGACATTCCAAAAAGGCACATGAGAACCCCACATTTGAAGAACAATGAACTCAACTTCCAATGTTCAACTAGTGGCCTATTGATATTCCCACAATTACCCAAGGAGCCAAATCAGAGAGTTGATGTGAAATTGGGTAAAAGGTTCATGTATTCAAAGTGGTGAGTAGAATCTGTATCGCCATGTCCTTATTTTTATCACGTTTTATCTTAAAAGATCTGAGTCTTTTCTTTCCCTTTATCGCTCAATGCATAGTGAGCAAAAGTTGGAACGGTGATTCAAATCTTCTAAGTGGATATATAAGTGATAGTTGAGATGGTGCCTTGCCACCAAAGATGGAAAGCAACCCATCATGCAATGAAAGTGGCACGTATTCTTTTATTTATGATGAAAGAGTAAATTTTATTTTTCTTAATGCATAATCTATCAAATAGGTGTGTTAAAGAGTGTTTGAAATAAGTTTAAGAAAGATAAAGTGTGAAAATTTTGTCTTTAGAACTGAGTAGGGGAGTGCAGAGGACCCAAAAATTAGCCTCAGGTACTGCTATCACGTGCCCGTGCCCTAGCGATTGTGGTAGCCGTGTCACCACAATAACAGAAATCTAACTATGATTGCAGTTAAATTAGTTTAAATGACCATCTGACATTCATTCTCTCCCACAATCCTATCTCAAATTTTCTCTCAAAATTGTATGTATGGTTTAATAATTTTTGATATATCCAAGGTATTCATTGCATCATCAATGCGTCCTACTCTATGGTATATGTGTTAACTCCCTTTAATTACAAATTTTGTTGGCTTGAAATATGTACTTTAAGAATAGGCCTTAAATAGTGTTTCTAATGCTAAATCAATGCTTGTATGTCGTTAGTAGTTGTAGTTGGTATGCACACCGATGGGGGAGTCTTGAGTACCCAAAATTTAGCGTAAATAGCTTGTAATTGGTATGTACACCAGGTGTTTGATTAAATGCTCCAATGAAACCATTGTAGATTTCTTAACTTTTCAAGAGCACAATCTAACACTTAGGGTTTAAGTTTCATGAGCATGATGATCTATTGGTTGGTTGGAACTCATTTTACGGTTGAAATATGGTGCTTGGTGTTGAAGTAGATTTTGGTCAAAATTGGTCTCAGATATCACAAATGTGGCCATTAGTACCGCGATCATAGTTAAGGGTCCGCGATCACCATAGTTGAGACTAGTATCCATCTTAGACCAAAAATTTTGCATACCCATTTCTCCCTCAAAACCTACTTTGACATCGCCATATAAGTTTATCTGATTAATCTAGTTTGGTTTTTGTGAAAAAATGCTAATGATGGTCCAGGTTATATTGCTTATAGGTACTTAGCCATAAAATGGAAAATTACTACTAGATCTATTTCATGGCTCCAGTGTGTCACAACCTTTACTACAGTGACCTAGTGAAGAGAATGCTACTCCCAGAGATAGGTATTTGCATGAATAAAGTACTAAAGAAATTACTAGACTTTTTCAATAGGCTTGCTACTGCCCGGTGGATATGTTTTTCCCCACACCCCTGCATTGCCAGTAAGCACTGGGTAAGAGAGTTCTACTAAAATCTTAGCATAGTATCCCTCTCAAACCCAGTAATGAAAATTAGGGGAAAGAAAGTGAATTTTAGAGTGGTGCAGATCAATGGCTTATATGTGCTACCAGATGCAGATATAACTTTATTCCAAGCTAAGGGGTGTGAGCCAGGGACCTATATAGCTAACATACTATGCCCTAGCAAAGAAGTTCCCTGGGATGGCACCAAAAGAGGGATGTCCTTGAATGATTTCACAGCAGGGGATAGGATTTGGTTAAATATTATTTGTAGCTAGGTCTCGCCATGCTCACATTTAATTGTTGTCACTAATATGTGAGCTTGGATAGTGGCCTATCTCTTATTTGTCATTGCTCTGAACGTAGGCTAGATTGTGATTTCAGAATAGAGGCATTACAAGACTGAAGGTGGTACACTTCTTCTCTTTTCTTTGCTTATTACTAAGTTGTGCAGGAGGGTCGAAGTAGAGGAGTATCCTACAGACACCTAGGTGAATCCAAACCCTGTATCTTCCCAATAAAGATTCGAGGTAAGAGTGCACACAGACAGAGCAAAAAGAAAAAGATCGACTAGGGAAAGTCAACAGCTGAGGAGTTAGAGTCATATAGACCATCCATTATTGGGCCTATGGAAGATATTAGAGTGGATATTAGGGTCATCAAGGAGCATGTATCAGGATTTTCTCTGGAGCAGAGAGAACCCTCCACTAGGCGGTAGTCTTATATGTCCCATTTAGATTATGATAAGTATCAGGAGGAGGAGCAGAAATAGCGATCCATGATTTCTAGGATCGAGAGGGAATATTCTACACTGGTAGAGTCTCACAGAGAGATTTAGGACTCATATGAGAAGATGAAAAAAGGGAGAAAAAGAGAGACAAGTTCTTAAGCATGATATGGAATGGGGTGAAGGGGTTGTGAAAAGTCCTGAAACCCTATGATAGATTACCTTCTCCCAAAGTAAAGAGTGATGATGAGGCCCTTGCTGTGTGCTCAAGTTCTAATGCTGGTGGTAATAATGCAGAGTCAACAAGAGAGAGCATATCTTCTTGCAGATTCAGGGAGCACCCTTTTCTCTTGCTTTATTAATTATGTAGTGGGGACACTACTATTTTTATTTGGGGGTACTGGTTCCCAAATTTGTATCATTTAGATTTTTTACAGATGTTTTGATGACATTATGGATGATTTTTATTTTTATTTTTGGGTTGCATTATTTGGGATCTCTGATGGTGCCCACATTTCATGGATTAGTTATTTGGTTTATTTTTTTATTTGTATGTTTTACTTTATCTTTATTTTGGTTGTGGTTATATTGGATGAGATTTTCCTTATGATAGATTGAGTGACGACATTCTTAAGGGAAAATCATCATGCTTGAGTTTTTGAGCCATGGATACAGGGAATGTCTGAGTACCCATGGCATTGAGGTCACAAATGCCATGGAAATCTAACTACCTGTGGTATTTCGGATTTGGGATCACATTCATGCCTATGGCGAAAATTGAGTAGCCATATGGTTGGTTTGCCTGTATGAAAGCCACAATGTGAGACAAAGGCTTGGGTTGTTTCCATGGGTAGCAAATTATGCGTAGTGAAAATGCAAAACAAACACCTCCTTTGTCTAAAATTTTTGAAAAAGGGGGTGTGAAAATTTTTGGCGTGTGAAAATTGATAGACTCTCTATTTTTGTCTCTAATGGAAGGGGTAATTGAGCCTCCATGGAGAATTTACTTTCCATGAGTGGTGAGCTCATTTTTCCAAATATCATGTGTACTTGTACCATCTAGAACTTGCCCCATTAGTCTCTCAAAGATAATTTTTATTATACTTGGTTGGTGCAATGATCTTAGGATTTCTTTGTGACATTGGAAGTCTACTTTAGCCTAAAAAGTCTACCATTACATAGATGTTATCCCTAGTAACCCACTTTGTGCCTTTATACCTTTCTTTGGCAAACTCATTGCAAGACGTGAGCCTTTCAATTTTTATTCCTCTTTTGAACCCTACCCTCCTTGTTTATAAAATTACAACTTAAGGGTAAAAGCCTAAGTTAGGGGTAGTGATGATTGAAAGAGGTAGTTTTGGACCACGAAGTTGTAAGAGAGTGCCTATGGGCTTAAGCTCTGGGAACAATTAAATAAGAAAAAGAAAGGATCCAACAAAAGAAAGTGAAACACAAAGGGTGCAAGAAAATAAAATAAAAAGAAAATGCGTGAACCAAGGAAATACATGTAGGCACAGGTGTAAAAAGTGAAAACAAAAAAAAGTGGCACATGATCAACAGTTGGAAGGAATAGTGTGATGTAGATGTTCAAGGAGGGTATAGCCATGTTTTTCCTAAAAGATATCCTACCCTACTCCAAACCTATGTTACAAACTCAAAAAGCCCTTCATGATTTCAAACCAAGTATTTTCATTGTAGTGGCAATTGAAAATAGGGGCATGCCTATGGTATGGTACTTGTTATCATTGAGAGCTCTGGAGAGAGAGAGAAAGAGTGTTTTTGCACTTCAATTCCTTATTCACATTTGATAACTTAGTGTGTAGAATTTTCTTTCTTGTGAGAAGTCATATAAACAAATTGAGGTGAGTGATTTTGTCATCTCTTAAAAATTAAGGCAAAAGGAGTATATTGTAGTTAAGGTCAAAGGCGAGTCACTTCTAGAGTATTAGTGATTATTTCATGGTTGATTTTTGAATTCTATTGCACCTTTAGATTGCATTTTATGTTGAGGGAGGTGGTGAGAATAGCTTTTCCCATGTTTGAAGATCTACTTGTAGTAGTAACTAAGCTTGAAGTCATTGTGATCATTGGATCATTTAATTTGGGCATAAACTTGTATTATTTTATGGTAAGAGGTAGTGTTGCTTTAGGACAAGAAAAGTTTTAAGATAGAGGTATTGATGAATGGTGATTTTACCACTCATTTGCACTTAACATCCGTGCACACTACCATGATTTAAATGTATAAATGAGACATATGTGTGATTAAATGCACTAATATCCACATTTTGTAGGCATACAGGTTATGATATGGAAATATGTGGATTTAAGCTAAAAAGAATAAAAAGGAGAAAAAAGTGCAGTTGGAAGATCTGGAGTAGAAATAGGCCTCAGTTACCGCTATCGTGGTCTGAGGGCCACAATCACAGCCAAACAAGATATGACAACATACCACGATTGCAAGATCTGATCGCGGTCACGGTAGTACCGATCGCAGACAAATATCAGCGATCACGAGGAAATGGGATAATGCCCGAAGGAAAATTTGTAAATGCACATAGCTGATTCCTAAATTCCCTTAAGAGGCTCAAACCCTATCCCATAGAGGAGAACCAAATTTTATGGAATTTTTCCACCATATAGTTTCCAACTTTTAAGAGACAACTATTATACTAATTCTTGGGTGAAGAAAACTTTAGAGTAGCTTTCAAGTGGAGGATTGGCAATTCCCATTGAAGATTTGTTGAATCCTAATATTTGCAATTCACATTCTCTTCATCTTTCAATAAATCAAATTGATGGAGATTTTTGGGTATATCTTTCTTATTAATCTTTTGTCTAGCTCCTCTTGGGGTAATTTGAGAATAGGGTGTAATTGTGTGTGGGTTGTGTTTCATTTGTGTATATTCTAGTTTGTTGGTGATGGGTTATACTATTGCTTGATTAAATTGTTTGGGATTTGTGGGTGGAAATCCCAAGCTCTTGAAAGTTTAAACCATCCTTGAAAGAGAGGTTTGGGTGAAATTTTTGAACCCACATCATCCTTGATAGAGGGATATGGGAACCAAGGCGATAGAAGACAATTTATGGGCATGGTTTGCTAATTTTCACTATCTTAGACATTAGAGTGATTATAAAGTTGACTAGACCTTGGGCATCATCCAAGAAATGGAACCTAATTGAGTGTTGAGTGGCTTCAATTGACATACTCGTTATGTACTCGAAAAGGTCAATGAGTTACATCTTTAGACATTGTTGACAAACTAACCTCAAGAACTTTCAACCTTTCCTACCACATCCTCAAAGATTAGAATTTGCACCGAATCATAATGTTCACATGCATAATTTTCCCCTAGGAAAGCATAATCCCAAGATCTATTTCTAATTGATTACACTATAATTATTCATAGCCCCGAGTTATTCCTTTAGAAGTCTAAGAATAATTATACTCTTGAAAAACGTTCAAAATCCCCCCCCCCCCCAAATCATATATCCTAGGTTTGAATTCAGAAAGAAACTTTTATTTTGGACTTGATTGATATTCACATTGTTCCTTGAGGATTTGACCCGGACTCAAAGTTGGATAATTATAATCACGACAAATGCCTTGCACTTAAATTAAAGTGTAAGTTGAGTATTATCAAAGGTTTTAATTGGGTGTTAACTTTGGGGTGTGATAGCTAACTATGAAGGTGCAAGTCCAATGGACGAATACTAAAAATTCATGGTTGCCGACATGAGGATTGTCCATAGCAACAATACATGATACTATGAGGTACATGGGAATCATTTAAGTACACTATTCATATGTATCATGGAGAGCGAAAGGTACGTGGGAATCTCCTACCCTTATAGTATCTTCAGTTCGTGCGTTTATATGTATCAAGGACTGTTCAGGGGGTTACACTAGATGCATATAGCCTGCGGGTAGTTCTAGGATGGTTAAGCTATACATACCAAGGTTAATGGTTTTAAATACATTCTAAACCCGATTTCTTTTCCGACATGGTTATATATAGATGTATGGTTTGTATGTGTATGGTTGGTTTATTTGGTTTTATTGGATGAGATTATTTTATCCTTATCCTGAGTTCATACTAGCGTTCACCCACTAACCTATCTTTGGGCAGCTATATCCCCACGCGATGCAAGAACTGACCATTCTACTCCTCCTACTTAGTGATTGAATTTAGAATCAGCTATTGGATTGAAGTGGTGAGATTTCATATTCCAGAAGGCTCCATTTCATATCTTGGATGTGTTTACATACTTGTTCTATTTTATGGATATTGGTTTTGGCTATGGTTGGGGGCATGTCCCAACCGTATACCTTTTTTCTTTTGGTTAGAGCCATGTGGAACTACTATGGGTTGGAATAGGTAGGATTGGTATTAGTGTTAGCTTTAGTATTGGTATTTGTATTGGAGCTGATTTTGACTAAATATATGATTGTTCCATCCATTTATGTTATGTTATGGATAGGAACTTTGTTCTTATATTAGTTTAGCTATAGTTGTAGGTTGGTAATAAATGGTTGGACTTGTTTGGGTTGGTCACGGTTGTAGACCTATCCTAGAGTCAAAATCAAAATAAATACTATCTTGTTATGCATTCGAAATTCATCCAACTTTAGATATATATATTTAGAGGTTGGGTTGTGAAATAGGGGTGGTCCCCATTCCTGGATGAACTTAGGATGCCCATTACAATAAGGCCCTAGTTTGGATTGTATCAAGTTGGTATTAGAGCTTTAGGTTTATGGTCAATTGGGAGTCCATAAAGCCATGTTGAGTAGAGTCTCTTTTAAGGTTTCCACACTCATAAGGGAGAGACTACAAGGTATTTAGAAATATTTTACTTTCTTGGTATTCTATTGTCAAGCTTTGGAGTCTAAGTCCTTGAATCTTTTTTAGTCCTGGTTTTTTTGCTTTTTAGATCATGCCTTAATGATCTGAGATGCAAGGAAACTCCTTTGTCCCAATTGGGGACGATGTTGAAGGGACACGCACTACTCAGAGGATCCATACTCAGTCTAGGGATTCCATCCCTGATATTTCTGGTGTTCTACTAGTTTCTACTAGTCCTCCTTGGGATGAGGTGACTAATATGGAATTTCATCAATTTATTCATGGTATTTCTTAGTTGGTTGCTACTTAGGCTGAGCGGGATGCATTTGGTGTTTCATTTACTGAGGCTATAAGGGTCGGCCAATTTATGAAGATGAATCCTCCTACTTTTACTAGTGTAGAGGTGGAGAAGGATCCTCAGTGTTTCTTGGATGATATGGACAAAATCTTCATAGTGACTCATTCCATGAATATGGAGGGGGTGAATTTTTCTGCTCATGAACTTAAAAATATATCGTACCAATAATAGAGGAGTGGGATAGGGCGAGAGGTGATATTTAGAGACTTTTGCCAATGCTTTTTTGGTTCGCTTCTTTCCTCAGTAGTTGAGAAAAGTCAAGGTAGAGGAATTTGTTAAGTTTAGACAAGAGAAGATGTCTGTCAAGGAATATGGCTTGAAAATTCATCAACTATCAAGGTATGCTCTAAAATTGATGTCTGATATGAGGGAAAGGATGATAAAATTCACTTCTGAACTTTCTCATGATTTGATTCTTGAAAGTAAGACTACATTGCTGATAAACAACATGGATATTTCTTTGTTGAAGGTTTATATGCAACAAGTGGAGAAGGTAAAGAGAAAGCGGACTGAGTTTAAGGTAAGGCAAGGTAAGAAGTTTAGGTCTTCTGAAAAGGGTAGTGCTCAATAAAAAGGTGGTCGGAATGGTGGTAAGTGGCCAAAGAAGAAGTAGGGGGAGGGTTTTAGTTCCTTCTCTATAGCTAGTGCTTCTTACCTAAAATACTTAGGTGATAGGAGTCAGCATGGTGCTGATAATTTTTGGGCATAAGATGCTCATTCTCAGGAAAAGGAGGTTCAGTCGGCCTTATCATATCCTTCTTGTCGGTTCTATGGTAGGTTGCATAGAGGCTTCTATGATTAAGGAAGGGACAGGTGTTTCAAATGTGGTCAGCTAGGCCATATGCTCAAAACCTATTCAGTGAGTAAGGGTGCTTTGGGTGCTAGTAAGGCTCCAGTTGCATCACCTTTTGCTCCTGCACCAAAGAGTGCTTCTTCTACATTAGTTTCTACTTCTGTTACCGGCACATATTGGAATAGGTTATATGCTCTTGTTACTCGGCAGGAATCTAAGGTATTACCTAATGTCATGATCGGTACGTTACAACTCTTTTCTCGTGACATATATTATTGCTTGATCTGGGTCCACACTCTCTTACATGACCCTATTTATGGTTGTATACTTTGGTTTTGATCCCCAGGTTATTTCGAACCCCTTTTTTATTTTTGCCCTAGTAGGTGACTCTATGGTTGCTAAAAGAGTCTATAGAGGGTGTGTGGCATCTATTACTAGTAGGCAGACTTTAGAGGATCTGTTTAAACTAAATATGGTGGATCCTGATATTATTCTAGGGATGGATTGGTTAACCTCTTGTTACACGTCCTTAGATTATCAGACCCGACCCACAAGTTTGTCTCTAGGTTTCCTGGTGAACCAGTTATTGAGTGGGAGGGTGGTTCCCAAGCTCATAGGATGAGGTTTATTTCTTATTTAGAGCTCAGAGATTAATCTCCAAATGGTTTCTCTGTCATTTTGTCAGGGTTAAGGATTCTAACTCAGAAAGTCCTTTATTACATTCGATTTCGGTGGTGAATGAGTTTCCTGAGGTCTTTCCAGATGATTTTCCTGGTGTTCCTCCAGATAGGGAGATTGATTTTGGTATTAATTTAATTATGGACACTCGTCCAATATCTATTCCACCTTACAGAATGGCTCTGTCTGAGTTAAGAGAACTCAAGTAGCAACTTAAAAATCTCTTGGATAAAGGTTTCATCTATCCTAGTGTATCCCCATGGG
This sequence comes from Capsicum baccatum var. pendulum, assembly GCA_030864225.1. NCBI lineage: Eukaryota > Viridiplantae > Streptophyta > Magnoliopsida > Solanales > Solanaceae > Capsicum > Capsicum baccatum. The sequence continues at coordinate 219,499,130 of CM061552.1, read as the reverse complement.
GTGCATCGGTGTTATTCATATGATAAAAGGTGTTTCCCTTTGGATATGCATTGACTATCGGTAGTTGAATAAGGTAACGGTCAAGAACAAGTATCCTTATTCGAGGATAGATGACTTGTTTGATTAGTTTTAAGGGGCCAAATTATTTTCTATGATAGATCTTTGATCTAGGTATCATCAGCTTTAGGATAGGGGTGAATATACCTAAGATGGATTTTTGTACTCGGTGTGGTCACTTTGAGTTCCTAGTTATGTCATTCAATTTGAATAATGCCCGGGTGGTATTTATGGATTTGATGATCGGGGGTTTTAGGTAGTTTATAGATCTTTTTATCATTGTGTTCATTTATGATATTTTGGTTTATTTTAAGAGTGAGGTAGATCATTCAAGTCACCTCTATGTGGTATTGCGGACCTTAAAAGAGTAGCAGTTGTATGCCAAATTCTCTAAGTGTTAGTTTTGATTGAACATTGTGACTTTTGTTGATAATATTATTTCTAATGAGTGGATCATGGTGGATCCGCAAAAGGTGGTTGTGGTTAAAAGGTATCCTAGACCCACGACTTGAACTGACATTCAGAGATTTTTAGGTTTGGGTGGGTATTATGGGTGGTTCGTGGAAAGTTTCTCGATGATAGATACCCCATTGGCTAAGTTGACTCAAAAGAAGGTAAAGTTTTCCTGTTCGGATGCTTATAAGGGGAGTTTCAAGAAGCTTAAGAATAAGCTAACTTTGGCTCCAATTTTTACATTTCCTAAAGGTAATGAGGGGTTTGTAGTTTATTGTCATGCATCTCGGGTGGGATTTGGTTGCATTTTCATGCAGCATAGTATAGTGATTGCCTATGCTTCAAGGGAGTTGAAGGTACATAAGAGGAATTATCCTACTCATGATTAGGAGCTTTTAAAGGTGGTTTTATCTTAGAAAATCAGGCGACATTATTTGTACTGAGTGCATATGGGCATCTTTTCTAATCATAAGAGTCTACAGTATGAGTTCGCTCAGAAGAAGCTAAATCTTAGGCTGATAAGATGGTTGGAGCTTCTTAAGGACTATGGTGTAAGTCTTTATTACCACCCAGGTAAAACTAATGTGGTTATTGATGCTCTTTACAGGTTGTCCATGAGGATTTTAGCCTATATGGATAAGAATAAGTGGGAATTGGTGAAGGATATTCACCACTTGGGTAATCTTGAATTTCGTCTCTTAGATTCCAATGATGGTGGTGTGATGGTACAGGAAGTGGTTCGGTCATCTCTTGGTACAAAGATCAAGGAAAATTAAATGCTAGATCCAATCTTGATAAAAATCAAGGATGATGTAGGTGGGAAAAAGGTGTGGTGTTTGACATCAATGCTGATGGTACTTAGTGGTACCAAGGTAGGTTATATGTTCTTGATGTTGATAGTTTGCGACAAAGTATTTTGGCTAAGGCGCTTGAATTGCGCTATGTTGTTCATCCCAATTTGATAAAAATGTATCATGATCTCAAGGTGATTTATTGGGGGAATGGTATGAAAAGAGATGTGGCTGATTTTGTGGCCAAATGCATGGTGTGCCAACAGGTTAAAGTTGAGCACATGAGGCCTGGTGGGTTATATCAGCAAATAAAGTTGCTAGAATGAAAATAGAAAGTAATCAATATGTATTTTGTTACCGGTCTTCCTTGATCAATGAATCAATTTGATTCGATTTGGGTCATCATGGATAGGATGACAAAGTTTGCTCACCTTTTATCGGTGCGGACTAACTTTTTGACTAAAAATTATACACGACTGTATCTTTAAGAGATTGTAAAGTTGCATGGGGTACCTATTTCAATTATATCTAACTATGGTATGCAGTTTTCATCTCACTTTTGGTGGTCATTTCAGAAGGGGTGGGGTAATAAGGTTCGTTCGAGTACTGCTTCGCACCCGCAAATAGATGGGCAAGTAGAGAGAAGTATTTAGATATTAGAGGACATACTTTGTGTGTGTGTATGATTGATTAAAGTTGCAATTGGGTTGAGGATCTACCTTTCGTAGAGTTTTCTTACAAAAATAGCTATCGTTCTTACATTGGGATGGCCCCTTTTAAGGAATTGTATGATAGAAGGTGTAGATTTCCTATTGGGTAGTTTGAACTTGGTGAGGTTGATATGTTTGGTCCAAATTTGGTTTATCAGTCTATAGAGAAGGTAAAGGTTATTTAAGATAGACTTAAGGCGGCCCAAAGTTGCCAAAAGTCTAATACAGATGTAAGGCATAGAGACTTGGAGTTCAATGATAGGGATAAGGTGTTCCTAAAGGTATCTCCCATGAAGGGAGTGATACGATTTGGAAAAAGGGGAAGCTCAGTCCCCGGTATTTTGGTCCTTATGCGATTTTATGGAGGGTTAGTAATGTGGCATATGAATTGGAGTTAACTTCTAGTTTGATCTCCATTCATCCGGTATTTTTTGTCTCTATGTTGAGAAAGTTTCTTGGAGATCCTTCTTTGGTGGTTCCTTTGGAAGGACCGGGTATCTCAGATTTTATCTTATAAAGAGATCCCGATTAAGATATTAGATCAGAAGGTTCGTCGGTTAAGGACAAATGATATGTCCTAGGTTAAGGTTCTTTGGTAGAAATATCATGTGGAAGAGGCTACATGGGAAACGAAAGAAAATATGAAGTCCAAATATTTGTATTTGTTTTCTGCTCTAGATATGTGGAAGGTATGTTTTTTTTTATCACATCTTTATTTTCTAACTTTGTTAAAAGTTGGATTGATATTTGATAATGCAAATGAATTATGCTTATGTTTGACCTACCTTGTCCATCATTAAATAACAATTGGTCCTAGTGGGGGAGATTGAAACACCCTAGGTTTGGACCCATTGAAATTTCCTAGATTTCTGGATTCTAGACATCATACAACTTATGGGTACTAGTCATATAATGGGGTACGGTTGGTATACTCTTGGTCGAATGCTAAACAGTGTTGGTTGGTGCATTGTATGGGTTTCTGGAATAGGTACGACTTGGAGAGTACGAGTTGTATGGTTGGATACAGGTCTTATGGTTTGGGTTTTTCTTTCACTTACTTTGACACTTCATAACTTAACTTGGATCTGAGTACGAGTGGCTCACTATGAGAAATAAGCTAGGGTACGAGTCATACCATTGAATCATATGCTAGGCAGTGTTCAAACATCCTTTGGTTCTATTCTATAAAGGATACAATTTAGGGGTACTAATTGTATATTTGGGTATGTCTTGGGATGGGTAAGTCAAATGGTGGACATTTTTGGGTCCAAGGGGGACTCCTAGGGTACGAATAGTGGGTACCACTCGTATTGGAGGGTATGACTACTATAGGTAGTCAAACAATCTGACGACAATTCTAAGCAGCTTAAGTTGGTGGTAATCTGGACATTTCCCCACTTAACCCCTTAAGGCCCTATGACTTATATCTCTATTGGGAGATCATTTACCCTAATATTCTAATCTAAAATACTTAGAAACACTCTCTAATTCTGTCTAAGGCTCTTGGGAAAATAAAGGCTTTGGTTTCATCTAGAGGATTAATTTGGGGATTGTATGAGTGATTTTTCTCCATCATCTACGAAATCTATGGCATTTACTCCTCCCTCATTGTTAGTTCCAACTAAAGACATGTTTTATACAATGTTTTCATGGCATGATTATTGTATGGGTTTGGGTTTCAAAATATATGTTGGGGTTTTGGTATTAAATACTTGGTTATGGTATTCCAATGTTTTAATTATGTCATTACATGCTTTAATGGTGGTTCGTACAAATTGTTGCATGGGAATAGTGAATTGGTAATTGGAATTGGTTTTAGAAACACTATGCCCCCAACATGTTTGATAAAATGCCTATGGTAATGCTTTTACTATACTTTTGGACGTTTTATGGAATTACTGCATGGTATGGTTTGGTAATAGAACCCTAAATGGTATAAATGGTTTAATGGCTTGGAAAGGTTAAATGGTAATGTTTGGTTGTCATAGTTATGGTTAATTAAACTTCATTGTTGGGTACAATGGAATCCCCCAAATAAGCATATTAATGGACAACTTGTAGAGTACATAGGATTCCCCCAAGCAAACATAATAAGGGAACAACTTTTGGGGTACACTATATTCCCCAAGTTAACTTGATAATGTAATCTATGGGCACATAGGAATCCCTTTACATAAAAAGGTTGTCTAAGGACTTGCAAGATATAGTAGGTATGACGATACCACTACTCATAGCCTTGATTAATAGAAATGGATTAATGGTTTGGTTGGAAGGTAATGGTGGTTAATTGGGCAATAATCTCAAGGTGTTATAGCTAAAAGTAATGGTACGAGTCCAATGGACGGACACTGGAAACTCATGTTTGTTGATATGAGGGTTGGTCATAGAGACCATATATGATACAATGAGGTACATGGGAATCCTCTAAGTACATTGTACATATGTATCATGGAGAGAAGGGTATATGGGAATCTATATTCTTATGGTATCTTTGGTTCATGCAGATACACACATCATGTCCCATTCATGGGGTTACACTAGATCCATATAGCCCATGGTTGGATCTAGGATGATTAAGCTACACATGCCCAGGTTAATGGTTTTAAATGCATGCTAAACCCGGTTCTCTTTCCCGACATAGTTATATAAATATATATTAGTATGCATTGTACGCATATGGTTGGTTTACTTTGTTTTAATGGATGGCATTATTTTATCCTTATCCTAAGTTCATGCTAGCATTTACCCGCTAACTTGTCTTCAGACGACTGTATCCCCATGCGATTTAGGAACCGTCCATTCTCCTTCTCCTGTATAGTGATTGAATTCACGATTAGATATTTTATTGAAGTAGTGATCTTCCATATTTTGGAAGGCTCCATTTCATATCATGGATCTCTTTACATACTTGGTTTATTTTATGGATTTTAGTTTTTGCTATGGTTGGGGGCATGTCCCAATCGTATACCATTTTTCTTTTGGTTAGAGGCTTGTGGAACTACTATGGGTTGGAATACGTGGGATTGGTATTAGTGTCAGCCTTAGTATTGGCAATTATATTTGGGGTTGATACCATTGGACTGAATTTATGATTGTTCCATCCTTTTATGTTATGTTATGGACAGGTACTTGATTTCTATATTAGTTTGGTTAGGGTTATTAGTTGGTAATGAATGGTTTGACTTGTTTGGGTTGGTCACGGCTGTAGACGTATCACAGAGTTTGAAATTAGAATAAACACTATCTTGTTATATGTTCGGAATTCATCCGACTCCGGATATGCATATTTTGAAGTTGGGTTGGGAAACGGGGGTGGTCTCTGCTTCTGGATCGACTTGGGATACTCATTACAACAAGGCCCTGGTTTGGGTCGTGTTAGTGTCATCATGGAAGAACCCGCAAAACCCATAAAATATTGCAATATGTGTATTATTGGCCAATAATTTAAAAAGATAGACATAATTTTGCTTCTGATTGTGATCATTGTCAACGCCAAGGTAATATCTCTAGACGTCAAGAACTTCCTTTGACTATTATTTCAGCATTGGAATTGTTTGATGTACGAGGTATAGATTTCATAGGTCTTTTTGTGAGTTCATTTATCATGAAGTATATACTTTTGGTTGTGGATTATGTATCCAAATGGATGGAAGCAGTTGTGTTCCCAACAATGAAGAACATATTCAATTGTATTCTTGAAAACGCACATCTTTTCTTGATTTGGCACCTATGCGCTATCATTAGTGACAGTGGGTCATATTTTTGTAATCATCAATTCAAAATTCTTCTTGAGAAGTATGGAGTGAAACACAAGGTGGCAACACCTTATCATTCGTAGTCTAGTGGACAAAAAGTGTCCAATAGAGAAATCAAGTTCATCTTGGACAAAACAGTAAATGCTAATAGGACTTATTGGTCATGAAAGTTAGATGATGCATCATGGGCTTACCAAACATCATTCAAGACTCCGGTTAGTGATTCACCTTATCAGCTAGTGTATGGCAAGGCTTGTCACTTGCCTATTGTGCTTGAACATAAAGCATTGCAGGCCTTGAAGAAGCTTAATTTTGAGTGGCAAGATGCAATCAAGTCAAGAATGAGCAAGATGAATGAGTTGGATGAATTCCAACTCCAGGATTATGAAACTTCTGCACTTTACAAGGAAAATATGAAGATTCAACATGATCACAAAATTGAGAAAGAATCTTAAAAAAGGTGACCAGGTATTGCTCTACAACTCAAGACTTTACTTTTTTCCAGGTAAGTTGATGTCCTGATGGCATGGTCCCTTTACTGTGCTAAGAGTATTCCCATATGGTGCTTTGGAATTGAAGCAGAATAGTAAAGCCTCATTCAAGATGAATCCGCAAAGATTAAAGCACTACATAGGTAACACTAAGGAAATAAATGTGATTATTGAATTAGACCTTGGTGAGGTATGAGTAACAAAGGTAATTATGTTGTGCCAAGACGTTAAATCCTGCTCTGCAGGGGAGGCAACCCATAAGTATAGTTAGTGAAATCTGAGTATCCAACTTATCCATGGCGTTCCGTAACATTAAATCAAGTGTTGTGTAGGAGGCAACCCATGGTTTGTACTTATTTTTATAGGGTAATATGTTTGTTTAATGTGCAGAACTATAGATTGTAGAAAAGGTCTAGAAAAGTTCAAGAAGTTAGGTCATACAGACTCTTCACGAGTCGTATCTTAATGGTACGACTCATGAGTAAGAGTTGTAAGGACCTGAGAGACTATGCTGATTCAGGATAAAGTTTCTGGAGTCTTTACGACTCTAAAAATGAGTCGTATCCTAAAGGTACGACTCATCAAATTGAGTCGTATCCACTCCAGAACCTAGGTAAGGTTCCATGTCTCTATGATTTGAAGAAAAGACCCGTAATTTTGGGTATGAGTCATACACATAATTCATACCCAAGCTTACCAAGTCAGGGGTCCCAGGTCAAACCGAACCAGAACTTGATTTAAAATCCAAACAGGCACCCAAAAATGAGTACCTGATATCTGAAATGTACCCAATTCCATTCTTGGTCAATTATTTATCTTACAATTCACAAACTCAATCAAAAAGACTTTGAATTAGTTACCAACTTACTTGAATTCCTCATATTTCATGGACCAGGCACGAAATTGGGGAAGAATAAGTAAAAACTCGAGCACCCTACTCTTTCACTTATTCAAGAATGTTTGTTGTACTTAAATTCATTATCTATCAAGTTTAAAATAAAAATGTGAGATATTTTAGACCTTATTGAAGTTGCATTTACTTGTGGGTTGAGATTTGGTACCCTAGTTCATAGGATTTGAGTTGAAAATAGAAATTAGGGGTGACCTATTTTGGGTGTTGATATTGTGTGCTGTTTTGATTAAAATTGGGTAATATTACGGTATAATGAAGAGGGTAGCTAGGGAATTGTGTATTGGAGTAAACTCAAAAGTTGAACTTCTATGTTGCAGTGGATATGATACTCCTTACAACTCGTATCCACAAGTAACAAAGTCGAAATGAGATTCGTACCCACTGAAAACATAGAAGTCTAACTACTTTTAAATTTTTGTATGGGTACGACTTGCCTAAATGACTCGTACCCAACCGATATGACTCATTGATGATAGGCGTATTTACACGCCTAAAGCACCTTAATTCACCCATATTTTAGCTAAGTTTTAAGGACAAAATATATAATTCCTGCACTTTTAGTCCCTTTTTCTATAAGTGAGCTAACCAACGTGATTAGCAAGTTTTCAGGTATAAATGATGAATATTTCAGCATTTTATGGACTGTGTGACACCAAAGAAAGCTTCACGTAAGAAGGAAGGCAGCTTTTGGAAAGCCTATGGACTGAAAGTGATGCATGAAAAACTTGTCCCGGGCAAAAACAGTATTTCCAAAGACTTGGGGATCAACAGTAACTTAGTAGTATTAGGATAAGGAAGCAATAACCTAGTAGGATTAGGAGAAGTATGCAGTAGCTTAGTAGGAATAGGATATGGATGTTATAAAAACCCTATTTTGCTGAAATTTTCAGCATCCATTCATTCCTCCCCATTCTTATTCTCTTCTATTCTTAAATTCGTTGTTGACATTATTATTCATCCATTCGACTTTTAATTTTCACGACAAGAGAAACGCTACTAGCAAGGAATTCACGCCACAAGTGACGCCAATACTCACTTATCGTGATATTGTTATTACTTTGGTATGATGATGATATCCTTGGGGTTTTCCTTCACAATTATGAGTAGCTAAACTTCTCTATTAGGGTTATGGAAGCCTTATGAGATACTATCTATTGCTATGAGTTTGTTAATTCTTGATACATATGCTGCTTATATCATTACTCTCTTCATATTAATTGAATTCTTGTGGTTGCAAACATATAGAATAAGCTAGTATAGCATTAACTTGTTCGAAAGAAAAGTTACATGTCTGGAAAAGAGAGAGTGACAAGGAAATAGGGCTACCAACCCGTGTTTAAAGGTTAGTGCCATAACTGGATTAACCTCTTGGAGAATTTGTACCATTAGTTATATGCTTTAAGCTCGAAAGAGTTAAAGTGAAATAATCCTTGATGGTCGAAAGACACTAGTATTTACCATAGAATACGAAACTCTATAAGCGCATGCATGTCTGAATTCTGCATAACTCATAGCCAATAGATACGTAAAACTCATAAGGTGGACATAACCCTAACTTACAATTCTCATTGATTAAAATATTACTAAACATTCCATTTTTACTTTGCTATTTTGATAATTTTACTTCACGCATAAAATCCCCCCTTTTTTCCGCAGAACTTTCACCAAAAGTCTACTGATCGTTGCATACTTAGTGACCAAGTATTCCCTGTGGGATTCGACACCCAACCCAGTTGGTTTCTATATTTGACAACGACCGCTTACACTCTTACGAGAGATGTAGTTTGAGCGTTATCAAATTTTGGCGCCGTTGCCAGGGAATACGGTTGTCTCCTAAGTTTGTGATAGTTACTAGACCCTTTGGTCAAAGATTCTTGAATTTTACTTTTTGCTTGTTGTTTTTGTTTTATTCAGGTTTTGTTCAGTGCATGCCAAATACTCAAAGTTCGGGTCAACCATTATTACCCATAAACCCTGAACCACAACTTATTGGCAAAATGGATGCACAACGTGACATGGAAAGAAGGACTGCTCAACAGGAGAAGGCTAGATTAGCTGCATTGGCCGCTGCTCAAGTGCATCAACAGAATATTGATAACCCAGGGCGAGCAACAAATCCTGATGATGAGGATCTAGGTGATGATGAGTTACTGAATCCTAGGTGTACTGATGAAGTGGCGGCACCTATGCAGAAAAGAGATCGTCAAGCTAGAATGAGACCTGAACACCGAGATGTGCAAGTTCCGTTCGATGATGATGATGACAATTTGGATGGAGCTGGTGCCACAGGGGCTATTATTCCTCCGCCCTTGGCACCTGGTGCCATGTTCAATATCACTAGCACCATGATTCAGTTATTGTAGCTCAAGGGGTTGTTTGGTGGACTTGCAGGAGACGATCCGAATATGCATCTGATTAATTTTATCTCAACATGCAACGCGTTTGACAATCTAGGGGTTGGACAGAATGCCATCCGGCTGCACTTATATCCATTGTATCTATCTGGGGAGGCAACTCTATGATTGAACGGCTAACTCCTGACTCTATTACTAATTGGAGGCAACTGAAAGACGCTTTCCTAGAAAGATTCTATCCGTCATCCAAGAGAGCACAATTAAGAGATGAGATAAGCAATTTTTGACAGCTTCCAACTGAAGCTCTCCACGAAACATGGGAGAGGTTCAAGAAGAAGCTTATGCGGTGCCCAAATCATATGACCAATGTCCACTTGATGGAGATATTATACAGGTCTTTGAATTCGGTGACTAAGCTAGTGGTTGATAATGCTGCAGGAGGGTCATTCATGGACCTTACTTTTATTCAGGCAAGTGATATGCTAGATCGTATGACAAAGCAGAGTAGAGCTTGGCATACCAGGGATTCTGAGGTAGCAAGCTCTACTGCATCTATTGGCATGACTGCAGAACAAAGGCGGAGAGAGGAGGAACGTGATCAAGATATGGTGCACATGAAAACACAGATGGATCTTCTTACCAATTACTTATTATCAGGGAAGACCAAAAAAGTCAAGGTTGTTGTGTCGCAAGGAAGAGATGAATCTGATTCTGAGGAAGAAGCTAACTACTTGAATAATCAGGAGGGTTTTCGAGGCAATGCCTAAGAAAACCAAGGTCGGAACTATTATGATAAATCTGGATACAAGGACCGCGATCAAGGTAGTTGGAAGATTAAGACTGACAGGAGTGGTTTGTATATTCCTCCTGGAAGCTGTGAGGCCGCTGTATCTGGTTCTGGAAAGATGTCCATGGAGGACATGATGGCTAAGCTGTTGAAAGGAGTGGAGGCGACCAACATGGGCGTAACAGAGGTGAAGAATGATTTGTCTTCAATAAATCAATTGGTTGACTCGCATTCTACTGCAATAAAACAACTAGAGCAGCAATTGAGTCAACTTTCAGCGGCATTCAATCAACGAAAAACTGGCACTTTACCTAGCAACACCGTGCAAAATCCAAGGAATGATGGATCATGTATGGCTATTACTACCAGGAGTGGTAAAGTGTTGGAAAGTCCGTCTAAAGGCAAACAGATAGTTGATGATGTTGTGGATAATGTTATTGATGTAGAATGTGAAGGGGCCGAAGAAGCTGAAGAGTGTGTTCATGACATCACCCCTAGACGTCTACAGCCTGAAAAGGTTGATAATCGGAAGCAAGATAAAGAGGAAGTGGTGGAGAAAATGATTCCTCTTCCACCACTACCTTTTCCTCAGAGACTGAAGAAGAAAGCTGATAATACAAGATTCAGTAAATTCATGACTATGTTGAAGCAGCTGACTATTAATGTTCCATTGGTGGAGCCGCTGGAGCAGATGCCTGGGTACGCTAAATTCATGAAGGACCTTTTGACAAAGAAGCGGGCAGTAAGCTATGAGCTGGCAGATAATGTTCATCATTGTAGTGCAATTGCCACGAGGTCTTCAGTACAGAAGAAGGCAGATCCTGGTGCTTTCACTATTCCTTGCACGATAGGATCTATGAATTTTGATAAGGCATTGTGCGATTTGGGAGCTAGCATCAATTTGATGCCGCTATCCGTCTACAGGAAGTTGGGGTTGGGCGATCCTACACCAACCAATATGCGGCTCGTGATGGCAGATAGGTCGGTAAAACGACCTGTGGGTATCTTGAATGATGTGTTAGTGAAGGTTTCCACCTTCATCTTTCCTGCAGACTTTGATATTTTGGATTGCGAGGTGGATTCTGAAGTTTCCATAATCTTGGGATGCCCTTTTCTAGCAACTGGAAGTGTGCTCATTGATTTAAGAGCTAATGAGCTTTTATTTCGGTTGAATGACGAAGTGGTCCGATTTGATGTATGCAAATCGATGAAGCAGCCCAAAGATATGGATGTGTTATCCGTAGCTGATGTTAATTATGAGGATGACAAAGAATTATCTGTAGAGAAGCAGCTTACTGTTGAGCCATTATCTGCTGTGCTGTTGAATTTTGAGCGTGAGGAGGTTGAAGAACATGAAGAAACTGTTTGTGCTCTAACAAGAATAAGGTCCTATTCTCATGCTCCTAAGAAGCTGGACCTTGATCTTAAGAATCGACCTTCACCAACGGTGAAGACTTCCGTTGAAGAGCCACCAGTGCTAGAATCGAGAGATCTCCCCAGTCACCTAAAGTATGCGTTCTTGGGAAGTGGAAATACACTTTCGGTAAGTGTTGTGGCTGATTTAGGTGAACAACACGTAGAGGCTCTCATCTCTGCTCTAAAGAGGTACAAAAGAGCCATTGGTTAGAAGATTGATGATATAATTGGTATCCCTCCTGGGATATGTATGCACAAGAGTCATCTCAAAAAAGATTGCATGCCTACAAGTAAGTATCAGCATCGTCTGAATCTATTCAGAAAACGATGCACCATCTATCTCGACGAAGTCTAAGTAATCGAGGTTACTTTGTCGTGCCGCAACAATAAATCAAGCGCTTGATGGGAGGCAACCCATCGTCTTTAATTATTTTGTTTTACTAGGAGTTTGTTTTTGTAGTCGAGCCACGACCAAAACTAAGGCGCTTGTTGGGAGGCAACCCATCGTTCTAATCATTTTTGTTGTTTTTGAGTAAGTGTAGGTGCAATACGTATAAAGGAGAAAATTGGTCTCAAATGTTGATTTGGAAATAGTTCATGTTGAAGGTGGTAAGTTTGGAATGAAGAAGCAAAGGCTATGGGTTAGGCATTGCCTATGTAAATCTAGGAAACGAACAAGGCAAGGCCTATGCTATGGCCTAAGCTCTCTGAATTTAGAATGCTATAGCATAGGCGCCGCCTATGCCAAAGCCTTTGGTCTCGGATTCTACAATGCCATAGCATAGGCGCCGCCTATGCCAAAGCCTATGCCCAACTAGGCTTTGCAAAAGGCGCCGCCTATGCCAAGCATAGGCAAAGCATTAGGCGCCACCTATGCTCACTTTTTGGTCTCCTAATCCGATTCCAAACGGGTCAAAACCCGACCCAAGCTTGTCCTATAAATAGAACCTTAGTTTTAGAACAAAAATGCATTGCAAACTCAACCTAAGCGCCGCCTACCTCTCCAAAATCTCTCAAAAATTTTCCTTTTGCTCTTTTAACTTCGCAAGAACATTTTCAAAGGCCATCAACCAAGTATAATGGCACCTAAAAGCCGTCCAGGAAAAGAAAAAGCATCCACCTCACAAAAAGGCCAAAAGAGGGGAAGAAAAGAGCAAGTTGAATCCTCCTCGTTGCAAATACCTCGCCGTATGTACGGGATAAAATGGGTCCTAGCGGAGGAAGGAAACGAGTGGTACAGGAACAACAAAATGAAAAAGTATGTTCATGTGGAGCTGATACAAAAGGAAAGCCTAGCGAAGAAAGAACCTCGCATTTTGGCCAAAATAATGGCGTTACATCTCAATTTCATTTTCCAAGACATTGAAGAATGCAATGTTTATTTAACGCGAGAGTTTTATGGAAATTGGTCCCCAAAGACTACCGGTAGTAAAGTGAAGATTAGAGGACAAGTCTTGCAGCTGAATGCTGAGTTCTTCAACACTTTTCTGGGTCTACCATCTGTCGATCCATCACCACTCAAAGAGCTTCAACAAAGACCTCCGTACAGGGCAATCAGACACACACTATGTGGAACAAGATCAATGTCACGTTGGAGTCGACACAAGGACACCGGCCGACACAATACCTTCCCATATGCTTTTTTGAATAGAGAAGCTCGAATATGGTTGCAAATAGTCAACTCTTGCCTGATTCCAGGGACACAGTACACAAAGATAACATGAGATAGAGTGTGCTTGATGTACGCATTGATGACGAATGTCCCCATCAATATTGGGGCGATTATTCGATCTTCAATGCGTAAGGCTAGGCTGCACAAGAGGTCCCACTTCAGCTTTGGCAATCTGTTGACTACAACATTGAGGAAGGAGGACATCCAAGAGGAACCTGCAGGTCATAAACTTCCACACAACCCGAAAAAGGTTGACCTCACAAAGGTTAAAGATGCTGAATCTATGCATGGCGTCAACCTTACCACTGCAGAAAGACATGCTTATGACGAAAGCTTCTTCCGCCATTTGTATGGCATGACGAAGTTTACCATGATGAGGGGGGGTCATGTTCCAACTGCTGCAGAGCTCCAACAGTTGGATTATGACTACCCAATGAATGAGCATGCGAGGGCTATGTGTAGAGTAGGTGTATATTTTGAGGAATCTCTTGATGACGATGTGCCAACCGATGATGATCGCTGAATGCCAGACTCCGATGTGGAGGAGAACTCTGAGACGATGACTCTGATGATGATTCTGATGCAGGGGGTATGACCCCAGACATAGAGGAGGAGTTCGACTAACCAGGTTCTTCTTATTTATCTTCCACTGAGGGCAGTGTGTCCTGTCTAAGTGTGGGGTGCTGGTATTTGTATGCTATACTTCTTTATCTGCATTTGCATTTATTTATGTTTGTTTGTTTTGTTTGTTAGTAGTTAAATTTTTTAAATTTTTTTTTGGAGATTATACTTTGCATGAAGTTGTTCTGATGGGCAGCATGGTATTATAACAAGAGTTTGTGCTAAAATCATTACTATTGAGACGTTTAGGCTCTAAATGTGACTCATTGTGTGATAATTGTGTGGTTCAATTCCTTCATCTGTTGGGTCAAGAGTCTATACTATTCCCAATAAAGTCGACCATGTGCCTTGTGTATGTGAGGCAATAGTATATTCTGTGTTTGTGGCTGATGCTAGAACTTTCCCGGTGTGTGTGTAAAGCGAAATAAAGAGTGTGAGTTTAGGAGATGATTTAAGCATTTCTTTGGCAACCTGTGATTGTTTACCTTCGTTTTACCTACCCGTGGACATTATCCTAGTCAACCCCTTTGAGCCTTTAGCCATTTTCTTTGACAGCCTCATATGTAGCCTAATCCATTTTTTTTCAAGACCATAATTTGATCTAAATTCCTAAGCGCTTTAAATTGTAAAGTCATATGACAAAATAAGAGGAAATTGGGTGAGAGTGATGCCTTCGAATGTATTAGTGCTTGAATTAGTTATGAAAAAGAGTGGCTATCATAGATGTGTGTTATAAAAAAAAATGAAAAGCAAAAGAGGTGAGAAGGGGTGGTAGATTAAAATAAATTAGAAAGGTTGTTTGAAATAAAGTGTAAATGGCATAATGTGATGTATTAAAGCTCTTAGGGAACTTAGTAACTATTTCTGGCCAAAATAGTCCTACCTTTCCCTTAGCCTACATTACAACCTGTAAAGACCTAATTGATCCTAAGCTTAGCATTCTGATATTAGTGGAGCATTACACTAAGGGCAAGCCTATGGTCATCAGTTGCAACATATGAATTCTTTGTGAGAGTGAGAGCAAGGAGAATATTGTACCCATGTTTCGAATAATGCAAAACTTGTGAGTGATTATGGGTAATATCTTGTGTGAGACACACATAGTTGACGAGTTTGGGTAGTTGTGTATGATTCTTTGTGCTTTAACTTGTGGATACGAAGTAACCATCATCACGAGTCTATGTTGGAGGTTGAATTGTTTCTACTAGTGATCAATAAAACTACTCTTTGTTAATAATTGTTGTGCCTGTCTTGATGAATATTTTATGTTGTTACTGTGAAATCCTAAAGTAGATGTTTATATGGACATGATATTTTGTTCGAGGAAGAACAAAGATTTAAGTGTGGGGTGTTGATGAAAGGCGTATTTACACGCCTAAAGCACCTTAATTCACCCATATTTTAGCTAAGTTTTAAGGATAAAATATATAATTCCTGCACTTTTAGTCCCTTTTCCTGTAAGTGAGCTAACCAACGTGATTAGCAAGTTTTCAGGTATAAATGATGAAGATTTCAGCATTTTATGGACTGTGTGACGCTAAAGGAAGCTTCACGTAAGAAGGAAGGCAGCTTTTGGAAAGCCTATGGACTGAAAGTGATGCATGGAAAACTTGTCCCTGGCAAAAATAGTATTTTCAAAAACTTGGGGATCAACAGTAACTTAGTGGGATTAGGATAAGGAAGCAGTAACCTTGTAGGATTAGGAGAAGTATGCAGTAGCTTAGTAGGAATAGGATATGGATGTTATAAAAACCCTATTTTGTTGAACTTTTCAGTATCCATTCATTCCTCCCCATTCTTATTCTCTTCTATTCTTAAATTCGTTGTTGACATTATTATTCATCCATTCGACTTTTAATTTCACGACAAGAGAAACGCTACTAGCAAGGAATTCACGCCATAAGTGACGCCAATACTCACTTATCGTGATATTGTTATTACTTTGGTATGATGATGATATCCTCGTGGTTTTCCTTCACAATTATGAGTAGCTAAACTTCTCTGTTAGGGTTATGGAAGCCTTATGAGATACTATCATTGCTGTGAGTTTGTGAATTCTTGATACGTATGCTGCTTATAGCATTACTCTCTTCATATTAATTGAATTCTTGTGGGTGCAAACATATAGAATAAGCCAGTATAGCATTAACTTGTTCGAAAGTAAAGTTACATGTCGTGAAAAGAGAGAGTGACAAGGAAATAGGGCTACCAACCCCTGTTTAAAAGTTAGTGTCGTAACTGGATTTACCTCTTGGAGAATTCGTACCATTGGTTATACGGTTTAAGCTCGAAAGAGTTAAAGTGAAATAATCCTTGATGGTCGAAAGAAACTAGTATTTACCATAGAATACGAAACTCTATAAGCGCATGCATGTTTGAATTCTGCATAACTCATAGCCAATAGATACGTAAAACTCATAAGGTGGACATAACCCTAACTTACAATTCTCATTGATTAAAATCTTACTAAACATTCCGTTTTTACTTTGATATTTCGATAATTTTACTTCATGCATAAAATCCCCCTTTTTTCCGCAGAACTTTCACCAAAAGTCTACTAATCGTTGCATACTTAGTGACCAAGTATTCCCTGTGGGATTCGACACCCAAGCTAGTTGGGTTCTATATTTGACAACGACCACTTACACTCTTACGAGAGCTGTAGTTTGAGCGTTATCACTCATACACTTAAGTCGTAACGACCTTGGAAGTGGTCATATTTTAGAGTTTTATTTCTGGATTGCTTACGAGTTGTGGTAATGAATCGTCCCCTATTCTTATAACTCATTAGGAGGACTCATAAGCAAACCAATGAACATCCATGTATATACTGAGTATCATATGACTCAGTCATATGAGTCATACCTAGTCGATACGACTAGTACCCCCTACTCGTACCTTGGATAGAGCATGTAGACTGGCATTCATTCCTAGATTTTTCCTTCTTTTCTTTATTTACATACTAATTAATGTGTACTTTGAGGTATCATGACTCCAAAAGGTGTTTCTTCTTCCAATAAAGTGGCAAAGAAGGGAAAGAAAAATGCACTATCCTCATGTTTTAAATCCACTGAGTCATTGAGTTATAGTGGTGATATAGTTGAATTCCCAGTGAAGAGACAGATTGACCCAAGTGGCAAAAGACCTGCTCGAGGAAAGAAAGTAGCAACCTCGAAGGACACACTTCCATAGGGACCAAGGATAAAGAACTCAAGTATCTCACCTCCACACTCACCTCTACTTTTAGAGGTAGAAAATGTTGAATCCTGCTCTAAAGAAGAGAGTTCAAAAAATGCTAATGCTGCGAAAGATGTTCATGTACCACAGGATGATGTAGAGAACCCTCCACTAGCTATTATATCTACTCTGGTGCCCACCATTGAATGATGCGGGTATCCCGGGATGCAGACTACTTATAATGATGGACTAAGTAGACTCAGAATAAGAAAAATCAAAAAGAACCTGTACCTCGAGAAGTGCTTGAATACTACTAGGATGGCAAAGTTTCCTAGATTCTAGGAGCTGTTCAAATAGTATGGTTTTGGGTGGATGACTAGAGCGTCTGGAAGATACAGTCCTACACTAGTGCAAGAATTTTATATTGCGTACAAAGGGGATCTACAAGGATAGTATCGATAGGGCCAGTAGTGGAGAGGTGGTGACTCCATTACCTCATCGTTGGTTATTCAAGGAGTAAGGGTCAACATCTCACCATGCACCATTTCCAGATTCTTGTACGAATAAGATTATCAGCCTCTGTTAAACAATGGTGAAATGGATTATATACTAGAGAAGATAAGAAAAATAACTCAAGAATAGATGGGTCGGATGAGAAGATGGGTTACTTCAGGTGGATTGTTGGGTGTATAGCGTCAAATAGTGAGGATGCAGTGTGGGTAATTGGCATCCTAAGTGACACTTTACAGAAAAATATAGAAACGTACACCTAGTTTTAAGGCTAAGGCTTGGTGGATGCTGACCTAACACTGGGTATGTCCCATTATTGGGGATAAAATGTTGAGTCCAGTCCAAGCAGCTTCGATAGACGGATTTTTATCCAACTATGAGTTTGAAGTAGGATAGTTTTTATCTTAGCAGATGAGGGACTAAGTTATAGGTAGTGAAAAGTCATTGTTGGCGTACCCATGCATAGTTACAAAGATATATTTAGCTACGGGGGTGCAGCAACTCCCAGGAATTGATAAGATGATAGAGGCCACGAATATCGCAGATTAAGGGCTGATCAAAGACGCAGCAAACCCATTAGGAAGGAAGGCGAGGCAAGGAGTAGATATTCTTGTAGAGATGTATATACCGACTAAGACTGTTGATATAGGTGGATAGACTGAGACAACATAAACTTTGGATGCAGCCCAAATTTTGTACAGTATGTACCACCTTGACCAAGGGGTATGCCATTTGGTTTCATTATGATTTCACAGGCCATGTGGAATGAGGCATGGACTAGTTTAGGCACATTGAAGGCTAAGGTCCAAAACATGGAAGAGGGAGTAAAGCCCTGGGTTGATACGTAGTTGGCAAACCAGAATAGATGGGTGCATATGAGACCGGATAGATTTGTGCTAAGGATGGCCCGACAGTTGAATAGTTGCCAAACCTTGGATATTACGAAGGTGAAAATCAAAGTGGTTGAGCTAAAGAGGATGATGGATAAGTTATATGCTGGAATAGTTATCTTAGAGCCCAAAGTCATGACTGTCATACCCAAGGTCCACGTTGATAATATTTGGGCTATTTCAAACCTCATAAAAAAGCCCCAATATAAAATAAAAGGAAGCGTGAAGAGAATGATGCTAAGAAGAAGTCTAAGGTAGATAGCCTACAGGATGAGCAGGGATGACAGGTAAGGGTCTGTGAGATGCATACTGGGGCCAGTTGCTCTAAATCGGTAGTTGATGATACTGATAGAGGTAGAGATGCAGAACCTCCAAGTGATAAGCCATTGAGCACACCGGCCACCACTGGTGCCACTGTTGTTGACCCAGTCCCAATAGCTGATGGGACTTTGGATGATGCTGATGGGACCTAAGCTGTGGGCCTACATGATAATGTTATATGAGTTGGCACCTAAAGTGCCTAGGTATGCTCCCGATTCCTTGTACTCAAATTTTTATAGATATAATGGGATAGTGCATAAGCTTTCAGTTAGGGATGGGAGTGTACCAAGGTCGCCACAAGCTATACTTGCCATGTTTTAAATCCCGTGGACACAACCTTACAAATATAAAGAACTGGCATGTTTGTTCATGTTTTGTGTGTTGGAAATAGCTGAAATAAGAGGTGAATTTGTGTTTGTGCCAGTAGATCGCTATTTTGAATTATTATGCTTGAAATAGTCTGATTTGAAAAAATTTGTGCCTAAAATTGATACCCCTTCTAAATTTTTGTGTTGACTGTGTGATCTATAAGTAGGTGAGATTATTGTGAATCTGATAATGCCATTAAGATTAGGAATAGAATAAGTAGAGTAAAATTTTACACAGCTGGATAGGTAGCGCTTAGCAATGTAAACCTATTCAAGTGTGTGTAAGGCTTTACTGAGTTCTCGATATATTGGAATCTAGAATAAGCCCGATTGATTTTACCTAGGTCTAGGATAGTCAGTAGAAGATGATCATAGGCTCTTTTTTATAATTCCACTTGAACCTAAATTCCCGACCTAATAAGTCATGAATCCCATTAATTCAAACATTTGAGCCTTAATTGACGGAATTGTTTGTTTACACTGATTTCACCTGCTTGTTTCTACAATGAGCCTATCTTAGACCTGGTCCTCTTGAACACTATGCACCCCTGTCATGACTCGAGGCTACCCCTTAGTCACGAAAACGGTGCTTATGGTCACAAGTGACCATAAGTTAACCCATGAGCTGGTACCTGCTTTGAGTACTGAATAAATAAGAACATAACACCTGAGTGGAAGATAAACTTAGAAGGAAATATAAATCTGAATACTGAAATACTCAATAAAACATAAGTCTGATAAACCTGATAATAACTAAAAAGTGATTGACAGGTTGTTTAACTTACTGTTTGAACGTCTAAAAGCCTCTAAACTGACTGAGGAGTTGAAGGGACAGACCTCCAACTAACTTCAACTAACTGAATGAAATGAAATACTGAAATAACTTAATAAACATAACATGTTATCGATGTATGAGGACTCATCACTACGACTACTAAATTACGCTAAGCTATCTAACTGCAGTTGGGAAACTATGTGTTTGAACCTATGATATTAGACATCATAATGCAAAAAAATGTATGTGGTTAGTACTTTGAATGTAATGGTATATAAGATGGGGTTAGTCTATATACATTGGGTATTGTGAATATGAAATAAGGACTAGCTGAATAGTATGAGATAATCAAACATAAATGCAAGAAAACTGTAACATCTGGTAATGCAAGACCAGGAATAAATCTATAATATAAAATAAGTTTGAAATCTAAAAAATAGTAAACTGTATAATTCCATAACTGAAAGTCTGTACCCTTGGTCAAGAAAACCTAAACTGAAACTATACTTGATAATATACTGAGACTATGGGAGGTATCATCTAACCGACATGTCCCAATAGGAGCTAATTGGAGTCCAACCTGTAACACCATTTGGATGGGTGTCAGTACTGTGCCACGAGTACTAACACTGGCTATGTGAATCCACTAAACTGGTGTCTCGAAGAAATAATTACTCACCCTCAACTAGCAAGTGCTCTAATGAGATGTGTGTCACCCTCAACTGGCAGGTAAATACCTTGTCAACCCTCAACTGGCAGGTAAACGCCTTATCAACCCTCAATTGGCATGTAGAAATCTCTAACCTATACTGTCTACGTAGTTTTAGAACTCGGGGATTACTACTAAGGGTCACACCCTCTACTATCAGGTGATCCCTCATTCTTAAGTTTGCTTGGTTCTAAATCCTACTCCCAACTAAACTGACACTGATACTAGGATAGACTTAAATAGACTAAATATTAATAGATAACTGATAGTGCTCATCGTGCTTATAAATCTGTAAGTATACTGACAAGAGTCATGGATTAACTATTTGAGTACTTGAAAAGCTAAATTCATGTAAATCATGTAGGTATCGGGTGTTCATAACCCACCGACAGTAATGGAATCAACAATAATGCCATATAAAAGCTTTAAAACCATAATAGGTCATCATTGTTCAAAACCCAACACTTAGGCATTTCATCAAACACATGAGAGTCATGAACTTAAACATGGGAATGGGTAAAGCATGCGAGAATAACATGATTACATGACTAGAATCATAAACTAGGGATTTAACGAGAAGATTACAATATTTACAATATTTAATGGTTCATCCCACTTGAAAAACACTTATAAACATAACTTGAAATTGTATTCACATGAGATTCATGGCGATATTTCAACTTAAACATGAAAAACTCATAATTTAAAATCAAAAAGGGATTATTGGACTCCACAAGTGAAAGGAACCCATGGATGAACATCACACATACCTCACTAGATGATTTCATGAAGATTCTTGGGGATTTATTTAGGTTTGATGCTTGAATTCGTTGATTCCTTGAGAATGGGCTAAGGTTTGTTCTTGAGATGGAAGATAGTTTTATTGAGAGATTTTATGAATAAAGGGGAAAATAATGCTCCTTAGGGACCTAAATTTCATGTTATAGATGAGTTTGGGTGAGGGGAATTAACCCAAATGCCCTTAAAATAAAATATGAGGAACAAAACCTAGACAAAAAGGGGAAGGGGCATCACGGGCTCTAGATCAGCAGGCTAATCCCCTCGCTGCGGGCTCCAAAGCGGTGGGATAAGCCCCGTGCCATGGTCCTATCCTGGTGCCCTCACTGTTTTTCTTCTCTAAACACGCCTCTACGCTCATCTAAAAATTCTGAAAATCACCCAAGACACACCTTGAACAACCCCGATCATGAATCAACTTAAAAAAGGATGTTCTGAGGTTGAAAATGTCAAAAATAAGATCACGAATTTTAGTGGACTCGTAGATGACTAAGTCCCCACACTTAGTGAAATTTCTAAGTCTTGGACCCTTTTAACATACAATCGTGAGCTGAATTAAGCTAGAATCTTATGAGGTATTACAATATCTCCCCCTTTGGAACATTCATCCTCGAATTAGACCGGTTAGCTGAGAACACTGGGAAACTAAGATCATAAACTAAACAAGCATGACTGAAAATATAATTGCATAACTGAGTCTAAAACATGATACATGAACTGAACTTAATGTATGCAATGATGTTAGATGGATTACATAGCTAAAACTGAGAATGGATAAGAGTCAATCTGAGGAAAATCATTACATTAAGCTAAATCTGAGTGTTCAGAGAAGAGATAAGGGTACTTGGTTCACATACTGCTTCTGCTTCCCAAGTGGCTCTCTCAACGGACTGATTTTGCCAAAGAACTTTGATCAAGGAAACTTCTTTGTTCCTTAGTCTAGGCACCTGATGATCAAATTGATCTCAACTAGGACTTCTTCATAAGAAAGTTTATCCTGAACATCCATGTTTCCTAACGGATGATCTACAGCTGAATCACCAATACATTTTTTTACAGGAAAATATGAAACACTAGATGCACTGATGTCAAACTTCCAGGAAACTCTATCTCATAAGCTACCTACCCAAGATGACTCAAGATGTTATATGGTCCAACATAATGGGGACTAGGTCTACCTAATATAAAATTGATATTCTAGATCCACTGGCACAATAGGAATTCATATCTGAGATTGTTTCACTAAAGTGTTTGCCCGGTGGCCATTTGGAACTAGTAAAGACTTCTAAATAGGGAATTGGTTCCAAAAAACAAACAAACCACCCAGTAACCAAACTATTGGTACTAGAAATTCATTAACAACTCACTTGATAAGTTATAGGATGTCTTGATGGGTCAGGTGATCCTACTTATAAAGTGTCCAGCGAATAGTGTTTGAGTTTTTATCTTGGGTACAACTTGAGGTTACGAGTCGTAAAGACTCATGATGAGTCTTTGGTATGTAATCATAACTAAATCAAAAATTTAGTGGCTAATTTCTGCACTGAGTACTAGTGGCTCACCATGAGCCATAAGTACTTGTTGTGAGTAGTTGGGTGCAAACCGTAGGATGTCCAGTATTTACCTAATTGGGTTCTGTGTTGACTCAACTAGAACCTATGATTCGTAGAGTCTCAGTACATGTGGTACCCATGCGTCATAGGGTGAACAATGTGTGGGGGTCCTAGAGGCTGTCTTAGTTATAATTCATGGTGATGATTCTTAAAGAGTGGCTACGAGTCACTGATTGACCCGTAGTCAAGGGTGACACTATTCCAGCTTTTAAGTTAAGGGTATTCTGCACATTTCCCTCTTATCCAAACTAAAACCCATGTCGTATAACCACTTTAGGGTGTCATTAGCACTCAAAAACAAATCAAGTAACTTCTCAATCCCTTAAGTGATTCAAGCTAGGGTTTCATCAAGTTGGTTATCTAAGGGTTCAAGGGTTAATTTCTCTCCAAATTTCTTGGAGTTCAAGTCATGTTACATTTCCCTCATTGTTAATTATTTAGAAGTATGTGTTTTAAAGTATTGTTCATGAGATGTTTATGATGGTATTGAAACAAAGGTTGGGGGTCTTGAATATTTGTGAATTGAACAATGTTTCGCATAGTTTATATATATGATTTTCATGCTTTAATTATGGTTTTGAATGTATGGGTGCATGGGTACAGTGAATGAACAGGTAATTGTGATTTTCCCAAATTTATGACTTTTGAAGTGGTTATGACCCCAACACCATAATGTGAAATTGGTTTTTAATTATGAGGAGTATGAGAATTCATAAAATTAAACTAGTCTTTAACTATTGCATGCTATAAAGAGGTATTTAAAACACTATTGTCTGATTTAATAAACAAAGAGAGTCAGTGTTCCCCCACTTTATATTAATTAAAAAAAGGAGTTGTTTTTCCCAAGTTAATGGAAATTATTTTGGCATGTTGTTATTACCTTGTAAGTGTAATTGGTATGACGATACCAAAAATGTATGCCTTACTATGGAATATGGTTCAATGAATGGGAATGTATCATACTTGTTTTAATTGGGATCTAATAAGGGTTGTGTAGTTGAGTCGTGAAAGTGGAGGTCTGAGTGATTGATAGTTGAAACCGTGTTTGCCGATGTAGGGGTCAAAGTGACTAGGGAGATTCGAGTCCGCCTCATTATTATTGCATAATTAGGGAGGTTCAAGTCCCCCCAAAATCATCACATAATCCGGTGCTTAAGTCACCTTAGTATATATTTAGGAGGTTTTAGTTCCCCGTGCATATATATGAGATTATTCTCTAGTTTATATGGCTACACGCACTGGGGCCCGACCAGGGAGTAAGAGTTGCGGTCCATATAGACCATGGGTACATTTTATGGCAGTTGAGCTATAAAATCCAGGTTAAATTTTAAGTGCATGTTAGACCTTGTTCCGTATCTTGGCATGTGATGTATATATGTATATGTATTTGATTATGTGTATTAGTTTTGAATGATTATTAAATTGTGGATCATGTCATTATGTTATCCTTATCCCTGAGTTACATTCTATATTTCACCCCGATAACCTGATTCAAACGTTGTATCCCCACATAATGTTGGAATTTGTCATACTTCTACTCCTCCTGCTCAGTGATTGGGATTCGAGATCAGCTCATAAGTTGACATTGAAGTTGTGAGCTTCCATACATCAGAAGTCGACATTTTATGTTTTGCTCTCTTATATCTCAAACTGTTTAGATTTATTTTGTCTATAGTCGAGGGCATGTCCTGACACTTTATTGATATTTAGTTTTATTTCATTGTTTAAAAGGCATTATTTTGATTACTGTGGTTATTAGGTGGTGTCAGTCAGTTGGTTGGCAAGTCGGTGGTTATAGACATTCATTAAAATTTTCTTAAGCTATTGCCCGCCATCTTGTTATATGTTCGGAATTCATCCGACAATAGTGTGTGCTATGATTGGTTTGGTTAGGTGCATGGGGTGACCTCCAGTCCACGTGGGACTTGAGATACATGTCACGGCCAGGCCCTAGTTTGGGTCGTGATAAAACCCATGCCAAAAGTTGGATATTTTAACATGTTCCCACTACTTCAACCCAAACTCAAAACTTCTCATTTCTCATTTCAAGAATTTAACTCTAGATCATTACATTGGACTTTTATTTCATCATTTTTCTCTATTAAGTAAATCAAAACGTAAAATCTTTTGTTTCACGACATGATTTATGAGTCATGATGGCACCTACAAAAACCCACCAGTAGCCAAGCCAAACCGTAGCTCAGAGCTATTCGCAATGGGCTAATTTGGTGGAAAACGCCAAAAAGAAGTGCAAAATAGACAATTGAAACTTGTAAATAGGCAAAGCAATAGAAATGGATAAGAGGTAACCAATAATAGAGTAACCATTTTGATGACCTGATAGAGACAGTACAAGAGCTACTTTATATACAACCCAAGCTCTAAATAACCAATAAATTTTTTCTTGAAATGAAAAACTAGTCATAAATAAGATAGAAGGACGTGGGGTGACTCCAACTCCAAGAGCTCACCCTATCTTCGAATCAACCACAACACGATTTTCAAATCAACAGTGGCAGTTTGTACTCAAATTTTCCAAAAAGTGTATAAGTGTAGTATGAGTACCAAAACCACAAGTACTCAGTAAGCATCATGACCCAACTGAGTAAATCATAGTATAAATATGATAAAATGAAAAATAGCATAACTAAGAGCAAAAAAAGGGAAAACCTGGAATTACACTACAACACTATTATAACCAATTTAATAAATAAACCAGAATAATAACATAAAGCGCAAGCAACTATAATTACAAAGTTGGCCCCTATAAGTGAATACGCGCAAAAAACTAACTAACCTAATGCAGGACACCATAGGCCTAGAGGGTAAAATCAAGTAAAGTATAACCCAAACCACTATCATCTACTAATTCCTATGATACAACTATAATATATCCTTGACATGCCTCATTATAACCATTTTCTCTCTTTTAGACTTAGCCAGTATCCCTATTCTAAATTATTACACCCCAAAGTCCTTAAAATTGTATAATTCATATCATAACCAGTATCATAGTAAATTTCTCAAAATTGCACCTATAAGTATGTAATAAATAAGATAATCATCCTCCAAACTTGAACCAATAAGTATGCAATCAATAACATTATAACGACCTGGGACTACCCCCTAGTCGTCACACAGTGCTTACAGTCCCGAAGGACCACAAGCTAACCCATGAGCTGGTACCTGTTGTGAGCAATGAATAATAATATCATGATTGCAAAAAATATCTAATATTACCATAAGGTTTTATCACTGAACCAATACTGAAATATGAATCTATAAAAAAACTGACTGAATCTGATTAAATACTGATAAACTAATATGTTAACTGAAAATCAGAATACTAAATATCTGACTCTAATGTCTGAAAAGCCTCTAAAACTGACTGACTGAATATGAGTAGAAGGGATAGGACCCAACTAACTACTAAACTAAGACATGAAATAAAGTAAGCCTATCCTCGAAGTATGAGGACTCACCACTGCTACTGCTGAGGATCTGATAAGTCTAATCGCGAGCTGGGAACTAAGCGTCAGAACCTATGATATAATACATCATAGCGCAAAAGAAAAGGGTATGCGATCAGTAATTTGAATATACTGGTATGCTAAATGAGGTAGGCTGATATGCATGGTTTTATGAACAGAACTAATAATTAATTGAATATGCATGTAAAACATAGAGTACTGAGTAGAGAACATATAATCTATAGCTACTAAAATATGGAGAATTTGTAAATACTGAGTATGAATGAAAGTCTATAAATACTGAAGATACGTAAAAATTACTAAAAACTAGGGATGCATGACCAATCATATAACATGGACTGAGTAAAATTTATAAACTAAAATACTAAAAAATACTGATATCTATATGCTT
Organism: Capsicum baccatum var. pendulum; assembly: GCA_030864225.1. Taxonomy (NCBI): domain Eukaryota; kingdom Viridiplantae; phylum Streptophyta; class Magnoliopsida; order Solanales; family Solanaceae; genus Capsicum; species Capsicum baccatum. Next base: position 219,472,067 of record CM061552.1, on the reverse strand, counting down.
CGGTCAAACAACTCTAAGACTGCATAACTAGACTGGGACTATAGCTGAGACTATATCTGAGACTGTGGGAGGTATCATCTAACCGACATTCCCCAATTTGAGCTATTCGGGGTCCAATATATAACCCCAGTTGGAAGGGTGTTAATATCGTGCCACGGGTACTAACGCTATCTGTGTGGATCCACTAAATTGATATAATGTCCAAAGGACTCAGGGTGTAAAGGCTGAACTAACAGGTGACCCCTGCGAGATAGTCAAGCCTAATCTGATGGGTGACTACTCATATCCTACGCCATCTACGTTGTTCTGGAGTATAAGGACTACTACTAATGGCTCTACCTATCTGATGGGAAATCCGTCGTTCCTACACTCACTCAGTGCTAAATCCTACTCCCAGCTGAAATACTAGACTGTTCTAAGTTCATCTGACTGGTAACTGACTATTTTGATAATGCTCATAGTATGCTCTGAAGACTATTTTGTAATGTACTGATACTAGACTAAGTAAAAAACTATGGATTTTGGGTATTCAATACCCCCAGGACTCAAAAACAATTATAATAAAATGACACTAAAACTTGGAGATCAAAATATGAAGGCTTTTATTAAATCAATCACTCTTGTAGGCATTTTATCAAACACTTGTAGTTCATGGTTTAAAACAATCATAGAAATGTCATGTAACTAGTAGGAATAGAATGAATTCATCATAATTGCATTAGTTTATGGTTTAATTCAATAAATAATAATATTAAAACATGGAGGATTGAATAATAACAATAATTTCATGGTAGCATGGTATAAAATCAATAGTACGTGGAGATTCAAGGATAAAATCATAATTTAAAACATAATAACTAGGAAAGATTATAACTTGGTAATTAAAATAGGATATTTGGACTCCATGGATGAAAGTAATCCAAAAATAAACATCTAACATACCTAGGATAATGAATCTCTTAAAGTTCTGGGTGAGTTCCTAAGGATTGGTCTTGGATTTGAGAGCTAGGGTTTCTTGTTCTTAGAAAAAAGGATCTTTAATTTGAGAGGAATTGAATAATGAATGATTATTTAGGTCAATTGGGGCTAAATTTCGTATTTTAGGACGAGTTTAGGGCTTAGTAAAAAGACCCAAATACTCTTGAATGAATTTAAAAACAAAAGTTGAAAACTGAAAATCCTGATTTTTAGCATTGGTGCGATGCTCTATTATCGCTCCAAGCCACTAGAAATGGACAACTAGGACTTGGACAAACACCATGATGTGGAGTTATTGCAGTAAGCCTTTGGAATGCCAATTTGGCCACCTCCGCGATGCACCACCATCATGGAGGCCCACTAGAAATTGACAAACCTGAAATTGGCCTGCTCCGCGACACGCCAACATCATGTAGTCACATTGGAAATTGACAATTATCATTTGGACTGTCTTCGCGACACGCTAAGGGTTAAAATGATGATGTTTAACGACTGAAAGTTAAAATCGTCATAACTTTTTATTGGGTTATCGGATTTCGGCAAATTTTATATTGTTGGAAAGCTAATTGAATTTTCTACATAATGGCAGGCTTTAAACTAGAAAATTATGAGTGTTTTCAAATTTTTATTTATGAATACTCATGCACTGGGACTTAGATTATGATAGGGAAATACAGGGTGTTACAAATATTATCATCCTCCAAATTCAAATTGGGTATATATATATATGTTTATGAGCAATGTCATAATTATCTTTTGGACTTGAATAGAGTAAATACACCATCAATACCATCATCAATATCTGAACTTGAACTGGTAATTATATCATCATTATAATAATCAATATCATAATCACTAGCATAATCAATAGCATAATCAATAGCATAATCACTAGCATAATCAATAAGCATCAACCCTCAATGCAAACCCATTATAACCATCAAATTCCAAAGTTTCTCAATATTACCCCAATAAGAATTTTTAAGATGTTCAACAAGCATATTAAACGTTTTTAATAGCTAACATAAATCTTGGCCTAAAGTGGGTCAAAGGGCCCACTTCTAAATCTCGGATATCCATTACAAGTCAAATCCTACTCTGGACTAGGCTAAGGTACCTAAATCAACTCTTAGAATTAAACTAATCCACAATCAACCCTAATGTAAAGGTTTTACCTAAAACATAAGCAAATAAACCAATTATGCCTAAATTATGATTTTTAGATAGCCTAAATGGTCCAACTAACCCATGTATTTCCAATTACACTATCAACAGCTAAAACCTATCCCAAATCTAATATGATATAATAAATATACTAAGTTATAGCTCAATCTAAGAAGAGGGAAAACCTAGCCTACTTAAACGCTGAAAAAAGCTCAAAGAATTTGCCAAATTACCAAATTTCCCTTTCGAGAAGCTTCTGTAAAGGGCAATGCTATCAAAATCACAATCTACTCATCACCATGAGAATAATAATTCCTATATTGCACTATTGTACTTTGGGTTCAAAATTACTCAAAAATCCCATATGGGTCCTATAATGACCTGATCCATATTTTTTCTTATTTTTATCGTTAGAACTTTTCCATAGATTCCACAAGTCATTTATAACTTGCTAGAATTGACAATTTGGTTACCAGGTGGTTTATTTGGTCTTTAGAGCTAATTCCTTATTAATAAGTCTTCATTGGTTCCAAATGTCCACCAGGTAAAACATTAGTAAGCCTATCTCGAATGAAAACTTTAACTATGCTAGCAGCTACAGAATATCAATTTTAGGTTGGATAGAGCTTTGGTTTGGCTCCCGATGCACTCGAGTTCAATTTGACCTATTGGTCAGCACGTTGGAAAATTATAAATATGAGTGTGGGACCTAAATTTGGTGGAAACAAACTTGGATGGAAAATCCAAATTTGCCATTTCATCCAAAACGTTGAATTTAGTATGGTTACATAGTTTATTTGCATATATTGGATCCCCAATAAATTCTAAGGCATTGGCAGAAACTTGGAATTTTTCCAAGTTTAATCTATCGGTTGTGCTGACAACAAGTAGTGAGATCACACCAAGGAGTATGGCAATTTCCGTACCTACTATTAAAGCCAAGTAGTGCGATTGCACACCTAGTTGTGTGATTTCCATACCTAAACACTAGGAATGGGTATAAAAAGACCCCATAGGCTGTATTTTGGCTATTTCTCACTCATTCTTGAGAGCCAAAAACCCTAAAATAGTGTGCTAACCTAAATTTGAGTCTTTAGGTAACTTGGCAGCTTGATTAACATCTATTATCAAAAATATCTTTGGATTCATAGTGCAAGTATTTTTGTTGGTAAACGTATGTTCAGTGTGTGAATTAATGCTTCTTAGACTCCTAGAATCATGTTGTGACTCTTGTACTTGTGACTTAAAAATTGAATTCATGCTATTAACAGTTGAGAGTATATGATGATCTTATGAGTCAAGCATATGCCATGTGTATGTGAGGTTTTGTATATATTTCATATTTTATTTGATGCTAGAACTTGCCTAGTATGTGTATGAAATAAAATAAAGAACGTGGCTTTAAGATATGATTTAGTCATTTCTTTGATAACGTTGTTTTATCCATTATTTTGACGTACCTTTGTGCATTACCATAGTCAGTTCCATTGAGCCTTTTGCTTTTTCTTTGGTGGCCTCATATGTAGCCTAATCCTTTCTTTGATAGACCTTAATTTGATCCAAAGGCTCCTAAATGCTTTAGTGTAAAATAAATTGTGTAAGGAGTTGGAAAAATAAAAGGAGAAAAGGTGAAAGTGATGGCCCAAAGTAATAGTTATTTGTGTTTACAATTATTGTGGTTGGGAGTTAGTGAAATTGTTTGAATACATTCCCATTTTTTGATCAAATTGTGATAGAATGAACCTATTTTGGCACTGGTCCTCTTTGGACATTGTGTACCTCAACTGAGGGAAAATGCTTTACTTGAGGGTGGCTATCATAGGGGTGCATAACATAAAATGGGTGTGAGAAAGGACAAAATTGAATGATATATACTTAGCCTACTCCCACCATATTATATGTAAAGAGCTTAATGAGATGGAATGAAAAAAAATGAATGTGGTACAAAAAAGTGGTGTAATTTGGTTGTTAAAGATTGATATTAATTGTATAATGTAGTGCATTAAAGCGCTTAGGAAAGATAGTCACTATTCGGAAATTGTTCCTACCCATCCCTTATCCTGCATTACAACCTGAAAAGACCTATTTGATCCTAAACTTAACATTCTGATAGTAGTGGAGTATGAAACTAAGGTCCAGCATATGGTCATCATTTGTAACTTGTGAATTATTTGTGAGAGTGAGCAAAATTTGATTTTTGTAGCCATCTTGTTCTAATTTCATTATTATGAGTGATTATGGGTAACTCTCATATTGTGAGGGCACATGCTTTTTAAGTGTGGGTAGTTTATATGATGTCTTTTATTGAACAATATTTCAAGAGTTTGCCACTTGTTGAGTCAATTCTCGAGGAAAGAATGTTTGGGAGTAGTATTCTTGAGCTTTCAATTGGATATAACATTCTTAGTGAAAAGCTTTCATTCTATGTAGTCATTGTAGAACTAGCTTAAGTTTCTTATAGTAGTAGAATTTTAGAGCCTCCTCAACTTATGATGCTTAGATTTAAGAGTTGTTCGAGGACAAACAAGTCCTTAAGTGTGGTGTGGTGATGTTGGGTGTATTTATGCATTCTATTGTTGCTATTCTAGCTTATTAAGCCTTGTTTTGAGGATAATTCATGTGCTTTATGTGTGATGATAATTTAAATAAGCATATAAGTGTTAAAGTATGTTATTAAAATGTTTAAAAGTGTTTTGAAACAAGTTTGGGTTCAAATTGATCATTTAGAGTTCAACCGAGAAAACTAGTTTTACTAGCTTGAGCTAGGTGATGTTTTAGTCTATCTCATTGGATTATAATGTGCTGAATGAGTTCCTATTGGTTTTATTGTGTGATTATGTAAAATATTTTTTATAATGTTTGAAGTGTAATCAATTCAAGTTAAGAGCCAATACAAAATGTTGAAGGTTAAGCGAGCAATCCTAGTCTAAGCTCGGGTTTCTTGCTCATCGTTGTGGACGTTGTGTTGTGTTGAACTATAATACTTTGTGTTTGATCATATAGGATGCTTGAGGGATTAAATTTGATGATAAATTTATATGTAACAAGCTGGAAGTTAAGGCAAAATAACATTACAAGAGAAGAATGGACTACCAACACTTAGCCAAATTTTTGGAAGCAACTTCCAGTGGCATCATGCGATATGCCCACATCACCTGCTTCATTCGAGTTCTGGGGATCCCGCGTTGCCCGCTCCAAACCAAGGCTAGGTAGCCTGCATTGCCCACTCAAAAGTAGGACTACAAGGCCTACATCATCTGCTTTATTCCAGGTCTCTCATGCACACAACATTCTACTCCTACACGACTTAGGATTAGTTTACTACATATACATTACAATGTACACACATTAGGGGGAATCTTGGAAACATTGTTACGTTTTGGGCAATTTGTGGAGGCTGCTGCTACTACTTTATAAGTTTTATAATTCTTGTTTTAGATTTTTAATAATTCATAACATAAATTCAACCCTTTGGATCATGATTATGAGTATTAGTGGATAAAAACTCCCTTTCCAGGGTTAAAGCCAAGAACACGAAGACTATCGTTTTGAATTAATTTCGTAGAATTTGCTTATCATTATTAGTTGTTTGTTTATTTTTGTTTTAATTATTTTGAGGATTGATCACTCTTAGAATACATATACTGTCGACCTGGTAATATCGGAGAGGAAATAGGGAGATAGAATGTGGAGAAGTAAAAAGTATGGTTCTTGTTTTATAACATAAAGAATTCGAATTAGCATCTAGGACAAGGATGTGCCTAGAAACATTATATCATTCACACATAAGATGATAGCTTTAACAACTTAATTGGATTATTACATCCTCCCTCAATGATGTAGTTGTAATGTCCAAGTTAGGTAAATGATTAGAGGTCGGTAGACCATAATCATGCAATTAACCCTAAGAATCAACAACCAAGATAAGAAAGTTAACGAATGAAATTCAACAACATAATATGATTGTTCTAAGTGCTTTAACCCTGGGCTTTCTCCTATTGATTGTCTTAAGTCTTTTACTTAACACACTGTTTACTTTACTTTTAGTTTACAATTATTCAAAACTTTCCTTTTGGTTACTCTTGCACCAATTGAATTTGAATTGTGAACTAAAATTGAATAGTTGTTGGAACAAGTCCCTATGGGATCAATATTCGTCTTTCTTGAAGGCCACTATATTACTTGATCGCTGTCACGTATGATACTGGTTCTTCACTGTCACTTTATTAAGATACCTATAATCAATTCACATATTCATGGAAACATCTTTGTTCTTCACCAAAAACACTAGATCTCCTCATAAATACCCACTCAGTCTAACAAAGCCCTTTCCAAAAAGATCCTAAAGCTGGGAATTCATCTCTTTAAGCTCGGCAGGAGCCATACAGTAAGGTGTTATGGAGATAGTTTAGGTGCTAGGATCAAGATCAATAATAAACTTAATCCTATGGGTAGGAGATATACCAGGCAGATCGACAGGAAAACATTAAGAAACTCATGAACTATAAGAACGGATTCAAGCAATGAACTCTTCACACTAACATCAAGAATATAAATAAAATAAGACTCACACCCCCTAGAGATAAGTTTCTTAACACATACATCAGATGTACTCCCCATCAGCTCACGGCTACAACTCTCTACCATATAATCGGGGGTATGCTGGGCATGGCTAAGGTACTATTTTGGCAAAACAATCCATGACCATATGATAGTGGGATAACCAGACCATGCCCAAAATCATATCAAAATCCACCTTGCCAATATAATAAGATCAACATGAGTATCAACATCTCTAACATTCATAATACAAGATATGAACACCTATATCAACTATTACAAAAGAATTACCCATGTGAGTAGATACATGTAATGACATAAATAATAAATCCCAAGATAACTCTAATTACAGAGCATAATAAGTAGATATATAAGAGTAAGTGTATCCTTGATCAAATAAAGCAAGGGTTGACTGATGGCATAAAAAAATTGTACCTATGACAACAGCATCTGAAGATTCAGCCTAGGGTCTAGTAGGTACTACGTACAACTTACTATGCCTGCCACCTATATGGTCTCCTGACCGATCTCCTGCTCTACCTGCCTAAGAACCTCTTCGAGTATCCTGGGAACCACCCATAAGACCATGCAAACCACTCTAGTTGAGGGATGAACTGCTTTAATAGGGGGAATAATTAAAGTGAAAGCAATAATTTCCCCATGAATAGGGCACTCACGCGAATAAGGAACACAACCTCTATAACTATAACATGTCACATGAGCTATACCAGAATCAACCAATCCGACTGACCTAGTGAAACCACCATGACTAGAATAACCAGAAGATGAACCCCTAGAAAACTGACCACCATCCTGACCAAGGTAATTACTAGCACTAAACTGACCTCTATTAGTAATCTGGAGTGTTTCCTAAATAGGTCAACTAGCCTAACTCTAAGGATGATACAACTGACAAAGAGGGTACCCTGAAAACTACTTCCTTTAAACTAGAAGCTACTATGAATCTTACTGAAACTACCCTAATACCTAGGTCTCTTATCACTACCCCCTTGGTCCTCATAATTCATATCTTTATTCACATAAGCATGATCATAAACCTCAGCAAAACACCTACCTACAGCAACCAAACTCTGAGTAGACATATGAAGAGAAAGTCTCAATCCACGAACAAAGAAATGAACCCTCTCATACTTTGTAGACAGAACAGAAGTAGCATGCCTAGCCAACTTATGAAAATGAGACTCATAATTCACAACCGTTATGGAGCCTTGCTCAAATCTCAAGAACTGATCCCTCAAATTATCCCTAAAATTGTGAGTAATGTACTTCTCCAAGAGGATTTTGAGGAACTGAGCCCATGTTAAAGGAGAGGATCTAGCTGGCTTGGAATCAAGGTGACCTCTCCACCAATGTCGAGCAGCCAAGTCCAATAAAAAAGTAGTACAATCTATACCACGAGTCTTCACTAGGCCCAAATTATGAAGCCTATCCTCACAAGCAATTAGAAACTTTTATATATCTTCTCTCGGTGCACCAGAAAAAACCTAGGTAGAGCCAATATCAAGAATTTGCCCAATATCTTCTGCTCCTCAATAGACATAGTAGACTAAAGCAACAACTAGTTGAGGAACCACTGACTGAGCAACTACCGGCTGATCAACTACTAGCATAGAAGGGACCTCAACTCTGGGAGTTGCAACTATAGGCTACGACACCACCTTAGTACCACTCTGATCTGCAAACAGTGCACATCATATGGTGCACCACCGACCCACCCTAAAATCTAAACCAAAGCATCCCTAAGAACTAAATAAGAAATAAACCTTGATGGAGCCCAGGTTGATTCTTAGCCCCCCATTAGCTTGGGTGGAAAAAAACTCTGGCTCAAGAGAAGGAATAAGACCTGATTATGACCCCCTATCCTAGCACCTATCTAGGTATACATAACGTTATCTGTGACCTCTAGGTCATCTACAAACAGCGATAGGGTCCCTAGGCTTGGTCTCAGGACCCGCATCTTGCATAGTATTAGCATGTCTCCTAGCCATCTGTGAAAAAGTAAGACTAAAGAAATGCTTAGAAACCAACTCAGACTCTCAGCACGAAATGAGTGAAAGAAGTGAAGACTTCTCTTATAGCCTCTCAAAGATAAGAAATGGACATCATTGTTCCAATCTATAGAACTCTACATGGCATTTGCTCTTAGACAAATAATATCGGTGAAACCTAGGCTCTGATACCAATTTGTCATGAATCGATTTACGAGTCATGATGGCACCTACCAAACCCCACTAGTAGGTTATCTAAACCATCGTCTGGAGTTATTCGCAATGGACTAGTTTGGTGGAAAATGCCTAAACGAGGCAAAAAATAGACAATTACAACTTGTAAATAAGTAAAGCAATAGAAATAGACAAGAGGTAACCAACAATACAAATAACCATTCCCCAATCTAGAGCCAATACAAGAGCTACTATAAATTTAAGCCAAGTTCTAAATAACTAATAATTTTTTCTTAAAACAAAAGACTAGCTTAAATAAGATAGAAAGAAATAGGGTGACTCTGACTCCAAAATCTCACCCTATATCCAAATCAACCACAATATGATTATTGAATTAATAGTGGCAGCTAGTACTCAGATCTGACCAAAAAGGTAGAAAAGTATAGTATAAGAACCAAAACCACGAATACTCAATAGGCATCATCGGCCAACTAAGCTAAATCGTGGTATAAATACAATAAATTAAAGATAATATAACAAAGTCAAGAAGAAAGGAGAAACTGGAAATACACTTTAACATCGTTGTACACTATTTAATAAGTAAGCTAGAACAATAACATAAAGAATAAGCAACTATAACTACCAAATTCTCCCCCATAAGCCAATACGTGCAGAAACGTAACTAACCCAACTCAGGCCCCCATAAGCCTAGAGGATACAATCAATTAAAGTATAACCCAAACCACCTTCATTTACAAATTCCTTGATACAACTAGAATCCATCCATATCGTTCCTCATTATAACTATTTTCTTACTTTTAGACTTAGCCAGTATCTATTCCGCCATACAAAATGGCTCTAACAGAATCAAAGATTTAAAAGAATATTTAAAAGATCTCCTAGATAAGGGATTCATTAGGCCCAATGTGTCCCAGTGGGGCACACCAGTTTTATTCATGTGTAAGAAAGACAGTTCTCTTAGAATGTGCATAGATTACTGTCAGTTAAACAAAGTTATGGTTAAGAAGAGTATACACTCCCCAGAATCGATGACTTATTTGACCAACTTCAGGGAGCCAGTTACTTCTCTAAGATAGACCTCAGATCAAGCTATCATCATCTCAGAGCCAGAGAATGTGACATCCCAAAAACAACTTTTAGAACTCGGTATGGTTACTTCGAATTCTTAGTTATGTCCTTTGGTCTTATCAATGACCCAATAGATTTCATGGGCTTGATGAACCATTTTTGTAAGCAGTACTTGGACATATTCATCATAGTTTTCATAGATGACATCCTAGTTTACTCCCACGGTGAACATGATCATGCAGACCATCTCAGAATAGTATTGCAGACTCTAAAAAATCATCAGTTATTTGCCAAATTAAGTAAGTGCAAATTTTGTCTAAGGTTAGTAGCATTCCTTGGTCATATCATTTTCGGTGATAGCATAAGAGTTGACCTCTAAAAGACTAAGGCAGTGAGAAACTAGCCCAGACCCATTTCTCCGTCTGATATCAGGAGTTTCTTGGGTTTGCCTGGTTATTTCCATAGGTTTGTTGAGGGATTTTTGTCAATTGCATTCCTTATGTCCAGATTAACTCAGAAAAAAAATTCAAATTTCATTGGTCAAAGTTATGCGAGAAGAGTTTTCAAGAGTTGAAGACTCGACCCATCTTAGCTCCAGTTTTGACTCTTCCAGAGGGTTCAGATGGGTTTGTGGTATATTGTGATGCATCCAGAGTAGGTTTGGGTTGTGTCCTCAGAAGCATGGTAAGGTCAGAGCCTATGCCTCCAGATAGCTTAAACCCCATAAGAAGAATTATCTGACTCATGATCTCGAGTTAGTAGTAGTAGTGTTTTTCTTAAAGATTTAAAGGCACTACTTGTATGGGGTGCATATAGATGTGTTTGCAGATCACAAAAGCCTTTAGTATGTGTTTTCTCAGAAAGACTTAAACCTCCGTTAGAGAAGGTGGGTGGAGTTATTGAAAAATTATGACATAAGTGTCCTTTATCATTCGAGAAAGGCCAATATAGTGGTTGATGGTCTCAATATACTGTCTATGGGTAGCGTTACTCATGTTGAGGACAGTAAGAAGAATTTAGCCTAGGTAGTACATCAGTTAACCTGACTAAGTGTCCGCTTAGTCAACTCAGTAGAAGGTAGTGTATGGGTGCAGAGTAGTTCAAAATCATATCTAGCTTCTAAAGTGAAGGACAATCATGATAGAGATCGCATTATAGGCAAGTTGAAAGAATTAGTCAGATATTAGAAGGTTGAGGTTTTCTCCTAAGGGGGAGATGGTGTTCTGCGTTGTTAGGGTCGTCTGTGTATGCCAGGTGCTGATAACTTAAGACAGTGAATTCTTGAAGAAAAACATAGTGTGCGCTACTCTATTCATCCAGAGGCCACTAAGATGTATCACGACTTACGGGATATCTATTGGTGGAGTGGGATGAAGAGAGATATTGTAGAGTTTGTAGATAAGTGCTTGACATGTTAGCAAGTTACGATTGAGCACCAAAAATCTAGTGGGTCTATGCAAAGGTTTAGTATTCCTACTTGGAAGTGGGAAGAAGTGAACATGGACTTTGTGATAGGCTTACCTCTTACTCGTCATCAGCAAGATTTAGTTTGGGTCATTGTAGATACATGACCAAATCAACTCATTTTATTCCACTCCATACCTCTTATTTAGTCGAGGATTATGTCAAACTCTATATCAGAGAGTTGGTCAGATTACATGGTGTTCTGTTGTCCATCATCTCAGATAAAGGTATTAAGTTCACCTCTCACTTCTAGAAAGCATTCCAAAAGGGTCTTGTCACCTGAGTTTAACTCAGTAAAACTTTTCACCCTTAGATAGATAGTCAAGAAAAAAGGACCATTCAGACTTTAGAGGATATGATATGAGCGTGTGTGATAGATTGTAAAGGTAGATGGGATGACCACTTGCTTCTGATTGAGTTTACATACAACAACAACTATCATTCTAGTATTCAGATAGATCCGTTTGAAGCTTTCTATGGTTGGAGATGTAGATCTCTAATATCTTGGTTTGAGGTGGGTGAGGCCGCAGTTGTAGGGCCTGACATAGTACTTGATACCTTAGAAAAAGTTCAGTTGGTTAGATAAAGGCTTAAGATAGCTCAGAGCCGACAGAAATCATACGCAGATATGAACAAAAAGGATCTCAAGTTCGAGATTACCGATTATATGTATTAGAAAATCTCTCCTATGAAAGGAGTGAAAAGGTTAGGAAAGAAGGGAAAAATCAGTCCCCGATATGTCGGTCCTAGCAAAGTAGCTTATGAACTGAAATTGCCTTCAAATCTATCTTCAGTCCATCCAGTGTTTCACGTCTCCTTGCTTAAGAAGTTCATAGGTGACCCAGCAGTGGTAGTCCCTACAAAGGGCTTAGATATTTAGAACAGCCTCTCTTTCGAAGAGATCCCAGTCAAAATCCTTGACTATCATATTCTCAGACTGAGGAACAAAGAACTCCCTCTAGTTAAAGATCTTTGGCAAAATCATTCTATTGAGGAAGCTACTTGGGAAGCAGAAGCAGACATACGGACCAAGTATCCTCACCTCTTCTCCGCTAATCCAGACTTAGCCCAAGCTAATATCTTTCCTTAAGATTATTCAGTTTCATGCTTAAATTTCCATTACAAACTTGGTATCATTTACCATTGCATGTTTAGCCATATGTTCATGAGTCAGTTCAGTCAAGTATTCAAGTATCAAATATACATGATCAGTATGAGAAACTCATCTTATCAGTACTCCCAATCATGTATTCATGAACCAGCTCAATTATGTACTCATGCATCAGATATGCATGTTAAGTATGATAATTCAGTATATCAGTAATATCTGTCCTATAGTCATGTCTTAGATATTCATGTCCAGTAAGTAGGTTCAACCTACTAATACTCTCAGTTCAGTCAGTCTTATTCGAGGATTAATGTTCCCAAGGGGGAAATATTATATGACCCCACAAAATTTCTAACCTTAGTTCAGTCCTTTAAGCTTGTTAAGGGGTACCACACTTAGAAAATTCTGGCTAAGTATTAAGACTTAGTTTATTTTTGGCCTTCAAAAGTTAGCAATCTCATTTCATGACCTATACATTTATTAAATGATGATACTTTAGTTAATTCATGATCAGGAGGGTCAATAGGTGTTCCCAAATGAGTTTTGGATTTTTCTGACCTCGTTTAGACCATGTTTGGAATCCCAAAATAGTGTACCAATGTGGTATTGTGGCACTGCATCACCTATCATGTTGGTTGATATTTTCCCTAGCTATCAGCATGCAATTCTAGTAAACCGGTGTGATCTCAACGCGACGCGTTTGATACAGCATCGATTCCATCAACGCACCACGTCAACCTGCACGTCACTGGGTTAATTTTCAGTCATTAAAGCACCGTATTATTGGGGGTATTTGGGTCTTTTTTCATCGACATTCATCCCCCAAAACACAAAATTTAGCCCCTTTAGAGTCATAATACAATCATTATTCATAAAATCCTCAAGAACAAAACCCTAGGGCGATCAATTCAAGAATCAAATTCAAGAGATTTCACCATCAATCTTTCAAAATTCAAGCAATAAGGTATGTAAAGTGTTCATCCAAGTGTCCCTTACACCCTTGGAGTTCAAGGAACTTCTCTTAAAAACATGAATTGTGATTTCCATGTTGTGGGCTTGAATGTAATCATATTGATGTTGTGGAATGTGTTCCAAGTTGAAATCGTTATGTGTTTCTTAATATTATGATAGCATGTAATTTGAATGTTGATTCTCTGTAATGCCCTGAGATCCCATCCCGAGACGTCACACGGTGCTCTTATAAACCCAAAGGACCACAAGCTAGCCCTTTTCTGATACTTGTACTTGTACACTGTATACTATCTGAAATAAATGCAGAAACTAGACATAAGATTCAACATATCTATACATACTCAAACTTTAAACTGAATACTAATACATCAACTTTCGTCTGAAAATCCTCTAAACTGTCTGAACTGTAGAGTTGATGGGACATGTCCCCAAATAACTCCGTCAATTGACAATATAAACAAAATCTGATGCAATAATAGTAAACTGAGATTCGTTCTTGAAGAAAGAGGACTCACTGCTAATGCTACTAACTGGGACTAAACTGTTGAGAAAACTCTAAATCCTGTACCTCTGAAACTATGGTGTCAAATAAAACACCATAGCATAAATGCGTTAGTACAAAATATACCGAGTATGCAGATGAGGTAAGGCTAAATGCAAGGGCTCATGCATGCACAATGTGTAAACTGAATAATCATGGAAACGTCACACCAGAACACATACATGAATGCACAGGTCATAATCACAATCATCACAGCTCTAGAGACTGAAACTCAAATACCATTTTCCTGCAATCTGAACTCACTATTGACACTGAAAACTAAATCACAAACTCATCTGATATTGATTACTGGGAAATATGGATGCACTTTTATCAAGGAGTGAGTTCTGAAATCTCTTAACATACTGAGATTACGAGTATCTAAAGCTTCTAAAATGGATAACAACCCTTTCTAACAGGTTGTCTTTGAGTCTGTGGATACTAATATTTCTTCATAAATGATTTTGAGATCGGCCTATCTAGCAGCGGATCTTCGAATTAGAAAGTAATCATACTTAATGGCCTATATGTAACAGCCTTAAATTATGTACACTGAACTGAGCTCTTTCTTGAAGTCTGAGACTGATTTTGAAACTAAGACTGTGGGAAGTAGTTACTTAACCGACATGCCCCTACTATCTCTTAGGGATCCAAATCTAACCCTGGTTGGGAGGGTGTCAATACCATACCACGGGTAAAGACATTATCTTTATATAACCCTCATCTATCAGGTCCTCATACGAGAATGGTGGAGCCCTCATCTAACAGGTCAAGCCACCTCATCTACCCTCATCCAGTAGGTATGATGTCTCTCATCCACCCTCATCTAGTAGGTGTGATATCTCAACCTACGTTGGCTACGTAGTTTTGGAGAACAAGGATCGCATCTAAGGATCATACCCTCCACTAGTAGGTGAGTCCCCATCCTTGAGCTCGCTCGGTGCTAGTTTCTACTCCCAACTAAAAGACACTGATTTGATTCATAACTGAACTTAGACTAAGATAAATTTGATACTGATTATATTTCTCAAGAGATCTGACTGAGTTACGCTGAGACTACTTAGTTTCGTATCTGATGGAAAGGTATCGAATCATAGCATCTGACTGACGATGCAGAGCTTGAATAGATTATTCAAATCGCTTCTGAGATTAGAATTGAATCACTTGAATACTATTAGATCTGAGCTGATTACAGAACAGAGGCTAGATTACTAGCGATATAGAGATTACAGAGATAACTGGGATTACAGAGCCTGATTAAGCTCTGCACTTGTTTGAAGATACATAGTTCTATAGTTCACTGAGTTTTGAGAATCGTGGCTCAATTGGAATTAGCAAAACTGACACGGGCTCTAGACAACAGCTCTGTTGTCACGTATAAATACCCCCAGGACTCGATAACATAAAAGTAAAACATAATCATTCTCACATCATCACGATCATCCATTCACCATCATAATCATTCATGCATCAACACAAGCATTCATTCATCATCATAATCATTCATGTATTATCGCAATCATACCTTCATTGTCACCATCATTAATGAATCATCACAATTATTAAATCATCTCTCCAAGTAATTAGAAATCATAACATACTTTCCCCCCCCTTAAAATCCTTAAGGCATTACATCCAATATTTAGGAAACATAAACCTCTATTCATCATCACAATCACCAAAGGGTCTCTTTAAGCATCTCGGGATATTAATCACATAATAACATAGAGAAAATATGCTATTAGATCGTACTCCATCAACAAGGTTTTACCTCAACTATTTCATACCTATGTTGGTCTTAACATGTATTTGGATTTCACACCACTTGGGAAACTTCATACTATCATGTCATAGCTTACTTGTTATTCACTTGGCATGTATTAAAAACTTAGCATATATCAAAGGGCACATAATGGGGAATTTACAACAATCGCATCTCCACTCGTTCACTAAGGTCCTTCAACAAACACTAGACATGTATAGGTTCACACTTATTTGGGGATTTCCAACTAGCATGGAATAATTCATTCACTTGGTCATTTTATCAAACACTAGGCATGCATAGACTAGCTCACAATTTGGGGCTTCCTATTCAGCATGCTATAATGGCCCATATTCTTCTTCTAAGCTTTTATCAACCTATGGGAGACATACTCTGCTAAATCAACCAATTCTACACCCAAAAGTCATGAACACATCAACAATAGTAACACATAATCGTATCTTAGAAGTTATTAGATCACGATTTAACTACAATGCTTAATTTCTAGTCTCTTAGACATTTTATCGAAAACCTCACATGCACAACTTAGGCATAAGTATAATAACCCAACTACTCATCATGAACAACCAAATTTACATATTTCCACTTATATATTATCATAGATTCATACAAACTACATAAGTATCCCATCTTGGAGGTCATTCAATATCAACAACAATTACATAATCCGTTTACCACACAAATACCATATACTAAGGCCAAGGCTTGATAATCTTGTAGTCAAACATGAACTACAACTCAATCATAGCAAGAACATCAATTTCAACTCACAAGAATCATTAAAAAATCATAAAAATAAATCTTGGAGATTTAGAAAAAGGTACTTGAGCTTCTTGGATGAAAGGGACCCAAGAATCAACATCAACATACCTTGGGAAAACTCTTTTATTGAAGGCTGTTGGAAGAATTCATGATCCTTGCTCTTGATTCTCTCTTAATTTTTGTTGGAAGAAGAGAGAATTTTTTATTTTGGAAACCCTAGTTTTTGGGTGAAAGAAGAGAAAAGAATGAGGCCTTCAACACTTCAGTGGGTATTTATAGAGGTTGGGGAAAGATTGGAAAATACCAAAATGCCCTTTAATGAAAAAGAGTTGAAAACTGCTGATCAGGGTTTGTGATGGTCGATCCGATGATCCGTCAGAGGGACTGACGGTCCACCAGGTCATCCGTCACTCGCGTGCCAAACCTGGGTCGTTCTGCCTCGTTATGATGGTTGAAGTGATAGTTCGTTAGGAATCTGATGATCCACCAGATTGTCCGTCACTCGGGGGTCAGGAATGTGCCATTTTGTTTTGACCTGACAGACCCCTTAACGGTCCGTCAACTTATTGACAGTCCACCACTTTGGCCTTCACATGATGACCAAAAATAGGGGTCACTGCCTTGGATTGAAGGGACACTTGACAGCCCACCAAGGACCTGCCGGTCCACCAGGTCGACCGTCAAACCTAGGCGATTCCGATACCATTTAGTAAAACGGCCATAACTCCCTCGTTCGATGTCGGATTTTGATAAAATTGGTATCGTTGGAAAGATTATTCAATTTTATACATGAAAAAAAGTTGAAATTATATGAATACAACACAATTCAAAGTGTTTCATACTTGGGAAGATATTTTTAAAAATTTTAGACTCGGATTTTTGTTTTTTTTGAAAATGCTCTAAGGCTCAGACTAGGAGAGAACTTTACGGGGTATTACATTCTCTTATATTGAAACCTTTGAATTAAAAAGTCATGATGTATTAGCATTGTTGATCATACCCAAGTATAAAGTTATGCCTACCATGTGTTTGATAAAATGCTAAATTGAGACTATAGTGTTTTTGTGATCCTTTGTGTAACGCTCTAAATTTGGTACTCGGAACGCTACACAGTGCTCATGACCACGAAGGACCATAAGCTAACCCATGACTGATATCTGTACCTGTACACTGCATAATATATGGTATATATATATATACATATACTGTAAAAATGCATAATAGAAGTTGTAAGGCCATAGGGTTCAAAGCTAAATAAAACATTTGATAACATAATATCTGAAAAATGGTAAAATCAATACCAAAAAAATTTGTAGTAACTGTCTGACATGCTATAGTCTGAAAGCCTCTAAGCTGTCTAAATAAGGAGTTGATGGGGCATGTCCCCAACTAACTTCATCTACTAAAATAGATAAGTACTGAAAGAATGACATAATCAATTAATATCATCCTCGAATGATGAGGACTCACTGCTAACTCTGTCTGCTAAAATTTAGAATTCTACTGATGCTCTGGATCTCGTGCTTATAAACCTATGGCGTAAAATAAAACACCATAGCATAAATGCAACAGTACATTGGAATGTACTGGTATGCAAGTGAGGCAGGCTGAATGCAAATGGTTCATATGCATGAACAATACTAACTAACTGAATGATATAAACGTGAGAATACATGCATGAATACATAACTGAAACTTAGATCGTGATGGGGCTGGATACTAGGTTCTGACTACTGAGTGTACTGATAACATGAATACCCTAACGTCTAAAATTACACATACTAGGATACTGAATAACTAAGTTTACTGATCTTGATATCAGAGTCATTGATAAGTGAGGAACTGATACTATATTATTGAGTACTGAAGGAATTAAACTATATTACTGATACATGAATAACTATTTTTGATAGTTCTGATTATGAAAAACTGGTCTGGTTGACTGTATCTGATAGTCCTGAAGCTGAATACTGATAACATGAGGTCTGATAACTAATATAACTGATAACATAAGTCACTGTATCTGACAGTCCTGAATTTGATGGAACTAACTGAGTTTCATACTGTATCTGAGTTGACTGTATCTGACAATCTATATTCTGATAAACTATCTAAGTTTTATTACTAAGAGTGAGACTGAGACTAAAACTGAGACTGCGAAAGATAGTCATCTAACCGACATGCCCGAAACTAAACTGGTGGGGTCCAACCTGTAACCCCAGTTGGAAGGGTGGCAGTACTGTGCCACAGGTAAAGACAAGCTGTGAGTACACCCTCGCTGACAGGGAGCTCTTTCATCAACCCCTCATGATAGAAAACTCAAATGAGATGTATAAATCCCAAAATGCATAGGGTACACCTCTACCTATACTGGCTACATAGTTTTGGAATGTAGGGATTGCTAATAAGGATCCCACCCTCTACTGGTTGACAGTGTGTATCCTCATCCCTAGTTCACTCGGTTCTGAATCCTACTCCCAACTGAATAGACACTAAAATGATTTACTGGATAAAGCTGATACTGATGGTATGGTTTAGCTGAGCTGAACTGAATTTACTGAGTTTCGTTGATCGATGGAATACTACTGAGATCTGATGACTGACTCAGAGTACTGAAATTACTGAGATTACTGAGAATACTAAAGTTTTCGAGATTACTGAGTACTGAGATCATTGGGATTATTGAACTACTTGGATTACTAAGATTTCTGAGATTTCTGGGCTGCTAAGCTTTCCTGAGTCATATGACTTACTGAGTTCTATAGATTATGGCTTAACTGAGGATATCATGAAAACATAACACTGGCTCTAGGCACATAACTATATTTTTTAGGTACAAATACCCCCAAGACTTGATAGAAGAAAGCTGACACAACATGACTTGACTCTTCTTGAACACCTGACCACTATTCATAATTCATAGTAACATAAGTTGGGGGATTTTATACTACACATGGTTCTCAAAGTCTTATACATGGAAAGGAATGCATATAACAACATGACACAAGTCCATTAATCTAGTTTTATGAACATTCCATCAAAAATCATATTGCATAACAATATCATAGAAGTCATTGTTTACATAAGGGTGTAGCATGCATTTGTCATTTCGGTCACAATTTAACTATAATACATGATTTCTAGTCTTTTAGGAATTTTATCAAACACCTTACATGCACAACTTAGGCATAGGTATAATCAACAAATTATTTATCATGAACAACAAAATTTAGATGTTTCCAACTCATCTGATATCATAGATTCATAAAAATATATAAAGATTCCAACTTGGGAATCATTCAATATCAATAACATGAACATAATCTATTCACCACATAAATATCATGATATAGAATTTAAAAGAGGGTTCTTGGGCTTCATGGATGAAAATAATTCATGAATAAACACTATGCATACCTTATCTTGTGATTCTACGAAGATTGACGAAAAGATTCTTGAAATTTGACAGTGAATTCCCTTGGAATTGAACCTTTTATGAAAACCCTAGGGCTTGTTCTCAAGAGTTTTTGAGAAAAAATTAAGTATAAGTTGCTGAATTATGGTCAAACCTTATGTTATTAGGCTTATATAGGGTGGAGAAATTGACCAAATTGCCCATAAGACACGGAAGTGTAATGCTGAAAAACTGGGTGCAAAGGCTACACAAAGGGCGCCATCTTTGGTAGAGCTTTTTATACCTAGGCAGCACCTTTGGTAGAGCCTTGTGGAACCTGGGCGGCACCTTTGGTGTTGAATTTCCCACAAAGGCTATATCAAGGGTGGCGCTCCTTCATAGCCTTTGGCTACTGGTTCAAAATCCAAACGAGCCCTAAACGGATTTCAAAAATTTCAAAACTCACCCAAAATGTACTATTGACTTTCCCCATGGTAACGAAACTTGAAAATCGTAAAACGGATATCGAAAAGGTCATCAAATAATTCCCCAAAGTTTGGAGGCTTAAAATAAGACTTAGTGTTGAACACTTATCAAATTTTTCTAAGTATTGGATCTTTTAAAGAGCTTCAAGGAGCTAAACGAACTGAATTTAACCGTAAGATTTTGCAGGGTCTTACAAGATCTTCCCCTTGAAAACATTTATCCTCAAATGAGACTGACTGAGATAGATGAATAGATCAACTGAAGCACATATAGAACATACACAACTGAAAACTTGAGATCATGACTAACATAACTGAAGAGCTAAATATAACATACGGAACATCCATATCTGATGCATGACTGATAATCTGAATTCATGTGTATCTGATGCATGGATAATTTACTCATGGATAAATGACTAAATGTTCTGACGAACTAAATTTCTCGCAATGAGAATGCATGTCTGATGCATGATTACATGACTGAGCGGATAAATGAATGCATGACTGAATGTGCAATGGTGATTGACACCAAGTTTGTAATGGGAATCTGATATCGGGTTCATAATGGTATTTTAAACATGGAACTGAGTAGGTTCAAGAAAATTATTATGGAAACTAAAAAGTACTAATGAACCCATGTTATGCTAGAAGTATGCATGTACGGGCATATGAGGACATGACTGATACTGGAACGTGATACATGAACTAAATTTATGAGCTGAACTGAGTCTTGAATACATGGCGTGTAACTGAGCTTGGAGCTTACGGGTTAACTTATAAGTATCCCCTACTCCAAAATGGATTAATTACGTGAGCAAAGAGATTGGGATGCTTATATTATGAAGGTTTTGTGGAATTATAGTGTATCTCCCCCTTGGGAAACTATGTCCCTTGAAGAATGCTAGGTTGACTTTTCTGAGATATTGATAAAAACTGAGGTGATGCACAAGGCACCTAGGAATAGAGCTGTGACAGACTATCTGAGATCTGAAACTGAGGCATAACACATGAACTAAGTTGAGCCCACATCTACCTGGTTGATTCATCTCAGAACA
The DNA here is from genome assembly GCA_030864225.1 of Capsicum baccatum var. pendulum. NCBI lineage: Eukaryota > Viridiplantae > Streptophyta > Magnoliopsida > Solanales > Solanaceae > Capsicum > Capsicum baccatum. Next base: position 219,450,526 of record CM061552.1, on the reverse strand, counting down.
GTTTCATTTATGAGATTTCGGATAGCATAAATAGATGGAAAGATAGGAAAACAAATTGTACAAACTTGTCTAATTGACTGCTAGACTGAAGTACTGGCTATTTAAACTAATTCCCTACCGACTGACTCATCTGATCTGCTGACTAATTAATGGTTAGGTACTGAGTATGCGATATTGAACAGTACTTAGTTTAAATAACTAGGTTGAGGATATGAAATTTTTCTTATGAACATGAGAAATGGACTAACTAGTAACATGAGATAGCTAAGCATGAATTCGTGAAATACTGAAATTACCTGAGGACGCAAGGACAGGAGAATAACATGGTCTGAAAATATTATGTAAGCTAAGGTACTGAAACACTGATGACATGCAGGATTGATAACTACATGCTTTGGTCAAGCCATACCTAAAGTTGGACTGTGGTACTGATCTAACTTCTGAGCTGAAGCTGAGACTGATACTATGTCTAAGACTATAGTAGAAACTGTAACTTAGTCTATAATTAGGACTTATACAGGAAATAAATATTGTTTTTTGATAAATGAGGTTTAGACTGATATTGAAGTACTGATACTGGATAATGATAACTACTTAGGGAAGATTGACATATGCAAGGATCTGATGCTCAAACAAATACTATATCAAACTCAACACTCGACTAAGGCCTGATCAATGAAATACCAACATTATGGATTTATCAAGAGATTTAAACTGAGGGTATACATGATGTAATCTGAGCTTGACTTATCACTAGGAGTAGAGCATGAGTCATGTGGACTGAACATATGGTAAAACATGACATGAGTGCCTGAGTCATCAGCTACATGACCTAAGTCTAAAATTTTTATGTTCATGGAACATGACTCATACTACTGAGGGTATTGGAACTCATCATGCTAGGAATTCGACACGCACACGATCCTATGAGAGGTGTTTAAAACATGTATAGGTGCGGTGATGATCAGGGTACAAAACAATTGCACTAAGATAAGAATAGGTCAGGAATCATCTTCCCTTAGTGATTTTCTACACATACTGGAATTATAACTAGGATCTAAAGGCCTGACTTGCTGACATTAAAGTTTAACTGCTATGCAATGCTACAATAGTAAAAAAAACCCATAAATCTGTTCAGATAAGAAAAAACAAACATGTAAATGGGAGGTCTATATCATACCAGTGACTACATCAGGAGGACTTTCCTGATCTTGCCGGGACTGAAGGACATGGAGTCTATTTGGGAATTACTCACTGATAGCGCTGGAAGTGGCACCCTGCTGATTCGTGCGATCGAAATAAACTGAGGAGTGGAGATGAAACTTGACTGGGGGAAATCTATGACTCTGTGGCCTGGCTTGCCACAACCGAAATAGACATTACGGTCGGCTCTACACACCTTCTTATGATTGTTACCATGCTCTTCGCAAAGTGGATGAGTAAGAATCCTGCTCTCACTATTCTGGGACTTGGAGCCTGATGCCCCATTCCTATGGTCATTTCTAAACTTTGGTATTGGTGCACCAACTGAAGAGTGAACTGGGGCTGAACATTTCTGACACAACTGAGAACGGCTACCACCCTGTGACCCATGCAGAGCAAAACTATAACTACCTATTCTGGCTCTCTTATTTTCTCTCTCCTTCTTCCTAAGCTTCTTCTGTTTGATCTGCTGGGCATAGAACATAAGCCTAGATATGTCCATGTCACCAATCAACATCCTAGTCCTGCACTCCTTAACCACTCTACCTGATACCCCTGACACAAACTTACTCATTCTGGATCTACTGTCTGCTACTACATGGGGAGTGTACCTGGCTATCTAAATAAACCTTAATGGAGTATTCTTTAATACTCATGGAACCTTGTTTGAGATTGATGAACTCTAACACTTTGGCTTCTTTCTGCTCTAGGGGAAAGAATCTATCTAAAAAGGATGTTACAAATTCTTCCCACTCTCTGAACCCTTATCTACCTTAAACTATTTGTACCACATATGGGCTACATCTTGCAGCTGATAGGTGGCTAACTCTATGCTCTCACTAGAAGTCACTCCTATGATGTTTGTGACTTTCTGAACCTGATCGAGGAACTTCTATAGATCTCCTTCAGTCTTTGAACCGGTGAATAGAGGATGATTTATTTGGGTGAAGTCCCGAATCCTGACTGTAGCAACATTGGCCACTGGGGTAGCTGGAACAGCAGCTGGCCGTTCATTTTGAGTTGTGACTGAATTGGCTAGAGTAGTAAATGCAATCTGGAATTCTGCATGAGAGACATGCTCATCCAGAGAATCTAGCTGGACGGGCTAAGGCACTGACTGATTTTCGATTTCTCTTTCATTAGTCCTTTTGGGAGGCATGTTTTGTAAACAAAAGGAAGAAGCGAATTAGAATGAGAGTTTAACTGGAGCTTATGTTCACTGGCATGACATGAATACTGAAATAAGGGAAACTATTTCTAAAACATCTCATAGCCTCCTGCACATAAGTGTGGTGCATAACACACCTATGTACAAGACTCCACTAGATGCGACTTTTAGACTTCCTAGGACACTATAGAACCTTAGGCTCTAATACCAAGTTTGTAACGCCCTAAATCTGGTACCCAAAATACTACACGATACTTATTCTTCCGAAGGACCACAAGCTAACCCATGACTGATATTTGTACCTGTACACTGCATAATATATGGTATATATATATATGTACTATAAAATGCAGAATAAAAGCTATATGGCCATAAGGTTTAAAACTGAATAAAATATCTGATAAAATAATGTCTGAAAAAATAGAATAATCAATACCAAAACAAATCTGAAGTAACTGTCTAACATGCTATAGTCGGAAAGCCTCTAAGCTGTCTGAATAAGGAGTTGATAGGACATGTCCCTAACTAACTCTATCTATTGAAATAGATAAGTATTGAAAGAATGACATAATCAAATAATATTATCCTCGAATGATGAGGACTCACTGATAACTCTGTCAGCTAAAATCTAGAATGCTACTGATGCTCTGGATCTCGTGCTCCTAAACCTATGGAGTAACATAAAACACCATAGCATAAATGCGTCAGTACGTTGGAATGTACTGGTATGCAAGTGAGGTAGGCTGAATGCAAATGGTTCATATGCATGAACAATACTAACTGAATGAATGATATGAACATAAGAATACATACATGAATACGTAACTGAAAATAAGATCGTGATGAGGCTGAATACTAGGTTTTGACTACTGAGTCTACTAATAACATGGATACCCTAATGTCTGAAATTATGAATATTGTGATACTGAATAACTAAGTTTACTGATCTTGATGTCAGAGTCACTGATAAGTGAGGAATTGATACTATATTGCTGAGTACTGAAGTACTAAAACTATAATACTGATACATGAATAACCATTTTTTACAGTTCGTATTATGAAGAACTGGGTTGGTTGACTATATCTGACAGTCCTGAAGCTGAATACTGATAACATGAGGTCTGATAATTGATATAACTGATAACATAAGTGACTGTATATGACAGTACTGAATCTGATAGAACTAAGTGAGTTTCATACTGTATTTGAGTTGACCATATCTGACAGTCTATATTTTGATAAACTATCTGAGTTCTATTACTGAGACTGAGACTGAGAAGAAAACCGAGACTGTGGGAGGTAGACATTTAACCGACATGCCCCCAAGCTAAACTGGTGGGGTCCAACCTGTAACTCCAAGTAGAAGGGTGTCAGTACCATGCCACGGGTAAAGAAAAGCTGTGAGTATACCCTCGCTGATAGGGAGTTCTTCCGTCAACCCCTCCTGATAGAAAAATCAAATAAGATGTATAAATCCCTAAACACGTAGGGTGCATCTCTACCTACGTTGGCTACGTATTACTGGAACACAGGGATTGCTCTAAGGATCGAACCCTCTACTAGTTGACAGTACGTATCCTCTTCCCTGGGTTCACTTGGTGCTAAATCCTACTCCCAACTGAATAGACACTAAACTGATTTACTGGACGGAGCTGATACTGATGGTATAGTTTAGGTTAGCTGAACTGAGTTTACTAAGTTTTATTGATCAATAGAATACTACTAAGATCTGAGGACTGACTAAGAGTACTGAAGTTACTGAGATTACTGAGAATACTGGATTTTTTGAGATTACTGAGTACTGAGATCATTGGGATTACTGAACTACTTGGATTACTGAGTTTCTGAGATTTCTGGGTTGTTGAGCTTTCTTGAGTCACATGACTTATTGAGTTCTATGGATTATGGCTTGACTGAGGATATCATGAAAACATGACACTTTTTCTAGGAACATAACTATATTTTTTTGTTAAAAGTACCCCCAGGACTCGATAGAAGAAAACTGACACAACATGACTTGACCCTTCTTGAACACATGACCAATATTCATTATTCATAATAATATAAGTTGGGGTATTTTATACTACACATGGTTCTCAAAGTCTTATACATGGAAGGGAATGCATGTAACAACTTTCCATAATTCCATCAATCTAGTTTCATGAACATTCCATCAAAAATCATAATGCATAACAATATAATAGAAGTCATTGTTTTCATAAGGGTGTAACATGCATTTGTCATTTAGATCACAATTTAACTATAATACATGATTTCTAGTCTTTTAGGAATTTTAGCAAACACCTTACATGCACAACTTAGGCACAGGTGTAATCAATAAATTATTCATCATGAACAACCAAATTTACATGTTTCCAACTCATATGAATCATAGATTCATAAAATCACATAAAGATTCCAACTTGAGAATCATTCAACATCAATAACATTAACATAATCCATTCACCACATAAATATCATGATATAGAATTTAAAAGAGGGTTCTTGGACTTTATGGATGAAAGGAATCCATGAATAAACACTATGCGTACCTTAGCTTGTGATTCTACGAAGATTGATGAAAAGATTCTTGAAATTTGACAGTGAATTCCCTTGGAATTGAACCTCCTATGAAAACCCTAGGACTTGTTCTTGAGAGTTTTTGAGAGAAATTGAGTATAAGTTGCTGAATTATGGACAAATATCGTATTATTAGGCTTATATAAGGTGGAAAAACTGACCAAATTTCCCTTAAGACACGGAAGTGTAATGCTGAAAAACTTGGTACAAAGGCTACACAAAGGGCGGCACCTTTGGTATAGCCTTTTGTACCTGCACGGCGCCTTTGGCAGCGCCTTGTGGAACCTGGGCGGCGCCTTTGCTGTTGAATTTCCCATAAAGGCTATATATACCATGGGGAAATTTCCCACCCCTTCATAGCCTTTGGCTACTGGTTCGAAATCCAAATGAGCCCTAAACGGATTCTAAAAATTCCAAAACTCACCCATAATGTACTTTGCATTGCCCCATCACAATAAAACTTGAAAATTGTAAAACGGATGATGGAAAGGTCGGCAAATAATTCCCTGAAGTTCGGAGGCTTAAAATAAGAATAAATGTTGAACATTTATCAAAACTTTCTAAGTGTTGGATCTTTTAAAGAGCTTCAAGGTGCTAAACGAGCTGAATTTAACCGCAAGATTTTGCGGGGCCTTACACTTTGGTGGTCTAAATGATGAACTTATGTTATACCCACATGCTCACAATATCTTCCAGGTTAAAGCTATACCTTGTATGTGTTTGATGGAATACTCATGAGATTGATTTAATGAAATTATGATGTGTTAGTATGCACTCCTATTCATGTGCAAGTTCATGACTTTCAAGTGATTGATGAAATGCCTTACAGATCGTATTGTGAATTGTTGGCTATTGTTAAGTATTCAAGAATTGTCATGTCTTATTATTTTCATGCTATCGAGTCCTGGGGTTTTTAATACCCAATAATTTAGTTGAGTGCCTAGATCCAGTGTTAGTTACAGAATAGTCTCAATCATGTCACGATCAGTAATACTCTAGTTTAGTTACAGAACTCAGGAAAACTCAGTAAACTCAGTATCAATCCAGTCCCTTTCAGTATTCAGTTCTCAGTAATCTCAGTCAATTAATAAAACTTAGTAGTATTCCGTCAGCCAACGGAACTCAGTAAACTCAGTTCAGCTCAGTAAATCAATACAATCAGTAACAGCTCAGTCACACCTAGTATAAACTAGGAAATTAGTCTAGTGTCTATTCAGTTAGGAGTAGGATTCATCACCGATTGAACCCAAGGATAGGGACTCACCTGGTAGTTGAGGGTGTGATCCTTAGAAACAGTCCTTGCATTCCAGAACTACATAGACAATGTAGGTTGAGACCTCAAAACCTACTAGTTGAGGGTTGATGAGGTGGCTTAACCTTACAGTTGAGGGTCCCACCATTCTTATTGGAGAACCTGCCAGATGAGGGTATCTCTTCAGTGTCTTTGCTTGTGGTACGGTACTGACACACTTCCAACTAGGGTTATAGGTTGGACCACAAATCTATTTAAAAAGGGGGCATATCAGTTAGATGTTTACCTCACACAGTCTCTATCTCAGTTTTCAACAAAGAACTCAGATAGTTCTACAGATTCCAAGACTGCCAGATACAGTCACTCAGTTTAGCACGGAACTCAGCTAGTTCCATTAGAATCAGGACTGTCGGACACAGTCACTCAGTAAGTCGTATATCAGCTATTAGTTACATCAGTTAATTAGTATCCAGGCTTAGTATTCAGTATTATCTCAAGTTCAGTTATATTTTACGTATTCACGCATGTACTCTCATTCAATCATACTCATGTTATTCAGTTATTATTGTTCATGCATATGAACCCATGTATTCAGTCTTACCTCACTTTGCTTACCAGTACATTCACACGTACTGACACATACTTTTCTTTTGTGCTATGGTATTTTATACCATAGGTTCAGACTTGCGGGCCCCAAAGTATTCTTAGTAGATCAGACTTTCAGCAGATAGACTAGCAGTGAGTCCTTATCATTCGAGGATATTTTTTTATTTCATTATCTCATTAAATTCAACATTTTTGTAGATGGAGATAGTTGGGGGATTGTCCCATCAACTCCTTATTCAGATAGTTTAATTTTAGAGGCTTTCCAGACTAGATGTTCAGATAGTATTTAGTATTTCAAATTCTGATGTTTTGTCAGATTTTATCATTTCTCTTTATCAGTATTACAGTTTTGAACCTTATGGCATTTCAGCCCATTATTCCGCATTATATGGTATTATTACTCAGTTATTACAGTAGGTACCAGTAATGGGTTAGGTTGTGGTCCTTCGGGATTATGAGCACCGTGTAGCATCCGGGGTACCAGACTCAGGGGTTACATTTCTGTGTTGTAAATATTAATCAGTTATGTGTTGAAATATCTTATCTCATGTTGATTATGATCCTTCTCAATTATTTATTATTTATATTTATATTAAATCAGTTGCTCAAGTATCATGCCAATACGTGGGTTAGCTTGGGATAACTTGTGGTTCTAAGTACACTACAAGTAAAAAGTCTATTTAAAACCAACATTTAGGGATGAATCAATAATTTGATCACAAAAAGTATACTTATTAGGACAAGACTAAATTTTGATTCTTAATATTATACTTTATTGTGAAGGGATAAAATCCAGTCCCTAATAATTTTTTTAACTGGTCCCAAATTCTAATTAGGATCTTTGAGCGGGAAAAACTAATTAATAGGCGCCAATTCTTTTCTACTTAGCTTTTAATTAACATTCTGAAATTAAATTAAGGTAATAGATTATAATTGGTCATCTTTCAATCCTCTCTAAAGCAGCCATACGTGACCAGTACATCGATCGTCGACGCCGGCTGGACCAACCAATTTTGCAGAGGTAAATCTGAATTGGGGCTCTTGTTTCTTACTTTTGGTTCAAACCCTTTTCAAAATATTCAACTTTTCATAGTGAGGTTGCACTATAAATCTCTTCTTGATTGTGTTTTCATGGTGGAATTGAAGTAATATTACGTTATGGGGTTCTTCTTTTTTTATTCCCCCCCCCCCCCCCCCCCCCCCCCCCTTATCTTTCTCTATTTTTTCTTATGTTAACCCCCTTTAGATAATGAGTTTGAACTTGAATTTTGTTATGATTTTGATGGTTGGGTGGTGACCGTTGGGGTTCTTTCGGACATGGGCGTTTCTGGTTTTCTTGATTTTAGTTGTTGTTTGATGGGATTGGTCAACCAAACACATGGGTTTATGGAGTTAAAGGGCTTTTTTGTCTTACCTTACTTTTGATGCCGCACCCACTTTTGGAGAATCCAACACTCGCTGATATTTTTGAAAAATCCAAGCAACATAGATTATTTTGATGAAGCCTTATCTTCTTTTATAATCCCTTGATCAAGTTTCTGCCATTTCTCTAGAGCAGCAGAGAATACTTAGTGCTATGTGTTATTGTTTTACCTGGGCATTACCTAATGTTGGTCCTAGGATGATATAAGATGATTGTTGATGTTTACCTCTCACAATAATATAGATGAGTGTTGCATATTGCTGAATTGGGGTTCTGGTATATGTCTGCGTGTGTATTTATCTACATCATACTGTATAATGCTTATATTAAGCTTGCTAAACATGCTTATCTACAAATGTCTAAGTATTTTTTACTTAATGTGCCCCTCTGAACATTGTAGGTTAATCCTGATCTTGATATGGAGTTAAAGCCTCAAGCACAGCCACTGCCATAGCAAGAGAAGAGACTTAGTAAGATGTTTGGAAATGGTAAGGATACAAAATCCAAAATTTGATTGATATTTTCATGGTATTCGAGAATCGAGGCTGTGGTACCTTGTCATAGTTGATTGATAGATTTAATGCTACTTCCTGTGGTTAAATGGTATGTTGAATGCTTCAGGAAGCGCAAGATCTGGAATTATAGTGCTGCCTAGTGGTGCCGGGAAGTCTTTAGTAGGTGTTTCTGTAGCAAGCAGAATAAAAAAGAGCTTCCTTTGTTTAGCAACAAATGTTGTGTCTATGGATCAATGGGCTTTCCAGTTTAAGTTGTGGTCTACTATCCGAGAAGAGTAGATATGTCGTTTCACATCTGACAGCAAAGAAAGATTCAGTGGAAATGTCGGTGTGGTGGTGACAACATATAACATGGTTGCTTTTGGTGGCAAACGTTCTGAAGAATCTGAGAAGATCATTGAAGAAATAAGAAATAGAGAATTGGGTTTATTACTCATGGATGAGGTAAATGTCTGGTCTTGCAATGTTTCAAGTTGTGCCTTTCAAATAAGCATCCAGTATATTGCTTTTCGAGGTTAATGCAAAACAATAGTTTAGTTTGAATGTTGTCCTTATAGCAGGAATATCATATCCGTTTATGTTTCTGTTTAAGGAAGAACATACAATGGTTCGTACATACATACATACATACAGAGAGATACACATGGAGATAGATGTGCGTGCACACACACACGTGCATACACGCTGTTTCAATATATATGCTTCACTTTCCTTTTTAGTCTCTTTTAAAAAAAGGCTCCTTTCTATATAGTAAGTTTTTAGTTCCAATATTCCCTGTTTACCTTTAGTGACACTGTCTTATAGAATGACGGGGATTGTTAAGACCATAAGATTTACTGGTATTATTGGTATGTTATACACACCTTAGTTTAAGAACACATGATTCAAAAGTCTTCTTGACATTCTTAAAATTCGGTCACAGTCAAGCTTAGAAAAATGAAACGTAGTGAGCATACATTATCCTATGTAAAGAAATATGATAGCTTTATCGATTTACTATTTCTTGGTTGGTTTATCCATTTCTGTGTAACTCTTGCACTTAGTTGTTGCCAATAAATAATGGTCAATTTCGTTTCACTCTTCCCTTTATTTGGAAACTAATAGTAATTGTTGATATCAAAATTGATCTATTCTAAAATAATATATCTGTATTTATTCGAATGTTTATAATGTATTTTTTTACTCTACTGGTGCTATGCGCAATTTGGATGATTTTCTTTTCTCCAAAAAAGTTCTGGTTCAGTACAAGTATCTTGTGGAAATACATGTTGCATAATATTTTACCAAAGGTTAATTTCAGCTTTGAGACTAGATATTAAAGGTAACTTTGAATGTATATTGGCATAACTATAAGGGTCTCTTTCTTGGCATTTATATAGGTGCACGTGGTTCCAGCACATATGTTTTGAAAGGTCATTAGTATCATGAAATCATACTGCAAACTTGTGCTTACTGGTACGCACTTCTGAAAGAGAGTTCTTGCAAATTGCAATGTTAATTTTGTTTGGGATTTCACAAAATTTAATGGATTATTTGGCGTACTTGACAGCTACGCTTGTCAGAGAAGATGAGAGGATCACAGATCTGAACTGCCTGCATTATTGCCCTTACCGATCAGGTATATAAGTAATTAATTTGGTATCAACCATTTTTGTCCTTGGTGCATTAGAAGAGAAAGGATTTCCCAATGTAATATTTATTGCTTATGTTTCGGCATCAGATTGTTTTGTTAAGAGAATGGTTGTGAGTGGAGTTATCTAGTATTTGTTAGGATAACATTTTTGGCCTTTCTGTAATAAAAGGAAGAGAGAGTTAGTTTAAGGAAATATAATGGGTTCATCGTAACTTTTTGAGGTATGTACAAACCTTCCTCTAAGAAAAGCAGATTCTACTCTCTGTCGAGCCTAAAGTGAAATTAACACTGCCCGTTTAGGAAACAAGAGTAGCTTGATGGAGTAGAGATATAGGAAAATGCTTTAATTTGTTCAGTTAGTTGCTGAGATGTCCAGTAACAATGAAGTTTCTTTTAGACAAAAACCTTTGGACCTCTTAGCCATTGTTACAACCAAAATAAGGCTTGGACAAGTAGTTTTGTGATTAAAGTGGAAAGGAATTATAAAAATGTTGAGCTATTTAGAAGGTTATAACCTTGCATATGTTAAATTTATCATTTTTCCTCTCTTCTCAGGGTCTCCATGCCATCAACTTAGTAGATAGCGGATTTATGTTGGTTAGAGATGGATCTACTATTTTTGGATCCCCAGTACAGCAGCATGATTTCAATTTTACGTATCAGATGGAAAGTGGTAATTCCGGTGATTCACCAAGATCTGGGGAGGTCAGTTTATAATTGGTGGTCTTGCTATCTTGTATAACACTTGGTATGAAGGTTCTGCTTTTGTAGAGTGTCTGAGTAGACAACTTACTACTCGGGAACAAATGCTAATTGAGAAGTCTTTATTGAGCTGTTTTTGCCACTATAAACAGTTAGTCTGAGTCAGCCGTAGAACTTTGATCTCTTACCAAATCCCATGAATCAAATTACAGTTTCAAGAAATGTGAGACATCTAACTCATATAATCAAGAAATGTTTTCAGTGATAAGACATTTAACTCATAAACCGTTCGTGGTGTTGAGTGATGTCTATGGTTTCGGATAGATAGTTTTTAGTATTATCTTGTGGCTGTAGTATTATTGTTTGTAGACTGGACTAGTTGATTTCGTGTTATTGTTGTTTGTTTATACCCTTCTTGCTCTATCCCTGCTCTTAGATGACCAAACTTTTGGATGATCTGAGTGAGTATTCTTGCAAACCGAATAATTTAAGATCTAATGACATTCTAACACCCGTTGCAGGCCCCTCACCTAATGTTGTTATGTGTTTATACCTTGAGTTGAATATTGTGTCAACTTTAGATGTGGGGTCTTTATCGTCACTCTAATTTTTATCTCTCCCATTCAGTCGATCTGTAGTCTATTTCTCTCTTAAAATGAATGGTTGGCTTCCGGTGCAGGTGTTTAAAATACCTGTTGCTCCAGGAGATGTCATCATTGCTGGAACTGATGGTTTATTTGACAATTTGTACAACAATGATATAAGTGTAGTAGTGGGGCATGCAACGAGAGCTGGTTTACCACCTCAGGTTGTAGCTCAGAAGATAGTTGCATTGGCTCGGCAAAGAGCACAGGATAAAAACAGGCAAATCCCTTCTCTCCTGCAGCGCAAGAAGTTGGTTTTCATTACCATGGTGGGAAGTTGGATGATGTTACTATGGTTGTGGCTTACATAACCAGTGAGAAAAATGTACGAGGAGACTATACCCTGACCACCTGACACGTCCTCTCTTTTATGTTCATTATATGCTTGCGTTGTTTTTTTCTGCCAGACACGAATATCTCTCAATCTTATGTAGTCGCTATAGCCTTGATGATGAGTGCAATCCTGAGAAGAATGACTCTCGGCCTCAGAGAAATGGTGGTCCAAGAGTGGAATGGCTGGGGGAGACAAAACGTGAAATGGCCAGAATTGTGCGGGAATGGGTTAAGACTGGAAATTGTGAGAATTGCCCAACCAGAGCATATTCGTAGGGATATGTTTAGACTGCGTGGGAGGCAGGTTCTGCTTGATTTGCTTATGAGGATTGAAAGGGAAAGGCAGAGGGAACTTCAGGGTCTGCTAGAGCATCGTGCAATTTCTGATTTTGCCCATCACAATCAGATTCAGGTTGGTTGCTGATTTATGCCTTTTATTCTTTAGCCAGACTATTCTTTGTCCTCTATTTTTTGTGTTGCAGTATTAAAAATTTTGACTAAGCGCTCAATGTGTGCTTTGTGAGGTCGTGATTTGGCTCTAAATTTTGTCCTTTTATGTTTTATATCCTTCTACAGTCACTAGTCAGAGGAAGATTCTTGCATGAAAGGCCTGCTGAGGAAGAGAGACCACCTTCAATAGCAGCAAGTGAACTAGTTCAGCTAAGACAATGTAACACTGTCTCGGAGCTGAGGTATGTAATATAGTGTCTTGTTCCTTTGTTTTGAATATTTAGATCTTTTTGTCTTTGTGAAACATGCTCTACTAATTAATTGGCTTCACGATCATGCATTACTTTTAAAATGAACAATACACCTCTTTCTTTTTGAATTCTAAACAGGTTCCAGCTTAGGTATGATACTTTTCATTAACTCTAATAAAATGTCATATGTATCTTACCATTTATATGCACTATATTTGGTCACCCCTACACGTACTTATTTCCAGAAAATTGCGGGTAATTTTTGAAGATAGATGCTCACATCGATGATATGATCAGACTGATTGAAGGGCAATATCCATATGTAATCGATGCTTCTAAATATGGAAACGTTTCCTGTTATATCAAAAACAGGTACTGTTACAGTTCTCTTGATTTGATTTAATCTCAATGTTGTTATAACTGCCTAAATTTGCATTATATTTGGACCATCAACTTCAATTTAAGTGTAAAAGTAAAGCAATATGGAATACTCGTCTCAAAGTTCTTTTATAATGCCTAACAACACTAACAATGTTCAGTTCATTAACTGAAGATTGACAACCAACAAATCTATTACTACAACCAAATTCGCAACCAATAGTCAAATCACAATACCAAATATGTATTCTTTAATATTAAAGCTTGCTCTCATATTGTTATTGTATCATCTTGGTTGTCAACAAATTAGCTCCATTGATTTTTCAAATTAAATTCAGCCCATATTGCCAAATTTGTCATGGCCTTGACCATTGCAGGTGTTTGTTGAATGAGTGGGCTTTATCAACTGATCACTAGCCTAGCAATCATGTTCAGTGTAGTGGCATGTACAATGGTTTCTCACTCCTCTTGAAGATCAGTTCTCCTACATTGGCTTCGGACAAACTAAACCGTGGGTAGCTCAAAATAGCAATTGGAGTTGGCACTTTTCAGACAAAGAAATTATTGGTGTTTGAACTCAAAGAGCCTAGGTAGCTGGATAAAGCTAATAGGACATCTATATTAATAGTGTTAGTTAGTAGAGGATTTCAGTTTTCTTTTTATCGTGAAGTATTTGTGTAACTGATGTATAATGGTGTTCATGCGTATTTATGAAAGCGAATTATGGTAATTTGATATATATATATATATATATATACACATTTGATTAATGCCATTAGAAATTGTATAATTATATATATAGGGACAAAACTTTATCTGAATAGGCTTTTTTGGACCATTAAATTGGTGGTTGAAAATCTTAGCACCAAATGTACTTTCAGGTCCAGATTTTTGTTGGTCACAAAATCTATTTAATCGGGGACCAGAAATATGGTCCCTAAAAGCATTTTAAGGACTAGTTTTATGTTGGTCGCAAAAACTATTTTAGGGACCAGCTAGTTTAACCTGTCGTAAGAGACCTTTAGCGAAGGAGGCTATAGGGATGGGTGGCGACCAGCTTTTCCGTTGTTAAAATATAATTAGGACCAGCTAGTTAGGCTATTTGGGATGAGATATATCATCGTAAAAGGATAACTAGGATCGGATTTTTGTTCATCGCGAAAGGTTTTTAGGGATCGGCTTTGTTGCATCGTCGCTATTGAGCATTAGCGGTGGAGCTTGTTAGGACGGGACACGACCGGTTTTTTCCCATCCCATAAGACCAATTAGGATGAAATTTGGACTTTTTGGGATCAAATTTCCCTTCCTTATAGGCCATTTTTCTTGTAGTGGTACCATGTTACGATCATGGGTAGTCTCGGGTCATGACATTTCCCTCCTTTACTTCTTTTTTTGCATTGGGGACAATACAATGACTTTTGGTGGAGGTGGGGTATCTTATTCTACATTTGATTATCTGTACTTATTGATTTCCCTTGATGACATTGGTTGGATGGATTGTGGAGATATACCCTATTTTTTTTTTACATTTTGGTGCTTATTTAGCCCTTATAGGGCTTGATCTTCATGATAGACATTTCCTTGAATGTGGCCCTTATGGGGCATATTAATGATGATGTCGGATATTACCTTTTTCGAGCTTGTTCATGCACTCAATATAAATGCGATCCGATTGTGATTGTATTTGTATTGATGGTGCATTTTAGGTGATGCTTTGTGCATTGTTTTTGTCGTCTTTTGTATATACATGTCCAATACACTCCAAAGGTTTTCTTCAAGACTCAGTTCTTCTCCAAGGAGAAAACTGTGTTTTGTTTTCCTTTTAAATTTTTGTCTTTACTTTAGTTATTTTCTTTGTCGAATCGAGTGGTATTTCACCCATGATGGATGTAAAGGCAACAATCTTAGGTGAAGGACATAGTCTTTTGAGTGGATTTGGAATAGGCAAAAGTTTAAAAATTCTTTCAAAATGTCATTGGCAAGAAATGAAATGATTTAGAGAAAAACCAAAAATATAGTTTTCTTTTTTAGAAAGAACAAGGATGTTTATGAGCTTTCTCTTGAGTGAGACCATTAAATTCAATTTTAGGCTTTCTCTTTACAAGGATGAGTCTTTGACTCAGAGTAACTTATTAAGCTCAAATTGTTCAAATTAGTTGGGAGACAATCTTTATGATCTATGAGTACGATGCCTTGTGTGGTGAGATCTTTGAATAATTCTTGTATATACGTATAGTCTAGAACTTGCCCCAAGTGTATCCAAATCAAAATCTTAGGCAATCTTGGTTTGCAGGATGGCTCAAGGCTATTTTTGATCTATCACATGGCTAAATTCTAACCTTAACATTGATCCTTGGTAACCCCTTTGAGCCTTTTGCCCATTTTTCTTTCTTCTTGTAAAGATAACCATGCTATAACACCTAAACCCTTTTTGAGAATCTTCTTTTTGGCACTTAAATTTCATTTAATACATATCATGATTCTAAATAATGAAGTATTGGCAAAAACCTTTTGGTGGGTTGTGCAATTATAATATTGATGTAAGGTTGGTTCAAACTCCTAGATTGAGGGAAAATGTGATGTGGTAAGATGAGCTAAGAAAGGTTTATGTAAGGTTGTCAAATCATGTGCTTAAGAGACAAAAGATATGCTTGATAACAAAGTTGAATCGCCTAGCTTATCGAATCTGAAGAGAAATTAGACAAATGTGGGGATAAGAAGAGCTTAAAGTTAGAAAATATCTTGAAAAAATTTCAAAGAATTGAATAAAGAAAAGGTGGCTTGGATTTTTTGGTAAATGACAAGCTAAAGGCTAAAGGAAACAAGGGAAATGAATTAAAGATGAATAAGGTGGATATTTGAAAAAAATAGGGTAAAAAGGTATGAGATATTGTGTTGAAGGATGTTTTTTTGTCACATGATCCATATATTCCTTACCCACCATAAACCTTCATCTAGACACGCAATACCTTGGTGATTCCAAACTAAGTACGTCTACATTAATGGAAAAAAAATAAAGGGCAAGCCTATGATTCTACTCATTGTACTTGAATTTCTTTGTGAGAGTGTGAATTCTTTCGTTATTCGAGCTCCTTTAATATTTGAAATGTATTGTATGTGTGAAGCTAACTCTGACTTGCGAGCGACATTGATACTTAGGGTTAGAAGGTGATTTAACTTCTCCCTGTTTGGGTAAATAGGCGAGGTAAGTTGCATTGTGAAGGTTGAGATGATCTTTTAAGATTTGGTGTCACCTCTTGCAATGCTTTATTGATTTGAAAGGTTTATTTGATACGAATTTGCATCCTTGCTTCATAGATATGTGTTTATTGAAAAATTTTGGTTTACTTATTGCCATGACATGTTTGGGAAGTCTTTGTTGAGCTTCGTTTGCCTAGATCTTTAGTGTAGCTTTATTTTGGGTGGTTTTGAGTGGTAAATACCCTATTTCATTGGATTATTCTTAGTTGCTTATAGACAAGCAATAGTTTATGTTTAGGAGTTGATAAGTCGTCAATGACTTGTTAGCAACCTTTAGGCTTAAATTGCCTTGATTTTTCATTAATTTGGTGTTAATATCATGTATAATGCTAATTTGTGTTGGTGAAGGTTAAAAATGAAGATAAGCAAGCCATTCAAGTCAATGGAAGGTCAAATGTGAAATAAAAAATCCCTAAAGTGCAGAACGCTACCCACACAAGCTGGTGCCCAAAATGGCCAAAATAGAGTCATTTATGCCTAAGGTGCGCCCCCTTGTGCCTAAGGATCACTCCATCTGCACCTAATCTGCTATGGATGGCAATTTTGTAATATCAGGTAAACTGGAAATTAGGGTCCAAAAGAGGGGTTTCAGCTTATTTCCACCATTATTGACCTGTTCTTGTACTTTTCTTAATCTACGAAACATTTTAGAGACACTCAAGTGAAGAATTAGTGGTTTTTATTGAAGATTTATTGAAATTAAAGTTTGGATATTGTATTTTCCTTACTTTCTATGGATCAATTTGAAGGGAATTTTAGTATATATCTACTTTCTCTCTCTATGAGTAGCTAATTCTTCTTCTTGGGATTATGTTTGAATAGGTTATGATCAGTGCATGGGTTTTGTTTATTTGCCTTCCTAATTATCTATTTGATATGGGTTTTGCATTCATGCCATGTTTTAACTAAGAATTACAGGTTATACACCCCATTTGCCTTAGAACCCATATCACCCTTGACAAAAGGGATATGGGAGAGAAATGAGTGTGAACAATAACTTGAATTAGTTTATTTAATAACATCTTTAGACATAAGGATGTTAATTGAGGCCATAGATTGGTAAAACTGTTACACTTATAAGGTATTCGAAAGAACCCATTTGTGATATTTGGCGTTTTATTGACAAATTAACACTAAAACCTCTAAATCTAAGCTACCCATGACTTCTAGCTAAATTTGGACAAATTATCAAATACCCATGCATGAACCCATACCTAGTAAGGCATAACCCAAGTCTCATCTATACTTGAATAATCTGTAATTATTTCTAGCTTCAAAATAGTACTCTCAAAACAACAAAATTGTTAAATTCAAAATCATTCAACCAAACACCCAATTTTTACTTTGATGTCTATTTACTACACATTATGGGTCAACTCCTAGTTGGCTTCTAACACTCTCAAGCATTGAAATCTTTGCCTTCACTCCCTGTGGACTCCAACCCCATTGGGTTACTATATTGACAATGATCGCTTATATCTTAAGGGTGTAGTCTGGGCGTCTCAGTCTGAATGCCAATTCAAATAGCTTGTTATAGTATGTCAAAAGATCAATCCACCACTTATTCAAATAAGTATTATCAAATCTAATCATAAATAACGAACATGTTCAAAGATGGATCAATCGAGTATTAGTTTAGGAGTGAACATTACACCAAAACTAATGTCTATACTCTAATTTAACATACCTATTTCATTCACCAATTTAACCCTATTTTGTTTCTATAAATTTTTTTGAAATTCAGTTAACATCCTAGTCGTCAGTATGTTAAAAAACTATTCCATTAGCCCATTATTTAACCACTTAACTCTATTCAACTTATAATTTTAGCTTGAGTCATACACCTTTACACATCTTACTTCCTAGCACTTAACCAAACTTCTCATTAGGTTATTAATTTATAACACCATATTCTCTTTCATGATCAGTTCTCCTAACTATCTTTCAACAAGAATATCTCACATTCCATACACATACAACATCAAATTCACCTACTTTAAAGTATTAAAATGAGTTTTATAGATTATAAGCTCACAAAATTCCTCTATTGTTATCCACATTCATATATTTAACTTTTAAATCATCAAATTAGTTATATAAATACAATACTTATCAAATCATCTACATAAATACATAACAATACCCAATTAGATTCATATATCATTAATCCATGTTTTATCCATCCAAAATCTATGCCTATAGGCCTAAACATGAAGTCTACCATCAAAATTATGGGTATATCATGTATCTAACTGAAA
The DNA here is from genome assembly GCA_030864225.1 of Capsicum baccatum var. pendulum. NCBI lineage: Eukaryota > Viridiplantae > Streptophyta > Magnoliopsida > Solanales > Solanaceae > Capsicum > Capsicum baccatum. Next base: position 219,431,869 of record CM061552.1, on the reverse strand, counting down.
CACCCTACACCTTGGCCCTTGAAAAAATTCATGGGTTTTGGACATTCTGTCCATGGTACGGCTTTAGGGTACCAACTGTACCCTAGGATACGACTTGGGGTGTTTCTCTCGTATGTTTGGCAATGGAATTTGGTTGGGATTTTGCCCAAGGTACGCATCAACAACATACTAGTCGTATGGAAGGATACAAGGAGTATGGTCCTAAGTCATATGAAGCTTGTGGACTAGTCTAGTTGAATTTGTCCAACATACGATTTGTGGATACTTTCATACCCTAAGATACAACTTAGACCTAGACGTCTGTATAATGGTCAGTATAGGGGACCATGGGGGGTCTAGGGTATGACGTCTGTATACCTTTTGGGACTTTGTTTTCAGCTTTTAAGCTGAGGGTAGTTCGAATATCTCCCAGCTCAAACCCTTATGTACCTATGTTATATAACCCTTGGTTTCCTTTCATAACACACTTTGAAGAATATATAAACTTAAAAATACTCTCTCAAACTCACTCTTGGAGAGTGGAGGCTAGGGTTTCTACTTGTGTTCTTCAAAGGGCTCAAGAGTCAAGTTTCTCTTTAGAATCTTCTTATATAAGGCATGTACTCCTTCCCTCATTGTTATTTATAACTAAAGACATGATTTAATGTGTTTTAAACATTGACTTATGAATCATAAATGGTGGTTTCGAAAAACATATGTTGAGGGTTTTGATGCATAATGTTGAATGTTGGTTTAAATTGTGTTTTCACATGTTTTTGGTGATGGGTTGCACATATGGGTGGTTGTTAGTTGTGGTTTAACAAATGGGTCATGGTTAACCCTTATATTGATGGTTTATACTTGGGTTTTTGTCTTGGTAAAGGTAGTTCCTCAATATATTTGATAAAATGCCTAAGATAATGTATTTACTTTATTGTTGAACTTTCATTGGAGATATTCCATGATATGGTTTGTTAATTGAACCCTAAATGGATTTGGATTGTTTTGCCTTGTTTAAATGATTTGAATGGTATAAATCGTTTAAGGGTTTTGGAATGGTTTTAAATGGTTTGAATGGTATAAATGGTTTAAAGGTTTTAGAATGGTTTTAAATAGTATGAATGGTTTGGAGTGGTTAAATGGTAAAGCCTTGATGGCAATGAAATTGGTTTGATGAAAACCTTGTGGAGTACAAAAGAATCCCCCATGTGATTGAAATGATGGAATTGGTTTGAATGTTGAATGTCTTGTGGAGTACACGAGAATCCCCCAAGTAAAGTTTTATAATGAAATACGTGTGGGGTACAGGGGAATCCCCCAAGTAAGCTATATAATGATGTACTTATGGGGTAAATGGGAATCCCTAAGTAAACTAAATAATATAACCAATAGGGTACATGGAAATCTCCTAATGTTGGCTAAAGTCATTTCTTGGAAGCTATAATCGGTATGACGATACCACTTATAATAGCCTTGATTATTTTAATAGAATGGTGGTTTGGTTGTGTTGTAATGGTTTTATTTGGGAAATAATGGCGGGGTTTGATAGCTAATCGTGAAGGTTTGATTCCAATAGATGGATACTAGAAAGTCATGTTTGCCAACATGAGGATAAGGCATGGAGACCCTATACTTGAGAGGTACACATGAAGCCCCTAACACTTGTACATATGTATCATCAGAGAAAGAAAGGTACACAGGAATCCCCTAGATTAATGGTATCTCCGGTTCGTGCGACTACATTTATCGGGTCCCATCCGAGGGGTGACACTAGACCCATATAGCCCATGGGTGGTTCTAGGATGATTAAGCTACGCACACCCAGGTTAATGGTTTTAAAGGCATGCTAAACCCAGTTCCCTTTCTCAGCATAGATTATATAATATATATATATGTAAGGTTATGAATGCATATGGATGGCTTGGTTTTATTGGTTTATATTATTTTATCCTTATCCAGAGTGTGTGTAGAGTTCACCCACTAACTCGTCTTTGAGCGGTTGCATCCCCATGCAATGCAGGAACCAACCATAGTACTTTTCCTGCTCATTGATTGGACTCGGGACAATCAGTGTTGGATTGAAGTGGTGAGCTTCCATAGTTAGGAAGACTTCCATTTTATTTCATGGGTTACTTTACATATATTCATCTTTTATAATCTTTGGTTTTTGGCTATAGTCGGGGGCATGTACCGACTAGCTAATCTTTGGTTTAGGTTTAGAGGCTTTGTATGGACAATTATAGACTTGGGTATGGATTTATCATGTTATATATATATATATATATATACATACACATACACATTAGGTTATTGTTTTTATTTTGATTTATGGTTTTGGTATGGTTAGTGGTTTCGGTTATTGAACGAATTGACTTGGTTGGGTCGGCCTCGAATATAAGCTTATCCCAAAGTCATTAAATGCTAATTATGCTATTTTTTTTATATGTTTAGAGTTCATCTGACTCAAGGTATATGTGTTGGTTTGTTGGGTTGGGCATCGGAGGGGGAAGAGGGGGGCTCCGGTCTGGTTTGGACTTAAGATTGCCCATTATGACAAGGCCTCGATTCGGGTCGTGTAACTAACCTAAATATAATTCACATTAAATATAACCTACCTCGACCGAAGATCTTGGAATAAGAAAGCCACACCACAGTTGTTCTTTCATTTGCTTCATGCCTCAATTAGTTCAGTTATCTATAAATCAATCAATTATAGGAGTAATTAATGAATTACTCTGTGAATAACTACTTTGGAAATTAAATGCACGAATTCTATCCTTATTCATGGTATAAGCATTACCCAAGGGTCAATAAACTATTTAATATTTCTATCATACTCAAGCCATCTCTATTATTCTAGTTTTAAAGTTAATATTCCACCTTCATTGAATTAAAGATTTCCAGCAATCAAACTTAATGTTTTAGAATGACAAATTTATGCTAGTAATTCTAGGTGATATTACCCCAATTCATAGTTTTTTTCAAAAAATCTCATGAACCTAGGCTTCTTACCCTCAATCCTACCATTAAAGACCATTATAGCAATTCAAAGAAGTAGTTGGATTAAAAGACAAAGAAGATGATTGAAGAACTTACCTTAATGATGAATTGCCACGCTAGACCGTAGAAAATCACTCATAGGACTTTGGAATGAAGATTTTGATTTAAAAAATGAAAAACGATAAAAAATATGCTTAAGTACTGCCTGTTTGTTGCTACAATGACCCGATTGTTGTTGCAACAACTCGATTGTTGTTGCAGCAACTCGATTGTTGCTGCAATAATCCCAAATTTTCTGCACAAACAGTCTTCAGTAAAATAGTCATAGCATTTTACTCCGGAAATAGATTAATGAATGGTTAGATGTTTTGGAAATAAAGACTTAAAAATCTTTATTTTGGTGGGTATTAGGCCTCATAAATCTTTATAGTCTAGGAGGGGTGCTTGTTTGAAGTTGGCCTTAGTGAAAACTCAATCAGTAAGGTTACTTCGGACTTAACTTTGTGTGAGCGATATTGTATGACCTTAATTCATGTCAAATTCACTCCCACAATAAGGAATTAACCCTATTATCTATGATTAATAAGGTTCTTTTGTCTTTACAACCAATATTTTTAGTAATAATGGAATGAATTGTTACATGGTATCATAATAGTTGAAAATGAAAAAGATAAATTAGTACCTCAGAGAACAGTTAAATATTGGTGGATCTATATTGACTACTAAGATGTCACGACTCGAAAATCCAAGGGTCATGATAGCACTTATCGCGGTGAACCTTGACGAGTAAGTCTAGCACCTAAACTAATACATAAAGGGAAAAAGATAGAAATACCTGCACTAATACAGAAAATGTCCCACAACGGTAGCTCGCACTACTTGCACTAATAGTTCTAATATACATGTCTCATATATTGCAACAATACAACCAACTAAGTCACAACTATACATTATATCACATACAAGTAGGGACAAGGAAGAAAATGCAAATACAAAATTGTCAAGTACAACTAACGGAAGATAGCACAAATAAGATATGATAAGTCAATATGGAAATTTAAACACAACATAAACACAATAAAGTAAGTTCAATGTGTAAGATGATGATGATGATGATGGCGCATGAGGTCGTCGTACAACCTCTGTATACACCTCAGAGGCAAGCCTCTTGATGTGGGACCCGTGGGGGGTTCGTCAACCTATTTACAATCCATAATCCACATACATATCTCCTTCCTAAAGCATCCCCCGGGAATGGTTTTATAAGGTATTGCAATGTCTCCTCTATGTCATATCACTAGGGAAGGATTTTATAAAAGGTGTTGCCAGTGTCTCTCAGGTATTGCCACAGTGGTACTATTTGTTTCATCAATGAGTATCATATGAGGATATAATTCTCACAACCAATCACAATGAGTATTTCCACAACCAACCACAATGACATATTTCCCCAACCAGTCCCAATTTTACATTCCCACAACCACGTGAGCCAATATCCACTAATTATTTCCGTCCATCCATGAATTTCCACATGTTACATATGCCAATAAGTTTGAATATATTACAATACACCAATAGTACCACAAAAAGGCATTTTCAACAACCTAATACAATTATTCACATGTATTTTAGGCTATCAACATCACGTAGGACCCCGCGCGGTCATACATATTGCATAATATCTCAATTTCAACAATTACATTACATATAGGCCCCCACATGGGCACAACATATAGATAGCCATTTATCATGATTAGTTCTCAGCCTTGACATGCATTTTGTACTAACATTTACTACCTAGCCTTGTTTGAAAGAGTTAAGCCATAACCTACTTAGAAGACCAAATAGCAACACTGCAACCATAAAGCCCTACTTCTCATGAATGGTCCCAAAATCAACTAAAATCAAGAAATATAGAATGTATGCATCAAAAAAAGGCTAACGATACCCATATTGCCCATTTTTGGTTTAAGGTCAAAATGTACCCCCAAAACATGTTTTTAAAAAAGAAGGGAAAAATTGTAATTTTACTTCAAAAATGTGTTCCTCATAACTTTAGGAATCTACAGCTGAAGATGCATGTTAAATTGAGTCAAAAATAAGGTTCAAATCGAAGAAAGCCTATTTTTGAGCTTTACTAGGTAAAACCATTGAAATCCATTTGAAAATCAAGAATCAAAGTTGTTTTTAAGATGAAATTAGGAAAAACCTAGTGATTATACGATTACGAACATTATTCAAGTGAAAAGGTTTAGAATTTAGGGATAAATCAAGTACTAAGGTTTTGGAGTTTTTGAACAATTAATCAAGAAATTTGAGAAAGAAAAAGGGTGAATTCTTACCTTAAATCCGTAAGAGAATCAAGAAATAGATGTTAATCTAGCTTCTCAAGCGCCCACAAGCTTCACTTTTAAGATCTTACACTTTTTTAGGGTTTAACTCTTAAGAGGCAAGATGAAAAATGCGGAAAAATAAGGCAAAAGGGGCTATTTATAATCATACTACGTTACAAGGTACATAAGGCATAAAACACGTTCCTTAAATGAGTTTTACACATCGTGATCCAGTTTGCACCTGAAACCTGGTGCATCAAATTTTCTAAGTCCAGAACGAACTTCGACAGGATTCCTGAGATTAGTTTAGAATCCGATATACGCAAACGAAGTATGTACCCAAACTAAATTTGACGCTCCGGACACCATGGCGGCATCCGAATTTAAAAAAAAAAATTATTTTTCACAGAGTTGAACCCCAACACCCAAAATCACAATTTTCTAACTCGAGGGTTAAAATGGTATTTAAAACTTATAAAACAGACCAAACATGTTACCGCCCTCAAATTAACGTTAAGGATCTGTTGGCGTAGTCTGTTTAGCCATCCGTTGCACAAATCAAAAGATAATCACATAAGTCCATAATAAGGCTCTCGAAGTAACCAAAAACCACAATATCGTATAGAAGGCACCGAAATACATCGAAAACCATGCCAATCACCCTCACATCTCAAAAATACCACAATACAAATACGGGGATGAGTAAAAAAGTCAAATCAAACAAAATCTCAAATTTCACATATTTCATCAAATTTCAGGTCGTTAGAACATCAACCACTAAAAATCTAGTTTGTCCTTGAATTAAAGGCAAAAGAAATACCTGAATACAAAAGAGCTGGGGATAAGAACTATGCATATCAGACTTGACCTCCTAGCCTTATCTATGGGTCGATGTCGCCACTGAAACTTAATAACAAGGATAACTGTGGAACACAACCGTTTAATATCCGTAGCTTAAATGAAGACCAACTCCTCAGCAAAAGATAATAGCTTATCTAACTAAGCCAACTCCTGATAAATGACATGAGACTCATCCAAAACATAACGGCAAAGCATAGAAACATGAAAAACTGGTTGAACAACTGATAAATCTGGAGGAAAAGCAAACTTATAAGCCACATTATCAATAGTCCGAAGAATCTTAAATGAACCAATATACCTGGGGCTAATCTTGGCCCTCTTCCCAAACCTCACTACACCCTTCATGGGTGAAACTTAAATACAAACACGATCACTAATCCTAAATCTCAAGGCTTGAAGCCTACAATATACATAGCACTTCTACCTATTCTGAGCCACTCTAAGTATATCCTGAATGATCCAAACTTTGTCCAAATACTTACGAAGTAAGTCCGCACCTCGAGGTCTTACCTCTGAAACATCAAACCAGCTTACAAGGGAGTGGCAATGCCTACTATACAAAGCCTCAAAAGGACCATGTGGATACTGCAATGGTAGTTTTTACCATACAAAAACTCCTCTAAGGCCAAATGTTGCTCCCACTGACCACCAAAATCTATCATATATGCGTGGAGTATATCCTCTAAAACATGAATAGTCATATTTGATTGACTCTCAGTCTTGGGGTGAAACATTATGCTAAGATCAACCTGAGAGCCCAACTCATCCTAAAATTTCTTCCAAAAGTGATACATGAACACCTAACCTCGATCTAAAATTATAGACATGAGCAAACCATGTAGTCGCATAATCTCATGAATATAGATACGAGCCAACCTCATAGCACCGAAGGAGTCCTGAACCAAAATAAAATGAGCTGACTTTGTCAATCTATCTATGACAACCCAAAGACTATTTCAAAACCAAGAAATATACGAGGAAAACTAGTCATGAAGTCTATAGTGATCCATTCCCACTTCCACTCAGGAATGGGTAACCATTGAAGCAATTTACGAGGTCTCAAATACTCGGCCTTAACTAGCAGACATCATAAGAAAATGGCCATGAAATTTGCTACATCTTGCCTCATACCACCCTACCAGTAATGTTGACTCAAATCACAATACATCTTAGTCACACTTGAATGGATCGAATAACTGGAATAATGGGCCTCCTGCAAGATCAACCTGATCAAGTCACCCCCTCTCAACATATAAACTCGCCCCCCAATCCTCAAAATGCCATTCGAATCAACTAAAGTTCCCTTAGACTCACTACCTAACACATTTTATCGAATTTATCTCAATCCCGCACCATCAAACTGATGAGCTTGAATCTTTTCCATCAAACAAGATCTTGCCTCCACAAATGCCAAAACACGCCTAGGTGACAAAATGTCAAGATAACTATCTAGTTAGTTAAAGACTAAAATTCTAAGGCTAAAGGCCTCTCCTAGGTCAAAAGATATACCAAACTATCTATGCTTGTCTACTTCTAGCTCAAGGCATTCACAACTATGTTAGCCTCGCCTGAATGATAGAGAGAAGTCAAGTCATAATTCTTTAAAAAATAAAGCCAAAAAGCCAACGGTGCTTCCTAATATTATGATCTCACTGGGTGAAAAAGTACTGAAGGCTATGATGATCTGAGAAAATCTTACAATGGACTACATACAAGTAGTACCTCCATAACTTTAAAACAAAGACAGCCGCGCACAACTCCAATTCATGGGTAGGATAATTTCTGTCATGGTGCTTTAACTAACGAGAAGCCTACGCAATCACCTTACCCTACTACATCAACACAAATCCTAACCCAACACCTGAAGCATTATAAAAGGTTGTAAAGCCCACGCCCTCCTTAGGCAAAGTTAATATAGAACCTAAAGTCAACAAATCCTTGAGATTTTAAATGCTTTCCTAACAAGCATTGGACCTTTGAAAGGAAATCTTCTTTCAAGTCAACTTTTTCAAAAGAGCTACAATGAAAGAGAAATCGTCATAAAATACTGATAATAACCAGCCAAGCCAACAAAACTTTGTATACCGATGGATGAAGTAGGTCTAGCCCAATCACGAACCACTGTAATCTTGGCTGAATCAACCATAATACCATCCTTAGTCACAATATGACCCAAACAAGAAACAATCGTCTACCAAAACTCACACTTGGAGAACTTAGCGTACAATTTCTTATCCCTTAGTTTCTGAAGCACAATCTACAAATGCTCCTCATGATTAGCCTTACTCATGGAAAAGACCAAGATATCATCTATAAATACAATAATAAAGGAGTCGAGATACGATAAAAAAACCTAGTTCATCAAATCCATGAACGGTAGGGGCATTGGTCAACCCAAGAACATGACCAAGAATTCATAATGACCATATTGAGTCTGAAAAGCTATCTTTGGAATATCCAAAGCTCTAATCCTCAACTGGTGATAGCCGAACCTTAATCAATCTTCAAAAACACCACAGCATCCTAAAGTTGATCATATAAATCATCAATATGAGAAAGCGGATACTTATTCTTAATCGTCACCTTATTCAACTACTGATAATCAATATATATCCACATAGTCCCATCCTTCTTCTTCACAACAAAATAGGCATACCCCAAGGTGATAGACTAGGTCAAATAAATACCTTATCCAGTAACTCCCACAACTAAACCTTTAATTCCTTTAACTCGGGTGGGCCCATACTATAAAGAGGAATAGAAATAGGCTTGGTGCCCAGCTCAATATAAACAAAAAAGTAAGATCATGATCTGAAGGCATACCAGGCAAATCCGTAAGGAACACATCTATAAACTCATGAATAACACAAACAAAATCCAAGGAAGGAGGTGAACCCACACTAGTTTCATGAATATGAGACAAATAAGATAAATATTCCCTCTTAACCAACCTGTAAGGCTGAACATAAAATATGATCCTTTAGGCCCTAGATGAAGTGCACCCATCTAAAATATCCTTTGCACACCCGGTGAATCTAAGTTATAGTCTTAGAAAAATAATATAGGATAGCATGACAAGGAGCCAACCAATCAATACCCAAAATAACATCAAAATAAACCATACCTAATGCAACAAATCTACCAAGGTCTTACACCCAACAAAAGTTACAACACAAGATCGGTACACTCAATCCACCACTAAGGAATAACCTATAGGGTAGATACATGAATTGGCATGGAAAGAGGCTCACTAATAGAATAAAAACATAAAGAAAAATACAAAAATACATAGGAAAAGTTAACCTGGGATCAAATAACATAGATGCAGGTCTAAAAAAAATCCTGTGATCACAACATCTAAAGCCTCTGCCTCAAGTCTAGTTGGTATAGTATAGCACTGCTCATGACTACCACCTGCCTGAGTGGCCCCACGACCACCACTACTAGCTCTAATGCCTCTTCTTCTCGCACCTCTTGTAGCACCCATAACCCTCACAGTTGAAATAAGAGTATCTCTAACTACACAACAAAAGCAATTCTTGGCAACATAACTAATCTCATCACATACAAAGCAACCTCTACAACCCAACTCAGTAGGAAAAGATACAATTGGGCCCAAACAAACAATCTAAACTACTAAACTAGAAGATCCACCACCCAAACTCTATAAAGCCGCCTGCACCAGCCTACCCTAATATCTACGAGAAACTCTAAAACCTTTACCATAAGAAACCTTACCTCTGAGCTAACCAAAATATTGCACCTTTTTTGTGACTTCCTGAGATGCCAAAGAATACTCTCAGTTATCTTAGCATAATCTACTATACTCTAAAATGATGCCCTAAATACAAACATCTATGATAAAGCCAACTGAAGGAAGATATTAAAGCCCTTCAAAAACTTTTGAATTATATTAGACTCAATAGAAATACTAGCTTAAGAATATCTAGGCAAGGAATGAAAGCATGCCTCATACTCTACTACAGTTAAGAAGCCCTGATCCAAGTGGTCAAACTCATCACGCATCCAATCCCTCAGACTATAAGGCATGATCCTCTCTAAAAATGCATTGACAAACTGATCCTAAGTCATATCAATAGAATCAAGAGGTTTACAACTAACCAATAACCTCTATTAGTCTCTAGCAGTATATCACTAATAGGTAGTATAAGTAACCCTATGCGACTTAAGCAATCCTAAATTAAGTAATTTCTCTCAATAATCAATCAGGGACTCATAGACATCCTCTTCCATAGCACCACTAAAACTAGGAGGACCAAAATAAGTGAAACTCTCAAACCTATTCTAATTCTTAAAAAATATAATAGTACTCGCAATAAGTGGAGGCATAGTAAATTTAATAGGTTAAGATCCCATCTGATGAGGTAACATAGACAAAGGCTGAACTCTCGATCTCGAAACACCATGTACAGATATCGGTGCTAAAATAGGAGTAAGACTCGAGGTCTGAGGTGTACCCAAAATAAAAGCCGGTGCAACAGGAGGATCCACACTCTGAATTAGAGGAACACCTAGTATAATAAAAGGAGAACCCTCTAAATTGGCCAGCAAATGTACTAATAACCCCTGCAAAATTCTAGAAAACGGACTCTGAAGAACTGGAGTAAAACCTATACCTCTAATCTACTCAATATGAAGATTAGGGAAGAGTCCCCTACACTCCTACTAGATGTGGCTGATCCAGGCCCTATCTACTCCCTTGATTCTATCCATGACTCAAGGCCCATCTTCTCAACTAAAATCTCTCTCCAAAAACAAGCTCCACATCTCTGACCTCATGGGACCTAGTCAACGACATCTATGAAAAAGAGTAAAACACAACTCAAAACATAAGGGATGAAAGAAATTCACACAATAAGGAATAAAATAAGAAAAGCTTCCTAAAGACATCATATAGACTTTAGAAGATAGATACTTACATCTAAATACTAATTCGTGAGACTTTATTAGACATTCCATTCTTACACCATTGAGACCAATAAAAATATGGCGGCTCTAATACCAATTTTCATGACTAAAAATCCAAGGGTTATGATGGCACTCATCACGGTGAACCTTGATGAGTAAGACTATCACTAAAATTGATACACAAAATAGAAATCTAGAACAAAGATGAACCACATAAGTATAAATAATGTGAAAAAAAACATAATCATTAATAAGATAAGATTCCCAAAACCTAATATCAACAGTATAAGAACATATCTGATACAATTAGAATCCAAAAGAAATACCTATGATATCTAAATACAGGACAAAATCTATCTCAGAAAAGAAAGTAAAGACATAGTCTATAAGAAAGCTACGAGAATACGTCTAGACAATTAAAAGTCAACCACTACCTTGAAAGCACCAAATTTTACTCGAATAACCTAAATTGTGGCACACTCAAACTAGGACCTACAATGAAAAGTCACAGTAGGTGTGAGTACAGTCCATTACTACTAAGTAGGTATCATAGGTCTATCTAGCAAAGTAGAAAATAAAGAATAAGAAATGCCTACTAAGGGCATGTCACTTGCAATAAGAATATATCCCATAATGGAAGCCCACACTACTTTCTCTAACAGTTGTAATATACATATCTCATACAACGACACAATCAAGTAGAGCGGAAGTATACATTATATCACATATAAGTAGGGACAAGGAAAAATATATACATGTATGATTGTCAAGCACAACTAACAGAAGATAGCATAAATGAGATATGATAAATCAATATGGCAATTCAAATACAAAATAAAAACAATAAGGTAAGTGCAATGTATAAAATAATGATGATGATGAGATGCACGAGGTCATCGCACAACCTTGTTATAGACCCATAGAGGTAAGCCTCCTAATGTGGGTCACATGGGGGTTTGTAAACCCATATATAATCCATAATCCATATTGATATCTGCTTCTTATCAAATCCTACGGGAAAGGTTTTACAAGATATTGCAATATCTCCTCCCCGGCACATCTCTTGGGGAGGATTTTAAAAAAGGTATTAGCAGTATCTCTCAAGTGTTTCCATGATTGTACTATTTGTTTTAGGAATGAGTATGATATGAGGATGTAATTCTCACAACCAGTCATACTAAGTACTTCCAGTACCAACCACAATGATATATTTCCACAACCAATCACAATGTTATATTTTCACAACCACGTGAGCCAATATCCACTAATTATTTCCATCCATCCATGAATTTCCACATGTTACATATGCCAATAAGTTTGAATATATTACAATACAATTATTCACATGTATTTTAGGCTATCAACATCACATAGAATCCCACACGATTATACATATCGCATAATATCAAAATTTTAATGATTACATCACATATAGGACACAAAACATATATAGCCATTTATCATGACTTGTTCCCACCCTTAACACAGAGAAGTAGTATTGGAGAAGTCTTTAATAAATGATTAGAAAATCCTGTAAGATCAAAGAAACTGCACTCTATATTTATATAATGAAGGTGGCAATTTCTTAACAGATTCTTCCTTAGCCTTGTCTGCCTTAATACCTGCATATGAGATCTTATGCCCAAGCATAGTTCCTTCTTAAACTATGAAGATAAATTTCTCCCAATTTAGAACTAAGTTGGTCTCCACACATTTAGAAAGTACTGTATATAAGTACCTTAAGCATTTATCAAATAAATACCCAAAGACATAGAAATCATCCATGAAAAGCTTCAATATTTTTTCTATCATAATTGCACTTATTTTCATCATGCATCTTCGAAAAATGCCTAGTGGATAACATAAATTAGAGGGCATTCTTTTAAAAATAAATGTATTATAAGGCAAGTGAATATAGTTTTCTCTTGGTCCTCTGAAGCAATCATGAATTTAGTATAATCAAAATATCTATCAAAAAAACAAAAATAATCATGCCCAATGATTCAATCTGACATATGATCCAAAAATGGTAAATGGTAATGATCCTTTTGTTTTGTAATGTTCAACTTTTATGTAGCAACATAAAATTTGATGAAATATGGGAAATTGTGATTTTGTGTGATTTGACTATTTACCCCTCTCCATAGTTGGCTTATGGTATTTTTGGGGTGTGGGGGTGATTGCCATGGTTCCTGATGCATTTTGATTTCTCTTATGTGATATTATGGTTTTTTGGTGGCTTTGACAGCCTTATTATGGACTTATGTGGTTATATTTTGATCTATATGGCAAATGGATGAAAGGACTATGTCAGTTGATCGGGAACATCAATTTTAGGGTGGTAAAATATTTGGTCTCGTTTTACGGCTTTTAAATCGCATTTCAACCCTAGATTTGGAAAATTGTGATTTTAGGTTTTAGGGGTAAACTATGTAAAAATGATGTTTTTTTGGAATTCAGATATCGCCATTGAGTCTGGAGCATCAAATTAAGTGTGGTTACATAGTTTGGTTGCATATATTGGATTTTGAATGAATCCCAAACACATCGTCAAAGTCTATTTTGGACTAAGAAAATTTGGTCCTCCAGGTTGTTGTTGTAATCGGGATCACAAAGGGTAAAAACTCATTTGAAGAACACATTTTATGCCTTATATACATGGTAATCTAGTATGAGTATAAATAACCCCTTTTTGCCTTATTTTTGCTTATTTTTTATTTTGCCTCTTGAGAGCTAAACCCTAAAATAGTGCAAGAGCTTAAAAGTTAAGATTGTGGGTCATGGGAAGCTAGACTAACATCTATTTCTTGGTTCTCTGACGGATTTAAGGTGAGAATTCACCCTTTTTTTTATCAAATATCTTGATTAATTGTTCAAAAACACCAAACCCTTAGTACTTGATTTATCCCCAAATTCTAAACCTTTTCACTGAATAATGTTCTTAATCATAAAATCACTAGTTTTTCCCTAATAACATCTTCAAAACAACTTTGATTCTTGATTTTGAAATGGATTTTAAAGATTTTGTCTGGTAATGATCAAAAATGGATTTTGTTTGATTTGAACCTTATTTATGACTTGATTTATTTTGATCTTCATCTATAGATTCCTAAAGGTATGGAGAACATAAATTTGAAGTAAGGTTAGGATTTTGCCCTTCTTTTAAAACTAGTTTCAGAGGGTCTATTTTGAACTCAAACTAAAAGTGGAAAATATGGGTATTTTTAGCCTTATTTTGATGCATAGATTTTATATTTCTTTATTTGAGTTGATTTCGAGATCATTCATGAGAAATAGGGCTTTTTGGTTGAAGTATTGCAAACTGGTCTTGGCCTTTGAGTAGGTTATGATGTAAACCTTTCAAATTGGGTTGGGTAGTAGTATTGGAGAAGTCTTTAATAAATGGCTATATATTGATGAGTTGAAGCAAAAGTTGGTAACTAAACTTGTGATCATTACACTAGATAGGAAAACCATCTTCATTTTATGTGTGAGGCTAGTAATTTTAGTTTGGGCATAGTACCTGGGAAAAATAGGGATAAAAAGTTCCATCCTATCCACTATGCTAGTAGAACCCTTGATGCAGGACAAAAAAGAACCGCTAGCCATAGTTTATACATTTGACATATTTTTATCCTACTTAGTAGGCACCAAAGTAATTTTATACAAAGACCATACAGTGGTAATAAAGTACTGGTTCAAAAAGAAGGGTGCTAGTCCTAGAATAGTTAGATGGATTCTGCTAATAAATGAGTTTGATATAGAGTTTTGAGATAGAACAGGGTCAGAAAAACAATTTGAAGACCCTCTATTTTAGATTTAAGGACTGGGAGGACGTAATAGATGAAGAATAGTGTTATGAACTAACTGTCCCATATTGTAAAAATAGATAAATGCTAAGGGGTATATAGGCCAAATGGGTTCTCCCACCTATCAGGCTAGTCTTTTGGGTTGGGATCTCTCGATTGGTTTATAACATTGGTGCTTTCATTGAGAGTCCCACGTATTAGGCCATGACTCGGAGAGGTGGCCTACATGCCAGGAGTGGTGGCCTGGACCTAAGAGGGGTGCCAGCCATAACCAACTAGGCATAGCCGTGTCCACGTGTGGAGCCATGTATTGGGCTGTGACTCAGAGTGGTAGCGTACGTACTAGGAGTGGTGGCCTGGACCTAAGAGGGGTGCTAGCCGTGACCAACTGGTCCTATCCATGACCAATAAGGATTGATCCACGCATGGAGCCATGACTCAGAGTGGTGGCCTGGACCTAAGATGGGTGCCAGCCATGACCAACGAGGTCATTAGTTCTCATGCGGAGGCTATTATGATGAACCAATTGTCCCACATTGGAAAAATAGAGCAATGTTAAGGGGTTTATAGGCCAAATGGGTTCTCTCACTAATCAGGATAGTCTTTTGGGTTGAGCTCTCCCTTTGGTTTATAACAAATAGTCATCAAGAAATTCCCCGATGAGCAATTATTTGTAGTTAATAACACTGAGGTACCATGGTATACAAATATGGTAAACTTTATTATTAGCATTATCTACCCACCTTGTACTACATAAGAAAGTAAAAGAAATATTAGGAATGAAAATAAATTTTATCACAGGATAGGCCTTCTTAACACAATACAGGACCAGATCAATTAATAAGAATATTTTTCCATAAGAAAAGGTTAGAGCCATTGTAGAAAGTTTCCACTCATCAGCTTATGAGGATCATCATAGTGGTGATACAAAAACTGTAAAAATTCTATAATTAACATTTTATTGGCCGACGTCCTTCAAAGACACTCATCCATTGATGAGAGCCTATGGTAGCACTCAAAGAATTAGAAATATCTCGATGATAAGAGATGCCCTTAGATGAAATTATGGAGATTGAAATATTTTATCATTAGGGTATTGACTTTATGGGTTAATTCATCCAATCTGGAGGGAACATAAATATATTAGTAACTATAGACTATTCATCAAAGCGGGTAAAGGCAGTAGATCATTGCCCACAAATAATGAAAATATAGTGGTGAAGTTTCTAAAAAAAATATGTTCACATATTTTGGATAATGGCATGAGCTATTATAAGGGATAAAGGGACCTACCTTTTTAATATATATTCAATAAACTATTAGATAGGTATTATGTGAGATGCACGCCACCCATAGACAAGTGGACAAATTAAGATATTAAACAAAGAGATCAAGTGAATCCTAACAAAGCAATTAGCATAAATTTGAAGGATTTGGATATGAAGCTTGATTTTGCTCTATGGGCCCATAGAATAGCCTATAAAACCCCTATTGTTACATCTCTTTATAGGTCAATTCTGGGAAGACTTGTAATCTACTTGTGGAACTAGAGAATAGAGCTTACTGGGTAGTAAGTAAGATAAACTAGGATATGAAAGCAACCTATGAAAAGAGACTCAAACAGTTATAATATTTTGATTATTTTTATTTAAGATCTTATAAAAATTTCAAGTTATACAAATAGCAAATGAATAGATAGCATGATAAAACTCAATATAGGGTATTTGAATTGGGACAATGGATGCTTTTATATAATTCAAGGATGAAACTATTTGGAGGAAAATTGTAATAAAAATATATTAGACCTTAAGAAATAGTAGGGATTACACCATATTTTAAGACCCTTGGTTTTTGGTCCTTTGAAATTTTTGAAATTTTAACCCCACTATCCTGACTATGACATACCCTATGATTCATGAGGAGTCTTGATGAGTTATTGGACCCAAATCATATCCTGACCAGAGTGTCTCACTATGATTCATGAGTAATCTTTATAGGTCATTGGTTACAAATCATAGGATGTCTAGTACATACCCAAATGGCTGTTGTGTTGACTACAACTAGACCCTACGAGTTGTAGTATCCCATTACGAGTTGTATTCGGTGAGTCATAGAGTCAATAGTATGTGTGTACCCTAGAAATTATCTTGTCTATGACTCATGGTGATAAGTCATAACGGATCCTTATGAGTTTTATAGTGACCTGTAGTCACTGACAAGTAAATTTCAGCTTTTAACTTGAGGGCACTTTGGATAATTCCCTTCTTACCCAATTAAAATCACACATTCATTAAGAACTCAAAGGGGTTATTTCTTATTCATAACATAATTAAATACTCTCAAAACTCTCTCCAATTCTCTCAAAAAAGATACTTAGGGTTTCCAAGAAGTAGGTCATCCTAGGGCTCAAAGGTTGATTTCTTCCAATAAAACTTTGTATTTTAGGGATGTTACTCTTCCCTAATTATTATTTTGTAAAGGAATGAATTTATTACATAGTTCAATTGAATGATTTTTTAATATGGGTTTCCAACATGGTTGAGGGTTTTGACATAGTCGCTCCTTGAGTTATTTTCCCATGAATTATTATACATTGCTTATGCTTTATTAATGGTTTAGAATTTTTTAGATTCATAGGAATGGTAAATAAACTAAGGGGTCATGTGAAACACCCTAGGTTTTGGTCCTTGGAAAGTTACTAGGTTTTGAGTCTATATTGATCATATGACTCAACATACGAGTTGTATGGTGAGGATACGGATCGTGTGACCTAATTCGTATGCTAACCAATGTTTGTTGGTTGAGTATATGGTTTGGTTATGATTTGGTTGTATGGTTCATACGATTGGAGACAAGTTTCTTGGTTGATCCTTTACTTAATTTGAAACTCGATCTTTTGACCTTCCTTTAAGTATGAGTAGATCACTAACAGACGTAAGGATAGTGTACGGTGGTATGATCTAAATCATATATTATCCAGTGTCTAGCCTAAATATTTCTGCCTAGGGTATGGGTTGAAGGTACTGATTGTATGATCATGGTACGATTAGGGCAAGGGGAGTTATATGGTGGACAGTGTGTGATGTCCAATATCTTATCTAAGATACTAGTGGTGGGTACCACTTATATAATATGGGTATGATTCAAGGGGGAGTCGTACCTTCTTTGGGGAATTTTTATAGTTTATGTTGGGGGTAATCTGGATATTTTTCCTCTCAACCCTTTATGACCACACGACCTAAAATAATATTGGGCTATCATTTACTCTATTATTTTAATCTCAAATTCTTAGAAAATCTCTCTAAACTCTCTCAACTCTTGGATTAAGCAAAGGCTAGGGTTTCCTTCAAGGTGGTCAATTAAGGCTATAAAGGGGTGATTTTTCTCTGTCTTTGATAACGCTCAATCTACAACTCTTGTAAGAGTGTAAAACGGTCGTTGTCAAATATATAACCCAACTGGGATGGGTATCGATCCCACATGGAATAGCCGGTCAATAAGTAAGCAAAGATTATTAGACTTTTGGTGCAAGTCTCGTGAAAGGGGGGATTTTAATGTGCAAATAATGTAATCAAAATAGTAAAGTAAAAATAGAAAATAGCTAAGTAAAAAGAAAGAATGTTTAGTACGATGTAAAACAATGAGAATTGAGAAGTTGGGGTTATGTCCACCTTATGAGTTGTACGTCTCTATTGGCTATGAGTTATGCGGAATTCAGACATGCATGTGCTTATAGAGAATTGTATTCGATGGTAAATCCAAGCGTCTTTCGACCTAAACAAGGACTATTTCACTTTAACTCTTTCGAGCTTAAAGCTTATCTAATGGTACAAATTCTCCAAGAGGTTAATCCAGTTACGATACTAACTTTTTAATAGGGGATGGGACCCTATTACCTTGACATTATCTCTTTTCCAGACATATAACTTTTCTTTTGAATAAGTTAATGTTATACTGGCGTATTCTATGCGTCTGCAGCCACAAAGAATTTAGATTAAGATGAAGAGAATAATGACATAAGCAGCCTACGTGTCACGAATTCACAAACTCATAGCCTTAGATAGTATCTCATAAGGCTTCCATAACCCCAACAGAGAAGTTTAGCTACTCATGAGTGCGATGGAACTCACAATAGACATTATTATTATACTGCAATAAAGATATCATGTGTAGTATGGTGTGGTATGGCTTTAGGCGTGAACTCCCTTTCAAAGTAGCGTTTCTCTTGTTGTGGAATTTAAGAATTGAATAGAAGAAGAAAAGTAGAATTAATGGAAGAATTAGAAGTACAATGAGAATAATTAAAATCTCTAGCAAAATAGGGTATTTATAATACCCCTATCCTATTCCTACTAAGTTAATGCATTACTTAACCCAATCCTACTGGGTTACTGCATCATTATCCTAATCCTAATAAATTACTTCATTATTATCCTAATCCTAATAGGTTACTGCTGATCCCCAAAGTCTTGGAAAATGCTGTTTTTGCTCGGGACAGGTTTTCCATGCATCACTTTTGGTCCTTGGCGTCCAAGCTTTCCCTTCCTTCTTTCGTGAAGCTTCCTTTGGCGTCAAGTTATCCATAAAATGCTGAAATCTGCATCATTTATACCTGAAAACTTGCTAATCACGTTTGTTAGCTCAATTACAGGAAAAAGGACTAAAAGTTCATGAATTATATATTTTGTCCTCAAAACTTAGCTAAAATATGGGAAAAATATAGTACTTTAGGCGTGTAAATTCGCCTATCATCAATCTTCTTCATAATCTAAGGCATGTTACTCCTTCATTGTTAGTTCAATTAAAGGCATATGTTATGTATGTTTTTTATGGCATAATTATGATATTATTTTGGGTTTTGAATTATATGTTGGGAGTTTTGGTTATTAATGGTTTATTTATATTTTCCCATGTTTTTATTTATGATTTTCATATTATAATGGTGGTTTGAACATTTGGATGCATGAGAATGGTCAATTGGTACTTGGTTTTGGTTTTGGAAATTATATGCCCTTAACATGTTTGTTAAAATGCCTAAGAGAATGTTATTATTACCTAGTTGGACTTTCATTGAAAACTTGCATTGGTATAATATGGTGTTGGGACCTAAATTGGTTAAATGGTTTTAATGGCTAAATGGCAAGGCCTTGGTGACCATAGCTTTAATTTTAAAAACCTTGTGGGGTACATGGAAATCCCCCAAGTGAATCGAATAATGTTACCTATAGGGTACATAAGAATCCCCTAGGTGATTGGCTAAGGATATTTCTTGCAAGCTATAGTCGGTATAATAATACTAATTCTTATGTCCTTGGTTAATAATATGGAATTGGTGGTTTGGCTGCATGCTAATGGTTTTAATTGAGTAATAATGGCAGGTGTGATAGCTAACCTTGAAGGTGTGAGTCCAATGGACGGACATTAGAAACTCATGTTTGCCGATATGAGGATTGGTCATGGTAACCATGTACTTGTGGGGAACAAAGGAATCCCCTAAGTTAAACTTATATATATGTATTATGGAGGGTAAAGGGTACCCGGAAATCCCCTAATCCTATGATCTCTCTAGTACGTACAGCTATATATACTGGTCCTATTTAGGGGGTAACACTGGACCCATATAACTCATAGGTGGTTCTAGGACGGTTAAGCTATAAAAACCCAAGTTAATAGTTTTAAATGCATGCTAAACTCAAATTCCTTTCCCGGAATAGATTTTATATATATATAGGGATGTGAATGCATATGGTTATTTACTTTGATTTAAATATTGGCATTATTTTATCCTTATCCTGAGTAGATGCTCGCGTTCACCCGCTAACCCATCTTCAGGCACTATATCCCCACGTGATGCATGAATTGGCCATACTACTCCTCCTACTCAATGATGCGATTTGGGAATAGCTTAGAGTTGGGTTGAAGTGATGAGCTTTCATACTCCAAAAGGGTATATTTTATGTTATGATCTTGTCATCATACTTTGGTTATTTCTTAGACTTTGGTTTTGACTATGGTTGGGGGCATGTCCCAATCGAATTCTATTTTACTTTCAGATAGGTTCTTTGTGAGGCTACTATGGGTTGGTATGGGTGGTGTCCACATTGGTATCATCCTTTGAATTGTTATTAGTATGATGGTTGATATTGGTTAACTGTATTTGATTTGTAATTGTTCCATCTTATTATTTTATATAATAGTTATAAATTGGTTTACGTTATGGTTGTTGGTTCAGTATTGGATGGTTTGACTTGTTGGGTTGGTCATGGTCATGGACCTATCCTAAGGTCTCATATGGTACATAACTCTATCCTGTTATATGTTCAGAATTTATTCGACTTAGGGTATGTATTTAAAGGTTGAGTTGGGTATCGAGGTGGTCCCCGATCCTTGTTAGACTTGGGATGCCCATTACGACAAGGCCCTAGTTTGGGTCATGTCAAGTTGGTATCATAGCCCTAGGTTCATGGTCAATTGGAAGTCTACAAAGTCGTATCGAGTAAAGTCTCTTTTAAGGGTGTGTAGACCACCACACATATAAGGGAGAGGCTACAAGGCATTTAGGAATATTGCTATTTCTTATGTTCTTTTTCAAGGCTTGGAGTCTAAGTCTTGGAATCTTCTCTAATTCCCATTTGTTCACTTTTTAGATTAGTGCTTAATAATCTAAAGTTCTTGGAAACTCTTCTGTCCCAACTGGGGATGATGTTAATGGAACACACTCTACTTATGGGATCCATACTCAGTCTAGGGGTCCAGTTTTGGATTATTTTAGAGTTCCACCGGTTCTCTCTAGTCGTTCTCATGTTCCTCAGGTTGATGTAACGAACACTGAGTTTCATCAATTTATTCATATGTTGGCATATTTGGTAGCTACTTAGTTTGAGCATGGTGTTCATATTACTCCATCTTCTGAGGCCATAAGGGTTGGCCAATTTATGAGGTTGAACCCTTCTACCTTTATGAGTGCTAAGGTAGAGTAGGATCCTCAAGGTTTTCTAGATAAGATAGAAAAGATTTTTAAGGTATGCATTCCATGAAGTAGAAAGGGTGGAGTTTACAGCTTACTAACTGAATGATATGGCGTACCGTGGTATGAGGAATGGGATTAGGCAAGGGGTAAAACTGGCGAGTCATTACTGTGGGAGGATTTCACTAATGCATTTCTGGACTGCTTTTTTTCTCAGGAGTCGAGGGAAGTGAAAGTGGAGGATTTTGTTAATATGAAGTAAGAAAAGATATTGATCAGGAAGCATTCCTTAAAGTTTTACCAGTTTCCTCAGTATACTCTGAAGATGGTATCTGATATGAGGGCTTGGATGAGAAAGTTTGCTTGGGTACTATATCATGAGTTGATCCTTGAAAGTAAAATTGCCTTGCTGATCCAGGACATGGATATCTCTAGGTCGGTTATCTACATATAATAGGTAAATAAAGAGAAAAATAAGTAGGATGAAATAGGGGAGAGAAAGGGTAAAAAGTTTAGGTTCTCTGAGCAGAGTGGTGGCTAACAGCAGAGTGACAGGGTGGTGGCCAATAGTAGAGTAGTAGGGATGGTGGTAAGTGTCCCAAGAAGAAGTAGGGCAACTCTAGGTCTTATTTGATATCTAGTGCTCCCTACCCAAAGTCATCAAGTGATAGATGTTTCTATGGTGGTGAAAACTTTAGGGAACAGGATTCCCAATCTTAAGCTAGTGGGGCTTAGTTGACTCTATCATGTCTTTTCTATAGGTTCTGTGGTCGTCTACATAGGGGTTTATGTAATGAGAGAAGGGATAGGTATTTTGGCTGTGGTCAGCCAGGATGCTCATAAACTGTCCTATTCGTAAGGTTGCCTCTAGGGCAAACAAGGTTCTGGTTGCTTCATCTTCAACTCCAACACTAAAGGGTGCACCTCAAGTTCCAGCACTGGTCAAAATTTTCTTTATGCTCTAACTACACAATAGGTGTCTGAGGCATTGCCTGATGTCGTGACTGGTATGTTGCAACTCTTTTCTCATAATGTATATTATTTACTTGATCTAGGGTCCACTCTCTCTTATAGGACTCCCTTTGTGGCTGTGTATTTTGGCTTTGGTCTAGAGTGTGTTTTGGACCCCTTTTCTGTTTCTACCATAGTAAGTGACTCTGTGATTACTAAAAGAGTCTATAGGGGGTGTGTAGTATCTATTGGTAGTAAGGAGACTTTGGTGGATTTGTATGAATTAGATATGGTTGATTTCGATGTTCTTTTAGGGATGGATTGGTTGCACTCATGGTATGCGTCCCTAGATTGTCGGATCCATAGGTTTGTCTTTAAATTTCCTAATGTGCCTATTATTGAGTGGGAGGGTGGTTCTCTATCTCCTAAGGGGAAGTTTATATGATATCTCAGTGCTCAAAGATTAATCTCCAAGAGGTGTCTCTATCATCCAGTATGGGTTAAAGATTCTAACTTGGAGGGTCCTTCTTTGCATTTGGTTCCAATAGTGAATGAATTTCCTGAGGTTTTCCCTGATGACCTTCCTGGTGTTCCTCTGGATAGGGGAGTTGATTTTGGGATTGATCTTGTTTTGAACACTCGTTCAATTTCTATCTTCTCTTATAGAATGACTCTGGCTGAGTTGAAAGAACGTAAGAAGAAACTCAAAGATCTTTTGGATAAGGGTTTCATCCATCCTAGTATGTCCCCATGGGGTGCACCGGTATTGTTTGTGCGTAAAAAGTTTGGTTCCCTTTGAATGTGTATTAACTACCGATAGTTGAATAAGGTGATGGTAAAGAACAAGTATCCTCTTCCAAGGATAGATAATTTGTTTGATCAGTTGTAGGGTTCCAATTTTTTTTCTAAGTTTGATCTTCAATTTGGATATCATCAGCTTAAAATTTGGTAGGTAGATATCCCAAAGACTACTTTCCATACCCGATATGGGCACTTTGAGTTCATGGTGATGTTGTTTGGTTTGACTAATGCCCTGGTGGCATTCATGGATTTGATGAATAGGGTCTTTCGTCAGTTTTAGGATCTATTTGTCATTGCCTTCATAGATGACATTATGGTGTACTCTAAGAGTGAGGTGGATCATGTCAATCACCTTTGAATTGTGTTGCAGACCTTGAAGAAGAAGCAGTTGTATGCCAAATTTCTAAATGTGAGTTCTGGTTGAACACTGTTACTTTTTGGGTCATATTATTTCTAGTGAGGTGATCATGGTAGATCCTCGAAAGGTAGTAGTAGTTAAGAAGTGTCCTATACCCAAGACTCCAACCAATATTCAGAGTTTTTTAGGTTTAGCGGGTTATTACAGGAGGTTTGTGGAAAGGTTTTCTTCTATAGATTCCTCATTGACTAAATTGACTCAAAATAAGGTAAAGTTCTTGTAGTCTGATTCTTGTGAGGGTAGTTTCGACAAGCTGAAAGATAAGCTAACTTCGGCTTTAATTTTGACTTTGCTTGAAGGCACTGATGGTTTTGTGGTTTACTATGATATGTCCCGTGTGGGATTGGTTGTGTTCTGATGCAGCATAGTAAGGTGATAACCTATGCTTCTAGGCAGTTGAAGGTGCATGAGAGGAATTATCCTACTCGTGATTTCAAATTTTTAGTTGTGGTATTTTCACTAAAAATATGGCATCACTATTTGTTGGGGTGCATATGGATATCTTTTGCGATCATAAAAGCCTAAAGTATGTGTTCACTCAGAAAGAGCTTAACCTCATGCAAAGAAGATGACATGAGCTTCTCAAGGACTATGGCATGAGTCTTCATTACCATCTAGGTAAAACTAACATAGTTGTTGATGCTCTCAGCAATTTTTCCATGGGGAGTCTTACTAATGTAAGTAAGGTGAAGTGGGAGTTGGTGAAGGATATTCACTATTTGGATATCCTTGAAGTTTGCCTCTTAGACTCTGAGAATGGTGGTGTGTTCATTCAGAAAGTGGAGCATTCATCTCTTGGTGCTAAAATCAAGGAGAACGAGATGTTAGGTCCTATCTTGTTAAGGATTAAGGGTGATGTTAGTGGTCAGAAGGTGATGACATTCGAGATTAGTGGTGATGGTACCTTGTGGTACCAAAGAAAATCATGTGTTCCCAACATTGATGGTTTGCGAGAAAAGATCTTGGCTATGGCACATGAATCACGCTATGTTGTTCATCTTGTTTGATGAAGGTGTATCATGACCTTAAGGAGATTTATTGGTAGAATGGTATGAAGAGGGGTATGGCTGATTTTATGGCTAAATGCATGGTGTGTCAACAAGTGAAAGTTGAGTTCATGAGGCTTGGTGGATTGCATTAAGAAATTGAATTGCTTGAATGAAAATGGGAAGTGATCAACACGGATTTCATTACCGGTCTTTCTCAATCTCTTAATCAGTTTGATTCAGTTTGGGTTATCTTGGACAGGATGACAAAGTCAGCTCACTTTTTTCCAGTACAAACTAACTTTTTGGGTTAGGATTATGCGAGGTTGTATCTTCATGAGCTTGTGAAGCTGTATGGGGTGTCTGTCTCTATCATCTCTAATCATGGCATGCAGTTTACATCTCATTTTGGGCGATCATTTCATAAAGGGTTGGGGACTAAGGTGAATCTAATTACTGCTTTCCATCCACGGTTGGATGGGAAGCTAGAGAGAACTATTCAGACGTTGGAGAACATACTGCATGCATTTGTGATTTACTATGGTGGTAGATGGGTTAAGCATTTACCTCTTATAAAGTTTTCTTACAATAATAGTTATCACTCTAGCATTGGAATGGTTCCATTTAAAGCCTTGTATAGTAGAAGATGTAGATCTCCTATTGGGTAGTTTGTGGTTAGTGAGGCAGAGATGTTTGGCTCGGATTTGGTTCACCAATATATGAAAAAGGTAAAGGTGATTCGGGATGGACTTAAAGCTGCCCAAAGTTGCTAGAAGTCCTATAAGGCAAAGAGTGTTAGGGTTTGAGGTTGGGGAAAGGGTGTTCTTAAAGGTATCAGACATGAAGGGAGTGATGCAGTTCGGTAAGAAGGAAAAAATCAGTCCCTGTATGTGGGTCCTTACTTGGTTTTGCAATGGGTTTGTAAGGTCGCATATGCATTGGAGTTGATTTCTAGTTTGAACTCCATTCATCCGGTGTTCCATGTTTCTTTGTTTAGGAAGTGTATGGGTGATCCATCTCAAATCATGCCTGTTAGAGATATTGGTACCTCAGATTCTTTATCCTATGAGAAGGTCCCGATTTAGATTTTGGATTGTCATGTTCGTCGATTGCGTACCAAGGATGTAGCTTTGGTTAAAGTTCTATGGAGGAACCACAAGGTTGAAGAAGCTACTTGGGAAGTAAAAGAGGACATGTAGTCCACATATCGGTTCCTATTTTCTACTCTGGGAATTCGTGTGGAAGGTATGTGTTCTTCATCATACTTTTGTTTTCAAACTTTGTTTAAGAAAAGAATGATTTCCTTGCATATTTTTTTCTAAATTAGTTAAAGGTTAGAGTCGAGGTGTTAGGGTGTTAATCATGCTTGTATTGACTTGTTCCATCATACGAATACGAATGATCCAAGTGGGGTAGAATTAAAACACCCTGGGTTTTGGTCCTTGATAACGCTCAACTTACACATCAATTTAAGTTTAGGGGGGTCGTTGTCAATATATTTAACCAATTAAGAGTGGGGTCGAATCCATGAGGAACAATGTGAGTGACGATTGAATATGTCCAAAATAAAAGTTACTTGTTAAGTTCAAACCTATGATACAAGATGGTTTGGGGATTTTCAATGTTTTCTAGTGTGAAAGTAATTCTTGGTCTTCTAAAGGACTAATTCGAGACTAAGAATAATTAGAGTTTAATCAATTAAAATAGATATTGGGACTATGTTTTCCTAGGGGCAAGTTATGCATAGGAACATGATAATTCAATGCAAATTCTAATTGTTGATGATGTGGTAGGCTAGGTTTAAGGTCTCTGAGGCTAGTTTTTCATCAAAGCCTCAAAGATGTCACTTATTTACCCTTTCGAGTACTTAACTAGTGTGTCAATTAAAGTCACCCAATACCTCAATTGGGCATCCCTATTTCTAGGATGATACCCATGGTATAGTCAACCTCCTAATCACCCTTATGTCTAAGATAGTGAAAAATTGGCAAGATATACCCATAAATTGTCTACTATATCTTTGGTCCTACATCCCTCTTTCAAGGATGATGAGGGTTCCTAAAGTTTACCCAAACCCCTCTTTTCAAGGATGGTTTGAGCTTTCAAGAGCTTGGGATTTTCATCCATCAAACCCATTTGGGTATCTGGGGCTTTCACCCATAAATCCCAACCATTTTAA
This sequence comes from Capsicum baccatum var. pendulum, assembly GCA_030864225.1. Taxonomy (NCBI): domain Eukaryota; kingdom Viridiplantae; phylum Streptophyta; class Magnoliopsida; order Solanales; family Solanaceae; genus Capsicum; species Capsicum baccatum. Next base: position 219,404,656 of record CM061552.1, on the reverse strand, counting down.
CCAAACAATAGTAGAACCCATCATCAACCAACTAGGATCTCACAAATATATCACAACCCACACCCAATTGCATCCCATTCTTTTATAATTCCAAGAGGTAGATCTAGAATATCATAATGATAAACACAGATAAAAAAATATTCCCATCAAAGTTATCAATAGAAAAATAAAGAGAGTGAAAATGACACTTTAGAATCCAATGAATCTTCAATGGGTGATGCCAAATCTACACGTAAAAGTCACTCTAATGTTTTCTTAGCTCAAGATTAGTACAATTTTTTCTTCAAGCTCCAAGAAATTACAAAAACCCTAAACTAAGGATATGAGGTAGAGTTATAGAATGATGAATTCTTCGCTAATAATGGTTTTGAGCCCTTTTTGTGAGTGTTGGGATCATCATTGTGAAATGACAATTTTTCTCCTGGCTGGAAATCCTGCTATACTGCAATCGCACTAGCTTAGCCATGATCGCAACTCCGTAATCACTTCATTCTTCAAACGGTCATGGCTTTCAAACTTTCTTGACTTACCACGATCGTGGTGGCCCCGCGATCACAATACTTGATGCCTAGTTTTCGTAGGTTTTCCAACTTTTGCCCTTTTCTTCCCCTTTTGATCATTTTCAGCTCAATTCCATATCCTTCTATGTAATCACCTGTACACCTACAAAATATGGAAATTAGTGTATTTAATCATGATGTTGTCTCATTTATGCCTTTAAATCACAGTAGTGTGCAGGAATGTTAAGTGAAAATAAGCGGTTATTTCACCACTTATTAGTCCTTGGAAAATTCCCTGGGTTTTGAGTCTCTATTGATCATACAACTCATCATACAAGTTGTATGGTGAGGATACGAGTCATGTGACCTAATTTGTATACTAACCAGTGTTTGGTGGTTGAGTTTCTAGTTTGGTTACGATTTAGTAGTATGGGTCGTATGGTGGGTAACAGGTTGGTTGGTTGATCCTTCACTTAATCTGAAGCTTGGTGATTTAATTCTCCTCTGAGTACGAGTGGCTCACTAAGACCCATAAGTATAGGGTATGAGTGGTATGATCTATATTATATGTTATCCAATGTCCATCCTAAATGTTTCTGCCTAGGGTGCAGGTTGAAGGCACGAATCATATGATCATGGTACGACTGGGGCAAGGGGATTTATATGGTGGATAGTGAGTTATGTCCAACATCCTGTCTAGGGTACGAATGGTGGGTACTGATGTGCTATTGAAAGTATGTAAGTTTCTAAGGACGTTTTGTTAGATATGATCTATTTGGGGTATGTTTTGCAGGAAACCATAATTTGAATGATAAGTTTGTGAAAATGGTGTTTTGTCCACTTTTGAAGTGATTATGTATGATAGGGATGTTTTTCCGCTAGATCACAATCAATGCATGTTTGAGATTTGAAGTAGATCTAAAAAACTAACTCCCGACACCTAATAAGTCAACCTACAAACCACAAGTTGAGCTACGGACTGCAGGTAGACAATTCGAAAAAAGTCCAAAACCCCAAGAGTCAACTTACAGGAAAATTCCTATCCGGTACCTGTGGTTGATACCTGTGCCCAGGGCAGACCGCACGTTCAACCTGCAGCCAGCACCAAATCGCAGATACAAGGAGTAGGTGGCCACGTACCTTGATTTCTCCTATGCTATTTGGGCTTAGTTTTTGGGGTTTTCTCTTATACTATAAATACTCTTTATGTACTTTTTAGTAGAAGTTAGCCACTTTTAACACTTACAAACATATTTTGATTTCAAGATCCATCTTTGATCTTGGGATTTCACTGTATTGACTTTGCTTGATTATTCAGTCTATAGTTAGGGTTTCTTTCATCTTATCATTGTGATTTGATCTTTGCTTTCCAACATGAATATTATTGATCTCTTCACAATTATATATGGCTAAAACCCATAGTTAGGGTTGTGGAAACCCTGGAAAATTGACAAAGTAGGGGAAATGCTATTGGTGATGGGAAACCCATACCCATGGCATGTATTGCTTTATCTTGGATATGATTGATTTCTTAATGGGTGAACACATTAGGATCCCTCCTAGATATTATTACTTTATCTAATAAGGGAGTAGTAACTAGGAAAAGTAACTAGGAGCAGCACAATGGTATATCTGAATGATTATTAACATTCATCTAATAAATTGAGACTCAAAAGGTGATAGTTAATTGGGACTAGGATAAGGGTTAGTAATACGAGATCATGAGACTCAATAGGTAAAGGGTTAAATCCTACTACTCGTTCAAAAGACAGTCGGAGGTACATAACTTATCGGTTTTGCATGCAAGGTATTGGGTTGGACCAACATTTCATGAGAAACCTTTGGAGTTGGGATGCTAGGGGAATATACTATACTAGTGTTCACCTATGACTGATTTTCAACCATGTTATTAATATTCTGTGTTCGAGACTACTACAAATAAATCCCCTTTTTACTTTCCTATTTTGCCCATAGACTATAACCACTGAGATCTGTCAAACCACGTGTTGCTTTGGGATTTTACCCAACCTTAGTTAGGTACCTATATCTTGATAGCGACCGTATCATTATCTAAAATAAGGTGTTGCTTGGACGTTATCAAATTTTGGCGCCGCTATTAGGAACATGGTGTTGATTTGTAGATTAAGGTTATTGTAGTTTTTGGGTTCTTAGTTTTTCTTTTTTTTTCTTATTTGGGCATACACTATTGAACTCCTAGAACATGGAGTAGGGGAAATCCCTTACTCTTGATGAATCCAAATTTAGAGAGGATCTTACAAACACATGGTAGAATGTCTGAGTCAAAAAGAGGTGATAGTCCAGAAGGGGTTTGTGATATTGTGCCTCCTATTGATGGGGCAGAAGATATTGTTGATCTTCAGACAGGTGAGCTTTTAGATCAAATAAAAGTTAAAAGGAGAGTACAGAAAAATCTCGAAGGATAGCTAGGGATGCGGATCTAGCCGAGTAAAGACAACCAACAGACCACAGAGCAGGACTTGGAATAAATCAAAATAGAGCTTGAGGTGACCGTGTTCAAGTTATCCCAACATATCAGTATGTGCATCCATATATAGACGATGAGGAAGATATGGGATATGTTGAGCCGATAGAGAATGGATCTATCTTACCTTTTGTTTTGCCCTAGGCATACAATTTGACATCATGAGTGCCATGATCCAACTTCTGAATTTAAAGGGTATTTTTGCAAGATTGCCTAGCGATGATGTAAATTTGCACCTTGCAAATTTCCTTGGGATTTGTAACTTGTATACCAACCCAGGTGTAAATCAGGAAGCTCTTAGATTGAGGCTTTTTCTTACTTCACTTACTGGAGAAGCATTTCTATGGTTAGGGGAATTGCCAAGAGGCTCTATCACAACTTAGAACAAGTTGCGCAGGAAATTCTTAAATGGGTTTTGTCCTCCTTCAAGGATGTTGCAGCTTATGGATGAGATTTATAATTTCAGGTAGTTGCAGTCAGAATCCATGTGAGAGGCTTGGTTCAAGTTTAAGAAGAAGCTTAACTTGGTGCCCAATCATCAATATTCAGGGAAAATCTTATCAAGGATATTCAATAGATCCTTGAACATCAGCTCTAGAGCCATGGCAGACACTATCTCCAGAGGTGCTTTTATGAGACTATGCTGGGAGGCAGCTTTAGAGATGTTAGATCGAATCTCACTCACTAACCAAGGGTGGAAAACTTGGGAGGCTGAGAGAGGATTTGGAACTTATTCTATTGCTTCTTCCTGCAACTAGAGATCAACTGATGATACAGTAGCGCAAGAAATTATGTTACTAAGGACTAATTTAGGGGTACTAGTAAAGCAATTTGCAGCAATAAGTTTTGAGAAAGTGAATGCAGTAGTGGCATAGGGGTCATATTCCAAAGCATACGAGTACAAATTGGAAGAAGAATCTATCTACATGGATCATCGGGTAGAGGGTTTCCGAGCCCAAGGGCAAGGGAACCATGGTCGGAACAATTATGATACGTACAGAGACCGTAACAGAGAGTGAGATAGTGATTGGAGAAAGAAGGATGACTATAGTGATAAGATATATAGATATATTTTTCATAGTATACATGATGCAGAATATAGAATGGAAGAGATGCTTGCTAAATTGGTGAAGGGTCAGGAAAATCAAGAGACTAGCCTTAAAAAGATTAAGGCTGATATTTTAGGATTGATCCAAAAGGTTTAGTCACATGCCACTACTATCATACTGCTGGATCACCATTTTAGGTAGATCTCAACAACTCTGAACCAGAGGCAGCCAGGTACCCTTCTAAGAAACATATTGCAAAATCCAAAAAACAATGGTCACGTACTTTCTATTACCACGAGGAGTGGTATCACTACTATGGATCATCCAATGCCTAATACAGAAGTTGTTGATGCTGAGACATATGCTTTTAAGTTAGAGAAGGTAGAAGATGATAGAGATATTGTTGCTAAATATAAAGGTAAGGGTCCAGTCGTTGAGCTAGAGGTAAGACAAATTTTGAGACTACCTCCACCTTTTCCTCAGTGGCTGATATAGAAGAAATATAAAGGTATGTTCAAATAGTTCATTATGATGCTGAGAAAATTAAGTTTTAACATACCTCTTCTTGAGGCATTAGATCAGATGCCTGGATATTTCAGGTTCATTAAAAGGTTAGTCAAAAGAAAAAAAGGAGCAACTTTTGAGGATGTTGAGGGTGTGCACCACTGCAGTGCATCATGACTAGCTTCTTGGCATAGAAAATGGGTGATTTCGGAGCATTCACTACACCATTTACTATTGGGTCATCTAGGTTTTCCTGAGCCTTGTGTGATTTAAGGGCCATCATTAATTTGATGTTGCTGGCCATCTTCAAGAAACTAGGCTTGAACACTCCGGAACTAGCTTTGGTGTGACTATTAATGGTTGATCACACAGTGAAAAAGCCTGTGGGAATCTCTTGTGATGTGATCATCAGGGTGTACAAATTCACTTTCCCTGTTGACTTTGTCATCTTGGACTGTGAGTTTGACACTAAGATTCCTATTATTTTGGGAAGACCATTCACAGCCATAGGAAGAGATATGGTTGACATAGAAAAGGGTGAGCTGAAATTCCGAGTCACTGGCGAGGAGACAACATTCAACATCTAAAAGTCTATGAAGCATCCCATTGACATGATGGTGGTGTCGGTGATTGATTGTATTGTTGACCCTTGAGGATATTCCTATGGGTATCTTGCTGAATTTTGAGTAGTAAAGGTACCCACGCTGTGCCACAACGCTAAATCAATGGTTGTATAGGAGGCAACCCATGGGATTGTTGGTGAAGTTTGACTAACCAACATAGTCACATCGTGACACGACATTAAATCAAGCACTGAGTAGGAGGCAACCCACTATGTATTAGTGATTATGTTTTTGTTGTTTTTGTAGTTTTTTAACTTTGGACCTTACATGGAATACGATAAACATTACTACTTTCATTGATTTCCAGGTAAGGGGACTGTGTGATCATCCTATCATGGTCACAAGTTCCATACGGTAAGTTGGGCAAAAAATTGAAAAGTTAAAATTTTGAGGATGAGAAATGGTAAGTTGTGAAATTTGGCACCTAATTTTACTTTTGTGACCAAAAACTTAAGTTGCGGGACCATTAGTATCTGGAAAAATGTTTCCATGCCACGTTCGAGTTACAGAAAAGCAGACAAAAAGTTTTGGACAAACACCTGCGCCCAACACCTACTGGCCACAGGTGCTACCTACGCTCAGGACCTGATCGTGGGCACAAGGCATGGGTAGATGCTACGACTAGGTCGAAAATTGGGCCCACCAATATTTAAATATGACCTATTACAGCACTCCACCTATATAAAAATATTCTAACCTTTATTCTAACTCATTCTAATCCTCTAAACTTTAATTTTCTCTTTAAACTTAAACTTCCCACCTTAAATATAAACCAACCCCACACTTGAGAAAGGTTATATTAATACTTGTTTGAATTACCAACTTGTCCCAACATGCTAAAAACAAGTTTCAACCTTGTTTTTCCTTGAGTTCTTCATTATTCTCTTCTGAATTTTCATATATGAGGTAACTTTCTTGGCTCTTAGTGGTGTTATAATGCTTTATCTATTGTTGAAACAATTTGATATGTGCAGTAAATGGTTTAATATATAAAAACTATCATGCTTGAATATGGGAGACTTGAAATAGCCTAAAATCAGAATGCACGACCTCATTTCGAGTTAAAATTCTAAGTTTAAGCTCTATCCGAAAGTTGAACTTGAATAAATAAAAGTAATTCCATCAGTTAAACTTGTTTGTTTGCTTTGAAAGTCATGAATTTTGATTTTTGTGTATACATTGGACTTGTTGGGATCTCAAATAGGTCATAGGGGTGTGAAAAGTGAGGAAAAATTCAAAATTTTCAAATGTTTAGATTTTCTTCAACTTTCAATATCCCTCACTTTTGTTGGAAACTAATATTCAGTTTTTTCAGGTATTCATGGCACCTAAATAAGCAAAGAAGAAATCAGTTGGTACTTTAAGAAGACGGGCAGATTCTCCTGAGCTTAGCAATTCAGTAGAGGAGTATCCGAGATAGCGTTATGTTACTGCAGTTGCAAATACTTGCAGAGTCACATAAGGCCAGACTCACTGGGATAATTAGATAACTGTAGCATAGCCAAGGATATATTCTACCAGGATATCACCACCACATACTTCTCCACCAGATAATGATAAGAAAGAGAAGGGGGAAGGTTCCTAGGATTCTTCTGAGGAGGCTGAGTAGGAGAAATCATCAGTGGTTCCCCAATTTGAGGAGGGTACCGTTACTCATACACAGTAGTCAGAGTTACCATAGTTTGAGAAGTGTACAACATAGGTATCCCATATTGCATAGCAAACATCCACACTCGCACATGTCGCAGATACATCTCCCGAGAAGGGACAACTGACGTGGTATGTGGAAGGGATGCAATATATTTTTTAGCTTGATCGTACTGTCTGTGAGCTTAGAAGGACTACATAATGTATCTATGAGGAGTACAGGATAGACTTATCGGGGCTACGAAGGTTACCATAATTGAGGATAACATTTGATAGACATCAGCTCAAGTAGATGACTAGGACATTCGATTCTTATAACCCATTTATGGGGCATGAGTTTTACGCATTTTATAGAGCCACCATATAATTTCCCATGTGCTATCATCCAGGATTTATTCTATTTGCATGAAAGTGGTAGCTTGATCACACACTAGTCAGAGGGGTCAAAGTTGATGTCAGACAAGAGACTCTCTACAGTGTCATATTTGGCCTAGATTATATTACACCCATATCTATAGTAGAGTGCGACCATAATTTGGGTATCACGCGGGATAATCATATTATATAGGATGTTGAGCACAGGGATGAGAGGCTAAAGATGGCTTGGGGGATAGCCAGTTATATTTTACAACTAGGTGATGAGGCCCCATGGATTGATAGTCCATCTGTGATTAACAAGGTCCTATTGAAACTAGAGGGCAAAATTTGATGGTTGTTGATTCGATATTACCTGAGTACCATGGCTTTAGATAATGCACTGATGTAGGAAGGAGCTATATTGGCTGCCTACTTGATGTATGGTTATGATATTGATTTTGTTTCCATCATTAAGTATGAGCTACACGAGTGATCTTTTGGAGAGATAGTTAACTTGCCATTTCTTTGTATGATCCAAAGGCTATACAATGAGGCAGGTGTACCTGAGTTACTAGGTATTGATAAGAGGGTGGCTATTATTGCTACTACACAGATAAAGAACCTAAAGGGTCTGATAGGTTTAGGCACTTCTAGGAGATCTAGATAGCAGGTAGAAGCACCATAGTCCTAGACTGACGGGCCAACAGTTCCTGCAGCACCTAATAAGGTACATAGAGATAATATAAGTGTTGGTATAGCTTTGGAGATAGGGGAGAAAATAGGGTCTCCAAATTATAGTACTAAGGGTGAGGGGACATAGGTTACTTCTTTTTTAGCCCAGCTTCGACCACATAGATGGTTGGTGAATCTACAAAGCCAGTTCACCCATCCATTATAGCTCCTACGATCGGTATGATTACTGTATCCTATGAATTTTTGTAGATCCTAGTGGATATCTAGAGAGATACAACCCCTTAGTCGAAGGTTTTTGAGATAGAGATAACTATCCTCTTTCTGTAGATGAGATTAGGGGTTAGGACTACATTTGAGTAGGCCGAGGATAGATGAGAGGCTGCTTAGAGAGCCACACTGTTAGAGTTGCATGTCGACTTTTAGACATGAATTGATGAGATAGAGAGACAGGTTACATCTCAATATACAGAGAAAGGTGTGCCATATTTAATTTAGTAGAGGGAGGATTTTGATATCCTACGTGTAAAGATATGATCATTTGTAGAGAGCTGTGTAGCAGCAACTCCCTCTATGATACCCCCTATAGTCCAAATTTCACCTCTATGTGCACTGAGATATTTTGACATTTTTTCAAAGGATGATGAGGAAGTCCCAGCAGTTGGTACCAAGAGAGGTCACTTGCATGATTTGCTGGATCCTGTTATGATAGAGAAGGAGGCCCTTAAAAAGACCAAAAATGATTCATTGGAGACTACATTAGTAAATAGGCAGAGGCATGACGTTATAGCAGTGGGTGCGTCATTCAGTAGTGCACCTCCATGGCCACTACCTCCACTAACTTTTATACCTTCATTTGAGAAAGCTCCTGACTCGGGCACTTAGTGCATCCTAGGTATGTTTTCACTTCCCTATGTATTGTTTTGTTTTTAGTGCATAGGGAATCATGCGTGGTTTTTATTTATGGGTAGAAATGCCATGCAATCACAGGTTTTTGTTATTGTGCTTCTTTTTTTATCGGTCGTGGTGTGATTATTGAATCGGCATGTCTAGGATAATTTTGTGTCGTATTGTGTTTTTTCATAGTGTGATGTTTTGTGTAATTAAGTGATTTTGAGTATTTTGGGCAGTTGTTAGATTTTGTCTGATTTTTGATAACCCTCCAAATTTTGTGTTTTAGAACTGTGTGTTGATATATATATGGGTGAACTCTATGGATCTTTTTATGGCATTAGTATTAGGGACATAATAACCATTTGCTAACAATTACAGGAACTGAATAGGTAGTAGTTGGTGATATTAACTCCGTGCTCTGTGGGTGTGAGCTATTACCTAGTTCTCTTTGTATGTTAAATTTAGAAATTGCCTAGTTAGTCTTGCCTAGGTTAAAGGATAGTTGGTTAGGAAATGATCATGGGCCATTTTTTAATGTAGTTCACTTTTAGCCTAAATGACCTTTCATGTGTGAATTATATTCCTTGATCCCTATTTTTCAGCCTTATAGCCTATTTTATTTGGCTTCACTTATTCACCTTCCCATTTGTATTACACTGAACCTATTTTGGCCCTAGTCCTCGTTAGACATCATTCACCTCTACTAAGGTAAATCACTTAAGTTGAGGGTGGTTATCATAGGGGTGCATAGTGTAAAGTGGTTATGAAGAAGGGTAAAATAAGAGAAAAAGAAAGTAGGGATGGGTATGGTAGAAAAAAACAAAAAAAAAAGAAAAAATTGTTAAAAAAAAGTAAAAAATAAAGAATAAAAGACCACACCAAACCTGAATGTGCAATAAAAGAATAAAAGGGAGAAATAAGGGTGGAATAAAAGAAAATTGGTTGATAAGTAAGACCCCCAAGGTTAGTGTAGTGCCAAGGAGGATTAGTCACTTTAAATGTCCATATATATTATACCAGCCTCCAAGCCTACATTACAAGCTGAGAAAAGTCCTATACTGATCTTGACTTGACTATCTGAATGTTAAGGTAAAGAAAATAAGGGAAAGCCTATGGTATTTGACATGCATTGGCTGAAACTTAATTGTTGAGTGTGAGTGTCTCTTGATCGTACCTGTATTGACATGTATAACTTCATATGAGTGAGTGGGACATTTTTGTTGGGAGTGCACTTGAGTCATATTGCCATTAATTTCCTTGTCTCGAGTAACGTAATTTGTACATATGAATGGTAGTCTGCTGCTAATGTAGTTGTCATACCTTGATTACTTTGTGTCACATTATTGTGCTTCATATTCTTACACAGTTGGTTTTGAAAAAAGATATAGGAGGGCATGTTGTGATTTGAACTTAACATGATGACTTATTACCTTGAGTATCTTAGATTATTCTATTTAAGCATTATTTTTGTTGTGTTTTTGTTACTTGAGGACATGCAAATGTTCTAAGTTGAGGATGTTGATGTGCTATAGAAATATAGCACTTTCAACATTTAAATGAGGAAAAGATGCAAGATTCTGAAGCCTTTTTGTTAGATTTGATCTATTTTGGGTATGTTTTGCAGAAAACCATGATTTGGATGATAAGTTCATGAAATTGGTGAAAAAAGGTGTTTTTGGTTACTTTTGGAGAAATTATGGGTGATTAGAATGTCTTTCATCTTGATCGTGATCAATGTATGTTCAAGATTCAAAGTAGAGCTAAAAAATGACTCCCGGCACCTACTAAGTCAATCTACGGACCATATGTTGACCTGCAGACTGCAGGAAGACAAACAAATTACTAGAAAGTCCAAAATACCAAGAGTTAACTTACAGGAAGTATCCCATCCGGTACCTGCATTTGGTACCTATGCCCAGGGCCGACTGCAGGTACACCCTGCGCCCAGGACCAAACCACAGGTATAGGGAGTGGGTGGCCACTTACCCTGATTCTCTTTTCCATTTGGGATTTCTTTTTAGGTATTTCTTTAGTACTATAAATACCATTTAGGTACTTTTGAGTAGGATTTAGCTACTTTTAACACTTACAAACATATTTTGATTTGAAGATCCATCTTTGATCTTGGGATTTCATTGTATTGACTTTGCTTGATTATTCAGTCTATCGTTGTGGGTTTATTTCATCTTATCATTTTGATTTCATCTTTTCTTTCTAAAATGAATGTTATTGAACTCTTCATAATAATAAGCAACTAAAACCCATATCTAGGGTTGTGGAAACCCTGACAGATTGACATAGTAGGGCAAGTGTGATTGCTGATAGGAAAACTATACCTATGGCATTTATTGCTTTATCAATGATATGATTGATTTCATAATGTGTGCACACATTAGGATCTTACCTATATAATATTACTTACTCTAATAAAGGGGTAGTAACTAGGAAAAGATAAAGACAATAGTAATTTAGTGAGTTAATAGTCAATCTATTGTAGCACAGCGGTATATTTGAATGATTATTAGACTTCATCTAATAAATTAAGAGGAAAAAAGTGATAGGTAATTAGTACTAGGATAAGGTTTAGTAATGCGACATCCTGAGACATACTAGGTAAAGGGTGAAATCCTCCTAATCATCCAAAAGACTATAAGAGGTACGTAACTTATCGGTTCTACATGCAAGGTATTGGGTTGGATCAACAACGCTTGAGAAACCTACGGAGTTGAGATGCTATGGGAACATACAATCCTAGTGTTCACTTATGACTGATTGTCAACTAAGTTAATATTGTTCTATGTTCAAGACTACTACAAAAAAATCCCCCATTTTACTTTCCTTCTTTGCCGATAGAGTGTAACTACTGAGATCTGTCAAACCACGTGTTCTTTTAGGATTTGACCCCAACCTTAGTTGGGTTACTATATCTTGAAAACAGTTGTATTATTATCTAAAATAAGGTGTTTCTATAACGTTATTAGGCACAAATCATATGATATTGGTATGATTCAATGGGGAGTTGTACCTACCTACGGGAATATTTATAGTTTAAGTTGGGAGTATTCTTGACATTTCCTGTCTTAACCCCTTATGACCCGATAACCTAAAGCACTGATGGGACATCATTTACCCTATTATTCTAATCTTAAACACTTAGAAACTCTCTCTAAACTCTTTTAAGCTCTTGGCTTAAGCAAAGGCTAGGGTTTTCTTTAAGGTGGTTAGTAAGGCTCTAAATGGGTGATTTCTCTTCGTCTTCTTCGTAATCTAAGGCATGTTACTCCTCCCTCATTGTTATTTCAACTAAAGGCAATTTTTATGAATGATTTTCATGGTATAATTGTGATATTATTTTGGGTTTTGAATTATATATTGGGGGTTTTGGTTATCAATGGTTGATTGATGTTTTCCTATATTTTTACTTATGATTTTCATATTATAATGGTGGTTTGAACATAAGGATGAATGGAAATGGTAAATTGGTACTTTGTTTTGGTTTTGGAAACTATATCCCTCAACATATTTGTTAAAATTTCTATGAGAACGTTGTTATTACCTAGTTGGATTTTTGTTGAAAACTTGGATGGTATAATATGGTGTTGGAACATTAAATAGATGAATGGTTTTAATGGATAAATAGAAAGGCTTTGGTGGCCATGGATTTTATTTTAAAAATCTTTTAGGGTATACAAGAATCCCCCAAGTGAATCTAATAATGGTATACATAGGAATTCCCTAGAATATTGGCTAACATTGCTTGCAAGCTATAGTCGGTATAACGATACCACTTCTTATTTTCTTGGTTAATAATATGTGGAACTAGTGGTTTAGTTAAGTGAAAATGTTTTCAATTGGTAAATAATGGTGGGTTGTGATAGCTAACCATGAAGGTGTGAGTCCAACGGACAAACACTAGAAACTCATGTTTGCCAACATGAGGATTGGTCATGGCAACCATGTAATTGTGAGGTACATAAAAATCCCCTAAGTTAAACTTGTATATATGTACCATAGAGGGTAAAGGGTACACGGGAATCCTCTGCCCCTATGATATCTCCGATCTGTGTAGCTACCATTTAGGGGGTAACACTGGACCCATATAGCCCATGGGTGGTTCTAGGATGGTTAAGCTACATAAACCCAAGTTAATGGTTTTAAATGCATGCTAAAGTCGATTCCCATTCCCTGTATGAATTATATATATATATATATGTATAGATGTGAATTCATAGGGTTATTTACTTGGTTTTAAATATTGGTATTATTTTATCCTTATCCTGAGTGCATGCTAGCGTTCATCTGCTAACCTGTCTTCTGGTGTTATCTCCCCATGCGATGTAGGAACCTTCCATACTACTCCTCTTGCTCAGTAATCGGATTTGGGAACAACTTAGAGTTTGATTAAGCTTTCATACTCTAGAAGGCTCCATTTTATATTATGATCTTGTTATTATACTTTAGTTATTTCTTAGACTTTGGTTTTGGCTATGGTCGTGGAAATATCCTGATCGGATTCTGTTTTACTTTTGAATAGAGGCTTTGTGAGACCACTATGGGTTGGTATGAGCAATGTCAACATTGGAGTCAGACTTGGCATTAGTATTGGTATTATGATTGATACCGATTGACTGTATTTAATTTGTGATTATTCCATCTTACTATGTTATATAATGGTTATGAATTGGTTTGTGTTATGGTTTTTGGTTTGGTATTGGATAGTTTGATTTGTTTGGTTTGGTCATGGACATGGAACTATCCCAAAGTTATATGTGGTACATAACTCCATCTTGTTATATGTTCAAAATTCATCTGACTCAAGGTATGTGTTTGGAGGATGGGTTGGGTATCGAGGGTGGTCCCCGGTCCTTGTTATAATTGGGATGTCTTTTATTACAAGACCCTATTTTGGGTCATGCCATCATGTTTTCCCCTAAATTAATGTTTTAAAAATTTAAATTTGCTTTGAATTAGGGTGTTCCTTCAACCTACCTGTGTAAATGGTTTTGAATTATAAAATTATCACTTGGTTTGACTTGCTCACCCATGTTATTGCATTGCAAAATTAGTAAGCTAATGAACATGGATTTTAAACGCCTTGTTAGCTATCATATTAATAAACAAAAGGGGTGAGTCGTTCCCTTAAGATTTTGATATTAATGAACAAAGAGGATGAGGCATTCTCCTAAGTTTTAAAGTGATTATTATGGCATAGAGATAACTATGCAATTTTATGGGTATGATGATACTCACGACTTGACTTAACGTTGTTCATTGACTAATAAATGGGTTATGTGAAACTTTCTTTAAATTGGGCTTAATGGGGGTTATGTAGCAAAGTCGTGAAGGTGTGGGTCTTGGATAACTTGTACTAAAATCTTGTGTTTTTCGACCTGAGGCTTGGTCTTGATGACCTATGTGCATATGTCACACTTGATATATATTTTTTGGGATGGCTAGTTGTTTGGATGACCTTATATTTCTCTCATATTTATCTAGTTTATGCAGCTAACACGCATTGGGGCCCTTTCAGAATAGGAGCTTAACCCATTTAGCCCATGGTTGCCTATTATGATGGTTGAGATACATAGTCCAGGATAATGTTTTACTTCATGTTAAGTTGTGTTCCCTATCCCGACATGTTATTTGTATATATATATTATGATATGGTTTATATGGTATTTGAAATAGCTTGACTTGACATTATTTTTTTCCTTATCCTCGAGTTACATGTTGGTGTTCATCCCGCTAATCATCTCTGGATGTTATATCCCCACATGATATAGGCACCACAGATACTGCTGCTTTTTCTATGTAGAGTTAGGTGGATCATCTCGGTTCATTAGTTCATTGTGGTGAAGTGGTAAGCTTCCATTCTCTGGAAAACTTAGACATTTCATCAATTCCTTTCATAGACTAGAATTGAGAGTTTACATTGCCATTAACATAATCATTGTCCTTATCAGAGTCGGGGACATATCCCGACTAAGACTAGTTTCGATTTTCCTTAGAGGATTTGTTGGATTACTGAGGACTTGGGTAGTGTTGTTTGTTTATTTTGTGGTTGTTGGTGTTTATTGGTTATAGACATATCTTTTATTCTTTTGGTTTATTTCATTGCTATCTTTCTACATGTTCAAAATTCAGCCATTATTGGGCAGTGTGTAGTGTTTGGTTAAGTTTGAGGGGTCTCTTGTCCAAAGTGGACTTGGGATGCCTATCACGGCCAGGACCTAGTTTAGGTCGTGACAAAGTTGGTATCAGATCCTAGTTTTGGTTTCATTAGGTGTCTACAAAGTCGTGTCAAGTAGATTTGTATGGGTGTGTAGTGCACCACACTTATAAGAGAGAGGGTATGAGGCATTTAGGAATGTTTCCCTTTTCTTATGATCTATTTTTGGGCTATATAGTCTAAGGTCTTGAATCTCCACTAATTCCCCATATGTTTTCTTTTCATATAATGCCTCCCCGAAGATCTGATGATGAAAAAAATTCTCTGTACCACTCAAGGGCTCCTGTTCCAAATGGAACCCATCCTACTTATGGGGTTCAGACTCGATCGAAAGCTCTTATTCTAAATGGCTCTCATGGGGTTCCCCTGAATTCTATTCGTCCTCCTTGGGCTCTTTCGGGTGATGTGACTAATGCTTAGTTCCATTGTTCGATCTATTTACTTACTCAGTCGGTGGCCTCTTAGTCTCACCAGTTTGAGCATGAGAGTGTTGTTACTCCTTCTGAGGCCACAATAGTTAGCTAGTTTATGAGGCTTAAACCCCTAGTTTTCACTGGTTATAAGCTTGAGGAATATCCTCAAGGCTTTATTAATAAGATAGAAAATATTTTTCATGTGATGCATGCCTCTAGCTGAGAGGATATGTAATTTCTTACATACCAGCTGAAAGATGTGGCATATTAATGGTATGGGGAGAGGGATTAGTCGAGCGGTGATGAGGCAGATTTGACATATTAGGATGAATTTTCTAGTGCTTTGTTTAATGGCTTTTCCCCTCAAAAGTTGAGGGAGGCAAATGCTAATGATTTTGTAAGCCTGAGGTAAGGTAGGATGATAGTGAAGGAGTATGCCTTGAAGTTTTATCATCTGTCTCATTATGCTTTGGAATTGGTGTCCTCTATGAGGGCTTAGATGAGGTAGTTTTATTTGGGATTGTCCCATGATTTTGTATTGGAATACAAAGTTGCTATGTTAAATAAAGATATGGATATCTCTAGGTTGGTGGGGTACATGCAATAGGTAGAAGAGGAAAAGAAGAAGCAGGTTGATATGAGTGAAAGAAATAATAAGAAGTTTTGATATTTAGATTAGGTTTGAGGTCAATAATAGAGTGGTAGAGATGGTGGAAAATGGTCTAAGAAGAAATGGGGCAATTTTGGTTCCTACTCTATGGCTAGTGCTCCTTATCCGAAGTCATTGGGTGATTATCATCTTCAGAATGGGGTTGTTCCCAAGGCACAAGGTGCCCAATCTCAACCCAATGAGGCCCAGTCATCTCCATCCCATTTTCTTTGTAGATTTTCTGGACATTTATATTGTAAATTCAGTGATGAGGAGAGAAATAAGTATTTTAGGTGTGGCCAACCTGCTACTTTTAGAGGAACTATCCTTTAGGAAATATTGCTATGGGGATGAATAAGGTCCTGGTTGTTGCTTCTTCTGCTCCCACACCTAAAGGTTCTACTTCTAGATCCAATGTTGGTCAAAACCATCTGTATGCTCTTTTTACCCGTCAGGATTCTGAAGCATCTCTCCATATTATTAGTGGTATGCTGAAACTTTTCTTTTATGATGAGTATTTTATACTTGATCCCAGTCTACTCTTTCTTATGTAACCCCTTATGTGGCTATTTATTTCGGGATTGGTCCTGAGTGTATTTCAGACCTTTTTTCTATGTCCTCCCAGATTGGTGATTCTATTATGGCTCGGAGAGTCTATAGGGTTTGTGTGGTATCTATCTATTATAGAGAGACATTAGTAGATTTGATAAAGTTAGACATGCTAAACTTTGATGTGATTTTGGGAATGGATTGGTGGCACTCGTGCTATGCTTTCCTTGATTGTCAGACCCGAAGGATCATTTTCCATTTCCTGAATAAGCCAGTGATTGAATGGGAAAGTAGTTCCCTAGTGCCCAAGGGAAGGATTATATATTATCTTAAAGCCCTGAAATTGATTTCCAAGGGGTGTCTCTACCATTTAGTGCATATTAAGGATTTTAGATTCAAAGGTCCTTCATTTTAATTTGTCCCTGTGGTCTGAGAGTTCCTTGAGGTGTTTCCTGATAATTTTCCTGTTGTTCCTCCGGATAGGGAAATTGATTGTGGGATTGATCTTTTTTTGAACTCTCGTCCTATCTTTATCCCTCATTGTAGAATGGCTCCGACTGAGTTGAAAAAACTTAAGAAGTAGTTGAAAGATCTTCTTGATAAGAGTTTTATTTTCCCTAATGTATCCCCTTGGGGTGCTCCCGTGCTCTTTGTGCGTAAGAAATATGGATCTCTTAGAATGTGCATAGATTACTGCCAATTGAATATGGTGACCCTGGAGAATAAGTATCCCCTTTCAAGGATTGTTGATATGTTTGATTAGCTTCGGTGTGCTAAGTTCTTTTATAAGATCGACCTTCGGTCGGGTTATCATCAATTGAAGATAAGAGAGGTGAATGTCTCTAAGACCGCTTTCCTAACCCGATATGGTAACTTTGAGTTTTTGGTATGTCTTTTTGTTTGACTAATCCCCCAATGACATTCATGGATCATATGAATCGAGTTTTCCATCATTTTCTAGACTTGTTTGTTATTTTGTTCATTAGTGATATTTTGGTATATTCAAAGAGCAAGGAAGATCATGTCGATCACCTTCATTTAGTGTTGCAGAATCTTATGAAGCAGAGATTCTATGCTAAATTCTCTAAGTATGAGTTTTGGTTAAATTTTATGACTTACCTGAGTCATGTTGTTTCTAGAGAAAGGATCATGGTGGATCCACAAAAGGTTGTGGTGGTTAAGAAGTGGCCTAGACCTATAACACAAATTGATATTCGTAGCTGCTTGGGTTTAGCTAGTTATTATAGAAGGTTTGTGAAGATATTCTCTCCTATTATTGCCTCATTGACTAAGTTGACTTAAAAAAAAGGAAAATTTCTCATGGTCGGAGGCTTGTGAGGGTAGTTTCAAGAAGTTGAAGAAAAAGTTAACTTTGACTATGATTTTGAACCTACCTGAGGGAACAGATGGTTTTGTGGTTTATTGTGATGCATCCTGTATGGGATTAGGTTGTGTGTTGATGCAATATGGCAAGGTTGTTGCATATGCTTCTAGACAGTTGAAAGTTCATGAAAAGAACTATCTGATGCATAATTTAGAGTTGTTGGTTGTGGTTTTTTCTCTATAGATCTAGTGTTATTACTTGTATGGGGTTCATGTTGATATTTTCTCAGACCATAAAAGTTTGCAATATGTGTCCACCCAGAAAGAGTTGAATCTCAGGCAAAGGACATGGATTGAGTTTCTCAAAAATTACGACATGAGTCTCCATTATCATCCAGGTAAAGCTAACATTATTGTTGATGCTCTTAAAAGGTTGTCCATGGGAAGTTCATCTTATGTTGATAGGGAAAAGCAAGAATCGGTGAAAGATATTCACTATTTGGCTAATATTGGGGTTCATCTCTTGGACCCCGAAGATAGTGGTGTGATTGTTCAAGAAGTGGCGAAGTCCTTTCTTAGTGCTGAGGAGAAAGAGAAGTAGATCTTCCATCCTATTTTTATGTAGATCAAGTATGATGTGGGTAACCAAAAAGTGATGGCTTTTGAGATTGGTGGTGATGGTATCTTAAGGTACCAAGGTAGGTTATGTGTTCCTAACATTAATGGGTTGGGAGAGTGGATCTGTGCTGAAGATCATGAGTTGAGGTATACTATTCATACTTGTTCTATAAGTATGTATTACCACTCTAAGAATATTTATTAGTGGAATAACATGAAGGGGGATATGGCAAATTTTATGGTCAAATTTATTGTGTGTCAACAAGTAAAGGTTGAGCACTTGAGGCCTGGTGGTTTCTCTCAAGAGATTGGGTTGCTCGTGTGGAAATAGGAAGTGGTTAATATTGATTTTGTTATTGATATCCCACGGTCTCGTGGCAATTGGATTCCATTTGGGTCATGGAGGATAGAAAGACTAAGTCGACTCACTTTTTACCAGTGAGGACTTATTTCTCTTCTGAGGACTATGCTAAGTTGTACATTAAGGAGATAGTTAAGCTGTATGGTGCTCCAGTTTCTATCATTTTTTACCATGGTACTGAATTCTCATCTTATTTTTGGCATTCATTTTAGATAGACTTAGGGACTAAGGTGAACCTTAACACCGCTTTCCACCCTCAGACAGATGGACAAGTGGAGAGGACCATTCAGACTTTAGAGGATATTTTAAGGTCTTGTGTGATTGATTTTGGTGGCAGTTGGGTTGACCGTTTGCCTCTTATAGAGTTTGCATACAATAATAGCTACCATTCGAGTATTGGGATGGCTCCTTTTGAAGCATTGTATGTTAGGAGGTGTAGGTCTCTTATTGAATGGTTTGAGGTTGACGAAAATAGATTGTTTGGACCAGACTTGGTTCACCAAGCCTTAGAGAAGGTGAAAGTGATTTGAGATAGGCTTAAGACCGCCCAAAAGCGTGAAGAAGCTACTTAGGATGCCAAAGAGGACATGAAGTTCAAATACCCATTCATACGTACTGCTTCAGATAATCGTTCTTGAGGTATATGTATTCTGTAATATCTTTGTTTTCTTTCTTTTTTAAAGGTAAGTGTGGATGTATTGGGAATCAAATAATGCTAATAAATGCCTTGTCCTGTCATTCGAGGATGAATAATCCTAAGGGGGGCTAATGTAACACTCTGGGTTTTTGATCATTGGAAATTTCTAAAATTTTATCCTCACTATCCTGACTAAGACTTACCCTACGATTCATAAGGAGCTTGATAAGGTGTTGCACCTAATTTATAGCCTGACCATGGTGTGTGGTTAAGTCTTCTGCTATGAGCACGAGTGGCTCACTATGATTAATGAGGACTCTTTATGGGTCGTTGTGTACAAATCATAAGATGTCCAGTATATAACAAAATGGTTGTTTTGTTGCCTACGATCGGACCCTATGAGTCATAGTGTCCTATTATGAGTTATATTAGGTGAGTCGTAAGGTCAACAGTGTATGTGTGCCCTGGGAAACTGCCTTGGCTACGATTAGTGGTAACGGGTCGTATTATGACCCATAGTCACTAACGACTAAATTTTAGCTTTTAATTTAAAGGCACTTTGGACAATTCCCTTCATAACGAATTAAAACCCCATGTTCATAAAGTGCTTAAAGTGGTTATTTCTCATTCATAATGTAATTAAACACACTTAAAACTCTCTCAAATTTTGTCAATCAAGATACTTAGGATTTCTAAGAAGTCAGTGATCCAAGGGCTCAAGGGTTGAATTCTTTTCTTAAAACTAGGTATTTCATGCATGTTACTCTTCCCTAATTATTATTTTTTAAAAGTCATGAATTTATTACATGGTTCGATTGAATATTTTTGAATGTGGGTTTCCAATATGGCTGAGGGTTTTAATATGGTTTCTCCTTAAATTGTTTTCCCATGATTTATTATACATTGCTTATGTTTTATTAATGGTTTGGAAATCGTGGGGTGTATGGGAATGGTGAATAAACCAAGGTGTCATGGTTTTCCCCAAATTGATATTTTAAAACTTAGAATTGGTTTTGAATAACGGTGTTTCCTCAACCTACTAGTGTAAATGATTTTAAATTGTAAAATTGTCACTTGGTTTGACCTACTCACTTATGTACATTGCATAATTGGCAAACCAATGAACTTGGATTTTAAAGGCATTGTTGGCTATCATATGAATGAACAAAGGGGGTGAGGTATTCCCCCAAGATTTTGGTATTAATGAACAATGGGGGCAATGTGTTCCCCCAAGTTTTAATGTGATTGTTATAACATAGACATAAGCTTGCAAGTGTTTGGGTATGACGATACTCACGATGTGCCTTAATGGTTAGTTCATTGACTAATAAATGGGTTATGTGAAACTTGCTTTAAATTGGGTTTAATGGGGGTTATGTAACGAAGCCGTGAAGGTGTGTGTCTAAGATGGCTTGTACTGGAAACTCATGTTTTCCGACAAAAGGTATAGTCTTGATGACTTGTGTGCACATGTTACCTTGATATATATATTTTGGGACAGCTAATTTCCTTGATGGCTTTAGATTTTCCTTTGATTTCTCCAGTTCGTACAGCTAACACATGTTGGGGACCTTTCAGCAGGGGGAGTTAAATATATATAGCCCGTGGGTGCCTATTATGATGGTTGAGCTACATAGTCTAGGGTAATTTTTTACTCCATGCTAACTTTGTTCCCTATCCTGGCATGTTATTTATATATGTATTATGATGTGGTTCATTTGGTATTTGAAATTGTTTAACTTGACATTATTTTGTCCCATATCCTCTAGTTATATGCTAGTGTTCACCCCACTAACCATCTTCATATGTTGTATCCCCACGTAATGCAGGCACTGGAGATACTACTACTTTTCCTACATTGAGTTAGGTGGGTTATCTCGGTTCATCAGTTTATTGAGGTAAATTGGTGAGCTTCCATTATTTGGAAGACTGAGACATTTCATCAGTTCCTTTCATAGACTAGAATTTAGAGTTTAAATTATCATTGTCATTGTCTGAGTCGGGGACATGTTCTGACTAATATTGGTTTTGATTTTCTTTATGTAGAGGATTTGTTGGATTACTGTGGATTTGGGTGGCGCAGGTTGGCTGTTTTGGGGTCGATTGTCGATTATCAGTTATAGAAATATCTTTTATTCTTTGAGTTTATTCATTGATATCTTGTTATATGTTCAAAATCCAGCCATTGTTCGGAAGTGTGTGGTGTTTGGGCTAAGTTCAGGGGCTAGTCTTTAGTCCATAGTAGAGTTGGGATACTCGTCACGGCCAGGCCCTAGTTCTGATACATATGGTGCCATAGAATTTAGAGCAAATGTGTCTGGTAAGTGGTTCCTATTGAATGGACACAGAGTCAATCATTACTTTGAAGGAATGATTGACAAAGAAGTAACCTTCATCACTCTAAGGACATCCGAAAGGTAGAGTTGTGTCATGACACTAAATTAGGTTTTAGTTAGGAGGCAACCCTATTTTTATTACTATAACTTTTTGACTTTAATTACTTTTGGTTTTAGTTTTTTTTTTATGACCCTCCAGGTCACTTTTCAACTTTCCTGTGTTTTTAGTATTTTAAGATTCCCGATAGTTGTTACCAGGCATTTATGTCCTGCCAGGACAGGTGGTTCAATTTGTGTGTAATTCATTTGAGAATTTTATTAATATTGAGTGTGTTCTAAAGTATTTGGTTTAAATTAGAATTTAGTAAAAGATATATTCCATTACCTTATGAAATTGGTTTAGACATTTATTCAAATTTTGTAGTTATGATATATTTATATTATTTCATAATAATTTATAATTATACATATTTTAAACAGAGTCTTGTTATGTAGCAAAATATTTTATTATATGATAAAGGTTTTATTCGAAATACTTTTCTATTAATTATGATATATTCAAAATATTAAATTTAATTTACCATGATCCGATGAAATACGAGTAAATATGTAATAGGACAAAAGTATTTTGGCCCTACTCCACGTGGAAGTAAAGGGGGGAGAAGGGACAACAATGTCTAACATTTAAAATACAGCCATGACATTCTTAGCATAGTAATATTACAAGTTCATAGTTAAAGTAAGTTAGGAAGCTATATTTTACTATGTCTTCACATACACACAGACACACACACACACACACACACACACACATATATATATATATGCGTAACAAGGTATGGAGCATTCGAGTGGCTCGTGATGTTTTTTGGCAAGGCACCAACCACGTTTTGCACTCTTATGAATAATATTTTCCAGTCATACCTTGATGATTTTGTGGTGGTATACTTGGATGACATTGTCATTTATAGTAATACCTTGGAGGAGCACATGGAGCATCTACGTAAAATCTTCTAACTACAAAATTTTACATCAAGAAAGAGAAGTGCCCGTTTGTTAAGGAGGAGGTAGACTTCTTGGGGAATGTCATAAACCAAATCAAGATGGACGAGGTCAAGGTGTCTTCCGTAAGAGAGTGGGAGGTACCTAATTTTGTGATTGAGTTGCGGTCAGTTTTGGGGCTTATGAACTACTATCATCGGTCTATTTAGAAAGGGGGATTCCACCATTACTATACCTGAAGAAGAACCATACTTGGGAGTGTATGGAGAATTGCCAAAAAGAATTTAAAGAGTTGAAGGACGCCGCTATGTGTCAAAATGGGGGAACTTAAGGTTCACTCTTTTAAAACATATGTCATGATACAAAGTGGGATGATCATTCGGGGCAGCAAGGCACGCAAGTACTCTTATAGTTGGCATATTATTAGCTACAAATAAGAGAGAAGATCAAAGACAGGTCTTATTGGGCCTTTTAAGGTAGACTAAGCCCTAGATACGGTGTATTTGACTTTGGATAATTAGACTAAATTGAGTCTAATTATACTTAAAGAAGATAGGGAAAGTCCACTAAAACATATTTCTTAGGAGTCCCATATAGATCATATATTAAATTACTTGATTCGTGAACAGAACCTTTTGATTAACCTAATTTTATAGGGAATGGACCATCATCCAATGTTTATTGATTGAGAATATGTGTAGGATTGTGAAGCTTTTCTTCTCTTGGGTCTATAAGGGAACTCCTAGTGTTGTCCCTTGGCGGCTTGGATTGATGCCTATCGGTAAGAAGAAAACTTGGGATTCATTCCATATATGTGGCATATAACAGTTTTTATCAATGTGAATCAACGAATCATAGGAAAATTAGGTCACATAGATCTTCTTTCCTATAAAAGAAAATTTTGCTAGTGATCAGTACCTTATCATTCTCTTTATTCCCATAGAAAGATTCTTTTATTAAAAACCACTCGACTTGACTGACTTTTCAAAAAATAGGGATCATGCTGCAAGCTTCTAGGCTTTCTATTCTAGAGTATCTCATGGCTCATTGGGAATGGTACTGGACACTAGTCATCTCTTCTTTACAAAGCATTCACCTCTGAATCTCCCGGGTCTCTTAGATTTGGTTCGATCAGTCCTAGTTTTCATAGAAAATGAAGAGAAAAAGATTCATTAGCATCATTCCTACCAAGGTTGTACATCTTTTTTCAACCTACTCAAGTCTAACCTATTTGGACCCCTGAGAGGCTCTAACCATGGAGTACGCAGATCTAAAAAATGCATAGTTTCTCCTCTAAAAATGACTTCTATAGTTGGGGAACACATTAGATATTTACCGTAACCAGTAAGTCCTTAAGAGGATCCCACGTTATCCCCAAGGCATTATTCTCTAACTAGAAAAGTAACTTTTTGAGCTTGAGAAGGTTTTGGTCCAGTAGGTAAAATATATATTTACATATATATATGTATACAACACCTACTACTTGGATACTTGGCATAAAAAATCAACATAGTGGATGCAAGTATATTTTCTTATTGGCATGAAAACAATACTAAAAATATTATCTATCATTTCTTTGATAATCAAAAAGAAATTTTCCATCTACCTCAAGTTATTCAAGTTCGAATTTTATTTCATCCCAACTTAAGGAGTAAGAGGTTTTTGGTGTGACAATATTCTGAGGTCAGGTCGAGGGATCAAGTGAATCATGGATGGCTTGTGAGATTGTTATTCAGCATCCTGGTAGGTTAAGGTCTACTCTTCTCTATGAGATTGCATATTGTACAGATTGCATGCTATTAAGGGATTATAAGATAAATTTATAGCTAGTTGTATCATGATATGATCGATCTAGGGGATATAAAACAGAACTATAAATTGATCCTTGACCTAAGGATACCCGCTATAGCTAAAGGATAATATAAAGTTTGAATATTATGTACATGACCTTAGGTTGACATTAAGAACCTTTAGTATATGATTTATAGTATTACTTAGTGATTTGGGAGATATCCCTCAATTAGATCGTCCCTATAGCTTGATGGTCATATTTAACTTACTCTTGTTAAGTTATAATGTTATTACCCTACTAAATTATAGTTTTTTGATCTTGTGTCCATGGTTAAAAGACCAATTGGACACAATGTTATTATTTTATTTTTTGAAAGGATGTGATTTAGCTCATAGATGTGTATATTTGTATTATTTAGATACTGGTCATGGCATGTATGCGTTTAGATGCATTATTACTTATCTAGTGGTACAATTCCAATAAAACCTTAGTTTTATCTACTATTTTCCTAAAAGTGGTTATGCCTACTTTTGACTTTTAAAATTGATTCTAAATGGAAGACATACCACCTTACTATTGGCTTATGAGGTCTTTTAAATAGAGCATCCTACTATGAAAACTCTGACTGAGGTAGATTCTTATCCATTCTCGATCTATGCATTTTTTACTATTTATCTACTTTGATCTAGTGAGATTTTTACCAATTCTATATTATCTTACCATTTTAGTCCCTAGTTTAATTTTGGGCACTAGACTTTATGAATTTTTACTTGTTTTAATATTAGTTTGATTTAGCACTTATTACTCATATTTAAATCTAGTATTGGATGGAGTAGATTGGTTATGGATTATTAAAGTCCTAGTTTTGGACCAGTCAATGCATACAGATATCTCAAGACCCCTATGAGCTCCTTCATTCAATGAGCCACAATACTCGAGAAGGATTGTTGTTGTAGGTCCTACCTTTGTGAGCTACTGAGCAGGAAGAGGTGTATACACTTGTGATGGATATGGAACTTGGTTTATATTGCATCATCTAGTTCTTTTCCTGACTATCATTCATTTATATGCATCATTTATCACTATTATAATTCTTTGGAACTTGTATCTATTAGTCTTACGGGTGTTTATTTGTCCAGGATAGTTGATTATTTTATTATTTGGTTATTGTTGTATAGTTCATAGCAGGTTATTTATGGATGGTACTCAAGATTTCAGGTACGCTTCTGAGTTTTATTACTCCTTATTATGGTAAGATTTATTATTGTTAGATTATCCTATGCTTATTCATATTTGGCTAGAGACTCTAATTATGCTAAAGTTAGCTCCCTCATTATTTATGGTTCTTTTGATATTAGACTTCCTCCCTCAGGGAGGTACCTTCAGGTTGGCTAGTTTGTATAGCGTGGTTATATATCCATTCCTCGCAAGCTACTATTGTATTATTCCTTCCTACTACTACTATATATTATATATCTTGTTCTCACCCTACTATCTTAAATTGACTATTCACTTATATGTATTGTGCTTGTGTCCCTTATTACTTGTAGTATTTGATAGTTACCCCTATCTCTTTACAGACATTATCATGTTCATTTCTTAAATAGTTGACTATAGTTTGTATTCATTCTTTAAATTTTATTTACACTTACATTATATTTGGAGTTCAGTCAGCCATTAGTACCTCGTGTATGTACTCATACTATATATTTGCACCATGCAGATCATAGTATGAGTTCTCACAGTTGATGTGTGCATCATGTGAAACTTCCATGGATCATATATTAGGGGTGGCACTGAAGCTATGTTTTAATGAATATTGGATCTCTAGAAATAAATGTATGATATCATATGTGATATGCATCAATGCAAGAAGCCAATCATTCATAAGAAGATGGATATAGAGGTTAATCACTCAAAGCATTCTTCTATATTATGTTAATATGATATCTTACCTGTGGAATCATTTTAAATTAATGGAAGAGTGTGAAGATGAGGATCAAGAATCTTATATTGATGTTGAGCTTGATAATGAGAAACCCTCAGTGATTTCCCAACCAACCGAACAAACCATGAGAGATGATGCAAAGATAAAGGAAATGGTGCTAGAGGCAGAAGAAGAAATTGAGACAATCGCTTTTAAATACTCTAACCCAATTCAGGGTGAAGAGGTCGAGAAGGATTCAACTCCGAAATTAGGGAAAAGACCTTACTCGAATCACTTTTTAACATTATTCTTGGTAGATGTGATGAAAGTCGAATCACCCAAGCAAATGATGAATTTTGAAAATGAGGAGGAAAATTTCTACATTTTGGAGATTGTCTTTCCGAAAGGGTATAATACAACTCCAATCTTGAAGTCCAAAAAGCTTAAAGATCAATGACTATTTTATGGCTTTTTAAGATTATCACTATTTCCAAATGAGCCTACATGAAAGTTTGATTCAAAATTGGGCAAGAGGTTCAAGTCTTCAAAGTGGCGTGATAGAACTTTCCTTATCATGCTCTCACATTTTCCCAATGCACCTCAAAGATATAAAGATCGAAAGATAGGTAGACGATTAAAATTGTCTAAGTGGAGGGATAAAGGATAAAGCACTTTCAAGGTATCTTGATGAATTCAGAGTAGTCAATATAACCTAGTCATGTTGCGATATTAAATTAGGCCCTGCTTGGGAGGCAACCCAAGGCATTTTGTTATTTGTATTTGTATTATGTGATTGACATCAGATCTTTGAACCTATGGTTCCACAGGTATGTTTCTAACTCACTTGTTTTAATTTGACGCATTGGGGACATTGCACGATTTTAAGTTAAGGTTGGG
The DNA here is from genome assembly GCA_030864225.1 of Capsicum baccatum var. pendulum. Lineage (NCBI taxonomy): Eukaryota > Viridiplantae > Streptophyta > Magnoliopsida > Solanales > Solanaceae > Capsicum > Capsicum baccatum. Next base: position 219,377,156 of record CM061552.1, on the reverse strand, counting down.
GCCACTTGTGGGTTTTGATGTCCTCTTGGAGTTTTTTTTGTCGTACCTCTTTTCCCCAGAGTCTTGTTCCTTGTAGAGCCGACATGTTTAGGAATATTGTGTTTGTTTTGTGATGTGTTGTGGTTAACTAGGGGGGAATAAGTATCTAGTACAGTTGACATATTTTTTGTTTATTTTTCTTGGAATGATAAGTACCTCTCCAATTATCTATCTGGTAGCTGTGTGATGTGCATCTATATGTGACTAGTGTAAATCTTTTTATGGCAACAGTACTAGGGACATGATAATCACTGCTAACAATTGTATGAACTGAATGGGTAGTAGCTTGTGATGTACCTTTGTGCAATATGTGTGTGAGATACTACCTAGTTTCCATTGTGTGTTAAATACAGAACTTACCCAGTTGGTCTTGCCTTGGTTGTAGGATAGCAGTTAGGAAAGGATCATAGGCCGTTGTTGATATTAGTCCACTTTTAGCCTAAATGACCTTCCATGTGTGAATAATATCCCTTGATACTGATTTTGAGCCTTAATGCCAATTCTTTTTATTATACCTATCACTTTCCCATATGTTTCACAATGAACCTATTTTAGCCCTAGTCTTCCTTGGACATTGTGCATTTTGACTTAGGCAAATAGCCTTAGTTGAGAGTGGCTACCATAGGGGTGCGTGATGTAAAATGAGTATGAATAAAAGTAGAATAAAAGAAAAGAATAAAAAGCTAGGTGCGGTGGAAAAAGAATAAGAAAACAAATGTTGTGAAAAAAAAGAAATGATTGACAAAAAAACCGCACCCATCCAGAGTATGTGTGATCAAAAAAGGAGAGAATTAGGTAAAGGTAAAAAAGTGAGAACCCCAAAGTTAGTGAAGTGCCAAGGAGGCTTAGTTACCTTAAATATCATCGAGTATCATACCATCCCTTAGCCTGCATTACTAGCTGAAGAAAAAGACCTATAGTGATCCTAGCTTACCTGTCAGCAAACCTTGGTAATGAAAATATGGGAAAGCTTATAGTATTCGGCATACAAGAAAATCAAAGACAATAAGAGCAAAAGAGGTGAATTTGGAACAAGTGGCCATGAAAGTGTAGTTAACGACTTGTCTGATAAGTCATCAAATTTGTGATAAGTTATTAGAGTCATCATCAGCTGTAGACAGTGTGAGGAAGTTGGATCAGAAGTGTGACAACATCCCCTGATAATCCATCAGGTGTCTGATAAGTCATCAAGAATGTCGTCACTCAGAAGTAGAAGATTTTCTAATGACATGTCCTGATAAGCTATTAGATCCCGTCAGGTATTTTGTCACTAAGAATCAAAAGGCAAAAATTTGAAGCATGCTTGACGGAATATTCTGATATGCTATCATAACTCTGATAAGCCATCAGGCATGTCGTCACACATAAGCAAAAGGCAAGAAATGGGAATCATGTCTGACGACATGGTCTGGTAAGCTATCAGATCTCTGATAAGCCATCAAAAATGTCGCCAGCTAAGGAGAAAAATCTGAATTTTGAACTTTGAATTTTTCTTACATTACGGATATAAATAGCAACTTTTAGGGTTTCATTGAAAAAAAGGCTTAACATCTTGAACTTATTCAAAAGACTACTTTACTTCTCTTTGGTCTCTAAACTTGAATTTCAATTTTCAATTTTTTGATTTAGTTGTGGGATATTCTTCTTGAATTTGGGAAGAGAATCAATTTCTGACTACATCTTTTCTGTGGGATATTCTTCTTGAATTTGGGAAGAGAATCAATTTCTGACTACATCTTTTGTAAGTTTAATCACTTTGAATTATGAATTCAGTTATTGTTATCGTTTTCTTTCTCATGTGGAACTAAAACCCAAAACTTGGGTTGTGGGATCCATGATTATTCCTTCATGAATTTAATAGTTAGTTAGGGTTTGAGTTATTGTAGGAACATATTGATAATTCCTTTGTAATAATTGTTTTCTATTGGTTGCAAGAAATAGATCTTGCCTTACGTTGATTTGCTCGAACTGGGAAATAAGCTAAAGGTAGTAAACTATCAATTAGGCTTTGGGAAGGTTAAGTTCCCATCTAATAATTAATGTTGTAATAAGATTAATCAACTCAAAATAAAATTTGTGTGAATAGAAGGTTCCTAAGTTTGAGAGAATTAGGGAACTCAACACCTAGGTAGGTTGAGAAACACTTAGATGAACTGTCGATACTGATAATTTGGTGTTTCCTATAAGTCACGAGAATGCAATACTACACTATTCTTCAATGGAGGATTACTAATCATAGTGATCATAACTTTAGTTTCTCTATATCATTGATTTGAAATGTTGCAGTTTAATCTTTGAGTTTTAAGGCGAGTTGAAGTGTTAATAACTTTTGTTCAATCATTAAAAAACCACATTTTATCTTTTCATATCATTTGTTTGAATTTAACTTGTAGCTATAGTTTCAAATTAGTTTAATCGCCACTCACATCGTTTCTCATGGATTCGACCCCGACTCCAAAGTTGGGTAAATATATTGAAGATAACCATCTTTCAGTAAATTGACTTGTAAGTTGAGCGTTATAAAAAATGGCGTCATTACTAGAAAACAATTTGGCGTATTGAGTTGGTTTGGAATTTTAGCCTACTTGCTTGAATTCAAACTTGTAAATATTTGTTTTTAGTTTTCTTTTATTTCTTGTGTTAGGTAGATTTTTATTTTAGTTTACTTATTACTATGGCATCGTGGAATGAACTTGAGCTTGGTAGTTGGAGATCTTATCTTAATGATACATGTCCATATTGTGACGGATCTCACTTTTGGAAAGATTGTAGATATACTCCCCGGAGAGAGATATGTGCACTATCTCCATCCTACCAAGAGTATGGTTGTTCTTTATATGATGGTCAAGATGAACATTAGAGTGATTTCCCAAATGCCCCATCCCCATATTTTGCTAACCTAAATTTTCGCTCTTCTTATGAGTTTTATAGGTCTTATGGTGAAGAAAAGAGAGAACGAAGCACCGAAAAGAGTGGCATTGAAGCTATGTTTCAACGAATGTTGGATCTCTAGAAAGAAATGTATGATATCGTATGTTATATGCATCAAGACATGAAGCCAATCATTAATGAGGAGAGGGATATAGAGGTCAATTATTTAAAGCATTCTTCTATATAATGTTTAGATGATTTTTTTTCCTGTGAAATCATTTAAAATAATAGAAGAGTGTGAAGATGAGGATCAAGAATCCTATATGTATATTGAGCATGATGATGAGCAATCCTTGGTGATTTCCTAACCAACCGAACCAACCATGAGAGATGATGCCAAGATTAAGAAAATGGTGCTAGAGGTAAAAGAAGAAACTGAGCAAATCTCTTATAAAGACTCTAAACCAATTCGGGGTGAAGAGGGTGAGAAGGATGAAACTCTAAAATTAGGGAGAAGACCTCACTCGAATCACTTTTTAACATTATGTTTGGTGGATGTGATGAAACTCAAATCACCCAAGCAAATGATGACTTTTGGAACTAAGGAGGAAAATTTCTATATTTTAGAGTTTGTCTTTCGAAAAGGGTATAATACAACCCCAATCTTGAAGGCCAAGAAGCTTAAAGATCGATCTCCATTTAGTGGCTTTTTAAGATTATCACTATTTCCAAATGAGCCCACACAAAAATTCAAGTTCTTTTTTCAAATTTATCGTGATGTAAGCTATTACAGTATCTTATTTATTTAGATTTTCTCATTACTATGCTTCTGATCAGTAAATTTATCTTTTATTTATATTATAAAGCAGTAGCTCAAGCAGTATGCCAGTACATGGATTATCTTGGGATCACTTGTGGTTCTAAGGACCATATTACGACTAGGGGGCAACCTCGGGTCGTGACAAACTTGTTATTAGAGCACAAGGTTCAGGTGTCCTAGGGTGTCTTTGAACCCATGTCTAATAGAGTCTTATGGAACAATACGAAGACATCTATACTTTTCTTCAAGAGGCTACAAGGCATTTAAAAATATTTCCCTTCTTTTATATCTCAGATCTTGCTGTAGATATGTTCTCTAAGAAACTTATATAGATTCTCATCTTGCTCTATTCATGTTAAATCTGCCTTATACTTAAGCTAATAAAAATAGTCAAACTTAAATTCCTACAGATAGAGTTTTCTCAGATAATCTCCGCAGACAGTTATGATATTGTAAGTAGGCTTGATATGATCCCATTAGTGTATTTATGTTCCAAAGTTTGAAAGATTTCGTTCATGTTTGTGAAAATTATACACTAATTGAAAGTCATATGTGCCCTCAGATCCCTTCTCAAAATCCTATGACAGAATATAATCTTGAGTTAGAATCATAAAACTAGAAGTTTAATAGAAGTAAATTAGGGAAAGTGTTTATGTGGATTTAGCAGATTACGTATCCATAGGGCTAGTTAAATGAAAAGTGAACTAGTAGGGTTGAAATAATGTATGCAAGAATTTATGTCTTTTGATTTGAAATTAGGTATGATAATGCGGGTGTGGTCTAGAGGTGTACCCAAGGAGATATGGGATTATGTTATTTCTAAGTTTTCTTAAAGTGGGTGTGCTTAGATAGTACTCTTTGGTTGCTAAGTGTCAATGAGGCTAGTTAGGTAGTATATAATATTCTTAGTATCTAAGTTATTGGTTATAGGTTGTTGATGTTAATTATTTTGGTTTCATGGTAATTCTCATGGTTTAGGGGAAAATATAAGTTTAGAGATGTGAAATTAGTAGTATATGAAGTAAAAGAGACAGATTATGTGTTTAGTGAGGCAAGTATGTTGTCAAGAAGGGTGTAAGTATGTGATGATTATTGAAGCTAAGGAAAGTTAAGGATAGTATATATTAAGGGAGTGTTCAAAAATGACATTAGTATACATCATTACAAGTTTGGGAGTACCCATGTTAAGTGTTAGAATCTAAGTTTGAAACTTGGAAGATTGAGCTAATAGAAAGAAGAGTTACAATTCTAGATAGTGTGAACTTACGGTATGATGATACTCATGAAGATTTAAAGTTAGTAAGTGTTCAAGTTATTTTATGATGACTAGTAGGGTTATATAAAGTTAAGAGTTGTATCTCAAAAGGAAGTACTAGCAGTGGGTTTTACACTTTCAGGTGTAGTCTTTCAGGGTGAGTTTATTATTTATGTGTATTGTTATATATTGGAATCTAGAGTAAAGTGGTTGTACTTCATTTTAGAGTTTATTAAAGAGGTCCACGGACTTATAATAATGGATTACAGCTAAGGGGGAGATGATAAAACAAGAAACCAAGTCGGGCTCTTATATTCTAGTAGTGATGTTAATGTATTGTAGATCATCAATAGGGGAGGAAAATGCCGACCCATTCTTATCTCAATGTGAATTTTTGTATTTCAGTAATCGCGATATCTACTCATACCTTACAAGTCAGCTCTATGATCGTAGGTCATCTTCATGCACTTTCTACAGAATCATGTATGGCCTTAGTTCCTAGTATAAGGAGTTCCAATTCACTCAGCAGTACAAATCATAATTGATGAATTCATGAACTCCAAACTCAGGTCATGCAACTCATTACTCATGTACTTATGATTTATAGTATGTTCAGTTCAAGGTACTCATGCAACACTCTTAATGATCAGCTAAATTTAGATTATGTCATGTATGTCCTCAATTTAGAACTCTTTATTAAATCCAGGTCGTGGATACCCTATTCCTCATGCCTCAATTAAGTGAAAAAGTTATTAATAGTATTCTTTCATGCTTTAGGTCCTTATGTTCTAACCTTTCAGTGACTTCTCCTTATGTAAAGATGGTAGTGATGGACAATTATATAGATGGAAAAAAGTAAATGATTCTTGTTAGGGAAAGATTGTTATATGTTTGTTTTATCTAAGGCCATAAGTTTAAAGTAAGATTGAGGCAAAGCTTTTGGTATGTGTCATAGTTAGTTTGGAATTTTATTTGTGTTTTTTAGGTATAGTGCATAAAAGTTGTTATTGATGAAGTAATTAGAGAATGTGGGAAATATCCTAGGTGGGTTGGATGCCTAAAAGTTCATACGCGGTTATAATGATAGGATTGAATGTCATATTGGTATATATATGGGTGAATGCATTGTGTGTTATTGAATTCTTAGTAAGAGGTTAAAGTTAGTTGTAGAATTGGTAAGAAGAATTATTCTTGAGATGAAAGTTGTGAAAATACATGGGGTATTGAATTCATGGTTTAGAATAGTATTACGATGTTATGTGTTGTACCTTGTGATTTCGCGTTAGGATTGAACATGGTGAGAGCATGTAGTTCAACTCAGACTTTGGATGGAATGGTTATATGTACCCATGTGAGAATTATAAGTTGTATCAAATGAGCCTAGCATTTGAGAGGAAAAGCATAATTGAGGGAGTGTTTGAGAAGTGTGGCTAAGCTTGAAAGTTAGCAGTTGCATTGCCTAAGGTATAGTAATTCTATCCTAGCTTTTGATTTATATGTATATATTCCATGTTACAGAGTTGTAGCTATCTTGCAATTCCTTATTCAGATATCTTACTCAGATCATGCCCAAGATTCTTTGCTCCGTAATGTTATCAGAACTTCTTGCAAAAAAAGTGTTGAAGAAATACTCTAGTTGAGCATAAACTTTCAGTATTATTTAGTTCGTATAGCCAGCAATTCAGTTTAGCATTCAAACAGATAAACTCACATGGTTTTCCATCTTCCCATCTAGTCTTAATATTCAAACTTTCATGAGTATGGATATTCTATGAGGTAATTCATTCACGCCCATGCAAATTGTGAAATTAGTTCAGTCTAAGTATCATGTTTCCAATTAAGTTACTTAATCATCATTTAGCTAATAAGTATTTAGTAAATGATCTCAGTCTTCTTAGTATCTCAACATAGATAGTTTTTTGGGGGGACGTATTATCCCAAAGGGGAGATATTGTAATACCATAAATTTTTCAAGCTCTAGACCTCTTAAAAGATTGGCCACGAAGTTAGCTTTCCTACACTTCAAGCATCATCTTAATATGATGTCGTGGCAAGAAATTACGAAAAGTTTCCCTTAATGGCCTGATTCACTATTATGACTATGGCTCAAGCTAACGATTCGTACCCACTCGTGATGAGTCATCACGAATGAGTCGTAGTCACTCTAGTAAATCCCTCAGTTTTAGCCAAGTAACTACAACTAGTAATCAGTGGCTACGAGTCATATGGAAAGATTCATAGTCACAACAATATGTAATCCAAAAATTCAACCTAGTGGTTATGAGTCCTTCACACGACTCATATCCAGACATTATGAGTTTTTATGAAGACTTGTATCCTAACCAGTAAAACATCCTAGAATCAAGACTCATGTTTTGGTTGTTTTAAAAGTGACTTAAACATAAATTAAGGCCCCAAATAGCTCGTAACTTATAGACAAGTCGAAACATCCCTTACCGATTAAATTCTTGAGATGTATACAACTATAGTCAAATTCAAATAACCATAACTTTTATTCTACTAAGAATTTCTAAGCTCAATACCTAACAACAGATATATAATTGAATTATCTTTCCAATTATATTAATTTCGCCTTAATCCGATATCGGGTGAAAAGTTATGGCTAAAATACTGAAGCACTATCAAAGTTGCCCAGATTACGACCCGTGATATCTCATTACGAGTTGATAGAAGGGAGTATTAATATGAGTAGTAAAGGCTGAAATGGGGCATCTGATGATGACTCAAGTCATGAATCATGGCTCGACCTTATGAGTTGTGACCTAAGTCATCGGGATGGCTTCCAAACAATTTCCAGAGGGTTCCTAAGGGGTGTTTCGGGTATTTTCCCACTCTTTCAACCCAAAAACTATATCGATTCACCCCTAGAAACCCAATACATGAGTTAAAACCCAAATAGGGGCATTATTTGACCCATTCATCTTCAGTAGTCATATGTAAAACCCATCCCCTTTCACAAGAATTTAAAATCAAGTCTCTTCTCAAGGATTCAAGTATTCACGGTCCAAATTACAAGTTTTTTCTTCAAGGATTCGAACAATTAAGATATGTAGGGTATTCATCAATTGGTTCTTTCCACTCATTGAGCCCGAAAATCCCTTTTTTGGTTTAAAGTATGAAATTTTACTCTTTTAATGAAAATATACATGTTCAAGATGAATTAATCCATGCTTTTCTTTGTAAATCTAAACTCAATCCATGTCAACGTGCGTTCCATGTAAATAAGGTTATTTCATGCTTTGAATTTTATGTACCCATGTAATATTTAATGAAATTATGAAATTATGAAATTATGAAATTATACATGTTCCCTCATTGATTTACATTCAATCCATGCTAATAATATTTCTAACTGATGCGATTCATACTCCTATATACTTGAAGTTTCAAAACCCCATGTCATGTTTAGTCAGTATCATGTCAAATTCTTAAATTATTCTTTAAACTGTACCAACATAAGATTTTCCCAAGGTTAACTCATTCCCATGTTCAATTTCATGTAATTTATCAGGCTATTGAAATGTCTCATGCTTTAGGTCTTTGAAGACTTTGTCACTATTTTAAGTGTTGGTATCAAATTTTGTAATCATTCAGTGCAAGCGGGTTATGAACACCTAATACCCACATGTTACTTGTGTTTCAGACTTTTCAAGTAATGATTCAGTCAACTCATGATTTTATTGTATTACCCAGTATTATTTCATGTTAAATTATCAGTTTTACAGGTTCAAGATATCTTCAGATTAGTCATGCACTGTCAGTTTTAAAATACTTTATGTGAGCGAATTCGTCATCACTGCATGCATCAGTTAGTATTTCATTGTCTTTTAGTTGGAAGTAGGATTTAGCACCCAGAGGGAAGTGTAGGTTTAGCGCATCCTACTTTCCAGAAAGTGTTTCCCCTTGCCAAATATGGGCTCAATTTAGTGATCACTCAAGTTTAGTTTAGGTTCTACTGCGATGGGAAGGACAAAACAACCCTTCTCAACTTGGGTCAGATATTGGACTCCAAGATAGCGCACATGGTTTATGTTGGTTACATGATAGCTCTCACAATTCTAATCAGTACTCCGTCTATACCAGTTCAGGTTTGCTTGACCAAGTAATTTGATTTTCAGTTATTCGGTTATTCAGATATCAGTTATTTAGATATTCAAAACACTTTAATACATATTTTTTCTTGATCTTGCATTAGTTTTACATGTTCATGCTTTCATGCTCTGTATTCATACATGATCCTCAATTCAGTATTGCACCATGTTCAACTTTACATGAGATTTACATATAGTATTCATGTTTGTATCACTTTCTAGATTACAAAATTCTTTTCATCTCATTTTATATAAATCTCACTATGAATTACAGCTATCACGCATAGCTATGTTTTAAATATTTCCATTATTTAGTGCATGTCTCCATATACTCAGTACATTCCAAAGAACTAACCACATATATGCATTTATGGCTATATTACTTCATAATGTAGGTACCAGATATAGTCCCCACACCTGGGTCAGACAGATCTCAGCATTCAGCTAGCAGATGATGATTTCTCTTATTTCGGGGACTCTAGTCCATTACAGTTCATGTGTTGTATTTTGATTATCCATATGTATTGATTAGTGGTAGTTGGAGGCATGTCTCATCTATCTATAGTCAGTAGAGTAGAGGCTTCATAGGTTATCAGTCAGAGTCATTCATCTAATTCAAGTTCTTTCTCTAGATTTATTGTGATGTAAACTATTATAGTATATTATTTTTCAGATTTTCTCATGACTATGCTTCCGCTCAGCAAATTTAGCTTTTATTTACATTATAAATTAGTTGCTCAAGCAGTATTCTAGTACGTGGGTTAGCTTGGGATTACTTGTAGTTCTAAGCACCATATTACGACTAATGGACTGACACGGGTCACGAGACCTTCGGCCTTACCAGGTGTATAAGCATATCATCATAGTCATCCTCCAACAATGTCAGGTATTTAAGCATATCATCATAATCATCCTCTGGCCTGTCCAGGTATATAAGCATATCATCATAATTACTCTCCAGCCTTGACAGGAATATAAGCATATTATCAAAATCATACTCTAGCCTTGACGGGTATATAGGCATATCATCAATACATACATATAACATCAACACTATAATCTATTATCAGGCACTACCTGATATTCATATCATTAATACAATCATTCTACCATACCAGAGAGATGTGTATGTAGATATATAATAGATGATAGACCTAAGTCATTGCTAAAAAGAGTGTAAATCCATAAATTCATTGCTCGGGGTAAACTTTGGGGGCTAAATCATTATGAAAGTGTAGAAAGGATTGTAATCTTTCATGACTGAAGTAATTAGTGGTATCAAATCATAGACTAGAATCTATCTTGGTCCAATCTTTAAAACATTATTTTTTTATTAAGAAGGGCATTTATTTGTATAAAGAAATCCATTCTTAAGGTGAAAAGTGGGCTTTAACACCTAACTAGGACAAACAATAATCGAATCATATTTAAGCAGTAATCGAATCATATTTTACCTAGAATCATATCATTTACAATAAATAATGACCATAAATGTACCAAATCTATGAATGAAATCATAAGAATCAATATATACATGAACTACAACATCATTAACAAGTATAAACACTTCTCAAATGTCCAATCAATGTCATAACACAGCCTTGGGCCCAATAATGTGTTCAAAATAATTACAACACCATAATCATGGCCTTAAGCCCACATACATATTTGGAACACATATCAATAATCATATCCAGAAACCATATCATATATATATATATATAAGCCATAGCATATCTATGAGGCATATCATATTTATAGGCCATAAATCATCTCTATGAGGCATCTCACATATAATCCATATCATATCTATATGACATATACCATAACTATGTCTATGCCTATATTATTACGCTTGTCAATGGACCATATCATAAATCAAGTCTAAAAGTCATATCATAACTACAAGCCATTAATCATAATCCGGGAAAAACCATTATCATTAACCAAGTCATGAAGTAACCTTATACTGAAGGCTCAAGAGTCTCAAATATATCTAATATGCATAAATAAGTCCACAAGGTATAACACAAGTGTAATGCCCCAAATCTGGTACCCGAAACGCTATACAGAGCCTACGATCCTAAAGGACAACATGCTAACCCATGACTGATATCTGTAACTGAGCACTAAATAATATACTGAAATTATGTAGAATACATAAAATATGTAAGGCCATAAGGTTCAAAATAGTATAAACATCTGATAAAACAATATCTGAAATCGATATAACAAATACCAAAATAAATTTGAAGTAATTGTCTAGCATGTTATAGTCTGAAAGCCTCTAAACTGAACAGAATAGGGAGTTAAAGGAACATGTCTCCGACTAAATCCATCTATTGATACTGAACTGAGATAATAAATAATAATTAAGAAATCATATCATCCTTGAATGATAAGGACTCACTGCAAATCTACTACTACTGGAATCTGAAATGCTATTGATGCTCTGAAGCGGGTGCTTCTGAACCTATGGCATAAAGTAAAATACCATGAAAATGCATTAGTACATTGGAATATACTGGTATATAAGTGAGGTGGGCTGAATGGAAGGGGTTCTATGCATGAATAATACTAACTAAATGACTAACATGAATGTAAGAATACATGCATGAATACGTAACTGTGACTGAAATCTTGATAGGACCGAATACTGAGTTTTTACTACTAAGTATACTAATAACAAAAATTTACTGATATCTGAGTTTACTATTACTAGAATACAAATTAACTGTATTAATGGTAAGCTGACAACTGTGTTTACTAATATGGATAATCTGAATATTTGTTTTTAATAGTTCTGATTATAAAAAACGGATCTGATTAACTGTATCTGACAGTCCTGATTCTGAATACTGATAACACGAGTTTTGTGTATCTAGTATACTGATACTAAGAGACTGTATCTGATAGTCTAAGTTCTGATGGAACTAGCTAAGTTTTGTACTTACTGAGTAACTGTATCTGACAGTTCTAAAATCTGTAGAACAATCTAAGTTCTATTATTAAGATTGAGACTGAGACTGAAACTGAGACTGTAGGAGGTAATCATCTAATCGACATATCCCAAAATAGACTGGTGGGGTCCAACCTGTAACCCCAGTTGGAAAGGTATCAGTACCGTGCCATGGGCAAAGACAAGCTATGAGTAAACCCTCTCTGACAGGGAGCTCTTCCGTCAACCGCTCCTATAAGGAAAAATCTCAAATGAGATGTGTTAGTAGCCCTAAGCATAGGGATACATCTCAACCTACAGTGGCTATATAATGCTGGAATGCAAGGATTGCTTTTAAGGATCACACCCTCTACTGAATAATAGATGAGTTCCCATCCTTAGGTTCACTCGGTGATGAATCCTACTCCCAGCTGAATAGAAACTAAATTGATTTTAATGAACTGAACTATTACTGATGGTATTATTTAGCAGAGCTATACTGAGTTCGCTGAGTTTTGTTGACTGATGGAATGCTACTAAGATCTGAGGACTGACTGAGGGTACTGAATTTAATAGGATTTGCTGGGAATACTGAAGTTACCGAGATTACTAAGTACTAAGATCATTGAGATTACTGAACTACTGATATTACTGAGATTTTTGGGAGACACTGGACTGATACTAAGTTTGTTGAGTTTTCCTAAGTCATAAAACTGACTAAATTTTACTGATCATGGCTTGATTGAGCTTAACATAAAAATATGACATAGCTCTAGGCACACAGCTAAATTGTCGGGTACAAGTATCCCCAGAACTCAATAGAATAAAACTGACAAGGCTTGACCTTTTGATCACATGTCCAATATCAACAATTCATAATTTCTTGGGGATTTTATAAAGCACATGATCATCATAATGTTGTACATGGATAGTAATACGTATAAACATGGTATAATTTCGTGCTTCTAATCTTATAAACATCTCGTCAAGCAATCACAATGCATAGGTTTGCATGGGAATCATCTTAATCAAGTAGGTATAGCATAACTGAAGAGGCATAACATGATCTTGACACATGGAAACTAAGTACTTGATCATTATTTATTCATTGGGGCATATTATCAAACACCTTGCATGCACACTTACGGAATAGGTATGACCATCAATTTAATACAACATGGTTCCATAATTTAACTCAATTGCATGAATTTTAACCCTATACTAACATAGTTTCATGAAACCATGATAAGGATACAATCTTGGCAGTCATACAACAATAACAACATGAACATAATCAATTCAAAATAAGAACATCATGAGATATAGTTTAAAATAGGGTTCTTGAACTTTATGGATGAAAGGAGTCCATGAATCAAGACCTTTCCTACCTTAGTTCTTGATTCTACAAAGATTGACGGAGAGATTCTTGAATTTGGGTCTTGGATTTGAATCCCCAATTGAAAACCCTAGCTTTTTCTTGAGAGAAACTTGATAGAAACAATATATTTTGGGTGAAATATGGCTGAGTCACATGTTATTGGGTATATATAGGGGTGAGAAATTGACCCTTTTAACCCTTGGATGCGTATTTTAAATTTTGTGAAAATTTGCTAATTTAGACCCTGGCGTGATGTGGCGCTGTCGCACCGTGTCTATGAAAGGTGACAAATGGAAAATTGAAGGGTGGCGCGATGTGGATCTATCGCGTTGCCACTTTAGTTATGACCTGGAAGTTTGGCATGATGTGCTACTATTGTGGAGCAACACTGAAAATAGACAATTGCTATTTAAGCTGTCTCCGTGACGCGCTGATGGCTCAGTTGATACATTGTCTCACTAAAAGGGCTCTAACTTTTTGATCGGGTGTTGGATTTGGGAGAATTTTATATCGATGGGAAGCTTATTGAATTTACCACATGGTGAAAAGTGAAAATCTTGAAAATACCACATGTATAAAAGTGGATTCATCTTTGAAATAAGTCTTTAACATTTCTGGTATGATTTTTAAGCTAGGTAGAAGTATGAGGTATTACAATATCTCCCCCTTGGGAATATTCATCCTTGAATGAGACTGATTGAGATGGGACAAATGATAAGCTAAAGTTTATACTGATCATGAACAACTAAAACATGACTACTTGACTGACATTACTGCGATTCATACTGAGCATGCATATCTGATGCATGATTTTATGACTGAGCCGATGCATGACTACATGACTGAGAATACTGATAAGCTAGTCACATATATCTGATATGTGATACATAATTGAACTGACTTATGAATATTTTACTGAACATGCAAGGGTAAAGATACTAAGTTTGAAATAAAAACTGAGCATGGAACTGAATACCACATTTGTAACTGAAATCTAAACATAAAACTGGATAAGCTTAAGAAAAGCTATTTCCTTGGGCTGAGTCTAAGTTTAACTACTTAATATGCATGAGCGAAAACATGAGAATATAACTAGGTCTTGAATATAATACATGAGCTGAATATTATGATCTGAACTGAGTACCTTGAGTACATGGTGTACGACCATGATTGGAGCTAGAGGGTGAACTTATGGGTATTCACTACTCCAAACTAGATTCATTATGAGAAAAGATCGGCATGTTTATGTCATAAAACTTTGGGGGAATATAACTTATCACCCCCTTAGGACACTAGGTCCCTTGAGGAATACTGGCTGGGGTGAGCTGCTGAGAAAAACTGAGGTGATACACAAGGCACCTAGGAATTGAGTCATAACTAATTATCTGAGATTTGAAACTAAGGCATAATACATGAACAGTGCTGAGCTTGCATCTATCTTATTGGTTCATCTTAGAATAGTTACATTCTTTCATGAGATTTCGACTAGAGCGCATAGCTGAGGATATGGAAACCAAATTGTATGAATTTGTCTGTATAAGACAGCTAAGTAAGAAAATCATAGCCTGATTGAGATTTGGTAAGATGATTTGAGACCTATGAACATCATCTGAGATGAAGTAACTAAGACTCATACACTACAACTAAGACTACTGAAAAGATTCACGTGGGTGTTGAGCACGAATGCATAACCATACTGACTTATCCAATTATCTAAAGGACTGATAGCTGAATGCTAAGTCTGCAAGGTTGGTCTGTACTTAGTTTGAACAAGTGAACCAAAATGGTAGAGTATCATACATAGAAGGTAATGACTGACTGGATAACATGAGGCAACTGAGCATGAATGAGTGAAAATTATATTACCTCAAGAATGCTAGGCTAGGCATCTAATTTTATTAGGAATATTTTGTAAACTGAGGTATTGAGGTGCTACTAACTGAGTAATCAATAACTATAACATTATCAAGCTATCCTGAAACTGGACTAAATTTCTGAATTGATTACTGGACTAAAACTAGGACTGAGATCGTAGCTAAGACGGTAATTGAGACTAAACATTGATTTTTTATAACTAAGGTTTAGACTGGTGCTGAAGTATTTGATTCTGGGACTGAATGTTGATTACTGAAATTGAATACTAAAATTATAACTGAGTTTTGATAATTGCTTATGAATAATTAACATACTTCAGGGTTATATCAAATTTAACACTTAACTAAGGCCTAAGGAATAGAATACAAAAATCATGGATTTATTAAAGGCTTTAAGCTTAGGGTGTACATGACACTACTGAGTTTAGCTGCTCACTAGAAGTAGAATATGAGTCATATAGGATAAGCATACTATAAAGCTTGACATGAGTACATGAGTCATAAGATGCATGACCTAAGTCTAAAATTTTTGTGTTTTATTGGGAATGATTTGTGACACTGAGTGAACTGGAATTCCTTATATGAGAAACCTGGAGCACACACTATTCTATGAGAAGCATGCGGATACAAGTTGTATTCGTGGAACTGAAATGGGTAGCATACGTAAATATCATGATTACTTTAGTATGAAACTTTGCACTAAGATAAGAATGGGTCGAGAGTCGTCTTCCCTTACTAATTATCTACATATATTGGAACTATAACTAGAATCTAAAGGCTTAACTTTCTAACTCCAAAGTTTAACTACTATGCAAGGTTTTAAAAAAAAACTCATAAATTTGAAAAAGCGTGAATATGTAAATGAGAGATTTGTAACATATCAATGGCTGCATCAGAAGAACTTTCCTGATTCGGTCGGGACTGGAGTGAATAAAGTTTGTTTGGCTGTTACCCACTAATAGTGCTGGAATTAATGCTCTTCCATTTCGAGCGACCAGACTGAGATGAAGAATGACCATGTTGACCTCGACGACCGGGTTTAGGATAGTCTCGAACCTTGTGACCTAACTCACCACATCTTAAACACATATTACTACAAGCTCTACACACCCACATATGATACTTACCACACTCTTTGCAAAATAGATGAGTAAAAACCCTGCTCTCACTACCCTGGGCCTTAAAGCCTGATGCCCCATCCCTACGATCATTTCTGAACTTTGGTACTGGCGCACTGATGTGCTAGCTTTTTGTTAGCACATTTAAGGCTTTTAACTCAGAATAATTATAAGTTCTTATGTAACTGTCATTGTTTTTTATGATATTTCATATGATTTTGTAGGAAAGTCAATATGCATTAAAATATATGAAAGTTGTGTCAAGGAGGATGATTTTTGGTGAAAATAATTGAGTTTTGAAGAATTCACACTTGGAAGCAATTATGTTGACTTATGTGATAACCTATCATATTAATGATAATTCATCACATATGTCATCACACTGAGGCAGAACACAAGAAATTGGAAGCATGTTTGACGACATGTGTGATAACTTATCACAAATCTGATAAGTTATCATAGAAGCTATCACATTGAAGTAGAAGTTCTGATGACATGCTTGACAACTTATCAGATTTGTGATACGTTATCACACATGTCATCACCTAAAAGGAAAATTCTGAAATTTTTATTTCAAATTTTTCTTAAGTTATGGGTATAAATAGCATCCTTTAGAGTTCATTCACTGTGGCAGAACATCTTGACCTTATTCCATAGACCGGTTTACTTCTTTTTGGGCTCTGAGCTTGTAATTTAATTTTAAATCCTTTGATTTAGTTGTGGGAAATTCTTATTGTACTTGGAGGAGAATCAACTTTGGATTTCATCTTTTGTAAGTTTAATTACTTTAAATTATGAATTCAATTATTGTTATCTCTTTTCATCTTATGAGCAACTAAAACCCGTAACTAGGGTTATGGGATCTATGAATATTCTTTCATTGATTTAGTAGTTGATTAGGGTTTGAGTGATTATGGGAACATCTTGATAATTCTTTTGTATTAATTATTTTTTTTTGGTTGTAAACAATAGGTTTTGTTTACTGTTGATTTGCTTGAGATAAGAAATCAACCCTAGTAAGAAGTAAATTATCAATGATGATTTGGGAAGGTTAAGTTCTCATCTAATGATTAATGCTGTAACAAGATTGATCAACTTGAGATAAAATCAGTATGAATAGAATGACTTCTTAAGTTCGAGAGAATTAGGGAGTTCAACATCTAGGTAGATTGAGAAAAACTTAGATAAACAGTCGAAACTAATAATCTGGTGTTTCCCACAAGTCATGAGAACCCAATGCCATAGCTATTATTAAATGGGGATTAGTAATCATAGTGAACACAACCCTAGTTTATTCTTTATCATTGATTTGAACTATTGAAATTTTGAATTTGAGTTCTAAAGCAAGTTACAACTTTAACATCTGTTTGATCATTGAAAACCCCCATTTTATCTTTTCGTATCATTTGTTTGATTTTAACTTGTAGCTTTAGTTTCGAATTAGTTTAATCGTCGCTCACATTGTTCCCTGTGGATTTGACCCCGACTCCAAAGTTGGGTAAATATATTGATGATGACCACCTTGAACTAAATTGATGTATAAGTTGAGCATTATCACGCGCTAGCTGAAGAGTGAACTGGGGCTGAACATTTCTGACACAACTGAAAACGATTACCACTCTGCCACCCTGACTGAGCAAAACTATAACTACCTATTCTAGCCCTCTTATTTTCTCTCTCCTTCTTCTTAAGTTTTTGCTCTTCAATCTGTTGAGCATGGACCATAAGCCTAGATATGTCTATCTCCTTAATCAACATCGTAGGGCTGCACTCCTTAACCACTCTAACTAAAACCCCAGACACAAACTTACTCATTCTAGATCTACTGTCTGCTACTACATGGGAAGCATACCTGGCTAACTAAGTGAACTTAAGGGAGTATTCTTTTACGCTCATGCTACCTTGTCTGAGATTGATGAACTCTAATACTTTAGCCTTCTTCTTATCTATGGGAAATAACCTATCTAAGAAAGTCGTAGTAAACTCTTCCCAATCTATGGGATCTGCATTTGTACCCCTGTCTACCTTCCACTATTTAAACCACGTATGGGCTACATCTTGTAGCTGATAGGCGGCTAACTCGGCACTCTCGCTGGAGTCACTCCCATGATATCTGTGACTTTCTAAACCTGATCGAGGAACTCCTATGGATCCTCTCCTGGCTTAGAACTGGAGAATAGGGGAGGATTTATTTGGGTGAAGTCCTGAATCCTGGATACAACAGTATTTGCCACTAGGTTGGTTGGAACAGTAGCTAGCCATTCATTCTAAGTTGCAAATAAACTGGCTAAAGTAGTAAATACAGTCATAAATTCTATATGAGAGACATGTTCATCCAGAGAATCTGGCTTGATGGGATGAGTACTGAGTGATTTTCAATTCCCCTTTTGTTAGTCCTTTTGAGAGGCATGTTTTGTAAATGAAAGGAAGAAGCGGATTAAATTGAGAGTTTAACTATGAGCCTATGCTCACTGGCTTAACATAAATACTGAAAGAAGGCAAACTGTTCCTAAAACATTTCATAGCCTCCTGCACATAAGTGTGGTGCACAACACACCCATGTACAAGACTCTACTAGATGTGACTTTTCAGACTTCCCAAGACACTGTTGAACCTTAGGCTCTGATACCAAGTTGTAACACCCCAAATCTGGTACCTAAAATGCTACACGGTTCCTATGACCCCGAAGGACCACAAGCTAACCCATGACTGATATCTTTAACTGAGTACAGAATAATATACTAAAATTATTCAGAATACATAAAAGCTATAAGGCCATAAGGTTCAAAATAGTATAAACATCTGATAAAACAATGTCTGAAAATGATATAACAAAAACCAAAACAAATCTGAAGTAACTGTCTAGCATACTATAGTCTGAAAGCCCCTAAACTGAACTAAATAAGGAGTTGAATGAACATGTCTCAAACTAACTCCATCTACTGATACTGAACTGAGATAATCAATAATAATAATTAATTCATATCATCCTCGAATGATGGGGACTCATTGCAAATCTACTGTTGATAGAATTTAAAATGTTACTGATGCTTTGGAGCGCGTGCTTCTGAACCTATGGTGTAGAGTAAAACACCATAGCGCAAATACATCAACATATTGGAATGTACTAGTATGCAAGTAAGGTAGGCTGAATGCAAGAGGTTCATATGCATGAAAAATACTAACTGACTTACTAATATGAACGTAAAAATACATGCATGAATACGTAACAGTGACTGACATCGTGATAGGACTGAATACTGAGTTCTAACTACTGAGTCTACTGATAACAGGGATTTACTGGTATCTGCGTTTACTATTACTGGAATACAAATTAACTGTATTACTGGTAAGCTAACAACTGAGTTTACTGATATGGATAATCTGAATATTTGTTTTTGATAGATCTAATTATGAAGAACTGATCTGATTGACTGTATCTAACAATCATGAGTCTGAATACTAATAATATAAGTTTCGTATAACTATTATATTGATACTGAGAGACTGTATCTGATATTCTAAGTTCTGATGGAACTAGCTAAGTTCCATACTATACTGAATGACTGTATCTGAGAGTCCTGAAATTTGTAGAACTATCTAAGTTCTATTACTGAGACTGAGACTTAGAATAAAACTAAGACTATGGGAGGTAATCATCTAGCCGACATACCCCAGAACTGACTGGTGGGGTCCAACCTGTAACCCCAGCTAGAAGGGTGTCAATACCATTCCACGGGTAAAGACAAGCTGTGAGTAAACCCTCTCTGATAGGGGGCTCTTCCGTTAACCCCTTCTGTAAGGAAAAATATCAAATGAGATGTATTAGTAGCCCTACGCATAGGGGTATATCTCAACCTACACTGGCTACGTAGTTCCACAATACAAGGATTGCTTCTAAAGATCACACCGCCCACTGAATAACAGGTGAGTCCGCATCCTTGGGTTCACTTGGTGTTGAATCCTACTCCCAACTGAATAGATACTGAATTAGTTTTATTGAACTAAACAGTTACTAATGGTATTATTTAGCAGAGATAAACTGAGTTCGTAGAGTTTCGTTGACTGACGGAATACTACTAAGATCTGAGGACTGACTGAGGGTATTGAAGATATTGAGATTTGCTGGGAATACTGAACCTACCGAGATTATTGAATCCTGAGATCACTTAGATTACTAAACTACTGAGATTTCTGAGAGAGACTGTACTAATACTGAATTTACTAAGTTTTCCTGAGTCATGAGACTGACTAAAATTAAATTGGGTATAATAAACATCATAATCATCCTCTAGAATTAAACTACTATAATCAACATCATAATTATCTTTTTTAATTGAACTGGCTACATAATCATCACATATACATCAATAAGCAATAAAATGATCAATAGCATAGTAGATAACATTGGCAACAAGCAAGGGTGCCTCTATAGTAGATGATAACATGGGCAATAAGCAAGGGTCCCTAACATCGACCCATCATAGTCATCAAGTGCTACACTCCTAAATATCATCTTAGTGAGCCCCTCCTAAGTAAATAACAAATGTATTAAAGGTCAGAAGAAGCAATTCAAGTCTTGGACTATGGTAGGTCGAAGTACCCACTTCTAATCCTCCAAATCCCATTTTAAGGAAAGCCCACTCAAGTCTAAAATAAGTTAATTCCATTTTTAGATGTTAACTAAGCAAAAATCATCCCTAGGATAGAAATTTTACCTTAAACATTCATAACTAAGTTAACTATGTCAAACTTACAATGTTCAGAGAGCCTGAAAGGTCTAATTAGACCAAATCTTGCATTTCATCAAACCAACACATAAAACCCATCCCAAATCTAACATAATATGATAAAAAGCCATGAAGTTGCTCAATCTAACAAAGGGTGAAACCTAACCAACCTCGACGCCGAAGAAAGCTCAATAATCTACTAAACCACCACTTTTCGCTTTCGAGAAGCCTCCTCAAGATGCCAAGCTATTCAAATCAAATTATAATCATTAATAAGAGAATAATGTTACCCATATTTCACCATTCTACTTTGGGTTCAAAAATCACACCAAAACCCTATGTGGGTTCCACTTATGAAAATTGCATTTCTAAAATCAAACTAATATTCACACATTCTTAAGGAATCATCACCCTTAAATGGGTGAAATATAAGCTAAATCCTGGAAAAAAATCAAAACCCTAAGGTTTTGGGGGTTTTGAACAATAAATCAAAAAAATCTACCAAGAAAAGGGTGAATTCTTACTTTAAATCGAAAGATAATTGTGGAAACAAGTGTTAATCAAGATTTCCAATCACCTACAAGCTTCAATCCCACTTAATCTCACTCTATAGGGTTTAAGATCTCAAGAAATGGATGATAAATTGCTAAAATCTCAAAATAAGGGGTACATTTATACCTAGCCCAGGCCCTCGGGCTATCGCGATTGGGAGCTCACAATAACCACATCTTGTGGATTCACGGGATATTCATGATCATGACCTACACCTAGAATAACACTAGTGCAATTCCAAAGGTATCGCGATCACTACCTTTGGTTTGTGATGGCAATGACACCAGTTGACATCGGAGACTTATAATTTTTTCAAGTCTCCGCCAACCCATCGGGATCCATTTGGAGTCCCATATATGAAAATGAACTATATAAACATACCAAATTTGAAATTTAGGACTCAATGGCATAGTATAAATTTCCATCCAAGGTTATTTTTAAAAAATATGGGTCCCACACCCATATTCCAATTCCTTAACTTTCCGACCAATAGGTCAAAATAAACTCGGGTGCCTCGGGACCCAACCAAAGGTCCACCTAGCCTAAAATCAATATTTCAAATTTTCTGGCACAGTTATAATTTGCATTTGAGGTCATTTTACTGAGTTTTTCATTCAGTGTCCAATTAAAACCAGTAAAGACTTCAAAATGAGGTATTGGCTCTAAAAACAAAAAAAACTACCTGGTAACCAAATTGTCAATTCCAAAAAGTCAAAAATGACTTAGCACAGCTATAGGAAAGCGCTAATTGAAAAAATAAATGGAAATATGGAAAATAACTTGAAGGATCATTACATGATACTTGCTCCAGTGGTTATCAATGATGAGAGGCCGTGGTGGACTATCAATAATAAGACATGGTACATCTTATATGTTCCTTATGCTCTAGGAAAAATATATTTGAGACCATTATCCATACTGAGATGAGGATTGTGCTAAATTTTTCCCTCATCTAGGTACTGAGCAGCTATTGTTTCATCCGAGAGTGAGATAACCTCTTGTCTTTACTAGACATAGGAAAGTCTTTTGCAAAATTTCCTTTCTCATGATAAATAAAGCATTTGTTATTGCATGAACTCTTTCTCTTGGAGGACCTTACTTTTGATGATTGTGGATTCATCATCCAGTGACTTACACTTTTTGGATCGTCTATATTGTATATACTTTTTGTGCCTTTCTAGCATTTTAAGAGTTGGGAAAATTTATCTGGCTTGGAATTTAGGTTATCATGTGTCATGTCAGTGTTGGCAGATTTTGGACACCCATTTGTTGTGGCTCAATCACATGAAATTTCCTTATGTTTCTTAGGTGTATCTAGATAATAATATTCTCTACGAGAATATGACTGTTTTGATATAAGATCATCATTACCTAGGACAGGGGGATTAGGATCATGATTATTGGTAATTAAATTGGTAGCATAGCTTAAAAACCCATGATCCGGTAATTTCTCATCATCTTTGAGATGGCATTATTTCAAAGAGGCCCAATCTTCATCATTGAATTCTTAGTTAGGGATATTTAATGTATCACCTAAAATAATGGGATTTAGATTCAAGGAAATTGAATCATCGTTTAGAGTAACATAACTTGAGATCATCATGTTTTCTTGATCAACTGCTTGGGTATTCATGTCAGAATTCTATTTTCTTTTGGCTTGTTTTTGGACTACTTTAACTTGCTCTTGAAATATAAGAGCATCTTTTCATTCCCATGCTATTTTGGCGATGTTAAACTCCTGATCGTCTACAAAATTTAGAGAGGACAGTAACAAAGATATGGCCTATTTTTTCTAGTGAGTACGTTTCTGGTGACATAAGGAATAGGGTTGGGTTTGGTAGTGAGTTTTGGGTTCTCTTTGGTCCAAAGCTACCATATTTTAGGTGCTAGATTTGTTCATTCGGGTAAGTAATTTCTTTTTATTACTGGCTAAAGAAGTGGGATATTGAGGTACCTGGTGTCATATATCATATTGCAAGGTGTTGAGTCGATTTTCTAAGACTCTAATAAGTCCATCATTCTAAGCGGATGAGTGTTTTGCTTTTTTGCTCATGACACTATTTTCTAACTTAATGGACTTCTTTTCCCCTATTTTCAGGATAAAATTCTCATTTTGTATTTTTGGAGTGTGGCTCAAGCTATGCTTTTCAAAGTTTTGATTTGATGGAAAATCAGATGTGTAACTGGAACTAGTAGGAGATATTATAAACATGTGAGTCTCAAGATCTCTTCTAACTTGAATGGCTTTATTTGTGGAAGGAATAGGTTATATGTCATCCTCTTGGCACATGTTATGATTTTAATCAATATTCTATGGGTCTTGTCTAATGAAAGAAAATTTTTGCAATATGTTGTTGTGACCCTCATGATTGAAATATTTAATCCAATCATGATTACTCTAGAAGCTGTTGAGAAACCAGGATATAGTTCTTGGGTTTTCTATATCTAAAAGGTCAATAGTGGGTTGGTACATATGGATAGATAAGGTCATTTCAAGGATCTTTTTGAGATGAGAGTGGTCAAATTAATAGTGACTATTTTGTTGCCCTTTTTGGCAAAAGTAGGTCCAATGGATTAGAGAGGTTGAGGATGGTGTCTCAACTTATCATAATTTATGGCCCATGAGTCTGAATCACTTTGATGAGGTCTTACCTTTAAAATTATTCATGTGATGTAGGTATACTGGGTGGTTCTAGTAGTGGCATTTATGTTTAGGAACAAAGCATTTTAGCCATCAGAAAGAGATAGGTCCATAGCATGGCTCTCAAGTCGCCAAACTATCTTGTAGTGGAGAATTTCATGGATGGAATCCGTAGCTTATGGATATCCAAGTATTTAGACCTATTTATTCAACGCCTCTATCAGATATGGATTAGAGAGGGACATATTAAAGTTGGGAAAGATAGTGACAAAAATTGTCCCGATATTCAGTGATCTTTGAGCTACCCAAGTTCGTATGTTTGTAGTCGTTGTCTCTTGTATGAAAAAGGGAAATACATACCATTAATGATTTCCATTTTCTTCCATGATATATCAAATCAACTCTAACATCACCAAAATATACATGGGTGGAGCCTTGGATTTTCTGCTATCCCAAAAAATCCTTCGGCATCTATAGAGTAATAAACTATTCCTCTTGAGTTGCAAGAGTAGGAACTAGGTCGATTTTTGATGCAACAATGAATCCTTTAACTCCTTTTGTCTTTTGATGTACCAAAGAATGGATTTGTAGCCACGAATAGAACGCCTTCGTTACAAAGGAAAAGTATGGGTATAGTAGAGGTAGATATGTGAAAGATATTTTATTTTTTGGTGGTAATGCATCTACTTCATAGAGGTAGTTATATTTACATGATAGAGTTTTACTGTGACTATGAGACATGTTTAATTTTTCTAGAGATTTACACAGACTAGACGTAGATGAGAAAGATGGTAAAGACTCTAAGAATGACATATTTTTGTTGTTTTTTGGACTATAAAGACTAGATATATTAGTGATAAATATCTAAGGAAAGTAACTACAACACAAATATTAACATGACTTCAGTAGTAATAACGGGAAACTAAACACTTTATTTAGATTTAAGGCTAAAGACTCAAACAAAGTAAAATGAAGACTAAAAATGTAAAGTTGTCTCTTGAACAACAATGAAAATAGATCTTATGTGAACATTTGCTTTCTCCCTCCCTCCAATAATAGGACAGCTCTGACACCAACATAAAGATATAAGAGAGGAATGAATGAAGTATGTGTGTTAATTACTTTCCTATTGCTTCAATTGGTGTAGATGTTGACAGTCATATTTGTAGAGTGGAGCTTACTCAAGGGCGGGCAAGAGTTTTAGTGCGAGGGTTTCTGTGTGGCTAAAAGTCATAATTTTATACTATACTTTGACTCAATTTTACTTTTTTTGATACTATTTGACCGTACTTAATATGAAATACACTTATGTAGCTTATCTAGATGTGTAAGATGGAGAACAAAGGATTTTGCACGGATTTGGAGCATATTGGTGTGATAATTAACCTTTTAAGTTTTAGTAGGAGCCAAAGAAAGTGATTCAGAGAAGATACAAGGATGGTACATCAAGAAGGGAGCTTAATAAGAACAAAATATGAATAAAAGGAAAAATCACACTATGGAAAGGCCCTGGGTTATTGTCGTAGGCTCCCACATAGGGCAAAAAGGAATCCTCAATACATGTAGTGAATGGGATTTCCCAAATCACTATGAGATTTACACTGTGCATTTCCAGACCAATTTTGGCCTAGTTTGATCCAAGCAATACAAATTTTGACCTGAAATCCCCTAAAACCCTATATATACTACTTTTAGTCATTATAATCAGATTTAACTAAGTATTGAACCAAGTAAAAGAAAAGGGAAATGCATGTAGCTTGGGATTAACATCTCCACGTAGTTTTTTATTCTCTTTTTACTACTTTTAGTCATTTAAATTCTATTTATTAATGAATTCCTTATTGTGTAATTAGTTTATGAGCAGCTAAACTCATTAGAATCTAGGGTTGTGGTTGAACATAAAGGTTGATGTTTAAATGATAAGTTGGTTTGATTTGATTTCCATTATAAAGTTATTTATATTCCTTTGTGCTTAGTTGTTTGGTTTCTTGATCACCTCTTAAACACTATTTATGAGGAATGAATTGGACTTGGAATAGGAAACATATGTTCACAATAAGGGAAGGTAGGGCGTGGTTT
Source organism: Capsicum baccatum var. pendulum (assembly GCA_030864225.1). Lineage (NCBI taxonomy): Eukaryota > Viridiplantae > Streptophyta > Magnoliopsida > Solanales > Solanaceae > Capsicum > Capsicum baccatum. The sequence continues at coordinate 219,350,749 of CM061552.1, read as the reverse complement.
TAGAAACAATATTGAGAAGAAGGAATGATTCTCTAACATGGACAGTAATAAACTCGTTAGCCTTTCTTGGTTGATATGAAAGAGAAATCATATGCACTTCACTATTGATCAACGACCATTAGAATTTAGGCATTAGAAATAGTCAAGTGGGCATAGAGTTAGTTTGGAAAGACGCTCAAAAAAACAAATATCAATCTGCAACTAGCAACTTAGGGAATAAATTAAACTAATTATCTAATAAACTCCACTGGATTGTTGCAATACAGCAACCCAAGATAATTAATCAACTCTGAAGATACAAAACAACCTACAATCACTTTTACATTTTAAAATTTGAATTATTTTAGTAGTTAATAATCTCTCAGTCAACAAATATTATTTTTTTATCCATTGAATAGTGAGATACAAATTCAATCTTGCTATCAATACGTAAATTTCCCTTGGGATCAATATTTGGACTCTCAAGTCCTATATTACTTGTCAAACCATGTACACTTATGTGTGTAGTTAGATAAAACATTCTTAAACCATTTTTAAACATTATCCAATGATTATTTTATGATTTCATCTTCAAACCTTGGTTGTTTAACTTGGAAATGATTTTGATATTGATTTAACTCTATTTTCTAATGAATTTTTTATTTAAACTCCTTAAGTTGTGGTAACTATATTTTTAAACAAAAATCTTATTTTGCCCTTAGGAGATTGGGGTTGAATTTTGGATTGAATTTTTGGATCCAAAATAGAAATATAACAATATAGGTATTGATGAACTTGTATTTACATGTAAAGCTTATTATGGATAGATTGGGGGAATTTTAAATCCATTCAAAAAGGGAAGGGTAGTTTGTGACCTTTGGTGGCTTGGAATTAGCCTTTGAGGTAGGTCAGGCTTAATTTTGTTCAAACTTTTCTTGGGTGGGGACTGTAATGACCCTCTAGATAATTTTCTGAATTTTCACAAATTTCTAAAGTTGTAAGCCTTCCCATAGTGACTACATGTCATTTATGACTTATCTGAACTACCGGTTCGATTATCGAATAGTTTTTTTGGGTTTTAGTCTCATTTTCCCTATTTTGAAGATTTTTATATTAATGAATTGGTCTTGGTCCAGAACTCTTAGTAAAAAACCTTAAATGATAAATCTAATAGCACATTATCAGTTTTGGGGATGTTACTTTTAGACTAAGGTGACCTAGGTTTAGGTTCTGAGGCTTCTAGACTCATTTTGGGTACTGGGTAAAATTTGGTTATAATGGAACTAGATATTGGACCCATAGTTAATCAAAATCATTTTGTATTAAATTTTTTATGGTTTTATTGATTGTGGAATGTCAAATTTGGTATGGCAACATTATTTGTTTACTCACACGGGGTGGGTTCCAAGTAAATTTCGAACCCCCGGTCAAAGTCCAAGTGGACTTGGTGAAAATGTAGCTATTCAGCATATGGTGCAAGTCACCCTTATTCTTTGAATTTAGGGGGATTTGACCATATTTTTGAAGGTTCAAGTAATTGACCTTTGCAATCATGAGCTCCTATTACGTTCGTGGCGAAGGGTCAACCGGACCTAATTATTCCTCCTTCTCTATGATCAAAATTATCAGCATCGAATTCAAGATGGTCTATTCTTTTTACCTTCACATTTGCAACACTTTGGTTGTGTACTTGAAGGGTAAATAATATTAATCATTGCGTTAGTGACCATGGCCTCGGCATTTACAAAGGCTAAATTTCTGGTAATATATAATCCCCTCTTTTTTAATTTTTTTTGCCATTTCATGCCATTTTATACCATTATTAGACCTAGGAACTCAGAACTCATAGGGAATCCTAAATTCTAGGAATGTGTAGGGGATGATGAAATGACCATTTCCTACTAATTTTTTTTGCAATGTCATTTTGGAATCATGGAGCAAAGATGAATGGTTCATGGATAGTTTAGGTTTACTTTTCTCTATGAGATGGTGTTATGTATAGATTGCATACTATGTAGAGATTATAGGATATGATTATGACTAGTTTATCAAGACTTAATCTATTTATGGAACTTGGGTTAGAAATGTGACTCGAACCTTAGCATAGGATACCTGTTATGATCATAGAACCATATTATCCTTTGTTATAGATATGACTAACCATAGATTGACGTTAATGATCCCTCAGTCTAAGATTTTCCATTTGATATAGTGATTTGGATGGTATTTCCCTAATTAGAGCTTTGCAGTGATTTATGTCCTGGATAAATATAGTTTCCCGAGTTATTAGGCTTTATTATTTAATTATAAATTGTTAAGCTCGAGCCTATGGTTACGACACCAGTTGGACTCCAAGTAATTAATCAATCCTTAAAGGGACATGATTCTAGTTTATATGGAAGCTTGGAACTTATGGTTGTATCGCTTGGATACCGGTGGTGGCATCATATATTAATGCACATTCATTCTTACTTAGTGGTAATATTCTAATCAAATCCTTTATTTCACTACTATTTTCTAAAAAGGGATTTATTTTCACTTTTCACTCTTAAAATAGATTCTTTTGCAATGGCAATCGTACTACCTTAATTCATGATTTATGAGCTTTCAAAACTAAATGAGCTATTTTGCAAATTAGACTGAGGTTTATTCTGGTCCATTATTAAACCACTCTTTACAATAACTATTTGCTTTGATCAAAGATAACTTTGACCCTTTCGATATTATTATGTCGATTTTGTCTCAAACTTGATCTCTGGTAATAGATATACAAATTTACACTCTTTTACTCTCAATTTGAGTCTGAGAACTTATTATACATACATATATATATATACATAGTACTAAATGGAGTAGATTATTATGATAGTTATTAGAAGTATTAGTTCAGGACCACCAGGCAGTGTATACAAATATCTAAGTTATTTATGGGCCTATTCATCTGTGAAACACAGTGCAATAGAAGGACAGTCATCGTAGGTCCTACCTTTACAAGCTACTGAGCTAGAGGAAGTAAAATACCCCTAATTTTGGCCTTCAAAAAATTCTTAAGCTTTGGGCTCACTGCCTCAACTACGAGTCGTAGAGTGTTGTTATGGGACCTAGGGACCCAAGTCGTAATCAAATTAGTGAAGTAAGTGGCTATGTTCTTCTTGGAGTATTAATGGGTCTTTACGAGTCGTAATTACTTATTATGAGTTGTTGGCTGCAAATCAAAGGATGTCCAGGTTTACCTAATTGGGTTTTATGTTGACTATGACTGGACCGTACAAGTCGTAGGGTCTCATTAAGAATGGTTCCAGTTGAGTCATAGGTTCAATAGCATGTGGGATTCCTGGAGAGTGTCTTGGTTATGACTTGCGGTGATGAGTTATAAGAAGTGGTTACGAGTCAATGGTTGACTCATAGTCAAAGGCAGCACTACTTCAGCTTTTAAATTAAGGGCATTATGGACATTTCCTCTCTTACCCAACTTGAAACCCACAACTTATAACCCCTTTAAGGTGTCATCAGCACTTAGAAACAAATCAAAGTAACTTCTCAAACACTCCAAAGGGCTCTTTAAATTCCCTCAAGCAAGTTAGGCTAGGGTTTCTAATGTGCTAGCTTTCTGTTAGCACATTTAAGGCTTTTAACTCAAAATAATTGTAAGTTTTTAAGTAACTATTATTGTTTTTGATGATATATCATGTGATTTTGTAGGAAAGTCAAGAAGGATGATTTTTAGTGAAAGATGCAAGAAATTAAGTTCTGAAGATTTCTTCTGATGACTTAGTCTGATAAGCTATCAGATCTATGATAAGCTATTAGACCATGTCGTCATACATAGGCAAAGAATAATATTAAAGATTTTCTGATGGAATGTCCTAATAAGCTATCAGATTTTTGATAAGTTGTCAGGCATGTCGTCACTCAGAAGTAGAAGGCAAAAATTTGAAGCATGCCTGACGACATATTCTGATAAGCTATCAAAACTCTAATAAGCCATCAGGCATGTCGTCACCCATAAACAGAAGGAAAGAAATGGGAATCATATCTGACGACATGGTCTGATAAGCTATCAGACCTCTGATAAGCCGTCAGACATATCGTCAGCTAAGGAGAAAAATCTAAATTTTTAATTTCAAATTTTTCTTAAGTTACGGATATAAATAGCAGCTTTTAGGGTTTCAATAAGAAGGGCTTAACATCTGGAACTTATTCCAAAGGCAAAGTCACCTTTTTTTGGGCCTCTTAACTTAGAATTCAATTTTCAACTCTGCGATTGGGTTATGGGAACTTCTTGAATTTGGAATAGAACGAACCTCAAACTTCATCTTTTGTAAGTTTAATTTCTTTGACTGATGAATATAATTATTGCTATCTCTTTCTATATCATATGGAACTAAAACCCACAACTGGGGTTGTGGGATCTATGATTATTCCTCCATGGATTTAATAGTTTTTTAGGGTTTGAGTGATTGTGGGGACATCTTGATAATTCCTTTGTAATGATAGTTATCTATTGGTTACAAATAATAGATCTCGCCTTATGTTAATTTTCTCGAATTGATAAATAAACTAAAGGTAGCAAATTATCAATGAGGATTTGGGAAGGTTAAGTTCTCATCTTATGATTAATGTTGTAAGAAAATTGATCAACTCGAGATAATATCAGTATGAATAGAATGTTTTCCTAAGTTTGAGAGAATTAGGGAGTTCAACATCTAGGTAGGTTGAGAAACACTTAGATGGACTGTCGAAACTGATAATTTGGTGTTTCTCAGAAGTCATGAGAATCCAGTACTACAAATATCATTCAATGAGGGGTTAATAATCATAGTGATCACAACCCTAGTTTCTCTCTATTATTGATTTGAACCATTAAAATTTTAGCTTTGAGTTCTGAAGTAAGTCTAAACTTGTATCAACCATTAAAAAACCCTATTTTATCTTTTTGTATCATTTATTTGAAGTTAACTTGTAGCTATAGTTTCAAATTAGTTTAATCGCCACTCACATTATTCCTCGTTGATTCGACCCCAACTCTAAAGTTGGGCAATTATATTGACGACGACCGCCTTGAACTAAATTTAGGTGTAAGTTGAGCATTATCAAAAATGGCATCGTTGCCAGGGAACAATTTGGTGTATTGAGTTGGTTTGGAATTTTAGCTTACTTGCTTGAATTCAAACTTGTAGATATTTGTTTGTAATTTTTTTTATTTCTTGTGTTAGGTAGATTTTTATTTTAGTTTATTTATTCTTATGGCATCTTGGAATAAATGTGAGTTTTATGGTTGGAAATCCTACCTTGATAATCCATGTCCATATTGTGATGGACCTCACTTTTGGAAATATTATAGATATCCTCCTTGGAGGGAGATGTGTGCACCATCTTCATTCTACTGGGAGGATGATTTTTCTTTATGAGGTGGTTAATATGGACATTAGTGTGATTGTTCAAATGCCCCCTCACCCCATTATTCTAACCCAAATTTTAGTTCTTTTTATGATTTTGATAGGTCTTATGGTCAAGAACAGGAAGAACGAAGCACCAGAACGAGTCGCATTGAAGCTATGTTTCAATAAGTTTTGCATAGCCAGGAAGAAATGCTTCAAGACATGAGGGAATGGAAAGAGAAAATAAAAAGGATAGAGGAGATATATTTATAGGTCAATCATTCAAAGACTTTTCAACATTGTTTTTAGATGGTATCTTTTCTATGAAATCATTTAAAATAATGGAAGAGTGTGACAATGAGGAGAAAGAATCCTATATTAATGTTGAGCTTGATGATGAGAAACAATCGATGATTTCCCAACCAACAAAACCAACCATGAGAGATGATGCTAAGATTGAGGCAATGGTGCTAGAGGCAGAAAAAGAAACCAATCCAATCTCGTATAAAAACTCTAGCCCAATTTGGGGTGAAGAGGTTGAAAAGGATGCAACTCCAAAATTAGGCAGAAGACCTTACTCAAATCACTTTTCAACATTATGCTTGGTGGATGTGATGAAAGTCGAATCACCCAAGCAAATAATAAATTTTGGAAATAAGGAGGAAAATTCCTACACTTTGGAGTTTGTCTTTCCGAAAGGGTATAATACAACCCCAATCTTAAAGGCAGAGAAGCTTAAATATCGATGTCCATTTTGTATATTTGTAAGATTCTCACCATTGCCAAATGATCCCACATAAAAGTTTAAAAATTGGGCAAGTGGTTCAAGTCTTCGAAGTGGTGTGATAGAACTTTCCTTATCATGCTCTCACATTATCCCAATGCACCTAAAAGATGTAAAGATTGAAATATGGGCCAATAATTTAAATCTTCAAAGTGGAGGGATAAAATATGAAGAACTTTTAAGGTATCTTGATGAATTTTGAGTAGTCAAGATAACCTAGTCGTGTAGTGACATTAAATCAGGCACTACTTGGGAGGCAACCCAAGGTATTTTGTTGTTTGTATTTGTATTATATGATTGACATCAGATCTCTATACCTATGGTGCCACAGGTATGTTTCTAACTCTCTTGTTTTAGTTAGATGCATTGGGGACAATACATGATTTTAAGTTGAGGGTGAGACTGCTTGTGGATGTTAATGTCCTCTTGGGGTTTTGGTTGTCGTGCCTCTTTTCTTTGGAGTCTTGTTCCTAGTATAGTCGGTATGTTTAGGCGTATTATATTTGTTTTGTGATGTGTTATGGTTAACTGTGGAAGAAATAAGTATCTAGGGTAGTTGACATATTTTGTTGATTTTTGGGAATGGTAAATACCTCTCCAATTGTCTTTTTTGTAACTATGTGATGTGTAACTATATGCGAATATTGTGAATCTTTTTATGGAATTGGTATTAGGGATATGATAATCATTGCTAACAATTCCATAAACCAGATAGGTAGTAGCTGGTGATGTACCTTTGTACCATGAGTTTGTGAGATACTACCTAGTTCCCGTTGTGTGTTAAATCCAGAACTTGCCCGTTGGTCTTGCTTTGGTTGTAGGAGAGTGGTTAGGAAAGGATCATAGGCCATTTTTTATATTAGACCACTTTTAGCTTAAATGACCTTTCATGTTTGAATAATATTCCTTGATCCTGATTTTGAGCTTGAATGCCTATATATATATATATATATATATATATATATATATATATATATATATATATTTGTTATACCTATCACTTTCCCACTTGTATTACAATGAACCTGTTTTGGCCCTGGTTCTCTTTGGGCATTGTGCACTTTGACTTAGGCAAATTGCCTAAGTTGAGGGTGGCTATCATAGGGGTGCATGATGTAAAGTGAGTATGAAGAAGGGTAAAAAAAGACTAAGAAAAGAAAAATTGTGAAAAGGAGAAAATGAAAGACTAAAGGACCACATCCAGCCTGAATTTGCTTTAATAAAGAAAGGGAGAAATAAGTTAAAGGTTGATAAGTGAGACCCCAAAAAAAAATAATGTAGTGCCAAGGAGGCTTAGTCACTTTAAATATCCTTGCATATCATACCATCCCCAAGCCAATATTACAAGCTGAAGAAAAGTCCTATAGTGATCCTAACTTAACTGTCTGAAAGCCTCGGTGATGAAAATAAGGGCAAGCTTATGGTATTTGGCTTGCATTAACTGTAACTTCTTTCTGAGAATGAGTGTCTCTTGATCGTCCCCACATATTCATGCTTGAGTTCACATATGAGTGAGGAGGGACTTCTTTATTGTAAGGTCACATCGGTTGTATTTATAGTTGCCTACTTGTTTGGGAAGTGTAATTTGTATATAGGCATGGTTATTATTGCTAATTTGATGCCATATCTTGATTCCCTTATGTTGCATTATTTATCTTAATTGATATACACAGTTGGGTTTAGAGTGATTGAACTTGTAGAGTGTAATGTGTTTGGAGCTAAAATTGATGATCAACTATCATAGGTATCTTATGTTTCTCTTGGTTAAGTATCGTAGTATGGTGTCATATAGTTGCTTAAGGGCAAACAATTGCTTTAAGTTGAGGGTTTTATCAGAATATGTCATCAGGCATGCTTCAAATTTTTGCCTTCTGCTTTTGAGTGACGACATGCTTGACGGCTTATTAGAGATCTAATAGCTTATCAAGATATATCGGCAGAAAATCTTTTGTTTTTTTGTTCTCTGTCTATGTGTGATAACATGGTCTGATAGCTTATCAGTTTCATCAAGTTGGTCATCTAAGGTCTTAAGGGTTGACTTCTCTCCAAATATCTCAGTGTTTAAGGCATATTACTCTTCCCTCGTTGTTAATTTGTCAAAATCATGTTATTTAAAGTATTGTTCATAAGATATTTATGATGGTTTTGAAACAAAGGTTGGGGATTTTGAATGCTTATTGTTGAACAATGTTTTTCAATGGTTTAATTATGAATTTCCATGCTTTAAATATGGTTTCGAACATATGGGTTCATGGGTAGTGTGAATGAACTTGGAAATTGTGATTTTCCCCAAACTTGTTGCTCTTGAAGTAGTTATGACCCCAACCCTGTATTGTGAATTTGGTTTTTAGTTATGAGAAAAGTGGGAATTGAACTATTCTTGAAACCATGGCATTATGATGTTGAATTGAATATTATGGATTTGTGTTTTCACAAGATATGGCTTAATTGAACCAAGGGGGTTATGAATTCCCCCAAGTGGTGTAATGTTTTGTCATGTGTTACCTTTCAAGGTTAAGTTGGTATGACTTTATCAACAATGTATGCCTTAATATATAATATGGTTCAATGAATGGTAATGTGTGATAATTATTTTAATTAGACTTTAAAAGAGGGTTGTGTACCTAAGTTGTGAAAGTGAAGGTCCAAGTGACCGATACTGGAAACCAAACTAGCAGTGTGGGGGTCGTTATAGCTTGAGGATTTAAGTCCCCTTGCTTATGACCAGGTGGTTCGATTCTACCTTGTTGTTATTATTATGATTAGAGGGTTTGAGTCCCCCATATAATATTTCATGATCGGGTGCTTAAGTCACCTTAGTATATGATTGGAGGGCTCGAGTTCCCCATGCATATATATGAGATTATTCTTTGGTTCGTGCAAATACAAGCACTAGGTTCCAACCAGGGGTGAGAAATGGGGCCCATATAGCCCGTGGGTACTATTATATAATGGTTGAGCTACACAATCCAGGTTAAGATTTTAAAGTGCATACTAAACCTTGTTCTTTATCCAGACACAAAATATATATATATATATATATATATGTATTTACATATGGTTGTGTGCATTGGTTGACTTGGTTTAAATTGATGGCATTATTTTATCTTTATCACTGGGTTATATGCTAGCATTCACCCTGCTAAACATCTTTGGGTATCCCCATGCGATGCAGGATTTGTCCATACTTCTACTCCTCCTACTCAGTGATTATGGATTGATCGAGAGTCGATTTAAAATAATGAGCTTTCTTGCTTTAGAAGGATCCATTTCAGGATTATGTGTTCTACTTTATTTTAGACTAGTGAATGTTGTTTTTGTCTATAGTCGAGGGCATGTCTCAACACTTTATTTATATTCGGTTTGGTAGAGGCTTTTTTGAATTACTGTGGACTTGGATAGGTTTAGTTGTTGGTTGGTTTTGGCTATTTTAATATCATAATATCTTTAATTTCAAGTTCTCTTATTTATTATATGTTCGTAATTCATCCGACATGAGGTGTAAGTTGGTTGATGGTTTAGGTATTGGGGTGGTCTCCAGTCCTTGTTGGACTTGAGATACCCATCACGGCTCAGCCTTAGGTCAGGCATGTTAAGATGGTATTAGAGCCAGGTTCATGATCAAATTGGTGTCCTCAAAGCTGTGTCGATTAGAGTCTCTTTTATGGGTATGTAGTGTGCCATACCTATAAGGGGGAGGCTACAAAGCATTTAGGAATGTTTCCCTTTCTTGTTGTCATATTTCAGGCTGTAGAGTCTAAGGTCTTGAAATATCCTCTAATTCCGATTTGTTTTCTTTTCAGATCATGCCTTTTAGATGATCTGAAGCTCATGGAAACTCTTATATCCTACTTGAGGATAATGCTGATGGGATACACCATGCTTATGAGACTTGGTCTAAGGGTCTAGTTCATGATTTCTTTTCTGAAGTCTACCGGTCCTCTATAGTCCTCCTCGATCTCCTCAAGTGGATGTGTCAAATGTTGAGTTTTGTCAGTCTATTCATATATTGGCTTAATTGGTAGCTTCTTAATAGGAGTGTGTTGTTTATGCTAGTCCATCTTCTAAATCCATGAGGGTTGGCCAGTTTATAAGGTTGAGTCCTCCAACTTTTACTGGTGTTAAGGTCGATGAGAATCCTAAAGGTTTTATCGATGAGGTAGAGAATATCTTCTGAGTTATGCATGCTTCATATTTTAAGAGGGTGAATTTGTTGCCTATCAATTAAAGGATGTAGTATACTAATGGTATGAGAAATGGGAATAGTCGAAGGGTGATAACGTTGAATCTATATTGTTAGATGATTTCTCTTATACTTTTATAGACTACTTCTTTTCTTAAGAGATAAGGGAGGCAAAAGTAAAAGAGTTTGTCAGTCTAAAGTAAGGCAAGATAACGGTCAAGGAGTATGCCTTGAAATTCCATCAATCTTCTTGATATACTCCCGAGTTAGTGTCTAGCATGAGGGATAGAATGAGGAAATTTACTTCTGGGTTGTCTCATGATTTAATTCTAGAGAATAAGGCTGCCTTGTCGAATAAGGAGATGGACATCTCCAGGTTGGTTGTGTATATACAACAGGTTGAGAAAGATAAGAAGAAGCAGGTAGAGATAGAGAAGAGGCAGATTAAGAATTTTAGATTTTCTGATCAGGGTGGAGGTCAGTGGCAGAGTAGTAGAGATAGTGGAAAGTGGTCTAAGAAGAAGTGGGGGAAATTCTGGTTCGTACTCTATGTGTAGTGCCCCTTATCTTAATCCATTAGGTGATCATCATCTCAGCATGATAATGGGTCTAGGGAACAGAGTTCCCAATATCAGACTGGTGGGTCTTAGTCAGCTTCATCATATCCTTCTTGTAGATTTTGTAGGTAGGTGTATCATGGTTTTTGTAGAGAAAAGAGGAATAGGTATTTTAAATGTGGTCAGATTGATCATTTGCATAGGGATTTTCCTTTTATTACTGCTTCAGGGGCAAATAATATTCCTATTGCCACTTTATCAGCTCCTGCACCAAAACATGATGCTTCTACTTCTTGTACCAACACTGTTCAGAATCTCTTGTATGTTCTTACAACCCGCCAGGACTCTGAGGTATCTCCCAATGTCGTCTTTAGTATGTTATGACTTTCTTGTGATGTGTATTTCTTGCTTTATTTGGGGTTCGCTCTTTCTCATGTGAGCCCTTTTGTAGCTGTGCTTTGGGTTTTTATCCCAGGTAGATCCCTAATCCCTTTTCTATTTCCATCCCAGTGGGTGACTATGTGGTTTCTAGAAGAGTCTATAGGGGTTGTCTGGTATCAATTGGTGGTAGAGAAACTCTGGTGGATCTGATAGAGTTAGACATAGTTGATTTTGATTCATATTGGGGATGGAATGGTTGTATTCGTGCTATGCCTTTTTAGCTTGTCGAACTCATAAGATCATGTTTAAGATCCCAAATAAGCCGGTTATTAAATGGGTAGGGGGTTCTCTAGTTCCTAAGGGAAGGTTCATATCATATCTTAGATCCCAGAAGTTGATTTCCAAGGGGTTTGTTTACCATGTGTTTCGGGTTAAAGATTCTAGCTTTGTTTTCGTGGTAAATGAATTTCCTGAGATCTTCCCTGATGATCCTCCTAGTATTCCTCCTGATAGGGAAATTGACTTTGGGATTAACCTTATTTTGTAAACTCATCCTATCTCTATCCCTCCCTATAGAATGGCTCCGACTAAGTTGAAGGAGCTCAAGAAAAAGTTGAAGGATCTCTTTGACAAGGGTTTTATCCATCCTAGTATGTCTCCATAGAATCCAGGTGCTATCATGTCAGATCATGGTACTCAATTCTCATCAGACTTTTGGAATTCATTTCAAAGAGGTTTGGGAACTAAGGTAAGCCTTAGTACTGCTTTCCACACATCGTTGGATGGACAAGCGGAAAGGACTATTCAGACATTAGAAGATATGCTTAGAGCTTGTGTGATTGACTATGGTGGTAGTTGGGTTGCTCATTTTCCTCTTATGGAGTTTGCATATAATAATAGCTACCACTCTAGTATTAGGATAGCTCTATTTGAGCTTTGTATAGTAGGAGGTGTTGTTCTCCTATTGGGTGGTTCAAAGTTGATGAGGCAGGATTGTTGGGCTTAAATTTTATTTACCGATCCATGGAGAAAGTAAAGGTGATTTGAGATAGGCTTAATACCACCCAAAGTATCTAAAAATCCTATGTCGATGTAACGTGAAGGGAGTTAGAGTTTGAGGTTGGCGATTCGGTATTCGTAAAGGTGTCTCCCAAGAAGGGAGTGATGCAGTTTAGGAAGAAAGGGAAGTTCAATCCCAGGTATGTTGGCCCTTATTTGGTTTTGAAAAGGGTTGGTAATATTGAATATAAATTGGAGTTGCCCTCTAGTTTGAGCTCTATTCACTCGGTGTTCCATGTTTTGATATTAAGAAAGTGTGTGGGTGACCCTTCGACGGTTGTTCTTTTAGAGGAGGTGGGTATTTTGGATACCTTATCTTATGAAGAAGTCCCGATTAAAATTTTGGATCAACAAATTCATCGATTATAAGGATGTACATAGCTTTGATAAAGGTCCTATGGAGAAACCACAAGGTTAAAGAGGATAATTAGGAAGCCGAAGAGGACATAAAGTTAAAGTATCCATTCTTGTTTTTTGCTTTGAATAATCGTGCTTAAGGTATGTGTTATTCTTAACATCTTTGTTTTCTGACTTTTTTTAAAGGAAATTATGATTTCTTGATATCTTTGGTTTTTGACTTTATTGAAAGGGAGTGTGGTTGTTATTTGTGTTAAAATCGTTCTTGTAATTCCCTTGACCCATAATTCAAGGACGAATGATCCTAGTGGGGGAGAATTGAAACACCTCAGATTTTTGCCCTTGAAAAGTTCTTGATCTTTGAGCTCACTACCTCGACTATGAATCATCCTATGAGTAATAGGGTGTTGTTACGAGACCTAGGGACCCAAGTCATAACCAAATTAGTGAAGTAAGTGACTAAGTTCTACTCTAAGTAAGAGTGTCTCTCTATGAGTGGTAAGGACTTATTATGAGTCATTGGGTGAAAATCATAAGATGTCTAGTGTTTACCCAAATGGGTTCTATATTGACTACGACTGGACCCTATGATTCGTAGGGTCTTATTATGAGTGGTACCAGTCGAGTTGTAGGGTCAATAATGTGGGGGGTCTTAGAGACTTTCTTGGTTACAACTCATGGTGATGAGTCGTAAGGAGTGGTTACGAGTCAATGGTTGACTCATAATTAAAGGCGTCACTTTTTAGCTTTTAAATTAAGGGCATTTTGGATATTTCTCCTCTTAACCAACTTGAAACCCACGTCTTGAAACCCTTTTAGGGTGTTATTGGCACTCAGAAACAAATCAAACTAACTTCTCAAACACTCCAAAGGGTTCTCTAAATTCCCTCAAGCAAGTCAGGCTAGAGTTTGATCAAGTTGGTCATCTAAGGAAGGGTGCAAGAGTCAATTTCTGTCCAAATTTCTTGGTGTTTAAGGCATGTTACTTTTCTCTCATTATTAATTTATTAAAAGCATATGATTTAAAGTATTGTTCGTGTGATGGTTATGATGGATTTGAAACAAAAGTTAGGGGTTTTGAATGTGTATTGTTGAAAAATGTTTTCCCATAGTTTAATTATGATTTTCCATGCTTTAAATATAGTTTTGAACATATGGCGGCGCGGGTAGGGTGAATGAACTTGGGAATTGTGACTTTTCCCAAACATGTGACTCTTGAAGTAGTTATGACCACAACCATGTATTATGAAACTGGTGTTTAGTTATGAGAAATGTGGGAATTCAACTTTTTTTTAAACTTTGGCATTATGATGTTGAATTGAATTTTATGAATTTGTTTTTTCATAGGATATGGCTTAATTAAACCAAAGGGGTTGTGAAGTCCCCCAAGTGGTGTAATTATTTTAGCATGTTGTTGTTACCTTGCAAGTGTAAGTTGGTATGACGATACCAACAATGCATGCCTTAATATGTAATAGGGTTCACTAAATAGGAATGTGTGATAACAGTTTTAATTGGGCTTTAAAAGACGATTGTGTAGCTAAGTCATGAAAGTGTAGGTCTGAGTAACCAATACTGAAAATTGTGCTAGCCGATGTGGGTGTCATTATGGCTTGAGGTTTTGAGTCCCCTTGCTTGTGTCTGGTGGTTCGAGTCTACCTTATTGTTATTATTATAATTGTAGGGTTCGAGTCCCTCATATCATATTTCATGATCGGGTGCTTAAGTCACCTTAGTATATGATTGAAGCGTTCGAGTCCCCCGTGCATATATATGAGATTATTCTCCGATTCGTGCAACTACATGCACTGGGGCCCGACCAGAGGGTGAGAATTGGGGCCCATATAGTCCGTGGGAACTATTATATGATGATTGAGCTACACAATCTAGGTCAAGGTTTTAAAGTGCTTCCTAAACCTTATTCGCTATCCCGGCACGAAACACACACACACACATATATATATATATGTGGTTGACTTGGTTTGAATTGACGATATTATTTTTATATTTATCCCTTAGTTACATGTAGCGATCACCCCGCTAACCATCTTTGAAAGATGTATCCCCATGCAATAAAGGATGTATCTATACTTCTACTCGTCCTGCTTAGTGATTGTGGGTTGATTAAGAGTTTACTTGAAGTGGTAAGCTTCCATCCTTCGTAAGGCTTCATTTCAGGGTTATGTTTTCCTTTTTAATTATCGACTAGTGGATACTATTTTTTGTTATAGTCCGGGGAATGTCCCAACACTTTATTGATATTCGATTTGTTAGAGGGTTTGTTGGACTACTGTGGACTTGGGATGGTTTGGTTGTTGCTTGTTTTGGTTATGGACATATCATAATATCTTTAATTTTAAGTTCTCTCTTCTTGTTATGTGTTTGGAATTCTTCTGACATGCGGTGTAAGTAATTATAGGCGTATTTACACGCCTAAACACCATAATTTACCCATATTTTAGGCTAAGTTTTAAGGACAAAATATATAATTCCTGCACTTTTAGTCCTTTTTCCTGTAAGTGAGCTAACAAGCATGATTAGCAAGTTTTCAGGTATAAATGATGAAGATTTCAGCATTTTATGGATAACTTGACGCCAAAGGAAGCTTCACGAAAGAAGGAAAGCAGCGTTTGGACACCTATGGACTGAAAGTGATGCATGGATAACTTGTCTCGGGCAAAAACAGCATTTACAAAGACTTGGGGATCAGCAGTAACTTAATAGGATTAGGACAAGTATGCAGTAACCCAGTAGGACTAGGACAAGGATAAAAACCCTATTTCAATAGGACTAGCATATGGATGTTATATAAACCCTATTTTGCTGAAACTTTTCAGCTTTCTCTTCTTATTCCCCCTTCTATTCCTTCCCATTCTAATAAATTCTTATTCACTCATTAATTAATTCAAGTCTTTTTCATTCAACGTTTGATCCTAATTCACGTTACACTTTTTGACAGAGAAAGCACGGCCCTTGTGACCAACGTGAGATCATGATGATGTTTATTGTGATCTCCGCTGCAATCATGAGTAGCTAAACTTCTCTGTTAAGGTTATGGAAGCCTTATGAGATACTATCTATTGCTATGAGTTTGTGAATTCTTGACACGTATGTTGCTTATATCATTACTCTCTTCATCTTAATTTAAATTCTTGTGGTTGCAAACATATAGAATACGCCAGTATAGCATTAACTTGTTCGAAAGAAAGGTTACATGTCTGGAAAAGAGATAATGTCAAGGTAATAGGGCACCAACCCCTGTTAAAAAGTTAGTGCCGTAACTGGATTAACCTCTTGGAGAATTTGTACCATTAGATACGCTTTAATCTCGAAAGAGTTAAAGTGAAATAGTCCTTGATGGTCAAAAGACGCCTGGATTTACCATAGAATACGATTCTCTATAAGCGAAAGCATGTCTAAATTCCGCATAACTCATAGTCAATAGATACGTACAACTCATAAGGTGGACATAACCCTAACTCTCGATTCTCATTGATTAAAACCTACCAAGTACTCCGTTTTACTCTTCTATTTTTCGTTTTTACTCTACTATTTTTTTCACGTTATTTGCACACACAAAATCCCCCCCCTTTATTCGCAGAACTTTCATCAAAAGTCTAATAATCGTTGCTTACTTAGTGACCAAGTATTCCCTGTGTGATTCGACACCCAACCCAGTTGGGTTCTATATTTAACAGCGTCCGCTTACACTCTTACGAGAGCTGTAGTTTGAGCGTTATCAGTAAGGTGGCCGATGGTTTGGGTATTGGGGTGGTCTCCAGTCCTTGTTGGACTTGAGATATCCATCACGGCCCAACCCTAGTTCGGGTCGTGTAAAGAGGTGTATACATTTGTAAATTTATGGCTATATAATCGGACATGGTACTTATGGTTATGTTGCATTCATTCATTTATATGCATTGCCTACCACCGATATGATTATTTTTGGATTATATATTTTGGCCTTATGGGGGTTGTATAAATATAAGATATGATTGATATTTGTTGAGTATTTTATTGAACTGGTTGGGATTATGGGGCCTAGTTAGGTATTATTTTCCTAGACTAGCCAATTACTTTATTGTTGGTTTATGGTTAGTTTGTGGCAGGATGATTATGGACAGGTACCTTATATTGTTGGTACATTTTTGATTCCTTATCTTTATCTGTTATTGGTAAGTCATATCATTAATAGGTTACCTCATGGTAAGAGATTATGGTTAGGGACTCGGATCATGCTAGTACTAGCTTTCCTACTTGTTTATAAGCCCTGAGAAATTAGGTTGGCTTCCTCAGGTTATAAGTTACTACTATATATCCCTTTCTTTTCTTTGTTGTTCATGTTGTATATGTACCCCTTGGCTTTGTATTACTACTATATATCCTTATTTCACTCTCTTTTTTTATATTGAGGAGCGTTAAATGGTATTTCACTTTAGTTCCTAGTTTCTTTTAGAATAGAAAAGTTTATCATCACTGGTCTATTAGTGTTACTATGTACAATGTTGCTGGATTGTTGCATGTAGTTGCGTTCCTTCTTTACATGTTATTCATGCAAGCTTATCTTTGGAGCTCAGTTGGTCGTTGCTTACTGAGTACAATATGTTTGGTGCTCATACTACACTTCAGCAGCTAGTAGATAATAGTATAATTTTTTATTATTGATGTGTGTATCATGTGGAGTAACTATGTAGAAGATTTGATTGAGCTCCTGACTTTTGGAGTATTCCTGCTCTTCTTCTTATTTATTGGACTAGTCTCTATTATGTAATTCAGAGATGACTTATACTTATCTTATACTGCACTTGTACTCTTATTATACTAAAAGCTCTTTCACTAGCTCCACCGGGCTTTGGGATTATATTACTCTCTTTATTAAAATTCCGCAATTTTTTTTACTTTTCTTGATAGTCCATTACTAGCCATTCCGGTCTACAGGTTGACTTACCTACTTGTGGGTTATAGTATTCCATCATGACTTGATAAATTGGATTTGACAAATTAGTTTCAAAGCCAATGTTTATCGGTGTGCTGGTACAAGAGCTAAGTGCCTACAAGAGTTGGTGCAGAGACGTCTGTATTCTAACTTCGGGAGGCTACAAGTCATTCTTAGGAAAAAATTTTCTTGACTTCCTATCATGTCTTCCTATTTCGATGAATCTCTGATACTTCTTTTGACGCCATTCTTTCTTAGATAGATGGAATGAGGTTATTGATAGATAAGGATGAAAATTTTGCAAATGTTTTTACAGTTTCAACTCCGTATAGGGCTAGGGAGTTAGAGATTAATGTCGAAGTTCTTTAGATTTAGCAATAGAGTTTAGAGTGAACCCAGGCTACGCCAGAGTTTTGACCACCTAAGCTTTTCAAGATTCAGTGTTAGGTGTTCCAGGTCTATTTGTGGATATGTTGCAACCATTTTTTGTACCCGGCACATTGAGTTGTTCGCAAACCAGAGTTGTGTTTATTAGTGTTCAACAAGGTTCTCTATCGATTTTAGAATATAAGACTGGATTTTTCAAGTGGGTCGGACATACTCTTATACTGTATCCTTTAGAGTATGGGAGGGTGCATAGATTTTGTAATACCCCGTACTTCTACCTAGCTTGAAATCATCCCAACTATGTTATAAACTTACTTTGAAAGATGAATCCACTTGTATATACATGGAATTTTTTTAAGATTTTCACATTTTGTCATGTGAGAAATTGAATTAGCTTTCCAACGATACAAATTTCGTCCAAATCCGGTATCGTGCTAGAAAGTTATGGCCATTTTATAGAAAGCAGTTAAAACCAATCAGGTGCGATGGTGAGGGTCGACGGACTATCGAGCTAGCGACAGACCGTCGCCCAAGCCGTCGCAGCAGAGGCAGTGAGACCACCGTATACCTATGGGGGATGGCTCAAGCCGATGGACCATCGAGCTAGCGATGGACCATCGCCCAAGCCATCGCAGCAGAGGCAGTGAACCCCTATTCTTCCCAGGTGCGACGGTTAGGACCGACGGACTGTCGCACCCACCATCGTATAGTTTGTTCAGTTATTTTAAAGTCATTTTTAAAAGGGTATTTGGGTCTTTTCCATCCATTTTAACCCCTAGTTATACCAGATCAAGGCTCATAAGTTCATTATCCATATACAACATCAAATTAGGGTTTTCTCACAAAGATAATCCCCAAGAACAAGATCCAAATCCTTCTTCTAGATACTAAGAGATTCAAGTTCTTCAAGTCAAAGGACTTCAAGGAACTAACAACCCAGGTATGTCATGTGTTGATTCATGGGTCCTTTTCACCTGTGAAGCTCAAGAATCTCTTTTCAAAATCCAAGATTTGTGTATTTATGATTGTTCATGATTTAAATTGAATTGAAATTCATGTTCATAATGTTGTGGGGTTTTGATTCATGTTTGAAATTACATATTCCAATGATTCACCCTAGGATGTGGTGATTTGTATAATAATCATGATAACCCCTTAAATTTACACGTTGATTGATCTATCCATGATTATTAAATGTGTTGACGATTGTATAACCAAAGCATGTTCCCCATGTGTTCGAGTAAATGCCTATGTGAAGGAAAAGTGCCATAATATAAGTATAATAATATGAAATCCCCATTCATGTACAAGTTCATGCATGTCAAGTGTTTGATGAAATGCCTTAGTCAATAAGTTATGGATATATGTGTTGCCATTGTGGTGCTTTAGAACTTCTACTTCATGAAATCTCCAACTTATTATATATGGATTGTGATGTTGATCATGTATTCAAGAAAGTAATGCTTTATCAGTTTTTTCCCATCGAGTCCTGGGGGTACTTGTACCCAAAAATTTAGTTGTGTGCCTTGAATCAGTTTCATGTTTTCAAGATACT
Organism: Capsicum baccatum var. pendulum; assembly: GCA_030864225.1. Classification (NCBI taxonomy): domain Eukaryota; kingdom Viridiplantae; phylum Streptophyta; class Magnoliopsida; order Solanales; family Solanaceae; genus Capsicum; species Capsicum baccatum. Next base: position 219,331,190 of record CM061552.1, on the reverse strand, counting down.
CTCAGTCAAGCCATGATCCATAGAATTCAGTCAATCTCATGACTTAGGAAAACTCAGTAATCTCAATAGTATTCCGTCAGTCAACAGAACTCAGTTAACTCAGTCCAGTCAGTTCAGTTAATCATATTCAATGTCTATCCAGATGGGAGTAGAATTAGCACCAAGCGAACCCAAGGATGGGAACCCACCTGTTATATGATGCTCTGATTCTTAGAAGCAATCCTTACGTTCCAGAACTACGTATCCAGCGTAGGTTGAGACATCATAGCCTATTATATGAGGGTAGATGAGGTGGCTTAACCTGTTATATGAGGGTTCTCACCGTTCTCACTAGAGTCACCTATTATATGAAGGTTACTCACAGATTGTCCTTACCCGTGGCACGATATTGACACCCTTCTAATTGGGGTTACAGATTGGACCCCAACTCATCTATATTGCATTATTTGGGGCATGTCGGTTAGATGACTACTTCCTATAGTTTCAGTTACAGAATCAGGACTATCAGATACAGCCATTCAGTCTCAGTAATAGAACTTAGATAGTTCTACAGAATTTAGGACTGTCAGATACAGTCAACTCATTGTTAGGCTGTCAGATACAGTCGTTCCATATTGTTATTTCAGTTATGTTATAGTTTTGAACCTTATGGCCTTTCAGCCTTTATTTTCGTATTTATACAATATATTATATAGTGTACAGGTATAGATATCAGTCATGGGTATGGTCCTTCGTGGTCATGAGCACCGTGTGGCTTTCTGAGTACCAGACTTGGGGCGTTACAGATTTATCGGTGGGTTAAATTTGCCAATCGACTTGGCGTCAGAGCATTTGATAGTATTTGGGTTGTCTATACCTAAGGTTATTGATAATGCAAGGACCACACAAAGAGCGTGTATTGATACATAAGTAGGTAGCGGTAAGAGGCCATGTTATCAGTACAGTGTCATTCCATTCGAGAGTAAGGGTCCTCATAATAGGGATCAGCATCATGTCATGACCCAATTTACGAGTCATGATGGAACCTACTAAATCCCACCAATAGGTAAGCTAAACCATAACAAAGATCTAACACAATAGGTTAATTTGGTAGAAATACCCAACATGGTTGAAATTTCAAGAACACAATTTATAAATAGCAAAGGTTCTAGATAAGATAAACAGCCAATAAAAGATACCAATCCCACGATTTGGTAGATCTTGTATAAGAGCATCTAATAGTCAAAGTACAACTCAAAGTATAGAATATTCAATAAATCTATCTCAAAACAAAAGACTGAAAATAAAAATAGAGTGAAATGGGTGACTCAAACTCCAAAAGCTCACACTATGTCCGAAAATCAATCACCGTACGAACACCAATCAATGGTGACAGCTAGTACTCGGATATGCACCATAAAGGTATAGAAGTATAGCATGAGTACAAAAATAATGGGTACTCAATAGGCGTCATCGACCGACTAAACTAAATCATGACATAAGTATGATAGAATGCAAGATAACATAACTAAGTCAAGGTACATAAATAAACCTGAATCATCTCCAACATCCTTGTCCATAATAAGTAATTAAATTGGAATAACAATATAACATGAGACATCAACACATGACAATCACTGCTCAAAAAGATAATTTGGAATAATAATGTATCATAAAGCATTAATATAAGCAACCATAACCTACAAAATTGGCTCCCATACGCCAATTGGTGGAAAAAAAGCAAAGAACTCATCACAGCCTCTCATACGACTGGAGAGTACACTCAAGAGAAGAATAAGCAATCAACCAACACTATAACTAACCTTCATTATTATTTAACAACCATTCCACAATTTACCCACCTTCCACAATGTTACCATTATTTAACAACCTTACCATCGTTGCTCACTAATCACCTTTTATTAGCAAATAAACATTTGTTAACCACTCTATTTAATTATGAGAGCCCATTTATATCAAACCATATTTTAACTTTTTCCTCATTTTTTGACTTAGCAAAAATTCTAATTTCAATCCCACATCCTAATATCACCAATCATAAAAGGTATATCATCATATCATAATATGTATATCAGGACTTGAACCAGTAAATATAATCAATATTTGAACTCAAATTGATAATAATCAATAACCAGACTCGAATTGATAAATATAATCAATATCCAAACTAAAACTAATAAATAATCTATAGCTGGACTTGAATCGGTAAGTTTAATCAATAGTGCCATAATCATCCTCCGAACTCAAATTGGATCTATGTATATAATCTATATTATAAATAGTATCATCAATATTTATAAATAATAGTATAGTCATTAGTCATCAACCCTCACATCAACCAATATAACCACCAAGTATCAATATTTCTCAAATTACCTCAATTCACAATTCCAAGAGTCTAATAAGCGTAAATGATTTTACTAAAACTAACATATGTCATAGCCTAAAGTGGGTTAAGAGTCCACTTCTAATCCTCAAATTCCATTTTAAGAAAATTCCAGTTAGACTACAATTAAGGTATCTAAATCCACTTTTATATGTATAGCAAGCCACAACTAGTCCTAAGGTAGAAATTCTTCCTAAAAAAATTAACTCAGCTAATAAAAACTAAGGCAACCTTTGCTAGTGTAAGCAACAAAGGCCAACTTACCCTAAGCATGATAAACTAAAGCATTTTAATTAATCATGAGCAGTCTAAGGCATTCTCATTCTAAACACGAGTAATGATGCCAAATTCACCTAAGGTATGAGGAACAAACTAAGTGTTTCAAGCTTACCGTGTCAAGTAGCCTAAATAGCTCAACTAACCCTGAGTATTACATTTCATAAATATTACACCTAAAACTGATCCAAATCTAACAAAATATTATAAACATACTATGACTTATCTCAATCTAACAAGGGATAAACCTAGCCTACCTCATCACCGAAGAAAGCCCAATGAATCACTAAATCTTTGATTTTTCCTTTTGAGAAGCCTCTTTAAGATGCCAAGCTATCAAAAATATATTCTACTCATCAATATGAGAATATTGATACCCATATTGTACTATTTAAAATCAGGTCCAAAAATGACATCAAAACCTCATATGGGTCCCACTTATGAAAAATACATTTCCAAAACCAACCCAACATTTGTACAAACTCAAGGAATCATTACCCTCAAAAATAGGTAAAAACAAAGCTAAATTAGGGCTAAAATCAAGCCATAAAGGTTTTGGTATTTTGAGCGAATAATCAAGAACTTTCCCAAGAAAAAGGTGAATTCTTACCTTAAATCAGATGATAATCAAAAAGATAGATTTTACTTTAGCTTTCTAATCTCCCAAAAAAATCAATTTTAAGCTCCCATATATTCTAGCTTTTAGCTCTTAAGGGGAAAGATGAAAAATGCCCAAAATCATGGAAATGGACTCTATTTTACCCAGTCAAGGTTATCGAGAGATAGTGATCGCAATAGCATTAGTTGATAATTGAAGACTTGGAAATCTTGAAAGTCTTCACCAAGGCTTTGAGATTCATCCAAAATCCTGTATATGCAAATGAACCATGTAACCATACCAAATTTGACATTCTGAATGGGATGCATACTCGAATTTTCCATTGAAGGTCATTTCAACCTAATGTGGGTCCCATACTATTTTTTATTTTCTCAACTTTTTTACCAATAGGCCAAAATAAGCTCAGGTGCCTTAGGACCCAAACAAAGGGTCTACCTAGCCTAAAATCAATATTTTGAAGCTACTTTCACTATTAAAATCAATATTGTTTTGTTAAAGTTTTCACCCAGTGGCTATTTAGAACCAACAAAGATTTCTAAATAGAGAATTTGCTCTAAAAACAATCAAACTACCTGGTAACCAAATTATCAATCCCAGTAAGTCATAAATTACTTGGGGTAGATATAGAGAAGATCTAACCACAAAAACATTTAGAAATAGGTAAAATAACCTGAAGGGTCATTACACATCACTTATAGCCTGTCAGTTCTTTACATATAGCATCACAAGCTATAGGTAGCTCTCAGGTCAATTATGGTGGTCACACCAGGTAGAGTTCTTATCATACATAGCAAAGTATTTAGTCTAGGTCTTTATTCTATGGAAGCCATTATAGTTCAGCAGGTACAGTACATCAGAGAGTCCCAGAGGCATGTTTAGAGTATGGAGAGGTTGGTCATTATTCTAGGGAATGACCTAGGCATGAGTTGGTTATTAAAAAAGGGGTCAGCATATGTTTCTTGCTGTCCTATTTATCCTAAGGTATGTTATGATTATGGGAAGGATGATCATTTTAGTAAAAATTATACCAAGCATCAGTTGGTTAGCCAATTGGGAATAGCTTATGTTTCTTGCTAGGTTCAAGTTTTAGGGTCTTGTTATGACTGTAGATAAATAGGCCACTAGTCTAAATAATGTCCTAAAGTAGGATTATTAGTCATTCAATTCATCCAAATCAGTTTTATAGTGTTGTGGCACCTTCGATTAGAGGTAGTGCAGTTAGTGTTTTGGTTCGTTATTCGAACGCTCAGTCATAGTTTGGACACACTTAGATTCATACTCTTTCTGGCACATCATTCATACTCCTTCAGGCACATCAGTACAATGACTTCTAACTCTATTGATATAGGTGTGATTTGACTTACTGTGTTTTACTTTCTATGTGAGTTGAGTTGTGTTTTCACACCCATCAATGACTATATTCCTTGATATACTAAATTGGTTGTTGTATGAATCATGTAGATTCATGTATAGGGGACTACCCTCGTTGATGATTTCTTATAGTTGTGATTTGACTAGATCTGTTTGGTATTCCCCTTGGGGTGTAGTATTTGGGTTAAAGTCCCTTCCATTTAGCATTATGGCCTTGAGTGGTATTGGTTATATTTTTTATTTTTGGTGCCTCCTATGCCTTTTATTATTGTTACTATTATTATTATTGTCATTATAGATTATTACTTGATAGGTGACTAGACTAGCACTATATAGTTAGAATTCGTGATTCTCATTCGATGGCGTAGATGTTTTACTCAGTTGGTTGGTTTTCTCTCTTTTACAGAGGTGAGGTTGGTTTTTTTCCTTCTCAGTTAGCAAAGTTAGTTTAATTATTTAGAGTAAGTAAAGGTAGGTTGGCCTTCCATGGTTTTATTATGAATTTAGAATTGGTAATTCAATTTAATTACCCATTATGATGTTAAAAAGTATAAGGCTTGCTCTTCTGGTTTATTGGGTTCATCCCCTAGTGTTAGTCTTGATATTAGTAATGGTGTTGAGTTGGGTAATCCATTCTAACTATGATGTGGTCCATGAATCACTTGAGTTTAGGTTGGTGAAAATGGGTGAATTCAAAAAAAATCTCATTTTGGCAATTGACCGGCCTAATGTGGATTCATGGAGTTTTTCTCTTTGTAATATGTACCTATGGGTATTTGTGGTCGTATATTGAGTATTGGATTGACTAGATTCAAGCTAAGATAGTAACTTTTCTAAGTTGCATAGGATTTGACTACCATTAGTATTCTTTACAGCCTTGGTAAGTTTTTGGTTATGCCTTGATATACTATAGCCTTAGTGGATTGGTATTTGACTATTTGTGTCTTCATCATGAAGTTTTCCTCAGTTGTGGTTAGGTTCTTTGGCAATATTTTACTTTCAGCTCTTGCTAGAACTGTGGTTATGTGCTTAATTTCTAATGATGGGGTTTATTGGGGTGTATCACCTTAGTTTAGACTTGTTGGCTTAAGTTTTGGACTTTGACATTTCTGAATGGTTGCTTAAATTATATAATATATTTTGGCATATGGATGTTTACTCAGCAACAGGATCGATTGGGATAGTTAAGATTGAGTAGTTTGGCTTAGATGTTGAGATTATAGCTATGGATTGCAACTTAATTGCAACCCTATTTCTAGTTTGGTTTTAATCGGGCATCTATTTATAGGCTAACTAAGCCTACTCATTACCTATTGACTCATCTTTCATCAGTTCAAATAGATATGCTTAATATATGCAAGATGGATAGTCCGTTGGCACAAGGTACTAGCTTTTACAGCTCTTGAATTTGATTCTCCATTTTCATTGGACATTTAGATTGTTGGCTCAGCAGGAGAAGTGTGCTCAACTTGAACTTAGAATGGCTTCATTCTCAATTGGTGAGACATTCGGTAGCAGATCATTTAGTTTTAAGGGTTTGTTCTTTTGATTCATAACTGATAGTTTTTAGGGTCATTCAGACCAATTGTAGCACCTTATAGGCCCATTCTTGTATTTGACATTATGGATTTTTAGTGGATCAGCTCAAGTTTTATTAGGTTAGTATTGCAGGCAGGACTGGGATGAGATTTTAAATTATTAAGAGTAGATAGCAGGTTTGGAATGACAAGGGAATATTAGATTTGGAATTTGGAGTTGATTGCATAGTTCATGCCTTAGATTGTATGTATCTTGGTTGAGTTTCACTTGGTTGTGCTTGTATCGATGTGATACCAGTGTATTATGGTTTTGATTTACATGCATTAGTCATTCTTGGTTCAGTTAGAGGCGAGTTAGTTGATGAGATTAAGTCTTTGGTTATTTGAAAAGTGAAGTAAAATTGTTGGTGAAAAAGGGATACCTTTCGTGAAATCCCTTAAAAGCGTTGTTTCTTCTTAAAGGTTATCTGGGGAGTCTTGCTCATAGCATGTAGCCCAGTACCTCATCCTTTTTAACTTTTGGGCTTTTCTATCCATTGACGTTTATGGATGAAAGTCCTTTTAGTAGTGGATATTGTAATGACCCTCCAAGTTATTTTCTAAAATTTTGTGCATTTCTAGTGTTTTAGGCCTTCCAATAGTGACTACATGTCATTTATGACTTATCAGAATTATCAATTCGGTTATCAGACAAATCCATTTGAGTTTTAGGCCCATTTCCCTATTTTTAGAGCTTTTGCTATTAAGGAATTTGTCTCGGACCAAAACTCCTAGTAAATAAACTCAAAAGAGAAATCCGACAGCACCAGCTCTAGAATGTTATTTTGGGCTATTAGGTCCTATATTTGGGTCTCGAGGCTTTTGGATTCATTTTGGGATATTGGGAAAAATTTAGTTAAAATAAAACTAGGTGTCGGACCTACATTTAATTAAAATAATCTCGAATAAAATTTTTGATAGTTCGATTGAGTCCGGAATGCTAAATTTAATATGATATCATAGTTCATTTGCACACACTGGTAGGTTCCAAATGAATCTAGAACCCCCAATTAAAGTTTGAGTGGACTTAGTGAAAATGCTAGTATTCAGCATCTAGTGCAAGGCACCCTTCTTCTCTACGTTCGTGGGGAGTTGACTGCATTTGCGAAGGTTTAAGTCATTCACTTTCATAATCGTGGGCCTCCCATCGCAATCGTGATAAAGGGACAACCCAACCCAATTTTTCATCCTTCATGACTGTTATTATCAACGTCACGTCTGCGATGGTCTATTCCATTTACCTTTGCATTCATGACACTTTTGTTGCATTTACGAAGAGTAAATAATCCCAATCATCGCATTCACAACCTTGGCCTCTGAATTCATGAAGGCCAAAGCCCTGTTAATATATAATCCCTCTTTTCCTAATTTCTTCACTATGTTCTCTCCATTTTCCACCGTTGTTAGCCCTAGGATCTGAAGAACTCATGGGGAATCATAAATTGGAGCTAGAGATGTGTAGAGGATGATAAAGTGATGATTTCCCACTAATTTGTTGTATGGCATCATTATGGGATCTTAGAGAAAAGAAGAGTAGTTCATGGAAGGTTCAGGCATACAATTCTCTATGAGATGGTGTTATGTATAAATTACATTTTAGGCAGGGACTATAGGATATTATTATGACTAGTGTATCATGACTTAACCTATTCAGGAAATTTAAGATAGAAATGTACCCTGAACCTTAGCATAGGATACCTATTCTGGCTAAAGAACCATACTATCCTTGGTTATAGATATGACTAACCATAGATTGAAATTAATGATCCCTTATTATAAGACTTAACATTTGACTGAGTAATTTGGCATTATTTCCCTGATTAGAGCTTCGTTATGATTTTATTTCCTTGATTAGAATAGTTTCCTGAGTTATGGGGATTTATTATATTAATTATATATTATTGGGATCGAGGTAATAGTTATGATACTAGTTGAACTTCAGGTGAGTATTCTATCCATAAAAAGATGATTTTAGTTTATAGATGTTTATGTGCTTATTGTTGTATTGTTTGGATACTTGTGATGTTATGCATACTTTTAGGCCCATATATGCTCACTTAGTGTCAGGATTCCAACCAAATCCTTTATTTTACTATTGTTTTCTAAAAAAGGATTTATTCCCACTTTTCATTATTAAAATAGATGTACTTACAAAGGAATTCTACCACCGTATTTAATGATTTATGAGCTTTTAGAATGAATTGAGCTATTTTGGAAATTAGACCGAGGTTGATTCCATTCCATTATCAAACCACTCTTATACCACTACTATTTATTTTGGTTGAATTAGATTTCGACCCTTTCTACATTATTATAATACCCCACAAGATCCTAGACTAGTTTTCAGCTATTTGTCACATGTTTAGAAGTCCCAAGCCATTTAATTTATACTAAGTACAAGTGACGTAGCCTTTTCCAGACCCCAAGATTTTGAACATTTTATTTTTTGGCCTTTTCAAGTTCAAAACATTGATTTATGAGTTGAAATACATTTAGGGATGTTAAAAGGGTCATCCAGGAGAGTTTTAAAATTTTTGGAAGAGGTTCGGGGTGTTTTTAGACCACGGAGGCAGAATGCCTCCGTGATTTCCCCATGCAACGGAGACTGTACATTCAAAGTACTTATTGTATACTCTCTTTTGTGCTATGTTTTCCTATAACATAGGTTCAGGTGCTCAGTTCCTCGATTGCCCTTAGTCAGCACAGTGTCACTACATAGCAGTTATGGTGAGTCCTCATCCTTCAAGGACAAGTTAGTTGCAATTATTTTTGGTAGTTTCTTTTTTTCAATCTTTCGGAGTTAGTTATGGGTTTATCCCATAAGTCCTCATGTTTTAGAGGATTTCATATAGTCAGACTTGTTTTAGTTTTTCTATCATTAGTTCAGACATGTTGGGTATCACTTCAGCATTACCTCTTAACAGTATTTCTATCAGTTTAGCTTCTGTATATGGTTCTTTATTATTATTTATTCAGTGCCCGCAGCAGATACCAGATCATGGGTTAGCTTGGGGTCACACTTGGCCTTAAGCATGGTATTACGTCTAGAGGATACTCTTAGGTCATGACAAAACTTGGTATTAGAGTTAAAGTTTTTAAAGTATCGTAAGGCATCTGAAAGCCGCATTGTGTAGAGTCTTTTGCATGAGTGTGAAGCGCTCCATATTTATGGATAGGAAGCTACGAGTTGTTTTAGTAAAGTTTCCCCTTTTCAGTGTTCATGTCGTACGATGGAGCATAAACTCTATTAAACTTCTTTTTCTAACTCGTTCTCTACCATTTACAAAAAATGGCTCCTAGAAGGGCTAACGGAAGAAGAAATGTGAATCATCTCGCACCACTACCTATCCCTAAAAAAATTTTGAACGAATAGGTCTCCTCTGCAGAGTTCAAGGCTTTTTTCACACTCTTAGCCCAATCCATGTCTGCCTGAAATAATCAACAGTCAACCAACCCAATAGTAAATATGGCTATAGCTAGGATCTGTGACTTTACTCGAATTAATCCTCCATTGTTTTCTAGATCCAAGTCTAAGGAGGATTCGCAAGTGTTTCTGGGTGGTGTATAAAAATTAACAAACATTATGGGTGTCACTTTGAGTGAGAGCGTTGAATTAGCTTCTTATCAATTGCAAGGAGTAGCTAACACTTGGTTTAAGTAGTTGAAAGAGGACAAAGGTGTCAAGGCAGGGCCTATTGAGTGGGATAAGTTTGCTACGGGTTTCTTAGATAGATTCTTCACACTTGAGTTGAGGGGGGTTAAGGTTTACGAGTTTATCAATTTAAAGTAGGGTAGTATGAGTTTGAAAGAGTACAAACACAAGTCCGACTATGGTGGTCGATTCTAGGTCCAGGATAAGTAAGTTCGTGTCGGGATTTCTAAAGATGTAGTCAAGGAGTGTAGAAGAATGATGTTGATAAAGAAGATGGATCTCTCTAGGTTGATGGTCCACGCTTAGCAAATTGAGGAGGAGAAATGTAAGAAAAAGTAAAGGGAAAATAAGAGGGCCACAACAGGTAGCTTCAATTTTTCTAAACAAAGGTCGGAAGGTGGTAATCATTCTCAGTTCCTCTAGAAATCTTCAGCTCCATCCATTACTCTAGTGCTAAAGTTCAGACAGCACAATCGAGATAGATAACCAGGCTCCAAGTCCCAGGGTAGTGTGAATAGTAGCCACACAAACCCAGTCTATAAGAAGTATGGTAAGAATCATTAGGGCGAGTGTAGACCAGGTAGTGATGTGTGCTTTGAATATGGCAAGATAGGCCACAGGATAAGGGATTTCCAATTGGGTATGTGGAAAGATAGAAATGATCATCATTGGGGCCAAATTAATCCTTCGCAGCACTAGCAGGTCGCCCTACTCAGCATAGCGCCGCCTCTAGTGCCACCAGTCGGCAACATCAGAACCGACTTTATGCTCTCCAGACTTGACAGGATTAGGAAAGTTCTCCTTATGTGTTTATGGGTATGACATGTCCTCCATATCCATGTTTATGCATTATTAAACCCTGGAGCTTCACTTTCTTTTGTGACTCTGTAACGCCCCGAGTCTGTACCCCGGATGCTACACGGTGGTTACGACTCTGAAAGACCACAAGATAACCCATGACTGATATCTACTGTGAGCACTAAAATATGATACTATAATAAATGTGGTAAAATAGGTAGAAATTCCATAAGGTTCAAAATCTGTAAATACTGATAAAGTGTATAAACTAAAATAACAATCTATAAAACTGAGCACTGTTTGAAAACTAGTCTGAAAAGCCTCTAATCTAAAATTGTCTGAAAGTGGAGTTGATGGGACAATCCCCCAACTAACTCTATCTAAGAAAAATACTTAGTCTACTGTAATTATAAAATGAAAAAATATCCTCGAATAATGAGGACTCACTGTGAAATGTACTATTGGCTGAATCTAAATCTATCTATGCACGGTAAGGAACCTGAGCATCCGAACCTATGATATACGACATCATAGCCCAAAGAAAGATTATGCGTCAGTACGTAGAATGTAATGGTATGCTAGATGGGGTAAGGCTGAATGTAAGGGTTCATATGCAGAAATAATAACTAGCTGCATGATATAGAGTAACTGAACATGAGAGTACATAGATAACTAATACTACTGTAAATACTGAATATGTACTACTGTGCATATGAATAAATACTATGACTAAGATTATCTGAAGCTAAGTTCTGAGTTCTGATACTGAGTAACTGATATCTAAAGTTACAGATACTAGTTGACTGTATCTGACAGTCTTAATTCTGTAGAACTAAATTGAGTTCTATTCTGAAGACTGAAACTGAGACTGTGGGAGGTAATCATCTAACCGACATGCCCCAAATAAGATAACTGAGTTGGGGTTCAACTTGTGACCCCAGTTGGAAGGATATCAGTACCGTGCCATGGGTAAAGACACTGAAGAGTTATCCATATCTGGAAAGTACTCTAATGAGAACTGTGGAACCCTCATCTGACAGGTTAAAACACCTCATCAACCCTCAACTGGCAGGTTTAATGTCTCAACCTATGCTGGATACGTAATTCTGGAATGCAATGATTACTTCTAAGGATCACACCATCTTTTGGCAGGTTAGCCCCCATCCTTGGGTTTACTCAGTGTTGAATCCTACTCCCAATTGAAAGACACTGAACTAAATATATTGAACTAGACTGAACTGATACTGAGTTTATTGAATTTTCCTGAGTTTTGTAACTGACTGAGTTCTACTGAGTTCTGTAACTGACTAGGAGTACTACTGATCATGACAAGACTGAGACTATTCTATAACTAACACTGGCTCTAGGTAAATAGCTAAATTTTTGGGTATTAAATAACCCCAGAACTCGATAGCATGAAAAATAAAGCATAGCATGATCTTGAGATACACAACAATGTACACTTGTCCATAATTCATTCATAAAGGCATTTCATTAAGCACTTGTAGGGAATAAGCTTGTACGTGATTGGGAACACATAATGACATGTCAAGATTCCACTATCTACTTCACATAGGTATTTTTGCAAACACTTGGGGAGCATGGAGGATTTCATATGATGATGGTCAACACATGTAATCATGAATACAACATTCAATTTCAAATTCAAGGGTTAAGCATGCAATTCATATAATTCACCACATAACTATCTTAATTTCATGGAAACTTATAATTAAACATGCATTGGACCCCAATTACTATTATAATCACGAATACATTCAATTCCAAGCATGGAAATCATAAATCATAACTCTTAAAGTTTTAAAAATGAATTCTTGGACTCTATGGGTGAGAGGGACCCATAGATGAACCCCTAACATACCTTGGAAAGTTAATTCTTAAAGGTGCTTGAAGAAATTCTTGAGTTTTGATCTAGATTCTTGAAGTTAGGGTTTATTTTCTAGAGAGAGAATGCCTTTGATTTGAGGAAAATTGAATAATAATGATGTAACTAGGTTAATTTGGAGTAATTTACGTGTTAAAGGCTGACTTGGGTCATGGAAAAATAATCAATTACCCTTGGGAATGATTTAAAAACATTACTGAAAAATTCCCAATTTGGACACCTAGTGCAGTGCGCCACTATCGTGCCAAGCAATTAGAAAATGACAACTTGGAACGTGGTTAGTGGCGCGACATAGTGGAATTGCGTTGCAATACTGGATGGGACCTGGAAGCTTGGTGCGATGCGGTATAATTGCATTGCTTTACTGAAAATTGACAACTGTGGATTGGGTCCTTGGCGCGACGCACCAATATCGCAGAGCAACACTGGATTTTGAAAATTAGGAAATTAGTTGGTGGCACAAGACACCGGTATCACGGTACCTCATTGGAAACTAACAATTGTCATTTTGGCATACTCTGCGACATGCTACTGGCTTGAATAACGGTGTTTAATGACTGAAACTTAAAATAGCCATAACTTCTTACCCAGTTATCGAATTTAGCTGAATTTTATATTGTTGGAAAGATAATTCAATTTCCTACTCAATGGCAGGCTCTAAACTTAAAAATACTGAGTATTTCAAAATTTTTATATTGGATAACTCATGAACTGAGAGTTAAGTTAAGCTTGAGAAATTTGGGGTATTACAATATCTCCCCCTTGGGAATATTTATCCTCGAATGAGACTGATTAAGCTGAGATACGGATAGACTGAGTTTACATACTAAACATGCATATATAATGCATGACTACATGACTAATCTACTAATAAGATGGGTTTTTCACACTGAACATACATATCTGATGCATGAGTATATGAATGAACTGATTCATGAATGCATGACTGAATATGCAATGGTAATGGATACCAAGTTATAATTATAGTTGAACATGAAACTGAGTAAAGCTAAGAAAGACTATTACCTTAATTTGGATCTAAGTTTGCGGAGAAGAGGTGAGGATACTTTGTCCGCATATCTGCTTCTGCTTCCCAAGTAGCTCCCTCTACGGCCTGATTCTGCCAAAGGACTTTGACTAAGGGAACTTTTTTGTTCCTCGGTCTTCAAATCTGACGATCAAGGATCTAGACTAGAACCTCTTCAAAAGATATATCCTTCTTAATATCTATGCCCTCTAAGGTAACTATGATTTTTGGGTCACCAATTCATTTCTTTAGCAAAGAGACGTGGAATACTGGGTGCACTGAAGCTATGTCTGAAGGCAACTCGAGCTCATAAGCTACCTTTTTTAATTAATTGAGAATTCTGTAAAGGCTGACATATAAGGGACTGACCTTTCCCTTCTTGCGGAACCTCTTTACCCCCATCATGGGAGAGATTTTCAAGAACACAAAATCACTGATCTCAAACTCGAGATCCTTTCTTCACACATCTGCATATGATTTTTGTTGGCTCTGGGTAGCCCTAAGTTTTTCTGTGATTAACTGAACCTTATCTAAGGCATTAAATACTAGGTCAGGACCTACTACTGTGGTCTCAACTACCCCAAACCAACCAATTGGATATCTACATCTCCTACCATAGAGAGCCTCAAATGGAGCCATCTGAGTACTAGAATGATAGTTGCTATTATATGCAAACTTGATCAAAGGCAAGTGGTCATCCCAACTACCCTTAAAATCAAAAATGTATGCTCTTAGCATATCTTCTAGAGTCTGAATGGTCCTTTTTGCTTGACTATCTGTCTGAGAGTGGAAGGTTGTACTAAGGTAAACTCGGGTACCAAGACCCTTTTGGAATGCTTTCCAAAAATAAGAGGTGAACTAGATACCTCTATCTGAGATAATGGATACTGGGACTCCATGTAACTTGACCAACTCTCCGATATAGATTTTGGCATAGTCCTCGGCTGAATAAGAAGTATGAACTAGCAAGAAATGAGTTGATTTGGTTATCCTGTCTATGATAACCCAAATGGAATCATGTTGATATGAGTACGAGGCAAACCCATCACAAAGTTCATGTTCACTTCTTCCCATTTCCATGTGGGAATACTGAACTCTTGCATGGACCAACTAGGCTTATGGTGCTCAATCTTAACCTACTAACACGTAGAGCACTTAGCTATAAACTCTGCAATATCCCTCTTCATCCCACTTTACCAATAGATCTCCCACCCATCGCGGTATATCTTAGTGTTCCTTGCATGAATAGAGTATCATGCACCATGGGCTTCTGCAAGAATTTGTTGCCTCAAGTCATCTATACCTGTCATTATAACCAACCCTGGCAACGCAAAAAACCATCTCCCCTCGGGAGAAAACCTCTATTTTCTGATCTCTGACTGACTCTTTCAACTTAACTAGACTTGGATCTCTATCCTGCTTTTCCTTTACTTTGGAAACTAGAGATGATTTAGAACTGTTCTACGCCCATACACTACCTTCTACTGAATCGACTAAGCACACACCTAGTCGGGCAAGCTGATGAACTTCTTGAGCTAACTTCTTCTTATTGTCCTCAACATAAGCAACATACCCATAGACAGTCTATTGAGAGCATCAGCCACTACAATGGTTTTGCCTAAATGATATAGAACACTCATGTCATAATCTTTTAATAACTCTAACCACCTTCTCTAATGTAAATTTAAATCTTTTTGAGAAAATACATACTTTAATATTTTATAGTCTGTGAACACATTTACATGCACCCTATACAAATAGTGCCTCTAAATATTTAAGGCAAACACTACAGCTGCTAACTCAAGATCATGAGTAGGATAATTTTCTCATGGGGCTTAAACTGTCTGAAAGCTTAGGATATGACCTTATATCTCTGCATGAGGACACAACCCAAACCTACTCTTGATGTATCACAGTACACAACAAAACTATCTAAATCATCTGGTAGAGTCAAAACTGGGGCTGAGGTGAGTCGAGTCTTCAACTCCTGAAGACTCTTCTCATGGGAATCTAAACACTAAAACTGCACTTTCTTCTGAGTCAATCTGGACATGGGGGATGCAATAGATGAGAACCCTTCAAAAAATCGTTAATAATAGCCAGCTAAACCCAAGAAACTCCTGATATCTAATAGAGAGATAGGTCTAAGACAGTTTCTCACTGCTTTGGTCTTTTGAGTATCAACTCTAATGCCATCACCAAAAATAATATGACCAAGGAATGCTACTGCCCTTGTCCAAAATTTTCCCTTACTAAATTTGGCGAACAACTGATGAGTTTTGAGAGTCTAAAGTATGATTCTGAGGTGGTGTGTATGATCATTGTTACTACGGGAATAGACAAGAATGTCATCGATGAAGACTATAATGAACATGTCCAAGTACTGCTTTAACACATAATTTATTAAGTCCATGAAAGTTGTTGGGGCATTAGCAAAACAAAAGGACATGACTAAAAACACGAAGAGACCATACCGGGTTCTGAAAGTTGTGTTTAGAATGCTCTGATTTTGAGCTGATGATAGACTGATCTGAGGTTTATCTTACAAAAGTAACTAGCACCCTAAAGTTAGTGAAATAAGTCATCGATTCTAGGAAGTGTGTACTTATTCTTGACTGTGACTTTGTTCAACTAACGGTAGTCTATACATATTCTAAGAGAACCTTCTTTATTACACATGAATAAGACTAGTTTTCCCCATGAGGAAATGTTGGGTCTGATGAATCCTTTATCTAGGAGATTCTTCAACTATTCTTGTAACTCTCTGAGTTCTGCTGGTGTCATTCTATATAGCGAAACAGATATAGGCTGAGTATCTAGAAGAATTTCTATTCCAAAGTCTATTTCCCGAATGGGAGAAACTCTAGGAATATCTCCGAGAAACACATCTGATAATTTATTTACTGGAACTAACTCAAGAGTTGGAGTTTCTGAGTTAGAGTCTTTGACTCGCATAAGATAGTAGATATATCTCTTGGATATCATTTTTCTCGCTCTAAGGTATGAAATCAACTGACCCTTAAGCGTTGTGGTACTACCCCTTTATTAAAGAACTAGTTCATTTAGAAACTGAAAATGAACTATTCTATTTCTACAATCAACTAAGCTATAACATGAGTAGAGCTAATCTATGCCGAGAATAACATAAAAATCCTCCATTTCTGGCTCTACAAGGTCTACTGAAGTAATTTTTTGAGATATCATAACCGAATAGTTCCTGTATACCTATTGGGATACGATAGATTTACCCACTTGGATAGAAACTGAGAAAGGCTCTGCTAGAATTTTTGGACTGACTCTGAAGCTGATGACTTTATAAGGAGTTGCAAAAGATAAATAAGCCCCTGGATTTAACAAGGCATAAGCTATAAATGGAAGATCTGTAATGTACCAGTGATCACATCAGGAAAATTTTTCTGATCTTGTCTGGACTAAAGTGCATAGAGCCTATTTGGGTGTTGCCCGCTGGTGGCATTGGAAGCGGCACCCTACTGATTTGGGCGATCGGACTAAGCTGAAGGACGATTATGCTGACCCTGAGAACCTGACTAAGGACAATCTCTGACTCTGTGGCCTGGCTTTCCACACCCGAAACAAACATCACTGCCAGCTCTACAGACACCCTGGTGGTTTTTGCCACATTGCTGACATAGTGGATTTGTTCGAGCACTACTGACACTACCTTAAGATTTAGATCCTGGTGCACTATCTTTCTTACCATTTTTTAACTTAGGAACTAGAGCACTAGCTAAGGACAGATCTAAAACTGAAGACTTTGGGTGAAACTGGGAACGGTTATTGCCCTCTGACTTAGGCTGATTTAAATTGAAGCTACCTATTCTAGATCTCTTATTCTCTCTCTCTCTCACTTTCTATAATCTTAGCCTCTTCTATCTGTTGATCATGGACCATGAGCCTTGATATGTTGATCTCTTTAATCAACATTGCTAGTCTGCACTTCTTAACCACACTATCTGACACCCTAGATACGAACTTGCTCATTCTGGACCTACTTTCTGCTATTACATGGGGAGCATACATGGATAACTGAGTAAACTTAAGGTAATACTCTTTCACACTCATACTGCCTTGCTTGAGGTTGATGAACTCTAACACCTTGGCTTGCCTCAGCTCTAAGGGAAAAAATCTCTTTAGGAAAGCAGTAACAAACTCTTCTCATTCTATGGGCTCTGCATTTGTGCCCCTATCTACCTTCCACTACTTAAACAATGTATGAGCTACATCTTATAGTTGATAGGAAGCTAGCTCAGCACTCTCACTGGAAGTCACTCCCATGATGTTTATGACTTTTTGAACCAAATCAAAGGACTCTTGTGGATCCTCTTCTGACTTAGATCCTAAGAATAGGGGAGGATTCATTCGGGTGAAGTCCCAAATCCTGGCTGCATTAGTATTGTCTACTGGGTTATCCTAAACAGCAGCTGGCCATTCATTTTGATCTACTACGGAATTGGCTAGAGTAGTGAATGCAACTCTGAATTCTGCTTGGGAGACATGCTCATCCAGGGGATCTGCCTGAATGGGTTGAGGTGCTGACTGATTTTCGGTTCTTCTTTTGTTAGTCTTTTTGGGAGGAATATTCTGTAAATGAAAAAAAGAAATGGATTAGACTGAGATATTAACTTAAGCTTATGCTCACTCACACAACATAAATACTAAAAAAAGGAAAACATTTTCTACAACATCTCATAGCCTCATGTCCATAAGTATGGCATGCTACACACCAATGTATAAGACTCTACTAAATGCGGCTTTAAGACTTCATAGGACTTTGTTGATCCTTAGTCTCAGATACTAAGTTTGTAACGCCCTGAGTCTGTACCCCAGATACTATACAGTGCTTACGACCACCAAAGGACCACAAGCTAACCCATGACTGATATCTATTATGAGCACTGAAATATGATACTATAATAAATACAGAAAATAGGCTGAAATACCATAAGATTCAAAATCTGTAAATACTGATAAAGTGTATCAACTAAAATAATAATGTGTAAAACTGAGCACTGTCTAAAAACTAGTCTGAAAAGCCTCTAATCTAAAACTATTTGAAAGTGGAGTTGATAGGACAATCCCCCAACTAACTCCATTTACTAAAATATTGAGTCTGCTGTAATAATGAAATGAAATAATATCCTTGAATGATGAGGAATCACTGCTAAATCTACTGCTGGCTGAATTTGGATCTATCTATGCGAGATCAAGAACCTGAGCGTCCGAACCTATGATATAAGACATCATAGCATAAAGAAAGAGTATGCATCAGTACGTGGAATGTACTGGTATGCTAGATGGGATAAGGCTGAATGCAAGGGTTCATATACATGAACAATAACTGACTACACGATATAGAGTAACTGAACATGAGAGTACATGGATAACTGATACTACTGTAAATACTGAGTATGCAATACTATGCATATAAGTAAATTCATTGACTAAGCTTATCTAAATATAAGTCCTAAATTCTGATACTAAGTAACTGATGTCTGAAGTTACTAATATTGGTTGATCGTATCTGATAGTCTTAATTCTATAGAACTGAATTGAGTTCTATTTTGAAGACTGAAACTTAGACTGTGAGAGGTAATTATCTAACTGACATGCCCTAAATAAGATAACTGAGTTGGGGTCCAACCTGTGACCCCAGTTGGAAAGGTATCAGTACCATGCCATGAGTAAAGACATTAAAGAGTTACCCTCCTCAGGCAGGTACTTTAATAGGAATGGTGGAACCCTCATCTGACAAGTTAAAACACCACATCAAACCTCAACTGGCAAGTTTAATATCTCAACCTACTCTAGCTATGTAGTTTTGGAATGCAAGGATTGCATCTAAGGATCACACCCTCTTCTAGTAGGTAAGCCCCTATCTTTGGGTTCACTCAGTGTTGAATCCTACTTCCAACTGAAAAACACTAAACTGAGTATACTGAACTGATACTGAGTTTAATGAATTTTCCTAAGTTCTATAACTGATTGATTTCTACTGAGTTCTATAACTGACTAAGAGTACTACTGATCATGACAGGACTAAGACTATTCTATAACTGACACTGGCTCTAGGTTAACAGCTAAATTCTCAGGTATTAAATACCCCCAGGACTCGATAGCATGAAAAATAAAGCATAGCATGGTCTTGAGATACACAACAATGTATACTTGTCCATAATTCATTCATAAAGGCATTTTATCAAACACTTGTAGGGCATAAGCTTGTACATGATTGGGACCACATAATGACATGTCAAGATTCCACTATCTACTTCACATAGGTATTTTAGCAAACACTTGGGGAGCATGGAGTATTTCACATAATGATGGTCAACACATGTAATCATAAATACAACATTCAATTTCAAATTCAAGGGTTAAGCTTGCAATTCATATAATTCACTATGTAACTATCTTAATTTTAGGGAAACCTATAATTAAACATGCATTAGATCCCAATTACTATCATTATCATGAATACATTCAATTTCAAGCATGGAAATGTAAATCATAACTCTTAAAGTTTTAAAAATGTATTCTTGGACTCTATGGGTAAAACAGACCCATAGATGAATATCTAACATACCTTGGAAATTTAATTCTTGAAGGTTCTTGAAGAAATTCTTAAGTTTTGATCTTGATTCTTGAAGTTAGGGTTTGTTTTCTTGAGAGATAATGCCTTTGATTTGGGGAAAATTGAATAATAATGATGTAACTAGGTTAATTTAGGGTAATTTACGTGCTAAAGGCTGACTTGGGTCATGCAAAAATACTCAATTACCCTTGAAAAAATCATTACTAAAAAATTATCGATTTGGGCACCTGGCGCGACGTGCCACTATCGTGCCAAGCCACTGGAAAATGATAATTAGGAATGTGGTTGGTGGCGTGATGTGGTGGAATTTCATTGCAATACTATATGGGACCTGGAAGCTTGGCGTGATGCGGTACAATCGTGTTGCTTTACTGTGAATTGTCAATTATGGAATGGGTCCTTGGCGAGATGTGCCAATATCGCGGAGCAACACTGGATTTTGACAATTGAGAAATTTACTGGTGGCACGAGACAGCGGTATGGTGATACCTCACTAGAAATTGACAATTTCCATTTTTACATACTCCACGATGTGCTACTAGCCTGAATAATGGTGTTTAACGACTGAAACTTAAAATAGTCATAACTTCTTACCCGGTTATCGGATTTAGGCAAATTTTATATTGTTGGAAAGCTAATTCAATTTCCTACACAATGGTAGTTTTAAACTGAAATATACTAAGTATTTCAAAAATTTAATATCGGATAACTCATGAACTAAGAGTTAAGTTAAACTTGAGAAATACAGGGTATTATAGACTTTCTATATAGAAGTAAACTTTAGCGTCAGTCCTAAAATCTTAGCAGAACCCTTCTCAGTGTATACTCCAGTCAGTGGTTCTATTACAACCTAATGGGTATACCAAAATTACTCAGTCATAATGTCTCAGAAAGTCACTTCAGTTGATCTTGTGGAGTTAGAAATGATGGATTTTGATGTCATTCTCGACATGGATTGGCTCCACTCTTGCTATGCCTCAGTTGACTGTAGAAATAGAATAGTACAGTTCCAGTTTCCTAATAAGCCTGTTATTGACTGAAGGGTTCATATTTTAGTCCCTATAGATCGATTTGTCTTCTATATTAAGGAAAGAAAGATGATTTCCAAGGTATGTATTTATCATCTCATTAGATTCAAGTACTTAAATTTTAAATCTTCAAGTCTTGAGTCAATTCCAGTAGTGAATGACTTTTTATAAGTGTTCCCTGAAGATCTTCCCAGAGTTCCTCCCAGGAGGGAAATTTACTTCGGAATAGATATCCTCCTAGATATCCAGCCTATCTTAATTCCATCTTACAGAATAGCTTCGGTTGAGCTTAAGTAATTAAAGGAAGAGTTAAAAGATCTTTTAGATAAGGGTTTTATCAGACCTATCATTTCTTCGTGAGGTGATCCAATTCTCTTTGTGCGCAAGAAAGATGGTTCGCTTAGAATGTGCATTGACTACTGACAGTTGAACAAAGTCATAATCAATAATAAGTATCTGCTCTCTAAAATTTATGACTTATTCGACCAACTTTAAGGTACAAGCTATTTCTCTAAGATAGACCTCAGATCTGACTATTATTAGCCTAAAGTCAAGGAATGTGACATCCCAAAGACAGCCTTCAGAACTCAAAATAGTCACTTCAAATTTCTAGTTGTCTTTTGAACTAACGAATACTTCTGTGGCTTTTATGGACTTAATGAACAGGGTGATCAAGCAGTACATGGACATGTTTGTTATAGTCTTCATAGATGAGATCCTCATCTATTCAAGTAGTGAAGGTGATCATGCAGATCATCTAAGGATTCTAGTGCAGACTATTAAGGATCACCAGTTATTCACTAATTTTAGCAAGTGTAAATTTTAGTTGAGATCAGTAGTTTTCTTTGGTCAACTCATTTTTGGTGATGGTATTTGAGTTGCTTCTCAAAACATCAAAGTAGTGAGAAACAGGCCTAGACCCATCTCTCCATCAGATATTAGAAGCTTCTTGGGTTTCGTTGGTTACTACAAATAATTTATTGAAGGGTTTTTTCTATTATTTCTCCCATGTATCGACTAACCCAGGAGAAAGTCAAATTTCAGTGGTTAGATTCCTATGAGAAGAGTTTTAAAGAGTTAAATACTTGACTCATTTCTTTCCCAGTATTAACTCTACTAGAGGGTTCAGATGGGTTTATAGTTTATTGTGATGCTTCTAGAGTTAGTCTTGGTTGTGTATTGATTTAGTGTGGTAAGGTCTTAGCCTATGCCTCTAGACAACTTAAACCCTATGAGAATAATTACCCAACCCATGATTTGGATTTGGCAGCAGTTATCTTTTCCTTGAAGATTTGGAGGCATTACCTTTATACGGTACATGTTGATGTGTTCATGATCATAAGAGTTTACAGTATGAATTCACTCAAAAGGATCTAAATCTTCATTAGAGAAGGTATCTTGAATTATTGAAAAAATATAATATGAATATATTGTATCACCTGGGTAAGGCTAATGTAGTGGTTAATGCCCTTAGTAGATTGTCTATGGGAAGTGTTGTGCATATTGAGGAGGATAAGAAGAAGTTAGTTTGTGAGGTTCATCAGTTTGCCACATTAGGTTGTTAGGCTAGTTAATTTGGCCAAAGGTAGATACGGGTTCAAAATGGTACATAATCTTCATTGGTTGCCAAAGTGAAAGAAGAGCAAGATAGAGATCATATTTTGGTCAAGTTGAAGGAGACAGTTCATAATCAAAAGGTTGATGTTCTCTCCCAAGGGGGAGATGGTGTGCTTCATTGTCAGGGCAGGTTATGTGTTCCAAGTGTGGATGGTTTAAGGCAGTAAATATTAGTAGAGGCACATAGTGCGCAATTTTCAATTCACCCAGGGGCCATTAAGATGTACCATGATTTATGGGAAATCTGCTGGTGGATTGGTATAAAGAAAGATATTATGGAATTTATGGCAAAGTGTTTGAATTATCAACAAGTTAAGGTTAAACACCAAAGGCCTAGTGGTACGCTTCAGGAGTTCAGCATCCCCACTTGAAAGTGGGAGGTGGTGAACATGGACTTTATGATAAGGTTACCTCATAGGCATCATCAGCATGATTAGATTTGAGTCATTGTAGATAGAATAACCAAGTCAGCCCATTTATTACCAATTCATACTTTGTATTTAGCTGAGGATTATGCTAGACTCTATCTTAGGGAGTTTGTAAAGCCACATGGGGTTCTGTTGACCATTATTACAGATAGAAGTACCCAATTTACCACTCACTTTTGGAAGGCTTTTCAAAAGGTTCGGTACCCAAGTCCATCTTAGTACAACTTTTTATTATTAGATAAACATTCAGGCAGAGAGAACCATTCAGACCTTAGAGGATATGTTGAGGTCTTGTGTTATTGACCTCAAAGGTAGTTGGGATGACCATTTTCTTTGATGAGTTTGCCTACAACAACAACTATCACTCTAGTATTTAGATAACTCTATTTGAGTCTCTCTATAGAAGGAGGTGTAAATCTCCTATTAGTTGGTTTAAATTAGGTGAGGTTTCTTTGATAAGACTAGATTTAGTGTACGAGGTGATGGAGAAAGTTTAGGTTATCCGAGAAAGACTGAAGATAGCCTAAAGTCGTCAGAAATCTTATGAAGATATGAGGAGGAGGTATTTTGAGTTTGATGTTGGTGATTTGATTTATTTGAAAATTTCACCCATGAAAGGGGTGAAGAGGTTTGGTAAGAAAGAGAAGATCAATTCCCGCTATATTGGCCCATATAGGATTTTGAGCCATTTTGGGAAGGTAGCATATGAGTTTGAGTTGCTGCAGAATTGGCATCGGTTCATCCGGTGTTTCATGTCTCTTTGCTAAAGAAATGCATTGGTGACCCAGCTTATGCTAGAAAGCATGGGCGTGCAAGATAGCCTTTCCTACCAAAAAAGTCCCAGTTGAGATCCTTGACCATCAAATTCATAGGTTTAGGAATAAAGAAGTTCCCTTGGTTAAGGTTCTATGGAGAAATTAGTCAATTGAGGGAGCTACTTGGGAAGAAGCCGATATGCGAGCCATGTATCCCCATCTTTTCTCTACGAATTCAGATTCAGCTTGAGATAATGATTTTTCTTAAATTGATTCTCTTATTTTCAATCTCAGTTATCCAACCAGCCTCATGTTATAGCATGCATTTATAAATTTAGTTCAGCCTATGTGTCATGTTTCAAATTCAGTTACTAAATCATTATTCAGCTTATAAGTATTCATTACATGATCTCAGTCTTTTTATATCTCAGATCAAATAGTTTTATTCTGGGATGAATGATCCTAAGAGGGATATATTACAATACCCTGTAAGATCCTAGATTAATTTTCAGCTATTCATCATATGTTTAGAAGTCCCAAGCCATTTTATTTACACTAAGTACAAGTGACATGGCCTTTTTAAGACCCCAAGATTTTGAATATTTTATTTTTTGGCCTTTCTGAGTCCAAAACGATAATTTATAAGTTAAAATATGTTTAGGGTGTTAAAATGGTCATCTGAGAGAGTTTCAAAATATTCAGAAAAGGTTTGGGGTGTTTTTGGACCATGGAGGCAGAATGCCTTTATGATTTTGTTGTGCCACAGAGACCGACTCTCCGCGAGTGTGTCATGAAAGCTAGTCTCCGCGATACACAGTGTGTCATAAAGGTTAGTCTCTGCAATAGTCCCAATGCCATAGAGACTGTGTAATACTGTAAATTTCATTCAATGAGTGGGTTTTTCTGGTCTTTTCCCTTCTCCCAAACACCCAATTAATGATTTAAAACCTAAGAGGGGCATTATTTGCCCCATTCTTCATCAGTTAACGATACTCAATCTTCTATCATTCTCAAGAACACAAAAATATAAGATTCTTCCAAGAACATTGAAGGTCTAAATTCTAAGTTCTTTTTAAGAATTCAAGTAACTCAGGTATGTGTGGTATTCATCAATGGGTCCCTTCCAGCTATTTAATCCCGAGAATCCCTGCTTTCTTTCAAGTATAATCCTTTTCCCTTTTTTTCAGAAATTTTAATATACAACATGAATTTACTCAATTCTCTCTTAATAGTTTTTAATACAAACCATAACAATGTGTTTCCCATGTGAACTATGTCCTTATATGCTTTATAATTTCATTCACCCATATCATTTTAAGTTGACACCATGCTCAATTATTAATTTATGAATTTAACCATGTGAGCATATTGTCCTTATAAGTGGAGCATCTTCCCATACCTATGATCATGGTTTTCATCAGTTATTGATATACGTTATGTTTTGGGTCTCTGAATCATGAATTTTCTGATAGTGTTTTTAAATAATATTATTATGTTAAAAGTATTATTCAGTGTTGGAGGGTTATGAACACCCGATACCTAGATAGCCATGCATATTTCAAATTTTCAAGTTACCATCCATTCAAACCATGTATGTATCATTATATTCAGATTATCATATTCATGTTGAGCACTTATCAGTACCAAATCATGTTAAATGGACAATAATACTAGTTTTATTGAGTTAGGAGTAGTACTTAGCATCGAGTGAACGTAGGGATGGTGACTCCCCCATCAGTTGGGCATGATTTGTTAGTAGCAGTCCCTAAGTTCCAAACCTACAGCACCATCATAGATTATGATGGGTCCCCCATCAATAGAGGAATGACTCCCCCATCCTTTAGGACATCATCTTTGTGTATCCATATCGTCATCCATGTGTTGGTACCCCTGGAAAGGTACCAGCACCTTTCCAATTGAGGTTACATATTAGACCATGATTAGCTTAGATTACAGTTTATAGATTATAGTTAGATCCCATAATATCAGTTTAGTATTCATACCATATCAGGTCAGGATATCATTACCAAATGAGGGAATAGATCTAATAAGAGTAACCCCAAGAAAGCTTATTGTGTATGCTTTTGACTTGAACTTTCAATTCCTCTTATATTCTTTTTCCTATGTTAGTTGAGGCTTTTCATATCAAAGATAATCCTTGTTAAATTTTCTTAAACTTTGTCTTTTATACCTTTTATTGAGAGTTATATAAGAAGAAACAAGTGAGAAATGGAAAGTGTTTATGAAATAAGTTATCTGTTCTTCCTAAAACAATAAAGTATATGATTTGTCTTATTCTTTCTTAGCATGTGTCCCACAATAGATGAGCGAATTGGTTGTTATCCTTACATCATGGGCTAGTTTATTTGATTGAGTTAGGTTTGAGGTTCACTTTTCTTAACATGCTTCTATAGTGATGAGAGGATCTGAAGATAAGAAATTATTGAAGTTCTACTATATAAACTTTATATGGTGATTTTTTAATGATTTTTAATGTTTGGAAATTATCAGTTAGTAGAAGTTGGCATCAAAAATAGTTGGTCAGATTACCAATAATAATAAATTATAATCTAATTATAGAGCCACGTTTATGATATTTCTTCATTATTAATCAGAAAATATAGTCTTGATGACAACATTGTGGACTTTATTGGTCATGCTTTGGCATTACACAGAGATGACCGATACTTACACAAACTTGCATTCAATACGGTGAAGAAAATGAAGGCAACTCCAACTAAGACAGTAGCACCATGCAATAAGCATGCAACGCACGCCATATCACAGGCACCAAAATTTTAGTTTCTGTTTCCACAATTTTAAGAGAAAAATAGGTATCTTCCATCCCTTACCCAGCTATAACACAGGATTAAACTACCAAAACACCAAAATATGATTCTTTCTCTCAAATACATCAAGAACTCACCCTAATTATTCAAGATTTAACCATGGATTTTCCTTAATTATTCAAGATTCGGAATCTCCATTGTGAGGGCTACAAGAGGCACCCTACAATCGTACGTATAGCATCTCAAAAGCTAGAGTTTATTCAAAAGCTTCTAATTTAATGTATGCGGGGTTTTCCTAAAATCTCATGGGTATGAAAATCTTGATTTTAAGAAAGGTTTTTTCAGATTTATGAATATATTCATGCTTTAAAAGCATTGATGATATTATTTTAGCATTTAGGCTTTCCCCCAAATTGAATTAAAATTATATATATATTGTAAGCATGTGTTTTAAGGTTGATAACTGAATTGAGAGCATGATTCATGAGAAATACCTCTCTTATGATGATTTTCATTTACTTATGATATACTATGAAATCGTTTAAATGCATCTTGAAAAGCATATTATGAAATGTCTTGAATAATGTTATATTTGAATTATGATTTTGATTTCAAAAGCAAAAGGGTTGTTTATGTTGATGAATGTTGAATATAATTATATAATGAGAAGGGCTGCATGGTTTGTTAAAGATTATATGACCTCCACTTGTTTATTAAAAGGATGGAAATATTGCATAGTTTTGACTTATGTTTTCGAAACATGAATTTCCTTTGTTAAATTGCATGTTTGGGTGATCTGAACTATGTTTTAATGAAAGAATCATGCAGGATGCATTATGGCTCAGAAATAGGACTTGTAAGTCTTGGTGTAACAATACCAATCCAGATAATGCCATGGTAATTCAGAACATAATAGAATGCATGTTTGAAGTCAGATTTTTCAGATATTGAAACTAGAATAATGCATGATTCAGAACAGGATAAAAATGGGCATAAAGAGAGCTTAGGTGGTTCCCCGAAGAAGGCATGAGTTCAGACAACTCATTGCCTAAAATTGTGATTTGTCGATCTGGGTATATTATTATACATTGGCCTAGTGCCTTGTGGCATATCAAACTCTGACACTCCAACCCTTGCGGCACACTTGGGTTGGGGGCTTCCCCACCGAGTCAATGGAGGATTCCATATAGCCCGTGGAATATCAAACTTGTAGGGGAGTGCCACCTAACTCAAAAGTAATACAAAGATTAGAAAATGCTCTTGAAAGAAGGTTTTTTTTGTGTTTTTTCAAAAATGCCCATGTGTTTTGAAAATTATATCTTTCATGATGTTTATGACTAGCTCTCAACTATTTTATTTATATAAAATCTTTATTTCGGATTGCTCTGTGTACCAGTATATTTGTATTGACCCCTCCCCCCTCTCTCCAGGTTCTGAGGCATAGTCTAGGGGTCTTAATAAGTAGTAGATTTCATTGAATAGGAGTGAAGAGTACCAATTGGTGAGCCTTCTATATTTTAGAAGGCCTAGTTTCTTTTAGACAGTTATTATTTATTATAGTTTTGGTCTACTGGGGACCTTGTCCCAGTTTTTAGACTGTTGTTATTTGATTATGTAGTAGAGATTTCGCAGAAGGTTTTCAGACTGTGTTTAGTTGATATTGGATTTTATTCCTTATTGTTAAACTAAATTTAGATTATGACCGTATTTCCATTGCAGATTTTATTTTTGTATTTCCTATTTATATATGAATGGTGTATATGATTACAAGTTAGTAGTGCTCTCGGGCCTTCATAGTTTGGGATGTCCATCACGGCTAGAGCCCTGGTTTGGGTCGTAATAAACTTGGTATCAGAGCATGGTTCGTGGTCCTAGGGTGTCTGTGAAATCGTGTTGGGCAGAGTCTTGTTTATGAGTGTGTAGCGCGCCATACTTATAAGCAGGAGGCTATTAGAAGTTTAGGAATACTTTCCTTTCTTCATGTTCTAGTTCATGCTATTGAGCCAGAATGTTTCTCTTCCATACTTTAATTCATGCTATGGTGTCGCCCATACGAAAGTTAAGTTATCCCAATACTTTTCTTACTTTGACGTGCCCAGATATGTCTCGTTATTAGGGTGATTCAAGTGCAGAAGTTTAGAGTCTAAATGGTATGGTCCTTTCTAATTGAGCCAGATAAGAGTTTAAAATTTTTGTAAGGACTTGAGAAGAGTCCGTTAGTGCTTCATAGTGTATTGATTTTTGTGTGAACTTTGATTCTGATGAAATCATACTTTTTGGCCTGCGGTATTAAGAGTATTCCGTCTCTTTTCAAAAATTTATGTTGCAGATGTCATGCTTTATGGGGAATGATGTGTAGCAGAATGTTGGAACTGTATTTTCACCCGATTAGTAGTATAAGTTAAAGTGTCGGTGTCATGACCTATTGGTAGTGAGATTAGACCAAGAGGTTGGTGATATGATATCACAAAATTAGAAGTCAGAGTGAGGGTGACTTTTGTGTAAATAAATATTTTATTTAAATAACCGATGTTTGAGGACGATTTATCACTTTATGGTGATAGACTAATGTGGTAGCTAGTAGTATGTTTGGATTCTATGGTAGTCTATGGGGAAAGTGTTTGACTCGGATTTTTATTTATACAGAGTAAGATGTGTATCCTTAGATCATTGAATATTGTGTGTCAATTTTCTATCTTTCGTAATATGTAATCTTGTTATCATAGTGTTTTTAAAAAAAATCAAAGTCTACTGAACCATGTGGGGATCTTTCGATTCACTAGCATAGTTACTTTGTTATTCATTTCATTTTCTTATTCAAAACATAAAAATCAAAGTATAGTAAAGCCGTGTGAGGCCTATTTCGATTCACTAGCAACTTGTTGTTCTGGTTGAATATATGTATAGTCGAATCTTTTTGCATACGATTGAGTTGGTAATGAAGTGATACATCCTTATGTGTTAGCTTAGTAGAAGGTAGAGAAGGAGTTATTAGTTAAGGTGAATTGTTGTCTGCTTGAAGTATGAAAATGGCTAGATGAGCCAGTAAGTTATAATTATAGACTCGTGGTTGTTTTTGGAATTTAAAGGTAGTCTAAATGTATGCTTGGGTAAGTAAGTGTGATATGAGAAAACCGTAAAAGTAGATAAGATTGTATGGAGTTATAATATAAGATTAAGGTTGACCATGTCTATTATGTGACTTTACTCCCCTTAACCTTCTTTTCGTTGGTAGTTGTAAACTAGTACTACTTGTGAGAAGGTATGTAGTAGATTTTTGAGGTATTTGGATAGGATGTCCCAATTTGATGGACTAGTATATTATGTTGCCTTCTTCATTGGTGGTAAATGATTGATGCTAGACTATTGGCTTGAATTTAATGTAGGATGTGGATGTAAGAATAGTGGCTTAATATTAATGATGAATGTTTTGTGAGAATTATGTATCAGGTTGGGTTATAAATCATGCTTAGCCCTAGACATTAAATTTGAACAGTTGATGTCCATAAAGGTGGATGTGATGATTTCTTGGTTAATGATACTAGTTATATAGAAGTGACCTAACAGGCTTGAATAGTGTATGCAATAGATTAAGATTATTAGATTAGTAATAAAGTATGATATTGTATGTATGAGGTAGAAGTATGCCCAAGGTGATATGAAGTTGCGGCATTTTCTAAGACTATTAGATGTTGCGTGTGGCTAGTGGACATAGTAGTACCGTTGAGTTGCCAGGTAGAGAAAGACTAGTAGTATGATTCATCAAAGGCTTGGTGATATCCATGATTAAGTGTTATAATCTAAGTTTGAATTTTTGAAGGTTGAACCACAGAAATAAGAGTTGAAGCGCTATAGGGTGTGTACTCCGACTATGGGAATACTCACGAGGATTCGAAGTTAGTAAGTGTTCAAGTATTATGTAATTGACTATTGGGGCTATAGAAAGATAGATATGTCTCAGAAGGTAGGATTAGCAGTGGGTTTTCCCCTTCTAGGTGTAGCCATTCAAGTTAAGTTCTATTAATTACATGTTTTATCGTATTCCAGACCCCGGAGTGCAGTGAGTGTAGTTTAGCTTAGAGTCTAGTAAGGTATCTCTCGAACTTAAGATGATGACTTAAAGCTAAGGGGGAGATGATAGAACAAGTAACCAAGTTAGGCTCTCAAATTCTAGTAGTGATTTAAGTATAATATAGAACATCAGAAAGTGAGGGTGAGACTCAACCCATTCTTATCTCAGTATTTTTCAGTGATCCCAATACCTACTCATGCCTTACATTTTATTTCCACGATCATAGTTGATGTTCATGTATATGATAGAGATTCACGTGTTTTTCTAGTTCTAAAATAAAGAGTTTCAGTTCATTCAGTAGTCGGAATCACATTCCATATGTTATGAACTTCAAATTGAGGTCATGCAGCTCATGACTCATGTACTCATATTTTATAGTGTGCTCAGTTCCCATAATTCATGCTATACTCTTTATGAATGATGAGATTCAGCTTATAGTCATGTATGCCCCAATTCAGATCACTTTGATGAATCCCTGATGTTGATTTGTTATTCCTTCTACCTCAGTTAAGTGTCAAGTCTCATATAATATCCTCCATGCTTCAAGGTATTATGTTCTAACCTTTTAGTGACTCCTCTTTATGTGATGATAGTGGTCAAAGATCATAGTATTCTTGTCTTAGATAAGGCCATAAGTGTGAAGTAAGATCCGGGGCCGTGTCTTTGATATATGTGATGGTTAGTGGAAATTTGTGTATGTATGTTCTTGGGGTAGTGCAGGGGAGTTATATTGATAGTGGATTAGAGAATATGTGAAGTATGTCCTTATGGGTGTTTGCCTTGGAGTTTATATGTGGTTAAAAAGATAGGCTTGAATGACATGTTGAGATTTAAGCGGAGGAACGCAATATGCACTAGTGAATCCATAGTAAGAGATTAGAGTTAGTTATTGAAGTGGTAAGTCACGATATGCTTAGGGTGTGATCTCTAAATATATATATATATATATATATATATATATAGAGAGAGAGAGAGAGAGAGAGAGAGGGAGAGAGAAAGAGAGAGAAAGAGAGAGAGAGAGAAGATTGAATCATATGGTTTAGACTAGTATCGTGGTGTGGCATGTTGTATTTTGTGATTTGAAGTTAGGCTTGATCATGGTGAGAGGACTAATGTTACTTTAGGCATTAGTAGAAAGATTTAGCAATGCCCATATAAGAATTCCAAGTTGAATCAAATGAGTTTGGTATTTAAAGGGAATAATATAGTTAAGGGAGTATTCAAGAAGTGCACTAAGCTTGAAAGTAAGAAGTTGCATTGCCTAAGGCCTAGTAATTCTATCCTAGTTTATGAGTTATATGTCTATATTCCATGCTATAGAGTAGTGTCATTGTTGTGATTCCTTAGTTGGGTATCTTGTGTAACTTATGCCCAAGATTCTTTGCTCCCGAATGCTACTAGAACTTCTTTAGAAAGAGTGTTGAAGAGATACTCCAGTTAAGTATAAGTTTCCAGTATAATTCAGCCAGTATAACCAGCAGTTCAGTTTAACAGTCAGGCAGACAAGTTACTATGGTTTTCCACCTTTACACCTAGTCCTGCTATCCGAAGTCCCATGTGTATGACCATCTCAAGAGATAATCTATTCCGTCCATGTAAATTGCAAATTCAGTTCAGTCCGAACATCGTGTTTCAGATTCAGCTATTTAGTCATGACTTGGTTTATAAGAGTTCAGCCATAGTCTCAAATCTCTCTAGCCATTTTAGTTCAGACAGTGTAATACCTTTGTACGATCTAAATCTTGTTGTCTCAAGATTCGTACTTATATAAGTTATCACTTCTCAATTCGATACGTATGATTGGATCATGAACACTTCAAGGGAATCCTAAATTCTCAGCATGAATCAGCTCCCTAAAGCAAGTAAGGGCAAGTCAGCTCAGAATTCAGTTTCATGCTGGAAATTTAAATGTTTCAGATTAGTATATTCTTTCTTAGAAGACATATCATGTCCACGTTATTACATACCTTTAAGACTTCAACATTCCTACCCATCATCTGGGGACGAATGATCCCAAGGGGGAGATAATGTAACACCACACATTTTGGGCTAGAATAAAAATTGTTGTTTCTATGCATAGATGATCCAAAATCCATAAATCCTATGCAAATTTGGCATGTTAATCAATTATGTAGTGTGTGAACCTATTTAACCATGAACTGAGATCACAGGGTCCCCTAACTCAAGGACGAGTTGAAAGTTTTCCTATCATTCAAGTTTGAGTGAACATCGAAACTTGGGTCAACTTCAAATGACCATAACTCTTTATATATAATGAATTAGAGGGACTACTATATATCAAATGAAATCTCTTTGAATTAGCTTTCCAACAATACCAATTTATCCTAAATCTGATACCCGAGCAAAAAGTTATGGCCATTTTAGTGACTAAAATAGTAGCATCATGCGGTAAGTGTGCTACGCACACCCTATCGCACACACCAAAATTTCAAGTTCTGTTTCTGCGTTTTTAAGGGAAAAATGAGTATCTTCCATTCCTTATCCAGCTATAATGCGGTATTAAACTCCCAAAACACCAAAATATGATTCTTTTCTCACAAATTCATCAAGAACTCACCCTAGGGTTTCAAACTAAAAATCCAAATATCTCAAGATTTAATCGTGAGGTTTCCTTAATTCTTCAAGATTCGGAATCCCCATTGCGAGGGCTACAAGAGGCACCTATCACTCATACGTATAGAATCCCAAAAGCTAAAGTTCATTTAAAAGCTTCTAATTTAAGGTACGCAGGGTTTTCCTAAAATATCATGGGTATGAAAATCTTGATTTTAAAAAAGGATTTTTCAGATTTATGAATATATTCATGCTTTAGAAGCATTGATTCTATTGTTTTGGCCTTTAGGCTTTCCTCACAATTGATTTGAAATTACATATATATTGTAAGTATGTGGTTTAAGATTGATGATTGAATTGAGAGCATGATTCATGAAAAATCCCTCTCTTGTAATGATTTTCATTTACTTATGATATACTATGAAATCGTTTGAATGCATCTTGAAAAGCATGTTATGAAATGTCTTGAATAATGTTATATTTGGATTATGATTTTGATTTCAAAATAGATAGGGTTTTTTATGTTGATAAATGTTGAACATAATTATATAATGAGAAGGGTTGCATAGTTTGTTAAAGATTACATGAGCACCACTTGTTTATTAAAAGAATAGGAATATTGCATAGTTTTGACTTACGTTTTCGGAACATGAATTACCTTTGTTAAATTGCATGTTTGGGTGGTCTGAACTATGTTTTAATGAAAGAATTTTGCATGATGCATTATGCATCAGAAATAGGACTTGCAAGTCTTGGTCTGACGACACCAATCCAGATAATGCCATGGTAATTTAGAACAGAATAGAATGCATGTTTGAAGTCAGATTTTTCAGATGTTGAAACTACAATAATGCATGATTTAGAATAGGATAAAATTGGGCATAAAGAGAGCTTAGGTGGTTCCCCGAAGAAGGCACGAGTTCAGACAACTCATTGCCTAAAACCGTAATTTGCCAATTCGGGTATATTATTACACGCTTGCCTAGTGCCCTATGGCGTATCAAACTCAGACACTCCAACCCTTGCGGCACACTTGGGTTGGGAGCTTCCCCGCCTAGTCAATGGTGTATTCCATATAGCCCATGGAATATCAGACTTGTAGGGGAGTGTCACCTAACTCAGAAGTAATACAAAGATCAGAAACTGTTTTTGACAGAAAGGTTTTTTTGTGCTTTTTCAAGAATGCCCATGTGTTTTGAAAATTATATCTTTCATGATGTTTATGACTAGCTCTCAACTATTTTATTTATATAAAAGCTTTATTTTGGATTGATCTGTGTATCAGTATATCTGTATTGACCCCTCCCCCTCCCTCCAGGTTCTGAGGCATAGTCTAGGGGTCCTGATAAGCAGTAGATTTCATCAAACAGGAGTGAAGAATACCAGTTGGTGAGCCTTCTATACTTCAGAAGGCCTAGTTTCTTTCAGACAGTTATTATTTATTATAGTTTTGGTCTACTGGGGGCCTTGTCCCAGTTTTCAGACAATTATTATTTAATCATGTAGTAGATATTTCGCAGACGGTGTTTAGTTGATATTGGATTTTATTACTCATTGTTAATCTAAATTTAGATTATGACCATGTTTCCATAGCAGATTTTATTTTCACATTTCCTATTTATATATGAATGGTGTAATGATTACAAGTTAGAAGGGCTCTCGGACCTTCATGGTTCGGGATGTCTGTCACGGCCATGGCCCTGGTTTGGGTCGTGACATGAACTTATTAGATTTTTTCTTTCTTAGATTAAATCATTTTGATTTGGTATATGTTGTGCTCAACTTATGCATTTACTCGACTTAGTATTGTATATGGTGGGACTTATATGTTGAACAAACCTAAATGCAATGTGAAGTTTGTATTTTGGCATTGAATGCTTAAAATGTATCTTTGATTTTATGTCCTTAAATTCTAGGTAGAGTTTGATGAATAAAGAAAGCTCTATGGTGTCACTTTAGAAGGAGAGACATCTAAGTGCAAGAAAGTTATATTTGATCCTTCCTACTTGACCAAGGTAATAAATGATCTAGATGATAGTATTGACGACTTCATAAATGCTTATAGCCCACCTGTCTTATTTCTCTTTGCATTTGGTCATTATTAGTTCAGGGAGAAAATACCATGTGGTACAAAAGGTTTGGTCAAAGTGAAACTTGGTGGAAGACGATGGATGACTCATAGGGATGGCAATGGGGCAAGGCGGGGCGGGTGCAGGGCAGTTTTTAAGCTACCCGGGGTGGGGTGAGCTGGGTTAAGGCTATGCGGGGCGGGTTAAAATAATTATTTTAAAAATTGTTATGGGGCGGGTTGCGGGTTGCGGGTTGAAATAAAATAGAAGGTAAACAAATTATGATTCTAATTCTATAAATGAAGGTTTATGCTAAATTGTCAACTACACAATACTTTACCTGGATAAATTGATTAGTAAAGCTATTTATTATTTTTATATTAACAAATCACTCGCCTTAAAAAATTAACTCTAACTGGAAAAAGGAAATACTTTTTAATGGAACATTATAATCCAATACTGAAACATTAAAATAAAGGGGAAAGGACAAGAATAGAACTTGAGTGCTAAATATTGTCACAAAATTAGCCACGGAATTTGATTTTTCACTTTTTATCCATTTAGGCATTTTTCTTGCTACTAACTTCTTCTTTTTTAATGCTCTTTTGTTGATACTCCTTTTGGAGGGTTTGGAGTACTCATTAAGTTGCTACTTTTAAAAAAAGAAAAAATTTGTTCCCTTGTTTTTTTGTTAAAAAGGCAAAGTAACACAAAAATAAATAAATTATTGAGTCAAATTTAAAAAAAAAATTCAATGATACATATATGTTTCTATACAACACTGATACAGTCTCTACCAACTCCTATACATATACATATTCTATACAACAATGATACAATTTTGATACAGATCATATATAGAAAAAACATATTCTATACAATAATTATATTGACTCTGTACACTTCGATACAACAATTATATAGTTTCGATACATATGCTATACAACCCTTAACTACAATTATTGTTCAAATACATATTATATACAACAACTATACAGTTTTTATATACATTTTATATAGTTTCTATACACATTGTATGTAGTTTTTATACATCTATATATATTATATACAACAATTATATTATTTTTATATAAATTTTATACAACTTTCAATTCTTCAATTACTAAGGATGAAATTAAAAAGGTGAAGAAAAATCAGTTCTTCATCCTTAACTATCTCCGTCATATTAACAACAAGCAATATCCCAATATAAATCCACAAACGAGGTTTGAAGAGGATAGAATATACGCACAAGAACTAAACAGAAGATCACCAAAACATATACTTCCACTAGAATTTCAGTCCAAAAATTATACTTCACTCTAAAAACTAAAATAATTACATTGTCAATTTTTTTCAACGTACAACTCTGAATTTCAGATTGAGATTGCTAAAACACCCTAGATAAATAAAACACACAATACAATTTCAATCAAAAAACACTTGGTATAGTGATAAAAAAATATTCAAATCGCACCTCAAATATTTCACTAATATTTTTATTTTTTTTAAATAAAAATACAAATTACAATATGAGGTAGAGAACTAAGGGCTTAGTGTAGAAGCAGTGGAGAGTAGCAATTAAAAGAGTAGATCTTTATTTTTTTAAGAAAAAAAAGAGTAGCGAAAAATGAGAAAAAAATAGTAGCAAAAAAGAAAAGGGGAGAACAGCGAGCAGGGGGGACTGAAAATGAAACTATTGGACCGACTTACCATTTGTGTCCAATGGCCAAAACTTGGACCAATTGTTTTAGATAAGCGATGCAATGTCCTTTTTCTAAAACAAATGAAACATTATGATCCAATACTGAAACATTATGAAGGCATTACTTTTTTATTTTTATATGAGAAAAGACATAAAATCCCACCTGCACTTGTCAACCAAACTTATTTTAGCACTTTAACTTTACGGATAATTATTTAACCCCCAAAATAAATTTCAGATGAATAAATTTTACCTCTAACGCTGAAGGGGCATTTAAAAAAGAAAAAAAAACTAAAAATGCGTAATTTGTTTTTTAAAAAAGTGATTCCGATTTCTAATACTAATATGAATATTATATGATTAAAAAAATTAAAATTACCCCTACCCCTTCTTCTTTCTTCTTCTTCAAACACTCTCACCCTCTTCTTCATGGCAAAACCCCTTATCTTCTTCTTTAAACCCATCCACCCATCTTTTTCTATAAAACTCAGCCCTACACCCACCCCGACCTACTATCCCCCCCCCCCTCATTTTTCTTCTTATTCAAAATCTCTCTCTTCCTCTTTAAACACCCCTATTCCCTATCTCCTCCCTCCTTCTTCAACCCCAATCCCTTATGCACCTCAATTATCTTCTTGTCTTTATTTTATTTTTTAAAATAAACTAAAAAAATAATAATCATCAATGAAAATTGGATAAATCATCAAACTTTGTTTTTAATTAAGATTTCTATCCAAGAAAAAAAAAGATCACATTAACATGTCTTAGAATTTTAGGAATTAATTAGTGTTGTATTTCATGAAAATTAAGATTTTTGTAGGTTAAAAACTTACAATCTTGAAAAGGAAATTCTATGATGATTAAGATTTATTGAGATCAAATCTCATTTCTTTAATTAGCAAAAATTAAAGTTAATCAATAAAAAAATACGAATGGGGTAGTGGGTGCGTTCATAGAAGATGAAGAGAGAGGGGAAGAAAAAAATTAAAGTTTAAATATTTTTTGACGTGGTGTTGATATGAAAATGACATGGTGCGTGTATAATACACTTTTCATAGTGAGAATGCTATTAAAGTATTAGAGTGGTATTTAATTTCCTTGAAAGTTGTTTTAAGGGGTATTTAAATGTCCGTAAAGTTAAAGTACTAAAGTAAGTATTACTAATAAGTGTAGGGGTAATTTTATGTCTTTTTTTTCTATTCTAAAAGATTAACGACCCAATACTAGAACATTAAAAAAATGTGTCAATTATATAAAGGTTCATTGATAATATTTTTTTTGATAAAGTGGATCATTGATAATTCTGAAACAGAACAAGTTATATTGTGTTGAATTGTTAGTGATAAATATTGATATACAACTAGCACTTACATTTTATTAATTAAAAAATTATAAATTATGCAAGACAGGGTGGGGCAGGGCGAGGTAAGAATAAAAATAATGCTAACCGGGGCAAGACAAAGCAAAATCTATGCAGGTTTTATGCGGGTTTAAAATTTTTGACTTGTCAATAAGAAAGGTCATTCTACGTGTAAATCTCAGTGGATGTGGATATACAATGTTGCTTATGACATCAACCTACCTACTATTGACAAGTGACTTTATTATTTTAAGTGGTTTTGATTAATTAATAAACCCAGAGTATATTATTGCAAGTTAGAAAGGTTGGAAAAGTTACAAGATCTATTGCAATTATGAGTCACCCAATTCCGAATACCAATGATTCTCACTCTGTGCAAATTATCTTACCCCAAAAACAACTGGGCCATAAATCTGATATGTAGGTTCTTCTATAGTATGCAGTGATTTTTTTTCCTTCCAACTCATGGTAGAGCTAAAAGCTAACTAAGCAACTCGAGAACTAAGCTCACTCATGAGATAAAATTATCTTTTATTAGACTTGTTTGATCCCTCTTGCTTGATGGTGTATTATTGTCTGGTTAAGCTTAAGCTTCATTTAACTAGGTAAAATTCGTTCATTTCAAAGTCATCACTTTTCACCTTACCCTGGTTGCATGGGAACTTATCATAAAATTAAAGAAAGAGTTTAAATTATTAATAAGACCAAAAATTTTCTTATTATATTTTCCTTAGAGTGAATGAAAGAAAACCTTTCTAGTTGCATTTAATTCCTATGTCTCAAGTATAATGATCCCATATTTTGACATATTTGCAATATTTCCTTGGCTTTTGCTCCCTCGCTCTATCTAATATATCATGTTATGTTAAAGTTTTTGATATATGATAGTATGAAAGATCTTCAATATCATAATGATGCACTCCCAAGTTTCCAAATTCCATAACTTTTTTAAATTCATTCTGATATTGTCTTACTTTAACATCTCAAAGCTTATACCATTTTTTGATGGATGATTCCCTTAACTTGATGTCTTATTTTGTTTGCTTTAATTTATTATCAATGTTGGAGGTGGGTGTTTGATTCTTCCAATCATATTCATTTGGGTAGCAAGCTTATATTTTCAGAAAAAAAAAAGGGAAGGGAAGGAGTTCATTGGCTTCAGCACATTCCCTTTCTTGCTAGATCTGACCATATAACACCATTTCATTTTTTGAATATATATTATTATGGAATTGGGAAAGTTTTTCTGTGTCATTATAGGTAAAATGGTATTTTGGCTGACCTTGATAATGTTTATTTATTTACGACTAAATCCTAAACAATGAATAGTTAGCTAGAAATGGCTCAGTATCAGCTTTCTTAGGTTTCGAATTAACAAAGCTACAAATTTATTCCATCTACTATTGGGTTCACAGCGTTAGGTATTAATGGGGGGAATTTGATTGGGGCAGACACTTGTTGGTGCATGGTACATTACTAATGTTTTATTAAGCTGATTTAAGTATTTATTGTATTTGTTATTCAGGATCCAAAACTAGCATGGACTATAACATCTGCTTTTGCTTATTGATGATCTTTACCAACTGCAATCAGTTTTCTCGAGTAGTAGAAACACGGATTATAATTAAGTGTCTTGCTAACTAGTTATTGTTGTTGTTTCGAGTACATAATATGTATGTTTATACACTAAACTTCAAATCAAGTTTAAGACCTTTTCAAGAACAACACTGAAGTTTTTAACACCATCAACACAAGTTTAACAAGAACTACCAAAAAAGTATGTTATGTAAAAGAAATAAGATGGAACAGAATAAGAAGTAAGTCCTCTGGCTTCACGGAGTGTCCTTAATCTATTAATTCCCCTCAAGTACCCAAGTTTGTGAAATTTTTTCTTCCAGGATAAAATGGTTCACAATTCGATAGTAGCGGTACCTCAAACTATCAAATTCGTCGAACACACTCAATAACAGCTTGATCATAATGAGTTTTTGGATATAAAAGAGTGTTTTTCAATTGTGAAAATTTTTGCTGCTACTTGTAGAAAAAATATAGGTATTTATAGTCACCAAGTTCCTCTTACAAAAGGAAGAAATAGTTCATTGAAAAGGTGTATCCCCTTGGAACAGTCATGTCTGTCTATTTGAAACATTGTCTTTTCTGAACAGTCACATCAGATCGAAAGTCACCCCTATTCTGAAATAGTGTGTTATTTTCTTAAAGGGTTGCATCCCTTTCGAGTAATGTTTCTTCATTTTTGCATGCATCTGCATGGCATTTTATGGAGGAAAAAATATTTTTCATTTTTCTTTAGATTTTTTGGATTAATAAATTTCACTTGTTTTTCCAAGTTTTAAATAAATTTTGTCTAAAAAACTGGTCTTATCGATCAATCATTTTCCAAATTCAAATCCGAAGTCGAGCGAGCGACGACGGCGATGGTGCGAGGTACCTATTGTTTCTTGCCTCAATATCCATGTGGAGTTGTGTTTCTTAATAAAAATACATAAAAGTTTCTTTCTCTCACCAATGTGGGAGAATTAGTAGACTTTCATTATTATGAGCACTCTTTCCTTTGAGGTGTGATCTCACTTTTCTTCCACTAATTCTCTCAATTTTCCATTCATACATTCAACTTTAACCCAATAATACCTCACATGAATGGGAAATGTCTATTCCCAAATCCAAAGACAAAGCCGAGAAAAGTGAGCGATGACAACAATGAAACGAGGCACATTTTGGTTCTTGCCTCATTATCTATGTGGAGTTGTGTTTCTTAATAAGAACACATTAAAGAATAGGTAATGTCTATTCCCAAATTCAAATCCAAAGTTGAATTTGAGCGAGCAACAACGACGACGGCGCGAGACACCTCTTGGTTCTTGCCCCACTATTCATGTAGAGTTGTATTTCTTAATAAGAACACATGGAAGTTTCTTTCTCCCACCAATGTGGGAGAATTATTA
This sequence comes from Capsicum baccatum var. pendulum, assembly GCA_030864225.1. Classification (NCBI taxonomy): domain Eukaryota; kingdom Viridiplantae; phylum Streptophyta; class Magnoliopsida; order Solanales; family Solanaceae; genus Capsicum; species Capsicum baccatum. The sequence continues at coordinate 219,289,605 of CM061552.1, read as the reverse complement.
GACTTTCCTTATTGGGAGCACACTTTTCCTTTAGGTGTGATCTCATTTTTTCTCCACTAATTCCCTCCATTTTCCATTCATATATTCAATTTGAACCCAACAATCCCCCACATGAATGGGGAATAGATATTCTTTATAAAACTTTTCAAATAAATTTTGTCTAAAACGTTAATCTCATTGATCGATCATTTGACAAATTTGAATCCGAATTCAAATCTGAATCTGAATCAAGAGAGCGACGACGATGACGACGACGACGATGCGAGAAACCTATTGGTTCTTGCCTTACTATCCATGTGGAGTTGTATTTCTTAATAAGAACACATGAAAGTTTCTTTCTCCTACCAATATGGGAGAATTAGTAAACTTTCCTTATTCTGAACACACTTTTCTTGTAGGTGTGATCTCACTTATCCTCCATTAATTCCCTTCATTTTCCATTCACACATTCAATTTGTAATACGCTGATTTTCTATAACCAGAATGCTACACGATACATATGATCCCGAAGGACCACAAGCTAACCCTTTTTTGGTACCTGTACTGAGCACTACATAATATAATAAAATACATATGGAAAACTAGTGGAAACTTGCCATAAGGTTCAAAACATCTAAAATACACAAATCTGAAAACTGAATACTTATACATTTATTCGAAAAACCTCTAACTGTTTGAACTTTGGAGTTGATGGGATATGTCCCCAACTTACTCTATCTACTAAAATAAACTGAATCTAAAATAATAATGAAATAAATATCATCCTCGAATGAAGAGAACTCACTGTTGGGTCTACTGCAACTGATTGAAACTGAACAGCTATGGATGTTCTGTATCTCGTGCACCTAAACCTATGAAATTAAACATCATAGCGCAAGAAACGGGTATGCGATCAGTACATGGAAATGTACTGGCATGCTAGATGAGGTAAGGCTAAATGCAAGGGTTATATGCATGATCAATAACTAACTGAATGATATGCAAGAGCTGGATTAGCATACATAGAGAATCTATAACTACTGAACATACTATGCATACTATGACTGAGCATCCTGGGACTGAATCTGATAACTAATACTGAATATACTGTTAATCGGAGGTTTTTAAACATACTGAGATTTTGAGTATTTGAAGCTACTGAAACTGAAATCTGAGTTTACTGATGCTAACTAACTATATCGAAGATCAGGCCTATCTAGCGGGTCATCTCTGAGCATACTGATAAGAACAATGATTGAAATAATTTGAGATCAAGCCTATCTATTGGGTGATCTCTGAATCTACTGATAGTGATAATGATTAACTGAGATTGAGATCAGGCCTATCTAATGGGTGATCTTTGAATCTGTTGGTACTGATACTAACTTACTTTATTTGAGACCAGGCCTATCTAGCGGATGATTTATGAATCTGTGGAACTATCTAAGTTCCTTACTGAGCTGAGTGACTGTATCTAACAGTCCTAAATTTTTTACTTTCTATTTTGAAGATTGAGACTAAAACTGTGGTTGTAACTATGAAAGTTCTCACTTAACCAACATGCCCCAAATCTAATCTAGTCGAGTCCAACCTGTAACCCTAGATGGAAGGATGTCAATACTGTGCCACGAGTAAAGACCTCTACTATAGTTAAGCCTCTCTAACGGGTGACCCTAAACAGGAAGTCAAGCCTAAGGCAATATGATAGTTAAGCATTAATCTAACGGGTGACTCCTGGTCCTACGCTGGCTATGCAGTTCTAGAGTTTAAGGACTACTACTAACGACTGTGCCTCTTTAACGGAAAAGTCGTCATCCCTGCACTCACCCGTTTCTAGTTTCTACTCCCAACTGAAGGACTCTGAACTGATTTTTAACTGAACTTAGACTGAGCTAAATCTGTTACTAGTCATATTTCTTTACTGATCTGACTGAGTTCACTTGGTTCCGTTATTTGATGGAATACTTATGAATTTTACTTTCTGTCTAAATGTGATTGAGTCCTGTGACTTACTAAGCCTTACTGAAATCTGAACTGAGTACTGAGCTTGATTAGATTGAATACTTAGACTGGATTAAACTATTACTGAGATTACTAAATTTCCTTAATGTTCTATCACTGACTGAATTCTATGAATCATAGCACGACTAAGATTATCTTAAGACAGACTCGGCTCTAGACAAGCAGCTAAGTTTTCGGGTATAAATACCCCCAGGACTCGATAGTATAAATAAATAAGATAGGACCATACTTGAATATCATGAAAATGGACTTTCATTCAGTACACAATCCGTACGATATCTCGTCAATCACTTGAATGTCATAAACATGTAAATGTATAGGGTATGCATACTAATATATCATAGTTGTTCAATAAGGAATACCCATGGATAAGAATGCTTGTAACTTATCATAATACATTCACTAAGGCATTTCAACAAATTCTTGGCATGCACTAGTTATCACATAATTGGTGATTTCATGCTTAATATACTAAAAAGGCACTATTCTCTTTACTAAAGCATTCTATCAATCATATGGGGAGCATGCTTTGGTTATACCACAGATTCTATACTTAATTATCATAAATACATCAATATCGTGCAACTTAAAGGGGTTTTATCATGAACATCATATAGTAGGATCAAAGCTTGGATCTTTGAAATCAAGTCATGAATTAAAACTCATCAACAACATGAACTTCAATTTCTATTCACAAAAATAATGAAAATCTCATAAATATATAATCTTGAATTTAGAAATGGATTCTTGAACTTCTTAGGTGAAAGGAACCCAAGAATCAACATCTAACATACCTCAAAAGCTTGAATCTTGAAAGAGAATGACTTTTTTTGAAGGTTCTGGAACGGAAACATCGGGGTATTATAATATCTCCCCCTTGGGAACATTCGTCCTCGAATGTCTCTTGTTAGGCTAAGAGTACTGATCGGGTTAGCTTACTTAAGGGACGAGAACATCTAAAATGTGACTATGCAACTGGAACTACTGATATACTTAGTTCTTATTCTGAACATGCATATCTAATGCATGGGATACACGGCTGAAACTATTGATAAGCTGAATTCTCATAATGAACATGCATATCTGATGTATGGATACCTGACTAAGTTGCTCTCATGCACACATGACTGAATACACTGATGAACTAAACTTTTCTACTCAACATACATATCTAATGCATGAATATTTGAATGAACTGACTCTTGAAAGCATGACTGACTATGCAATAATAACTGATGCAAAGCTTGTAATGAGAATCTGAGCATAAAACGGAATAGGTATAAGGAATTAAAAACATCAGGGAGTTATAGGGTATCTCCCCCTTGGGATACTATGTCCCTTTAAGAACACTTACTTCACCGAAGTACTTGAGAAAACTGAGGCGATGCACAAGGCACCTATGAATTGGTTCATAACTAAATGTCTGGGATCTGAATCTAATACATAACGCATGAACTGAGTTATACTCCAACTACTAGAATATTCTATCTTTGAATAGTTACATGCATGAGATTTCTGATAGCAGGATTATATGAAAATATGAGAAAACAAACTATACGAATCTGATTGTCTGACTGTTAAACTGACTTGCTAGTTCTACTGACTAAATCATGCTAAAAAATTAAGCTCAAATGGGAGAAAAGGACCTAACAATGTATATCATGAAGATACAAGACTCATAACGTACCCTAATCTATGTTAGGGAAACTTTCTTGATCATGGCGAGCCTGAAGTGCATAAAGTCTGTTCTGACGCTGACCACTATTGGTACCGGAAGTGGCACCCTGTTGATGCAATTCTCTACCCCTCTGAGCTAGCACTCTACACTCCCTCATCCTGTGGCCTGGATTACCATATCCAAATCATACCTGACTATTTTCTCTACACACACCTAGGTAATTTTTGCCACATTCTCTATAAACTAGATAGGTACGAACACTGCTGGCACTACCCTGGGTTTTGGAGCCTGGCACCCTATCATGACTGATAACCCTAAACTTTGGTGTGGGTAAACTAGCTGAGGATGGAGCTGGGACTAAAAATTTCTGGCTATGTTGAGAACGGTTACCATCCCGTGACCCTGCCTAATAAAAGTAAAAACTACCTATTTTGGATCTCTTATTAGATATCTCTCTCTCTCATTTGATTTATCTGCCTTTATCTGTTTAGCATGCATCATTAACCTAGAAAGATCCATGTCTCTATTGAGCATAGCAGTTCTATACTCTTTCAACACTAACCCAGATACACCAGTCACAAACTTACTCTTACTCACTCTAGGGTCGTCTATCAAGTCAGAAGCATACTTAGCTAACTGGTTGAAGTTAAGGCAATACTTCTTTACTGTCATGAAGCCTTGTCTTAGGTTCATAAACTCTTCTACCTTAGCTTCTCTCATCTCTAGTGGGAAAAACTCATCTACGAAGGTATCCTAAAATATTTGCCAAGTCATGTGGGCCGCATCCTCCCCTCTACTCTTCATCCACATCACTACCCAATCATGAGCAATATCCTTCAGCCTATAGGATGCTAAATCTAAACTACCCTCCTCACAAATATGCTTAATCTAGGTGATCTTCTTTACCTTCTCAAGATAAAATTGTGGGTCCTCACCTGCTACTGACCCAAAGAATTCTGGCGGGTACATTCCCATGAAATTTTTTATCCTGGCTATGGCTGAATACCCATCTTGCTGAGTTAGGGTTGCAGCCTTATGATTCCCTTGAACATTAGTCATCACAGCTTGGGCTAGCGCCTGAAAAGCTGCTTGGAACTTAGCACATGACACATTCTCACTCGAAAGATCTACGAGCTGAGGTGGCTGGTTATCATCCCTACGGGCATTGGCTTTAAGAGGAGGTATACTCTATAAAGGAAAGAAAGAGATGGATTAGACTAAGGATTAACTTGAGCTCATGCACACTCGCATGACATGAATACTGAAAGAAGGGAGACTATTCGTAAAAACATCTTATAGCCTCTTGTACATAAATGTGGTGCGCAATACACCCATATACAAGAATCTACTAGATGGGGCTTTCATACTTCCTAGGACTCTATTGAATCTTAGGCTCTGCTACCAAGTTTATAACGCCTTGATTTTCTATAACCAGAATACTAAAGGTGCTTATGATACCGAAGGACCACAAGCTAATCCTTTTCTGGTACCTGTACTGAGCACTGAATAATATAATGAAATATATATATGGAAAACTAGTGGAAACTTTCCATAAGGTTCAAAACATCTAAAATACACAAATCTGAAAACTGAATACTTATACATCTGTCCAAAAAGCCTCTAACTATCAGAACTCTGGAGTTTATGGGACATGTCCCCAACTTACTCCATCTACTAAAATAAACTAAATCTAATATAATAATGAAATAAAGATCATCCTCAAATGAAGAGGACTCACTACTGGGTCTACTGCAACTGATTAAAACTAAACTACTATAGTTGCTCTGGATTTCGTGAGCCTAAACCTATAATATTAAACATCATAGTGCAAGAAACAGGTATGCAATTAGTATGTAAGAATGTATTGTTATTCTAGATGAGGTAAGGCTAAATGCAATGGCTATATGCATGATCAATAACTAACTAAATGATATGCAAGAGCTGGATTAGCATACATAGAGAATCTGTAACTACTGGACATACTATGCATATTGTGACTGATTATACTGGGACTAAATCTGATAACTGATACTGAATATACTGTCAATTTAAGGTTTTTGAACATACTGAGATTCTGAGTTTCTGAAGCAACTAAAACTGAAATCTGAGTTTACTGATGCTAGATAACTATATTAGAGATCAGGCCTATCTAACGGGTCATCTCTGAGCATACTGATAAGAATAATGATTGAAAAAATTTGAGACCAGGCCTATCTAGTGGGTGATTTCTGAATCTGCTGATAGTGATAATGATTAACAGAGATTGAGATTAGGCATATCTAACAGGTGATCTCTAGATTTGTTGGTACTGATACTGACTTACTTTATTTGAGACCAGGCCTATCAGTGGGTGGTCTACAAATCTGTGGAACTATTTAAGTTCCTTACTGAGCTGAGTGACCATATTTGATAGTCTTGAATTTTTGAATTTCCATTCTGAAGATTGAGACTAAAACTGTGGCTGTAACTGTGGGAGTTCTCACTTAACCGACATGCCCCAAATCTAATCTAGTGGGGTCCAACCTGTAACCCCAGCTGGAAGGGTGTCAATACTGTGCCACAGGTAAAATCCTCTGTTATGGTCAAACTGATAACGCTCAATCTACAGCTCTTGTGAGTGTAAAGCGGTCGTTAGCAAATATAGAACCCAACCTGGGTTGGGTGTCGATCCCACAGGGAATAGCTTGGCCAACAAGTAAGTAAAATTACTAAACTTTTGGTGCAAGTCTCATAAGAAGGGGGGATTTTTATCTTGCAAGTAATGTAAACAAAAACTGAAAATAATAAAGTAAAGAGAGATTGTTACGTAGGTTGTAAACAATGAGAATTGCGGCGTTGGGGTTATGTCCACCTTCTGAGGTATACGTCTCTATTGGCTATGAGTGTGTAGAGTCTTGACATGCAATTGCTTATAGAGAATTGTAGTCGATGGTAAATCCAAGCGTCTCTCAACCTAAACAAAGACTATTTCACTTTAACTCTCTCGAGCTTAAAGCGTGTCTAACGGTACGAATTCTCCAAGAGGTTAGTCCAGTTACGGCACTAGCTTTTTAATAGGAAAAGGTGTCCTACTACCTTGACATTATCTCTTTTCCAGACAAATAACCTTTCTCTCGAACAAGTTAAATGTTAGACTGGTGTATTCTTGCGTTTGCAACCGCAAAGAATGTAGATTAAGATGAAGAGAATAATGATATAAGCAATATACGTGTCATGAACTTACAAACTCACAGCAATAGATAGTATCTCATTCGGCTTCCATAACCCCAACAGAGAGGTTTAGTTACCCATGAATGCGAAGGAGATCACGATTTGCATTGTTATTGTTGAGTAATGGCGTGTGGATCAAGTGATAGGCGTGTGGCGTGTTTCCTTGGCTTGGTAACGATTCTCTTGTTGTGGAATTTAAGGATAGAAGAATAATAGAATTAATGGAAAGATTAGAAGAGTTGTAATTGAGAAGTAGAATGTGTCTCTCCACTAAGGGAGGACTTGATTCAAAATCTCTAGCATGATAGGGTATTTATAATACTCCTATCCTACTCCTACTATGCTAATGAAATAAATAACCAAATCCTACTAAACTAAGGAAATACTTAACCCATTTGTACTAGGTTAATGTAACATTCTCCTAATCCAAATAAACTAATGAAATACATAACCCAATTGTACTAGGTTAATGTATCATTGTCAAAATCCAGATTTGTGTCTGTAAGTCCCCAAAATCTTCAGAAATGTTGTTTTAGCCCGGGACAGATTTTCCATGCAGCAGTTTTGGTCCTTAGGCGTGTAGACTTTCTTCCCTTCCTTTGTGAGCTTTCTTTTGCGTCAAGTAAGCCATAAAATGTTGTATTTTGCATCATTTATACCTGAAACTTTACTAATCATGTTCGTTAGCTCATTTATAGGAAAAAAGACTAAAAGTGCATGAAATATATAATTTGTTCTCAAAAATAGGCTAAAATATGGGCAAAATATATTGATATAGGCACGTAATTTCGCCTATCATCAACACCCCACACTTGCAGCTTTGTTCGTCCTCGAACAACATATCATGTCCTTCTAAACATCAACTTAGGGTTCTTACAACAACAACACAAAACATTTATCAAGATAAGCACAACGATTATCAACAAAGAGTAGCTTTCCGATTATAAGTAGAAACAATTTAACCTCAAGTATAGACTCGTGATGGTCATCAACTCGCATGCAAACGTTAAAGTGCATAGAATCATATACAACTATCCAAAACTCATCAACCATATGTGTCTCACCTTATATTACCCATAATCACTCACAAGTATAGCATATTTTTCAAACATGGGTATCAACAATATCCTTGCTCTCGCTCTCAAAAAGAATTCATATGTAGCAACTGATGACCATAGGCTTGCCCTTAGTGTAGTACTCCACTAAATGTCAGAATGTTAAGATTAGGATCAAGTAGGTCTTTTGATGGTTGTAATGTAGGCTAAGGGACGGGTAGGACTATTTTGGCCAGGAATAGTGACTAAGCTCCTAAGCGCTTTAATACATCACATTGTATCATTGACACTTTTTTCTTTCAACCTTTCTTCTTTCTATTATTCTACCACCCTTGTTCTCCTCTTTTGTTTTTCAATTTTAAGCACAACTCACTTTTCAGCTTTCTTTTCCTTTTTCTTTTCTCAACATACCTCTTATGATAGCACTTTCTTTTTCATAACACATTCAAGCACCATTACAATTTAAAGCATCATACTCACCCAATTTCCTCTTATGTTGTCACATGACTTTTTTTTAATTTAAAGCACTTAGGAATTTGGATCAAATTCTGGTCTTGAAAGAAAATGGATTAGGCTTGCATGCAAGGTTGTCAAAGAAATAGGCTAAAGGCTCAAAAGGGTTTAACTAGGATGATATCAATGGGTAGGTAAAACTGAAGGTAAACATGTAATTTGGTTGCCAAAGAAATGCCTAAATCATATCCTAAACTTACACTCCTTATTTTCGCTTTGCATACATACTAGGCAAGTTCTAGCATCAGCTACAAGCATAGAATATACTATTATCTCACACACACAAGGCACATGGTCGACTTGATTGGAAGTAATATAGACTCTCGACCCAACTAGTGAAGGAATTGAATCACACAATATCACATAATGAGTCACAACTAGAGCCTAAATGTCTCAATAGTCACAATTGTAGCACATACTCTTGTTATAATCTCATGCTGCCTATCAAAATAATTTCATGTGAAGCTAGAAAAAATTTACTCCTAAGAAAAACTAAAAAAAAACGACAAACAAACAAAAAAAAAAACGAACTCAAATAAACAAAGTAAACAAACAAACATAGGTGCAAACAGAGAAGTATAGCATGCAATGCCACCACCCCACACTTAGTCGGGACACTGTCCTCAGTGGAAAATAAATACGAGGAACCTGGTCAGTCGGACTCCTCCTCTATGTCTGGGGTCCTACCCCCTTTCATCGGAATCATAATCAGAGTCGTCATCCTCAGAAGTTCCTCATAAGTATCTCACTTAATTCCAAGAGTGAGTCGAGGTGTTTGCATCGAGGAGGGTTCTCCTTGCTCCTTGCGGCCTCTTTTCTTGCTCTTTTGGGAAGTGGTAGCCTTTTCTTTGCCTTGTCTTGCTTTGGGTGCCATTGTACCTGAGACTAGAAATAGTGTTAATGGTATCACAATCTCAATGGTTACAATCTATACACAAGCAGTAGGGGTACCACCCCACACTTAGTTTTGTTGATACAAATCAGTGAAGTGAAAGTGGTCGATTACTCAGATTTCGTCAACATACGTTTTAGGATTGTATTCCGACAATAAAGTCAGCAATGCATCACTTACTTGCAGCCATTGGACTGCTTTAATGGTAGATATAGCAACACTACTACATAGGGGTTACCACATGGAATAGTTATTTTCAACAATCACAACCTCCTATGTCGGTAGGCAACTATAAGTCTTATCCCGATGAACGAGATAGTCTAACATGTAAGTATCCAAGTAACAAGCTTAAGCAATGTTCATAGCCATATCAATTCAGCAATTATCATAACAATGCTATTGAAACCAAATTCAAGTCGGAAACAAGCCAAGAATTCCCTACGTATACGTTCACTCACATGATTTTGCATCAATAATCCAAACACATGAACATCACCAATAATCTTTCAAGATGTAGCAATTCATAATAGGCATAGGAACGTAGTACTTACTAGAAATAGATGAAGAATAAAAGAGTACTTACGTGATTGAAGCCTTTGGAGATGTTCTTGTGTATTGGAAGAGCAAAAAGAGAAATTTTGAGATGATTTGGATGGATGTGCGGCGCCTTTGGGTCAATTTTTAGTGTGGTTATGTTTCAAGACTATGTCCCCTTTATATGGGAAGAGAATGGGTCGGGTTATGACCCATTTACAATCGGTTTTGGAGACAAAGATGCTATATATGCGGCGCATAATGCTTGGCATAGTCATGACATATGCGGTGCATTGTCTATGGCATAATGGGACATATGCGCCGCATAGTCTATGGCATTTGTAGACATATGCGCCGCATAGTCTATGGCATATGATATAATGAGACCAAATGCCATAGCATAGGCGGCGCATAGTCAAAAGCATACCTAGGAATAGGCGGCGCATAGTGTATAGCACACTAGATTCCGAGACCTTAGGCTATAGGATAGGTTGTGCATCGTTCGTGGCCTAGTTTTACCAAGGCCTAGCCTTCCTCGAAGCCTATTTTGGTGTGAGAAATGCTCAATCCATAGCCTTGTGCATCACCATTCCTAACTTACCAACTTTACCATACAATGCGTCCAAATCGTCAATTGAAATCAATCTCCTCGTTGAATACTTCTTGCACCTATTTTTGCTCAAAACCAAACGAAAACGATTAGTACGATGGGTTGCCTCCCACCAAGCGCCTTAGTTTTGGTCGTGGCACGACTCTTATTTTTGGATTTTTTATTTAGCAAAACAAAACAAGTACTAGAATGAAAGGAAAACGATAAATGATAAAACGACAAAACAATGGGTTGCCTCCCATCTAGCGCCTTATTTATTGTCGTGGCTCGACATAGTGATCTCGAGTACTTAGACTTCGTCGAGATAACTGATGGATCATTTTCTGAAAGGATTTAGATGACAATGAGTCTTACCTGTGGGCATGCGATCTTCTTCAAGATGGATCTTACATTTTCTCGGAGAATCTCCAATTATATCATCAATAGTCCAACCCATAACTCTCTTGTATCTCTTCAGAGCAGAGATGAGAGCTTCTACGTGCTGTTCACTTAAATCATCTGTTCTCTCCGGAAGTATATTTCTACTTTCCAAGAACACATACCTTAGATAATCGGGGAGCTCTTGCGATTCTAGCATTGGTGGATCGTCAATGGGAGTCTTCGCTGTTGGTTGATTCTTGAGATCACAATCCGGTTGCTTAGGAGTATAAGACTCTGTTTCTGTTAGATCACCCATAAGTTCTTCATAATCTTCATTATCCTCATGCTCAACATTCAGTGGCGCAGCAGACAATGGCTCAACAGTAGGCTGTTTCTCTATAGATAATGGTTTCATATCCTCTTGATGAACATCAGCTACAGATAACTCATTCATATCGCTGGGCTGCTTCATTGCTTTGCATATATCAAACCGTACCACTTCGTCATTAATTCGAAACAAAAGCTCATTATCTTTCATGTCAATAAGCACACTTCCGGTTGCAAGGAAAGGACGTCCCAAGATTATGGGAACTTCAGAATCCTCCTTACAATCCAGAATAACGAAGTCTGCAGGAAAGATGAATGAAGAAACTTTCACCAACACATCATTCAAGATACCCACAGGTTGTTTTACCGACCTATCAGCCATCACGAGCCTCATATTGGTTGGTGTCGGATCGCCTAGCCCCAACTTCTTGTAGATGGATAGTGGCATCAAATTGATGCTAGCACCTAGATCGCACAATGCCTTGGCAAAATCCAATGATCCAATTGTGCAAGGAATAGTGAAAGCTCCAGGATCTGCCTTCTTTTGAACTAACGACCTTGTAGCGATTGCACTACAATGATGAACATTATCCGCCAATTCATAACTTGCTGCCCGCTTCTTTGTCAAGAGATCCTTCATAAATTTCGCATACCCAGGTATTTGTTCAAGTGCCTCCACCAATGGAACATTAATGGTCAGCTGCTTTAACATATTCATGAATTTGCTGAACTTTGTGTCATTCGCCACCTTCTTCAATCTTTGGGGAAAAGGTGGTGGTGGGTATGGAAGTGTTCTCTCCGTGGCTTTCTTCTCCTCTTGCTTCCGTTTTTCCACTTTTTCAGTTTGCACGTCGTTGGGAGTGACGTTAGTAACGTCATCCACGGACTCCACACGTTTCGCGTTGTTATCCTTGTCCGCAACTTCGTCAACCACTTACTTGTCTTTTGCTGAAGTTTCCACCACCTTACCACTTCTGGTAGTGATGTCCATGCATGACCCATCATTCCTTGGGTTTTGCACAGTATCGCTCGGTAAGGTGCCAGCCTTTCTTTGATTGAATACTGCTGAAAGTTGGCTCAATTGCTGCTCTATTTGCTTGATAGAAGTGGAATGAGAATCAACTAATTGCTTCATGGAGGACAAATCATCAATCACCTCCTTAACTCCCGCGTTCGTTGCTTCCACTCCTTTCAATAACTTAGCCATCATGTCTTTCATAGAATTAGTTGTGGTGGTATCACCTCTACCAGGGGGAACGTACAAACCCCTCTTTTCATTATTTTTCTTCCAACTACCTTGGTCTTTGCTTCCAGATTTATCATAATAGTTCCGACCTTGGTTTCCTTGGGCATTCCCTCGGAAACCCCCCTGATTGTTCAAGTAGTTGGCCTCCTCTTCAGATTCGTCTCTTCCTTTTGACGCAATCGCTTTCACTTTTTCAGTCTTCCCTAATAGATGCCTTGTAAGAAGATCCATTTGGGTTTTCATGTGCTCCATATCTTGATCACGTTCTTCTTCTCTTCTTCGTTGGTCTGCAGTCATGCCAATAGATAAAGTGGGGCTTGCTACCTCAGAATCCCTGGTATGCCAAGCTCTACTTTGTTTCGTCATACGATCTAGCATATTGCTTGCTTGACCAAAGGTGAGGTGCATGAAAGAACCTCCAGCTGCGTTGTCCACCACTGGTTTAGTTATTGAATTCAAGGCTCTATACAAGATCTCCATGAGGTGAACATTAGTCATATGATGTTTGGGAACCGCATTATCTTCGTCTTGAACCTCTCCCATGTTTCGTGGAGAGCTTCAGTTGGAAGCTGTCGAAAATTTATGATCTCATCTCTCAACTGAGCCCTTTTGGATGGCGGAAAGAATCTTTCTAGGAAAGCGTCTCTCAATTGCCTCCAATTTGTAATTGAATCAAGAGTCAGCCACCATAGAGCTGCCTCCCCAGACAGAGACAATAGAAATAGACGTAATCGAATAGCATTCTGACCAACACCAGGATTGTCAAAGGACTTGCATGTAGAAATAAAGTTGATGAGATGTATATTTGGATCGTCGCCTGCTAGTCCACCAAATAATCCCTTGAGTTGCAAAAGCTGAATCATGGTGCTAGTGATGTTGAACTTTGCTCCGGGCGCTAATGGTGGAATAATAATGGCTCCTGTGGCACCAGCTCCATCAAGATCATCATTATCATCATCATCAAATGGTATGTGCACAGCTCGGCGTTCGGGCCTAAATCGCGCTTGACGATCTCTCCTTTGCATGGGTGCCGCCATTTCAGCAGTATGCCGGGGGTTTAGTAGCTCTTCATCGCCCAGATCCTCATTGTTAGGATTTGTTGCTCGCCTACGGTTATCAATATTCTGTTGATGCACTTGAGCAGCCATCCTTTCAATTTCACGTTGTGCCTCCATTGATGCACTAAATAAACCTAAAGAAAACAAAAACAACAACTAAAAGTAAAAGTACGAGAATCTTTGACCAAAGGGTCTAGTAATTATCACGAACTTGATTGACACTCGTATTCCTCGGCAACGGCGCCAATTTTTGATAACGCTCAATCTACAGCTTTTGTGAGTGTAAAGCGGTCGTTAGAAAATATAGAACCCAACCTGGGTTGGGTGTCGATCCCACAGGGAATAGCTTGGCCAACAAGTAAGTAAAATTACTAAACTTTTGGTGCAAGTCTCATAAGAAGGGGGGATTTTTATCTTGCAAGTAATGTAAACAAAAACTGAAAATAATAAAGTAAAGAGAGATTGTTACGTAGGTTGTAAACAATGAGAATTGCGGCGTTGGGGTTATGTCCACCTTCTGAGGTATACGTCTCTATTGGCTATGAGTGTGTAGAGTCTTGACATGCAATTGCTTATAGAGAATTGTAGTCGATGGTAAATCCAAGCGTCTCTCAACCTAAACAAAGACTATTTCACTTTAACTCTCTCGAGCTTAAAGCGTGTCTAACGGTACGAATTCTCCAAGAGGTTAGTCCAGTTACGGCACTAGCTTTTTAATAGGAAAAGGTGTCCTACTACCTTGACATTATCTCTTTTCCAGACAAATAACCTTTCTCTCGAACAAGTTAAATGTTAGACTGGTGTATTCTTGCGTTTGCAACCGCAAAGAATGTAGATTAAGATGAAGAGAATAATGATATAAGCAATATACGTGTCATGAACTTACAAACTCACAGCAATAGATAGTATCTCATTCGGCTTCCATAACCCCAACAGAGAGGTTTAGTTACCCATGAATGCGAAGGAGATCACGATTTGCATTGTTATTGTTGAGTAATGGCGTGTGGATCAAGTGATAGGCGTGTGGCGTGTTTCCTTGGCTTGGTAACGATTCTCTTGTTGTGGAATTTAAGGATAGAAGAATAATAGAATTAATGGAAAGATTAGAAGAGTTGTAATTGAGAAGTAGAATGTGTCTCTCCACTAAGGGAGGACTTGATTCAAAATCTCTAGCATGATAGGGTATTTATAATACTCCTATCCTACTCCTACTATGCTAATGAAATAAATAACCAAATCCTACTAAACTAAGGAAATACTTAACCCATTTGTACTAGGTTAATGTAACATTCTCCTAATCCAAATAAACTAATGAAATACATAACCCAATTGTACTAGGTTAATGTATCATTGTCAAAATCCAGATTTGTGTCTGTAAGTCCCCAAAATCTTCAGAAATGTTGTTTTAGCCCGGGACAGATTTTCCATGCAGCAGTTTTGGTCCTTAGGCGTGTAGACTTTCTTCCCTTCCTTTGTGAGCTTTCTTTTGCGTCAAGTAAGCCATAAAATGTTGTATTTTGCATCATTTATACCTGAAACTTTACTAATCATGTTCGTTAGCTCATTTATAGGAAAAAAGACTAAAAGTGCATGAAATATATAATTTGTTCTCAAAAATAGGCTAAAATATGGGCAAAATATATTGATATAGGCACGTAATTTCGCCTATCATCAACACCCCACACTTGCAGCTTTGTTCGTCCTCGAACAACATATCATGTCCTTCTAAACATCAACTTAGGGTTCTTACAACAACAACACAAAACATTTATCAAGATAAGCACAACGATTATCAACAAAGAGTAGCTTTCCGATTATAAGTAGAAACAATTTAACCTCAAGTATAGACTCGTGATGGTCATCAACTCGCATGCAAACGTTAAAGTGCATAGAATCATATACAACTATCCAAAACTCATCAACCATGTGTGTCTCACCTTATATTACCCATAATCACTCACAAGTATAGCATATTTTTCAAACATGGGTATCAACAATATCCTTGCTCTCGCTCTCAAAAAGAATTCATATGTAGCAACTGATGACCATAGGCTTGCCCTTAGTGTAGTACTCCACTAAATGTCAGAATGTTAAGATTAGGATCAAGTAGGTCTTTTGATGGTTGTAATGTAGGCTAAGGGACGGGTAGGACTATTTTGGCCAGGAATAGTGACTAAGCTCCTAAGCGCTTTAATACATCACATTGTATCATTGACACTTTTTTCTTTCAACCTTTCTTCTTTCTATTATTCTACCACCCTTGTTCTCCTCTTTTGTTTTTCAATTTTAAGCACAACTCACTTTTCAGCTTTCTTTTCCTTTTTCTTTTCTCAACATACCTCTTATGATAGCACTTTCTTTTTCATAACACATTCAAGCACCATTACAATTTAAAGCATCATACTCACCCAATTTCCTCTTATGTTGTCACATGACTTTTTTTTAATTTAAAGCACTTAGGAATTTGGATCAAATTCTGGTCTTGAAAGAAAATGGATTAGGCTTGCATGCAAGGTTGTCAAAGAAATAGGCTAAAGGCTCAAAAGGGTTTAACTAGGATGATATCAATGGGTAGGTAAAACTGAAGGTAAACATGTAATTTGGTTGCCAAAGAAATGCCTAAATCATATCCTAAACTTACACTCCTTATTTTCGCTTTGCATACATACTAGGCAAGTTCTAGCATCAGCTACAAGCATAGAATATACTATTATCTCACACACACAAGGCACATGGTCGACTTGATTGGAAGTAATATAGACTCTCGACCCAACTAGTGAAGGAATTGAATCACACAATATCACATAATGAGTCACAACTAGAGCCTAAATGTCTCAATAGTTATCTCTTTTCCAGACAAATAACCTTTCTCTCGAACAAGTTAAATGTTAGACTGGTGTATTCTTGCGTTTGCAACCGCAAAGAATGTAGATTAAGATGAAGAGAATAATGATATAAGCAATATACGTGTCATGAACTTACAAACTCACAGCAATAGATAGTATCTCATTCGGCTTCCATAACCCCAACAGAGAGGTTTAGTTACCCATGAATGCGAAGGAGATCACGATTTGCATTGTTATTGTTGAGTAATGGCGTGTGGATCAAGTGATAGGCGTGTGGCGTGTTTCCTTGGCTTGGTAACGATTCTCTTGTTGTGGAATTTAAGGATAGAAGAATAATAGAATTAATGGAAAGATTAGAAGAGTTGTAATTGAGAAGTAGAATGTGTCTCTCCACTAAGGGAGGACTTGATTCAAAATCTCTAGCATGATAGGGTATTTATAATACTCCTATCCTACTCCTACTATGCTAATGAAATAAATAACCAAATCCTACTAAACTAAGGAAATACTTAACCCATTTGTACTAGGTTAATGTAACATTCTCCTAATCCAAATAAACTAATGAAATACATAACCCAATTGTACTAGGTTAATGTATCATTGTCAAAATCCAGCTTTGTGTCTGTAAGTCCCCAAAGTCTTCAGAAATGTTGTTTTAGCCCGGGACAGATTTTCCATGCAGCAGTTTTGGTCCTTAGGCGTGTAGACTTTCTTCCCTTCCTTTGTGAGCTTTCTTTTGCGTCAAGTAAGCCATAAAATGCTGTATTTTGCATCATTTATACCTGAAACTTTACTAATCATGTTCGTTAGCTCATTTATAGGAAAAAGGACTAAAAGTGCATGAAATATATAATTTGTTCTCAAAACTAGGCTAAAATATGGGCAAAATATATTGATATAGGCGCGTAATTTCGCCTATCATCACAAACCTCTCTAACGGGTGACCCTGAACATGAAGTCAAGCCTAAGGCTATATGATAGTTAAGCCTTAATCTAATGGGTGACTCCTGGTCCTGCGCTGGCTATGCAATTCTGGAGTTCAAGTCTGTTACTAACGACTCTGCCTCTCTAACGGGGAAGTCGTCATCCCTGCACTCGCTCGATGCTAGTTCCTACTCCCAACTGAAGGACTCTAAACTGATTCTTAGATGAACTTAGACTGAGCTTAATCGTTATTGTTGTTATTTCTTTACTGATCTAACTGAGTTCACTTGGTTCCATTATCTGACGGCATACTTGTGAATTCTACTTTCTTTGAGAAAGTGACTGAGTCCTGTGACTTACTAAGCTTTACTGAGATCTGAACTGAGTACTTTGATTAGACTAAATACTAAAACTAGTTGAACCAGTACCGAGATTACTGAATTTCTATATTGTTCTATCACTGACCGAATTCTACCGATCATAGCACGACTAAGATTATCTTGTGACTGACTTGGCTCTAGACAAGCAGCTAAGTTTTCAGGTATAAATACCCCCAGGACTCGATAGCTTAAATAAATAAGATAGGACCATACTTGAATATCATGACAATGGACTTTCATTCACAACACAATCCATACGATATCTCGTCAATCACTTGAATGTCATAAACATGTAAATGTATAGGGTATGCATACTAATATATCATAGTTGTTCAATAAGGAATAGCCATGGATAAGAATGCATGCAACTTATCATAATACATTCACTAAGGCATTTCAACAAACGCTTGGCATGCACTAGTTAATACATAATTGGGGATTTCATGTTTAACATACTAAAAAGGCACTATTCTCTTTACTTAAGCATTCTATCAAATGTATTAGGAGCATGCTTTGGTTATACCATAGATTCTACACTTAATTATCATGAATACATCAATGTCATGTAACTTGAAGGGGTTTTATCATGAATATCACATAGTAGGATCAAAGCTTGGATCTTTGAAATCAAGTCATGAATTAAAACTCATCAACAATATGAACTTCAATTTCTATTCACAAAAATCATAACAATCTCATAAATATATAATCTTGAATTTAGAAATGGATTCTTGAACTTCTTAGGTGAAAGAAACCCAATAATCAACATCTAACATACCTCAAAAGTTTGAATCTTGAAAGAGAATGACTTTTTTTGAAGGTTCTGGAACGGAAACATCGGGGTATTATAATATCTCCCCCTTGGGAACATTCATCCTTGAATGTTGCTTGTTAGGCTAAAAGTACTAATCAGCTGAGCTTACTTAAGGGACAAGAAGATCTAAAACATGACTATGCAACTGGAACTACTAATATTTTGAGTTCTTATTCTGAACATGCATATCTGATGTATGGGATACACGGCTGAAACTATTGATAAGCTGAATTCTCATAATGAACATGCATATCTGATGCATAGATACTTGACTAAGTTGCTCTCATGCACGCATGACTTAATACACTTTTGAACTAAACTTTTTTACTGAACATACATATCTAATGCATGAATATTTGAATGAACTGACTCCTGAAAGCATGACTTACTACGCAATGATAACTGATACAAAGCTTGTAATGAGAATCTGAGCATAAAACTGAATGGGTTTTAGGAATTGAAAATATCAGAGAGTTATAGGGTATTTCCCCCTTGGGACACTATGTCCCTTTAAGAACACTTACTTCACCGAAGTACTTGAGAAAACTGAGGCGATGCACAAGGCACCTATGAACTAGTTCATAACTAAATGTCTGGGATCTAAATCTAATGCATGAACAGAGTTATACTCCCAACTACTAGAATATTCTATCTTGGAATAGTTATATGCCTGAGATTTCTGATAGCATAATTAGATGAAAAGATGAGAAAACAAACTATACGAATCTGACTTTCTGACTGCTAAACTGACTTGCTGGTTCTACTGACTAACTCATGCTGAAAACTTAATCTCAAACGGGAGCAAAGGACCTAAAAATACAAATCATGAAGATACAAGACTCATAACATACCTGAATCTATGTTAGAGAAACTTTTATGATCATGGCAAGCCTGAAGGGCTTAAAGTCTGTTCTGATGCTGACAACTATTGGTACCAGAAGTGGCACCCTGTTGATGCAATTCTCTACCCTTCTGAGCTAGCACTCTACACTCCTGCATCTTGTGGCCTGGCTTACCATATCTAAAGGATACCTGACTGTTTGCTCTACACACACCTAAGTGATTCTTGTCACACTCTCCACAAACTAGATAGGTACGAACACTATTGGCACTACCCTGGGTTTTAGAGCCCGGCACCCCATCATTAATGACATCTCTGAACTTTGATGCGGATACACTAGCTGAGAATGGAGCTGGAACTGAAAACTTCTGGCTATGCTGTGAACGGTTACCACCCTGTGACCCTACCTGATAAAAGTTTTAACTACATGTTCTGGATTTCTTATTAGATCTCTCTCTTTCTCTTTAGAGTTATTTTCCTCTATCTATTGAGTATGTATCATTAACCTAGCAAGATCCATGTCTCTATTAAGCATAGCAGTTCTACACTCCTTCAATACCAACCCGGATACACCAGTCATAAACTTACTCATACTCTCTCTAGGGTCAGTTATCAAGTTAGGAGCATACTTAGCTAACTGGTTGAACTTAAGGCAATACTCTTTTACTATCATGGAGCCTTGTCTTAGTTACATAAAATCTTCTACAGTAGCTTCTCTCATCTCTAGCAAAAAAAACTTATCTAAGAAGGCATCCTAAAATACTTGCCAAGTCATGTGGGCTATATCTTCTCCTCTACTCTTCTTCCACATCACTACCCCATCATGAGCAATATCCCTCAACCTATAAGATGTTAAATCTACACTCTGATCCTAAAAAACAAGCATAATCTGGGTGATCTTCTTTACCTCCTCAAGATAAAGTTGTGGGTCCTCACATGCTATTGACCCAAAGAATTTTGGTGGGTTCATTCTCATGAAATTTCTGATCCTGGCTTCGACTAAATCCCCATCTTGCAAATGTAGGGCTGCAGCCTGATGATTCCCTGGAACATTAGTCATCACAGCTTGGGCTAACGCCTGAAAAGCTGCCCGGAACTCTACATGTGACACATTCTCACTCGAAGGATCTATGGGCTGAGGTGGCTGGTTATCATCCCTACGAGCATTGGCTTTGTGAGGAGGCATACTCTGTAAATGGAAGAAAGAGATAGATTAGACTGATGATTAACTTGAATACTGAAAAAAGGGAGATTATTCCTAAAAACATCTTACAACCTCCTGTACATAAATGTGGCGCGCAACACACCCATGTACAAGACTCTACTAGATGCCGCTTTCAGACTTCCTAGGACTCTATTAAACCTTAGCCTCTACTTCCAAGTTTGTAACGCCCAAATTTCCTATAATCGAAATGCTACACGGTGCTTATGATCCAGAAAGTCAATAAGCTAACCCTTTTCTGGTACCTATACTGAGCACCACATAATATAATGAAATACATGTGGAAAATTGGTGAAAACTTGCCATAAGGTTCAAAACATCTAAAATACACAAATCTAAAAATTGAATACTTATACATCTGTCCACAAAGCCTCTAACTGGCTGAACTTTGGAGTTTATGGGATATGTCCCCAACTTACTCCATCTACTAAAATAAACTGAATCTAATATAATAACAAAATAAAAAACATCCTAAAATAAAGAGGACTCACTTCTGGATCTACTGCAACTGACTAAAACTGAATAACTATGGATACTCTGGATCTCGTGCACCTGAACCTATGATATTAAACATCATAGCACAAAAAATGGGTATGCCATCAGTACATGGAAATGTACTGGCATGCTAGATGAGGTAAAGCTAAATGCAAGGGCTATATGCATAATCAATAACTAACTGAATGATATGCAAGAGCTGGATTAGCATACATAGAGAATTTGTAACTACTGAACATACTGTGCATACTGTGACTGAGCATACTGGGACTGAATTTTATAAATGATACTGAATATACTGTCAATCTAAGCTTTCTAAACATACTGAGATTCTGAGTATCTGAAGCTACTAAAACTGAAATCTGAGTTTACTAATGCTAACTGACTGTATTAGAGATCAGGCCTATCTAGTGGGTGATCTCTGAGCATACTGATAAGAATAATGATTGAAGAAATTTGAGATCAATCCTTTCTAGTGGATGATCTCTAAATCTGCTGATAGTGATACTGATTAAATAAGATTGAGATCAGGCCTTTCTAAAGAGTAATCTCTAGATCTGTTGGTATTGATGCTAACTTACTTTATTTGAGACCAGGCCTATCTAGTGGGTGGTCTATGAATCTATAGAACTATCTAAGTTCCTTACTGAGCTAAGTGACTATATCTGACAGTCCTGAATTTTTAAATTTCTATTCTGCAGATTGAGACTAAAACTGTGGTTGTAACTGGAGGAGTTCTCACTTAATCGACATGCCCCAAATCTGATCTAGTGGGGTCCAACCTGTAACCCTAGCTGGAAGGGTGGCAATATTGTGCCATAGGTAAAGACCTCTGTTATGGTCAAGCCTCTCTAACGGGTGACGCTGAACATGAAGTCAAGACTAAGGCAGTATGATAGTTAAGCCTTAATCTAACGGGTGACTCCTGGTCCTGCCCTGGCTATGCAGTTCTAGAGTTCAGGGACTATTACTAATGACACTGCCTCTCTAACGGGGAAGCAACCATCCCAGCACTCACTCGGTGCTAGTTCCTACTCCCGACTGACAGACTCTGAACTGATTCTTAACTGACTGAGCTAAATCTGTTACTGCTCATATTTCTATACTGATCTAACTAAGTTCACTTAGTTCCTTTATCTGACGGAATACTTATGATTTCTACTTTCTATCTTAATGTGACTGAGTCCTATGACTTACTAATCTTTACTGAAATCTAAACTGAGTACTAAGCTTGATTAAACTGAATACTGAGACTGATTGAACTAGTATTGAGATTACTAAATTTCCTTAATGTGCTGTCACTGAATGAATTCTAGAATCATAGCACGACTGAGATTATCTTGAGACTGACTCGGCTCTAGACAAGCAGCTAAGTTTTTGGATATAAATACCCCCAGGACTTGATAGCATAAATAAATAATATAGGACCACACTCGAATATCATGACAATGGACTTTAATTCACAACACAATCCATACGATATCTCGTCAATCACTTGAATGCCATAAACATGTAAATGCATAGGGTATGCATACTAATATCTCATAGTTGTTCAATATGGAATACCCAGGGATAAAAATGCATGTAACTTATCATAATACACTCACTAAGGTATTTCAACAAATGCTTGGCATGCACTAGTAATCACATAATTGGGGATTTCATGCTTAACATACTAAAAAGGCACTATTCTCTTTACCTAAGCATTCTATCAAACATATGGGGAGCATGCTTTGGTTATACCATAGATTCTATGCTTAATTATCATAAATACATCAATATCGTGCAACTTGAAGGGGTTTTATCATGAACATCATATAGTAAGATCAAAGCTTGGATCTTTGAAATCAAGTCATGAATTAAAACTCATCAACAACATGAACTTCAATTTCTATTCACAGAAATCATGACAATCTCATAAATATATAATCTTGAATTTAGAAAAGGATTCTTGAACTTTTTGGGTGAAAGGAACCCAAGAATCAATATCTAACATATCTCAAAAGCTTGAATCTTGAAAGAGAATGATTTTTCTTGAAGGTTCTAGAATGTGAATCTCGGGGTATTTAACAATTTGAATCCAACAACCCCCATATGAATGGAGAATGGATATTCTTTATCAAAATTTATGGACAAGTATGTGATCAGCAAGCAAAGACTGATCACATCTGGATAAGTTGGTTTTACTTTGAACTTTTCGGAGTGAACATGTATCGGATGCACTCAGTCAATCAGTAGATTTGATATTTTTGAACCGTCGAGCTTTAATGTACACCTAGACAACACATGTTACACAACCAGTCTTTTACCATTTATGGTTCTCATGGTTTAATTCGTTTTAACAATGAATACGTCTTGGTTTCATGGGAGCGTAGATAATAGGTCTTTACTAACATTCTCCTTGAAGTGACTTCCACTTCACCCTCACATAGGTGATTTCTAAATATCCAATCCTTTAGATTAAACTATTTGGTCAAATTTGCCAAATTTAAATAATCATTAAAAGGCTTCACCCCATAAGTCTTATCCTTGTTTACTAAACATTGTCTACATCATGAGAATGGATTGGGTATATTGACAATGTTAAACATTTCAGACATAACTTTATTTGGGATCTTGAACCTAGCTCTTGGGATCTCTAGTCTGCTCGGTAGAGTTCCCATCATGCTGATTTGTCCTAGGCCGTAAACCCATTCCCTTCGATGTTCTCTCAACTCTCTCTCTAGATAAGTCCTTTGTAAGTGGATCTGATACATTATCCTTTGACTTCATATAGTCAACAGTGATAATTCTACTAGAGAGTAGTTCTCTAATGGTATTATGTCTCCATCTTATATAACGAGATTTATCGTTATACATCATGCTCCCTGCCCTATCTATCGCCACTTGTCTATCACAGTGTATACATACTAGTGCCAATAGTTTGAGCCAATAAGGGATATCTTCCAAGAAATTTTAGAGCCATTTTGCTTCTTCACTGTCATCCAATGAGTCTTATTGAGATTACTCGTGTACCGACTCAACTTACTAATAGCACATGCTATGTCTTGCCATGTACAATTCATGATATACATTAAGCATCTCAACACTCTTGCATAGTCCAATTGTGAGTCACTTTCACCTTTATTCTTTTAAAGTTCAAAGCTCACGTTCAATGGAGTCTTGGCAATACCAAATTCCAAATACTTGAATTTGTCAAGTACCTTTTTAATGTAATGAGACTGTAATAATGCCAACCCTTGTGGAGTTCTATAGATTCTTATTACTAGGATCACATCGCAACTCCAAGGTCTTTCATATCAAACTTGCTCTCAATCATTTGTTTCATACAATTTATGTCAGAAATATCTCTATTAATGATCAACATATCATCCACATACAAGCAAACAATGACCTTGTGATTTGGAGTGTCTTTAATGTAAGCACATTTATCACATTCATTTATCTTAAACCCGTTTGCCAACATGATTTGGTCAACCTTCGCATGCCATTATTTAGGTGTCTGTTTTAGTCCATAGAGTGACTTAACAAGTCTGTACACCTTCTTTTCTATACCAGGAATCACAAAACCCTCGATTTGTTCCATGTAAATTTTTTCCTCTAATACTTCATTTAGGAATGCTATTTTCAAATCCATTTGATGGGTTTCAAGATCATATACTGCCGCCAAGGCAATTAACATTCGAATTGACATTATCCTTATTACAGGTGAGTATGTATCAAATTAATCAAGGCCTTCTTTCTATTTGAAGTCTTTTACTATAAGTCTTGCCTTATATTTGTCAATAGTTTCATCCGTTTTCATTTTCCTTTTGAAGATCCATTTAGAACCTAAAGGTTAATTTCCTAGAGGAAGATCAACCAACTCCCAATTATGGTTGCTCAAGATTAATTCAATCTCACTATTGACTGTCTCTTTCCAAAAAGATGAGTCTGAAGATGATATTGCTTTTTTAAATATTTAAGGCTCATTTTCTAAGAGAAATGTTACAAAATCCAATCCAAATGAAGTTTATTCTCTTTTACGTGTACTATGTCTTGGATTCTTATTATTATGTGCATTCTTACTTGGTTCATCTCAAGATCATTTAGACCCTTCACTAGACTGTTCATGTCTAGTTTTATATGGATAAATATGTTCAAAGAACTTAGCATTATCTGATTCAATTATTATATTTTCATTGATATTCAGATGTTCAAATTTATGAACCAAAAATCAACATGCTTTACTAATTTTAGCATATCCTATGAACACACATTCCACTGTCTTAAGTTCTATCTTTATCCTTTTAGGCGTAGGAACTTGGACTTTTGTTAGACACCCCTGCACTTTGAAATATTTCAAGTTGACTTTCTTTTCTTACCATGTTTCATATGGAATTGATTATGTCTTACTATGGGGCACTCTATTGAGTATTCGGTTAGCTGCAAGGATAGCTTCCCCCACAAGTTTTACGGTTAACCTGAACTTATAAGTAAGGCATTCATTACTTTCTTTAAGGATCAATTTTTCCTTTCCATAATTCCATTGGATTGAGGTAAATATAGGGTTGTAGTTTGATGGACAATTCCATTCTCTACACATATTTTCGCAAAAGGAGATTCATATTCTCCACTCCGATCACTTCTTATCATTTTGATCTTTTTCTCTAACTGATTTTCAACTTCTATTATATATTGCCTAAAAGCATCTATTACATCCTTACTATTTAGCAAATAGACATAACAATACCTCATGCAATCGTTAATAAAATTTATAAAATACTTTTTCCCACAGCGAGATGGTGTTCATATCTCAAATGTCAGTGTAGATTAAGTCTAAGGAATTGAAATTTCTTTCAATGGACTTATACAGATGTTTGGCATACTTTGATTCCGCACACGTTTGACATTTTGATTTATTGCACTCAAGATTTGGCAAAACTTCTAAGTTAATCAGTTTTTATAAAGTTTTGTAATTGACATGTCCTAATCGTTCATGCCACAATTCATTAGACTCAATCAAGTAAGAAGAACCAAAACTTTTATTGATTTCAACTGTCATTATATTCATCTTAAATAGGCCCTCAGTGAGGTAGCATTTTCCTACGTACACTTCTCATTTGCTAAGAATAATCTTGCCTGAAATAAATACACATTTGAATCTATTTTTGTCAAGAAGTGATACGAAAATCAAGTTCTTTCTTAACTCTGGTACATAAAGGATGTTATTGAGAGTCAACACTCTGCCTAACGTTATTTTCAACCAGATTTTTCCTGTCCCTTCAACTTTTGTAGATGTAGAGTTTACCATATAGATCTTCTCTTCACCTCGAGCCAGAGCAAAAGCAGCAAACAACTCTTTATTAGCACAATCGTGGTAGCTGTCTCCAAAATCCATCCGCTATTCTCTTAGATTTCCCACCAAGTTATATTCAGAAAGCATGGCATATAGATCATCCATTTCATTCTTGGATTCAGGCATAGTGGCCCTTATTTTTACCTTTCTTTGGAGCATGACAATCTGTTGACTTGTGGCTAATCTTGACACAATTAAAGCATTTTTCCTTGAATTTCTTCTTTAGTTGATTGCTTTTTTATCCAGCTTTCTTCCACTTCTTCGAGTTGTTGGAGTCATCTTTTACAATGTTAGCTCCACTCATTGCAGAATTTCCTTTAGACCTCTTCTCTGTGGCTTTATTGTCTCCCTCAATATGAAACCTCTCAATGAGGTCTTCGACTATCATTTTCTTTCATTTGTATTTCAAGTAATTCTTGAAGTCCTTCCACAAAGGTGGCAACTTCTCTATTATTGCAGCAACTTAAAATGTCTCGTTCACAACCAAACCTATAATACAGTTCATGTGATCATTAAGAGCATTTTTAACATGTTTAAATAAGGTAATCACTAAATTCATACCTTCAGAAAGGAGATCGTGGATAATGACTTGCAAATTCCTGTACTTGAGATACAATAGTCTTACTGTCAATCATTTTGTACTCAAGGAATCTTACAATAAAGAACTTCTTAGTTCCAACATCCTCAATCTTATATTTCTTTTCCAGCGCATTCCATAACTCTTTTGATGTTTTCATTCCGATGTAAACGTTATATAAATCATCTTGGAAGCCACTTAGGATATAGTTCCTACATTGGAAAACAGAATGTTTCCATGTCTCTATTATAATGAACCACTCCTTGTCTAAAGTTTCTTTGGAAACTCCTGAAGCATCTTCTGTTATAAACCTTGAAGACATAAGGTTGTCAGATATAAGAACATCTTCTGTTGCCACCGCTTAAAATCAATTCTAGAAAAAATTTCGGGCTTTTCCGCTAGTGCCATAGCAGGTGGTGCAGTTGTACGACTGGTTGTAGCAACATTGGTTGTTACTACACTTGTCGCACCATCAACATGACCGTCTGTAGTTATATTTTTGTCACAAAAAGACAGTCAACTTTAGTATATCAAAATACTAATTACAAGTTTATAGCAACTTTAAACACTACTTGTTTCTAATTCAACAATGAAGTTTTATGTCTTCTAATCATTAACCGAATGACATTTAACATGTGATGAAGTTCTTATTTCTTCAAATCACTTGTTAAGTTCAACAGAGTAGAAATCATAAAGCTTTAATTTTCAGAAACCAAACAATACAGATTACGACTTAATTCCTTAAGATTGTTATTTCAGATACACAATCTGTATGTTTATACACTAAGATTCAACACAAGGTCAAGACTTTTTCAAGAACAACACTGAAGTTTTTAACACCTTCAATATACGTTCAACAAGAACTACCAAAGAAGTATGTTATGTTAAAGAAATAAGATGAAACAGAATAAGAACCAAGTCCTCTGACTTCACGGAGTATCCTTAAGGAATTAATTCCCCTCAAATATCCAAGGTTGTGGAATTTTTATTCCTATGATAAAATGGTTCACAATTCGATAGTAGTGGTACCTCAAACTATCAAATTCGTCGAACACACTCAATAACAGTTTGATCACAATGAGTTTTTGGAAGTAGAAGAGTGTCTTTCAATTTTGAAAATTTTTGTTACTACCTATGAAAAAAATGCAGATATTTATAGCCATGAAGTGTCTATTACAAAAGGAAGCAATGGTTCATCCGGAAGGTGTATCTCTTTGGAACAGTCATGTCTGTCCATTCAAAATATTGTGTCTTTTTTGAATAGTCACATCTGACCGAATAGTCACCCCCTTTTTGAAACAGTGTGTCATTTCCGTGAAGGGTTGCATCCCTTCTGAGTAATGTTTCTGCATTTCTGCATGCATTTGCATAGCATTTTATGGAGGAAAACATTAATCTGTCCTTAAGAAATTAATTCCTCTCAAATACCCAAGGTTGTGGAATTTTCCCTCCCAGAATAAAATGGTTAACAATTTGACAGTAATAGCACCTCAAACTATCGAATTCATCAAACACACTCAACAACAGATTGATCATAATGAATTTTTGAAAGTAGAAGAGTGTCTTTCAATTCTAAAAATTCTTAGTACTACCTGTGGAAAATTCGACTGTAACGGTACCTTAAACTATCGAATTCATCGAACACACTCAACAATAGCTTGATCACAATGAATTTTAGAAAGTAGAAGAGTGTCTTTCAATTTTGAAAATTTTCATTACTACCTGTGGAAAAAATGCAGGTATTTATAGCCATCAAGTGCCTCTTACAAAAGGAAGCAATGGTTAATCGGGAAGCCAGATAGAAAGGTCATGTCTGTCCATTCAAAACATTGTCTTTTCTGAACAGTCACATCCGACCAAACAGTCACCCCCTTTCCAAAATAGTGTGTCATTGGCGATGACAGCGCGAGGTATCTCTTGGTTCTTGCCTCACTATCCATGTGGAGTTGTGTTTCTTAATAAGAACACATACAATTTTCTTTCTCCCACCAATGTGGAAAAATTAATAGATTTTCCTTATTGTGAGCACACTTTCCGGTGTTCTCTCACTTTTTCTCCACTAATTTTTCTATTTTCCATTCACACATTAACCCAACAATTGTATTATCAAATAACAGTAAAGAAAAAAAAATAACAGTAAAGAATCATTGCTTGGAGTTCTAGTTAGCGCTGAACTAACAACTAGGTGCAAAGAATTATCGATGTTATACTAAATAGTTTGTAGATCTGAGAGATGGTCTTATTGTTGATTCGCATTAGTACCATTACTATCTCTACTTTATAAGTTTATATGCTCTTAGAGAAGCTATTCATCCTTGAAAATATTATTTGTGCTGACTTGGTTTACAAAGAACTCTTAACATTCTAGTAATTAGAGGGAACTCTTCTTACATAGGTTATGTTTAGATCTTTAGGTACCTGTTCTGTTGTTCTAACACTCATAATGTTTCCCCAAAGGGAAAATTTATTGCATTTGTCTCGACAGAGGTAGAAACTGATGATCTATAGAGTGAACTAAAGTCTGGCATTGATCTTCTAGGACAAGTGGGTGAGATCTTCTTTGAAGCATATGACAGATTTGAACCTATCAATGAGCCCTCTTTAGATAATTTTTTTATTTCTATTGTGAGTCTCTGAGTCGCTTTGAAATTGGATTATCGTCCAGTCTACCTAGAAAGACTTGGCCTGCTTTATTTTTTAACAGAACTATAACCCTACAACTCACTTTGAGTCGACTGTTGACGATGTCCTCAATTTGTATACCTTGATAACTGGAAAGGTATGCTTTTTTTTTTTTGCTTGTTTGCATATTCTGGAAAACATTGAACTTGTTGAAGGAGGACAACCCTTTATAACAATTACTTCCTCCCATCCTTAGTGATAATCTGCATAAGTCTAAGAAAAATATGTTATGTACCATTTTCCACATTGTATTGTGGAGCATTATATTATGTCTCTTAAGTAAATTTAAAAAGGGGTGAATATTACAGTAATTGAGATCTAATTTTGGTAGATCCACAAAATATGGTACGTTAATCTGGGATATCTTTTCAGTCATTTTTACTTTTTATGGGTTGGAAGAAAATGGGAGATGATTTTATCAAAAAACTTATCAAGTTTGACCTTTGTATATTTTTATACAAACAAATGATGTTTCTACTAACGGAAATACACACCTCCATTAGATTTTCTCCATCACTAATCCTTCATTATTTCTCTCTTCGACACTTTTTTGTCGAATTTCTTTTGTCAGAAAATAGCTTAAAACTAAAAATGACAGCAGTTTGGACACGGTAATCAGTCTATCCAATTAGCTCAATGTGGGAAAGTATGCTATCCACTTTCAAGCTGAGGAAGTGAATAGTACTATTGTTAATTGATTGATCATGTATTTTTAGTTTTTTTAAATCATTTCTTTGTTATTACATTATCTCAACATTATGAACATTTTTTAATATCAACACTAGTTTGTGGCTGAAAAAGTTTGAAGGTTGAACTAGATTGCAGTTCAAAAGTTAACAAGGTTATGCATCAAATAGTTTCACGTTGGATAGACAACCTTCAATCTCGTATAAAAATATTTTGATATTTTTTGTTGTAGTTTGGTGTTGTTTTTTATGTAGTTTGTTGACGTTTTTAATGCTTTTTTTTGTGTAGTTTGACATAGTTTTTTGTGCAGCTTGGTGATAGTTTGACGTAGCTTTTTTGTATAGTTTGGTGACTTTTTGAGTATTTTAGTGCTGTAATTTGGTCAAGTTTGATGCAAACTGCTGTTTTTTGCACTTTTAAGCGATTTTCTGATGAGAGAAATTTGAGGATAAGGTGTTCAAGCGAGAAAAAATTGAGAAATTAGTGATAGAGAAAATCTAATGGAGGTATATGAATTTTCGTTAGTATAAATGATAGTTGTTTGTATAAGAATATATAAAGACCAAATTTGATAAATTTTTAGATAGTTAAAGGACTAAAACCGGTCAGTGTATATTTAAGGGGCTATATTAGACCTACTCCTATAAATAAGGGACCATTTATGCCCTTTTCTCGGGGGCATAATTCTTTACGGAAAACTTGATTCATGCAGTACAACCTTCTCTCCTAGTTCCTATTGAAGTATTGAGTTATTTGCTGTTATTTTTCTTTTTTAGTTTAGTAATTTTATTTCTGAAATTCAGTTATTTAGTTGAGATAGAATAGGATTTTTTTAGTATCCTACTTAAAGGTAGAATAGGATTTTATCAGTTTCCTAGTTAGAAATAAATTAGGAGTCTTTTGTTTATTATATTCTCAGATATGAATGAATAAATAAGAAGAATATTTTTTTATCCTCAAACATCTGTTATTTTTTTATCCTCAAACATCTGTTCTCTTCTTCTTATCTGCATTCCGTAGAACAACGATTGGTATCAAAAGTCTATTTCTTGAGGGATCTGTGAGAGAAAAGACCCCCAAAATAACCCTGCATAAAAGTCAATATTGTTATGGCTTCCAACAATTTCCCAATGCCTTCACCCCCAATTTTTTCTAGTGAGAATTATCTAATTTAGGCTCACAAGATGAGAACATACTTGCGAGCATATGATCTTTGGAAAGTGGTAGAGGTCAAAGGAGAGGTAAATCCTTTGCCAAATAATCCTACTATGGTGCAAATTAAGAATCACGGAGAAGAGGTTTCAAAAAACTTTAAAACTCTCTCTTGCATACAATCAACACTTTTGAAAGTAATTTTTGCAAGAGTTATGACGAGTGAGACTACAAAGGAGGCTTGGGACAAGTTGAAATAAGAATTTCACGGAAGTGACAAGATAAGGCAAATAAAAGTGATAAATCTGATAAGAGAGTTTGAAATTCTTAGAATAAAGGATTCAGAAACTATTGAAGAATTCTCCAATAAGTTGATGAAGGTTGTAAACCAAATTAAACTTATGGGAGAAGAGCTTACAGATTCAAGAATCGTGGAAAAGGTTCTTGTGAGTTTGTCGAAAAGATTTAAAGCAAAGATCTCCTCACTCGAAGATTCGAAGGACTCACAAAACTGTCATCTTCAGAACTTGTACATGCTCTTCAAGCTCAAGAGCAAAGAAGATCCTTGACGCTAGAAGAAGCTACTGAAATTGCTCTTCAAGCCAAGTTCAAAGGAAAGATGCAAATGCAAGAGGAAGGTAAAATCCCAGCAACTTCTACTAATTGTAGTAGAAATAATCAAGGCGATTCTTGCAATGGAGTCAAGAAAAGAGAAAATTTTCCTCCATGCAAGTATTGCAGAAAAACCAATCATAAAGAGGATGATTGTTGGTTTAAGGAGAAGAAACCACCTCTCCAGTGTAGATATTGCAATAAGCTTGGACATATTGAAAGATTTTGTAGAGTAAAGAAGGAGAACAACCAACAAACTCAAAAAGCAAATGTTTTGGAAGTTGAAGAACATGAGGAGTTTGTGTTTACGGTGATGGCAGCAACAAAATTGAATTATGAAAACACATGATTTCTGGACAGTGGTTGCACTCAACACATGACCAGCAAACAAGAAAATTTTACGAAGTTAAAATCTGCCAAAAGGTAGTGTCAAGTTGGATGATAAAACTAAGTTGGAGATTATTGGTAAAGGAACTGTGGCAATTGAATCTCCCAAAGGTACTAAATTTATTCAAGATATTTTATTGGTACCTGATCTTGACCAAAATCTATTGAGTGTTGGTCAAATGTTAGGACAAGATTATATGTTACTGTTCAAAGATAAAAAACATGTATTGTTTCCGAATCTAGCGGACAAAAAGTGATTACAATTGAAATGATAAAGAAAAGTTTTCCTTTGAGTTGGAACTCAAATTCTGAGCAAGTTTGTCGAAGTAGTCAATGTGAGCAGGTTATTATGACCACCAAGCACAACGATGATGATTTTATTTTTTATTCTGAAAAAATTGAAAATTGTTGCACTATAATGGACGTTGAAATCGAACAAATCACTTCTCAAGAAAATCCTCAAAAGCTTCAAAACAATAAGGAGGCTATAACTAATGATAATCCACATACTGTAGCTGGGACCACATCCGGATCTCCATACTTTAGCAATAACAATAGTTCTAATTCAGACCTCATGTTTCATGAAGATCGGAATGACAGAGATGATGGGATGGATGATTGCGATGATATGTCAAACTATGATGATAATGAATGTGATTACTTGAGTACGCAGGCATAATTTGATAATGTTGATTTGCCTGTTGGTGTTGAGGCAACGATTTCTTGGTTAAATGAACCTGCTTCCAGTTCAAAAGTGTCTTCCCAAGTTAGCTCTTCAAGTCATCTAGCAAGTGCTCAGACATCAACTCCCACAAATCTTAAGCATACAAGTAGTGGCTTTCCGCAGGTGCTTCTAAAGATGAGAAACATGCAGTTTTCTTAAAACAAGATGCTATGTTAGAATCTAAAGCTCAGAAAAAGATTATCAACATCAAGTTATATGTCTGGAGGGTGTTCATTATGGATAATTATGAGGAGCTTATGCCCGAGTACCTTGGATTTGTGAAGGGTATTGTGGACTCTGATGATTTGTCTCTCAACAACTCTCATGAGATCCTACAACAGAACAACATTCTCAAGGTGATTAGGAAGAACCTTATGAAGAAATGTATTGAGATGTTTAATGAAATTGCTAACACCAAGGAGGGATTGAAGCTCGTTGATATATTTACCAAAGATCTTCCCAAATTCAGATTTGAAACTCTTCGTGAACAACTTGAAGTTACCAACAAACACCTCAAGGAGGAGTGTTGAGGTATTGAGTTATTTGCTGTTATTTTTCTTTTTTAGTTTAGTAATTTTATTTCTAAAATTCAGTTATTTAGTTGAGATAGAATAGGATTTTATTAGTATCTTACTTGAAGGTGGAATAGGATTTTATTAGTTTCCTAGTTAGAAATAAAATAAGAGTCTTTTATCTATTTATATTCTCAGATGTGAATGAATAAACAAGAAGAATATTTTTTTATCCTCAAACATCTGTCTTCTTCTTCTTCTTCTTCTTCTTCTTCTTCTCTGTATTCCATAGAACAATAGTTCCATACACTTCCATATCTCTGTCTAAGTTGCTCGAACTTGGTAATTTTGGTGCCGCACCCGTGTCGATACGACACTGACATGGGTAAGGGTGTAGGATCTGTGTCGGATCCGATCAAACGAGATTGGGTGTGTTAACCAACAATTGGGAGAAAAATTAAAATTTTGATATCTCAAAGTAAAGATTTGAATAGCTCGAAAATAAAATACCTTCAATTTTACTGCTACGTAGTAATTTATACCGGTCCTTTTATCTCATTTGAAGCTTTTTTCTTGGTAAATCTTCTTGTTCGTATTAGTTGTTGCAGGTATTGTTCATGATGTAACAAGTTTTTGAAGCTGAGAATATCGGTGCCGAGGTGGACTACTAAATTGTGTGCATAATGATTTGTACTTTATTGGGAAAAAAATGTAAAACTTATAGTTGGGAAAGAAGATGGAGGAGAGAAGACGAAGCAGAGAACAAGGATGAAGAAGAAGAAGACTCTGAGTCCAATATCAACGCTTTTTTTAATTGATCTTTGGTCCTTTAAATGAGAGATAAGGATAAAATATGGTGAGTTATTGAGACCAAACACTGAGATAGGCTGCCACGTTGATTATTTGTTATAAAGAATAAATATTATTATTTTGATTAAATGAGATAAACATTCCATATTATAATTAGAGCTTAGTTAATAACTGTCTCATTGATTATTTATTATTAAGAATAAATAATTTATTCATTTTTTTAGTTAAATGAGGTAAGCATTATATATTAATTAGAGTTTATAAAATGAGGATAGACATTATAATTATTTGATTATATAATAAAAATTAGTGTATATGCTTTAAAAGCACACATTTTAAAATGAAACTAAATTTAGTGTAAGCAGGGGCGGACCTACATATATTTTTGGGGTATTCCGGCACCTATTAAATTTGATGCGAAATAGATATAATTTTATAGAAAAGTATCTACTAAAACAAAAAGTTGATTGGATGCACTGACATTTAGGTTGATTTTAAGGTTCTCCATTGAAGAGGTGTCCTGTGTTCGAACCTTGTTAAGGTGTTTTTTATTTTTATTTTCAGTCTTTTAATTTGTTAAACACCCACAATCCTTAAATCCTGGATCCACCATCAAGCATAAGTATATATTAAACATATTAATATTCTCATTCTTTTTTGGTTTTAAAATACTTATCAATTTTGAAAAAGAAAAAAAACATTAATTATTATTTTTTTAACTTGAACCTTTGTATTACTCTTTTTAGATTTAAGAAGCATGTAAATAAATAAAGACTAACGAATTAATAAGTATATTAATCAAATCGCACTCTTAAATAATTATTTCTTTCAACTAAAAAGGAACAGAGAAAGTACATTATAAATTCTATATTAACTAACAAATAATATTATTACATTGATTCAAATATTATTTTTGATGTATCTAATCTAATATATTTTTATAGCTATAATTATATTAAATTGTGTTAAAATAAAATTATTTTTGTAACTATATGTATAAATTTTAAATTTTTTTTTTGCTGACTACCCGCACCCGTATCCATACCCAGATCCATATCCCCGAATCTTAAAAATTCGATCATGAAGGATCCGACATTCGGATTCACACCCGTGTCCGACACCCACATCCGAGTCCGAGCAACTTAGATCTTTGTGATGTCATTTGTAGAACTCACATAGTATTGAGAAGTGATCGTTGTCTTGGCCACTAATCACTACTAAAAAGACTGAAAAATCGACCACGAAAAATTAACCACAGATTGTGGTCGGAAAAAACAGACCACATGTGGTAGTTTTTTTTTCTTATTTTTCTAAAAAAAAGAGACCACTTATATTTAAAATATCAAAATAATTTTTTCAATAAATATTATTAATCATTTTACAAATAAAAATTAATAAAAAAAAAAAGAAACCCGACCACTTGTGGTCGATTTTAAAAAAAAATAATTAAATTTTTTTAAAAAAAAACGACCACTTGTGGTCAGTTTTTAATTTTTTTAATTTATTTTTTAAAAATATTAATTATTAATTATTTTATAAATAAAAATAAAAAATAAGAAAACCAACCATTAGTGGTCGATTTTTAATTATTTTTTTTAAATATTTTTAAGTGGTCGGTTTTTAGAAATTCTTTTAATTATATATCAACATATTTTGAATGATTCGTTTATATATATGATGCTATTGAGGATCGAGTAATAATATAATGTATGTTGATGTGATATTAATATTAGTCAAAATAATCGATAACTCATCAGAGTTTGTATACGAAATATGTCGCATTATATTACGAGATAATATACTCGTGTACGTATATCTAGTATGTATTTAGAACTTGATATATATAGTAGATAGTGTGTATGTGTGTGTATGTATAGGTATATATATATAGGTATGTGTGTGTATGTTATATGATGTTATTAACATTCATTAAATTATTTTCACATAACTGTGCATACTCACATTTTTTGCAAATACATTATCTATATTTCCATTAGTTAGCATTATTTATTTTTATTATTACTTATTATTTTTCTTATTGTTTATTATTATTATTATTATTATTATTTATTATCATTATTATTCCTTATTTATTATTATTATTATTATTGTTTATTATTATTACTTATTATTTAATTATTACTATTATCATTATTTACTACTACTAGAATTTAAATAGCGGCCTAAATTAATACCACTTTGCCAATTAATTTATCTTGTAGTCCAATTTTGTGTAAGTCATTATAATTTTAGCCAATTCTATCCAATTTATTACAAATCTAGTCGTACATTCAACTCATGTCAATTGTAGCCACAAATATGTCAATTTTAATCAAAATTGAATTGTTGACCCTATTTTAGTCTCAGCCGCTGATCAAAATTGATCCAACGGCTGAGATGGATTCAACATCCTCTTTCCTTTTTAATATCCCAACCAAAACCCTAACCCAAAAACATTTCTCAACATCCGCCTGTTTCCCTCTCTCAAAACGCTCTCTCTCTCTCTCTCACAAGAAGCTAGCGCCGCCGCCCCTCTCTCTCCTCCGATCTCGTCGCCGACCAGCCCCATTCCAGCGTCTCCGGAGACCAACCAAATGACCCCCAGCGACTAGCCGCCTCAACCACCGGAGAAAGCTCCGCCGCCACCAGCAGCGGCGAACCAACCCAGCGCCGCCGCTGGCTCTCTCCGTTCCTCCTCCTCCAGCTTCTAGCACCACCATTCAAAGGCGACCTTCCCCCACGCCGGAAGCCACGCGAGCCAGACCCCCGCTCCTCGGAACGAGAAATAAGACGAACACTTTTCGGGTCTGACTCTTCTTATGGTTCGCATTCTTACTGTTTTTGATCTTCTTGTGCTCTACCTTATTCCTAGATTTTAAGTTCGTTGAACATGACTATGATTCTTGAGTTAATTCTCTATATCTTCTTATCAACATGTGTGAAAATGTATTTTCTAAGGTTATCGAGATTTTGATATCATCAGGACTCTTTGCAGCCCCAATAAGGTCTTAGTTATGCCTTCGTGTGTTGTTCCCCTTCGTGTATGTTGATTTGATTGCTCACATCTTTAGCCTGTGGTTTTAATATACTGTGGTTATGGTCTTTGACATCATTTAGTTTTAGATCTTGTGAGAACTATTGGGTATATGCTTAGTTTTTTAAGGAGACGTTGGTTTGGGTATTTTACAATAGTAAAGACTTGTTGGCTCTAGTTATGATTTTTGACTAGTTAAATAATGACTTGAGAGTTGTGATATTCTTATGTATGGATTCTTACTTATCAATAAGATTGGTTTGGATGGTTGAGGCCAAGTGGTTCAACTTTGCTTTTTAGATTATAGCTATGGATTGTGTAACTTAGTTGCAGCCCCTATTTTTAGGTTTTGACACTTTAGTGAGTCGAAAATGTTTTAAGCGTAGTCACTTGAGAATTGCATTAGTGAGTTAGTGACTTGAAAATGTCTAAGTGTAGGTACTAGAAATGTAAACTTGTGTTTTGAATTTAGTTAAGTGTGGTCACTTGAGAAGTGCATTAGTGAGTCGAAAATGTTTTAAGTGTAGTTAGTTACTTGAAAGGTGAGCTTGTGTTTTGAATATAGTGAAGTGAATATAGTGAAGTGTGGTCACTTGAGAAGTGAGTTAGTGACTTGAAAATGTTTAAGTTTTTAGGAACTAGAAATGTGAACTTGTGTTTTGAATTTAGTTAAGTGTGGTCACTTGATAAGTGCATTAGTGAGTCGAAAATGCTTAAGTGTAGTTACTTGAAAGGTGAACTTGTGTTTTGAATATAGTGAAGTGTGGTCACTTGAGAAGTGAGTGAGTGACTTGATAATGTTTAAGTGTAGGTACTTGAAATGTGAACTTGTGTTTTGAAGTTTGTTAAGTATGGTCACTTGGGAATTGCATTAGTGAGTCGAAAATGTTTTAAGTGTAGTTACTTGAAAGGTGGGCTTGTGTTTTGAATATAGTGACTCAAAAATGTTTTAAGTTTAGGTAGTTGAAATGTGAACTTGTCAATTGAATTTGCGAAAGTGTGGTTACTTGAGTAGTGAATTAGTGACTCGAAAATGTTAAAGTTTAGGTTCTTGAAATGTGAACTTGTCAATTGAATTTACTAAATTTGGTTACTTGTGTAGACTCGAAAATATTTTAAGTTTAGGTAGTTGAAATGTGAACTTGTCAATTGAATTTGCTTAGGTGTGGTTACTCGAGTAGTAGTGAATTAGTGACTCGAAAATGTTTTAGTTTAGGTTCTTGAAATGTGAACTTGTCAATTGAATTTACTAAATTTGGTTACTTGAGTAGTGAACTAGATAGGAAGGTCTGGAGGACGCGGATTAGGGCTGAGGACTAGAGCCAGTTTGGGTCGCTAGTGTAGGGAATTAGGTTATGATTCCGTGTTCCTTGTTTTAGTATGAATCTGGGTGCTTCCTCTGTTTCCTGTTTTCTTTTCTGTTTTCTGCTTTCTTTTCTTTCTTCTCTTTTACTTATGGCTACCATATTTATGTCGTATTTATGCTATGTATGTTATGTGCTGTAATCTTGTGACCTTGTTCGGTGCTTTACTTTGTATCTATGTACACTGGGCTTGTTGTTGTTGTTGTTGTGTTGTTGAGTAGTGAACTAGTGACTCGAAAATGTTTTAAGTTTAGATAGTTGAAATGATGTTACCTTATCATACAAAAAGTTTTGGTAGTTGAAATGTGAACTTGCCAATTGAATTTGCTAAAGTGTGGTTTAGTGTGGTCACTTGAAAAGTGCATTAGTGAGTCGAAAATGATTTATTAAGTGTAGTTACTTGAAAGGTGGATTTGTGTTTTGAATATAATTAAGTGTGGTCACTTGAGAAGTGAGTTAGTGACTTGAAAATGTGTAAGGGTAGGTATTTGAAATGTGAACTTTTCATTTTGAATTTAGTTTAGTTTGGTAACTTGTGAAGTGACTTAGTGACTTGAAAATGTTTAGGTGTAGGTACTTGAAATGTGAACTTTTCATTTTGAATTAAGTTTAGTTTGCTAATTTGAATTAGTGACTTCAAAATGTTTAAGTGTAGGTACCGGAAACATGAACTTTTCATTTGACTTTAGTTTAGTTTGGTAACTTGTGAAGTGAATTAGTGACTTGAAAATGTTTAGGTGTTAATATGTGAAATGTGAACTTTTGTGACTTGAACTAATTACTTGAATGTGATTGATTGTGTAGATGGAACCTGATTATAGTTGGATATATCAACGAAATATTGATAATAGAATGGGTGATGTTGAGAATGAAGATGCGGATGATGAGTTGTAGTTTTTAGTATTTTGTATGTTTTATAGTTTGGATTTGGAATCTCGATAAATTTTGTAAATAATGTTTGTATTCTTATGGTGGTTGGTTGATTGTATATTAAATGATTAGTGGGATGTATTGTAGATAATAATCAATGTTTGTAAATGATTAGTGGGCTATATTGTAAATAATTTGATTTTTAATTTTTGTATTTTGAAAATTTTCAATTTTATTTTTTTACAAAATTATCAAAAAAACCGACCACACGTGGTAGCTTTTTTTAAAATTTGCAATATTTTTTTTAACAAAATTATCAAAAAAACCGACACATGGGGTAGCTTTTTTTTTTTTTTTTAAAAAAATTCAATTAAAAAATATTTATAAAAACCGGCCACAAGTGGTCGGTTTTTTTTCCTTGAAAATTATTTTCTCCAATTTTAATAAAATAATAAACAATTTTAAAAATATATATATATTTTTTTAAAAGAACCGACCCCTTGTGGTCGGTTTTTAAAAAGCTACCACAGGTTTTCCGACCACAAAATTTGGTCGGTTTTTGGGGAAAACAGACCACACGACGTGGTCGGTTTTTTCTTTTTTTTTCTAGTAGTGAGTTTAGCTGCAGCTCTTGTATCCCCCATAGAATTAACTCTAATTGATTGAGATCTATGTCTTTCACTGTATTGTAGCACTGAACATCTTTGGGTTTTTTCTAATCTTACAGTGAACAGTCTATCCCAACATTTTCGTCCCCATTTATATGTGGTGAGACAGAATTGGGTGCATAGCAGTGTTCATACATATATAACTTTTCCTGATCTGGAATTCCATAGTTGGTGACAAGAAATACTACGTTAAAGTTGAATCAGTTGGAGTGAATGCGGTTGAACACTGTAGCTGAATCCTTGATAAATAGTTTCTTTCTGACAGTGATGTGACAAATTGTTGATCAAGTGATGTCAAGGCTTAGTTCTGATAATAGAGTCGTAGATTGAAGGTTTCTAATGACATTGCTAATTTCTTGTATCACAACAAATGCTCCCTATTCCCTTTCTTTTCCTTTTCCCCCTCCAAATCTCAATCATCAGTAGCAGCATACATTCTGTGATGGTGTACAGTTAGTTATTTCTTTGATCTTGGACTTTTTTAAACAACTTTATCACTGATGGCTTATTAAATCTTGTCCTTCTCGATATATGTGTTTGTGAGGTTAGATGTGAGCCTTGGTAGAAAGGTTATTGTACCAGCTGTATAGTTAGAAGAAAATAGGACCCTGGAGGATATTGGTAGCACGATATTTCTACATTATGAAGGCAGAGCTTCTATATAGGAATACCCTGCTAAAGATATCTGCTATTGGAGTTTTTGCCTCTTTTACATGAAAGAGAACTTTCACTTAGTATACATCGTCACCTTCAACTTTTTCTCTGCTCACCCCTTCTTTGAAAAGGGAAGGGTGCGGGGAATGTAATGCGTACTACGTCCAAGATGTATATTTATTGAATTTAGAGTATCTAACGGAGGTGACTCAATTGTCTTTCTTCAGGTTCTGGACCTCAATGTGGATCTTAGTGTTGCCAGTGCCGCTGAAGAATAGGATGGCCTCTTTGCCCTCGTGTTCTTAGTACTTTGCTTTGGTTTATGCCTTGATGTGTCCCAGAATTGTGATAGGATTTAATGTAGAAATGACCGATTGTATTGTTCTCTCTTCCGAGTTATATGCCCTTCTTATAAAGATATGCTTTGTAATGTAAGATGAGATAATGTTTGTTGAAAGTTGTTGATACATCCGTGCTTGGGTCTTTCTCACACTTAAGCTTCTTGTTTCCTTGTCAACTCTGTACGAGTTTGATTTCCTTTTTGTCGTTGATTATGAGATGTGATGGAGCCGTGTCCAGGGGCTTTCCGGGATTTCTGAGTTATGAAAAAAGAAGATAGGTTCGATCTAGGGAATTAGTGTTTTAAGGTGAAAATAACATTTATTAACCAAGAAAACAGTAGTCTTTTGAGGTCTATTTGTGATTTCTTGATCATGTTAAGAAATACTATCTCGCTTTTGTCCTGATGTATGCTCTATTTTATATCAGTTCACATATCCATGCTCTTTGCAGATCTTAGGATGGTCATTCTTCTTTAGTACATGGATACACCTTGAAGTGGTGTGGCTTTATAAATTATGAAGAGGTTGTTTCACTCTTTGTCCTTCCGAATTACAAAATCCTCCGCTCAAATTTTTTTTCCTCTGACAATCAATCAATAGCAAATTTTTCTTTCTTGCTAACACCAAATGATATTTGATCCATCTGGTTCAATTGTGGTCGCCATGACATAGCTTTCACAGACCACTCTTTGCAGCTATAGCAATAGCCTACGTGGAGGCAGGTTGCTTAAATTTTACCATTCCACTATTCCTATATGGGAAAATTATCCTTCAATATTTTGGAAAATTTAATTACACTATAAGGGGTCATTTGATTCGTGGGATAAGCGAATTGCAATAAAATAGGAGTACTTTATCTTATATTTGGTTGAATTTTGGATTTTGAGATTTGCAATCCAGAGATGTATTCCATAATTTTGGTATTGTTTTGAACCACACTCAATGTGAGATTTGGGATTATTAGTATAAACACTAAAATGATGGATGTCTTTTTCAATGATTTTTGCCATATTCTTTTGAAAAAAAATAATGAATCTATTTATAAATCTATTTATCAGCTTAGTTATCCGCACCCCCTACAAATGGTATCAGAGCACAGTAATTTAAAAGATACGGAAGTGATATACGTGTTAGAGTTAGTTAAAATAGCTATGTTGGAATTAGTTAAATTAGTTAAGTTAGATTTAGATTTAGTGATTTATTAAATTAATTATGAGAAGACCATTTAAAAATAGAGAAGCTTTTAGAAAAATTAAAGAATCGTTAGTTAGTAATTATTCAGAATATATAAGTCTAAATAAAACAAAAGAAAATTCACAAAGATTAGCCTATTTAATTACATTAATATCTAGTATTGAAGCAAAATTAATAATCCATTTAAAATCTAGAAGAATGAGACATATACCACCTAATTATGATAAAATAAGATTTAGATATCCGCCAAGATATTATAAATATAATTTAAATGAATAAAGAACAAAAATACAAAGAATTAAAATAATTTATCTCTGAAAAACGTAAAGAATTAAAAATAAGAAAAGAAAGATTACATTATAATATATTTGTCGGAGTTAGTAAAAATTCAATAAATATACAAAAGGATGAAATATCAAAACTAGAATCCCAAATAGATAGTTTAGAATATATATATCAACATGAACTATTCACAATAAAATGAATAAAGAAGAATTTATAATAGATGAAAAAATATACGAAAATCATGAAGGATCAAAAATAAAAATAGTATTTTCTAATCTAGGAAGAAGATATAAGAAAATAGGAGAACATTTATATCTAATGTTAGAAAAAGAAGAATTAAAATTAGAAGATAAATTAACAGCAATGGTAAGAATAGAAAAAGAAAATGAAGAAATAGATAAAAAAAAGGAAATAGAAAAAATTAAACAACAAACTACGGAAGAAATACGAAAAATAGAAGAAACTAAAAATAGTAGAATTGCTGAATTAGAAAAAGAATTACAAATGTTAAAAGATTTATACGAACAAAGACAAAAAGAAAAAGAAGAAAAAGATAAAGAACAAAAATTAATAAATTCGAAAGAAGAATTAGATACAAAAAAGAAATTACAATCATTTTTAGGATTAGTAAACCAAGTAAGAGAATATATTCCAAAATTAGCAGAAAACCTAAAATCACTCTAACACGTATATCACTTCCGTATCTTTTAAATTACTGTGCTCTGATACCATTTGTAGGGGGGTGCGGATAACTAAGCTGATAAATAGATTTATAAATAGATTTATTATAACTGATGAATCTATTCTTTTTTGTGCGTGGTTATTTCTTAGATTTTGTTTTAATAAGTTATTCTTTTTGTGAGATGTATTCATTAATTTTTAGTTTATTATTTTATCCTGTAGTAACTGCTGAGTTACAAATTTCTGTGTAATAACTTATTCTTTCTGTACTGTAGTGTATATCTAATTCTAGATTTTCTATGTCATTTATTATTTTGTGTTGTTCTTCTCGTAGTGAGTTTTTTATATTATATAAACTGTTACATATACTTTTTTCTAAATTTTCTAAGGTTTTTTCTATCCATATTAACTTTTCTTTTAGATCTTCCATTATTTTTCTAATATGGTTTCTATAATTAACTTCGTTATTTAGATTATCTTGGTTTTCTCTAGTTTTTCTAATATATTCTAACATCCACAATCTTGGTCTGAATAATATCCTTCTGGGTAAATGTCTTCGTATATTTGTGCTGTGGCATTTATCATTTCAATTTCGTAGTTTATTACT
The DNA here is from genome assembly GCA_030864225.1 of Capsicum baccatum var. pendulum. Classification (NCBI taxonomy): domain Eukaryota; kingdom Viridiplantae; phylum Streptophyta; class Magnoliopsida; order Solanales; family Solanaceae; genus Capsicum; species Capsicum baccatum. The sequence continues at coordinate 219,245,420 of CM061552.1, read as the reverse complement.
TCTTCTAATATCATTTTCTTAATATCTATTATTTCAATATCTTTAAGTATATATAAGATTAAAACTCTAAGGTAGTCTAAATGAGCTATTTTTTAAAAAAAAATTGATATTTTATAGCTATTTGTTTTAGACTTAGTATTTTTTGCATATTTTTATTAAGAGATTTTATATATTTTTTATTTTTCATGTATTTGTCATATTTATTTTTATCTGTTTTTCTAGTAACTGTATTTTTTGCGTATCTTTAAAAATCCTACGTAATTTCAACATAATAAATATTTATAAGAGTAGTTAGGTATGTGTGGTATATAATTTATTCTATCCGTATAATTTTTTTCATATGCTTTTTCTAATATAATTTTTCTTATATCTGCAATATCTATATTTCTAAGTACATACAAAATAAGTATCTTGAATTTATCTACCATGACATCAGATGTATTATCATTCATTATCATAAAATTGCTTTTTTCAAAATATTCCCTTCAACCATATACATAATAAAATATAGTCATCTCAGATTACTATATACTAGATTATTCTTAAATAACATGTTCTTCGGTCACTACTAGCATGGTAATTCGGATACTTTTCCCTTAAACAGCGCCTCGACTTTGGTTACTCCCCGCCACGGCTTCTTGCCTCATTGGTTTCACCTTTAGGATGGCATAGTTCCTTGGGATTTTTCTCCGTTTCCACTTTGCTAATAAACTTCTTAACATATTATTTTTCGAATAATTCTACTATAAAGTAACTAATATGAATTTATTTTATCATATCATGATTGTTGGGAATTATGAATTTAGCTATTCATAATCGTAAATAGATATACCTGTTCCGGTAGCTTTGATATTTCTGAGGTTTGTTGCTCCATAGCTTTTTCCATTGCAGTGTATATATTTAATTAACTGGGCTAAATTTTTTAACGGAATGGAGAGAGGTTTTTTCTTGAATGTTGGAAGGCTTGCTTTGCAATGCCTTCGTTCCTCTTTATTTATAAGTGAACGAAACTTTACAAAAAAATTTCTAAGTATTTTACATGTGTCTGAAGATAAGAATTAATCATAAAGCTAAAAAACAAAAAAGGTAAAAAAGTCTTAAAGGCTATAGTAGCCTACTAGTACCTAGTCTAATCCTAAAACAAACAAAAACGAAAAAAGTCTTCACATTAATAGTACTAAAGACTTTACGTAACTTTTAATAAATAACTTGTCTCCGTGGTTTTTGTCGTATCTGTTGTATCTCCATTATTGCTCTTCTTTATCTTTCCAGCTGTCGTCTTTATCTTCTTTTATTCTAGCTGCACTGCTGGGACGTCATTATCTCCTCCATTACATTTTGAACACTTGTGGTCTGGATATTTGTGTCCAATAGTTTTGCAATATCTGGTCAATAATTTCTCTGAAATAAATTTTTCTCTAATAGCTCTGGCGATAGGTTCTGTCTCTGGTTTAAGCAACGTCATAATCCATTGTCTAATAGTTTCCATATCTGTTTCCCGTAGCTCTTTTGAATTCGAATATATTAATACATGATTTCTTGAATAATAACTCCATATAGGATTTTGATTGCAATATGTATTTGCTAGCTCTTGTAAAATTGTAGATAGTCCGATAACTCTTTTGTTCGCATAAAATTTTGGTATCTCGATTCTGGGTATTTCTGGCTGTGTACCAATATCTTGTGGTATAATCATATCTCGTGTCATTCCTATTTTTACAACTTGTATAGGTTTCTTAACTTCGTCAAATAATATCTCTGCTGGTGCTGTGTATATTTTTATAAAAAATAAAGTACCTTTGGTTATTCTTTTAAACGTGGTAAATGCTTCATATATCTCGGGTATAGTGGACATCTCAGTTCCGTCCGTGGTATATACGATACTAAGTAATCCATATTCGTAGCAAGTTTTAACTAGGCTTGGTTTAGTTTTTGGTAAGACAATTAGCTTGTTGTATCCGGTTAATTTCTGGGTTATATAGTTCGTATCTGGTTCTTGGATATTTGTAGCTTTTGGGTTGCTATTTAAGAAAGTTTGTACGTTGTAGATATTTTCTATATATGTGCGGGCTGTGTAGTTGTATGTCTTTTTGTCTTGGTTTAGGCTATCTCGATATGTGGTAACTTGTGGGGGTGTAAACATGGGGTCTTTTGATGTATTTGGTGTATATGGTTTGTCAAATAGCTTGTTTAGGTTCATATTTTTTCTAACTCCTTTGCTTGTACCTGCATAAGTAGATTGATAAACGTTATGGGTTTTATGGAGTATCCCAACATCTCCTTCTAGCTCTGGAATTTTACTGTCTTCCGATCGACATAGCTCTGCGCATTGCTGAGTTAGCTGATTCATAGCTATAGACTTCAGTTTATCTTCACTAGTCTTTAGCTTTAGTGTTTCTATCTCAGTCCCCATCTTTCCTATCTCAGTACCCATACTGTCCACTTTCAATGAAAGAGTAGTCAGGGCATTGAGTATCTTTTCATGTATATTTTCTTCTATCATTTCAGTTTGTGTAGCTTTGTCTTGATATGTAATCTGCAATAACATTTTTGTTAGTACTGATTACTTCTATTATAAATGTAAAATTTAATATATTTAAAACTAGTCTCCGAATCTCTTTTGTTGTAACTGAATTTTGTATTTTCTTTGTTAGCCACCAGCGTACCTGTGTATTATCTGTTCGCACAATAAATTTGTTATATACAATATATGACTCAAATGCTAACAAACATTTATATAATGAACATAATTCTTTCCTATTTATTTCCCATTTTATTTCTGTCCCGTTGAATGTACCTAAGTAATATCTACAATGGTGTTCTATTTTTTCTGCTTCATACCTATATTTAAGTACTCCTCCGTAACTATATTCACTGGCATCTGCTTCTACTATATATGTAAATTTTCTATTTTCATCCGGAAATTGTAATTTTGGTAATTCCTTGCAAAGTAATTTTATCTTTTGAACTTGTTTTTTATCTTCTTCATTATAATTATATTCTATATCCTTTTTTAATTTTTTCTGTAGTGGTTTTAGGTTTTCTGCTAATTTTGGAATATATTCTCTTACTTGGTTTACTAATCCTAAAAATGATTGTAATTTCTTTTTTGTATCTAATTCTTCTTTCGAATTTATTATTTTTTGTACTATATGTTGTTGCATTTTTACTCCACTTTTATCTATTTGTATTCCTAAAAATTCTATCTGGTTTTTCATAATTTCGGCTTTCTTTTCACTTAGACTTATTCCTGAATTTTCTATTATATCTGTAAATTGTTCTAATAATTTTATTTGTTCTTCTTTAGTCTTTGTATATAATAATATATCATCTATGTATACTATGCAATTAGGTAATTGTTTAAAATAATTATCCATAAAATGTTGATATCTATCTGGTGCATTTTTATATCCAAATGGTAATACATTCCATTCGTAAAATCCTTGTGGTACCGTAAATACGGTTAATTCTTTAGATTCTTCTTCTAACTTTAGATGGTAAAATCCTGATTTACAATCGAATTTACTAAAATAATTATATCCTTGGATTTGTCTTATTTTTAATATCTTATTTGGTATTGGATAATTATATGTTATAGTTTTTGCATTTAAATTTCTATAATCAATAACCATTCTACTTTTTTCTCTTTTTTGTTCACTATGTTTATTTACTATAAATGCTGGACTATTATGTTTACTATTACTTTTTTGTATATATTGTTTTTCTAATAATTCATCTATATGCATTTTAAATTCTTTTAAATCGTCAAAATTATATGTTAATGGTTTTTGGGTTATTATACTGTTTTTATCTATTAATTCAATTTTTATGGTAGTTTTATGTTTTTTCCATCCTTTTAATGGATCTTCGCTATATAATTGTTCTAGTTTTTTCTTAACTATTTCTATCTTGTTTATTGAAAATATAGTTATTTCTGTTTTATTTATCAAAAATACTACTAATTCTATTGTATCTTCAGCATTTTTTATATTTTCTAACTTTTGTGTAATTTTTTCACTTCCTTTTATCCAATCAGTTTTCTTTCTTATTTTATTATTAACTCTTTTTGCTCTTACTTTTTGTTTACATAGTGTTGTGAACCACCAATCATTTCTAGTTATTATATGTGGATAAAGTTTATCTAAAAATGGCATTCCTAAAAGTATATCTTTTGATGTTAATTCATAATTATAAATTTCTTCTATTGTCAATATCTTATCCCATATTTGTGCTTTTACATTCCTAGCTTTATAAGTAATTAAGCTTCCTTCATTATTAAATCCTTTAACTACTATTGGTATTTTTAATTTATCCCATTTACTTTCTGGTAAGCAATTATATCTACATAAATTAGCTTCTGCTCCTGTATCTATCATAGGCGTATAATATCTACTGTAATATCCTTCCACTACTATCTTCATTAATACATATATTTTCATCTTATGTTAAGGCTCTTCTTAAGAATAATCTTTCCCTATTATATGTTATGGCTAATTGTGTATGTTCTATATTATACGGTTTTACTTGTTCTAACCATTTTATTCCTAATATTATATCTGCTTTTTGTATTTCTTCTTTTGCCTCAAATTCTATTTTTATTTTTCTAATTCTTCCTATTATTATTTCTTTTTCTACTATATCTTTACTATTTATTAAACTTCTCGGTAGATCTGGGCATATATCATTATCATTTTTTATTTCTTCATTTTTTACTAGATATTTTGCCATATAATTTTCTTCTTGTCCTGTGTTTAATAGTATTAAATGTTTTTTTTCATTTATTTTTCCTGTTATGTAATATTGATTTAAATTACTTATTGAATTTGTTTCATAACTCATTCTTTTTTATGAGCTCGATGACTCTGGTTTTTCATTAGCTATTCTTTTCGTTGTACTTATTCTATCATTTACTATTTCTAAATTTTCTTCTATATCTATGTCTCTATAGCTATAGTCATTATAATCTATTGTTTTTACAATTTGTTCAAATGGGCTATCTATTTGTATTTTGTTAATCTTATTTTTCCCTGTTATTTTATGTTTTGTTGTTAATACATATAAATTTTTACATCTCGCTGTAAATATTTTACTTCCTGGGGTTAATTCTATTCCTGATATCTTCCAATATAATACTAATGATTTATCTATATTTCTATCTGTTACTGCTACTGAATAATTTGCACTTATTATAAATTTAAATTTTTGGTATATTAAATTTCCTTTTACGGCAGTTATTATGCTTTTTTCTATAGGTTTTATAATTCTATCATCTGCTAAATATAATTCCATTGGTGTATCTATTCCTTCTCTAAAACATGCTTTTATTAATATTTCTGTACCTCCGAGGTGTACGTATTTTATTGGATCTCCTTTACTTTTTATATCATTTATTTCTTTATTAATTATTCTTTTTGTTACTAGTGGTATACTAGCTTTTCCTTTTGCATATCTACAGTCTATTACATGTTCTTTTTGGCATACTACATAATATTCATCTTTTTTCCTACTAAAAATATTTTTTATTGTTGGTATTTTAAATATTTTTTCTACACTTAAATCTAACTCTTTTCCTTTTATTTCATCAAATATATTACTGTCAAATATTATCTTTTGTTCTGTTCCTTCGTCATTTAAATATTCTTTCTTTGTTATTATTTTTATATCTTCTTTAGTCATTTGATTCATCTATCTCACTATCTATTTCAGTATCTGTCTCGTTTTCTGAAATTTCATATATACTGTCTTCACTTTCTAATTCATAATCTATATAATCTATTTGCATATATTCTGTATTTTCTATTTTTATTTCGGATATTTGTTTATTTTTTGGATTTTTGGGTAATTTACAATCTCTAGCTAAATGTCCTAACTTTCCACAATTATAACAAGTACATTCTTTTATAGATTTTTTCTTTCTATATGGTCTCTTATTTTTGTAATTTTTTACATAATATCTTTTTCTTGGTTTCTTATATTTATATTTTGATGTTTTATATTTCTTATATTTCTTATGTCTTTTTCTTTTCTTATAATATCTTTCTTCGCATCCAAATTGAGGTGCTATTTTATTTTTGCAACATGCTAAATTTCTTATTAATGTTTTTTCCATTTTTAATTCTTCTCTATATTTTCACATAACTTTCTATACCATTGTTGTAAAAATTTTATTCTAGCTCCTAATGTATCTACTATTTTTGCTTCTTCCCAACTTTTTATTATTTTTGAACTAAATGGTTCGGGTAATTTATTAAAATATAATTTTCTTATTTCTTTACTTTCTTCTATACTATATGCTCCTTTATAATAATATTCTTTAAATGCGCAAGTATATTCATCTATATAACACATATTACATATCGTTAATTTTATCATTAAATTTCTATTTGTATCTTTTTCTTCATCTTGTTCTTCTTCTAATGTTGTCATACTACCAAATTCATCTTTTATAGCTGTTTCATATTTTTTTAATAATTCTATAGGTGTTAATTTAGTTGTTGTTGATGCTGCTCCTTCCATAGGTTTATTAGCTCTTAATACTTTCTTACTATTTTCAGTTAAATTTGTAAACCATAATTTTACTGATCCTATTAGTGTTTTTTCTATGTATTCTGGTGCATCTGTTATGTTTATATTATTATTTAATAATTGTTTTGTCATATATCCTATCCATAATTGTATTGTTTTTTCTGTATCTATTACACAGTCTAAATCTAAAAAGTTATAATTTTTATTAATTATCTGTTTTGGTGTCCATTTGTCATATTCATTATATCTTTTAAATTTATTTTTATAATATATAGGTTTTCTTATTTCTGTTGTTTTGGGTATTAGATTTTCATCTTCTTTTTTGTCAAGAGTATTTATTTCTGTAAAACCTATATATTATAAAAATAAATTTAAAAGATATAATGAATATGACAAATGGACACCAAAACAGATAGTTAATAAAAATTATAACTTTTTAGATGTGCATCTGTTATGTTTATATTATTATCTAATAATTGTATTGTTTTTTCTGTATCTATTACCCATAACGTTTATCAATCTACTTATGCAGGTACAAGCAAAGGAGTTATTTAACGTAAAATTAAACACATTTTATATTAAACCTCGTTTATTCCATTTTTAGTTCCAACGAATCAAATATCTAAATAAAAATATATTTGCTAAACAATTTGTTATTACTTGAAATTTTTATTATAATTTTTCTATTCAATCATTCGTTGATCATTCAAATTTTTATATTGTTAGTCTCAACACATAGCTCTCCCGGGCTAACAATGGAGAAAACTACGACCTATACCTCTGCAAAATGTATCTCAACTCCACTAGAACAATGAGCCTCAACAACTAGTTTGATTTCAAGCACTTGCAACCTAGGAACTAACTCGAGCAAAATGAATCGAAAGTACCTCCCAAGTCTTCAATTAAATAAAGGTGACAAATGAGTTCCACAATATTATTAAGTTAAAAAGGTAAAGTCGCTTAAACAACTAGGAATCTTGTTCGATAACTATATTAGTTGATCCAACAATTATCAAAGTAGTCCGACAACTATATTAGTTGATCCAACAATTATCAAAGTAGTCCGACAACTGCATTAGTTGCCCCAATGATTATCAAAGTTATCCAATAACTTCGCACAGTTGTCGAACAACTTTGATAGTTATTGGGACAACTTTTATAGTTGTTGTTGAGACAACTTTCATAGTTGTTGAAATGAAAAATGTTAAAATTGAAAACTGAAATTTTTTATCACTTTTATCTATTTTTTAAAATTTGAAAGACCCACTTAATTGACAAACTTGTTTTTTACTTTTAATTCAAAATCCCTCAAAGAGTTCCCTAACTACAATCTATCTAGACCATTGAACCCTCTTCAGTTATCCCCAACTTGAAATTAAAGTGAACACTATATTGAATGCCTAAACAACGCTTCTAGGTACAACTCAATTGAACTTCTTGATTCACAATAAAGATTCAGATTCATATGACTATGAAACAGATTCTTCAGTTCGGTCCTTTGGATCAGGTTGCACTTCAATAGCCGGTCAGAACTATCTTAGATATGCTCTTGTTTATTTGTTCGAACCTCAGTATGAGTGGGTGAATCTTTTTGCGGAAGAATTTGTCTATATGCATCCTTCCGAGTTCACTACGAACTCGTCTGACAATGAGGCGTACATCTGCGGATTCCTTTCATGAATATTCTCTATATAGACTTCCCAAACTATTCACCTTGAGGCTTTTTATACTTCAGAGAGTCCTTCTTCAACCTGGATTATGAATAATGTAACATGTGTCTTCAACCTGGTTCATGAATTTGTTTCGTGTCTTTGTCAATAAAAATATATTGAATCCAATACTTCACTTTTTAATCTGTCTAAAAAATTGGTTCCTTCCCCATTTTGACAACTCCGGTTCCGAAGAATGGAGGGGGGTGAGAATTAGGTAATGGAATCAATTGAAATCGCATTGCTGGTCGTCAGCTGCCACCATGCCTAGCATTAGGCAAACCTAGGTTTTAGGATGGAAAGAGAATAGAGTTGTCTTTTAGTTCCAAACAATTCAGTTTTTGCCAACTCTGGTACTACGTTAAAGAATGAATCTGAAGTACTCACACAAAAACAATGAATTGGAAGAACCTGGAACCTAAATGATGTAAAAGAAATATCAATTGAACACAAATACAACAACAACAAATTCAGTGTATTCCCACCTAGTGGGGTCTGAGGATAAGATGTACGCAGTCCATACCTCTACCTCTAAAAAGGTAGAAATCAATTAAACACAAATAATTAACAAAAAATGATAATACTATTTTACCGTAAATGCATTTTTTAGTACGCTATACAAAAATACGTTAATTCCTCCTGTTAACAACCCTTCCCAGAGCTGTTCTTTTAAAATAGATAAAATCACATAGCGCACTAAAACGGTGTGCCATGCTTCTCTTTTGGCACTTTGTGAACATGATACAACTGCAATTCTTTTTTAAAAGAAATTATACTATAAATTGTTTTTTCTTCCATGATAAAAATTTGAGTATAATTATTTTTAGGACAACTAAAAATATAATATTTTGCTTATGCTTAAGAAAAATTGTATACCCTCCGCACCAATTTAAGTGTATTACTTTTTTCAAATCTTGCCAAAAGAAAAATAATATTCCCTTCGCATCAAATTAAGTGTTACGTTTTTTTTAAAAATAATCATAATCATTCATTTTAAAGATTTAGCTTATATTAAGGAAAAAAATATCCCTCCGTGTCAAATAATATCCAAACCCTCACAGTGCAGTAGTGTATTTTTACCTGTTCTCTTTTTAAAGTGTAAAATCACATTAACAGCCTAGCCAAGTAAAAAGCAAAGTTGTTAGCGCATTGTTGGACAATAAAATTTTTTGAGACTGAAAATAAATAATCGAGACAAGAAAAATATGTTGTAACAATCGACTTTATTGATTTCAATGCGAGTGTTACAATTTCGATGAATCCTCTGATTCGCCTTTTCAAATATAAATTCAAGGGCTTGAAGCTTGATCTTGAATTTGAACTTGGTTTGCAAACTTGAGGGACTTGATCTTGATTTGTGCTTGAATTATATTGCGGTCTTGATCCTTGATGTTGATGTACTTGATTTGAATGCTTGTGCTTTTCAGAGAAATAGCGGTGTTTGATCCACGAGTTTTCTCTTGCTACTTGTTAGAATTCTGGGGTACCTTTCTGAATTATGAGGTCCCTATTTATAGTTGTAGGAAAGGAAGAGTCATGATGAATATGAACTTCTTTTGACCAATCAGATTTAAGTGATGTAGCACCTTTTATGGGCTTTTATTTCATGGGTTTGCTGCATCAGTTTGACATGTGGCACGATCCTATTGGCTCCTTCACTTGACTTGGCATGCCACATCATTTGACACGTGACGCTTATTTGGGCCTTTAGAATATGACAATATCTTGGTTTAGTAAAGTGGGTTCATCATTTGTAGCCCAAGTTAATGGACTAACCCAATAAATATTGAGCTTTATTTAAATTCACACCTATTTAGACTTAAATACTAATTCAATTATATTAATCCGCAATATTTATTTGGGACTAATATATTTTGAATTTAATATAATCCGAATTTTATACGAATTTAGATTTAATAAAATTACATCGCCCACAAATGCCCCTACTTCAAAACTTGTCGAGACGTTTAATATTGTAGACACTAGCCATGAAGTATAAATTTATGCTTTAACTGAAATCAATGCAAATTCATTTATATTTTATATGTTAGAATTAAATGATGTCCAAAAAGTAATAATTAAGAACATTATCTAATTCCAAACATCTGACCACCCATAATAATAATAATAATGAAAATTACAATGACATCATAGATCCTAGCTACTAGCGTACAGAAGTCCAATTCCAAACATATTGGAGTTGGTAGCACTTCAGCAGTTAATTTCCCTTTAGGAATCCAGTCACCATAATCCCATTTTCGTTAGGTGACTAATCGAATTCCGTGTAGAATCATGGTATAAACTACCACCGCCTCATATTTTCCAATCCTATTTCAATTAGGATGTAGCCGTCGCTTGCCTTCTCTATAAATACACACCATATATTTTTTTCCATGCAAAACATCAACTTTGTAAAGCTTTTTAGAGACGCCTCTTCTTCGAACTTCAAGAATTAATATTGAGGTATTTTTTTCTTTTTGTTTTTTTCTGTTTCTTCTTTTTGTTTCTTCTCTTTTTTTTTTTTTTTTTTTTATAGGATTGAAGTAGATAGCAATATACAACAATCGGCTTAGGGTGCGAGAGTTTAACTTCGCCTCCATAATCTTAAGTCCAATCAATTTTACTTGAAGAGGGTGGACATCGGCTTAAGGTGCGAGAGTTTAACTTCGCCTTCGTCACCTTAAGTCTGACCAATTTTACTTGAAGACGGTGGACATCGGCTTAAGGTGCGAGAGTTTAACTTCACCTCCGTCACCTTAAGTCCGACCAATTTTACTTAAAGATGGTGCAGTGATTTTCTTTAAGTATGAGCTCTTTTCAATGTTCAATTTAAGGTGCAAATGGACAAATCTTGTCCACCTTAAGACATGAAACTTTCGATATCCTTTTAAGGATAAATCTGCGAGAGGCCAGCTTAAGGTGCAGAGGGACAAATTTTGTCACCTTAAGACATGAAAATTTTGAGATCCAGCTTAAGGTGCAAAGAGATAAATTTTGTCCACCTTAAGGCATGAAAATTTCGATATCCTTTAAAAATAAACCTGTTAGAGGCCAGCTTAAGGTGCAAAGGGACAACTTTTGTCCACCTTAAGGCATGAAAATTTCAGTATCCTTTTAAGGATAAACCCGTTAGAGGTCAGCTTAAGGTGCAAAAGGACAAATTTTGTCCACCTTAAGGCATGAAAATTTTGAGATCCTTTTAAGGATAAACCTGTTAGAGGCCAGCTTAAGGTGCAAAGGGACAAATTTTGTCCACCTTAAGGCATGAAAATTTCGATATCCTTTAAGGATAAACCTGTTAGAGGCCAGTTTAAGGTGCAAAGGGACAAATTTTGTCGACCTTAAGGCATGAAAATTTTGAGATCCTTTTAAGGATAAACTCGTTAGAGGCCAGCTTAAGGTGCAAAGGGACAAATTTTGTCCACCTTAATGCATGGAAATTTCGATATCCTTTAAGGATAAACTCGTGAGAGGCCTAATTAAGGTGAAAAGAAATAAATCTTGTCCATCTTAAGGCATGTAAATTTTGAGATCCTTCTTGTAGGCTTGGAGAACTTTGGCATTCCAAATCCCGTTGAAGGAACTCTCTTTCTTTTCGACGGGTTGCCCTCATTGAGCTACAAATATTTAGAGTAAGTCCAAAATTTAATTAGACTAGTTTCATACTTGGTATCCATATGGTAGATATTGCATGAACATATATATATATTTTTGACACTTATGCAACTGAACTCAAAATGAAATTCCAAGCGCCTACGTACCTCAGTAAAGAGGATCAAGTCACAACGTAGTTTTGGGTGAGTTGTTTTTTTTTGGAGCCGTACACAGTTTATACTTTTGCGGGCAAGGAAGGAACATGCAGTTTATACTCGTGCCTTAAGGAGTGTAAATACAGTTTATACTCATGCCTTAAGGAGTGTATATGTAGTTTATACACGTGCCTTAAGGAGTGTAAATCTTCATTCAAGGATAGTACTTCTTTAAGAACTTAGCGTTAATGGGGCCAACCCACCCTCACGCTATCTATATCGACAAGCTTGTAAGCCCCGTTTGAATATGCCTCTTGTACGACATATGGTCCATCCCACTTTGGGGTGAATTTGCCCCCAGACTTATGAGAAGTGATAATAGGCCTTCTTACTGCAAGAACTTGATCTCCAACTTGAAGCACCTCAAGCGAACTTTTTTGTTGAAAGAACGAGATAGACGTGCTTGATAACATTCAAGATTTTGTTGAGCCTCCAGCCTCTTCTCATCAAGAGCTTTTAACTCCACAAGACGCAACTTAGCATTTTTTTCATCGGTAAACCCTTCTTGAATAACCAGTTTTAAAGAAGGCATTTGATGCTCAAGTGGCAGGACTGCTTCAACTCCAAAAGCAAGTGAGTATGGGGTTGCTTGCGTTGGTGTACGGTACGTTGTCCTATATGCCCATAAAGTTTTTTCCATTCGGTCATGCCAGTCTCATTTGGATTTGGAGACAACTTTTTTCAATAAGTTGCACAAAGTTTTATTGAAGGCTTCAGCTAAACCGTTGGCTGCAACATGGTACATAGAAGATTTGCGTTGCTTGAAACCAAAGAGGTCATAGATTTTGTTCATCAGCTTGTTATCAAATGGCTTTCCAACATCAGTTATTATGTACTGAGGGATTCCAAAGCGCTAGACAATATTCACTCGGATGAAGTTCGCAACATTTTCTTTCTTTACTTCCTTGAGAGCAATAGCTTCGGCCCATTTTGAGAAGTAATCTGTCGCGACCAAGATGTATAAGTGACCACCAGAAGACTTTGGTAGTGGACCAACAACATCCATTCCCCAAGCATTGAATGGCCAAGACGCTACAGTTGGATGTAGCACCTCTGGAGGTTGATGTATGAAATTTGCATGGAATTGGCAAGCTTTGCATCTTCTAGCATAGTCCAAGCAATCTTTCACCATCGTTGGCCAATAATATCCCATCCTTTTAATGTGAAAATGGAGCTTCAGTCCAGACTGATGTGATCTACAAACTCCCGTGTGCGCTTCTTGCAAAGCTTGAATTGCTTCTTCCTCTCCCAAACACCGTAAGAGTACTCCTTCAAACGATCTTCTGTACAGTGTCTTTGTAGTAAAAGAAGCGAGGTGCACGACGACGAATGTCAGACACGGCAACGAGGTATTCAACCTTTTTTTCCACATCCTCATCTGACGGTGGTACTACCCATTCTTGGCGGACAGTAACTTGGGTCTAATTTGGAAGAGGCCAGAGCAGCTAGGGCATCAGCTTGCTTATTTTCTCTCCTTGTCACATGTTGGAGGGTTACTTCTCCAAGCCACCCCATTAAATTTTATGCATAATCATGATATGGTCGTAGCTCAGACTTTTTGACTTCATAGCTTCCCAAAAGCTGCTTGATCACTAGTTGGGAGTCACCAAAGACTTGTAATTACAGTTGTTTCATGTCAACTGCCATCTCAAGTCCAAGTATTAAATCTTGATATTCAACGACATCATTAGAGCAGCGGTTTCTAAGTATAAAAGAGTATGGGATGACCTCTTCTCGTGGAGTGACGAACACCACACCGGCACCAGCTCCATCTCGATGTACAACACCATCAAAGTACATTTTCCATGGGGTCTAGCTTCAATAACCATTCCATATTCATCAGGAAGTTCATCGCTCAATTCCTAATCATCAGGTATCGGGTGTTCTGCCAAGAAGTCAGCCAATGCTTGTCCCTTTACAGCCTTTTGGGGAACATACATAATCTCAAACTGTTGAAATTGAAGGTACCATCTTATAAGTCGATCACTAAGGACTGGTTTCGACATTACAAACTTGATGGGATTTGCCCTAGAGACAAGCCAGATAACACGAGCCTAAAATTAGTGCTTCATCTTTTGAATCGAGAAGGCTAATGCCAAACATAACTTTTCAATTGGAGAATACTTTAGTTCATTCAGTGTCATCATTCTACTCAAATAGTAAAGAGAGTTTTCCGTGCCTTCACTATTTTCTTGAGCCAGTAGTGTTCCAACTGACCTCTCTTGTGTCGCGATGTAGAGTATCAATGGTTTCCCAGGTATGGGTGCCGTAAGAACTGGTGGCTTCATTAAGTATGATTTGATACTCTCAAAGGCATTACTACAAGCTTGGTCTCATTCGAAGGGAGTGTCCTTCTTCATGAGATGACTAAATGGTTGACATTTTTCGGCCAGGTTTGAGATGAACCTCCTTAAATATGCTAGCCTTCCTTGAAGGCTTTTTAACTCATGAATATTTTGAGGCTCGGACATCTTCAAAATCGCATCGACCTTGTCTTGATTAATTTCAATTCTTTGGTGTCGTACAATGAAGCCAAGAAACTTTAATACCATTCTTAGGTCTTGTAAATGGTCGTCTCTCTTTCTTGACTTCACCACTAGATCATTCACATAGCATTCAACAATTTTATGGAGTAGGCCATCAAAGATGTTCTACATAGCCCTTTGATAAGTGGCACCAACATTCTTCAAACCAAAAGGCATCACCTTGTAGCAATAAATACCTTTAGGCGTACGAAATGCAGTGAGTTCTTCATCCTTTGGCGCCATACGGATTTGATTGTAGCCGGATGAGCCATCCATGAAGGACATTGCCTCATAACCAGTGGTGGCATCAATTATCAACTCTGGTATAAGGATTGGAAAGTCATCCTTAGGGCAGGCGTTGTTGAGATCTCGAAAGTGAACACAAACTCGAATTTGACCATTCTTCTTCTGTACTAGAATAATACTTGAAATCCATGTGGGATATTTGACTTCACGAATAAATCCTGCTTCAATGAGTTTGTTAACTTCATTTTCAATCAAAGGAACCAACTCTGGCCTAAAGCGTCTTTGGACTTGCTTAACAGGACGAGCACCATTCTTGACCGCCAACTGATGGACTGCTATTTTCAAATCTAAGCCAGGTATTTCCTTATAGCTCCAAGCGAAGACATCCATATATTCTTTGAGTATGTCCACATAAGCGACTTCCTTCACTACTTCTAGAAACGTACTTAGGTAAGTTTGGGTCTTCATTAGTTCCAAGATTAACTTCCTTCAGGGGATCTATTGTGGCCTTTACTCCTTCTTCAAGTTGAGATGGAGCATCTCCAGCATCTTCCTCCTTTTGAGAATCATCATCGTTGATGGATATGTGGTGACACCAGAAAGTATCTTCCATCTCTTTATCAACCTTTATTTGAGACGAGACCTCATTCTCATTTTGGATCGTAACATGATATGAGGAGCTAATACTTTCTTCATCTTCCTCACGTTCCTTGGTATACACCACCGTATGAGTTTTAACTTTAACACCTTGTTGCATGAAACCACCAGTTCTATTTGTCGCCTAATTCTGGAAGGGATCAAACTTTGGAAGTCCTTCTGGATTTTAAATGAAGAGTGCATCATTATGCTTTGATGACTTCTTTAGCGCTTGTTGCTTTTCTTCTTATTTAGAGGTCCCAACCTTTCGAACACGGAAGTTCTTGCAGTTGGTTCTCCAAGTCGATCAAAGACAGAGGGTCTTTTAGTAACAGTGGATTCTTCTTCTACAGTGATGTAATTATTGACTGCCCTTCTTATGGAGATTCGAATTGGAGGTGGCTGTGTGTATCCTAGGCCTTCACGTGCTTTCCTGGTTGTACCCTCTGATGGAAGTTTGCCCAACCTTGATGGCTCATTAGGATTGTAGCTGGCCTTTACAAATAGCTTGTATGCATTTGGATCAAAGCCCTCTTTCATACGGTTCGTAGGGAGTGTCATATCTTGTGGCAGATTTTGAGCCATAGACTCTTCCAGAAGTCTTGAGGATGGATTTATTGCATCAATCTTCCTAATAGGTAAAGTTAGCCCCTTTAGCACATTATCTTGGGAATATGATGGGTGATCTTTTTCTTTCCTTACCTTTGGTACATAATGAAGAATGGGAGTTGCCTTTTTTTTTCATAGAAGCGGCACCTTCTTTATTTGAAGTGGAGAGAGGCTTCTTGGTGCCGACTTTTTCGACAGTCACCACGACCTTCTTAGATGCAAGATCATCACACTTGGTCTTGGTGACATCTTCAACCCTTTTCTCATCCACAACATGCTTCTTTAAGTAGAATTTTGCATCGGCAAAATGTGACTCAGCTTCAGTGAATGGCTTGTCATCGACAACTATCTTTCTTTCCACTCCGCCTTTAAGGTACTTCAAGCATTGATAGTAAGAGGACGAGATAATTTTGTTCCCATGCACCCAAGGCCTACCAAGCAATATATTGTATGAAGTTTTGGCATCAATCACATGCATCAATGGGTTTGATTGAAAATCAT
Source organism: Capsicum baccatum var. pendulum (assembly GCA_030864225.1). Taxonomy (NCBI): domain Eukaryota; kingdom Viridiplantae; phylum Streptophyta; class Magnoliopsida; order Solanales; family Solanaceae; genus Capsicum; species Capsicum baccatum. The sequence goes on along the minus strand of CM061552.1, from coordinate 219,228,860 downwards.
CCATACGAATCCCCAACTTGATACATCCCATGGCCCTCTAGCCCACTTGGTGAAGCCTTGGATCATTATACGTCTTTCATCCAGTTCGCTAGTAGCGATGTCAAGCTCTTTCATCGTACGATAGGCAGGATATTGACTCCAGATCCCTCATCTATCAAAATTCTATTTATCTTCTTTCCTTGAATTTGACCCACCATGTATAAAAGATGGTTATGTAGGGTCTTACCAAGCAGAAGATCGTTATTTGTGAATGAGATTTTTGTATCACACATATATGCCTCTTCGCCAAGAGTTTCAGCAAGCTTTTCGGAAGGTGAAGGGACCTCTATGGGTAGATTCTCACCCTTTGCCCCCTCTTTAGCGGTATTTAAACAAGACACCTCAAGGTTGACTTGGGCAGTCTTGTTGCGGAACCAACTCTGTAAGAATTCCTCTAAAGTCATCGGACGCCGATGTTTCTGATGGTGAAGCTTCGTTACCCTTATCTTTTTTGAAAGTTCAACCAACTTCTGTTTCCTTAGTTTTTTCACCACTCTCCTACTGGTTGGCTGCTCGTACGTCTCCTTTCGCAGACTCATCTTCTTGTGTCTGCGTCTAGTCACTAGAGTCCAACCTTTACCATTGTCTTCGTTAACCGAAGACCTGTCAAGATCTAATATCTCCTCATTATGCTCTTTGACATAAATTTTAACTGGGTCGAGCGAGCCAAAAGTGATAGAGATTTGATGAGAACTGGCTGTCTCATCATCGAAAAAGATTTTCTTCTCTTTTGCCAGTTGTATTACTTTATCTTTAAAGACAAAGCATTTCTCCAGAGGGTGACTTATGAGCCTATGATATTAGCAATAATTAGGGTCATTGGTCTTTCCGGCTTCGTTGGGATGCTTCATTTCTGGGAGTTCGATGAGCTTATACTGAAGGAGTTCATCAAAAATTTCAGCAACATCAGAATCAAGGAAGGGATATTCCTTTTCTTGAATCTCCTTTAACGTTTTTTGATTTGGACGTGCTCCAGAAGTCGTCTTTACACTTTGCTTCTTGCTCACCTTTGTGGTGACTTTCACAGGAGACACATCAACATTCATGGATTCTTTGTTATCATTTTTTAGGACAAACTTACCCATCTCTTGGGTTTTTGCTTATCCTTTCCCCTTCGAGGGTCATGGATAGGCGCTTCTTCCTTTCTAGCAGAAGACATGCTCAACTCCATGTCGTGAGCACGAGTAGATAACTCTTCAAAGGATTTTGGTTTGATTCCTTGCAAGATGTAGAGAAGCCCCCAGTGCATTCCTTGGACGCACATCTCTATTGCAGAAGTTTCACTGAGCCTATCTTTACAGTTTAGACTCGCATTTCTCCATCGATTGATGAAGTCGATGACTGGCTCATCCTTTCTTTGCTGAGTATTTATGAGCTCTATCATGCTTACTGTACGCCTTGTACTATAAAATCAATTTAGGAAATCATGCTCCAATTGCTCCCAACTATCAATGGAATTAGGCTCAAGGTCCGTGTACCAATCAAAGGCGTTTCCCTTTAGGGAATGAACAAACTGTTTGACAAGATAGTCACCGTAAGTTCCAGCATTATTACATGTCTCAACAAAGTGTTCGGCATGTTGTTTTGGGTTCCCTTTGTCCTTAAATTGTTGAAATTTTAGGGGGTTGATAGCCGGCAGGCATCTTGAGGTTATCTATCCTCGTAGTGTAGGGCTTGGCATATGCAAGGAAAGACTTGGTGACAACATTATACTTGTCTTTGAGGGTCCCTTCAATAAATTCCCTCAATTGCCCAATCGGGATCATTCCCTCAGCAGAAATTTGCAACTCTTTAATCGATGGTGTTTATTTCACAGAGTTTTCTATCTCATGAACCTTTGGAGCTTTTCCCTGTGCATAGCTAGATTCTTTGTCTATCAAACCTTCCACCCTATCCACTATCTTATCAATCATAGCCTCTTGATTCTGAACATAGTTGGTCAGGTCTTCAATTGCCTTTTTCATATTCGCTAGCTGCTCCTCCATAGATGAGGCATCAGTTACCATTGCTTGCATGATCACCAAAGATGTTAGCGAGTAACACGGATTATCACATAAGTTAATTTTTGAAATGCTTAGCTTATGTGGTGTAAGTGGAGATGACGCATTTGTTGAACGACCATCGCTCTTGGATCTAGAGTATTTGGAACCGAAATGCTCAAGTAGAGCTAGAGTCTTTTTTAGCGATTCGACCACACTGCTTCCTCCTTCTAAAGCACTTGCATTGGACTTTGTTCCTTTCGACGTTAAAGATCCAAAAACTGAAGCCGGAGCGGACAACAATGGATATGTTTGTTGTCCTAGCAAGCCTGCCTTACTTCTTATGAAAGCTCCCAGGGTTTCGAAAGTAACACCAAGGATGCTTTCTACTTCAGCAGAAAACTTTGAATCTGCAGCCTTAAAAGCAGTTGATTGAGAATTGACCTTCTTGGAAGTTATTTCATTGTTCTTAAACTTTGAAGTATGAAAAGTTGAGATGAGAGGTAGAGATCATCCCACTGGGCGTGCCAGAATTTGTTGGACAATAAAATTTTTGAGACCAAAAAATAAATAATTGAGACAAGAAAAATATATTGCAACAATCGATTTTATTGATATAACACCCCGTATTCAAGTACGTGTATTGGCGTATTCAAGTACGTGTATTGGTCTTATTTATATGGAATTAATTTTTATTTTATTTTATTTATACCAGAATTTGCCCGTCGATGGTTCCATACGAAGGTTATTGAATAAGCTTTCCAACGATATAAAAATTTCCAAAAACGGATAGGTTTCGGATATAATCGAGCACGTTCGAAACTATAAAACGGTGGTCGGAATATTGGGAATAGTAAATGTGCAGGAAAATTTCCTGCACACAAACTACTGAGGCCAGCCAATTTTTTAGGTCGACTTTGAACGATCATAACTCCCTTAATATAATGAACTGGGAGAGCTGCGACCTATCAAAAGAAAGATCTTTGAGTCTTCTTTCCAATGCAATTGGTTTCATCCAAATCCAACGTCTGAGTAAGGAGTTATACCCGTTTTACGTCAGCCTCTCAAAACAGATTTTTAGGGTCAACTTCAAACGATCATAACTCCTTGTACAGGACGAAATGGGTGGCCTACTTTATATGAAATGAAATCCCTTTGAATTATTTTTCCAACGATACCAATTTCACCCAAATCCGATGTCGGAGCAAAGAGTTATGGTCGATCTACTTTAGCTTATCAAAATAGTCCACCAAAGGACAGATTTGACATTATTTAAATTTTAAAGGCACTTTGGTCATTCCCTATGATATTATGGACGGGAGTATGTGTACATATACATGTATATGAGTTCAAAAACTCATTTTCATCATCAACCATTGAGAAAGAACAAACCCTAGCCAAATTTGACCTTTAAATTACTTTTGATTCAACCGTAGAAATTTCACAGAAATCCGATAACTGCGTTTGTCATCTCGAGAGCTTCGAATGGCACCTATTATTTGTGCAAACAGGATTGCATAATCAAGAGGTGAATTCTAAGGTATGAATATTGTTTGCCTTTGTCCTCTTCCATATGTATATGTGTGATAGAGAATTATATGTATTGATTGTTATTAAAAGGTGATGAAAATAGGGTTATGGACTATTTTGCATGGTTTGGTTGTATTGAATTGTGGAGGGTGGATATGGTAATTGAGTTATGGAAGGTGGATATGGTGATATACTATTGAATTGATGTTTATTTATGTCTATGACTCAATTTGGTTTAATGGATTGGTTGGAAGAATAAATGAATCCAAACTTGATATTGGAGGATGTTGTATGAATATGCATGGCATGTGAATGTAATTGAAGTATAAGAGAGTTAAAGTGACACCCTTTATGGTGTAATTAAGGCTTACTACTTAACCACTAGTTTGGTGAATTCAAATAATTGAATTGTGACGTTTGATCGCTAATACTAGATTGCTATATATGTTCATTGTAGATAAGTAATCCGAAAAGACGAGAAGTCCATTTGGGACTAGTATTGAAGGTTGACAGTCAGGTATGTAAAGCATACTCTATACCATATCTTTGGCATGAAAGTGAACAATTGTTCTATTAAGAAAGTTTCCAAAGTTATTCAGTAACATATGATCCATAATGATTTTGTATGATGTCCTACGTTACTAATGAACTTGTTTCCACCTTACAAGATGTCAAGACATTCCAATACTTACTTGTTTTCCAAATCTTACATATTTATTGCACTAATGAATGTCAGAAGGTATCCGGTTACTCGAACAAGATCCATGTGCTATTAATGACTCCAAAACAATTTATTGATGTGCCAATGAGTTCTTACTTCATTGTTATTGCATTGATGGTCTATTTATGTCTCTTATTGATGTATCATTGTTTCAAAGTATCAAAAATGTGGTGGCGACCGAAATAACAATCTCAAAGATTAATTGAACTAAGTGATGGAAGTTCTCTGTTATCGAGTGGTATCCCAGGGGCATAAACCTATCATGGGTCGATCCCTATTTATGTGTTTATGGGTGGTATCCCAGGGGCATAAGCCTAGCATGGGTCGATCCCAGTTGATATGTACTAGAGGCAGCCTAATGGTCACAGTACAGTGCAATAATGATTACAAAGATGATAAGAACGAAGGTAAAGTGATTGAATAAATACAATGTATAGGTTGTCACAAGTTCTAGTAAGTGTGGTCCACTCTTATTACGATTTATTCATTTGTTTCTGATTTCTATTGAGCTCCTATATCATATGTGATTATCTACAGCTTTACATACTCAGTACATATTTCGTACTGACGTCCCCCACGGGGGACCTGTATTTCATGCTGCAGGCACAGGTACCTCAGCTCATACACCGCACAAGTAGGAGCCAGGATACCCAGCTGCTTTTGGTGAGGGGCTTTTCGTGTCATATCCAGTCACTTTTGGTATTGTATAGAAGTTAGTTATATGGCGGGGTGTGTCCCGACCTTAGTTACACTCTGTGTATTGTCTAGAGACTTTGTAGACCTAATGTACAGTCAAGGTGGTGTTTTGTTAATAGACGTGATGGCTCCAACGGCCAAGTATTGTATATACATATATATGTGTGCTCGAGCTTATACAGGTGACTATTTCCTTTTATATGCGACATGATGCTGTCCAAATTTTGGGTTGTCATAGAGGTATGCATGGGAAGTATGAGGTTATGAGCTGGTTCTCCCGGGCCTCCTCGGTTACGGGTGCCAGTCCACCCCAATAGGATTTGAGGCGTGATAAAAGTGGTATCAGAGAAGTTTGTCCTAGTGAGTCTACAAAGCCGTGTCTACGTAGAGTCTTATTTATCGGTGTGTCGTGCAACGCATTTATAAACAGGAGGCTATGGACATTTAGGAATTGTTTCTTTTCTTTATGTCTTAGATCGTGCGATAGAGCCTATATTGTATATGAAGTCATAGTTGACCACTGAATCTGTTTGTTTCTCTTATTATAATAATGATGTCGGTTACCAGAAGCAAGAATACCGGTAAGCAAGTAGATGTGGCTGCCAGAGAGGGGACTAGTAAGTCACCCGCTATACCAGCTAATCAAAGTGAGGCTCCAGCTGAGCATGCATCAGAAACTTCTTCCCCTCCGAAAGAAATAAGTGGGAGGAGAACTATATCCCCAGAGCCACCTATTAATGTTGTTGATCAAGATCTTAGAAATGCAGTGCAACTTTTGACTCGTATAGTTGCTGGGCAAGCTCAAGGGCAAGTCATTCCTACCACGGGTCCTAGTGGTACAGATAGGGCGGCTAGCCTTCGAACACAGGATTTTCTTAAGATGGATCCTCCCACTTTTACTGGATTAGATCTTAACGAGGACCCACAGGACTTTATTGATCAAATTCAAAGGGCCTTAGATGTTATGCATGTAACGGGTAGAGAGACAGTGGAGTTAGCGACGTATAGATTTAAAGGGAAGGCTATATATTGGTCTGAAGACTGGAAACGATCTAGGGGTATTGATGCACCCCCAACTACTTGGAAAAAGTTCAAAGAGGCATTTCTTGATCATTATCTTCCATTCGAGATTCATCAGGCCCGTGCAGATCAGTTTTTAAATCTTCATCAGGGGAATATGAGCGTGAGGGAGTACAGTCTCCGATTTAATTCCTTGTCGAGATATGCTCCTAATGTTGTAGCTACTATAGATGACAGAGTTCATCAATATGTGGATAGGCTAGATCCATATCTGGTTAGAGATTGTACTATTGCCGTTTTGAACAAAGATATGGACATAGCGAGGATCCAAGCTTTTGCACAGAAAATGAAAGATCAGAGGCAGAGGAGAAGAACACAGGAATCAGAAAGAGGATATTCCAAGAGGGCCAGATCTACAGGGCAGTTCATGGCATCCCAAGGAGGGTTCAGGCCACAGTTTTCCGCTAGACCACCTAGGCCATTATCTTCTTATTCTGCAGCTAGTGCCTCACCACAGTTCCAAGGGTCCAGAACAAATCAATTTGGGCACAGAAGTGAGAGTCAGAGTTCGCGGACAGTGGGGTACCAAGGGCAAGGGAATATGAGCCAATCGAGACCTCCTCGAGAGCTATGCAATAAATGTGGAAGGTATCATTTGGGCGCATGTCGGCTGGGGACCAATGTTTGCTTTTGGTGCGGTATGTCGGGGCATATGATGAGGGAATGCCCACGAAGGGACATAGGGGGTATGGCATGACCTACAGGGTCATTTGTTGCATCATCATTATCGATGCCTTATTCAGGAAGGGGTGCACAACCAATGGGTCGTGTTAGAGGTGATAAAGGAGCCACGAGTTCTAACGGGGCTCAAAATCGTACGTATGCTCTAGCGGATCGATAGAATTTAGAGGCTTCCCCAGATGTGGTTACGGGTACGTTGTCTATCTTTTCATTCGATTTATATGCCTTAATTGATCCCGGTTCTACATTATCTTATGTTACTCCATTGGTTGCTGAAAAGTTCGAAAGAATACCCGAACTGTTAGTTAAGCTATTTGAAGTGTCCACACCGGTTGGGGAATCTATTATAGCTAGAAGGGTTTATCGAAACTGCATAGTAACTGTTTGTGGTCGTGATACGATGGCTGATCTTGTGGAGTTAGAAATGGTAGATTTTGATGTTATAATGGGTATGGACTGGTTGGTATCTTGTTATGCCACAATTAATTGTTGTACGAAAAAGGTATATTTCCATTTTCCAAATGAATTAGTCCTTGAATGGAAAGGTGAAATTAGCGCACCAAGAGGTAGATTTATTTCTTATTTTAAGGCAAGAAGAATGATTTCCAAGGGATACATATATCATTTAGTTAGAGTAAGGGATACAGAAGCGGAGCCACCAACTCTTCACGTTGTTCCGGTGGTAAATGAATTTTCTGATGTATTTCCTGAAAATCTTCCAGGTTTGCCTCCTGAACGAGAAGTAGAGTTTGGTATTGATGTAATACCAGGCACCCAACCAATCTCCATTCCTCCGTATAGAATGGCCCCAGCAGAATTACGAGAATTGAAAGAGCAATTGAAAGATTTGCTAGAGAAGGGATTCATAAGGCCTAGTATGTCCCCCCTGGGGAGCACCAGTGTTATTTGTGCGCAAAAAGGATGGCTCGCTCAGGATGTGTATTGATTATCGACAATTGAAGAAGATGACTATTAAGAATAAATATCCTCTCCCAAGAATTGATGATTTATTTGATCAATTACAGGGCGTCAAGTGCTTTTCTAAGATTGATTTGAGATCAGGTTACCACCAAGTGAGGGTCAAAGAGAAGGATATACCCAAGACAGCTTTCCGAACACGGTATGGTCATTATGAGTTTTTAGTTATGTCATTTGGGCTAACAAATGCACCCACAACTTTTATGGATTTGATGAATAGGGTGTTTAAGCCATTCTTGGATGTATTTGTGATAGTTTTTATAGATGATATTCTTATTTATTCTAGATCAGAAGAGGACCATGCCAATCACTTACGACAGACATTACAAACTCTTCGTGATTGTAAGCTTTATGCAAAGTTCTCTAAATGTGAGTTTTGGTTAAAGTCGGTGGCATTTTTGGGTCATATTGTATCTAGTGAAGGGATAAAGGTTGATGCTCAAAAGATAGAAGCTGTGAAGAACTGGCCAAGGCCCACAACGCCTACGGAGATTCGTAGTTTTCTCGGGTTGGCCGGTTATTGTAGAAGGTTTGTTAAAGACTTTTCTTCCATTTCAGCACCCTTAACCAAACTAACCCATAAAACATCCAAATTCCAATGGAATGATGCCTATGAGAAGAGTTTTCAAGATTTAAAGAACAAGTTGATTTCTACACCCGTGCTGGTACTTCCAGAAGGCACCGAAGGGTATACAGTGTATTGTGATGCTTCCAGAATTGGTTTAGGATGTGTATTGATGCAGCATGGTAAGGTAATAGCATATGCTTCTAGACAATTGCGGCCACATGAGAAAAATTATCCTACACACGATCTTGAGCTGGCAGCAGTTATTTTTTCTTTAAAGATATGGCGCCACTACTTATATGGGGTTCATGTTGATATATATACTGACCATAAGAGTTTGCAATATATTTTTAATCAGAAGGATCAAAATTTAAGGCAGCGGAGATGACTTGAACTATTAAAGGACTACGATGTTGATATCTTATACCATCCAGGGAAAGAAAATGTGGTAGCTTATGCGTTAAGTCGTAAGGCTATGATGACGCCTATAGAAAGGCAAGGGATGGTTAAAGATCTTCACCAATTAGCTAGTTTGTGAGTTCGCCTTCTTGAAACTCCGAATAAAGAGCTTATCGTACATAATGCTGCGGAATCTTCATTAGTAGCTGAAGTGAAAGAGAAGCAATATGCAGATCCTATTTTATTACAGCTTAAGGAGAACGTTCAGAGTGGTGCGACCAAGGCATTTGAGCTTACGCGAGAAAGAGTACTTCAGTACCAAAAACGATTGTGTGTGCCGGATGTAGACGGGCTAAGAAAGAAGATTATGATAGAGACACATTTTTCAAGGTATTTCATTCATCCAGGATCAACCAAAATGTATCAAGATTTGAAAGATATGTATTGGTGGAATGACATGAAGAAGAGCATTGCAGAATTTGTAGTTGAATGTCCAAATTGTCAAAGAGTTAAAGTTGAGCACCAAAAACCCGGAGGTTATATGCAATGCATTGATCTTCCAAGCTGGAAGTGGGACATGATCAACATAGATTTCGTTATTGGTTTACCTCGTACATCCCGAAAGTTTGATTCTATATGGGTGATTGTTGATAGGCTTACCAAATCCGCACATTTCCTACCAGTTAGGACCACTTACACAGTTGAAAAGTATGCGAAGCTGTACATTAAAGAGATAGTCCGATTACATGGAGTGCCAATCTCTATTATATCAGATCGAGGAACCCAATTTACCGCAAACTTTTGGAAGTCTTTTCAGAGGTGTTTGGGAACACAAATGAAGTTGAGTACAACTTTTCACCCTCAAATAGATGGACAAGTAGAACGTACCATCCAAACACTTAAAGATATGCTACGAGCTTGTGTAATAGATTTTAAGGGCAACTGGGATGATCATTTACCTCTTATTGAGTTTGCCTACAATAATAACTATCATTCAAGTATTAAAATGGCACCATATGAAGCTTTATATGGAAGGAAGTGTAGATCACCAATAGGATGGTTCGAAGTGGGTGAAACTCTTTTGTTCGGACCGAATCTTGTTTATTAAGCCATAGAGAAGGTTAAAGTAATTCAGCAACGACTGAAAACAGCCCAAAGTCGACACAAGTCATATGCGGATAGTAGAAGGAGAGGGCTAGAGTTTTCTATAGGTGATTGGGTATTTTTGAAGGTATCACCAATAAAAGGGGTAATGAGATTTGAAAAGAAAGGAAAGTTGAGTCCACGTTATATAGGCCCGTATAAGATCACTCGAAGGTTTGGACAAGTTGCATATGAATTAGAGCTACCCCAAGAGCTCTCATTAGTATATCCGATATTTCATGTGTCAATGCTTCGACAGTGCATCGGAGATCCATCACATATCACTTCTACTGAGGATGTGCAAATTATGGAAGATCTTACCTATGAGGAAGTGCCTATTGCTATTCTAGATCGTCAAGTTAAGAAGATGAGAAATAAAGAGATAGCATCGGTGAAAGTACGTTGGAGAAATCGTCAAAGGGAAGAGATTACATGGGAAGCTGAGGAAGCAATGAAATCTAAGTACCCTCATTTATTCAAAGATGAAGAGGAAGTTCAAGAAACGGACTGAGAACATTAACAAGTAAGTTTTTTTTATATATGCATAGTATTTATGTGATGATGTGAATGTTAATGATGGACTTGAACTTGTTTTGGTTGAATAACTACGCTAACATTCGAGGACGAATGTCCTAAAGGGGGGAAGGATGTAACACCCCGTATTCAAGTACGTGTATTGGCGTATTCAAGTACGTGTATTGGTCTTATTTATATGGAATTAATTTTTATTTTATTTTATTTATACCAAAATTTGCCCGTCGATGGTTCCATACGAAGGTTATTGAATAAGCTTTCCAACGATATAAAGATTTCCAAAAATGGATAGGTTTCGGATATAATCGAGCACGTTCGAAATTATAAAATGGTGGCCGGGATATTGAGAATAGTAAATGTGCAGGAAAATTTCCTGCACACAAACTACTGAGGCCAGCCAATTTTTTGGGTCGACTTTGAACGATCATAACTCCCTTAATATAATGAACTGGGAGAGCTGCGACTTATCAAAAGAAAGATCTTTGAGTCTTCTTTTCAATGCAATTGGTTTCATCCAAATCCAACGTCTGAGTAAGGAGTTATACTCGTTTTACTTTAGCCTCTCAAAACAGATTTTTAGGGTCAACTTCAAACGATCATAACTCCTTGTACAGGACGAACTGGGTGGCCTACTTTATATGAAATGAAATCCCTTTGAATTATTTTTCCAACGATACCAATTTCACCCAAATCCGATGTCGGAGCAAAGAGTTATGGTCGATCTACTTTAGCTTATCAAAATAGTCCACCAAAGGACAGATTTGACATTATTTAAATTTTAAAGGCACTTTGGTCATTCCCTATGATATTATGGACGGGAATATGTGTACATATACATGTATATGAGTTCAAAAACTAATTTTCATCATCAATCATTGAAAAAGAACAAACCCTAGCCAAATTTGACCTTTAAATTACTTTTGATTCAACCGTAGAAATTTCAAAGAAATCCGATACCTGCGTTTGTCATCTCGAGAGCTTCGAACGACACCTATTATTTGTGCAAACAGGATTGCATAATCAAGAGGTGAATTCTAAGGTATGAATATTGTTTGCCTTTGTTCTCTTCCATATGTATATGTGTGATAGAGAATTTTATGTATTGGTTGTTATTGAAAGGTGATGAAAATAGGGTTATGGACTATTTTGCATGGTTTGGTTGTATTGAATTGTGGGGGGTGGATATGGTAATTGAGTTATGGAAGGTGGTTATGGTGATATACTATTGAATTGATGATTATTTATGTCTATGACTCAATTTGGTTTAATGGATTGGTTGGAAGGATAAATGAATCCAAACTTGATATTGGAGGATGTTGTATGAATATGCATGGCATGCGAATGTAATTGGAGTATAAGAGGGTTAAAGTGACACCCTTTATGGTGTAATTAAGGCTTACTACTTAACCACTAGTTTGGTGAATTCAAATAATTGAGTTGTGACGTTTGATCGCTAATACTAGATTGCTATATATGTTCATTGTAGATAAGTAATCCGAAAAGACGAGAAGTTCATTTGGGACTAGTATTGAAGGTTGACAGTCAGGTATGTAAAGCATACTCTATACCATATCTTTGGCATGAAAGTGAACAATTGTTCTATTAAGAAAGTTTCCAAAGTTATTCAATAACATATGATCCATAATGATTTTGTATGATGTCCTACGTTACTAACGAACTTGTTTCCACCTTACAAGATGTCAAGACATTCCAATACTTACTTGTTTTCCAAATCTTACATATTTATTGCACTAATGAATGTCAGAAGGTATCCGGTTACTCGAACAAGATCCATGTGCTATTAATGACTCCAAAACACTTTATTGATGTGCCAATGAGTTCTTACTTCATTGTTATTGCATTGATGGCCTATTTATATGTCTCTTATTGATGTATCATTGTTTCAAAGTATCAAAAATATGGTGGCGACCGAAATAACAATCTCAAAGATTAATTGAACTAAGTGATGAAAGTTCTCTCTTATCGGGTGGTATCCCAGGGGCATAAGCCTATCATGGGTCGATCCCTATTTATGTGTTTATGGGTGGTATCCCAGGGGCATAAGCCTAGCATGGGTCGATCCCAGTTGATATGTACTGGAGGCAGCCTAATGGTCACAGTACAGTACAGTAATGATTACAAAGATGACAAGAACGAAGGTAAAGTGATTGAATAAATACAATGTACAGGTTATCACAAGTTCTAGTAAGTGTGGTCCACTCCTATTACGATTTATTCATTTGTTTCTGATTTCTATTGAGCTCCTATATCATATGTGATTATCTACAGCTTTACATACTCAGTACATATTTCGTACTGATGTCCCCCACGGGGGACCTGCATTTCATGCTGCAGGCACAGGTACCTCAGCTCATACACCGCACAAGTAGGAGCCAGGATACCCAGCTGCTTTTGGTGAGGGGCTTTCCGTGTCATATCCAGTCACTTTTGGTATTGTATAGAAGTTAGTTATATGGCGGGATATGTCCCGACCTTAGTTAAACTCTGTGTATTGTCTAGAAGCTTTGTAGACCTAATGTACATTCAAGGTAGTGTTTTGTTAATAGACGTGATGGCTCCAACGGCCAAGTATTGTATATACATATATATGTGTGCTCGAGCTTATACAGGTGACTATTTCCTTTTATATGCGACATGATGCTATCCAAATTTTGAGTTGTCATAGAGGTATGCATAGGAAGTATGAGGTTATGAGCTGGTTCTCCCGGGCCTCCTTGGTTACGGGTGCCAGTCCACCCTAATAGGATTTGAGGCGTGACAATTGATTTCAATGCGAGTGTTACAATCTCTATGAATCCTCTGATTCGCCTTTTCAAATATAAATTCAAGGGTCTGAAGCTTGATCTTGAATTTGAACTTGGTTTGCGGACTTGAGGGACTTGATCTTGACTTGTGCTTGAATTCAAGGGCTTTTGAGCTTGTTCTTGAATATTGCGGTCTTGATCTTGAATCTTGATGAACTTGATTTGAATGCTTGAGTGTTTTAGAGAAATAGCGGCGTTTGATACACGAGCTTTCTTTTGCTACTTGTTAGAATTCTGAGGTTCCTTTCTGAATTATGAGGCCCCTATTTATAGCTGTAGGAAAGGAAGCATGAATATGAACTTCCTTTGACCAATCAGATTTAATTGATGTGACCCCTTTTATGAGCTTTTATTTCATGGGTCTGCTGCATCAGTTTGACATATGGCACGATCCTATTGGCTCCTTCACTTGACTTGGCATGCCACGTCATTTGACACATGACGCTTATTTGGGTCTTTAGAATATGACAATATCTTGGGCTTAGTAAAGTAGGCTCATCATTTGTAGTCCAAATTAATGGACTAACCCAATAAATATTGGGCCTTATTTAAACTCATACCTATTTAGACTTAAATAACTAATTCAATTATATTAATCCACAATATTTATTTGGGACTAATATATTTTAAATTTAATATAATCCGAATTTTGTACGGATTTAAATTTAATAAAATTGCATCGCCCACAGGCATATGAAAAGATGTCAATCAGAAAACAGCAATTTTCTCTTAAAAGCTGTGCCTTAAATCTAATCTTGCACAGAAATGTCAAGTTGGTCGCTTAAAGCAGCAGAAAAGAGATGTTCATGCCTACTTCCTATGAATTTCTGTCGAAATTGCTCGAACTTTCCTTCTTGAATTGCCTCTCTGATAGAGCGGAAGAATCCCAGAAAATGATGCGTGTTGTGTCTGGGAAATGAAAGACAAGCTCACGTTAGGTATCATGAAGACATGACAGCAAAGCCAGAGAATAAAGCAGAGAGCTGCTTACATTTCCAACAGAATATGTGCCAGCATCTCATGGACATTGAGAAGGTGATTGATGTATGCTTTTGTATGATTTTGGCATGTATAACACTTGCAATCATCGACGATAGGAGATATATCCTTCCTGCAAGAAGGATGGAGAGGGACACAAATTGCATTATCAGTGAATATCTCAGTATTTTGCTGAAACAACCACCCCAGGAAGGCCACAACCTAAGTTATTGAGGGACATAGCAAGATTACATACTATCATTTCTATAAGCACAACATTGAACGAATTGCAACTATGTCAGTATGTTGCAAATTTCAGTTATAGTACCACAAGAAGTCTGAAGGGATAAACATGACTTACATATACATTGTTGCTTTCAAATTTATCTTTATGCCATCATATCCTGAAATACTGTTTGGTTGATATGTTGTAATTTGTGTGTCTATCATTTCAAGAGGAAAGGTGAGAGCAAAGCCTCCTAGTGTGAGATGGTAGATGTAACTGGGAACAAAAGTCCAATGTCACAATTGCAGCTAAGAGAATCAGATAATAGAGGAAAGGAGACACCAATATCCTGAGCTAGTACTTACGTGGAATCAAATATATCAACACCTGCAGCAACACCTTGCAAGACCTCTTCTGTAGAGAAACAAGTTAATCCGCTCCGCCACAAGAAGAATACAATTTTTAATTCAAATACACAATTTTCACAGTGAGAAAGCAAGTGGGTTGAATTTGGTAAATACTGAAGTTGTTTCTTTATACTTAGCTATAACAAACACACTTTTCGTTTCCAAACACAATATCAATCACTATGTTGACATGCATCTATATGCAAATATTTTTCTGTGAGTGCGCAGCAGTGAATGAGTGACAGAAGCATTCATGATATCAGACTTGCCTGGTAGTCCAAGTCCACTTATGAGACGTGGCTTTTCTTCAGGTAAACTATCCTGCAACCAGTAACATCATAAGACACCACAAACTTGAGTTTTCTACTGTATGCAAAGAAGTACAATATTTTACAGCCTACTAAAGACATAAAGGATCCCCATAAACATAACTTAGAGAAGCCCATTTGAATGAAACCAACATTTATTGTCAACTTTAAGGCTGTCATAAAAATGAAAATAAAAAGTTGGAGAGAACATTGACCTTCAAGTGAAGAGACTGAATGAACATGATTAGCAACTTATGGACCTGAAGGAGATCATAAAGGAAATTTTACACAAAACACCCACCTACAACTATTTCACAAGTACTGCAAATTAGCACTTTAACCACCGGTACCAAACTAATTTAACACAGGACCATATAGATGGTCCCCAACTTACATTAAAAAAATATGTTATGGATTCTTCACTTTGGCTATACATACCCGATTCAAGAGGGATGAGATAGGTGCAGACTATTTTATATGAACCTTCAAATACACTAAAACCCTGATAAACATATAATCCTCATGTGGCATTAGAGTCAAACTAAGTATTCGAAAGAGCTTCTAAAAGTATATGGGGGAATAGCCACAAGGGTTTGGTTCAATGGCAAACGTAGCAGGGAACGAAATATGTGATAGGCAGTAGAAACACATGACAAGTTTGAATTCTGCTGGTGAACCTAGTATTTAAGTGGAGAAAGGTAGAGCGAGGGTCCACGATCTATCAAGTTCTGAAGTTGGAAACAACAGATCTATTGATTTTACATGCACAATGAAAAATATAAGGGGAATAGACCTAAAGCAAATTGTTATGAAGACATCTTATGATCTGATTCTCGTCTTTATGCTCATTATTATGTAAGTTCAACAATAGTGATGGGTCTGTCTTACCTTCCACATTCATTTCAAGAGGACTTCTTTAGAAGAAAAAGTATTTCCTGCCAAAAGAAACGGAACAGGCGCAGAAATACCATAAGAGAATCATACCACAACAGCTCTAAGGAGGGGATTGCGCTCTTCCATGCTCTCCCCTAGTCCAAATCCACCAATCCAAAAACCTGCATTGAAAACTCATTCTGAAATTAATAGGATATTTTAAAGCGATCAAACAAACAAATAAATAGCTA
Organism: Capsicum baccatum var. pendulum; assembly: GCA_030864225.1. NCBI lineage: Eukaryota > Viridiplantae > Streptophyta > Magnoliopsida > Solanales > Solanaceae > Capsicum > Capsicum baccatum. The sequence continues at coordinate 219,212,647 of CM061552.1, read as the reverse complement.
TGAGGCCTTTGAATATTTAACAAAACTAAACTTCAGCGCAAAAGTCACTTGCAAATGATGGCAGATCAAAATGGACCAAGATTCCCTCTTTGGTAAACTCTTTAATAGCTTAATTCTGTAAAAAAGTCTTTTCCATGAAAGGAACTTAAGTAAAATGAAGTTCATCAGTGAGGGCAAGATATTTTCAGATATAAAGATACTCATGAAAAAAAGAACTTCCTCCAACACTGTTGAAGATCAGTTAAGTCACGTTTGATTTATTCATTTGTTAAGAGAATTTCACTTACAACTGACACTTCTCTAGTTTTTTTCTTGAACTAGACTTTACTGTTACTCATCGCATTGAATTTCACTTACAATTACCAATATCGTGGCAAGGCAGTATATGACTTTGAAGAGAGAAAGCAAACCTTCTACATTCCTCCTAGCAACTTCTTGAGCACAACGTCGGCGCTGCTCCACCCTAGAGCCCCCAACAACAGATCCAAACACTGCTCCGTCTGTCTACGCTTCAGCATAACACTTTTTGATGAGATTATGTAGCAATATACTTGGTAAGGTTAACAACACCCGGAATTAATTATTTTTTTAAACAAAAAAAAAGAGAAAAAGAAATAGGAGAAGGAACAAACAGGACGAACGTATGTACCTCGTTAGCAAGATGACCACTGACTACATTCTGTTAATTATACATACATGACCAAGGCAACACACAAACTACACTCCTAAAACATATTACAAGAAAAGTGTAGTAATAAATAATGATCAATAGGGCTGATACGCTGCTAGAAGCAGTGTCATTCGCTTTATTGAAAATGTTTACTGAATATGTGTAGTACAGATGGGCATAGTTTGGGTCAAGCCGAAATCTGAACTTTTTGGATATTCGGTTTTGGATTTCTGGATTATGGATTGAACTTTGGATTTTATTTTTTAAAATATATAAATTTTGATTTGGATATCACATTTAGTACAACGGAATTTTTGATATCCGGATGTGCCGATTTTTGTACCTGCTATTATCTACTTGCCACCAATGTATACCTTTGAACTCTTCCAGTATTCTATACAACTCTACAAATGTATCCACTTCCCAATCATTTAGATTCTTCTGAGCTGAAAATTCCATCCCTGCGTTAACCATGCTCCATCTACTGTTTTCTCTTGCTGTAGATCTAGGGCATAAATGTTTGGAAAGAGATCCTTTAGACAAGAATTGGTAAGCCATTTGTCCTCCCAAAAGGATGTATTGCACACATTAGATATCCTGATAGTGGTGTGAGCCTTCATTAGAGGCCAAAGGGTTCTTATGGACTTCCATAAACTCACTCCATAAGGTGAGTTTACTTCCTTTGTTATCCACTTGTTATCCTCACCATATTTAGCTCTTATTATGTCTACCCAAAAAGCTTGAGAATCCTGGGAGTATCTCCATAACCATTTCACTTTGAGAGCATAACTCTGCCACTTTAAATTCCTGATGCCTAACCCACCTTGTTTCTTCCCACACAGCACCTTGCACCATTTAATTAAGTGTAACCCTTTTCCCTCCTTATTTCCATTCCACAAGAAATCCCTCCTAATCTTATCAATCCTCTGAATAACCCCACTTGGAATGGGAAATAGAGACATCATATAAATTGGCGTTGCATCAAGTACTGAATTAATGAGAGTGATTCCCCCTCCCCCCACCCACCCACCCACCCCCCAACCCAACCCAAAGGACTAGTATTGAGCCTTCCACCATGTCAGTTTCTTTACGCACTTCTCAATTACCAATTCCCAAATCTCTTTGGATTTTGATTTGGCTCCCAAAGGCATTCCTAGGTATGTAGTGATAGAAAGAAGTAAGGAGGGAACATGAGTAGCTTTTTGAGTGGAACTAAAGAAAGGAAAATGGGTGCATTTGTAGAGCAATAGATTCACTAAGCTCCTATTTCTCTCTAGAATCTAGGAAGAGGGAGAGCATTTTTTTCAAAGAAGCTTTAGCTTGGCCTTCTCTAGATTTAGGTGCCAGATGTCAGAAGAAAGAGCTCTCGATAGAACCCAGCTTCTTGATGTCAGAAGACTACACTTTGAAGAGAAAAAGTTTTTTGAAATCTTTGCTTGGTTGGCTCCTTCATTAAATAGGTTGGTTGCCTGGAGGCGATCAGCAATTGGGCAGCTGAGGAGTGGGCCGTAGCAGAGGGGATGAAGATGTAACGACTTGAATTTTTGATGAATTATGTGAAACATGTATTTCTGTGTGAATTGACTATTTTACCCCTCCCCGTGGTTGCGTTGTGGTATTTCTAGGGTGGGGGGATGATTGGCACGGTTTCCGATGCATTTTGATGTGATTTATGTGATATTGTGATTTTTGGTGGCTTGAGAAGCCTTATAGTTGACTTCAGTCAACATTTTTTGATTTATGCGTCGAATGGCAAAACGGACTGCGCCGACAGATCCGGAACATCGATTTTAGGGTGGTAACATGGTTGGTGTGGTTTAATGGCTTTTAAATCTCATTTCAACCCTCGTTCGGAAAGTTATGATTTTGAGTTTCGGGGGTCAACTTTGTGAAAACGATGTTTTTCCGAAAATCGGATATTGTCATTGATTCCGGAGCATCGAATTTGATAGGGTAGCATATTTCGTTTGCGTTCACGGGATTCCGGATGAATCCCGATAGGTCCGCGGAGACTTGGCCCTATATATACCCATGTTTCACCATTCTTTTCCCCATTTTTGGGACTTGGAGCTTAGGGTTTCACACTTTGAGCAATTTCTTCCATTTCTAAGCTTGGGTAAGCTTCTAAACCCCTATTTCAACTACCTTACTCCAATTTTATCATCTATTTCTTGTTTTAATATGGATTAAAGTGAAAATTGGGGATTTTGGCCCGGAAGGCCCAAAATTGTATTTCTTCGATTTAAATCCCGATTTCAACCCATTTTCATTTGGGTAAGTTTATAACCTTATTATTATTACTTTTCTACCAATTTCATCTTCAAAACAACTTCAATTCTTGATTTTTAAAATGGATTTTGGGGATTTTACCCGGTGAAGCTTGAAATTGATTTTTCTTCGATTTGGACCTCGTTTTTAACTCATTTTCGCTTGGATTTTCAGCTATAAAGTCCTAAAAATATGGGGAACGTGTTTTTGAAATAAAATTAAGATTTTGCCCTTCTTTTTTGAAAATCTGTTTCGGGGTCCGTTTTGACCCCGACTTGAAAATAAGCAATATTGGTATCATTGGCTTTGTTTTGACGCACAGATTCTATATTTTCATGTTTTAGTTCCTTCCGGATCCGTTGGTGGGGAGTAAGTCTTTGGATCGAAGGCTTGCGAACCGATTTTTGACATTCGAGGTAGGTTATGGCTTAACTTCTTTCAGACTGGGCTGGGTAGTTAATGTTGATACAAAATCATGTTAAGGGTGTGGGAACTAATCATGAAAATGGCTAAGTTTATTGTGTTGTACCCGTGTGGGGGCCTATATGTTGATGAATTTGGTGGTTTTGAAACATTATTTGCTATGTGTGACCGTGTGAAGTCTTATATGATATTGTTGTCCTTGTACATGTGAAATTGATTATATGTTGCTAATGAGAAAGCCTAACGTGGTATCAATTGTATATTGTGATGTATTCATACTCTATTGGCATGTGAATCGTGTTGGATTTCATGGACGATTGGAAAATTAAGTGGATATTTGGCTCACTTGGTTGGTCTATTGGTTGGATATGAAAACACTCATATTGGTTAGTTGTGAGCATTTCATCCTCATATCATACTCATTCATGAAACATTGGCACCACTATGGAAATACTGGAAACTCTGGAAATACTTTTTCTAACAGAAAATGTGACATCTTAAAAAAACCCTTTCCAAGGGATGTGTCGGGGAGGAGATAAAGATATGGATTGAATATGGATTGTATACAGGTTGACGAACCCCCATAAGTCCTACGTCGGGAAGCTTTAGCTCCATATGTGTATATGGAGGTTATGCAACAACCTTGTGCATTACATGATCATCATCATCATTTTCATTCTATTTACCATATTATGCTTGTGTAGTGATTGTAGTTCTGTGTTCACTTGTTACCTATCCAGTTGTTCTATCTTCCTTTACTTGTACTTGATGTTCTCGTATATGTTTGTTCTTCTTTGCTCTACTTGTATGTGGTATAATGTGTACTAGCATCCCTTTTTGGTGTTTGTTGCAATATATGTGAAGCAAGCGGTGTGGGCTACAATTGTGGGACATTTTTTGATTACAGGTGACGTGCCCTTGGTGTGTACTTTTGTATGCTTTATTTTCTACTTTGTTTGATCGGCCTATGATACCTATTGAGAACAAGTGGACCTTACTCACCTCTATTATACCCTTTCGGTGCAAATCCTGGTTCAAGTGCACCTCACAGTGGTTCATTTGGGCGCCTTCGAAGTTATTCAAGGTAGCGGTTGGATTTCATGCGTCTGGAGTTCACTTTTATCTTTCTATATTAGACTATGTCTTTACTAGTATTCGGAGACAGAGTTGTTCCTGTTGGATTTCTCATGTATTTGATTCATGGATTGTATTAGTAGGTCTTACACTGTGACACCGGGTTTTGGGAGTTATGGCATTATTGGTTATGTTCCTGCCGGTTTTTATTACATGTATGTGGTTCGGCTTCGTTCTAAAAGCCTTACCTTGGAGTTATTGTTGTCTTTTCCCCTTGAGTATCTGTTTAGGTGATAGGCTTACTTGTCAAGGTTCGCCGCGACAAGTGCCATTGTGGTCCTTGGTTTTTGGGTCACGACAGAAGATTACTCAGCTGAATGATACCCCGTTGTTGTTTCATTTTGGGATGAAGAACAAGCTCTAAAAGTTCTCCATGAGGGAAGAAGAGGGTTCAACAACAATTTTATGCAGCTGGAGAGATGATTGGGGCAGGAAGGCTATGATGATCCTCGCGTCTCAAGTAACTCAGTCGTGGTTAATCTAATGGGGCTTCCATTGCACCTATGGTGTATTGACCTCTTCAAAAAGGTCAGGGAACATCTTTGGGGGGTTTTGTGAATGTGATTTGTAGCTTGCACGACACATCTAGGGTGAGAATTTTGGTAAAAAATAGGGGAAGATATCTGTCTCGATTATGGGGAAGTGGAGTATAGAGTTTCGCTTTCTACAGAGTTTCGTCCCATAAAGCTGAAAGTAGATAGGGAGGAGTATGATGTTTTCGAAAGGAGGGGAGGAGAATTTAGAAGTGAAAAGGGGTATGAAGTTTTCGATAGGAGGGGAGGAGAATTAAGAGGTGACAAGGGGCGAAAGAAGTCTGTGAAGGAGATGCTGACGCAGGCAGATGTGGTGAAAAAGGGAGGGATGGAAATTTTGAAATGTTGTACTAATAAATGTGCCTCCTCTTCAGGCACTTCACAGAAAAGGAACTCTTTAAGCTATTGCTTCTTGCCATGAAATGATTTCCAACCAACAATAAAAATTCCACAGACAAGTCTATACAGGAACCTTTGTTGCTCTGCATGCTTTTCACATAGCATATTGACGCCAAACTCAGGCTTGTAATTAAGCAAATCCACATTCACAAGCTAGCAAAGCAGAGAATAGATAAATAGCCAGTATGGCATGCCTACCGAGTTTGAATTGATGCATTCATCGAGCCATTTTAGTGTACGTTCAACTGAGGCTTTGTTCCTCTTTTCAGAAGCCCAAGCAGGAACTTCATCAGCCAAAGTGATCCATAAATTTGGCCTCATTGAAGAAATCATTTCCATGTAGTCTGCAGGCTTAATCTGCCAAGCGAGGCAAGGAAAATTTTCATGGAACAAATAAACTTGATAGGAGGAAAAATACAAGAAAATGGATCATAACTGGGGTGGTTGCACTAAAACAAGAAGATGGTTCAATTATAAACATAACTAAGAAATGTATAAAGAAATTACCAACATACGACCACAAGGGGTTTCAAAGGAAGCTCCAATCCTGTTAGTACTGTCATGGTCTGGAATAGATATAATAGAATCCCTTGGCACAGCTACCAGTATATGATCACGTAAACCAAGCAATGAATGCAGCCCTCCAGTGTTTGAGATTGCTTTCAGGGAAATGCCTTCCAAGCTAGAAAAAGCAAATTAGACAAAGTTGACTTGTGCGAATCACCTCATCTAAAAGATTAAAACGCTTCAATTCCTATTACAAGAAGAAAACGTATCCTTTGTATAACATGCTAGAACAGGAAGAAGAAGAATGTTAACTTTTAAGTAATGATGTTGTAAAAAAAGGGAAGCCCAATGCACTAAAGCTCCCGCTACGCGCAGGGTCCAGGGAAGGGCCCAACCACAAGGGTCTATTGTACGCAACCTTAGCTTGCATTTCTGCCAGATGTTGTTTCCAAGGCTTGAACCCGTGACCTGGTCACGTGGCAGCAATTTCACAGTTACTCCAACGCTCCTCTTCCAAGTGATGAAGTGTCCCATAAAAAGAGAAGCAGGCATTAGAACTAAACCAATAGTGATTTCAAATAGAAAGAAATCCAAATTTTCAGATAAATACATTAGGAGGCGAGTGGAGACTCTCTCTCTCTCTCCCTCTATCTAGAAATAGGGGTTTGGGGTTTCCTACTCCTTAACATTCAATCATCCAAATCAATGATACTAGCAGCCAAATTCGAGCAGAATAACCTGCTTCGTGAGATTACAGCAAAGTTCAAATTCACATTAAGTGCTCCACCAGCCTTTTCTTTCAACCTATTTCCCAAACCTAATACCAAGATCTCTTGTGGTTCACCAGTCAATTTCATTGCGGGATGATATTTGGTAGATCATAGGTTAATTGGGAAAATATTTCAGCTTCAACTCTGAATTGCACGGGTCTGAGTCTTCCATATTGGATTGACCAAACAAGGAACTGTACGCCGCTGCTTCTTTCTCAAGAAATAAGTTCTGGCAGATCTAGCGGCAATTTGACAGGCTAATCCAGAAGCATAGTGACAGACGAAAGACTACAGTCAGGCGAAACATGTTCTGTTTTTCCTCAGAGCTCTAACGCAAACGAGGTTTTGCAACTCCTCTTCCTTATGCTTGCGGATTTAAAATTGCTGGTTTTGAATTGTTAGAATATCCTTCATATCTAGTACATGTGTGTGTGGGTTGCTTGTCTGATAACTACGAATGAATAAGGCTAAAAGGAATCCTGACAGAAAAGAACTTACAAAGAGTGAAAGTGAATCTCTCCATAGAAGTACTAAGAGGATGAAAGATGGAATTACTAAAGATACTCTGATAGTTGATGGATGATGAAATTGAAGAAGCGGATCATGTTTTGGCATGTATGCAGTATAAGGGATGACAGTACTGGATAGGATACCAAGGGACTGTCAATTAGTGACACATTGTTGGATAAACCGCAGAAGGCTCGATATTTTGATCCAGAAGTAGAAAATTCTGTCACTGATGATGAAGAACATGAAAACGAAAAGACAAAAATGCCACTGATAAGAATGATCCCATATCATTCTTCCTCCAAGAGTTCCGACATCAAGTAGGAAACTGTGGGAAGATACTTTGATTGTTAAACCTTTAGGTAAATCGATTGACTACAATACTCTATGGCAAAAGTTCTTGAGACTCTGGGAACTCAAAGGGGACTTTAAAGCCTTGCCTCTCATTATGGTTTCTTCCTAATTAAATGTCGGCGTGGCAATTGATTATATGAAGGTTTCCTAGAGGGTCCTTGAAAAATTGATAACAATTATCCTACTACGAGAAAATGTCAGTGATATTAAACCATCTTAGCACAAGTTACCCCTACTGAACTATGGGTAAGATTTCCAAAGGTTCGAGTAGAACATTATCGAGACATTATTGGGCCTTATCAAGTTGGGTTTATTCCTGGAACTACTTTTGATATTATTATAATTAGCTCAAGAGATTCTAAATTCTTTGAGACAGAAGAATGGACAAACTGGAGGCATGATCATTAAAGTTAATTTGCATAAGGCCTATGACATTGTCTCCGGGGATTTTCTTCAGAGAATCCTTGTTAATTATAATTTTCCTCCATCTATAACTAAGTTTGTTATGAGTTGTGTTGCAGGAGATAGTTTTTCTATCATTTGGGATGGAGAGACTACACACAACAACAACAACAACAAATCCAGTGTATTCCCACAAAGTGGGGTCTGGGGAGGGTAAGATGTACGCAGTTCATACCGCTACCTCCGAAGAAGTAGAGAGATTGTTTCCGATAAGACCCCTGGCTCAAGATACAGAATAATAAACAAGGAGGATGGATGACACAACAGAAAAATCAGGAATAAGAAATAATATAAATGAAAACAGAGAAAAAACGAAATACGAGAAATAAAGGCAACACTAAATAAGAAAATAGGAACTAAGAAATAAGAAATAGGCCCCCCACCTAGTAGTAACATACCCTTACATGCCAACGACACCTACATACACAGTCCTAGGGTTATGAACCCGGCTACACAAGATCCACACACTCACACTAGCCTTCTACCCTTATCCGCGACCATCTAGGGTCATGTCCTCAATAAGTTGAAGCTGCTCCATGTCATGCCTAATCACCTCCCTTCAGTATTTCTTCAGCCTACTTCTACTCCTCCTGAAACCATCCAAAATTAGCCTCTCACACCTACGAACGGGGCATCCGCGCCCCTCCTCATCACATGCCCAAACCATCTCAGCCTTCCTTCCCGCATCTTGTCCTCCACCCAAGCCACTCCCACCTTCTCCCGAATAACCTCATTCCTAACTCTGTCCCCTTTAGTAAGCCCACACATCCAACGTAACATTCTCATTTCCACCACCTTCAATTTTTGGATGTGGGAGTGCTTGATCGGCCAACACTCCGCTCCATACAACATGGCCGGACGGACTGCCACTCTATAGAATTTGTCTTTAAGCTTAAGGGACACCTTCTTATCACACAACACTCCCGAGGCGAGCCTCCATTTCATCCAACCAGCTCCAACACGTTTAGAGATATCCTTATTAATCTCACCATTTTCCTGAATCGTAGACCCAAGATACTTAAAACTATCTCTCTTACAAACATCTTGGGAGTCCAACCTCACCACCACTTCGTCTTCCTGCCTTAAGTCACTGAACTTGCATTCCAAATACTCCGTCTTGGACCTACTCAACCTGAACCCCTTAGACTCCAGGGTCTGCCTCCAAACCTCCAATTTGTCATTCACACCCCTCAACCACCCACCCACCCCCGCGTCTCATCAATCAACACTACATCGTCCGCAAATAACATACACCAAGGCACCCCGCCTTGAATACTTCGCATCAACACGTCTATCACCAACGCGAATAGGAACGGGCTAAGAGTTGATCCCTGATGCAACCCCGTCTCGACTGGAAAATGCTCTGAAGTCTCCTCCCACCATTCTCACCCGGGTCTTCCCTCCATCGTACATATCATTAGTAGCTCTGATGTACGCCACCAGGACCCCTCTCACCTCCAAGCATCTCCAAAGAACCTCCTTCGAGACTTTATCATACGCCTTTTCCAGGTCGATGAACACCAAGTGTAAATCCCTCTCCCTTTCTCTATACTGCTCCACCAATCTCCTCACCAGGTGGATTGCCTCTGTCATAGAGCAACCAGGCATAAATCCAAACTGATTCTCCGAAACGGACACGACCTTCCTCAATCTCCACTCAACCACTCTCTCCCAAATCTTCATAGTACGACTCAACAGCTTAATACCCTTATAGTTGTTGCAACTCTGAATGTCACCCTTGTTTTTATATTACAGAATCATCGTACTCCATCTCCAAGCGTCAAGCATTCTTGCAGTCTTGAAAATACCGTTAAACAAATCCGTCAACCACCTTAAACTTGCCCCACCAGCATACTTCCAAAAATCCACTGAAATCTCGTCAGGCCCTATCGCCCTACCCCTCCGCATCCTACGAATAGACTCTCTGACCTCCTCAACCTTAAAACGCCAACAATAACTAAAATCACGGCTCTCCAGTGCTCCAGCTCCCCTAACTCAATGCCTCTGCCCCCCTTCTCGTTCAGAAGGCTATGAAAGTAGTCCTGCCATCTCTTCTTAATATGAACATCCTCTACCAAAACATACCATCCTCCCCCTTAATGCATTTCACTTTATCGAGGTCATGACCCTTCCGCTCCTTAGCCTTAGCAAGCCTATACAACCTTTTTTTCCCGCCTTTCTCCTCTAACCCCGCATACAAGCTCTCGAACGCTGCTGACTTAGCAATCGTAACTGCTAACTTAGCCTCCTTCCTTGCTACTTTGTAAACCTCCCTATTCACCCGTTTCTCCACTTCATCTTTACTCTCAATCAACTTAACATACAACTCTTTCTTAATCTCCACTTTCTTCTTCACTTCTTCATTCCACCACCAGTCCCCCTTATGACGTCCTGCTCAACCCTTCAAAACACCCAACACTTCTCTAGCAGTCTCCGTGATGCAGCTGGCAGCCCTATCCCACATAACATCCACGTCCCCCTACACTCCCACACCCCCGCTCCCGCCACCTTTTCCCCTATCTCTAGGGCACTAACTTGCGTCAAGCCACCCCATTTAATTCTAGGTCGACCTTCCCTGACCCTTCTCTTCTTACCCTTCTTGATAGACAAGTCCATTACTAGAAGCCTGTGTTGGGTCAAAAGATGCTCACTCGTAATGACTTTACAGACCTTACATAACACCATATCCCCCTTCCTAAGCAATAGAAAGTCAATCTGAGTCTTGGCTATTGCGCTTCGGAAGGTAATCAGGTGATCCTCCTTCTTCGGAAAACTCGAATTCACTACCATCAGCCCAAAGGCCCTTGTAAAATTCAATAGAGCAGCTCCCTCACCATTTCTATCACCAAAACCTCCATGTACATCGTCATATCCTCCCGGTAAGACCCCAATGTGCCCATTGAAGTCCCCTGCTATGATAATCCTCTCCGAGCTAGGCACGCTTCTTACCACCTCATCCAAATCCTCCCAGAATCTCGCTTTCACCTCCTCTTCCAAGCCCACCTGCGACACATACACACTACACACATGCAGCATAAAACCCTCAATGACCAACTTAATCTTCATCAGTCTATCACTGACCCTCTTAACCTCCACAACCTGTCCTCCAAGCTCCTCATCCACTAAGATGCCCACTCCATTCCGACGCCTCTCACTCCCTGAGTACCACAGCTTGTACCCATCCACATCCCTAGCCTTAGAACCTACCCACCTAGTCTCCTGAATACACGCAATATTAATCTTCCTCTTCTTAAGAATCTTCACCAGCTCTACAAACTTTCCCTGGAGGGGCCTAATGTTCCAAGACCCTACCCTCAACCTATCTTCTCTCGCCTCTCGCCTACCTCTAACACCCCTCACCGAACCCAACCAAACACCCAACCTATTCCCCACACCCACCCCTGCCCTCACCCCCTCCCAAAACAGCCCTCACCCCTAACTCCCTCGAACATGACCCTATTCCACCATCAACTCCTCCAGCCACTACTCAAAAACCCAAAAACAGAGCCCCAACCGACAGACAAACGAACAAAGCAACAGTACGAAAACAGTAGGAGAAGGCACACACAAAGTATAGTAATCGGCCTAGCAACTAGGGCACCACAACAATATCCACCAAAAAGCAAAGCAGCCAGTCTCCACTATAATCCCAAGAAATAGGAAATACAATCAAATACGTATAAAGCAAAAGAAGAAAAAGGAAAAAAGTTAAGCGTACTATATTGTAAAATGAAGAAAACAGGAAATTCAATCAAATAAGAAGTGGAAAAGGAACCAAGAAACAAAGTAATACAAAGAAACCAAACTGCAAGAATTTACTAAATAATAAAGCACCACGAAACAAAGTAATACAAATAAACCACAACTGTATGAATTTACTAAATAATAAAGTTTAGATGTCACCGGTACACCTGCGTTCTGCTGGTGCGTCATCGGAGCGTCTTCTGGGTCTTGCCGGAAGCTGGACGCCATCTGACGTCGTACCACCCTGTTTGACCGCTGATGCACGCCTACACCGTTGATGGGGTCGAACCGGCGAGAACCCTAATCCCACCGACGATAGCAGTGACGGAACAAAGAAGGGGAAGGGAGAGGGAAGAAGATAGAGAGAACTGGGGGAGAGAGAAAGAGGGAGAGATATTCAAACCTTACCTGTTGTCGGCGCGTCTATGCCATCGCCGGCGTCGGCGTTTGCCGGTCAGACGAAGTGAACCGTTACGGGTGAACGTTAACGAGAGAAAGAATAATGGTAGCACTTAGAAGAAAGATCAATTAGTAATTCATGCCTTTTCTCGGAGAGACTACACCTTCTTCCAAAATGGACAGAGGCCTTAGCCAATATGAACCTTTTATTACCTTATATTTTTTTGTTGAGTATGGTAAGGTTGTTGAATATGATCACTGCGAGAAGTTCAGACAAAGATTGAATTGGTATTAAATCTTCTAGAGGTGGACCTAGTATACTCATTTAAAAGATTGAATTGGTATAAAATCTTCTAGTGGCAAATCTAGTATACTCATTCAACTTTTGCAAATACTCAAATGTTTTTTTTTCCTAAGGCCTTTGTGAAAGCATGTGACATTATCAAAGAGACGCTACATGAATTTTGCATTATGTAGGGACATTCCATAACTTATCAAGTCTAAAATTTATCTCACCTAATATATCAAGAGGTATTGATCTTGCTACTAGTACTAAACAGGTATTCCCTTAAATTGCGATTTGGACAAGTGTTCAGGTGTTCTTCTTTTACCTCCAGGCCAATTCATTGCATTTGGATTACAGTACTGAAGAGATTAAAATAAGGTTATCTAAATGGAAATCTAATTTTTATCCTGCACTGTTTGCTAATGCACTTTCTGACAGAGGCAAACCCAACATTTGAAGACAACGGGTGCACCACCAAGGGCTAATACACGTTAGTAAAGCAACCATTCGTGCAACAATTTTATTAAACATAGAACTATAAAACTAATGTACTAACACATAAATATTAATTAAATGACTTATATTGGTAAAATTTTCTCCGTGGAGTGATGATTGTAAACTGAACTTTGCACCATGACGTCGCATATCCGAAACCAGCCAGCTACGTGTCTTATCCAATTCTTAAAGCTTCCATCAGCTAAAAACGAAAAAGAAAAGCCAAGGAAAGCAGTAAATGAGATTCAAAGCCAGTTTCTTCACATAGAGAAGAGGAGCTACGCGACGATTTCAACAAATGCACCCAACTTGTTTTTGCGTCTTAGGGTGCCTAATAAAATATATGTTCACATGAGATGTGTGTACATAATTCTGAAGTTAATGGGTGCATGTGCACCTCCACTCTTCCATGTTGGTCTGCGTATGCTTTCTGTTCGAATGTGTAACGAAATCAATAGAATTAAGAGAAATTTTCAATGGAGGGACACGAAAGAGAAAAAAGAAGTACCTTGTGAATTGGGACACCATTTATAAGAGTAACAGGCAAGGTGGTTCGGATATTAGAAAGTGTAAAGAAACCTATATGGTGATACTTACAAAATTTTGTTTCAAACTGGCTAAGCATTTTCAAAATCAACCTATATGATGTTGGCTACCAAGTAAAATGCATCCAATTTCTGGAAAAGCCTTCTACAAGCTAAGGTTGTTTTACTTGAGGGGGTAAAGATAGAATTTGGGTCACACAAGAATGATGAATTTTTGGCTTAATTGTTGGTGTGGGGATTGGTGACTCGCTGGTAAAATCAATGTTGATATTAAAATGAAACATCTATTAAAGTACCTAGTGTGTTGTTGGATAGTGAATGAGATATCACATTTGTATATTCTTTTCTTGCTCTGACTATTCAAGAACCTTAATTTTCTAAGGGCCGAATCTCATAATTGTTTCAAGGGCTAATCTGCCTCATCTCTTTCAGAACAATTGAACATCTTTGCCGGTGACTTCCTCGCGACCGGATTATCCGGCGAATCCTTCTCTGCCGGCGACTCATTCTTGCACCGGCGCAGTTTCGGCGACCCATTTCAGGCAATCTCACTTCGGCGATCCCTTTCTTTTCTTTCTTTATATCCCCTGGCAGGTACAACAAGTGCAGATTCCGACGGCAACAACACAATTCCAGCGAACAATTTCTACCGCAAATTGTCGAAATTCGGCAATTCAGTCAAGTAAACCGACCCAACTTCGATCAGGTGCACTCCCTCCATCTTTTCTAGTTGTGTGTATAGCTTTCTGGACTCTAGGGGCTGCTACTGGTTGTTTTGCTTACTATTCCTATTTCGATTTTGTTTTCTTCGCGTCTTGGCCGACTATCTTGTTTGTGGGTGATGATTTACTGCGTGATTTCTGTATTTCATAATAGTGATTTACTTTTTAATCCTATTTGTGTTTTGGCCTTTTGTTGTTCTTAGTAGTTCTGAAGTGTGGACTTGGTAGTACTTTTTTGGTTTGTTGTCTAAGCTTTGTGCTCTTAGTGTTATTAGTCGGTGCTGTCTGTGGTGGCTATGATTGATGGTGTTGGCATAGGGTCATGTCTTCGGGCGAGGCTTGGGTTGGGGTAGGGGTTGGGGGCGTGGACTAGGGTAGGGGCAAGGGCAAGGGAAAGGGCAGGGGGTAGGAAGGGTAAAGGGGATAAGGATGACTATAGGTTGAGAGTAGGGTCGTGGAACATAGGGTCTTTATCGGAGAAGTCATTAGAGTTAGAGAAAATTCTTAGAAAAAGGCGAAATAATATAGCTTGTCTCCAAGAAACCAAATGGGTAGGTTCTAAGGCGAGAGTACTAGATGGATATAAGTTGTGGTACTCAGGAAGTGTGAGGAATAGGAATGGTGTAGGTAATTTAGTAGATAATGCGCTTAGGAAGCAAGTGGTAGAGGTTAAGAGGGTCAACGATAGGATGATGTCAATTAAACTAGTTATTGGAGGGTCTTCTTGGAATATTATTAGTGCGTATGCATCCCATATAGGCTTGGATGATGAAAAGAAAAAATTTTGGAAGGATTTGGACGAGATGGTGAGAAGTGTCCCCAGTAATGAAAAGCTTTCCATAGGAGGGGATTTCAACGGGCATATTGGGTCTTCTTCGAAAGGTTATGATGATGTGCATGGAGGACACGGGTTCGGTGTAAGGAATGTTGAAGGAGTGGCACTTCTCGATTTTGCTCAGGCATTTGGGTTGGTGGTAGTTAATTTGAACTTTCCCAAGAAGGAGGTTCACTTGGTTACCTTCTGTAGTTCGGTTGACTTTTTGCTCCTTAGGAATGGGGATAGGGGAATTTGTACAGATTGTAAGGTCTTACCGAGTGAGGGTCTTTCGACCCAACATAGGCTTTTGGTAATGGACTTGGAGATCATAAAGAAGCGGCGAAGGAGAGGTATGGAGGATTAATCAAGGATTAGATGGGGGAGTCTGCCTTTGGCTAGTGCACTGGATGTAGGGGATAAGTTGATGGCGAAGAAGGTTTGGGAGAGTGGAGGGGATATAGATAGTATGTGGGACGAGATTGCCAACTGCATCAGGAAGACAGCTAGAGAGGTGTTGGGGGTCTCGAGTAGTCGTTCGGGCAAGCACCAAGGGGACTGGTGGTGGAACGAAGAGGTGAAGGGGAAGGTGAAGGCCAAGAAGAGAGTGTATACAAAGTTGGCGGAGAGTAAAGATAAAGTAGATAAACGGAAAAATAGGGAGGAGTATAAGATTGCTAAGCGAGAGGCGAAGTTAGCGGTCACGAGGGCCAAGGATGCTGCTTTCGAAAGTTTATACTCAGCGTTAGACAGTAAAGGTTAGGATAAAAAGTTGTACAGGCTTGCCAAGGTTAGGGAGAGGATGACTCAGGACCTGGATTAGGTAAAGTGTATTAAGGATATGGACAACAAAGTTTTGATGGAGGAGGTCATATTAGAAAGAGATGGCAGTCTTACTTTCATAAGCTCTTGAATGATGGAAAGGATACTAACATTGTGTTGGGGGAATTGGAGCATTCCGAGAGGTTTCACGATTATGAATATTGTAGGCGCATTAAGGTGGAAAAGGTTAAGCGGGTTATTCATAGGATGTGTAGAGGTAGAGCGACGGGGCCAAATGAGATTCTGGTGGATTTTTGGAAGTGCACAGGAGGGGCATGTATGGAGTGGTTGAAACGGTTGTTTAACATAATTTTCAAGACGGCAAGGATGCCTGAAGCTTTGAGGTGGAGTACGATGATTCCGTTGTATAACAATAAGGGTGACATTCAGGATTGCAATAATTATAGGGGTATTAAGTTGTTGAGTCACACTATGAAGGTTTGGGAGAGGGTGATAAAGTTGAGGTTGCGGAGGATTATTACTATTTCTGAAAATCAATTTGGATTTATGCCAGGGCGCTCGACTACAGAAGCCATCCGTCTCGTCAGGAAACTGGTAGAGCAGTAAAGGGAAAGAAAGAAGGATTTGCACATGATATTTATCGACTTAGAGAAGACCTATGACAGAGTTCCCAGGGAGGTTCTTTGGAGGTGTTTGGAGGCTAGAGGTGTATCTATAGTATATGTTAGGGAGATTAAGGATATGTATGACGGAGCCAAGACTTGGATTAGCGCTGAGGGAGGGGACTCGGAGCATTTTCCCGTCTTGATGGGATTACATCAAAGATCGACGCTTAGTTCGTTTCTTTTTGCCTTGGTGATGGATGTTTTGATGCGGCACATTCAGGATGAGGTGCCTTATTGTTTGCTTTTTACGGATGTAGTCTTGATTGACGAGACTCGTAGTGGAGTTAATGCCAAGTTGGAGGTTTGGAGGCAAACTCTTGAGTCTAAAGGGTTTAGATTGAGTAGGTCCAAGATGGAATATTTGGAGTGTAAGTTCAGCGAGGTGTCACATGAGTCCGATGTGGTTGTTAAGCTTGACACTCATTCTATAGAAATAGTTTTAAGTATTTGGGGTCGATGATTCAGGATAATAGAGAGATTGAAGAGGATGTCAATCATCGGATCAGGGTAGGGTGGATAAAATGGAGGCTCGCCTACGGTATCTTGTGCGATAAAAAGCTACCTCTCAAACTTAAAGGCAAGTTCTACAGAGTGGTGGTTAGACCGGCTTTGTTGTATGACGTAGAGTGTTGACCTGTTAAGAAGACCCACATTCAGAAGATGAAGGTGGCGGAGATGAGAATGCTTCGGTGGATGTGTAGGTGAACTAGAAAAGATAGGATTAGAAATGACGTTATTCGGGATAAGGTGGGAGTAGCTTCGATGGAAGATAAGATGAGGGAAGCGAGGTTGAGATGGTTCGGTCATGTGATGCGAAGGAGCACGGATGCCCCAGTACGGAGGTGTGAGAGGTTGGCTAGGAATGGTTTCAAGCGAGATAGAGATAGACCGAAGTAATATTGGAAGAAGGTGATTAGAAATGACATAGAGCAGCTTCATCTTACTTAGGACATGACCCTGGATAGGAAGTTATGGAGGAGGCGAATTAGGGTAGAAGGCTAGTTGAGTTAGGATGTTGTATGTTTTGGTGGTTACTTGGAGTATCTTGCTTTTGGTATTATTGAGTATGTTAATTTCAGTGTTATCTTGTTCTATTACTATTCCTTATCTTATCTTAGATTGCTTTATTTTGAGCCGGGGATCTATAGGAAACAACCTCTCTATCTCACTTTGAGGTAGTAGTATGGACTACGTACACTTACCCTCCCCAGACCCAGACCTAACTTGGCGGGAATATACTGGGTATGTTGTTGTTGTAGGTAATGGAAAATTTAGCATGAAATACACATATTGGACGGTTGTGATGATGAAACTACCGCAACGATTAAAGATGCACTAATATATGGAAACTTTGTGTTCCTGAGAAGATAACACAATAAACTTATGTGAAATGAAAGTAGATTCAAAAAATAGATAACTCAGCCTAAAACGTAAACAATGTAATTGTGATGTGGAAGGCTCTTCACATATTATAAGGATATGTCCTGAATCTAAAAAAATATGGAACAAGTTCTTCTCACAAAATAAGATTGATGCCATGAATGTTAAGCCAATGCTTGAATGGGATACTGATTCTTTTATAAAGTAATGAATCGATTTAAAATATTAAAGATAATGCTTGGCAATCCCCTGGTACTGCTTTTATATTTTCAATTATTGTCATGAAAAGAAAGAATATAGTTGATTGAAGGATATAGGAGTACTTATGAGTAACTGATATTGTACAACAACAACATACCGAGTGTAGTCCCACAGAGAGCGAGTTCTGGGGAGAGTAGAGTGTGCACAGACCTTACCCCTACCTCTGAGGTAGAAAGGTTCTTTCTGACAGACTCTCGACTCAAGAAAATACCCTCTCAACCTCACTTCCCACATCTTGTCCTCCACGGAGCTACTCTCACCATATCCCGGATATCCTCATTTCTTATTCTATCTTTCTTAGCATGCCCACACATCCATCGCAACATCCTCATTCGCAACTTTCATCTTCTGAACGTGAAATTTCTTGACTGACCCATACAATAAAGTTGGTCTAACCACCAGCTTGTAGAACTTGCATTGAAGTTTTGTTTGCACGTTTTTATCACATAAGACTTTGGATGTGAGCCTCCATTTCATCCACCCTGCTCCAATACAATGAG
This sequence comes from Capsicum baccatum var. pendulum, assembly GCA_030864225.1. Classification (NCBI taxonomy): domain Eukaryota; kingdom Viridiplantae; phylum Streptophyta; class Magnoliopsida; order Solanales; family Solanaceae; genus Capsicum; species Capsicum baccatum. The sequence goes on along the minus strand of CM061552.1, from coordinate 219,194,026 downwards.
TGACGAGTAACTGATATTGTATTCATTTAGCCGTAGAATATAATGTGTATGTTGTTGTTGTATAAGAACTCATTCCCATGGGATGTAAATTCATTAATAGATACAAAGAAGACTTTCTCTTCTTCTTGAATCTTTATGGTGCAAGAGTCATTGCTGCCTTTAGAGGTTAGTTTTTGTCCTTCACAGCACTAGAGTTCTAAAAGATTGAGTTTTCTCCCTGTTTTACTGTTCCGAGGTGGCTGTCCATGTCGGATATACTCTCTGACGATGGGGAAACAAAACCCCGGTAAACAACTTCGGGAAAGACCACCACATGCGCTGTCATGTGCTACTGACAGCTTCGACTCGTGCAACACATAGATCCCACACACCGGTGCATGGACCATTTTCCGACGAATTTTTCAGAAATCTTCTTTCAGGATCTGGAGGTCGCGAATTAGGATAGAAGGCTAGTGTCAGTTTGAGTCGCCATTGTAGGGTATTACTTGGGGGGTGTACTATTTATTGCTATGTCATCCTGTTTCATGCTCTATTACGAAGTTGTTTACTTTTCTATGTCTAATATTATCTTTGAGTGTCGCATTTATGTTATGTCGTATTGTTTCATGCTTTATTATTATGGATTTGATTATTATTCATTGTCTTGAGCCGGGGGTCTATCGGAAACAGCCTTTCTACTTCTTCGGAGGTAGTGGTATGGACTACGTACATCTTACCCTCCCCAGACCCTACTATGTGGGAATATACTGGATTTGTTGTTGTTGTTGTTGTTGTTCTTTTTTGCTGGTGGGGTCGCAGGTGTATTCTGAGCCTATCCATCCTATTTTTAGCAAGTTCTAAGCACCACCAGTAGGGCCTACCTCCAACTGGTCAGAATCACATTTTCTGGCAATATTTTTCCAGATCTGTTCTTCCTTGGGGTTTGCCAAGCTATTCTGACCCTATCCGTGCACTTTTAGCACCATTCAACGATTGTCTCAAAGCTCCGGCAATTAGCTTGCAGATTTGCTGTTGGTTTTGTACTTGTTTTTAGATTCTAAATTTTTTCTTGGATTATTATTTGTCACTTGTCAGAAACTATAGGGGATACGAAGGGAGCAGATAATAGTGCTCTTTCACAAATCAGTGCTGCGAAACTAGATAGGACTGGTACGCATATTGTTTGTTCAAGGTTTTGCTTGCCTTTTATTAAATCTAGGAACTTGATTGGGTGTATCACTGGAGAAAAGAAAGCACCTGTTGTGACAGATTCTAGAAATAGTCAATGGGATTCTGATAACTCCTTTGTGATGGCATCGCTTCCCAACACCATGCATCCTCGAATATTTGAACAATATTTATTGCTTGATATAGTTGAAAAGATCTGGAATTCAACTAGGCGGACTTACTCTCGCAAGGGGAATGATGCCCAAATCTTTGAGATTTGAAACAAAATCCATGTCACTAAGCAAGGTGATGACTATCACTGATTATTATTCCGAGCAACGTGGGTTATGGCAAGAGATTGACTACTCGAAGCAAAGTGTACCGATGATACATTTCTCTTTTAACAACTGGTTGAAATGGAAAGGGTCTATGAGTTTCTGGCTGGTTTGAGTTAAGAATATGATCAGATCAGGGTTCAAGTTCTCGTAAAATTCCCTTTCCTTATCTTGAGGATGCATAGTTATGTTCAATAGGAAGAGAGCTGACGAGGAATCATGCCTTATTCTGCACCAACTGAGAAGTCTGGGCTAGTCGTGTCTCATGAACAACCAAAGGCAATCACTTCTTCAGATAAAGAACACCTCAACAACAACAACAACAAACCCAGTGTATTCCCACCTGGTGGGGTCTGGGGGGGTAAGATGTACGCAGTCCATACCTCTACCTCTAAAGAAGTAGAAAGGCTGTTTCCGATAGACCCCCGGCTCAAGACACAAGATACCACACAAATACAAAGTAAAACACCGAACAAGATTACAAGGGGTCAGACTAATATTTGCAGAAAATGTGGAGACTTCTACAGACACTACTGCTGGATAGACATTTTCTCCGGATGAACCGATGAAGTTCAACATCTTCTCTGTGTTTTGAACAAACCTGACTCTTCTAAAGTTGTCGGTTCCAATTATATGCAGTCAAGTATTACTTTTAATGCTTAGCTTATTTCTTGGATTATTGATTCTAGTGCTAATAGACACATGACAGTTTCTTCTAAAGGCTTTCAAAACTACTCTCCTAGTCCCAATTAGAATAGTCAATGGTTCTCTACCCTTGTCTCCAGAACAGGTTTAATCGTTTGAACCTTCGATATTACCTTCATCTATTCTCATGTACCTGAGTATCCTATTAACCTGTTATTTGTTAACTCTGTCACTAAAGAACTAAATTGTAGTGTTGAGTTCTTCCCTGATATTGTGTTTTTCAAGACCTTTAAACAAGGAAGAAGATGGACAGGAGTAGGTGCATGATAACTTATATTTCACCAATGGAACTCGAGACTCTGGACAGCCCTTTTTTTGGAGGAAATAAGGGTACCAACCAAAAAATAATACAGCGGCATAGCCAGTTGGTGCATCCATACTTTTTTGCTTTAGAAAAAATTATTTCCTAGTTTGTTTTCTAGAACTGAGTTTTAATCTGTCTTGTGATGCTTCTGAATACTTATCCTTGAGTGATAATAAAAGTACAATTCCTTTTTCGACTGTTCATTTTGATGTATGGGGTCCTACTAAAACATGTTCTTTTCCCGATAGTCGATGGTTTGTTACTTTTATTGATTGTTGCACTAGAATGACATGGGTATATCTCTTAAAAGCCAAAAATGAAGTTCTCCCCCATTTTAGTCATTTCATAAGATAATTTATACTCAGTTTGAGGCTCAGATACAGAAATTTCGAACTGACAATGACATAGAATACATGGATAAAACTTTTGGAGCTTAGTTTGACTCTTTGGGATAATCCATCAAATTAGTTATCCTTATACTAGTGCGTAAAATGGAATTACTGAAAGGAAAATTAGGCATTTGTTAGAAGTAGCAAGATCCATTTTGTTTATCATGAATCAGCTGAAACCTTACTGGGGGATGCCATTCTAGTAGCGACCTACCTCATCAATAGAATGCCACTTAAAATCCTCAACTTTCAAGAGTCCCTTAGAAGTTTTAAATGGTAAAAATGACTAAATTGTTCCTCCAAAGATATTTGGGTGTATTTTCTTTGTTCAAACCAAGAACTCAGGAAAACTTGTTGGGTTCTAAGTGAAAAAGTGAATGGAAAATGGAGGGAACAAATGGAGGGAAAAGTGAATTGTGTTTTCACTTTAAGGAAGTAAAATTCTCCCACATTGGTGGGAGAAACGAATTTTCTTATGCTTACATTGAGAAGCATTCCTTCACGTGGATAGTGAGGTAAGAACAAGACAAGCCCAGCGTTGTCGTTGTCGTCGCTCGGCTCGGTTTCGTCTTTGACTTTGGATTTGGGTTTGTCAAATGAGAGAGATTATCTATTTGGACAAAATCATTTGAAACTTGAGAATTAGTGAAGTTTTTAATCCAAAAATAAGATAGAAAATCTTTTCTCCATTTGCGGATGCAAACGGCATGTGCGGACGCATGTCACAATGCACCTCGAAGGAACGTGACGCTTCGAGGCACTGTTTGGTAACGGATACATGACCTGCAGACGCAGGTGCCACGCAGTTTAATGCGGAAGAATCTGTTTTTGGCAAATTAATGACCTGCAGCCGCATGTGGGCCACCTGCGCGTGCAGGTAGGGTCCATAGGTCAGTGACTAATTCGAAATTGTGCATCTTTTCAACCATTGCTTCTTTTCTGAAGCACCACCTTTTGTCTATAAATACCTGAATTTTTCCTCAAGTAAATGCATGAAATTTTGAAGTGAAAAACACCTTCTTCTTCCTAAAAACTAAGTGTGATCTTCAAATCATTGAGTGAGTTTGTTGTTTAGTAAATTTGAGATACCATTTTTTGCTGAAGTAAATCATTTTATCTTGGGAGGATATATTCCATAACCTCGGGTACTTGAGGGGAATAAATTCCTTAAGGACACACCGTGATTAGGTGGACTTGATTTTATTATTTCTGTCTTATCTGTTTCTTATGGTTTTGCTATTTTCCGAAAAATAGTTGAAATTTCATTTTGATAGTTCATAAATAGTTTGAACTTGTGTTTAAGTTGTTTGAACTTCTTTATTGTTCTTGAAGTAATTCTTGAACTTAGTGTTGAAGTTCTTCTTGTTAATACAAATTTTGCATCCGAAAAACAACAATCTTAAGGAATTTTTATTTATTAATCTGTACTTTGATTTTTGGAGATTAAGCCTTTGACTTTCTACTTTGTTTGAACTTAATAGTGATTTGAAGATATAAAAACTTCATCACAAGTTAAAGTTCATTCGGTTGACGATTAGAACATAAAAACTTCATCGTTAAACTAGAAACAAGTGGTTTAAAGTTTAAAAACTTTATAGTTAGTATTCTGAAATACTAAGTGTTTGTCTATTTATGATGGAAAAATGACTATTGATAACCAAGTCAATGGTGGAATGATGAATGTTGTAGCAACTAACATTGTTACTTCAAGTTGTACGAATGTTGGTCCTGCCATGGCACCGGTAGAGAAATCAAAAAAAAATTCTGATGTTGATTTTAAGCGTTGGCAGTTGAAGATGTTCTTTTATCTGACCACTGAGTCTGCAAAGGTTCATCACGGAAAGTGTTCCTGAATTGCGGAAAGAAACTTCGAAAAAAAAATGCTTCATGGTAACGGAAGCTTGGAAGCACTCAGACTTTTTGTGTAAGAATTACATTCTGAGTGGCCTATAAGATGACTTGTACAATGTGTACAATAATATGAAGACCTCAAAGGAACTCTGGGGTGCTTTAGAAAAGAAGTACAAAACAGAGGTCGAAATGAAAAAATTCATTGTTGCCAAATTTTTGGACTTCAAGATGGTAGACAGTAAATTTGTAGTTGTCCAAGTCCAAGAGTTGTAAATCATAACCCACGATCTCCTAGCTGAAGGTGTAAACTTAGTTAATACCTTTATTGAACAGATGAAATTTGTTCTTCATATTCACATAACCTTTGATGTAGGTTTGATCGTGAACGGTGCTTTCCAAGTAGCTGCAATAACCGAGAAGTTACCACCTTTGTGGAAAGACTTCGAGAACTACTTAAAGCATAAGCGCAAGGAGATGTCTATTGAAGACCTCATTGTAAGGTTAAGGATTGAAGAGGACAACAACACAGTAGAAAAGAGGTCTCGTGGGAATTCTGCAATAAGTGGAGCAAACATTGTTGAAGAAGAACCCACTAAATCAAAGAATGAGAAAGAAAGCATCAGGACAACAAGGCAATCCTCTTAAGAAGAAGTTCAAAGGAAGTTGCTCTAAATGTGGCAAAGTTGGCCACAAGCCTGCAGATTGTCGGGCTCCGAAGAAAGACAAGAAAAAGGATCAAGCAAACATAGTTGAATCCAAAGACGACGTGAACAATCTGTGTACTATGCTTTTGGAGTGCAATCTTGTTGGAAATTCTAGAGAGTGGTGGATTGATTCAGGTGCCACCCGTCACGTCTGAGCCAACAAAGAACTATTTGCATCATATGCTTAGGCTCAAGTGGATGAGAAGATATTCATGGCGAACTCTGCTACGGCAATGGTTGAAGGAAAAGGCAAGATTTACTTAAAGATCACATCGGGCAAGGTGATGCCACTAAACAATGTCCTTCATGTTCCGAAGTTGAAAAAAAAACTTAGTTTCTACTTCATTTCTCACTAAGAATGAATTCAAATGTGTATTTGTTTCTGACAAAGTTATAATTAGTAAGGGTGAAGTGTATGTAGGTAAAGGTTACCTCACCGAGGGCCTTTTTAGGATCAATGTAATGAATATTGATATGAATAAAAGTTCTGTTTCTTCTTACTTACTTGAGTCAAATGAATTGTGACATGAACATTTAGGACATGTCAATTACAAAATCTTGCGAAAACTAATTAGTTTAGAAGTTTTGCCTAACTTTGAGAGCAATGAATCAAAGTGTCAAACATGTGTGTAATCTACGTATACTAAGCATCCGTATGAGTCAGGTTTATTGCAAAACTTATGGGCAGAAGCTATTCTTACAACAAATCGAATACTCAATAGAGTGTCCGATAGCAAAACACAATCTATTCCATATGAAAATGGAAAGAAAGGAAATCCCACTTGAAATATTTTAAAGTGTGTGGGTGTCTAGCCAAAGTCCAAGTTCCTATACCTAAAAGGGTAAAATAGGACCAGAGACTTTGGACTGTATTTCATCGGATATGCTACAAGCAGTAAAACATGTCGATGTTCGGTTCATAAATCCAAATATCCGGATATTCATGAAAACATGGTAATTGAATCAGATAATGTTGAGTTCTTTAAACACATTTATCCGTATAAAACTGGACATGAGTTGTCTAGTGGAGGGTCTAAGAGACCTCGGAATGAACAAAAGGAGAATGTACTTAATGATGAGAATCCAAGGCTTAGTACATGTCAAAGAATGTCGACTTCCTTCGGATCAGATTTTGTAACATTTCTTCTTGAAAATGAGCCTCAAACGTTTAAAGAAGCCATATCATCTTCTGACTCATTCTTTAGGAAAGAGGCAGCCAATAGTGAGATTGATCCAATCATGAGCAATCATACTTGAAGTTGGTTGATCTTCCCCCAAAAAATAAATCTTTAAGTTCTAAATGAATCTTCAAAAGGAAAAATGAAAGTTGATGGTGCTATTGACAAAAACAAGGCAAGACTTGTTGTGAAAGACTTTAGACAAAAAGAGGGCCTTGATTATTTCAACACATACTTGCCAGTAACAAGGATAACGTCTATTTGGATGTTGGTTGCATTAGCGGCGGTATATGGTCTTAAAATCCATCAAATGGATGTGAAAATAACTTTCTTAAATAGAGAACTAGAGGAAGAAATTTACATGGAACAACCCAAGGGTTTTGTGATTCCTGGTAAAGAAAGAAAAGTGTGCAAACTTGTTAAGTCACTTTATGGACTAAAACAAGCACACAAACAGTGGCATGCAAAGTTTGACCAAACCATGTTGGCAAACGACTTCAAGATAAATGAATGTGATAAATGTGTTTACATTAAAGACACTCCAGATCACAAAATCATCGTTTGTTGTATGTGGATGACATGTTGATCATCAGTAGAGACATTTCTGACATAAATACTACATAACGAATGCTTGGGAGCAAGTTTGATATGAAAGACCTTGAAGTTGCTGATGTGATCTTACAAATAAAAATTCATAAAACTCCACAAGGGTTGTATTGTCACAGTCTCATTACATTGAAAAGGTACTTGACAAGTTCAAGTATTTGGATTTCAATATTGCCAAAAATCCATTAGACGTGAGCTTTGCACTTCAAATGAATAAAGGTGAAAGTGACTCAAGGTTAGACTATGCAACAGTATTGGGAAGTTTGATGTATATCATGAATTTTACACGACCAAATATAGCATGCGCTATTAGTAAATTGAATCGGTACACGAGTAATTGCAATCAAACTCATTGGATGGCAATGAAAAGAGTATTGGAGTATTTAAAACATACTCAAGACTATCCTTTGCATTATAACAACTATCCAGCGGTGATTGAAGGATATAGTGACGCAAATTGGATCACCGATCTAATGAAGCAAAATCCACAAGTGGGTATGTGTTTACTTTAGGTGAAGGTACAGCCTATTGGAAATCATCCAAACAGATATATATTGCCCGCTCTACAATGGAATCTGAATTTTTCGTATTAGATAAAGTCGGTGAAGAGTGAAATAAAACACAGTAGCACAAATGCTCCTAAGCACATATTCCAAGATAGTTTGATTTCCCTCTGGCTTTCTCTCTCCCACCCCTCCGGCGGTCACCATCAGAAACCTAGCCTTTTCCTTTTCCTTCTCTTCTCCCTTAACCCAAATTTCGATGGACAATACTATATACTTTACAGTAGGATTCAAATCTTATTACTTAGAAAGAATTTCAGGTACGACAGGAGTGTGGTATGAATGGACTGAAAGGAGTAGAAATGTTGTCACTAGGACCTCTTAAAAAAGATCGATGGAGTGGATAATGCATACTATGAAAGAGGCATCCAAGATGAAAGGGAACTTTGTTCGCAGATGGAGGAAAATAGAGCCTTTATCTGAGATTTTCATAACCCGTAATTTCAACAAGTTCAGTCGCCACATCAACTTGATAAACGTGAGGGAGTACTTATCATCCCTGAGCTGATGGCTAATTTCGGATGGATGGACATTGCAGAAAAGGTGGCAAGGTTCATAAGGAATCATAAAGCGAAAAAACAATATACAGGAATATAGGCTATCTGATAGCAATATTCCGTATGCACAGGCGGTTAAGAGCTTTAAATGGGAAGACAGGAATGAGAAGGAAACAGAGACAAGCTATGCAGTCAAACAAGGGGGAATTATCAATATTAAAGACTCCTTAGTAAGCCAGAATGAAGTATTAAAGAGGAGTTCGGTGGGAGTATTTAATGTCTCTGCTACTCTCTCTAAAGTCAGAAACAGAAAGTGGTCCAACAGTCTGTGGAAACAAGCACATGGACTAAACACTTATGAGATGGGGAATGGACTCTTTTTATTTGAGTTCACTTCTAAACTAATAGCAGAGCAGGTCAATGAAGGGGACTGACTTTGGATAAAAAACCTAATAAAATTACAATGGTGGAACCCTTTGATCGGCACAACAGAGCTAGTGAACCGATCCAAGTCAACATGGGTTAGAATTGTAGGCCTTCCTCTACATCTTTGGTCCCAAAAGATTTTCAAGATCATTGGAGAGTACTGTGGTGGACCGATCGAGACAGAGGAAGAGACCACACTGCGGAATCATGTCAAATGGGCAAAGGTGAAGGTATGCGGTGACAGGAGCAACATTCCGAAGGAGGTGAAGATCAAGAATGGCGGGGTACTATATTCGATGCAGATCTGGCAGAAGCTTCAGCAATGATAACAACAACAACATACCCAGTGTATTCCCACCTAGTGGAGTCTGGGGAGGGTAAAGTGTACGCAGACCATACCAGTTTCAGCAATGATGATTACCGGAAAAGAAAACTCGACCAGCTCCTTTGTCCATCAGTTGGTCGAAAAAAACACATTAGATAATAGGAGTGATGTTGACATGACAAAGCGGGAAAAAACTGATAAAATACAGCTGGAAAAAGTCAATCTAGGGACATGTGATGAGTCAAGAGGGCCAACCTGGAAGGGTGGGACCAGTTCTTCAAATGCAGCAAAAATAAAAGACCAAGTCCAGGCCTCAACAAAAAGTAAATTAGGCCGAACAAATGTTTTGGGCCAAAGTTCTAAAGCAGATGAGCCTTTCTTGGGTTTAAATGAAGAAACATGTGACAAGCACGTGAGTGGTTTTAATGGACTCCAAGCCATTAAAATCCTCACGTCTCAGTTCCTGGAAGCGGTGAAAAACTTAGAGTTCACTGCAGATGAAGGATTGATGGGTAAATTAGTGAAAGAGAGACCAGTTGGGGATGACCTACACATGCAAAATCAAGTAGCCACACAAATCAAGGAGACGAGCAACATGCCTAATCAATTTGATGAGGTGAACAAGTTGAAGGGCAAGGAGAAGTCACAACCAAGAGATTCAGATTTGCAGTTGCAGCAAATATTTGATGCGGAACCAGTGGCCAGACAGAATTTTGCAAAGCAAGAAGTGATTGAAACAGAGGCACCAAGCTAGGTTAACTCGCATATACTGGAGCTGAGTAATACTTATGGGGTAGCATCTGAAGGATTTGAGAAGGAAACTCTAGAACTTCTCATGAGAATTAATGAGAGGAAAATAGTGCTTGACAGCAAGAAACAGGAGAAAGCCATCACCACCCCAAGAAGCAGTGGTATTGGGAAAAATGAGTTGAAAAACCTTCAATCGAATCTCAATAAAGATGTTGAAGGTGCAAGGAACAGGAGGAGAGTACTAAGTCTTAACCTTTAAATGAATATCAAACTGATCACGTGGAATGTGAGGAGTCTTAACAATAATTCTAACAAGAATCTTGTTAAGACTTGTTTACAGAAGTGGAAACCAGAAGTGGTTTGCTTACAAGAAACCTAGGTGAATAAAGAGGTTGAAGAAATTGCAGATCATCTTTGGCCATGCAGATGGATGAGATGTGGATGTATTGATGCAGATGGAACTAAGGGGGAATACTACTTATGTGGGACAGCAGGGTCTGGTCCGGCACTAAGGTGGAGGAAGGATCATTTTCACTTACAAGTTTGAACCAACTCAACACTCTTTTTTGTGGTACTTTACTGGAGTCTATGCTCCTCATAATAGGAGTGAGAAGTTAGCATGTTGGGAAGAAATGGCTACAATGAAGGAGCTATGTGTAGGTCCTTGGGTTACAGGTGGAGACTTCAACACTGTGAGATACATGATGGAAAGAAGAGGGTGCAACAGAGTCACTAATGTCAAGAAAGATTTATCCAGGTGCATAGAAGATTTTGAACAGAAGATTTTGAACTGCATGACCCTTGTTTGCTTGAAGGGAAATACACTTGGTTCCGGGGAGATAATCATCACAGTGCTGCTAGACTAGACAGATACCTAGTTTCAACAGAACGGGAGAAAAGTTTCAAAAGCATTAAGCAAAGCACACTTCCTAGAGCAGGGTCTGATCACAACCCTATTATGCTAGAAAGTGGAAACTGGGAACATAGAAAACCATACTTTAAATTTGAAAATTGGTGGCTCAGTGTTGATGGCTTCATGGCTTCAGTGAGATGGTACAAGACTGGTGGAATAGATATGAAGTAGAGGGGTGCCCAGACTACATACTTAACGGCAAAATAAAGATGCTAAAACACAAGTTGAAAGATTGGAGCAAAAGGAAACGTACTAAGATAACTAACAGAAAAAATAAATTGCTTATGGAGCTATCTAAATTGGACAAGATCCAAAATGAAAGAACTCTAATGATGATGAAATGTTGATAAGAGCAACAATCCTTGTAGAGTTGGAAGTACTGGCCAAACAAGAAGAAGCTAGATGGAAACTTTCAAAGGTGAGCAACTTCTCACAGGAGTTATAATACAATTGATAGGTTGGTGGTGAGGGGGTAAGAAATACAGGAACCAAATGACATCAAAGAAGCCATGACAGACTTCTATGCCAATCTGTATTCAGAAACTGAAACTCGGAGACCTTCTTTTGAGTTTGAAGGGTGCCTAATAGTCACTACTGAAGAGAATGAATGGTTGCAAAGACCATTAAGTGTTACAGATCATCAAACAATGTGATGGAGACAAAGCACCCAGACCCGATGTTTTCACTATGAATTTCTTCAAAGCATGTTGGGACATAGTGAAAGAAGATCTTATGTTGACAATCCAGAACTTCCATCAGAAAATTGTATTTGAGAACTCTTTCAATGCTACTTTCATAGCATTAATCCCAAAGAAACCCGGAGCTGTTGAGTTAAAAGATTTCACACCTATTAGCCTCATCGGAGGAGTCTATAAAATCATTTCCAAGTTGATAACTGAGAGGACGAGAACAGTGATCGAAAAATTAATTGATGAACACCAGGTGACATTTTTTAAAGGAAGGCAAATCACGGATGCAACATTGTTGGCCAATGAGCTGATTTAAGGGTGAAGCAGAAGAAGCCAGGAATTTTATGTAAATTGGATATTGAGAAAGCCTACGACCATGTCAATTGGAATTTTCTCCTAAAAATTCTAAAAGACATGGGATTTGGTAACAAGTGGCTAAGTTGGGTGAAGTTTTGAATTTCAACTATAATGTTTTCTCTCATTATAAATGGAAATACTGAAGGTTTTTTTAATCCCAAAAGGGTCTTAGGCAAGGGGATCCTATGTCTCCGTTCTTATTCTTAAGATCTATGGAAGGGCTTCATCATATGGAAAGCAAAGGCAAATGGTTGGGTGAGGAGCTTCATTGCTCAACACGGGAGAGGGGAGAACCTGGAAATTACACACTTGTTCTATACAGATGATGCCCTCATATTGTGCGAGGCAGATGAGGCACAAAGCAGACACCTGAGTTATTCTCACAATTTTTTAGGCTATCTCAAGACTCCACGTCAACTGGTTAAAGAGCCACATCTTCCCTATTAACCAGGTTGACAACTTAATCAGATTTAGATTTGGGATGTCAGACACATGCACTACCTACAAAGTATTTGGGGCTTCCATTAGGTGCTAAGAACAAGGAAATGGAAGTGAGGAATGGGGAGATGGAGAAGTGTGAGAAGAAGCTTGCTCGATGTAAAAGCCAATACTTATCTCTAGGTGGTAGAGCGACACTAATTAAGTCAGTTCTTGATGGCTTACCTACTTACATGATGATTTGTTTCCAATTCCAAAGAGCATTGAGAAGAAAATTAACAGGCTAAGGAGAACTTCTCTCTGGCAAGGCAACAAGGAGAAAGGAGGATTCAATTTGGTGAAGTAGGACACACTCACACTTAGCAAAATTCAAGGGGGGTTAGGTTTGAAGAACCTCAGTCTCCAAAATAAATGTCTGCTACAAAAAGTGGTTATGAAGATTTTGTTCAGAAGATAAGAGCTTTATGGAGAAGATTTATAGTTGGCAAGTACGGGCTCCTCAACCGGTGGACAACTGTACAGGTTATGGGTACATTTGGATACAGTGTTTGGAAGACTATCAGAAGACTGGCCTCATTTCAACGACAACATATGCATTACGGTTGGGGATGGGCTGAAGACGGACTTCTGGAATGAAATCTGGTTAGGAGAAGAAAACTTGAGGAGTTTATTTCCTCACCTTTATACCCTGTGTGCAAAATAATGCCACTGTAGCGCAAGTCGGGAGTCAACAAGGTTAGATTTACTATTTAGAAGGGCATTGAATTATTGGGAAATTGAGGAAGTTGCTAAACTACTAGAGACCCTTAATGAATTCCCAGGTATAGCTATGACAACTGATAAACCAGTGTGGAAAATTCACAGCAAGGGAGTCTACACCGTTAAATCAGGTAACTGGGAGATGAACTCTAATCGGTCGTTGGCAGGAAGGTGGCCTTGGAAACTAATTGATCAAATGCCTATTAAAAGTCTCATGCTTTAATTGGTTGCTAATCAGGAAGGCATGCCTCACTCATGAGGCATTACAAAAAGAGGAATGCAGATATGTTCTAGGTGTTTCATGTGTGAACATGAGATTGAGATAAACAACCACCTATTCATACATTGCCAAACAGCTACAAACCTGGGGAATATCTTCTTACGTATACTAGGGGTTAGCTGGGTGATGCCAAAGACCACTCTGGATCTCTTGAACAGTTGGCACGGGATTAGTAGCAGGGGAAGAAAGGAAGAATGGTGGAAGACTATACCATCATGTATATGGTGGACCATCTGGAGAGAAAGGAACACTAGGTGCTTTGAAGGGCTAGAGATTAACTTCCAGAAGATTAAGATGAATTGTATTAGCCTTTTATTTTCTCGCTGTAAACAAGATTTGGTACGAGAGGTAGAAGATTTAGTTAATTTCCTAGGAAACTTGTAATCTAACTACCTCATCGGGGTGTACCTACCACTCTGTAGGATTAAGTTTCCAATTGATCATCTCTTGGATGATGAATTTTGAGTGAATACAAAGTTACCATTTCTCAAAAAAAAAAAAGTTGGTGAAAAAACAGAATGGCTCCGAAATTTCTTGGAAGATATTCCTTATTGGTCCAAACCTTTGACACCAGTATGCATACAATGTGATAGTCAAGCGACAATAGGTAGGGTAGGGAGCATGATGTATAACTGTAAATCTTGTCATACAAGACGGAGACATAATACCGTTAGAGAACTTCTCTCCAGTGGAATTATCATGATTGACTATGTGAAGTCAAAGGATAATATGTCAGATCCACTTACAAAAGGCATATCTAGAGAGGGAGTTGAGAGATCATTGAAGGGAATGGGTTTATAGCCTAGGATAAGTCATTATGGTGGTAATTCTACCTAGCAGACTGGAGATCCCAAGAGCTAGGTTCGGGGAGATTAAACAAAGTTGTGACTGACGGTTCAACATTGTCAATATACTTAACCCATTCTCGTGATAAAGACAATGTTTAGGAAACAAGGATAAGGATTATGGTTTGAAACTTTTTAATGATTTCTAAGTTTGGCAGACTTACCAAATAATTTGATCTATAGGATTAAATGTTTAGGAATCACCTATGTGACGGTGAAGTGGAAGCCGTTTCAAGGGAAATGATAGTAAAGGTCTATTTTTAAGCTCTCATGAAACCAAGTGGTGTTTATGGCTGAAACAAACAAAACCGTGAGAACCATAAATGATACAAGGTTGGTTGTGTGACTAGTGTTGTCTATGTATACATTAAAGTTCTACGGTTCAAACATATCACATCTACTGATTGATTGAGTGCATCCGATGCAAGTTCGCTACGGAAAGTTCAAAGGAAAACCTACTTATATAAATACAATAAGTCTTTGTTGTAGATCACACACTTGTCCGTAAATTTTTGATAAAATTGTCATTCACCATTCATGCGAGGGATTGTTGGGTTCTAAATAGAATGTGAATGAAAAATAAAGGGAACAAATGAAGGAAAAAGTACATTGTGTTTTCACTTTAAGGAAGTAAATTTCTCCCCTATTGGTGGAAGAAAGGAATTTTCTTATGCTTATATTGAGAAGCATTCATTCATGTGGATAGTGAGACAAGAACAAGACAAGTCTCGCACCGTCGTCGTCGCTCGGCTCGGCTTCTAATTCGGATTAGAATTTAGATTTGGATTTGGGTTAGTCAAATCATCTAGAGATTATCTTTTTGAACAAAATTCATTTGAAACTTGAGAATTAGTGAAGTTTTTAATCCAAAAGATCCAATAGAAAATATCTTCTCCATTTGCGAACGCACATGGCATGTGCGGACGCATATCACAAAGCACCTTGAAGGGACGTGACCCTTCGAGGCACTGCTTGGTAACGGATAAGTGAGTTACATGCACACCTGGCAACCTGTGGACGCAGATGCCAGTACAGTGCCATGCAAGTCAACGCAGGCAAACTAATGACCTGCAGCCACATGTGGGCCATCTGCGTGTGCATGTAGGGTCCGTAGGTCAATGACGATTTGAAACTATGTATATTTTCAAGAACCATTGCTTCTTTTTTGAAGCACCACCTTTTGGCTATAAATACCTAAATTTTTTCTTAGGTAAAGGCACGAAATTTTGAAGTAGAAAACATTTTCTTCTTCCTAAAAACTCAAGTGTGATCTTCAAATCATTGAGTGTGTTTGTTGTTCAGCAAATTTGAGGTACAACTATTTGTTGAAGTAAATCAGTTTATCCTAACGAACAACAAATTTGAGGTACTGCTATTTGCTGAAGTAAATTATTTTATCCTGGAGGATATATTTCATAACCTCGGGTACTTGAAGGGAATAAATTCTTTAAGTACATACCGTGAATTCAGTGCACTTGATTTTATCATTTCTGTCTTATCTCTTTCTTATAGTTTTGCTATTTTCCAGAAAATAGTTGAAACTTCATTTTGATAGTTCATAAATAGTTTGAACATGTGCTTGAAGCTGTTTGAACTTATTTCTTGTTCTTGAAGTTATTCTTGAACTTAATGTTGAAGTTCTTGTTGTTAATACAAATTTTGTGCCCGGAAAACAACAAATATTGATCCTAAAACTCTTCTTCCATCAACACAAGATGCTTTTTTAACAAGGTTGGTATTTAGTGCAAACGTCACATATCGGGTGGATTCTTTTGAATTGCTTCCTTGGGGCTGGGTATTTGGAGATTATTAGTATAATATAATTGCACTTGAAACTGTGATCTTTTTTTTTTTTGATAAAGTAAATGTTTCATTAAAGGCATCAAAAAGATGCAAATTAGTTACAAAAGTAGGAGCAAAAATAGTTGGGTCCATTAGCTCTGGTACAATTATGCTAATGCTTAGGAGCTAACAAAATTCAAGAAACTATCTAGGAATCTGATATATTGACCCTTAAACAGACACATGGAAACTATTAGCATAATAAATGCACTTGAAACTGTGATCTCCTCCCTAATATTATGAACCAATTATCTAAAACTAAAGCTGATAGAGAGGTAATACCAACAACAACAGCAGTATAATCCCACATATTGGGGTTTAAGGAGGGTACAGTGTACACAGACCTTACCCCTATCTCAATAGAGAGGTAATACCATTTTTTTATATTGGTCTTTCGTAAACCACCTCTCTACCTCACCTCTAAGGTAGTGGTACAGACTGTGTACACTTTAGCCTCCCTAGAATCCACCTTGTGGGAATATACCGGGCATGTTGTGGTTGTTGGTCTTGAAGAAGTAACAGAATGAGCATCAGCATTTTACATAAGTTTACTTTAATAATAGCAAATTTAAAGCATGGATAAAATAGCAAACACCTTATATACAAAGAAGAAAGTTGGGAGGAAAACTTACAAGTGAAGGGGACTGAAGTGGAGGAGGTTAGAATCAGGGGAAGGGAGAGAGGGGAGATGATCAGGAGGGATGAAAACAGGCAAGCCTTTGCGAGTTGTAAGGAGGAGAGCAGGTGTCTCTATCTGCTGAGGGCATTGAAGAACACCACCTCGGGCTTTGCCGTTGCTCCATGCCTTTACAACGAACTTCATTCTCTCTCCTCCTCTTCCTTGCCGGCGGTGTAGACAAAGTTTGCTTCCCGGGAGCGCGTTAAACCCCCCCAAAAAAATTAAAAAATAATTAAAAAATTGGGTAACAAATCCAATATTACGCCTAATTACCATTAATGGTCCCTCACTTTCAAATATGTAAATACTTTCCATTTTCGACTGATCCAAACAAGTTTATATTGATGGTAGCAATTTAATTATAATATTGTAATAGAACAATTTACAATCTTACAAATACTTCTAAACTACTAGATATGGTGGAGCTCGTGCTAGCATGGGCTCAATATATTTTTTTTTTTTATAATTTATGCGATATAAATAGAATTTTAATAATCAATTATATTTTTTATACTATATTTTTAGATTTTAGATATTTTAAGTTATTGACAATTATAATTGATAATATTTTTTATGTAATTTTTAAATAATATATGTTATTTTTCTTGTCCAAACTTTTGTGGTGTTGATAGTTATATTTTTAAAATAATTTAAGTTTTTAATTATTGTGATTTATAATACTTTTTTTTTTATTTCAATTTAAGTGACACTGATATTATTTTGAGAATCAACCAAATATTTTATATCTTTTAAATTTTTTTAAGTTATTAATTATTGTAATTTATAATATTATTGACATATTTTTCTGAAATATATAACATATTAATAAAAATAGACAAATAAATTAAAATGAAGAAAAAAATGACCAATGAATAAGTGTCAAAGCAAACTGTAGGTCAGCACACTTGCTTTGGCAATTCTTCATTGGACCTTTTCCCTTTATAAGTAAGTAAAAATATTAGTTTACAAAATTTCAAAAAAAAAAAAAAGTTAAGCTTTGTGTTGAGTCAAACACTTTTATCTAAGGGAACAAATCCTATTTGAAATAGATATTTGAGTTTGTCAAATGCTCAACAAGTTGCTACATTAACGCATATAATGATGGTAGTGAAGTGTTGTTAATGACGACTGTTATTAAGGAAACACTCAAGAATCGAGTAAACTAAAATGAGAGATTGTTAGTGTTTGGTACACATATCCATAGAGTATTGTTGAAATTTTTTTTACCTACATATTTTTTTTTTAAGAATGTATTTTACAAAACAAAAATAAAAGAACAAAGTGTAAGTCATTGACGATGAACCTTATATAACTAACTCAAAGGAAGATAGCATGCTCTCTCGAATTCCTCATGTCTTATTGTGATTTTTAAGGACTATCCTTGAATATTATTACTATATTAGAAAAGCTTTGATCTCAACATGTCTATTTAGTGTCTATGAAATTCAAAATGAGGGTATTTTAGTCTTTCACTTGTTGCTCGTGATGTGTTTTCCCCTAATTTAAGTAAACTATTACGTGTAAATTAAATGAAGTCCAGATGTCTTTGTAATAAATATTCATATGACACTGATTCTATTTTCCATCTTATTTGTATGTAGAAGAAGACTAGACTCTTCCTTTTTTGTTGTCGACCAAGCTTTCTACCTACAGAGCTGTTTTAGGTATGGTTTCTTATATATTTTTTCTCCATTACCTTCAACTTAAATTTAAATTTGTTTTTCATGTATTTTTTTTCTATCTCCAATTTTGCACTTTAAAGAAGCTTCATAGTAGGTTAATTTTATCAAGTTATTAATTGTTGATTATCATAATAATTTTCTTGCAATGATTTGGAATATAAGACAAAGAGAAAGAGAGAGTTTTCTTCTTGACTACTCTCTCCATTTTATATTAATTGTCGCTCATATTAAAAATAATTGTTCTTCCTTGACTTTTCTAACTTATGAAATCAAGAGAATAATATTATATTTTATATGTTCAATTTGTTTCACAAAATTCTTTGCTGAATCTAATATTTAATTTTCCATACTTAAAATGATGAAGTAAATGTAGCCTGATGGTTTTTTACGAACTTCAGTTCACTTTTAGTTCAGCTCTTGAAATATATTAAACATCAAGCTTGAGCAGTTAGAAAAACTCTCGATACTTAATGGAAAAATAAAACCTAGAAATTCTATTCACAAGATGATTCTTGAATTATCCTTTTGATTATTTGTTGAGATATTTGGAGAAGGCAGAAGGGACTACTATATACTTTGAGAACGAGTGGAATACATGAAACAAGAAAGGTAGATAGAGCAATCCCATATTACTAAAATGAACCTCCTGGAACATAGTTAGTTGTTGGAAGATAACACTTAACATTTAGTTGTCTTTCTTCTTAAATAGAGGTTGCAATAGTGCTCTTGGTTTGCAGTAGTGCTCTTGGTATTTCTTATTTTGATTGTTAATTATTATTGTTTGGGAAAAGGGCCTAATATGACCTTCAACTATGTGAAATGATACAAAAATGCCCTCCGTCTACTTATTAGGTCTAAAATGCCCTTTTCGTCTACCTATTGGGCCTAAAATACCCTTTTCATCTACCTATTTAGGCTATTTTGCCATTTTATTCAACAGAGCAATTTAGCCCCCAATTCATTAATGACGTGAATTTTTTATTGGCCAACTAATAATTAATTTCTCTCTAAATTCCCAACCCACCCAAACCTAATAACCCGATCCGCTGATATCCCAAGATTATTAATCTCACCCTCAAGGAGGGATAAGAAAAATACTACAATCCCGAAATAACAAAACCCGAGTGAGTTATTCCATTTATTTTGTCTTAATTAAACATGGGATAAGTTCCTCTTCTAAATTAATCCCGAAATTAGTTATCCTTACCCCCTACTAAATGACCCCTTAGTTCAGGTATTAGTCCACTACTATGCTTTCTAGCTCACTTTTGAGGTAAAACATATAATGTCATTTGTAGTCTTTTGCACATCATTTCTTTGTATTTTTATATGCAAGGTTGTGGGTGACTGAGATAAGTCTCTTTGTTTGATTATTTTAATTCAGTTTGTAGGCCACATCGGGATGCAAACAAGAGACCTTCCCTGTGTATACCTCTCAACCTTAGTTTTACTTATTGTCATATGTTTCTGTGAAAATGCTTTATCAAGTATTGCATATTTTCAGCCACTAATAATGCTATCAATCTAATAATTAAGTGAAACACCTCGAATTTTGGTTCCTAAAAATTTCTGAGTTTTTTAACTCACTGCCAAACCTATGACTCACCTTACAAGTCGAAAGGTGTCCTTACGAGCCATAGGAGCCAAATCGATGTCTAACCAGTGAGTGGTTCCTATGCTATTGTCCTGATTACAACTAGAGGTTACAAGTCATAAAGACTCATTACAAGTCATGGTTCTAAATCGTAGGGTGACTAGTGTGTACCCCAAATAGTTCTATCTTGGTTACGACTTGGACCCTACTAGTTGTAGGGTCTCTTGATGAGTCATATAGAGTGAGTCATAGGGTTACCAGAGAGGGGTCCCTTAGTTACACTCTAGATTACGACTCGTGGTGACAAGACGTAGTGAGTCCTTACAAATCGTATAGTGAGTCGTAGTCACTGGCGACAATCGTTCAGTCTTTTTACTAAGGTCACTTTAGACATTTCCCTCTTAACCTACTTAGATCCCACGTACATAAGACACTTTGGTGCTATTATTTTCAACACTTATTAATTGTAAACACTCTCTTAAACTCTCTCAAATTCCCCATTCAAACACAATGTTGGGGTTTAAATAAATTGGTCATCTAGGGATCTAAGGGTGATTCCTTATTCAAATTTCTTGATGATTAAGGCATGTATCTCTCTCCCTAAACTCGTGTTTTCATTAGTCTGTGAATTTTTTTAATATTCACATGGTTTTTATGTTGGGCTTTGAATGATGGGTTGAGGGTTTTGGATATAAATTGTTTAAATGTTTTTCCTATGATTATTATGGATTTATTATGCATTGAATTGATGAATTATAAACTCATTGGGGTGCACGAGAGTGGTGAATGAAATAGGGGTACAAGGATTTCCCAAATTTGTAAACAATGGAACTAGGGGTACAAGGATTCCCTAAAGTAATTGGATTTTGGTATTGAAATTGATAAGAACCTCAACCCACTTGCATAATTGATTTTAGAATGTAATTAATCATTTGTCTTGGCCTACTTTTCTTAAAACTAATGCATTGCATGAATGGATAAGCGGATGGAAATAATTTTGAAAATTTATGGGGTATAAGGAATCCCCCAAGTTGATTTTAATAATTGAATCTAGGGTACAAGGATTCCCCAAAGTATTGGCTTAATGACATTCTCTTGCAATCTATACTCGGTATAACGATACCACTTGATGATGCCTTAATAATTGACTTATTAAATTAATGAATGGGTTATGTGCTAAATGTTTTAATTGGACTTAAAAGGGATTGTGTAGCTAGCCGTGAAGGTGTGAGTCTCGAATGACTTATACTGGAAACTCATGTTTGTCAGCGTGAGGGTTGATCTAAATGACCGTGTGCATGGTTCACACTATTGATATATTTGTATCTAGGATTGATGTGGGCTTAGGGCATTTCTTGGTCTTCCTTGATACCTTCAGCTCGTGTGGCTAACACACACAGAGACCCTTTCAGCAGGGGGAGATAAACCTATATAGCCCGTGTGTAACGCCCCAAAATCTCATCCTGAGATGTCACGCGATGCTTAAGGCTACTCTAACCCTAAGCTAACCCTTTAAGCCTACTACTACATCTAACACTTACTTTAAGATGGATAATCAAGCAATAACGTTGTATCACATCAAATCTGAATTGAAATAACTGGAAAACATATTCTGAACATCAAATACTGGAAAATCTAAAACACAACTAATAGTCTGGTCTGACAAAGCCTCTACTACTTAAACTGGAAAGCCATTGGGACAGAACCCCAACTGGCTTGGACTGGTCTGAAAGTAATACTCAAAATACTATTAAAGCGGGAAAACTGCAGATATAGGTCCTCAAACCATGAGGACTCACCAAGGATAAAGATGTAGATAAAATGCTCGGAGATAACTATTGCTGTTGGGATTGAGCACCTAAACCTACATTATGAGATAATGTAGCACACAGACATATATGTGGATCAGTACTTTAATGATGTACTGAGTATATGGGGTGTATACAATAATTAAAATAATAATATCATCAACCTTTATAGAAATCATGCATGCTGATATAAATGACTCACATAACTTAAGTAACTCAAAAATGTAAATCTCATACATTATAAATAATATAACGCATAGTATAAATCTCGTGAGTCAATATACTTGTTTCGAAAATATGTAGTTCTATTCCCTCCTCAAAACATATAGACTAAGTGATCCAATGCTCACCTCTGTATCTGAAAGCTAAGACTGTAACTTTAAAACTGAAATCTAAAGTAAAAACAACATTTGGATAAGTCTGTGAGCCTTTACATTTAGGGAACAATAACTCATCTCAAAGGAACATACTTTACTTTAGGAACTGATCATTTACTCTTACTAGTAGGGAAAAATACTCTCTTTAAGGAAAAAATATTTTAAGAAAACTACTCTGAAAATCTTACTATTAGGGAAAAATAATCAAAAGCTGATTATTTACTTTTACTAGTAGGGAGGTTCTCTTAACCAACATAAACCATGTGAGCTACATGGAATCCAACGTTTTGTCCTCCTAAGGAAGAAACCTCACGTTGGGGAGATGCGTCATATTCTTTCCAGGGATTATAACCTCAACTCAGTGATCACTATCTCAGCCTCGGGCCCACAAATCTCAATTCTATGGTGGAACATAGTTCTGGGGTATGAAACCGTAGTAACTTACTTGACTCGATGCTAAATACTACTCCCTTTAGTTAGCTACACTCATCTTATAGAAATCCACTTTAAAATAATCTTATGGTTCATAAAGAACCCAACTATAAAATCTGTACTCTCATTTAGTAAAGTGGATTTCAAAGCTACCATGACCATCAAGGTCAAAACTTTCTAAATAATCTCAAAATACTCAATTCATGGGTGCTTATAGCACCAAAATTCTTAAAATTACAATCTCAAGTAGGGCTTAGCGACCCATAATTCAATCTCAGGTTAAGACGTATCAAAATTCATACTTGATATCATAAAGATTCATAAATCATATAGAAATCTAGAAAATTTTCAGCAATATGCATTATAATCTCAACTTACTCATGTACTTCAATTTTTAAAGCATTGAAACCATCATAATCTCAAGAAATAATAACATAGAGTATAAACCCATGCTTCAATTTCATAGGGAAACATATAAAATCAAATAGCTTTCGTAATAAAAATCTAGTTTTAGGCACAAAAACTGAAGGATTGTTCTTGTTCAAACCCCACATACCTTGAATTAGAAGATTTGGATGAACTCTAGCTTTTGGGACTCTATTCGTACTCTTGAATGAGGGTTCTTGAAGCCTTTGACTTGGGAACCTTGAATCTTGACTCAATTTAGAAAATCTATAGTGAACCCTTGAGATTCTTGGAAAAGGATTTGGATGCTTAGGGTTTTTGGTTAAGGGAAATCTTGAGAAAAATCTTATGACGCTTGTAGTGACCTTAATTATGATGTTTGTACAGTTTAAGAGGCTTAGGAAAAGTCCAAAATACCTTTTCTAACTTCTGTAAGAAGCTTAAAAATTGAATTGGAAACCCGACTTTATGGGCCACCGCGACGCACCACTATCACGGTGGCTTACTGGGAAATTGATAAATGGGAATTTGAGAGTCACCGTGATGCGAAGCCATCACGTTGTCCCACTGGTTGGGACTTGGAATTTCAGGGCGACGCGTCATAATCACGCTAGGCCACTAAAAATTAACTATTGGGAAATTGGGATCCTCCGCGATGTGCTACTATCACGAAGTTTTACTGGAATTTGACACTTGTTAAATAGACCCTCTCCGCGATGCGCCAAATACTAAAATGATGGTGTTTTATGACTAGAACTTAAATTAGCCATAACTTCTTGCCCGGTTATTGGATTTGGGCGGATCTTATATCATTTGAAAGCTAATTAAATTTTCCATATGATAAAAAGTCGAAATTAGGGAAACTCTATATGGTTTAAACATTACTCACTTAGGAAGTCATTCCTTAACCTGCTAGAGACAAAATTAGGCTTAAGGAAAAGTTTGGGGTATTACACCGTGGGCGTCGGTTTATGACGGTTGAGCTACATAATCCAGGATAATATTTTACTCCATGTTAAACCTTGTTTTTGTACCGACATGCTATTTACATATGTACATGATGTGGTGCACATGTTTCTGAATTGAATTTGACTAGACATTATTTTATCCCCTATCCCTGAGTTACATGCTAGTGCTCACCCCACTAACCGTCTACAGACGTTGTATCCCCATGCAATACAGGGTCTGAAGGCACTCCTACTTTTCCTATGCAGTGATAGGTGATTCCAGATTTGTTTTAGTATTAGCTTGAAGTGGTGAGCCTCCTTTTTCCAGAAGGCCCATTACGTCTTCGTTTAGTATGTTAGAGATCATTTTTTAATGCATTTTGGCTATTGTTAGGGGTATGTCCCAACTTAGATTGATCTCGTTTTGCTAGAGGCTTTGTGGATTACTGTGGAATGGGTATTGTCATTTTTATTCTTAGACTCCTTTGAGCTTACATTATTCTATCTTGTTATATGCTCAAAATTTATCCGCTGCTAGCTGTATTATGTTCTACTTATCTAAGCAAAGGGGGTGGTCTCCAATTCTCGGTGGACTTGAGATACCCGTCACGGTCAGGCCTTGGTTTGTATCATAAAAAAATTGGTATTAGATCCTAGGTTTGGTGTCATAGGGTGTCCATAAATCCGTGTCAAGTAGAGTCTATTTTATGGGTATGTAGTGTGTCACACTTATAAGGGAGGGGCTGTAAGGAATTTAGGAATGTTTCCCTTTTTTGTGTTCTATTTTTAGGCTATAGAGTCTAGGATGTTGAAATCTCCTCGAATTTTGTTTGTTCGCATTTCAGATCATGCCTCCCGAAGACTTGATGTTCGTGGAAACTCCTTTGTCCTACCTGAGAATAATATGGACGAAACTCATCCTGCTTATAGGATACAGACCTGGTCTAGGGTCCCTACTTCTGATTGACCCTGTAGAGTTTCACCAGTTACTATTAGTCCTTCTCGAGCTAATGATGATCATGCCCCACAACCCTAAGAAGACATTACTAATGTTGAGTTTTGCCATTCTATTCATCTGTTGACCCAATTGGTGACATCTTAGTCACATCAGTCTGGTCCGATTGGTACTGTTGTTAGTTCTTCTAAGGTTACTAGAGTTGGCTAGTTTATGAGGCTTAATCCTCCAACCTTTATTGGCTCTAAGATTGAAAGATGTGGCATATCAATGGTACGGGGAGTGGATCAGTCTAGGGGTGATAATACAGAGTTGGCATTGTGGGATGATCTTTCTGGTGCTTTTCTAGATTGCTTCTTTCCTCAGGAGTTGAAAAGGGACAAAGATGAGGAGTTTGTGAATCTGAAACAAGGTAGGATAAGTGTGAAGGAGTACACCCATAAATTTCATCAGTGTTCTTGCTGTGCTCCGGAGTTGTTATCTTCTATGAGGGCTAGGATGAGAAAGTTTGCTTCTAGATTATCTCCGGACTTGGTCCTTAAGTGCAAGGTTGCACTGCTGAACAATAACATGAATATCTCTTGGTTTGTGGTATATATACAGCAGGTCGAAAAGGAAAAGAAGAAGCAAGCAGCTATAGGAGAAAGGCAAAGCAAGAAGTTCAGATATTTAGATCAAGGCGGAGGTTAGGAGCTAAAACACCCTAGGGTTTGGCCCTTAAAAATTTCCATAGCTTTGAGCTCACTGTCTTTGTAACGATTCATCATATGAGTCATATGGTGTGTGTATGGGGCCGGTTACCCAACTCTTAAGGTTTCAGTGATGGTGGCTGATCTTGGGCATATTTATATGTCCAATCACCAATATTTACCCATATTTGGACTTGTTTTGAGAGCCAAAATGTGTTATTCTTATTCCATTTGAGCCTTAATTGTGTTTCGTATCTAACCGACAAGATTAGTGATGAAGGGTAAGTTTTTAATGGATTTGGACAAAATCAGATGCATATTATGAAGTAAGTGATGATTGATGTTGTGAGTTGATTATATGGAGTATCGCGGACACTGGAAGGAGTTGGAAAGTAAGTTGGGAAAGTTGGATCAAGTAGCGGAGTAATGAGCTGAAAGGAACAAGTGTTGTTTCTTAAGAAATAGTGGAAAATAATTTCCAGTGGACCAGGGCGATTAGCCCGCGACATGGGCTCCAAAACGTGCATCCATGACTTAGAGAATTTTTATAAGGAAAATTCCAGTGCACCAGGGCGATCCTAAAGCGGCACTACAAATCAAGCGGTGCTTCGCATAGAGCGGTATACTAACACCCGCAACATGGGCTCCTGTAAGACCCCACAAAATTTTCTCGTAGTCTGAGCCTTAGAGCGTGTCAAGTGAAGCGTAAATTCAGTCCTAAAAATTTGAGAAGTGCCTTCCCAAGTGAGAAATATTTTGAACCGCGTAGAATTTCCCAAATATCGATTTTTGTTATGTAAATAATTGAATAAGCTTTTCGTCGATACCAATTTTGTCAAAATCCGACATCAAATGAGGAAATTATGACCGTTTAATAGAAAATAGTCGAAACCGCCCAAATACGATGGCCGGGTTGATGGACCGTCGAGCTTGCGATGGACCATCGCCCATATCATCGCAACCAAGGTAGTAACTCCTTTTTTGTCCCAAGTACGACATCTAGGACGACAGATCGTTAAGCCTGCAACGGACTGTCGCTGAGACCGTCACCACTGAGGAGTGTGGCCTCATCCTGGCCAACGTGCGATGAACGATCCGACGAACCATCGAGTTTGAGATGGACCGTTGCAACCAAGGCAGTGTGTTATTATTCTAACTGATGTGCGACGGACAATCCGATGGACCGTCAGACTAGCGACGAACCATCGCTTCGACCGTCGCAGCCCCAGTTTTATATTTTTAATTTGATTTTAAAAGGGATTTTGGTCTTTTTTTGACTCTTTTCAGCCCCTATATATATCCGATCAAGGCTCACAATTTCATTCTTTATATTTAACATCAAAAATTAGGGTTTCTACAAAAATCAAAACTCTTCTTTCTTCTTCAAGAAAAATCAAGAGAAATCAAGAAATCAAGAATCTCTCCAAGAGCCTTCAAGAAAGAGTTTTCTAAGGTATGCAGATGTTGATTCTTGGGTCCCTTTCATCCAAGAAGCTCAAGAACCTTTTTCTAAATTTCAAAGATCTTATGTTTATGAGTTTTCATGATTCATGTAAGTTGAAATTGATGTTCATGCTATTATCGAGTTTTAATTCATGTTTTGTTTATGAGGTTTCAAGATTTGACCCTAGTATGTGATATTCATGTGGTGTTCATGATAAACCCTTTTTTAGTTGCTTGTTAAGTGATGTGTTCACATCAATTAAGTGTAGAAATTGTTGAATAAGCAAAGCATGCTCCCCATATGTTTGATAAAATGCTTATGTGTGATAACGCTCAAACCTCTCAACGAGAATGTAAGCGATCGTTGTCAATATAAAACCCAAATAGGTTGGGGTCGAATACCATAGGGAATATGGTGTGAACATAATTTATTTGCGATTTAATCAACTGATAGTTGGATGTTTCCAGGACAAGTAATTGTTGGTCACTTTAGTTTAAATGTTTGTAATCAATAGTTTATGAAAAACCAAAATTATGTTCACTAGGTGTTTTGGTACTTGACAGATGCTACTAGTGGTTCAAGATTCTCACGGCAGGTAGGACAACAAGTTATCTTTAGCGAAGTTATGCTTAAATGTCTCTCGACCACTTAAGCATTTAATTACCTAATCCTCTCGGACTTAGGGAATTTTTATATTCACTGCTCAGATTTTACCTCAGGTTAACCAACCTTGTTACAACACTAATTATTAAACGGAAGTTTAGTATTTCCAAGTCCCTGTTGATAATTCACTTCCCACTATATTTTATTTCTTTCTCAAGCAAATCAAAGCAGGTGTTATCTATCATTTGCAACCAACAGACAATAATTAAAACATCAGAATTATCAAGGAGTCCCACCACCTTTCGAATCTTGAATACTCAGCACCTTATCCAGACCTACCCCTAGATCCCATAATTTAGATTAAAGGAATTTAGCTGCTCATGACG
Organism: Capsicum baccatum var. pendulum; assembly: GCA_030864225.1. Lineage (NCBI taxonomy): Eukaryota > Viridiplantae > Streptophyta > Magnoliopsida > Solanales > Solanaceae > Capsicum > Capsicum baccatum. The sequence continues at coordinate 219,166,123 of CM061552.1, read as the reverse complement.
TAATTATCGAAGCAACTAGATGAATTCATGCTTTGAAAGATGAACTTACCAAAAGATGAATAGAAACTAGAGATTCTCAGATTAAATCACCAAAGAAAATCCCAAAATAATGATGATAGTCTCTTTAAAGTAATTGCTTTCTTAAGCCAAAAGAAGAGGGAGAAAAATATCAAAGTATCATCTCTCAAAACTCAAGGTTCGGAACTCTTAAGAAAACCCTAAACAAGGATTTAAATAGTTTACCGTAATTATGGAAACAAAATAATAAAATTCAGAAATTCCTCAGATTAGGTAATGCCATTTGTGATAGCTTATCAGGAGGCTGACGTCTTCTCACAAATGTCGTTAGCTTCCTTAGTGATTTTAGTACTCGCTGCCTAACGCTGACGATAAATGGTAATGCCCTATCAAATCCTTGACGACCTATCACAAGTTTTATCACGGTTTTTTCTCAGCTCTCATGTTATGCCTTAGGCTGATAGTAATCTTGATGACTTATCATCTCCTTGACGTTCTATCACAAAATGTCGTCATAGCTTTCAACTTAGGCCAATTCTCTATCTACTGCTGATGATAAAGCTGATAGCTTATCACAGGGATGACGACTTATCACAAATGTCATCAGCCACACTTCGCCTTTATTTACTTCAAATTTCAGCTTATTTGCTTTCATTCTTGTTGATTCTCTAGCATCTTAGCTTCTACTACAAAATCAAACATAAAGTAATCAAAAATAACAAAAGTTTCTTAAGACTTTGCAATTATTCTTAGTTAAAAGCCTCAAATATGTTAGCATTAGCTTACACATCAATGTGAAAGAATTAGAGCCATTATAGCATATAGACTAGAAATCCCTAATTGTGTGCAAACCCATGCATGCCAAGTGTTTGTTGAAAAGCCTTAGTGAATGAATTGTGATATGATAGCATGAAATTCTCCAATTATATGCTCTTCGATAAATGCTAAGACTTTAATACATATTGAGTATTTGATGTAAGACCTTGTTGAATGGAGTATGAGCCAATAGCATGTCTCCCTATACTATCAGATATTTGTGATTTCTAAATACTTGAAGAGATGCTTTAGTGATTATGATGGTGAATGAATGTCTATGATCTTGATTATTCAAGAATGGCTATGTTTTACTTTTATATCATTGAGTCCTGGGGGTATTTATACCCGACAAATTAGCTGCAGTCTAGAGCCAGTGTCAGTTTTCTCAATAATCTCAGTCAAGCCTCGATTCTTAAAACTCAGTAAGTTATATAACTTTGTACTCTCAGACAGATACAGAACGTAAGAAATCTTAGTAATCTTAGTGTCGCTAGTATTCTAGCCTCAGTTCAGTACTCAACTCAGATCTAGTAGTAATCAAGTGTTCAGTTCAGTCCTCAGTAGTATTCAAGTAATCTATCCTGAGCTCAGTATCATTTAGTCAGACAACGAGATTCAGTAATATTCCATCAGATACAGAACAAAGTGAATTCAGCATAACTCAGTCAGATCAGTCGAGAAATATGATCAGTATCAGATTCGTCTCAGTTTAAGTTCAGTTGAGAATTAGTTCAGAGTCTTTCAGTTGGGAGTAGGAACTAGCACCGAGCGAATGGAGGGATGACGGCTCCCCGTTAGAGAGGCAGAGTCGCTAGGACCAATCCCTGAACTCCAGAACTGCGTAGCTAGCGCAAGATGCAGGATCCGCTCATTAGAAAAAGGCTTGTCACCCGTTAGAAAAAGGCTTGACTATTATACTGCCCTAGTCTTGACTTCCTGTGAGGGTCACCCGTTAGAGAGACTTGATCAGAGAGGTCTTTACTCGTGGCATAGTATTGACACCCTTCCAACTGAGGTTACAGGTTGGACCCCACCAGTTTAGATTCGGGCTATGTCGGTTAAGTAAGCACTCCCACAGTTGCAATTTCAGTATCAGTCTTTAGAGTAGAACTCAGAAATCAGGACTGTTAGATACAGTCACCTATATCAGTAAGGAACTCAGATAGTTCCATTGATTCATGGACCACACGCTAGATAGGCATGGTCTCATATAAAGTTATCCAGTAGCAATATTATTAGATCTAGAGATCACCCGTTAGATAGGCTTGATCTCAGTCTCAGATTCAGTTGAGTAATCTTATTATTAGATCTAGAGATCACCCATTAGATAGGCTTAATCTCAGTCTCAAATTCAGTTGAGTAATCTCATTATCAGATCCAGAGATCACCCGTTTATAGGCTTGATCTCAGTCTCAGATTTAGTTAAGTAATCTTATTATCAGATCCAGAGATCACCCATTAGATAGGCTTGATCTCAATCTCAGATTCAACTGAGCAATCTCATTATCAGATCCATAGATCACCCGTTAGGTAGGCTTGATCTCAGTCTCAGATTCAGTTGAGTAATCTTATTATCAGATCCAGAGATCACCCATTAGATAGACTTGATCTCAGTCTCAGATTCAGTTGAGTATTCTCATTATCAAATTCAGAGATCTTCCGCTAGATAGGTTTGATCTTAGACATAATCTTTTTTCTTATCATTGATAGTAGATTCAGGAATCATCCATTAGAGAGGTTTGATCTCAGATTCAATCAATCGAGAGTAGTAAGCTCAGCTTTCAATCATTTATATAAGTAGATTTAGTTAATCATTTTCAGTATCATCAGTTTCTGAGATCACTCACTAGATGGGACTGATCTCGATTTTAGTACTCAGTTTTCTATATCAGGATATTCAGTTGTTCAGTATCTTAGTATTAGTAGTGAGTTCAGATGTTAGTAAAGCATTATTTGAGTTTCAGTATTTCGAGTTGCGATATTTTCAAGTATTATTTGTGCATTCATGCATACGTTCTCATTCAGTACTCTCATGGTTATTTAGTTAAGTAATTGTACATGCATAAGCCCTTGCATTTAGCTTTACCTCATCTTTATACTCGGTACATTTCCATACTAACGCATTTGCAATATGGTATTTTATTTGACACCATAGGTTCAAAGGCACGGATCCAGAGTACCTCTAGCAGCTCGGTCCCTATCAGCAGTAGTAGACGTAGCAGTGAGTCCTCTTCATTCAAGGATGATCCTTATTTTTTTTACTATCACATCAGACTTGTTTTATTTTCAGTAGATGGAGTTAGATGGGGGCATGTCCTATCAACTCCATAGTTCAGATAGTTTAGAGACTTTTTGAGCAGATGTATCAGTTTTCAGTTTTGAGTATTTTTAGATCTTTTGAACCTTATGGACAGTTTCCGCATTTATTATCTATATTATGCATTGCTCAGGTACAGATATCAGTAGAGGGTTAGCTTGTGGTCGTTTGGGATCATAAGCACTGTGTGATATTTTGGTTCCAGAAAATTGGGTCATTACAACTCTACTTCACCCAGGCATAAATTGGCCTAGTATAAAATCCAACACGGGAAACATAATTAAGACACTTTGGAAACCACAAAGCGGCAGAAAAACAACAAAATCTCTCTTGTAAGGTTCTTAGACATTCTTGGAACTTCTTTACTTCAAGATTAATTTTTAGTTTGATTAATTATTTATTTTTGATGTTGAATTTGGACATGAGTGGCTAAACACCCTTGTTCTAGGGTTGAGGCCAAGAACATGATTACTCATTCATATTCTTTATCATAGTTTTTGTTGGAATATCATATGGGTTGTTCTTAATTTCAGATAGGTCAGCTAGGATCACTATAGGACTTCTCTTAGGCTTGTAATGTAGGCTAGGGGCTGGTATGATACTCGATGGTATTTAAAGTGACTAAGCCTCCTTGACACTACACTATATTTTTGGGGTTTCACTCATTAGCCTTTTTTGCTCTTCTCTTTTCTTGATCCCAATTATTTATGATGGGTGTAGCCTTTTCTCAATTACTTATTCTTTTTCACAATTTTTCTTTTTCTTACTCTTTTCCTCTGCACCCTGCTTTTTATTCTTTTTTTATTCTACCTTTTTTCATACTCATTCTATATCACGCACCCCTATGATAACCACCCTTAACTTAGGCCATTTGCCTAAATCAAGGTGCATAGTGTCCAAGAGGACCAGGGCTAAAACAGGTTCATTATGATTTAAATGAGAAGGTGACAGGTGTCATACAAAGAAATAGGCTAATTAGGCTCAAAACAGGGATCGAGGGATATGATACATATAGGGAAGGTCATTTAGGCTAAAGTGAGCTAATATTAAAATGGCCTATGATCCTTTTCTAACCCCTATCCTTCAACCTAGTTAAGACTAACCGAGCAAGTTCTGGCTTCAGCATATAGAGGGAACTGAGTAATATCTCACACATACTTGGCACATAGGTATATCAAACTCGACTACTTATTCAGTTCGTGCAGTTATTTAGCAATGATTATTATGATACTAGAACTAATGTTATACAAAGATGCACGGTGGTCACACTTAAATGCAAATCACTCAGTTTAAAGTAGTAGACCACTTGAAGAGGTGTACAAAAATCACAAAAATAATTCAACTGCCTCAAGTATAAGTATTTCTCCTAGTTGACTATAAAATTTTACAACAACAAATTTACCCTACACCCTCAACTTAAAATCAAAGAAAATCTAAACTAAGGGTTAGAGTATACCTGGAATAGATCAATCCCGAGGGTCATGGATTTCTGACCCTGCTGCCGCATCTCCATCAGGAGCCTTTCTCTGTTCTGGTGCAGCTGGTCTATTAGTCTCTGAAGGCCTACTAGTAGAGGTGCTAGTCTATCAGTATCTGAAGGCCTACTAGTAGAGGCACCTACGGCTCTTGCTTGGATGGTTGCCTCCCATCTCTCATTTCCACTAAGGACTCAATTCTCGCCTTTTTCATCTCCTTTTTTTCAGACTTCTTTCTTTCCCTCTTTTCTACTTTTTTTTCTTCATCACTGTCAGGCCTCTCACTCTTTACTTTTCTTTTCTTCCCACCTTTCTTCTTCTTTTTCTTTACTAGATCCTCCATGAGATTAAGCATCGGTATTTCTTCCTCATACTCCTCAGCTACTGGATCTACTGACACCAAAAAGTGGTGTTCCTGTAGCTTTCCAACCTCTGCCTTTACTTTGTCTAGGTCTGATCTGAATAATGCCATCTCTGGAGCTGACCTGTTTCTCGACTGCGCATTGAAGTAGTTCTCCAATTCATCAATTCGGCCCGGCATAGCCTTGTAAGGCTCGAGTGTAGCCTTAACTCTTTTGTCAACTGTAGCTGCAAATTGCTTGGCAAAGATTTTAAGCTGAGTCTCGCACCACTTGGACTGCTTTGCTACTCTCCTGAAATTCATAGAGTTGAAGGCAAATTCTGTTGTAGGCACTGCAGCTAGAGAAATTATCTCAGTTCTGGACACTGATAATTCTTCCATATTTGCGGATATTAGAGGTACAAATTCAGAATCAGGCACCTCTGCATTAGGTGTTGAACTAATACCTGTAATCGGTGGATCAGTTGGAATCTTTGCACCCCTATCAGGCATTAGCTTTGGCTGATTTTCCTCATTTCAGATCGGATTGTAGTTCTTCCTGGAAAAGAGTTCATCTTCTAACCCTACAATATTTGGTACATTTACTGCCCTACACAACCTTGTAATTAAATAAGAGAAAGGATATTCTGTATCAGACCTCTAAACCCAAACTTTATCTCTTCGGCGATAATCTCTCCAAAATTCAATTCAGGTTAGCCACAAAACTTGTGACTAATATTGCTCTGTCATCCCCAAGGATATTATCACCATCTGTGGACATCAACCACGTACGTACAATACCCCACGAAAATCTTACCTCTGAAGTCAGGGAGGCCTTGAAGATCCTTTCACTCAAATTTGTTAGCTATTTCGGTTCTCCATCGGCTATGAGTATGGCTAACCAATTCCTCTGATTTTCCCAATGCTTTAACTGGGCATATAAAGTAGGTGAAGTGGACTGAGGAGTGAATTTTAGGCCATGAAGGAATCTGTTGATTATTGCTTTAGAAATATCCACCATTACGCCCCGTTCTGGAACTTTATCCAACAAAGGTTGGTCAGCTGCTTTCTCTCCTTCTCTACACATGTTTTCCAAGCGATCTTGGTAGTTTGCATAGAACTCCCTAACTAGTGTAGGGCAAAATGAATTTTCTCCTCGTGTAGTCCATCCCAAATCATAGCCATGAAATTTTTGCTCCACCTCCAGGTACCTGCTCAACCCCTTAGTTATGATTTTCTTCTCCTCAAAGATTGGCCTCTTGACAGATTTTCTGTTGGTTATGTGAATCCCATCAAAGAAGATTTTTTAAGCTTTGGGAATCTATCATCTAGTGCTATCTCGGACTTCAGGATTCTTGCATTTGACCATAGTTCCCCGAATTGGAGAGTCTTCATCATCTTGTGGCTCAGCAGAAAGGGACTCAATTGATGGTCCCTCAGATTCATACCCCTCAGAATCAGGATGATCTACATCATGCTTTTCAAATTCAGCATGTTTAGACTCTTGTTGATCAGAGACCATCTTCTCAGAAGTTATATGCTCGGATGTTGTGGGCTCGGTATCACTTTCTTCACTCTCCTCCACCTCAACTGGTGGGGGTGGCGGAGTCTTTTTAGGGTTTTGCTTTTTCTTTTTCTTCCTGAGCAGAGGCTCTTCCTCTTTATAATCAGACTCTTCATTGAAGAGTCTCCAAGATACACTTCCTTTGTTCACTTTCTTTGTGGGTTTTGAGTTCTTTCCTTTGGGTGCCATTTCAAAACCTGATGAGAGCCTTCAATGTGGTTACACAAGAAAGAGAAAATAAAGAGAGGTTCTTGATTTTGATTGCAAACCCATACATACAAGGAAACTTTCTTTTGTTTTAGTTGGAGAGACTTTGAAAAGGGAAGAAAATAAACCAAAGATGGAAAGAGAATAACTTAAAGGAAATAAAAAATAAGTGAGAAGGTTAAAATGCCAAGTTGTGGGCCAGGTTGGGTCTTTTTAATTTGGCCTGCAGTTTTAGCTAATGTTGGGCTTTTTTTGACGAAATTTCTGATAATCCATCACTATTTTGATAGCTTATCACAAATGTCATCCGCCTTAACAAAAATTGCCTCAGAGCTGCTATTTCTGATGACAAAGCTGACGGCTTATCACAATTGTGACAGCCCTAAAAAATATCGTCCGGAGAACTTGGCTGGATATATCGATTCCACCTTCGTTGAACTAGAACCTAACTACAAAAATAAATAATTTACTGGAATATAAAAATTTTGGGTTGCCTCCCAATAGCGCCTAATTTACTGTCACGGCACGACTTGGTTATCTTGACTACATAGACTTTGCCAAGACAACCTGTTGATACCCCTTTACCATCTTCATAGAATACATCCATGATTGCAAAAACACTCATCTCCTTTGTCGGTGTCATGGATAGTGTATTTTGAATATTGCTTCCTTGTCATTGAACCTGAAATTCAGCTCATTCAGTTCCATATCCACTATCACTCTCCCAGTTGCAAGGAATGGTCTACCCAAAATAATGGGCACTTTGAAGTCTACCTCACAGTGCAGTACTACAAAATCAGCAGACAGAATGAAGTCGGCCACCTTTACTAATACATCGTGTAATATACCCACTGGCTGCTTTACAAACCTATCTGTCATCACCAATTGCATGTTCGTCAGGGTAGGATCCCCCAAACCCAATTTCTTTTACACAACGAGTGGCATTAGGTTTATACTGGCTCCCAAATCGCATAGTGTTTTTATGAAATTCAGGGACCCAATAGTACATAGGATGGTAAACGTTCCCGGGTCTGCCTTTTTCTGCACTAAGGACCTTGTAGAGATAGCGCTATAATGAAAGAGATTGTCCTCCGGCTCATGGCTAACCTTCCGTTTCTTAGTCACAAGGTTTTTCTTGAACTTCGCATATCTTGGCATTTGTTCAAGTGCCTCAACCAAAGGCACATTTATTGTTAATTTCTTAAGCATTGCCATGAATTTTTTGAATTTTGCATCATCAACCTTTTTCTTCAACCGCTGAGGAAATGAAGGTGGTGATCTTGGGATAGTTTTCAGCACTTCCTCATTCTCCTTTTTTTTGTCTTTATTCGGAGCATCATCATAATTATCCAGCTTCTCACACTCAGTCAGTTGTCAGATATTAGTAGTATTTTGTCAGTCAACGGAACTTAGTAACTCAACTCATGTTCAGTTTAGTAAATCATGTGTAGTGTCCATTCAGATGGGAGTAGGAATTAGCACCGAGTGAGCCCAAGGATGGGGACACACACTATCAGATGAGGGTGTTATCCTTAGAAGTCATCCTTGTATTCAAGAACTATATAGCCAACATAGGTTGACACATCAACACTGTCTGATAAGGGTTGATGAAATGGATAAGCACTATCGGATAAGGGCCCCACTATTCTCTTTTGGGGACACTATCAGATAAGGGTCACCCACATCTTATCCTTACCAGTGGCGCGATATTGACACCCTTCCAATTGAGGTTACATATTGGACCCCAACTCATCCATAATGGCGTATCAGAGGCATATTGGTTAAATACTACCTCCCACAGTTTTAGTACCAGTCTCAGTAAAAGAACTCAGATAGTTTCATCAGATTCAGGACTGTTAGATACAGTCACCCATGTTATCAGTTACATTTAGTTACAACTATTTATGCTATCAGTTTTATCAGTTATTAGTATGTCATGTCATTAGTATTCAGATTTAGTAATCATGATATCACAATGTCAGTTAGAGTTACGTATTTATGTATGCATTCTCGCATTCATGTTAGACAGTCAACTAGCATTATTCATGCATGTTAACCCTTGCATTAGCCTACCTCACATGTATACTCATTACATTTCACTGTACTAATGCATTTGCGCTATAGTGCTTTCTTTTTATGTTACACCATAGGTTCAGAGACACGAATTCCAAATCAACAGTAGATTCCAGTCTCAGCAGCCAGAATAGAAGTGAGTCCTCATCCTTCGAGGACATAATTATTTCTCCACTATTTTATTGATTAGTTATTAGTTGGAGTTAGTTGGGGACATGTCCCATCAACTCTTTACTCAAATTATTCAGACAGTAGAGGCTTTTATACTAGATGCAGATTATTATGTTTTAGACTTCAGTGTTTACAGTTTTGTTTTAGGTATTGTATTACCATACAGATGTTATCTCATCCATGTTATGTTTAGTATTGAACCTTATGGCCTTTTAGTGCATGTTTCCGCATTATTTAATATTTTATGCAGTATACAGGTACAGATATCAGTCATGGGTTAGCTTGTGGTCCTTTAGGATCATGAGCACCGTGTAGCATTCCAGTTTAGCAAATCGAGGTGTTACAAACTTGGTATCAGAGCCTAAGGTTCAATAGAGTCCTAGAAAGTCTGAAAGTCGTATCTAGTAGAGTCTTGTACATGGGTGTGTTGTGCGCCTCATTTATGTGCAAGAGGCGATGATATGTTTAGGAATAGTTTCCCTTCTTTCAGTATTCATGTCGTGCCAGTGAGCATAATCACATGTCAATCTCTCAGTCTAATCCGCTTCTTCTCTTTATTTTAGAATATGCCACCTAAGAGAGTAAATTAGCCATTCCCTCAGCCCGAAGAACTTTTGGGCGATCATATTTCTCATGCAGAGTTCAGGATCGCATTTACCACTCTTTCTCAGCAGTAACTGCCTATAATGAGCGACCAGCTGTCGTTCCGACCAACCTAGTGGTCAATTTAGCTGCAGCTAGGATTCGGGACTTCACCTGAATAAATTCTCTGTCCTTCCACGGATCTAAAGTAGATGAAGACCCTCAGGAATTTATTGATCAAGTTCAGAAAGTCACAGGTATCATAGGGGTGTGGCTCATACTTTGTTCAAATAGTAAAATTCGAGGAGTTTGTCACTGTATTCTTAGATAGATTCTTTCCCTAATAGCTTAAAGATGCTAAGGCGCTAGAATTCATCAACCTCAGGTAGGGCAATATGACAGTGAAAGAATATTCTCTAAATTTTACTCAATTATCCAGATATGCCCCTCATGTGGTTGCAGACGGCAGAGCCAAGATGAGTAAGTTCACTTCAGGGATAAATGATAGCATGATTAATGAGTGTAGATCTGCCATGCTAAATAGCGATATGACTTTAGACAGACTTATGACCCATGCTCAACAGATAGAGGAGCAGAAGATTAAATAGAGGGAAAAGCAAAATAAGAAAGCTAGGACAGGTAGCTTCAATTTTAGTCAGCCTAAATCAGAAGGAGGAAATCGTTCTCAGTTTTCTCCTAAGTCATCAGTTCTAGCTTATTCTTCAGCCAATGCTCTATCTCCTAAGTTTAGAGATTGAGTGCCAGGACCTAAGTCTCAGGGCAGTGACAACAATGCCCGAACTAATCCCCTTTGTTAGACTTGTGGTAAGAACCACAAGGGTGTTTGCAGAGCTGGCAGCGATGTCTATTTTGGTTGTGGCAAGACAGACCATAGAGTAAGAGACTGACCTCAGTCAGGTTATCAGAGTCATCTCCGTTCGTCAGCTCAATCCGGTTACCCAAATCAGTTGGGTGCCACCACCAGTGCTACTAGAGGGTAACGCCCAATTAGACTATATGCTCTTCAGACCCGACAAGATTAGGAAAATTATCCTAATGTAGTTACTGGTACGTTACAGATATTTTATGTGCATGTTTACGCTTTGATAAATTCAGGAGCTTCTTTGTCTTTTGTTACTCCCTATATAGTAGTTGATTTTGGAATCAGTCCCAAAATTCTAGCAGAGCCCTTCTCAGTCTCTACCCCAGTGGGAAAAACCATCATAGCCCGGCGGGTATACAGGAATTGTCTGGTTATGATATTTCAGAAAGTCACTTCAACAGACTTAGTCAAATTAAAGATGACTAATTTTGATGTCATTCTCGGCATGGATTGACTTCATTCCTGCTATGCCACAGTCGACTGCAGAAATAGAATAATCCAATTTTAGTTTTTAAATGAAGCCGTCCTTGAGTGGAAGGGTAGTGTATCCGCTTTCAGAGGTCAGCTTGTTTGCTACCTTTGGGCAAGGAAAATGATATCTAAAGGATGTGCCTATCATTTTATTTGAGTTAAGGATACTAGTTCCAAAACTCCCAGCCCTGAATCAGTCCCAGTAGTGAATGAATATTCAAATGTCTTTCCCAAAGATCTTCTAGGAATTTCTCCCGAAAGGGAAATAAACTTCGGTATTGATTTTCTTCCAGATACTCAGCCTATCTTTATTCCTCCATACAGAATGGCACCAGGAGAACTTAGAGAATTGAAAGAACAGTTGAAGGATCTCTTAGAAAAGGGATTCATTAGACCCAATATTTCCCCGTGGGGTGCACCAGTCTTATTCATGCACAAGAAATATAGTTTTCTTAGAATGTGCAATGATTACCATCAACTCAATAAGGTCACGATCAAGAACAAGTATCCTCTTTCCAAAATCGATGACTTGTTTGACCAACTTTAGGGTGCCAGTTATTTCTCTAAGATAAACCTCAGATCCGGCTATCTCTATGGAGGCATTATCTCTATAGAGTTTATGTATATGTCTTCACAGATCACAAGAGTCTTCAGTATGTATTTTCTCAAAAAGATCTTAATCTTCTCAGAGAAGGTGGTTAGAGCTCTTGAAAGACTACAACATAAGTGTCCTCTATTATCCGGGCAAGGCCAACTTAGTAACTGACGCTCTCAGTAGGCTATCCATGGGTAGTGTTTCTCATGTAGAGGATAGTAAGAAGAAATTAGCTCAAGAAGTCCATCATCTTGCCAGACTAGGCGTTCTCTTAGACGATTCTTTAGAGGGTGGTGTATGTGTTTAGAGTAGTTTAGAATCATCTCCAGTTTTCGAGGTAAAAGAAAAGCAAGACAGGGATCCTAGCCTTGTCAAGCTAAAAGAGTCAGTTCAGAATCAGAAAGTAGAGGGTTTCCCCAAAGGAGGAGATGGTGTTCTTCATTATCAGTCATCCGTGTGTTCCAGGTGTAGATGACTCGAGACAGTGAATTCTTGCAGAAGCGCATGGTGCGCTTTACTCTATTCATCTAGGGGCCACTAAGATATACCGCAACTTGTGGGAGATCTATTGGTGGAGTGAGATGAAGAGAGATGTTTCAAAGTTTATGGCTAAGTGCTCTATATATATTAGCAAGTTAAGATAGAGCATTAGAAGTCTAGTGGTTCCATGCAGGAGTTCACCATTCCTACTTGGAAGTGGGAAGAAGTGAACATGGACTTCGTGATGGGTTTGCCTCGAACTCATCATCAGCATGATTCAGTTTGGGTCATAGTAGACCAAATGACCAAGTCAACTCATTTTCTTCTAGTTCATACCTCTTATTCAGCCGAGGATCATGCCAAACTCTATAACAGGGAGTTGTTCAGATTTCACGATATTCCATTATCTATCATTTCAGACAGAGGTACCTAGTTCACCTCTCACTTCTGGAAAGCATTCCAAAAGGGTCTTGGTACCCAAGTTCATCTCAGTACAACTTTTCATCCTCAGATAGATAGTCAAGCAGAAAGGACCATTCAGACTTTAGAAGATATGCTAAGGGCATGTGCAATTGATTTCAAGGGTAGTTGGGATGACCACTTGCCTTTGATTGAGTTTGCATACAACAATAGCTATCATTCCAATATTCAGATGGCTCCATTCGAAGCTCTCTATGGTAGGAGATGTAGATCTCTAATCGGTTGGTTTGAAGCTAATGAGGCCTCAGTCATAGGGCCTGACTTAGTGTTTGATGCCTTAGAGAAAGTCCAGTTGATCAAAGAAAGAATTCGGGCGGCTCAGAGCCGATAGAAGTCTTATGCAGATGTGCGTAGAAAAGATCTTAAGTTTGAAATTGGTGATCATGTCTACCTCAAGATCTCTCCCATAAAGGGAGTGAAGATGGAGTCAAGTACCATTGCATATTCAGTTATGCTTTCATGTATGAGCTAAGTTATATAGTTATGCATCAGAAATGTATTTTCATTGTGAGAAACTTTGTTCCTCAGAACATTCAGTCATGCATTCATAAATTAGTTACACATGCATCAGATATGCATGTTCAGTATGTTATGTTTAACTTATCAGTCATGAGATCATGTTCTATTTATTCATGTTCAGTTTATGTTCAGCTTATTATTTCCCATCTCAGTCAGTCTCATTCGAGGACGAATGTTCTCAAGGGGGAGATATTGTAATACCCCAAAGTTTTCTAGCAAATTTCATCCCAAGAATGCCTAGTATTAGCTTCTAAAGTGAATGATAATTATTCCATGAGGAATTTTCAAGATTTTTACTTTTTGTCATGTGAAAAATTCAAAAACCTTTCCATCGATATATGATTCGCTTAGATCCGATAACCGGGTAAGAAGTTATGACTATTTCAAGTTCTCATAGTAAAACAGTGCCATATTAGTCAGTGGCGCGCCGCGCCACAAGAGGAAATGGAATTTGTCAATTTCCAGTAGGTTTTCGTGATTATGACGTGTCGCACCAGCACTCAAATTCAAAATTGTCCTTTTTCCAGTGTCTCAGCGTGATTTCCCCCGCGTCGCACCAAAGTTCCAGGTCACGAAGGAAGGGGCAAGGCGATGGCTTCACATCACGCCATCCATCAATTTCCCAATTATCAATTTCCAGTGACATGGTGGAATAACACCGCATCGCTCTAGGGGCCCAGTTCGGGAAAATTTTACTGAAATTAAATGACGCGTCCAGGGTTAAAAGGGTCAACTTTCTACCCCTATTTAAACCCAATAACACGTGATTTAGCTATTCTTCACTCAAAATATACTATTTTCTCTTAAGTTTCTCTCAAGAACAAGCTAGGGTTTCTATTGAGGATTCAAATTCAAGAAGGTTTCACTATCAATCTTCACGAAATCACGAACTAAGATATGCATAGTGTTAATTCATGGACTCCTTTTGTCCATGAAGCCCAAGAATCCCTTTTCTAAATTCAAGTTATGGATTTCTTTATGAGTTTTATGTTGGGTTGGTTTTGTTTATATTGAGAATGATCAATTGAATTCAAATCCATGTTGGGTGATCAATTTTACATGGAATTGATTTGTATAGATGTATATTCATGTGAACCTATGAATAAAATCTAGGATGATGAAATTAAAGATGAATCATGATGATTAATTGTTGTATAATGTTGTCTACATGTGCTATGCCTACCATGTGTTTGATTAAATGCCTAGATGAAGAAACAATGCCCAACTAGTATGATATCATGAAATCCCCATGTATGTACAAGTTATGCCTATCACATGTTTTGATAGAATGCTTCTATAAATGTATTATGGATTATGATGTTAGTTATATGTTCAAGTAAGTTATGCTTAATCAGTTTCCTTCCATCAAGTCCTGGGGGTACTTATACCTAAAACATTATCTGTGTACCTAGAGCCATGTTATGTTTTCATGATACTCTCAGTCAAGCTATGAATCCTTAGACTTCAGATAGTGTTATGACTCAGAAAAAATCTCCATGATCTTATGACTCAGTTAGTTGTCAGATATCAGTAGTATTTCGTCAGTCAACGGAACTTAGTAAGTCAGCTCATGTTCATTTCAGTAAATCATGTTCAGTATTCATTCAGATGGGAGTACGAATTAGCACCGAGTGAACTCAAGGATGGGGACACACACTATCAGATGAGGGTGTGATCCTTAGAAGTCATCCTTGCATTCTAGAACTATGCATCCAGCATAGGTTGAGACATCAACACTGTTCGATGAGGGTTGATGAGGTGGATAAGCACTATCAGATAAGGGCCTCACCGTTCTCTTTTGGGGACACTATCAGATAAGGGCCACCTATAACTTGTCCTTACCAGTGGCGCGGTATTGACACCCTTCCAATTGGGGTTACAGATTGGATCCCAACTTAGCCATAATGGCGTATCAGGGGCATGTCAGTTAAATACTACCTCCCACAGTTTCAGTACCAGTCTCAGTAAAAGAACTCAGATAGTTTCATCAGATTCAAGATTGTCAGATACAATCACCTATGTTATCAGTTATATTCAAATATAGCTATTTATGCTATCAGTTTTATCAGTTATTAGTATGTCATGTCATCAGTATTCAGAATCAGTAATCACGGTATTACAGTGTCAGTTACAGTACTGTATTTATGTATGCATTCTCGCATTCATGTTAGACAGTCAGCTAGCATTATTCATGCATGTTAACCCTTGCATTATCCTACCTTACATGTATACTCAGTACATTCCATTGTACTAATGCATTTGCGCTATGGTTCTTTCTTTTTATGTTACACCATAGGTTTAGAGACACGAGTTCCAGATCAACAGTAGATTCCAGTCTCAACAGTCAGAATAGAAATGAGTCTGCATCCTTCAAGGACATGATTATTTCTCTACTATTTCATTGATTAGTTATTAGTTGGAGTTAGTTGGGGATATGTCCCATCAATTCTTTACTCAGATTATTCAGATAATAGAGGCTTTCAGACTAGATGCAGATTATGATGTTTCAGACTTCAGTGTTTACAGTTTTGTTTTAGGTATTGTATTACCCCACCGATGTTATCTCATCCAAGTTATGTTTAGTATTGAACCTTATGGACTTTCAGTGCATGTTTTCGTATTATTCAGTATTTTATGCAGTATATAGGTACAGATATCAGTTATGGGTTAGCTTGTGGTCCTTTGCGGTCATGAGCATCATGTAGCATTTTGGTTCAACAAATTTGGGTATTACATAAAGACTCATTACGAGTCATGGAGTCCAAATTGTAGGATGAACAGTGTGTACCCCAAATGGTTTTATCTTGGTCATGACTTCGACCCTGCGAGTCATAGGGTCTCTTGACGAGTCATATGGCATGAGTCATAAGGTTACAAGAGAGGTGTCCCTCATCTATAGTCCAGACTACAACTCGCGGTGACAAGTCGTAGTGAGTCCTTACGAGTTATATAGTGATCCGTAGTCACTGGCGACAATCGTTCAGTATTTTTATTACGGGCACTTTGGACATTTTTCTCTTTATCCACTTAGATCCCACATACATAAGACACCTTAGGACCATTATTTTCAACACTTATCAATTGTAAACACTCTTAAACTCTCTCAAATTCTCCATTCAAAGACAAGGTTTAGGTTCAATAAATTGGTTATCTTGGGCTCTAAGGGTGATTCCTTCTTCAAATTTCTTAGTGATTAAGGCATGTACTTCTCTCCCTAAACTTGTGTTTTTTTTTTGCATGAATTGGTTTAGTATTCACATGGTTTTGATGTTGGGTTTTAAATGCTGCGTTGAGGGTTTTGGATGTAAATTATTTAAATGCTCTTCCTATGATTATTATGGATTTTTATGCATTGAATTAATGAATTGTGAACTCATTGGGGTGCACGGGAATGGTGAGTAAAATAGGGGTACAAGGATTCCCCAAATTTGTAGACAATGGAACTAGGGGTACAAGGATTCCCCAAAGTAATTCTATTTTGGTATTAAAATTTATGAGTACCTTAATCCATTTGCATAATTTGTTTTAGAATGTGATTAATCATTTGAATTGGCCTACTTTTCTTACAACTAATGTATTGCATGAATGGCTAAATGGATGAGAATGATTTTGAAAACCTTGTAGGGTACAAGGAATCGCCCAAGTTGATTTTAATAATGGAGTCTGGGATACAAGGATTCCCCAAAGCGTTATCTTAATGACATTTTCTTGCAAGCTATAGTTGGTATGGCAACACCACTTGATGATGCCTTAATAATTGACTTCTTGAATTAATGAATGAGTTATGTGCTAAATGTTTTAATTGGGATTAAAGGGGGTTATAGCCATGTGTCAGTCTCGAATGACTTATACAGGAAACTCATATTTGCCGACGTGAGGATTGATCTTGATGACCGTGTGGATGGTTTACACAATTGATATATTTCATATTTGTATCTAGGATTGACGTGGGGTCGGGGTATTCCTGGTCTTTCTTGATACCTCCGGTTCATGCGACTAATATGCACTGGGGCCGTTTCAGTACGAAGAGCTAAACCCATATAGTCCGTGGGTGCAGGTTTATGACAGTTGAGCTACATAGTCAAGGATAATGTTTTACTTCATGCTAAAACTTATTCCCTACTCTGGCATGCTATTTATATATGTATATGATATGGTGCACATGATTCTGAATTGGATTTGACTTGACATTATTTTATCCCCTATCCCTAAGTTATATAATAATGCTCACTCCACTAATCATCTATTGATGTTGTAATATGCGATGCAGGGCTTGAAGGCACTCTTAATTTTCATGCGCAGTGATAGGTGATTCCAGAGTTGTTTGGGTGTCATCTTAAAGTGGTGAGACTCTTTCTTTCGAAAGGCCCGTTACTTATTGCTTTAGTATGTCATAGGTCATTTCTTTCTGAACTCATTTTGGCTATCGTCCGGAGCTTTTCCCGACTTAGATTGATTTGGTTTTGCTAGAGGCTTTGTGGATTACTGTGGACTAGGTATTGTTGTTGTTATTCTTAAACTCCTTTGAGCTTATATTATCCTATCTTGTTATATATTCAGAATTCATCTGCTACTAGCTATATTATGTTTTGCTTGGCTAAGCAAAATGGGTGGTCTTCTGTCCTTGGTGGACTTGAGATACCCGTCACGGCCAGGCCCTGGTTCAGGTCGTGACATTAAGCTTAGCTCACAGTATTCTCGAATTATGTCTCACAAGCTTGTAGTGAGATTGCCACTTGGTGTTTCATCTAACTAATATTTATTAATAAGCAAGTAATTAAAACCACCACGGTGCAGTAGTATGAGACCCCCTGCAACTGTTCTCCAGTAATGAACTTTTACATTATAATTAGACAGATAGTATTGAGCTTACATTTAGATAAACCCGAGGCTTTCCTTTCTCCTCTTTGGAAGACTATATTAACCAAATAAATAATGCATAATATCATTTTTTTGTTGTTCTAAATTTGTCTAAAAGGGCAAAATAGCCTCAATAGGTAGATGGAAGCATTTTAAGCTCAATAGGTAGATGGGAAGGACCTTTTAGGCCCAATAGGTAGATCAAGGAAATTTTTGCACCATTTCACATAGTTGACGGGAATTTTAGGCCTTTTTTCGTTATTATTTTGCTCTTAGGTCTTATCAATTGATTCCCTTTTGCTCTATGGGGGATCCCTCTTTTCTGCTTTTCTTTCTTTCGTCTTCCTGATTCCTCAGTGAACTTTATACCAATTACTGAGACAAGGGAGGAATACCTAATTTTTTTTTATATCTATTCATCTTGGTCCTTCTTCGACTATTTAGGCTCCATTTGTTTTTTTAAGATTTAGATGTCTGAATCTGAAAGTACATCTGAATGATTAAGATGTTGTCTCTAGATCTGAAAACTGAATGATTAAGACTGTTTGTTTTTCAACATCTGAATGTGTAAAAAAGATTATTTGTATACATAATAAAATAAAAAATACAATTCAAATAAAAAATTAATTATATATTAAAAATATGTAATTTAATACAATAAAATTATTAGTATTTGATTGAGAAAAAATATTTATGTT
The DNA here is from genome assembly GCA_030864225.1 of Capsicum baccatum var. pendulum. Classification (NCBI taxonomy): domain Eukaryota; kingdom Viridiplantae; phylum Streptophyta; class Magnoliopsida; order Solanales; family Solanaceae; genus Capsicum; species Capsicum baccatum. The sequence goes on along the minus strand of CM061552.1, from coordinate 219,147,574 downwards.
TGTTAGTGATACTAGAGATGGCTTATAATGGTGGTTGTGGTGACAATGATTGATGTTAGTGATTAATAGTGTTGGCGGAGATGATTGTGATGGTTGGTATTTTAGTGACTGTTATGACGGTGACGATTGATGGTGGTGGTAGTTGTTATGATGTGACATTGCTTGATGTTAGTAGTTTAAGGTGCTGATTGTGTTAGCTGAAACAGGAATGCATGATGATTGACGATGTGTTGGTGCTAGTTGAAGATGTTATTTGTTGTGATGGTGGAGATAGTTGTTAGTAGAGATAAATTGTAGCGATGGTACTGGTTGAAGTAGTGGGAGAGTTGGCGTTACTAGTGACAATGATGGTAGCGGCCAAAGAATGTGTAGAGGTTGTGATGTATTATTGGTAATTAGTGGTGGTGCTAGTTGTGATAGATGAGTTCGTTGGTAGTAGGGATTGGTTGCTAGTAGTTGCTGATTGTGGTGTTGTGACGGCAGTGATGGCGGTGAATATAATTAGAATAAAAGAGGTAGTAGGTGTGGTAGCAGTATTTTCTATCGATGGTGGTTGTGATGGTGGAGGTGGTTGGTGGTGGTAGGTGGTGGTTGACAATGGTGACGGTGGCAGTAGTGGTTAGTGGTGGTGACTGCTGACTATGAATAGAGTGGTGAATATTATCTAACATCAGAATATCTCTTCGGACCTATTAAAACTTGGTTCTAGATTTGAATAATTAAGACCTATTCAGACTTATTAAAAGTTAAAACCTTAATAAAAAAATAAATACATTTAATGGTTTGAAGTCTAAACCATTCAGATTCAGACCTCCATTAAGTGCAAACAAATGAGCCCTTAGTCGGACATTTTGTTTAGTTTTCTTCTGTTATTGCTGTTTTTATATTCTATTATGGTAGCTCTCTATTCATGCGATTCTATAACATTTCAATTAAAAGGTAACATTTTCTGTATTATCTATTTGTTCTAACTAAATCGTCTTTGACTAAAATATTCAACAGTTTATATTAATTTAAAAAGATATTTCAGCTTCGTGAACGTTATGTATTGATATAGGGAAAACTAACAGTAGTTTGAACTGTAGAACAAACTAATGGCCTTTTGATGAGCAACTTCCTTACCATATGTATTTAAGTCAATTATGTTGCTTGCTTATTTGAAATTTCTAATAAAAACTTTTTCATTTTTTATTTTTCTAAAATTTTAATATTCATTATCAAAGAACTGTGCTGCTATACGTGCATATAGGCTAGCTTTTCTCTGATCAGGAAGGATCTCTTGTAATGAACTGCATTCTTATATATGTGCATGTAGCATTTTCATGTTAGCCTAAACATTAAATTGTTTTTCTTGTGGATGGTAGTTATTGTTTCTCTATGAAGCCCAATATCTACTTACTTTACCAAACAACGAAAAAATCAAAACAAAGTACATGAGGAAATAGAAAAGAATTTCTTACTCTGCCAAAAGATTGTACTTTTTAATTTATCATGGAGAAGTTCGATCTAAAAATGAACTCAGGTATCTAATTATTTCTCTCATTAGTTGTGTGTAATATGGTATTGGAATGAAGCTTGCGTATACATCCTGTTCTCCTGTATTCTTATTGTGAAAAAATGTGTGTAGCTTTGTGTCACTAAAATAAGATTACGTGTAAAATGTTTGTCGATAGTTATTGGAAATTTTTTTTGAATTGGTCTGGTTGGATAGTCTAAGGCAGCCAAATTCACAAATTATGATTCTCAAATGAAGTTAGACAATTAACCTTGACAAAGGGGTGTCTTTTTCTACGGCATCTAGGATCACTTCACCATGAATTTATCGTCGCAAACTCTCTATCCTCCGGTTTAACTGTTCTATAGTTTAGTTTTGATAAAGTGGTATTGTCCAACATTTTGTTATATAGTAGAAAGAAATAGGTTCATACCAAGTAGAAAGGAAAAAAGGTTTGTAGTTACTTCTTTATTACGTTATCACGGAGAAGTTTGCTCTTAAGATGAACTCACATGTTTTTTTTCACTTTGAGTCCAAATTTGTGACAAAATATTATTTCTTTATTTTGTTGTCGGTGAAATAAATATCTACTATTATTTTGGAACATGATTGGCACCACTCTTTTGTAAGAAAATTGCTCGGCTGCCACAGATGCTGATAACGTTTACTTTTGTTGACTACTTTTTGAAACTGATCACAACACTTTTGCTATAACATCAGTATAGGTCTTTAAATATCTTGCTATTATTCTCAGTATAGTAGCCATGAAATCAAGATTCTTGCTTTCGTCTTGATTCATATTAGCCTAGCCACGAGAAATCTATATTTGTGATATCATATATTTCACTTTTTCGACGTCTTATTTTTCCCCTCTAAAATCTCAACTTCTTTGAGAAAATCACTAGGAGCTAATTTTAGTTGTGCTACGATAAAGTAAGGAATATTACAATCTAATGGACATATAGTGAACATTTGCAACTAATAGAACAACCAGAATTCAGACTAGACTTGTAAATGTGTTGGCTGTTATTTTTATGTACATTATCTCTTACAAAACAAGATTTAACATATGAAAGATGTTATCTTTATATTATCATATAATTCCTAAATTAGATTTCTATTTGGTATCAAGAATTTTTTTTTTATACATTTTTTTTTGCAATTCTCATTTTTTCTGTGTGCTCTTCCTTTTTTCCAGGTATTTTTTTGCCAAATATTGCTTCAATGCTACAAAGAAGATAATATACTAGTACAATATGCAGATATGCAGTCACAAATGTACATTATTACAACCACAAATGAACACAAAACGTTTAGCAGTGCTATATCATATATTTGTAAATAATATATGCATTTAGCAAGCAAAATTGATATAATATTGGCATGGGCCATTATTACCTAGTCTTATAAATATTGTTGTTACTTATGTGATCTCATGTAATATTACAAAAGAATAGTAATAAAGAAAAAATTGACTCAAAACACACATAAATTATGGCAGAAATTATTGTAAAACAATCTAACTTTGTGGGAATTTTATGTCTCTTGAATTATTTTATAGTGTAATATTAATGATATTATCAACTTAACTAGATCACTACGTTACTCAAATCAAAGTGATTGCTTACACGCACTATAAAAAAAAGGGTTGGTTTTTAGTAATTTAATTTTCTTTCCCCTTAACCCTAAATTTCACGAAAGATTCCCTAACTTATCTTCACGATTGTTGACCACATCACATAATGGACTAGTGTAAGGTGATTTTTTATTTTTCTTCATGATCGTGTGTTCACATTCCAATCCAGCTTAGTTAATAATACCCTTAATATTACACTATAAAATAATCCATGAATAATAAAATCTCCATAAAGTTAAATGTGTTACAAGAACTTCGATCAATTTATGTGTGTTTTGAGTCATTTTCTCAAAAATAAAAAAAAGTAATAAATATACTTTTATCACAATCGTTTAAAAATATTCCAAAAAGAGCACAAAAAAGTAAATTATTTGATCTTTTATAATTTAAAAAAAAAGAAAGAAGAGAAGGACATAAATAGCCAATCGGCTATATATAAAGACACGTAATAGCTAGTGAAATTTAATTCCCTTAATTTTCTAGCACTTTATTTTGTTGGTTATTTTCTAGCACTTTATTTTGTTGGTTACTTCCTTTTTTCTTGTTTTTTCGCTGTTTGTTTTAAATTCTTTTATGCTACTCTTTTATTTTTTTTTAAAAAACAAAAGATCTTCTCTTCTATTTTTCTAAATATTAAATATGATTTTATAGTGTTTTTTCTAATAGAGTAGAGATAATTAGAATATAGAAAAATTCAAGGTAAAGTAACTATTCAAAATAGTCTATTATTTGTATAATCGTATCTAATAAATGTATAATTGAAAGCAAAAAGTGTGTATTTTTATTTGTTATATAAAATAACATATTTTATACAACAATGATACATCTACTATTTTATATAACAATGATATAATTACTAGACACATTCTATACATATACATATTATATACAACAATGATGCAATTTCTATATGCACCATATATATATATTCTATACAACAATTATACAATTCTTATACACAGTTTATACTATCTTTAACTATAGTTATTATTCAGATAGATATTTTATACAACTCTCTCTCTTTCTCTGCCATTGTACTTATACAGATACATATTCGATACAAAAATGATACACTATGTATACAATTTTATTTAGTTATTTTTTAAAAATAATATTTTTTTTTAGCTATACAGAAATTGAAGTTGAAAAAAAAGATAAAAAAATTGAACTAACTTCAATACAATAATTATACAATCCTATACACATCATATACAGTTTTTATATATGTCTTCTACATGTCTATATTCTATATAACAATTATCCAATTTCTATACACATTTTATACAGTTTCTAAAAATAGCCAGTTGGGAAATTAAAATAGGAGAGTGGCTATCCCATGTCATTACTTTAAAATGACCATTTTATGAAATTTCTTTGTCCTAATGGATATGGGGTGTACTTTCCCCTTTTAAAAACTAAGACGTTGGCCCGATAACATCTAAAAAGAAATTGACAAGTGATGATGGAAAATCTAGAATGACTAATTTTAAGTAATATTTTATAATGAATAACTTAATACATAAAAATTATAGAAAGAAAATTTTCAAGGCAAAAATTAAAATCTCAAGAAAAATTCATGGACTATGTTCATGTTGTAATTTGTTATAATTGGGTATAAAAAATTGATCATTTTACAATATTGTTTTGTGTTAAATCATAGAAAATTAATAGTTTTGAAAATTTAATATTTCTTTTTGTTAACAGGCTAGATACATTATATAATTATTGTCACGCACCGAGTCTAGATTATGGATGTGGCCGACACCTGATGCCATTACTGGCCAGAGAGAAACCATGTCTGGCACGTTACATGAGCATTCAACTAGCATATGCGGATGATATAAGTAAAACATGGCAGGTATTAAAAAAGAGTTAATACATAAATATGAATTTAAACTTGACACCAAATTATAACTTTGATGTTAAACTTTGACAGTGCACAAATATGACTTTTAACTATTCAAAACTGCACAAATATGACTTCCGATCCTACGTGGCAAAACGCGTGTTCATCACGCAAAATTGGGCGTGTCCAGCTTAAAATCTAAGGGCATGATACATAAATATGACCCTAAACTTTGACAGTGCACAAATATAACCTTTAACTATTCAAAACTGCACAAATATGACCTTTAAATGACTCTTCACTATTATTTTTTCATTATTTTTGGTTCAAAGATGAAAATGACATCTAATTTCTTTTGTCATTGCAGAAAAAGAGCAATATTGAAGATTTATTAATTACGCGGGTCAGCCTCATACGAAAAATCATGCGGGTATGTATATATATTATAAAGCAGAGGACGAATTTAAGTTATATAATATATCTAAATATTATTTATTTAAATATTAAATTAAAGATGAAACTATACTAATAATAAAAAAATTATAGTTTTAATAAAACGTTATTAAATTAATGTTATTAAGGATAGTAGTAGTATATTAAATTAACGTTATCAAATTAACGTAATTAAAATGTTATTAAATTAACGTTATTAAATTAACGAGGGGCGGACCTACGTGGTTGCCATGGGGTTCACCTGAACCCCCTCAGTAAAAAAATTACGTTGTATATATATAAGATAGAAAATATATATTTATGTACGTATATTAATGTTGAACCATATGAAACAAGGCACTTAGATAGCCCAGTGGTGTTATTTGCTCTTCTTGGGCACTTCCTTTAGCCTACTGCGCGGGTTCAATCCCTGCTAGTGGCTATTTTTTTTATTAAAAAAAAGTTAGGTGCTGCTGCTATAGAAATAAATAAATAATAATAATATTAATAATATTTTTTTTAATTAGAAAAAAGTTAGGTGCTGAAAAGATTCTTATCTTAATTTGATTCAAAAATCAAAAAGTAGAAAAAAGTAAGTAATAAACTAATAAAAAGACGGAAACATAAGCTAAATACAAGAAGAGATAAGAAGAGATGCGTCCGCCCCCTATATATTTGATACCTTCTCCTACAATGAAACTAATAACCCCAACCCCGTTAGTCATTCCATCAATTACTCGTCGATCAACACAAAAAATATGAGCTTTGACAGTACACAAATATGAGCTTTAACGATTCAAAACTGTACAAATATGACCTCTCTCCAAGTCAGCCCTTTTAACGACGTGGCACCATGTGATTGGATTACCTTTCTACGTAGGCACGAGTGAGACTCACGCATGAGGTTGCAAAATCGGAGGTCATATTTGTTCAGGTTTTGAATAGTTAAAGGTCTTATTTGTGCACTATCAAAGTTTAAGGTTAAAGTTATAATTTGATGTCAAGTTTAGAGCCATATTTATATATTAAATCATTAAAAAAAAGGAGCAAACTTTAAACATTAATAAAAAGACTTTAAACATTAATAAAAATACTTAAAGATTCATAATCATAGTGACTCAAAGGTCAAATTCTGTAATAACGTGAATCTGACAAATAACTGTCTATGATTCAATTTGCGTGGATAACTAGTAGATAACTAGTAATTACTAGTTCTATCATGTTAATTAAAATGCTATGTCATAGTATTTCTTAGTTTTTTATTTTAATCTTATTAATTCCTCTATATTATTTTTAAGGTATTCTATATGTTCCATATCTCTAGTTTTTAGATAGTCAAGTAGATTCTCTTTCATAAGTATTTCTGTTAATCATATTTCCTCCATAACTTTTCTCCAATATTCTAAGTATTCGTAGTTTATCATTTTATCCTAAAGTAGTTGTAATACTGCAAATTTCTTTGTAATAATTTATTCTAATTGTACTATATCTGATATTAAATTCTAGGTTGTCTATTTCATTAATTATCCTGTCTTTTTCTCCTATGAATAATTCTATGTCTAAATCATATTCTAAACTGTCTTTTAATTCTAGTTGTTTCATGGTTTTATCTATCCAAACTAATTTTTCTTTTAATTGTTTTCTTCCTCTTCTAAACTGGTTTCTATAATTAATTTCTTCGTATAGTCAACTTTGTTTTTCTCTAACTCTTTTAATATATTCTAACATTTAATCTATATAATATCCATCTGAGTAATAACTGTTATTATCTGAGTAATAACTATCTGAATAATATAAGCTAAGATCATGTATGTCTTCTAACCATTCTAGACTTAACAATTCTTCATGAAATATTTTTTCTCATATTATTTTCTTTGTCTTCTATTTCTAAGTCTTTAATGATATATAAAACAAGTATTTTAATTTCATCAGATATATAACTTGTCATATTGTTCATATGATGCTTAGATTTCTACGAATAACTTGGATAATTTGGAATTAGATTTATGGATTATTAAATACTTCATCATAATATTTACTGGTTGTTTGTTTTAATCTTAATAATTCTTATATATTTTTCATTAAGAAATTCTATATATTTTATATCTTTAGTTCCCATATATTTATTTCTAGATTTGCTTTCATTAGTTTTTCTATTAATTGTATATTTTTCATATCCATTTTTAAATATTCTAAATATACGTAATTTATCATAGCTGATGTGTAGGTTTGGTATGTAGGTATTTGTAAGAATAGGTAGGTAGGTGTGGTATGTAATTTATTCTAGCCATAAAATATTTATCAAATATTTTTTCCCATATGATTTTTCTTATATCTACAATTTCTATATCCTTAAGTACATGCAAAACAAGCATTTTAAATTTATCTACCATTTCATCAGATAAATAAGAATTCATTTTTCATATGATGTTATTTCAAAATATTCCCTTCAATCATATACATAAAAAAATATGGTCATCTTAGATCACTATATACCAGATTATTCTTAAATAATTATGTTACTCTGTTACTATTAGCATGGTAGTCTGGATACTTTTCCTTTAAACAGTGCCTCTACACTGGTTACTCCCCTATCACGGCCTTCTTGCCTCACCGGTTTCACCTTTAGGATGGCATAGTCCTAGGAAGTTTTCTCCTTTTCCTCTTTGCTAATAAACTTTGTAACATATTATTCTTCGAATAATTCTACTATATAGTAACTAACATGAACTTATTTTATCATATCATGATTGACAAAAATTTATGAATTTAGCTATTCATAATCATAAATAAATATACCTGTTCTGGTAGGTTTGATAATTCTGAGTTTTGTTCATCCATAGCTTTTCCTTAAAAATATATCTATTTTTATTAAATATTCAAAAGTATTTGTGTACAAGAGGAGGCTTGCTTCAACTCATGAAGTCTTGCCTTTCACTGACCGAAGGCTTACATATTTATAGACTAAAAAGAAAATGCGTAAACTACTTTATACTATTCCTACCTTTACATCTGTCAAAAATTAAAAGACTAATAATGACCCTAGGTCCTACAACTTTACACTTGTTACTTAAAGTAAATTTTAAAAAATTTTTAAGACTAAAAAACAAAAAATAAATAATGGCACATTGGCCAAAAAGTCAAACTAATAAATGCTACCTAATGCTTTACGTATTATAATTCACATGTTTCAAAAACTATCTTAATAAGTCATATATCTCTTTAATACTGTTGTCTTTTTATCTTTATTTTTTCATCTGTCCAATTAATTTGCAGAATTGTTCCATAAGTTCGTCAGAAATAACTCATTTCTTGATAGATCTTGTGAGAGGGTTATCTTCTGATTTTAATAATGTCATTGTCCATCTACAAATTTCTTCCATATCATTTTCTCTTATGTCTTTACATGTTGAATAAACCAATGATCTCTAGAATAATAATTTCAAACTGGATTACAGTTCAAATAGTTATGTGCTAACTCTTGTATAATTGTGCTCAAGCCAATAACTCTTTTGTTCTTAAAAAAGTTTGGTATCTCGGTTTTCTGTATTTCATCTTGTTCAGATATTTCTTCTGGTATAATGTAGGCTCTTATCATACCAATTTTTACTACTATAACCACTGGTTTAATTTCATCAAATAGTATCTCAGCGGGGGTCGAATAAAATCTTACGTAAAATAGCTGTCCTTTTATAATTTTTATATATGTCATAATTTCTTAATGTACTTTAGGAATCATGGCTAATTCTTTCCCATTTATTGTATATACTGTTGATAATAATCCACAAGAATAACATGTAGCAATTAAATTTGGGCTGGTTCCTGGGAGTACAATAAGTTTATTATAATTTTATAACTTTTGGGTTATATAGTCTTGGTGTTTTTTGGCTAGCTCAATATCTTGGACGGGTTTGGTATTTAGTAAGGTTTGAATTGTATATAAATTTTCAATATAAACACGGGTTAAATAGTTGTAAGCTTATTTTTTCTGGTTAATTGCTTCTGAATAAGGGTATAACTGCGGGGGTACAAATAATTCATTCTTTTGGATATTTGGTGGTGCATATAGTTTTTCAAATATCTTATTTAGGTTGTAATTCTTTTTCTTTGGTAATTCGAATTTTGGTAAATTTTTTGTAGTGGGTAATTCCTTAGCTGTACCTGATGTTCCTGCACATGTAACAACCATTTCGATTTTAAAGTGCGTCCGAACGTCACCTTCTAGGTCTAGTTTTTTAAAGTGCTCTTCCTGCACTATATCTGTGCCTTTGGCTTTTTCCGGTTTTTTAGAGTGCTCAGATTGCACTTTTAATTCTGCGACTTCATTATTCAGTAGAGTAACTTGTTCTTTTAATAATTTCACTTGTTCAAATAGTTGAACTAGTAAATCATTATGAGTAACTTCAATAGTAACTTCTTCTGTTGTTAAATCAGTCTGAGTAGCCTTGTCATGACAAGTAATCTGTAATGACATTTTTGTTAGTTCTAGTTACTTCAATTGTAAATGTAAAATTTAATATGTTCAAGACAAGTCTCCGTATTTCCTTTGTTGTAAATGAATTTTGTATTTTCTCTGTTAACTACCAACGTACCTACGTATTATCTGTTCGTACAATAAACTTGTTATATACAATATATGGCTCAAATGCTAATAAACATTTATATTATAAGAATAATTCTTTTCTATTTATTTTTCATTTTATCTCTGTTTCATTAAACGTCCTTGAGTAGTATCTACAATGATGTTCTAATTTTTCTTCTTCATATCTATATTTAAGTACTCCTCCATAACTATATTCGCTTGCATTTGCTTCTACTATATATATAAATTTTTTATTTTTGTCTGGAAATTATAATTTTGGTAATTCTTTACAAAGTATTTTTATTTTCTGGACTTGTTTTTTATCTTTTTCATTGTAATTATATTCTACATCCTTTTTTAATTTTTTCTGTAATGACTTTAGGTTTTCTGCTAATTTTGGTATATATTCTCTTACTTGGTTTACTAATCCTAAAAATGATTGTAGTTTCTTTTTTTGTATCTAATTCTTCTTTTGAATTTATTATTTTTTGTACTATATGTTTTTGTATTTTTACTCCACTCTTATGTATTTGTATTCCTAAAAATTCTATCTGATTTTTCATAATTTCAGCTTTCTTTTCACTTAAGCTTATTCCTGATTTTTCTATTATATCTGTAAATTATTCTAGTAATTTTAAATATTCTTCTTTGGTTTTTATGTATAGTAGTATATCATCAATGTATACTACACAATTGGGTAATTGTTTAAAATATCTATCCATAAAATGTTGATATCTAAATGATGCATTTTTATATCCAAATGGTAATACGTTCCACTCATAAAATCCTTGTGGTACCGTAAATGCAGTTAATTCCTTAGAATCTTCATCTAACTTTATGTGGTAATAACCTGATTTATAGTCAAATTTACTAAAGTAATTATATCCTTGTATTTGTTTTATTTTTAATATCTTATTTGATATTGGATAATTATATATCATAGTTTTTGCATTTAAATTTCTATAGTCAATAACCATTCTACTTTTTCCTCTTTTTCGTTCACTATGTTTATTTACTATAAACGCTGGACTATTGTGTTTACTATTATTTTTTTGTATGTATTGTTTTTCTAATAATTCATCTATATGCATTTTAAATTCTTTTAAATCATCAAAATTATATGTTAATGGTTTCTGGGTTATTATACTATTTTTATCTATCAGCTCTACTTTTACAGTAGTTTTATGTTTTTCCCACCCTTTTAATGGATCTTCATTGTATAATTGTCTTAATTTTTTCTTTATTATTTCTACCTTATCTATTGAAAATATAGTTATTTCTTCTTTATTTATTAAAAATATAACTAGTTCTATTGTGTCTTCAGTATTTTTTATATTTTTTAATTTTTGTGTGATTTTTTCACTTCCTTTTATCTAATCAGTTTTCTTTCTTATTTTATTAATAACTCTTTTTGCTCTTACTTTTTGTTTACATGGTGTTGTAAACCACCAGTGTGTTCTAGTTATTATATGTTTTGATGTTATCTAAAAATGACATTCCTAAAAGCATATCTTTTGATGTTAGTTCATAATTATAGATTTCTTATATTGTTAATATCTTATCCCATACTTGTATTTTTATATTTCTAAACTTATAAGTAATTATGTTTTCTTTGTTATTAAATTTTCTAACTACTATTGGTGTTTTTAATTTATCCCATTTACTTTCTGGTAAACAATTATATCTACATAAATTGACTTTTGCTCCTGTATCTATCATTAGTGTATAATATCTATTATAATATCCTTCTACTATTATTTTCATAAGTACATATATTTTTATATCATGTCAAAGCTCTCTTTATTGATAATTTTTCTCTATTATAGGTTATGGTTATTTGTGTATGTTCTATATTGTAGGGTTTTACTTGTTCTAACCATTTTATTCCTAATATTATGTCTGCTTTTTGCATATTTTCCTTTATTTCAAATTCTATTTTTATTTTTCTAACTCCAATTATTTTTTTTTCTACTGTATCTCTAATGTTTATTAGACTCCATGGTAGATCTGGACACATATTACTATAGGATTTTATTTCTTCATTTTTTACTAGATATTTTGCTAGGTAATTTTTTTTCCTATCCTATATTTATGAGTATTAAATATTCCTTTTTATTTATTGTTCCTGTTATGTAATATTGAGTTAAATTAACTGTTAAAGTTGTTTCATAATTTGTTCTTTTTGATGAGCTTGATGATTCTGGTTTTTCACAAGCTATTCTTTTTGTTGTACTTATCCTATCATTTATTATTTCTAAATCTTCTTCTATGTCTATATTTTTGTAACTATAATCATTGTTATCAATTATTTTTATGAATTGTTCAGAAGGACTTTCTATGTGTATTTTATTAATTTTATTTTTTCCAGTTATTTTATGTTTTATTGTCAATACATATAGATTTTTACATCTTGCTGTAAATATTTTACTTCCTGGGGTTAGTTCTATTCCTGATATTTTTCAATATAATTCTAATGATTTATCTATATTTTTGTCTATTATTGGTACTGAATAGTTTGCACTTATTATAAATTTGAATTTTTGGTATATTAAATTTCCTTTTATGGCACTAATTATGTTTTTTTTTTTATAGTTTTTACTATCCTATCATCTGCTAAATATAGTTCTATTGGTGTATCTATTCCTTCTCTAAAACATGCTTTTATTAATATCTCTGTTACTCCAAGGTGTACGTATTTTATTGGGTCTCTACTTTTTATATCTTGTATTTCTTTATTAACTGTTCTTCTTGTTACTAATGGTATACTAGCTTTACCTCTTGCATATTTACTATCTATTATATGCTCTTTTTGGCTTACTACATAGTATTCCTCTATTCTTCTACTAAATATATTTTTTATTGTTGATATTTTAAATATTTTTTCTACACTTAGGTCTAACACTTTTCCTTTTATTTCTTCAAATATATTATTGTTAAATATTACTTTTTGGTCAGTTCCTTCTTCGTTTAAGTATTCATCCTTTGTGATTATTTTTATTTCTTCGTCAGTCATTATTTATATTTTTGTCTAATTCACTTTCTATTTCATTATCTGTCTCATTTTCCGAAATTTCATATATACTATCTTCACTTTCTAATTCGTAATCTATATAATCTATTTGCATATATTCTGTATTTTCTATCTTTATTTCTGATATTTGTTTTTTTTTTTTAAATCTTTAGGCATTTTACAATCTCTAGATAAATGTCCCAGTTTTTCACAATTATAACAAATGCATTCTTTTATAGATTTCTTTTTCCTATATGGTCTTTTATGTTTATAATTTTTTACATAATATCTTTTTCTTGGTTTCTTATACTTATATTTTGATTTTTTGTATTTCTTATATTTCTTGTGTCTTTTTCTTTTCTTATAATATCTTTCTTCACATCCAAATTGAGGTGCTATTTTATCTTTGCAACATGCTAAATTTTTTATTAATTTTTTTTTTATTTTTATTTCTTCTCTATATTTTTCACATAGATTTTTATACCATTGTTGTAAAAATTTTATTCTTACTCCTAGGGTATCTACTATTTTTGCTTCATCCCAACTCTTTATTATTTTTGAACTAAATGGTTCAGGTAATTTACTAAAATATAATCTTCTCACTTCTTTACTTTCTTCTGTATTATATGCTCCCTTATAGTAGTATTCTTTAAATGCGCACATATATTCATTAATTATAAATTCTTCTTTATTCATTTTATCTAGTTGATAGTATATAGATAATGGTGATATATGTATTCTAGACTATCTATTTGTGATTCTAAATATGATATTTCTTCTTTTTGTGCTTTTATTGATTTTTGACATACTCCTACAATCAAGTTATATTATAGTCTTTCTTTTCTTATTTTTAATTCTCCGTTTTCAGATATTATTTATTTTAGTTCTTTATATTTTTGAAATTTTGTTATATTATTCATCTGTACAATATTTATTATATTTTGGTGGATACCGAAATCTGATTTTATCATAATTAGGTGGTATGTATCTCATTCTTCTAGATTTTAAATGGAATATTAATTTTGCGTTATTACTAGATATTAAGGTTATTAAGTAAGCTAATCTGTGGGGATTTTCTTTTGTTTTATTTAACTTTGTATATTCTGGGTAGTAACTAGTTAAAGTTTCTTTATTTTTTCTAAAAGCTTCTATATTTTTAAATGGTCTTCTCATTTTTAACAAATAAATAACAACGTAAATAATAATAGATCATAATTAATAAATACTATTAAACTAACTTTTGTAATTTTTTTCATAATTAACACATATCTAATTGACACATATCTACTTGTAGGTTTTTTAAATAACATGGCTCTGATACCAATTGTAGGGGGTGTGGATAACTTGGGTAATTTATGTGGATAACTAGTAGATAACTAGTACTTACTAGTTCTATCATGTTAATTGAAATGCTTAACTAGATAACTAGTACTTACTAGTTATCCACGCAAATTACCCAAGTTCTTTTGTTCATGTGCATTGCTATATCCCAGACTCTAGAGTAAAGTGATTGTAGTTAGACTAGAGTCTATATAGTGGTTCACAGCCTTAGAGTGATGGCTTACATCTAAGGGGGAGATGATAGAACAAGTAACCAAGTAAAGCCTTCAGATTCTAGTAGATGTACCAGTAAGTTTTAGAATAGCTGTGAGAAAGATCAATGCTTGACCCAATCTTATTTCAGTATTTTCAGTTGTCCTAATACCTACTCATGCCTTACGTTCAGTTCCATGATCTTAATTCATGTTCATGCATATAATGGAGAATTATGTACTCTCCTAGTTTACAAAAATGAGGAGTTCCAGTTCTTTCGGCAGTTGGAATCACATTCCATAAGTTATGAACTCCAAATTCAGGTCATGCAGCTCATGACTCATGTACTCAAGCTTTACAGTATGTTCAGTCTAAGTACTCAAACAATACTTTTAATAATCAGCAAAATTAATATTTATATCTTGCATGTCCTCAGATCATACTTCTTTGATGAGTCCATGATACTATATATTCTATTCCTCAAGCCTCAGTTGAGTGTCAAGTTATTCATAGTATCCTCTCATATTTTGGGCTTTTATGTTCTAACCTTCTATTACCTTTCCTTTGGCCAAGATAGTGATGATAATCAGTTGTCTGGATGGGAGAGAGTAAACATTTCTTATTACTGGAAGATCATTGTATGCTTATTTTAGCTAAGGCAGTAAAGTGTGAAGTAAGATTGAAGCCAAGTCTTTAATACCCATCATGGTTAGTCAAAGTTTTATATGAGATGTTTGGGTATTTGAAATCTTATGTATGTCTTCTTAGGATTAGTGCATGGAAGTTGTTCTTGATAGAGGTTTGTAAGTTGTGACAAAGGTATTTTAGGGGAGTGTGTTTAGAAGTGCATATGTGGTTATAGAAGTGAGGCTTGAACATCATATTTGTATATTTAGATGAATGTACTGCACATTAGTAAAATGTCTAGTACGAGGTTGAATGTGGTTATTGGAGTAGTAATGAGGATTTTCATGAGATGAGAAGTTGTGTAGTACAGGGTGTGTTGTATTATGGTTCAGACTAGTAGTACAATGTTATGTGGTGTACCCTATGATTGTGGGTTAGGCTTGAAGATGGTGAGGGAATTTAGTTCAGTTTAGACATGAGTAGAAGGAAATATCAACGTCCTTGTTAGAATTAGAAGATGAATCAATAAGTATGGTTTTTAAGGTAAAGGATTAGTTGACAGAATATTTTAGAAGTGTGTCTAAGTCTTAAGTAAGGTGTTGCATTGCCTAAAGCCTAGTATCTACCCCAGTCTACGATTCAAAGGTCTATGATTCCAAGCTATGAAATTGTAGCAATATTGTAATCCCTTATTCAGATGTCTTGTTCAGATCTTGACCAAAATTCTTGGCTCCTTCAAATCATTAAAACTCCCTAGAAGGGTGTTGAAGAAACCCTCCACTTGAGCATGAGTATCTAGTATGATTCAGTTTGAATAGACAACTGTTCAGTTTAAAAATCAGGCACATAGATTTCTATGGATTTCCATTTTCTTAAACTAGCCTAGTTTTACTACCTGAAGTTTCATAAGTACGATCATTCCAAAATAGTTTCGCAATTGCAAATTCATCTCAGTATATGTATCAGGCATCAGTTTCAGAATTCAGCTATCTAGTCATGATTCAGTTCATATGTATTTACCGAACGATCTTCATTTTCCAAGTATTCTAGCTCAGACATTGTGATACCCATTGTGTGATCTTATCCTTATTTTCTCATGATTTGTGCCTGCATAAACTATCACCTCGTAGTCTATAAGTGCGATCACACCATGAGCACATCAAGCAAATTCTAAACCCTCAGTATGAGTCAGCTCTTCAAAAATAAGTCAAAAGGGAAAGTTAGCTCAAATTCAGATGAAGGTAACAACCTTCCTTCATTCAACTCTTCTCTAATCAAAGATTCAGTTAGATAGATATTCTTATCATGAGTATATGCATTCATCGAAGTATGCCAAAGTTTAGAAAGATATAGATTCATTTAATAAGCTATTTTAGCTGTGTATCCTCAGTTTTCTCTGTATTCTTAACCTAACGAGCAACATTCGGGGATGAATGATCCGAAGGGGGAGATAATGTAACACCCCGCATTTCAGGCTTGAACGAAAATCGTTATTTCTACGTGTAGATGTTCCAAAAGCCATAAAGTCTATGCAAATTTGGTATGTTAATCAATTATGTAGTGTGGGAACCTATTTGAGCATGAATTGAGATCATAGAGATCCCCTAACTCAAGGTCAAGTTGAAAGTTTTACTATCTTTCGAATTTTAGGGAGCATCAAAACTTGAGTCAACTTAAATCTACCATAACTCCTTGTATATGATGAAATGGGTGGCTTAATATATATCAAATGAAAGTACTTCGAATTATCTTTCCAACGATATCAATTTTGCCTAAATCTAATATCGGAGAAAAACGTTATGCCCATTTTAATCCAGCATGTCAGCCTGGAAAACTGAGTGATGACATTTCTAATAACTTATCACGTCTGTGATGGCTTATCACAAAATGTCATCATCCTTAGGCAAAAATCCATAAATTCCAGCCCTAAGTGATGACATTTATGACGACTTATCACAAGTCTGATGGATTATCACAAAATTTTGTCAGGCTTAGGCAGAAACCCAAAAAATCTAACTCCCAAGTGACGACATTTGTGATGCCTTATCACAAGTCTGACGGCTTATCACAAATGTCGTCAGCCAAGATTTTCAGCAATTGGGAAGCAGTTTAGTAAGGGTATTTTGGACTTTTTCTTCACCTCCCATGACCTAAATAATCAAAATCACATACTTAATCATCATAAATTAGTTTAAACAACCCTTAATCCTCTTTATTCACAAGAACAATATTAGGGTTTCCTCTTAAGATCATCTTCCAAAAAATTTAAAACTCCATTACTCCTTCTTCAAGATAAGCAAGAATCTAAGATTTCTAATCCAAAAAGTTCAAGAAAGTTCCCAAGAACATCAAGTTAAGGTCATCCTCTTCAAGAAAGAAACCAATAGTTTAGCATAACAATCCAAGAATCTCAAGAAAGCTTTCAAAATCACCTTCTAGGGTTTCAAGGACAAGTTTTCTACATCAAATTAAGTCTATTAAGGTATGTGGGTTTTGAACAAGAACACCCTTTTTTTTCTTGTGCTCAAAAGTTAATGTATTCAGCTTCAGTTTTATTTTGGTAAAAACAAAGTTGTAATCTTGTAAAGTTTAGATTTGTATTGACCAAGTTCAGAAAAGTTTTATGTTCTTGCTAATTTTATATAGATTTAAGCATTTTATTCAGTTCCTTATGATTTATGCCAGTAGAAGGGTTATCTTGGGGTCACTTGTGACCCTAAGCACCGTGTGACATCTCGGGACCTGATTTTGGGGCGTTACAAGGGCTTAATGACCCATACTTCAATCTCAAGTTAAAACTCATCATAATGCATAATAGATAACATATAGATTCATAATTCGTGTAGAAATCTGAAAGTTACAACAATTTGTCTCAAAATACCAACATACTCATATACTTCAATTTCTAGAATATTGAAACTGTTAAATTCTCAAGTAGTGACAACATAGGGGATAAACCCAACTTCAATTTCTTAAGAAAACGTGCAAAATCGTGCTATTTGACTTTCAATTCACGAAAAACATCAAGATATTGCAATCAATAACAATGGGTTAAAAACCCTAATTCAATATCATGTAAGATCTCATAGATTGTAGAAAATTATAGTTTAAATAAGCCTTTGGGCACAAAGGTGAAAGGATTACCTTTGTTCAAAACTCGACATACCTTAGATTATGAAATTGGATGAACAAACTTGCTTCAAAATATTCTTCTTACTATTGAGAGAGGGTTCTTGCAACCCTTGAACTTGGGGAATTCAAATCTCAACTCAATTTGTAGAATCTATGATAAGTTCTTGGATTTCTTAGAGAAGGGTTTTAGATTTGATCTTGAGGAAAAAACCCTAGATTTCTTGTGTTTTGGATGATGAATGAAGCCATTTGCTTCGTTTGGAATATATCTGGTTGATAAAAGAGTGGAAAAGACCAAAATCCCTTTTAAAAATGAGTTAAAAATACTGAACGGGGGTTGCAATGGTTGGAGCGACGGTCCATCGCTAGCCTGACGGTTCGTCGGATTGTTCATCGCACGCCGGTCAGAAAAAGGACATACAGCCTCGATATGACGGTTAAAGCAATGGTTCGTTGCAGTCTTGATGGTCCATCGGATCATCAGTCGCACGTTGGCCAAGATAAAATCACACTGTCTCAGTGGCGACGGTCCATTGCAGCCTTGACGGTCTGTCGACCTGGCCATTACACTTTGGCCAGAAAAGGGAGTTACTGCCTTGGTTGTGATGAGATGAGCGGCGGTCCATCGCAGACTCAATGGTCCGTCTAATCATGCGTCGCACCTGGGCGGTTCCGACAACTCTCAGTAAAACGGCCATAACTTCTCACCCTAATGCCGAATTTGGACGAAATTGGTATCATTGGAAAGCTAATTCAATTATCTACATGAAAAAAAAGTAAATTTAAGAAAATTATATATGGTTTAAACACCAATCACTTGGGAAGTCTCTTCTCAATCTTTTAGGGCTAGAATTACACTTCACTTGACACGTTTTAAGGCTTAGACTATGAGAAAACTTTGCAGGGTCTTATAAGGGGAGATTTAGAAGGAGACATTGAACTCTGCGGTGAAGTTTTTTTGGATCGTGGTTCATTTCCAATTGTGTCTGACTGTTGCGTACAATCTATTGGCATGGGACCAAGCTGCATGATCGCATGTTTGACAGTGGGTTATGAAATCAACTTTGTAGCTATTATCTGGTATGAGTTTCATGAGAGAGCAATTAAGGATTTTACCACTATGCCCTTTACTTTCCTCATACAATAGTTGTGTGATTAGAAGGGAGTTCCTACGATCCTGAATATTAATAGGAGATTAGAGGTGATGAGAGTTGCACAGACGAGTATGATCAAGGATCTAGCAAACCCAGTCCTTGTCCAGAGAGTTCATGTACCTCCAACAGTGATTTCAACCCAGTCTAAGGGGCCCTCAGTTTAGGAAGTGCACGTTAATAGGCAAGATATAGATATTGATGATGCGGGAGTTCATGTTGACTTTGATATGGGTGAGTATAGAGATACACTCGAGATGAGTACTCAGGGAAAGAGGCCCCAACCACTTCTACTTCAGCCCCAACTTTTATTTTTAAGCTAGTTGGGCCATCTTTTATGCCCCCCATCCTAGAGCTTAGTAGAGCACTAGGATATGACTACTACCTGACTTGAGAATGTTGATTTTGAGCTTGTATCATTGTATGGGAAGATCCGGCCTTGGGTTTGGACGACATTAAAGACTATTGAGACTAGGATATGAGCTGCACTCTGAACTGAGATGTTAGAGTTCACTACTGAGTTGCACGCCCATATTGATGCTTTTAAGATTCGAGTGTTGGCTCAATTCAGTGATATAGAGGTTCCTAACTTAGGTGAGATTTGGGAGAAGGTGGCCACACTGCGAGTAGAGGTACGCTCTCTTATTAAGAGCTAGATTCTGACCATTCCTCCAGTTATCCCTTAATTTGCTCATTTTGTGCCTTTACATAACCCTAGATAGTTTGATTTATTTATGGAGGAGAAATAGACGATCTCAAATGTGGAGACCAAGAGTGCTAGAATGAAGGACCTACAGGATCTCTCTATTCTATTTGATCAGGCCCTAAAATGGGCCACCCATAATTCTAGGGCATCCATAGTAGGTGATGCAGTGCGAGAAGCTGAGATTATGGTAGGTGCGTTGTCTAGTAGTGCCCTCACCACCGCCAGTTGAGGTACCCTTGAAGGGGATGAGCATGACACGACGCCTTGTGCGTTTTAGGTATGTCCTCATTCCATTGTTGTATATTATTATCACACATAATGGGGACAGTTCATAGTCTTTTAGTTGGGGGTGGGCTATACCATAGTCGCCGCGAGTTTTTATTGACGTGCTTCTTTTTCTGTCGGTCGTGGTATAATTGTAGAATTGACATATCTAGGAAATATCATGTCATATTGTGTTGTGTTTTTTTAACTAGGAGAAAAATAAGTATCTAAGGCAGTTGATGTATTTTGTTTTGATTTATTGGAAAAAAATGATACCTCTCTGAAAAATTTATTTTTGAATTGTGTGGTGTATATATGTATAACCATTGTGAATCTCGTTATAGCATTAGTATTAGGGAAGTAATAATCATAGCTAATATTTGCATGAACCGGATAGGTGGTAGTTTGTGATGCAACTCTATTTCATGTGTGTGTGAGATGGTTACTTTGTTTCCTTTGTGTGATGAATTTAGAACTTTCCCGGTTAGTCTTTTCTAGGTTTTAGGATAGTCGGTTGGAAAAGGATCATAGGCCGTTCTTGAAATTAGTCCACTTTAAGCCTAAACAACCTTCCAAATGTGAATAAGTATCCCTTGATCCCTATTTTGAGCCTGTATAGACTATTTCTCCGATTTCTTTTTTCACCTTCCCATTTCTATTAAAATGAACCTGTTTTGGCATGGTCCTCCTTGGTCATTCATTGTGCACCTCAACTCAGGCAAATCGCCTATTTTGAGGGTGGCTATGATAGGGGTTTATGATGTAAAGTAGGTATGGAGAAGGGTAAATGAGAAAAGAAAGTAGGACTGAGTGTGGTAGAAAATACAAAAAAAGAAGAGAGAAAACCAAAAAGAAAAGAAAAGATTGAAAAATAAAAAGAAAGAATAGAAAAAAGAGAACAATACCCAACCTGAATGAGCTGTAAAAGAAAACAATACCCAACCTAATGTAATTCTAAGTGCCAAGGAGGCATAGTCACTAAATTCCTATATGTACCATACCATCCCCCAAGCCTATATTACAAGACGAGTAAAGTCCTATAGTAATCCTAACCCACTGGCTTAAAGCTAAGGTAGAGAAAATAAGGGCAAGCCTATGGTATTATGTGCATATTGTTGGAACTTCTTTGTAAGTGTGAGTGTTTCGTGGTTTTCCCTATACTAACATGCATAATTCTATTGAGTGAGTGGGACTTCTTTATTCTGAGGGCACATGGGTTGTGTTGCTAGTTGCTTATTTGTTTGGGTAGTGTAACTTATATATATGCATGGTTATTTGTGGCTAATATAATGCCATATATTGATTCCTTTGTGTCACATTGTTGTGCTAAATTGATTTTCACAGTTGGTTTTGAAGTGTTAAAATTAGAGGGGGTAATGTTGATGTTGGGTGTAGCGCTACTATTCTAACCTATTTAGCCTTGATTTGAGGATGATTCATGTGATTAATGGATTAATAATGATATAAATATGTATTTATGTTCCCAAGTATGTGTTTACAATGTTTAATGGTGGTTTCAGATGAGTTTTGATTCAATTTGTGTATTTAGAGTTCAATCGAGAAAACTGGGTAACTAGCTTGAGCTAGGTGTTTTTCTAGTCTATTATGTTGGGTTCTAATGTGTTTTAATGAGTTAATAAGGTTGTTATTATGTATTTATATGTTAAAAGACTTAGTTATAATGTTCAAGGGTCAATTGGATCAAGAAAAGAGTCAAAACAATAAGTTAAAGCTCAATGTGAATTTAGCCTATGCTTAGCTCGTGTTTCTAGTTCATCATTGAGGATATTGTGTTGTTTTGAGCTCTAAATTATTATGTTTAATGCTATAGTATACTTTTTTAATGGACTATCATGATATATGAAGGATTTACAAGATTTAACTCAAGTGGAAACAACTCAAAAAGGCTTGGAATGGATCACGGAAGTACAAAACATAGCTTGATGCTAATTTGGACACCTGAAAAGCATTGGGAGAGTGTGGGCATGTGGGAAGGATTCTGTGCACGTGTGGCAAACCAATGGATTCAGAAGGCACCTAAAATAGTGAAACAGTGTGATTTAAATATGACGTGATACCCTCCAATGAGCTAATCACTAGGTTTGTAGACGACTAGAAACTGTTTCCCTGTTCAATAAGGCATGGGCTATTTCTTCTAATATAAATAGGACCTTATACACGTTTTTACTTACTTTTGAATGTCTTTGGACAAGAGGAGGCTTCTCTACACATTATTTAGGTTTTATCATTCTTTAATTTAGTTTCTTTCATGGTTTGTATCACCAATCTAAGGGATTGGATGATGAATATTTCCATTAAAGGCTAAAACTCCCTTCCGGGGTGAAGACCGAGATCATGATTATTTTATTTTGAATTAAGTTTGTTGATTTATTTATCATTATTGGTTGCTTGTTTATTCTTGTTTTAACTATTTTATGGATTATCTACCCTTAGAATACCTCAATTATCAATCTTGTGATCTCGGGAGAGGGATAGGAAGATAGAACAAGGGAATAAGCACATGATGAATATTTCCATTAAAGGCTAAAACTCTCTTTCTAGGGTTAAGGCCAAGATCATGATTATTTCATTTTGAATTAAGTTTATTGATTTGTTTATCATTATTGATTGCTTGTTTATCCTTGTTTTAACTATTTTATGGATTAACTACCCTTAGAATACATCAATTGTCAACCTTCTGATCTTGGGAGAAGGAATAAGGAGATAGAACAAGGGAATAAACAAAGTAGGATTCTTGTTTCTTTATAAAATAAGAGACTTGAATTAGCATCTAGGACAGGATATACTTAGATGCCTTACTTGATTCATATGTAGGAAGATAGTTTAAATAACCTAATTTGATCATTACATCCCCGCTCAATGATGTAGTTATAAGGTTCAACTTAGGTAAAGGATTAGAGGTTGGGAGACCATAATCATACAATTAACCCTACGAATCAACAACCAAGATAAGTAAGTTAACAAATGAAGTTCAATAACATAGTATGATTGTTCGTAAGCCTTAACCCTGGGTTTCTATCCATTGATTGTCCTAAGTCATTATTTTTCGCATTAGTTTAGTTTTTTTTCGTTTACAATTCCAAAACTCTATTGTTTACTTTTTCTTAATTGTTAAACTAGAATTGGATAGTCAGCGAATGCAACTCCCTGAGAGATTGATACTTGGTCTTCCTTGAAGTCACTTTACTACTTGATAAGACCGCGTACACTTGCGTGCAGCTTGGGCGCTGTCAAATATTTTCGATCTAAATTTGATTATTGACTGCCATAGGTATCTTAGGGTTTTCCTGGTTAAGTGTCATTGGGTTGTTTACTGTATTTTTGTTTCCTGAGGACATGCAGACGTTCTAAGTTGAAGGAGTTGACATTCTATGGTTTTATTAAAACTACGAAAATATATAGCTACTTAGATCATTTTGTTAGATATGATGTGTTTCGTGTTGTGTTTTTATAGAAAACCAGGTTTTGGAAGCTAAACAACAGAAAAGAAATGAAATTTGAAGGTTTGGACCACCTATATGGGTACCTACGGCTTGTAGGTACTACCTACGTGGAATAGATGCTAGAACAAGTATCATAGAGTTGAGTTTCAGAGATTCAGAAGTTGCAATTTTGGCCCTGCTATCTACGATAGGGAACCTACGACCCGTAGTTGCTAGAATAAGTGTCAATATTTTAGAGATCCTATAGAAGTTTTGAAGTCCCTATCACCTAAGTGGGGCCACCTACAGACCGTAGGTGTAACCTACGGCCCGTAAGTAGAATCGTAGGTGGCCACTGACTTCAGTTTTCCTCTTTTGTTTTCAAAAGGTTTCCTAGGGTTTCCATGTAATTAGTAAATACTCTTTTTGCCCTCTTTAGTAAGTTTACGCACTCATACTATTCACAAACATATATTTTGATTCTGAGATTGGATTTTGATCTTGGTATTTTTGTGTTCTTAAGTTTTTGGTTGATTTATTGATTTGAGACTTTGGGTTTTCTTCATATATTATTGTGAGATTAATTCTATGCTTTCATTATGAATTTCAGGAATTGTTTCACAAATATGAGTGGCTAATTTCCTTAACTAGGGTTGTCCAAACCCTGGATGAATAATAAAGAAAAGGAAGTACAACATTGTTCCCAACCAATATTCTTGCATGTATTGTGGTTTTGTTTTCTATAATTGCTTTCTTAACAGTTGCAAATGTTAAGAACCTTCCTTTATTCACTACTTACTTCAAAAGAAGGGTAGAGATTAGAGGATGAGTGTCACGCCTCAAATCCGATTAGGGCGGACTGGCACCCGTAACCGAGGAGGCCCGGGAGAACCAGCTCATAACTTATACTTCCCATGCATACCTCTATGACAACCCAAAATTCGGACAGCATCATGTCGTATATAAAAGAAAATAATCACTTGTATAAGCTTGAGCACACATATATATGTATATATAATACTTGGCCGTTGGAGCCATCACGTCGATTAACAAAATACCACCTTGACTGTACATTAGGTCTACAAAGACTCTAGACAATACACAGAGTTTAACTAAGGTCGGGACATACCCCGCCATATAACTAACTTCTATACAATACCAAAAGTGACTGGATATGAAACGAAAAGACCCAAAGTATACTGGAGCTCACCAAAAGCAGCTGGATATCCTGGCTCCTACTTGTGCGGTGTATGAGCTGAGGTATCTGTGCCTGCAGCATGAAATGCAGGTCCCCCGTGGAGGACATCAGTACGAAATATGTACTGAGTATGTAAAGCTGTAGATAATCACATATGATATAGGAGCTCAATAGAAATTAGAAACAAGTGAATAAATCATAATAGGAGTGGACCACACTTACTAGAACTTATGACAACCTGTACATTGTATTTATTCAATCACTTTACCTTCGTTCTTATCATCTTTGTAATCATTATTGTATTGTAATGTGACCATTAGGCTGCCTCCAGTACATATCAACTGGGATCGAACCATGATATGCTTATGCCCCTGGGATACCACCCATAAACACATAAATAGGGATCGACACATGATAGGCTTATGCCCCTGGGATACCACCCGATAAGAGAGAACTTCTATCACTTAGTTTAATTAATCTTTGAGATTGTTATTTCGGTTGCCACCACATTTTTGATACTTTGAAATAATGATACATCAATAAGAGACATATAAATAGACCATCAATGTAATAACAATGAAGTAAGAACTCATTGGCACATCAATGAAGTGTTTTGGAGTCATCAATGCCATAACAATGAAGTAGGAACTTATTGGTATATCAATGAAATGTTTTGGAGTCATTAATAGCACATGGATCTTATTTGAGTAACCGGATACCTTCTAACATTCATTA
The DNA here is from genome assembly GCA_030864225.1 of Capsicum baccatum var. pendulum. Taxonomy (NCBI): domain Eukaryota; kingdom Viridiplantae; phylum Streptophyta; class Magnoliopsida; order Solanales; family Solanaceae; genus Capsicum; species Capsicum baccatum. Next base: position 219,121,784 of record CM061552.1, on the reverse strand, counting down.
GTGCAATAAACATGTAAGATTTGGAAAACAAGTAAGTATTGGAATGTCTTGACATCTTGTAGGGTAGAAACAAGTTCATTGGTAACGTAGGACATCATACAAAACCATTATGGATCACATGTTACTGAATAACTTTGGAAACTTTCTTAATAGAACAATTGTTCACTTTCATGCCAAAGATATGGTATAGAGTATGCTTTACATACTTGACTGTCAACCTTCAATACTAGTCCCAAATGGACTTCCCGTCTTTTTGGATTACTTATCTACAATGAACATATATAGCAATCTAGTATTAGTGACCAAACGTCACAATTCAATTATTTGAATTCACCAAACTAGTGATTAAGTATTAAGACTTAATTACACCATAAAGGGTGTCACTTTAACTCTCTTATACTCCAATTACATTCACATGCTATGAATATTCATACAACATCCTCCAATATCAAGTTTGGATTCATTTATCCTTCCAACCAATCCATTAAACCAAATTGAGCCATAGACATAAATAATCATCAATTCAATAGTATATGACCATTTACACCTTCCATAACTCAATTACCATATCCACCTTCCACAATTCAATACAACCAAACCATGCAAAATAGTCCATAACCCTATTTTCATCACCTTTCAATAACAGCCAATACATATAATCATCTATCACACATATACATATGGAAAAGAACAAAGGAAAAAAATATTCATAACTTAGAATTCACCTCTTGATTATGCAATCCTGTTTACACAAATAATAGGTGCCGTTCGAAGCTCTCGAGATGACAAACACAGTTATCGGATTAGTTTGGAATTTCTACGGTTGAATCAAAAGTAATTTAAAGGTCAAATTTGGCTAGGGTTTGTTCTTTCTCAATGATTGATGATGAAAATGAGTTTTTGAACTTATATACATGTATATATACACATATTACCGTCCATAATGTAATAGGAAATGACCAAAATGCCTTTAAAATTTAAATAATGTCAAATCTATCCTTTGGTGGACTGTTTTGATAAGCTAAAATAGATCGACCATAAATCTTTGCTCCGATATTTTATTTGGGTGAAATTGGTATCGTTGGAAGGATAATTCAAAGGGCTTTCATTTCATATAAAGTAGGCCACCTAGTTCGTCCCGTACAAGGAGTTATGGTCGTTTGAAGTTGACCCTAAAAATCTGTTTTGATAGGCTAAAGTAAAATGAGTATAAGTCCTTACTTAGACATTGGATTTGGATGAAACCAATTGCATTGGAAAGAAGACTCAAAGATATTTCTTTTCATAGGTCGCAACTCTCCCAGTTCATTATATTAAGGGAGTTATTTTCATTCAAAGTTGACCCAAAAATTCGGCTGGCCTCAGTAGTTTGTGTGCAGGAAATTTTCCTGCACATTTACTATTCACAAATATCCCGACCACCGTTTTATAGTTTCAAACATGCTCGATTATATCCAAAACCTATCCATTTTTGGAAATATTTATATCGTTGGAAAGCTTATTCAATAACCTTCGAATGTAACCATCGACGGGCAAATTCCAGTATAAATAAAATAAAAAATTAATTCCATATAAATAAGACCAATACACGAACTTGAATATACCAATGCACGTACTTGAATACGGGGTGTTACATCCTTCCCCCCTTTAGGACATTCGTCCTAGAATGTTAGCGTACTTATTCAACCAAAAAAAGTTCAAGTCCATCATTAACATTCACATCATCACATAAATACTATGCATATATAAAAAAAACTTACTTGTTAATGTTCTAACTCTGTTTCTTGAAATTCCTCTTCATATTTGAACAGATGAGGGTACTTAGATTTCATTGCTTCCTCAGCTTCCCATGTAATCTCTTCCCTTTGACGATTTCTCCAACGTACTTTCACCAATGCTATCTCTTTATTTCTCATCTTCTTAACTTGGCGATCTCGAATAGCAATAGGCACTTTCTCATAGGTAAGATCTTTCGCAACTTGCATATCCTCAGTAGAAGTGATATGTGATGGATCTTCGATACACTTTCGAAGCATTGACACATGAAATACCGGATGTACTGATGAGTGCTCTTGGGGTAGCTCTAATTCATATGCACTTGTCCAAACCTTCGAGTGATCTTATACGGGCCTATATAACGTGGACTCAACTTCCCTTTCTTGCCAAATCTCATTACCCCCTTTATTGGTGACACCTTCAAAAATACCCAATCACCTATAGAAAACTCTAGCCCTCTCCTTCTACTATCCACATATAACTTGTGTAGACTTTGGGCTATTTTCAGTCGTTGCTGAATGATGATAGGCGAATTTACACGCCTATATCAATATATTTTGCCCATATTTTAGCCTAGTTTTGAGAACAAATTATACATTTCATGCACTTTTAGTCCTTTTTCCTGTAAATGAGCTAACAAACATGATTAGTAAAGTTTCAGGTATAAATGATGCAAAATTCAGCATTTTATGGCTTACTTGACGCAAAAGAAAGCTCACGAAGAAAGGAAAAGGAGTGTACACGCCTAAGGACCAAAACTGCTGCATGGAAAATCTGTCCGGGGCTAAAACAGTATTTCTGAAGACTTTGGGGACTTACAGACACATAGCTGGATTTTGACAAAGATACATTAACCTAGTACAATTAGGTTATGTATTTCATTAGTTTATTTGTATTATGATAATGTTACCTTAACCTAGTACATTTGGGTTAAGTGTTCCATAGGCCTAGTAGGATTTGGTTATTTATTTCATTAGCATAGTAGGAGTAGGATAGAAGTATTATAAATACCCTATCATACTAGAGATTTTTAAAATATCTTTCTATTCTTCACTTAATTCAACAATTAATTTTCTTCTATCCCTCTCATCTTCCACTACAAACACTTCTAATCTACTCTTCTAGTCTTAAAATCCATAACAAGAGAATCGTTACTTTTGCTAAGGAATTCACGCCTCACGCCTACCACTTGTGCTACACGAAAATCATCAATCTTGTGGTATAATAACAACAATGCAAATTGTGATTTCCTTTGCATTCATGGGTAACTAAACTTCTCTGTTGGGGTTATGGAAGCCGAATGAGTTACTATCTATTGCTGTGAGTTTGTGAGTTCGAGAAACGTATATTGCTTATATCATTATTCTCTTCATCTTAATCCACATTCCTTGCGGTTGCAAACGCAAGAATATGCCAGTCTAACATTTAACTTGTTCGAGAGAAAGGTTATTTGTCTGGAAAAGAGATAATGTCAAGGTAGTAGTACACCCTTTCCTATTAAAAAGCTAGTGCCGTAACTGGACTAACCTCTTGGAGAATTCGTACCGTTAGACACGCTTTAATCTCGAGAGATTTAAAGTGAAATAGTCTTTGTTTAGGTCGAGAGACGCTTGGATTTACCATCGACTACAATTCTCTATAAGCAATTGCATGTCAGAATTCTACACACTCATCGCCAATAGAGACGTATACCTCAGAAGGTGGACATAACCCCAACGCTTCAATTCTCATTGTTTACAACCAACGTAACAATATCTCTCCTTTTACTTTATTATTTTCAGCCTTTGTTTACATTACTTGCAAGACAAGAATCCCCCCTTTTTACGAGACTTGCACCAAAAGTTTAGTAATTTTACTTACTTGTTGGCCAAGCTATTCCCTGTGGTATCGATACCCAACCCAGGTTGGGTTCTATATTTGCTAACGACCGCTTTAAACTCAAACGAGAGCTGTAGATTGAGCGTTATCAAAAATTGGCGCCGTTGCCGGGGAATACGAGTGTCAATTTAGTTTGTGATAGTTGCTAGACAATTTGGTCAAAGATTCTCGTACTTTTACTTTTAGTTGTTGTTTTTATTTTATTCAGGTTCTATTGACAGAATGGATGCACAACGTGAAATTGATAGGATGGCTGCTCAAGTGCATCAACAGAATATTGATAACTGTAGGCGAGCAACAAATCCTAACGATGAGGATCTGGGCGATGAAGAGCTACTAAACCTACGGCATACTGCTGAGATGGCGGAACCCATGCAGAGGAGAGATCGTCAAGCGCGATTGAGACCTGATCGTCGAATTGTGCAAATTTCTTTTGATGATGATGATGACGATTTGGATGAAGCTGGTGCCGCAGGAGCCATTGTTCTGCCACCCTTGGCACCTGGAGCAAAGTTCAATATCACTAGCGCCATGATTCAGCTTTTGCAACTCAAGGGATTGTTTGGTGGACTAGCAGGCGATGATCCGAATATGCATTTGATCAACTTTATTTCTACATGCAAGTCATTCGAAGATCCTGGCGTTGGACAGAATGCAATTCGACTACGCTTATTTCTATTGTCTCTGTCTGGGGAGGAAACTCTATGGTTGAATGGGCTGACTCCTGATTCGATTACTAATTGAAGGCAATTGAAAGACGCTTTCCTAGAAAGATTCTTTCCGCCATCCAAAAGAGCACAGTTGAGAGATGAGATCACCAATTTTCGACAGCTTCCAACTGAAGCTCTCCATGTTACATGGGAGAGGTTCAAGACGAAGCTAATGCAGTGCCCAAACCATCATATGACCAATGTCCACTTGATGGAGATATTATACAGAGCTTTGAATTCGGGGACTAAGCCAGTGGTTGATAATGCGGCTGGAGGATCATTTATGGACCTTACCTTTGTTCAGGTAAGCAATATGCTAGACCGGATGACAAAGCAAAGTAGAGCTTGGCACACCAGGGATTCTGAGGTAGCAAGCCCCACTTTATCTATTTGCATGACTGCAGAACAAAGGAGAAGAGAAGAGGAGCGCGATCAAGATATAACGCATATGAAAACACAAATGGATCTTCTTACAAAGCATTTATTATCAGGGAAGACCGAAAAAGTCAAAGCTGTTGCGTCAAAAGGAAGAGAGGAATCCGACTCTAAAGAAGAAGCCAACTACTTGAATAATCAAGGGGTTTCCGAGGCAATGCCCAAGGAAACCAAGGTCAAAACTATTATGATGAATCAGGATACAAGGACCACGATCAAGGTAGTCAGAAGAATAATTTAGACAGGAGTGGTTTGTATATTCCTCCTAGAAATCATGAGGTTGAGGCGTCTGGCTCCGAAAAGATGTCTATGGAAGATATGATGGCCAAGCTGCTGAAAGGAGTGGAGGCAACCAATATGGGTGTAACTGAGGTGAAGAACGATCTATCTTCAATGAATCAGTTGGTTGACTCACATTCCGTTGCAATAAGACAACTAGAGCAGCAATTTAGTCAACTTTCAGCAACACTCAACCAAAGAAAGGCCGGCACTTTACCTAGCGATACTGTGCAAAACCCAAGGAATGATGGGTCATGCATGGCCATCACTACCAGAAGTGGTAAGGTGCTGGAAACTTCAGCAAAAGGCAAGCAAGTGATTGACGAAGTTGCGGACATGGATGACAACGCAAAAGGAAAAGATACCGCAGCAACTACTCCTGACGTCAAGGACGCCACATCCAGCACTGTGCAGCCTGAAAAAGTCGAAAAACAGAAGCAAGAGGAGAAGAAAACCGTGGACAGAACACTTCCACACCCACCACCACCTTTTCCCCAAAGATTGAAGAAGGTGGCGGAAGACACTAAGTTCAGCAAATTTATGACTATGTTGAAGCAGCTGACCATCAATGTTCCATTAGTGGAGGCACTTGAACAAATGCCTGGGTATGCGAAGTTTATGAAAGATCTTTTGACAAAGAAGAGGGCAGCAAGTTATGAGCTGAAGGATGATGTACATCATTGTAGTGCAATTGCTACCCGATCGATAGTTCAGAAGAAGGCCGACCCCGAAGCTTTCACTATTCCTTGCACCGTCGGATCTTTGAACTTTGCCAAAGCACTATGTGATTTAGGAGCCAACATCAACTTGATGCCATTATCGATCTACAAGAAGTTGGGGCTAGGCGATCCGACACCAACCAATATGAGGCTCGTGATGGCTGATAGGTCGGTAAAAAGACCTGTGGGTATCTTGAATGATGTGTTGGTGAAAGTTTCTTCATTCATCGTTCCTGCAGACTTCGTTATTCTGGATTGTAAGGAGGATTCTGAAGTTCCCATAATCCTGGGACGTCCTTTCCTTGCAACCGGAAGCGTGCTTATTGACATGAAAGATAATGAGCTTTTGTTTCGGATTAATGACGAAGTAGTACGGTTTGATATATGCAAAGCCATGAAGCAACCCAGCGATATGAATGAGTTATCTGTAGCTGATGTTCATCAAGAGGATATGAAAGCATTATCTATAGAGAAACAGCCTACTGTTAAGCCATTGTCTGCTGCACCACTGAATGTTGAGCATGAGGATAATGAAGTTTATGAAGAACTTATGTGTGATCTAACAGAAATAGAGTCTTATACTCCTAAGCAACCGGATTGTGATCTCAAGAATCAACCAACAGCGAAGACTCCCATTGACGAGCCACCAATGCTATAATCGCAAGAGCTCCCCGATTATCTAAGGTATGTGTTCTTGGAAAGTAGAAATATACTTCCAGAGAGTGCAGATGATTTAAGTGAATAACACGTAGAGGCTCTCATCTCTACTCTGAAGAGATACAAGAGAGCTATGGGTTGGACTATTGATGATATAATTGGTGACTCTCCGGAGAAACGTAGGAGCCATCTCGAAAAAGATCGCATGCCCACAGGTAAGCCTCATTGTCGTCTAAATCCTTTCAGAAAATGATCCACCATTTACCTCGACGAAGTCTGAGTACTCGAGGTAACTATGTCGCGCCACAAAAATAAATAAGGCGCTAGATGGGAGGCAACCCATCGTTTATCATTTTTCATTTATTGTTTATCGTTTTGTCTTTCTTTCATTCTAGTACTTGTTTTGTTTTGCTAAATGAAAAATCCAAAAATAAGAGTCGTGCCACGACCAAAACTAAGGCGCTTGGTGGGAGGCAACCCATCGTACTAATCTTTTTCGTTTGGTTTTGAGCAAAAATAGGTGCAAGAAGTATTCAACGAGGAGATTGATTTCAATTGACGATTTGGACGCATTGTATGGTAAAGTTGGTAAGTTAGGAATAGTGATGCATAAGGCTATGGATTGAGCATTCCTCATGCCCAAATAGGCATCGAGAAAGGCTAGGCCTTGGAAAAACTAGGCCACGAATGATGCACAACCTATCCTATAGCCTAAGGTCTCGGAATCTAGTGTGCTATACACTATGCGCCGCCTATTCCTAAGTGTGCTTTTGACTATGCGCCGCCTATGCTATGGCATTTGGTCTCAGTATCTCATATGCCATAGACTATGCGGCACATATATTTACAAATGCCATAGACTATGCGGCGCATATGTCCCATTATGCTATAGACAATGCGCCGCATATGTCATGTCTATGCCTAGCATTATGCGCCGCATATGTGGGATTTTTGTCTCCAAAACCGATTGTAAATGGGTCATAACCCAACCCATTCTCTTCCTATATAAAGGGGACTTAGTTTTACAACACAACCACACTAAAAATTGACCTAAGGGCGCCGCATATACCTCTAAATCCTCTCAAAATTTTCTTCTTTTGCTTTTCCAATTCACAAAACCATCCCTACAAGCTTCAAGCAAGTAAGTGCTCTCTTATTCTTCATTTATTTCTCGTAAGTACTACGTTTCTATGTCTAGTATGAATTGCTAAATCGTATAAGATTGTTGGTGATGTTTATGTGTTTGGATAGTTGATACAAAATCATGGGAGTGAACATATACGTAGGAAAATCTTGACTTGTTTCCGACTTGAATTTGGTTTCAATAGCATTGTTATGGTATTTATGGAATTACTATGGCTATGAAAATTGCTTAAGATTGTTGTTTGGATACTTACATGTTAGACTATCCCGGCCATCGGGATAAGACTTATAGTGCCTACCGACATAAGAGGTTGTGATTGTTGTAAGAATAACTATTCCATGTGGTAACCCCTATGTAGTAGTGTTGTTATATCTACCATGAAAGTAGTCTAATGGATGCAAGTAAGTGATGCATTGAGGATTTTCTTGTCGGAATACAATCCTAAAACGTATGTCGACGAAAGCTGAGTACTCGACCACTTTCACTTCACTGATTTGTGTTAACAAAACTAAGTGTGGGGTGGTACCCCTAATGCTTGTTTATAGATTGTATCGATTGAGATTGTGCTGCCACTAACACTATTTCTAGTTTCAGGTACAATGGCACCTAAAGTAAGGCAAGGCAAGGAGAAGGCTACCACTTCCCAAAAGGACAAAAAGAGAAGTCGCAAGGACCAAGGAGAATCATCCTCAGCACAACTACCCCGCAGAATGTTTGGAATAAAATGGGTTCTTGAGGAGGAAGCCAAATAATGGTACAGGAACAACAAAGAACGAAAATATGTTCACGTCGACTTGATCAACAAGGAAACCTTAGCAAAGAATGATCCGCGTATGTTGGCAAAATTAATAGCATTGAAGCTGGATTTCATCTTCCGCGACATGGGAGAATGCAACCTTGATTTAACAAGAGAGTTTTACGCCAACTGGTCGCCGAACACAACAGGCAATGAAGTCAAAATTCAGGGCCAAGTGTTACAGCTCACCGCGGATTGGATCAACTCTTTTCTTGGCTTACCTTCGGTCGACACAGCACCATTCAAAGAGCTGTACAGCAGGCCTCCTTATAGAGCAATACGACACACACTTTGTGGAAGCAGATCGATGGCAAGGTGGGGCAGACATAAAGAAACCGACCGACACAACACCTTCCCCTATGCTCCACTAAATAGGGAAGCAAGAATCTGGATGCGCATTGTCAACTCATGCCTTATTCCTGGGACTCAATACACCAAGATATCAAGAGATAGAGTGTGTTTGGTCTATGCTTTGATGACGAATGTCCCTATCAACTTTGGGGCAATAATTTGATCTACCATGAGGAAGGCTAAACTCCACAAAAGGTCCCACTTCACATTTGGAAATTTGTTGACAGCAATCTTGCGGAAGGAGGATATCGAAGAGGAACCAGCTGACCACAAACTCCCACATAACCCAAAGAAGGTTGACCTCACCAAAGTCAAAGATGCTGAAACAACTCATGGTGTCAACCTTACTACTGCGGAGAAACATGCTCGTGATGAGAGTTTCTTCCGTCATCTCTATGGCATGACACGATTCACTATGATGAGTGGTGGACGTGTTCCAACTGCTGAAGAGCTCCAACAGCTGGACCACGACTACCCAATGAACATGCATGCACGGGAGATGTGTGGAATGGGCGTATACTTTGAGGAACCTCTAGATGATGATGTGCCGACTGATGATGATCGACGCTTGCCTGATTCTGACGAGGAGGAGAACTCTGACGACGACTCTTATGATGATTCAGATGAAGGGGGTATGACCCCCGACATTGAGGAAGAGTCCGACTAACCAGGTTCTTCGTATTTATTTTCCACTGAGGGCAGTGTCCCGTTTAAGTGTGGGGTGGCGGTATCGCATGCTATACTTCTCTGTTTGCACCTATGTTTGTTTGTCTATGTTTGTTTGTTTACTTTGTTTATTTAAGTTTTTTATTAGTTTTTTATTTGAGTTCGTTTTTTTTGTTTTTTTCAAGGCAGCATGAGATTATAACAAGAGTACGTGCTACAATTATGACTATTGAGACGTTTAGGCTCTAGTTGTGACTCATTATGTGATATTGTGTGATTTAATTCCTTCACTTGTTGGGTCGAGAGTCTATATTACTTCCAAACAAGTCGACCATGTGCCTTGTGTGTGTGAGATAATAGTATATTCTATGTTTGTGGCTGATGCTAGAACTTGCTTGGTATGTGTGCAAAGAGAAAATAAGGAGTGTAAGTTTAGGATATGATTTAGGCATTTCTTTGGCAACCTATATTTGTTTACCTTCAGTTTTACCTACCCATGAACATCATCCTAGTTAAACCCTTTTGAGCCTTTAGCCTATTTCTTTGACAACCTTGTATGCAAGCCCAATCCATTTTTTTCAAGACCGTAATTTGATCAAAATTCCTAAGTGCTTTAAAGTGAAAAAGTCATGTGACAACATAAGAGGAAATTGGGTAAGTATGATGCTTTAAATTGTAATGGTGCTTGAATGTGTTATGAAAAAGAAAGTGCTATCATAAGAGGTATGTTGAGAAAAGAAAACGGAAAAAGAAAGCTGAAAAGTGAGTTATGCTTAAAATTGAAAAACAAAAGAGGAGAACAAGGGTGGTAGAATAAAAGAAAGAAGAAAGGTTGAAAGAAAAAAATGTCAATGATACAATGTGATGTATTAAAGTTCTTAGGAACTTAGCCACTATTCTTGGCCAAAATAGTCCTACCCGTCCCTTAGCCTACATTACAACCATCAGAAGACCTACTTGATCCTAATCTTGACATTCTGACATTTAGTGGAGTAGTACACTAAGGGCAAGCCTATGGTCATCAGTTGCTGCATACGAATTCTTTGTGAGAGCGAGAGCAAGGATATTTTGATACCCATGTTTGAAAAATATGCTATACTTGTGAGTGACTATGGGTAATATATTGTGAGACACACATGGTTGATGAGTTTTGGATAGTTGTGGATGATTCTTTGTGCCTTGACTTTTGAATATGAGTTAACCACCATCACGAGTCTATGCTAGAGGCTAAACTGTTTCTACTAATAATCGGAAAGCTACTCTTTGTTGATAATTGTTGTGCTTGTCTTGAAGAATATTTTGTGTTGTTGCTGTAAAACCCTAAGTTGATGTGAAGAAGGACATGATATTTTGTTCGAGGACGAACAAAGCTTCAAGTGTGGGGTGTTGATGATAGGCGAATTTACACGCCTATATCAATATATTTTGCCCATATTTTAGCCTAGTTTTGAGAACAAATTATACATTTCATGCACTTTTAGGCCTTTTCCTTGTAAATGAGCTAACGAACATGATTAGTAAAGTTTCAGGTATAAATGATGCAAAATGCAGCATTTTATGGCTTACTTGACGCAAAAGAAAGCTCACAAAGAAAGGAAAAGGAGTGTACACGCCTAAGGACCAAAACTGCTGCATGGAAAATCTGTCCCGGGCTAAAACAACATTTCTGAAGACTTTGGGGACTTACAGACACATAGCTGGATTTTGACAAAGATACATTAACCTAGTACAATTAGGTTATGTATTTCATTAGTTTATTTGTATTATGATAATGTTACCTTAACCTAGTACATTTGGGTTAAGTGTTCCATAGGCCTAGTAGGATTTGGTTATTTATTTCATTAGCATAGTAGTAGGATAGGAGTATTATAAATATCCTATCATACTAGAGATTTTTAAAATATCTTTCTATTCTTCACTTAATTCAACAATTAATTTTCTTCCATCCCTCTCATCTTCCACTACAAACACTTCTAATCTACTCTTCTAGTCTTAAAATCCACAACAAGAGAATCGTTACTTTTGCTAAGGAATTCACGCCTCACGCCTACCACTTGTGCTACACGAAAATCATCAATCTTGTGGTATAATAACAACAATGCAAATTGTGATTTCCTTCGCATTCATGGGTAACTAAACTTCTCTGTTGGGGTTATGGAAGCCGAATGAGTTACTATCTATTGCTGTGAGTTTGTGAGTTCGAGACACGTATATTGCTTATATCATTATTCTCTTCATCTTAATCCACATTCTTTGCGGTTGCAAACGCAAGAATACGCCAGTCTAACATTTAACTTGTTCGAGAGAAAGGTTATTTGTCTGGAAAAGAGATAATGTCAAGGTAGTAGTACACCCTTTCCTATTAAAAAGCTAGTGCCGTAACTGGACTAACCGATTGGAAAATTCATACCATTAGACACGCTTTAAGCTCGAGAGATTTAAAGTGAAATAGTCCTTGTTTAGGTCGAGAGACGCTTGGATTTACCATCGACTACAATTCTCTATAAGCAATTGCATGTCAGAATTCTACACACTCATCGCCAATAGAGACGTATACCTCAGAAGGTGGACATAACCCCAACGCTTCAATTCTCATTGTTTACAACCAACGTAACAATCTCTCTCCTTTTACTTTATTATTTTCAGCCTTTGTTTACATTACTTGCAAGACAAGAATCCCCCCTTTTTACGAGACTTGCACCAAAAGTTTAGTAATTTTACTTACTTGTTGGCCAAGCTATTCCCTATGGGATCGATACCCAACCCAGGTTGGGTTCTATATTTGCTAACGACCGCTTTACACTCAAACGAGAGCTGTAGATTGAGCGTTATCACTGAATTACTTTAACCTTCTCTATGGCTTGATAAACAAGATACGGTCCGAACAAAAGAGTTTCACCCACTTTGAACCATCCTATTGGTGATCTTCACTTCCTTCCATATAAAGCTTTATATGGTGCCATTTTGATACTTGAATGATAGCTATTATTGTAGGCAAACTCAATAAGAGGTAAATGATCATCCCAATTGCCCTTAAAATCTATTACATAAGCTCGTAGCATATCTTTAAGTGTTTGGATGGTACGTTTTGATTGTCCATCTGTTTGAGGGTGAAAAGCTGTACTCAACTTCATTTGTGTTCCCAAACATCTCTGAAAAGACTTCCAAAAGTTTGCGGTAAATTGTGTTCCCCGATCTGATATAATAGAGATTGGCACTCCATGTAATCGGACTATCTCTTAATGTACAGCTTCGCATACTCTCTAACTGTGTAAGTGGTTCTAACTGGTAGGAAATGTGCGGATTTGGTAAGCCTATCAACAATCACCTATATAGAATCAAACTTTCGGGATGTACGAGGCAAACTAATAACGAAATCCATGTTGATCATGTCCCGCTTCCAGCTTGGAAGATCAATGCATTGCATATAACCTCTGGGTTTTTGGTGCTCAACTTTAACTCTTTTACAATTTGGACATTCAGCTACAAATTTTGCAATGCTCTTCTTCATGTCATTCCACCAATACATATCTTTCAAATCTTGATATATTTTGGTTGATCTTGGATGAATGGAATACCTTGAACAATGTGCCTCTATCATAATCTTCTTTTTTAGCCCATCTATATTCGGCACACACAATCGGTTTTGGCACTAAAGTACTCCTTCTCGCGTAAGCTCAAATGCCTTGGTTGCACCACTCTGAACGTTCTCCTTAAGCTGTAATAAAATAGGATCTGCATATTGCTTCTTTTTCACTTCAGCTACTAATGAAGATTCCGCAACATTATGTACGATAAGCTCTTTATCTGGAGTTTCAAGAAGGCAAACTCCCAAACTAGCTAACTGGTGAAGATCTTTAATCATCCCTTGCCTTTCTATAGGCGCCATTATAGCCTTATGACTTAACACATCAGCTACCACATTTGCTTTCCTTGGATGGTACAAGATATCAACATCGTAGTCTTTTAATAGTTCAATTCATCTCCGCTGCCTTAAATTTAGATCCTTCTGATTAAAAATATATTGCAAGCTCTTATGGTTAGTATATATATCAACATGAACCCCGTATAAGTAGTGGCTCCATATCTTTAAAGCAAAAATAACTGCTGCCAGCTCAAGATCGTGTGTAGGATAATTTTTCTCATGTGGTCGCAATTGTCTAGAAGCATATGCTATTACCTTACCATGCTGCATCAATACACATCCTAAACCAATTCTGGAAGTATCACAATACACTGTATACCCTTCGGTGCCTTCTAGAAGTACCAACACGGGTGTAGAAATCAACTTGTTCTTTAAATCTTGAAAACTCTTCTCATAGGCATCATTCCATTGGAATTCGGATGCTTTATGGGTTAGCTTGGTTAAGGGTGCTGAAATGGAAGAAAAGCCTTTAACAAACCTTCTATAATAACCGGCCAACCCGAGAAAACCACGAATCTCCATAGGCGTTGTGGGCTTTGGCCAGTTCTTCACAGCTTTTATCTTTTGAGCATCAACCTTTATCCCTTCACTAGATACAATATGACCCAAACATGCTACCGACTTTAACCAAAACTCACATTTAGAGAACTTTGCATAAAGCTTACAATCACGAAGAGTCTGCAATGCCTGTCGTAAGTGATTGGCATGGTCCTCTTCTGATCTAGAATAAACTAGAATATCATCTATAAAAACTATCACAAATACATACAGAAATGGCTTAGACACCCTATTCATCAAATCCATAAGAGCTTCGGGTGCATTTGTTATCCCAAATGACATAACTACAAACTCATAATGACCATACCATGTTCGAAGAGCTGTCTTGGGTATATCCTTCTCTTTGACCCTCACTTGGTGGTAACCTGACCTCAAACAATCTTAGAAAAGCACTTGGCTCCCTGTAACTGATCAAATAAATCATCAATTCTTGGGAGAGGATATTTATTCTTAATAGTCACCTTATTTAATTATCGATAATCAATACACATCCTCAGCAGACCATCCTTTTTGCGCATAAATAACACTGGTGCTCCCCAGGGGGACATACTAGGCCTTATGAATCCCTTCTCTAGCAAATCTTTCAATTGCTCTTTCAATTCTCGTAATTCTGCTGGGTCCATTCTATACGGAGGAATGGAGATTGGTTGGGTGCTTGGTATTACATCAATACCAAACTCTACTTCTCGTTCATGAGGCAAACCTGGAAGATCTTTAGGAAATACATCAGAAAATTCATTTACCACCGTTATAGCGTGAAAAGTTGGTGGCTCCGCTTCTGTATCCCTCACTCTAACTAAATGATATATGTATCCCTTGGAAATCATTCTTCTTGCCTTAAAATAAGAAATAAATCTACCTCTTGGCGCACCAATTTCACCTTTCCATTCAAGGACTGATTCATTTGGAAAAAGGAAATATACCTTTTTCGTGCAGCAATAAATTGTGGCATAACAAGACGCCAACCAGTCCATACCCATTATAATATCAAAATCTACCATTTCTAACTCCACAAGATCAACCATCGTATCATGGCCATAAATAGTTACTATGCAGTTTCGATAAACCCTTCTAGCTATAATAGATTCCCCAACTGGTGTGGACACTTCAAATGACTTAACTAACAGTTCGGGTATTCTTTCGAACTTTCCAGCAACCAATGGAGTAACATAAGATAATGTAGAACTGGGATCAATTAAGGCATATACATCGAATGAAAAGATAGACAACGTACCCGTAACCATATCTGGGGAAGTCTCTAAATTCTGTCGATCCGCCAGAGCATACGTATGATTTTGAGCCTCGCTAGAACTCGCGGCTCCTTTATCACGTCTAACACGACCCATTGGTTGTGCACCCCTTCCTGAATAAGGCATCGATGATAATGATGCAACAAATAACCCCGTAGGTCATGCCATACCCCATATGCCCCTTTGTGGGCATTCTCTCATCATATGCCCCGACATACTAGACCAAAAGCAAACATTGGTCCCCATCCGATATGCGCCCAAATGATACTTTCCACATTTATTGCATGACTCTCAAGGAGGTCTCAATTGGCTCATATTCCCTTGTCCTTGGTACCCCACTATCCATGAACTCTAACTCTCACTTCTGTGCCCAAATTGATTTTCTCTGGACCCTTGGAACTGTGGTGGGGCACTAGCTGCAGAATAAGAAGATAATGGCCTAGGTGGTCTAGCAGAAAACTGTGGTCTGAACCCTTCTTCGGATGCCATGAACTACCCTGTAAATCTGGCCCTCTTGGAATATCCGCTTTGTAATTCCTGTGTTCTTCTTCTCTGCCTCTGATCTTCTATTTTCTGTGCAAAATCTTGAATCCTCGCTATGTCCATATCTTTGTTCAAAGTAGCAATAGTACAATATCTAACTAGATATGGATCTAGCCTATCCATATATTAATGAACTCTATCATCCATAGTAGCTACAATATTAGGAGCATATCTCAACAAGGAATTAAATCGGAGACTGTACTCCCTCACGCTCATATTCCCCTGATGAAGATTTAAAAACTGATCTGCACGGGCCTGGCGAATCTCAAATGGAAGATAATGATCAAGAAATGCCTCTTTGAATTCTTTCCAAGTAGTTGGGGGTGACCTAATACCCCTAGATCATTTCCAGTCCTCGTACCAATATATAGCCTTCCCTTTAAATCTATATGCTGCTAACTCTACTGTCTCTCTACCCGTTACATACATAACATCTAAGGACCTTTGAATTTAATCAATAAAGTCCTGTGAGTCCTCATTAAGATCTGATCCAATAAAAGTGGGAGGATCCATCTTAAGAAAATCCTGTGTTCGAAGGCTAGCCGCCCTATCTGTACCACTAGGACCCGTGGTAGGAATGGCTTGCCCTTGAGCTTACCCAGCAACTATACGAGTTGAAAGTTGCACTGCATTTCTAAGATCTTGATCAACAACATTAATAGGTGGCTCTGGGGATATAGTTCTCCTCCCTCTTATTTCTTCCGGAGTGGAGGAAGTTTCTGATGCGTGCTCAGCTGGAGCCTCACTTTGATTAGCTGGTATAGTGGGTGACTGACTAGTCCCCTCTCCGACAGCCACATCTACTTGCTTACCGGTATTCTTGCTTCTGGTAACCGACATCATTACTATAATAAGAGAAATAAATGGATTCAGTGGTCAACTACGACTTCATATACAATATAGGCTCTATCGCACAATCTAAGACATGAAGAAAAGAAACAATTCCTAAATGTCCATAGCCTCCTGTTTATAGATGTGGTGCAAGACACACCGATAAACAAAACTCTACATAGACACGGCTTTGTAGACTCACTAGGACGAACTTCTCTGATACCACTTTTGTCATGCCTCAAATCCTATTGGGGAGGACTGGCACTCGTAACCGAGGAGGCCCGGGAGAACCAGCTCATAACCTTATACTTCCCATGTATACCTCTATGACAACCCAAAATTCAGACATCATCATGTCGCATATAAAAGGAAATTGTAACACCCCATACTTAATTATGTGCATTAGCCATGGTTATATATGTTGGAGTATATGTATTGATCCTAAGTTAGGTATATATGAGTTTAAGTATGAGTATTGATTATTTTGAGATGGTTTCAAGTATATAGTTTGATTATATGTGTATGGGAATCGACTTTATTTATACTGGAATTTGCCCGTCAATTGTTCCATATGAAGTTTATTGAATAAGCTTTCCAACGATATAAAGATTTCCAAAAACGGATAAGTTTCGGATATAATCGAGCACGTTCGAAACTATAAAACGGCGGCCGGGATAATTGTGAACAGTAAATGTGCAGGAAATTCAAACTACTGAGGCCTGCCAGTTTTTTGGGTCGACTTTGAACAATCATAACTTCCTCAATATAATGCACTGAGAGAGATACCACCTATAAAAAGAAAGATCTTTGAGTCTTCTTTCCAATGCAATTGGTTTCATCCAAATCAAACATCTGAGTAAGGAGTTATACTCGTTTTACTTCAGCCTCTCAAAACAGATTTTTAGGGTCAACTTCAAACGATCATAACTCCTTGTACAGGACGAACTGGGTGGCCTACTTTATATGAAATGAAATCCCTTTGAATTATCTATCCAACTATACCAATTTCACCCAAATACGATATCAGAGCAAAGAGTTATGGCTGATTTACTTTAGCCTGTCAAAACAGTCCACCATGGACAGATTCGGATTTACTTAAATTTTTAAGGGCAATATGGTCATTTTCCATCACCTCTTGGACAAAAATTGGTCATTATATAGATATAATTGGTCTTATATCCATCCATTATCATCATATTATTGGAAATAAGAAACCCTAGCCTAATTTCAACACCAATTATCTTGTGATTCAACCGTAGAAAATCCAAATTGATTCCATAGTTGTGTTCACCGTCTCGAGGGCTTCGAGAAGCACCCCTTATTTGTGCCAAAAGGACTTCGAAATCAAAAGGGCCATTTTATGGTAAGGATGTAAATTATGTTGGTGTTATTTATATGGATATGTATATATATATATATATGCATGTGAGCATAAGAAGTATGTTATTTGATTGTTGTTGAAAGATGATTGGAAATGATGTTGGATTATTCTTGTGCATGGTTAGATTATGTTGAATTGTGAAGGGATTTGGTGTGATGATGTGGTATTGAAATGATGATTATATATATATATACACATAAACCTATTGATCAAGTTGGTTTTTGGAATGTTTTACAAATATTGGTTGTATGGAATTATGGAAGAGAATTGTGGTGTTGGGTTGCTAATACTAGATGCCAAATATTTCATTGTAGATAAGTGATTTGTAAAGGCGGGAAGTTGTGTCGAATTGGTGTCCGAATCTACAACGAGGTATGTAAAGCATACTCTAACGATGTTCTTTGGCATGAAAACACCAATGTTCCATCAAGTAAGATTCCAAGGTTGTCCAAATACATGTATTGTTCTACATTACCAACGAAGTTGTTTCCATTCTATAAAGTGTCAAAATATTTCATTGATATACCAAAAGGCTCCTATTTCATTGTTGTGATATTGATGATTCTGAAACACATTGTTGATGTACTAATGAGTCTTTATTACATCGTTATTGTATAGAAGGTCTATTACTTGATTCTTATTGATGTATCATTGTTCCAAAGGTACTATATTGGCATGAACACTAATGTAATAATCTCAAAAGCTTTTGAACTAAGTTATTGGAAAGATTTCTTATGTGTGTTACTTGATATACGTGTGGGTGGTATCCCAGGGGCATAAGCCTAGCATGGGTCGATCCCTATTTATGTGTTTATGGGTGGTATCCCAGGGGCATAAGCCTAGCATGGGTCGATCCCAATTGATATGTACTGGAGGCAGCCTAATGGTCACAGTACGGTACAGTATTGATTATTGTTAGGTGGTTAGAGGTTCGGGAGAAGGAGGTAATGACGAATGATAATTGTGCCAATGATAATTGTAAAGAATAAAATGAACGAATATATACCGTTCCACAAATGTGTTTGAATCCAAGAACCCAGTTCAGATTAATGATAATGTACATGATCCTAAAAGTGTTTATGAAGTGTGGTTCACTTCTATTATGATTTATAAACATGTGTATGATTTTCTTGATCCCCCATATCACATATGATTATCTACAGCTTTACATACTCAGTACATATTTCGTACTGACGTCCCTCACGGGGGACCTGCATTTCATGCTGTAGGCACAGGTACTTCAGCTTATTCACAGCATAGATAGGAGCCGGGTCGTACAGCTATTGTTGGTGAGCTCCAGTTTGCTTCAGAGCTTTCCGAGTCGGTTCCTTATGTTTTGTTATTGTACAGGAGTCATGTGTGGGCGGGGGTTTGTCCCGACCCCAGTTATGTCATGTATATATGTCCTAGAGGCTTTGTAGACATAAGGAAGGGTCAAGTCATGGAGTTTATATAGTGATGTTATATTTGTATATGTGGTGGCCCCGACGGCCAAGTATTATATATATATATATATTTGTGCGTGTTGTGCTGATACAGGAAATTAAACCCTTCTATATGTAACGAAGTGTTGCCCAAATTTTTGGTGAATGTAAGTGAAGGTACAGGTATTTGAACGGGTTCTCCCGGGCCTTCTTGGCTTCGGGTGCCAGTCCGGCCCGATGGGATTTTGGGGCGTGACAGAAATAATCACCTATATAAGCTCGAGCACACATATATATGTATATACAATACCTGGCCGTTGGAGCCATCACGTCTATTAACAAAATGCCACCTTGACTGTACATTAGGTCTACAAAGCCTCTAGACAATACACAGAGTTTAACTAAGGTCGGGACACACTCCGCCATGTAACTAACTTCTATAAAATACCAAAAATGACTGGATATGACACAGAAATCCCCAAAGCAAACTGGAGCTCACCAAAAGTAGCTGGATATCCTGGCTCCTACTTGTGCGGTGTATGAGCTGAGGTACCTGTGCCTGCAACATGAAATGCAAGTCCCCCGTGGGGGACGTCAGTATGAAATATGTACAGAGTATGTAAAGCTGTAGATAATCACATATGATATAGGATCTCAATAGAAATTAGAAACAAGTGAATAAATCATAATAGGAGTGGACCACACTTACTAGAACTTGTGACAACCTGTACATTGTATTTATTCAATCACTTTACCTTCGTTCTTCTCATCTTTGTAATCATTACTGTATTGTATTGTGACCATTAGGCTGACTCCAGTACATATCAACTGGGATCGACCCATGATAGACTTATGCCCCTGGGATACCACCCATAAACACATAAATAGGGATCGACCCATAATAGGTTTATGCCCCTGGGATACTACCCGATAAGAGAGAACTTCCATCACTTAGTTCAATTAATCTTTGAGATTGTTATTTCGGTCGCCACTGCATTTTTGATACTTTGAAATAATGATACATCAATAAGAGACATATAAATAGACCATCAATGTAATAACAATGAAGTAAGAACTCATTGGCACATCAATGAAGTATTTTGGAGTCATCAATGCCATAACAATGAAGTAGGAACTTATTGGTATATCAATGAAATGTTTTGGAGTCATTAATAACACATGGATCTTGTTTGAGTAACCGAATACCTTCTAACATTCATTAGTGCAATAAACATGTAAGATTTGGAAAACAAGTATTGGAATGTCTTGACATCTTGTAGGGTGGAAACAAGTTCATTGGTAACGTAGGACATCATACAAAACCATTATGGATCACATGTTACTGAATAACTTTGGAAACTTTCTTAATAGAACAATTGTTCACTTTCATGCCAAAGATATGGTATAGAGTATGCTTT
Organism: Capsicum baccatum var. pendulum; assembly: GCA_030864225.1. Lineage (NCBI taxonomy): Eukaryota > Viridiplantae > Streptophyta > Magnoliopsida > Solanales > Solanaceae > Capsicum > Capsicum baccatum. The sequence goes on along the minus strand of CM061552.1, from coordinate 219,101,043 downwards.
ACATACTTGACTGTCAACCTTCAATACTAGTCCCAAATGGACTTCCCGTCTTTTCGGATTACTTATCTACAATGAACATATATAGCAATCTAGTATTAGCGACCAAACGTCACAATTCAATTATTTGAATTCACCAAACTAGTAGTTAAGTAGTAAGCCTTAATTACACCATAAAGGGTGTCACTTTAACCCTCTTATACTCCAATTACATTCACATGCCATGAATATTCATACAACATCCTCCAATATAAAGTTTGGATTCATTTATCCTTCCAACCAATCCATTAAACCAAATTAAGCCATAGACATAAATAATCATCAATTCAATAGTATATGACCATATCCACCTTCCATAACTCAATTACCATATTCACCTTCCACAATTCAATACATGTATATATACACATATTCCCGTCCATAATATAATAAGAAATGACCAAAATGCCGTTAAAATATAAATAATGTCAAATCTGTCCTTTGGTGGACTGTTTTGATAAGCTAAAGTAGATCGACCATAACTCTTTGCTCCGATATTGGATTTGGTTAAAATTGGTATAGTTGGAAGGATAATTCAAAGGAATTTTATTTCATATAAAGTAGGCCACCCAGTTCGTCTCGTACAAGGAGTTATGGTCGTTTGAAGTTGACCCTAAAAATCTGTTTTGATAGGCTGAAGTAAAACGAGTATAACTCCTTACTCAGACGTTGGATTTGGATGAAACCAATTGCATTGGAAAGAAGACTCAAAGATATTTCTTTTCATAGGTCGCAAATCTCCCAGTTCATTATATTAAGGGAGTTATGATCATTCAAAGTTGACCCAAAAATTCAGCTGGCCTCAGTAGTTTGTGTGCAGGAAATTTTCCTGCACATTTACTATTCCCAAATATCCCGGCCACCGTTTTATAGTTTCGAATGTGCTCGATTATATCCGAAGCCTATCCGTTTTTGGAAATATTTATATTGTTGGAAAGCTTATTCAATAACCTTCGAATGGAACCATCGACGGGCAAATTCCGGTATAAATAAAATAAAAAATTAATTCCATATAAACTCGCGGGGGGGGGGGGGAGGAGGGGAGGGTGGGGGTGTCTGGTTAGGGTTGGATCAATGTGGACCTGACCTAATTTTTTTTAACAAATTGGGCCCAAAATTGTAGGCACATCCGGTGCCTTTTACAACTCGTAGGTTGAACCTATGGCCCATAGGTGACCTAAGTTTTTTCAAACTTTTTCGGCTCTCTAAACTTTTTCTTTTGACACCTATAACACCACTTATGAGGTCGTAAGTGGTACTTACGACCCTGTAAGTAGGTTTGTAAGTAAAATTTTAGAGTCCCCAAAATCTTCAAAATTTCCATGATATTTATTGCACAAGTTACCTGGCTGGAGTGGCACTTATGACCCACATAAGTGGGTCAATAAGTCCCCTTACTTGGAATTTTCTAAATTTAACAATGTTTTACCATATTTTAGGTAGTCCCTCATGAGATATACCTATAAAAATAAATACAACATGAACATTAAAATATTGGGTTGCCTCCTACCCAACACTTGATTTAACGTCGTGGAACGAGGGGCTATATTGGTTAATCAGACTTCACCAACAAGCCTAGGTATTGACTCCCATACAAATCTTGATTTAACATCATGGGTGATAACGACCAAACTACAGCTCTTGTTAGAAAGTGTAAGCGGTCGCTGTCAAATATAGAACCCAACTAGGTTGGGTGTCGAATCCCACAGGGAATACTTGGTCACTAAGTGTTGCAATTATTAGTAGACTGTTGGTCAAAAATTCTGCGAAAAAGGGGGGATTGATTTATGCGTGAAATAATGTTAACAAAATAACGAATGAGACGATGTATTTAGTAAGATTTAATCACAGAGAATAATAAGTTAGGGTTATGTCCACCTTGTAAGTTCTACGTATCTATTAACTATGAGTAATGCGGAATTTAGACATGCATGCACTTATAGAGATTCGTATTCTACTTGTAAATCCAAGTGTTTCCCAACCATCAAGGATTATTTCACTTTAGCTCTCTCGAGCCAAAAGTGTTTAACTAATGGTACAAACTCTCCAAGAAGGTTAATCTGGTTAAGGCATTAACGTGTAAACAGGGGTTGGAAACCCTATTTTCTTGTCATACTCTCTTTTCCAAACATGTAACTTTTCTCTCGAACAAGTTAATGCTATAATGGTGTATTCTCTATGTTTGTAACCATAAGAATTCAATTAAAACGAAGAGAGTAATGATATAAGTAGCATACACATCAAGAATTCACAAACTCATAGCAATAGATAGTATCTCACAAGGCTTCCAGAAACCTAACAGAGAAGTTTAGCAACTCATGGATACAACGGAAAGCAAAATAAACATCATCATCATACCAAAACTAGAACAAGTTTAGCGATGGGGATGATTAGCGTCAATAGTAGAATAACGTTTTGCCCTCTAGCCATTTTTTCTCTGTCTCAAAACTTACAGAATCTGTAATGTGAATAATGTAAGATAAAACTTAATGAATGCTGAAAAATTCAGCAATAGGGTTTTTATAGTATCCTTGTCTACTAAGTTACTGCTGCACCCCTAAGTATTTAGAAATACTGATTTTGCCCGGGACAAATTCTCCATGCATCACATTCAGTCCACAAGCTTCCAAAAGCTGCCTTCCCTCTTATGTGAAGTTTTTCTTTGCTGCCCAAAGGTGCACAAAGTGCTGAAATCTTCACCATTAATACCTGAAAAACATGCTAATCACATAGGTTAGCTCACTTAAAGGAAAATGGACTAAAAGTGCAGGAATTATATATTTTGTCCTAAAAACTTAGCTAAAATATGGGTAAATTATGGTTCTTAGGCGTGTAAATACGCCTAACATCACCACCCCACACTTAAAGTTTTGTTCGTCCTTGAACAAAATATTACGTCCATGCAAACATCTAACTAGAATTTCACAGTAACAGCACAAAATGTTCAACAAGACATGCATGGCAATTACTAACAAAGAGTAGTCTTCTTGATCACTACTAGATACAATTCAACCTCCAACATAGACTCGTGATGATGGTTAATTCGTATCCACAAGTTAAGGCACAAAGAATCATAGAAAACTACCCAACAATCATCAATCATGTGTGTCTCACACAATATATCACCCATAATCACTCACAAGTTTTGAATTTTTTGAAACATGGGTATAAGACTCTCCTTGCTCTCTCTCTCACAAAGAATTCATATGTTGCAACTGATGACCATAGGTTTGCCCTTAATGTAATGCTCCACTAATATCAGAATGCTAAGCTTAGGATCAAATAGGTCTTTACAGGTTGTAATGTAGGCTAAGGGACCGGTAGGACTATTTTGGCCAGAAATAGTGACTATGTTCCCTAAGCGCTTTAATACATCACATTATGCCATTAACACTCTCTTTTAAACAACCCCTCTACTTTCCTTTCATTTACCACCCCTTTTCACCTATTTTGTTATTCAATTATAAACACAACTATCTTTTTATTTTTCTATTTCTGTTTTTTTTTCTTCTTACTATTTGATTTATTTTTTTTCTTTTTTTTATAACATACCTCTATGATAGCCATTCTTTTTCACAACTATTTCAAGTACCAATACACTCTGAGGCATCACTCTCACCCAATTTCCTCTTATTTTGTCACATGACCTTATAGTTTAAAGCGCTTAGGAATTTGGATCAAATTATGGTCTTGAAAAAAAATAGATTAGGCTACATATGAGGCTATCAAGAAAATAGCTAAAGGCTCAAAGGGGGTGTACTAGGATAATGTACAAAGGTAAGTAAAAAGAAGGTAAACAAATTAGGGCTGCCAAAGAAATGCCTAAATCATCTCCTAAACTCACACTCTTTATTTCGCTTTGCACACACCAGGCAAGTTCTAGCATCAGTCACAACACAGAATATACTACAACCTCACACACACAAGGCACATGGTCAACTTTATTGGGAGCAGTATAGACTCTTGACCCAATAGATGAATGAATTAAACCACACACTTATCACACAGTGAGTCACACTTAGAGCCTGAATGTCTCAATAGTAATGATTTTAGCACAAACTATTGTCATAATACCATACCGTCTGTCAGAACAATTTCATACAAAATCTAAAAAATCTAAAAAAAATTTGAAAATTTAACTACTAACTACTAATTACGACTAAGTAGCAAAAACAAGAATAAATGTAGGCAAAGAAGTACAATACAACATACAAATACCAGCACCCCACACTTAGAAGGGACACACTGCCCTCAGTAGAAAATAAATAAGGAAAACATGATTAGTCGGACTCCTCTTCTATGTCTGGGGTCATACCCCCTACGTCGGAATCATCATCAGAGTCGTCGTCATCAGAGTTGTCTTCCACGTCTGAGTCTGGTAGTCGGCGATCATCGTCAGTCGGCACGTCATCATCGAGAGGTTCCTCAAAATGTACCCCTACTCCACACATAGCCCGCGCATGCTCATTCATCGGGTAGTCATAATCCAACTGCTGGAGCTCTGCATCAGTCAGAATCGACCCTCACTCATCATGGTAAACCGAGTCATGCCATATAGATGGCGAAAGAAACTTTCATCCCGAGCATGTCTTTCTGTAGTGGTCAGGTTGACGCCATGCCTAGTTTCAGGATCTTTAACCTTTGTGAGATCAACCTTCTTCGGGTTGTGCGGAAGCTTATGATCTGCAGGTTCCTCTTCAATGTGTTCCCTCCTTAATATCGCGGTCAACAAATTGCCAAAGCTGAAGTGATACCTCTTGTACAGCCTAGCCTTATGCATGGATGATCGTATAACTGCCCTAATATTGATGGGGATATTAGTCATCAGAGCGTACACCAAGCATACTCTATCACGTGTGATCTTTGTGTACTGTGTCCTAGGAATTAGGCAAGAGTTGACTATCCTCAACCATATACAAGCTTTTCTATTCAAGGAAGCATACGGGAAGGTATTGTACCGACTATTATCCTTGTGATGAATCCACCGGGCCATGGACCTTATTTCACACAGTGTGTGTCTGATTGCCTTGTAGGGAGGTCTGTGATAAAGCTCCTTGAGCGGTGATGGATCCACAGATGGAAGACTCAGAAAAGAGTTGAAGAACTCCGCATTCAGTTGCAAGACTTGGCCCCGAATTTTCACTTCGCTTTCGGTAGTCCTTGGGGACCAATTGGCATAAAACTCGCATGTTAGATCAATATTGCATTCTCCCATATCTCAGAAAATAAAATCAAGGTTTAGGTCTTTGATTTTAGCCAAAATGCGGGATTCTCTTTTTGCTAGACTCTCCTTTTGCATCAAATCCATGTGAACATATTTCTTTACTTTGTTGTTCTTGTACCACTCCTTTCCTTCCTCATCTAGGACCCACTTTATCCCGAAAGTGCGTCGAGGTACTTGTAAAGATGAGGACTCAGCTTGCTCCTTTCTTGACCTTTTCTGTCCTTTCTGTGAGGTGGACGCTTTTTCTTTTCCTTGTCGTCCTTTTGGGGCCATTTTTCCTGAGATTAAAATAGAGTCATGTTAGCTTTATCTCGGAAGATTTAACCGACAAACATACAGTAGTGGCACCACCCCACACTTAATTTGCTGGCACAGACTAATTAAGTGAGTGATGTCGATTACTCAGACTTCATCGACATACGTTTAGGCGCTATGTTCCAACAACATGTTCAGCACAATCATACTTTCATGTTTGGATTAATGCACTACTTGAATAAGACTACTTCATAGAGATCGTATCAAGTTATTGCATTGAAAAAATCACACAATGTTATGCTTGTGGTCAATCATGATCTTTATCTTGATGAACGAGTCATTCAAACATTCAAGCTTTCAACTTTTAAGATTATGCATTAACTTCACCATTTCGATTCTGCACAAAGATAACAGTGTATACAAATAAAAAACAAGTCAGAGCAAAGTCAAAAGCACCCACACAAAGCATTTCACTCAACTAGATGTATCATAAGAAACCAATCATATTCTTATCACTATACACTACTTCAAAATCTAAAATACTATTATAATCATAGATGAGCAAAAAGAATAGTTCGGGAAGATTGCAACAACTACGGAATATAAAAGAATAACTTACTTAGTGATAGTTTGGGAAGATGATCTTGCAAGACTAGATGAGCAAAAAGAAAAACTTTGAGAGATTTGGGAAGCTTAGGCGGCAACTAGGTTGAGCAAACAATGAGATTGTGTTTTAAGATTGGGGATCTATTTATAGACTAAGCCATGGGCCGGGTTTGATCCATGAAAAATCGGGTTAGGAGACAAAAATGCATAAGTAGGCGGCGCCTAATGCTTTGCCTATGCTTAGCATAGGCGACGCCTTTTGCTTCGCCTACATAGGCATAGGCGGCGCCTTGCCTATCACCTAGTTGGGTATAGGCGGCGCCTTGCCTATCGCTTTGTTGAAACAGTGAGCATAGGCAATGGCATAGGCGACGCCTATGGTATTGCCTAGATTTGCATAGGCGGCGCCTATGGTATTGCCTAGATTTGCATAGGTCTTGCCTTGTCCATTGCCTAGTTGAGGCAGTGAGATTTGGAAATTTCATAGGCCTTGCCTTGTCCATTGCCTAGATTTGTATAGGCCTTGCCTTATCCATTGCCTAGTTGAGGCACTGAGCATAGGCAATGACATAGGCCTTGCCTTGTTCGTTGCCTAGATTCGCATAGGCAATGCCTAACCAATAGCCTTTTATCCTTCATTCCTAACTCATCACCTTTAACATGGCTCACTCCCACATCCAAATTTTTGGGAGTAATCCCCTTCTTTGTACAACTTGCACCTACACTTAATCAAAAACAACAAAAACAATTAGAACGATGGGTTGCCTCCCACTAAGCGCCTTAGTTTTTGTTGTGGCTCGACTCTTCTTTTTGGATTTTTATTTAACAAAAACAAACTCCTACCTACACTTAATCAAAAACAACAAAAACAATTAGAACGATAGGTTGCCTCCCATGTAGCGCTTGATTTATTGTCGCGGCACGACATAGTTACCTCGATTACTTAGACTTCATTGAGATAGATGGTGGCCATACATTTAATCGATTCAAGTGGAGCGATATATGGCTTCACTCGTTGGCCATTCTCCTTACAGATACCACCATCATTGTTTTCTAACTCCACTACTCCAGACGAGTAGACTTGGCTAATTTTGAATGGACCGGACCATTTAGACTTCAACTTACCTGGAAATAGCTTCAGTCTGGAGTTGAAAAGAAGTACCAAATCACCCTTATGAAAGTTTCATTGGATAATCCTCCGATCATGGTACTTTTTCATCCTTTCCTTGTAGAGGTATGATCTTTTATACGTATGTAGACGGAATTCATCCATCTCATTCAGCTGCTCCAATCTCAGATTAATAGCATCATCCCAATTCAGGTTAAGCCTCTTCAATGCCCACAGTGCTTTATGTTCGAGCTCAATTGGCAAGTGGAAAGCCTTCCCATAAACTAGTTGGTAAGGTGACATGCCAATTGGTGTCTTGAATGCAGTCCTATAAGCCCACAAGGCATCGTCCAGCTTTCGGGACCAATCTTTCCTACTAGCATTTACAGTCTTAGCAAGGATCAGCTTGATCTCCTGATTAGAAACCTCTACCTGCCCACTAGTTTATGGATGGTAAGGTGTAGCTACCTTATGTTGCTTGACCCCATATTTCACCAACACGGCTCTGAGCAGCTTGTTGCAAAAGTATGATCCTCCATCGCTTATGATGGTACGTGGTACCCCAAAACGAGAGAAGATATTTTTATTTAAGAATGCTACAACACGCTTACCTTCATTATCAGCCAGCGCTACTGCTTCGACCCATTTGGATACATAATCCACAGCAACTAGGATATATTTCATCCCAAACGAACTCACAAATGGGCCCATGAAATCAATATACTTCAAGAATTTTATACATGGACATCTCTTGGTGCTTTGAAATCGCGCCTTGCCTCTGACACTGATCAGATCTTCTCACAAAATCATAGGCATCCTTGAATAATGAAGGCCAATAATAGCTTCTTTGCAATACCTTCCTGGCTGTCCGATCACCTGCATGGTGACCCCCAACTTGGGAAGCATGACTTGCTTCCAATATGCTAGGCACCTCCACATGAGATATGCATCGCCTAATAACACCATCAACACATTGACGAAAAAGATACGGTTCATCCCAGAAGTAGTGTTTCACATCATGTATGAACTTTCTCTTTTGATGAAAAGAGAGATTCTCAGGCATCACTTTACTTACCACGTAGTTCGCAAAGTCTGCATACCACGGTAAGTCTTCCACTATAGTGGCTAGGATCTCTTCATCAGGAAATGCATCATCAATCTCAAGAGCGGGCTGCGCTATATGCTCATTCTCAAGTCTAGATAGATGATCAGCTACTTGGTTTTCGCAACCTCTTCTATCTTTTACCTCGAAATCAAATTCTTGGAGCAATAACACCCATCGAATTAGCCTTGGCTTAGCATCCTTCTTTGCCATTAAATATCCCAGAGCTGCATGATCTGTATGAACCACTACTTTGGTTCCCAACAAGTAAGCATGAAACTTTTCGAAAGCATAAACAACTGCTAGAAACTCTTGTTCCGTGATGGTATAGTTCTTCTGGGCTTCATTCAAGGCCTTTCTCGCATAGTAGATTGGATGAAATAGACTTTATCTTCTCTGACCAAGTACAACACCCAAAGCTACCCCACTTGCATCACACATAACTTCAAATGGTAGAGACCAATCGGGTGCTACAATAATAGGAGCTTCGACTAGCTTCCCTTTGAGGCATTCAAATGCCTTCAAGCAATCTTCACTAAAGTCGAACTTTGCATCCTTCTCTAAGAGTTTTCATAATGGACAAGCAGTCTTGGAGAAGTCTTTAATAAACCTCCTATAAAAACCTGCATGACCGAGGAAACTACGAACTCCCTTTACAGAAATTAGAGGTGGTAGTTTCTCGATAACTTGAATCTTAGCTCGATCGACCTCAATTCCTTTTTTAGAAACTTTGTGCCCAAGAACAATACCTTCCTTAACCATAAAGTGGCACTTCTCCCAGTTTAGTACCAAGTTGAATTCAACACATCTCTGCAGCGCCATACTCAGATTCACCAAGCATGATTCGAATGACTCACCTACAACTGAAAAATCATCCATGAACACCTCCAAGGTGTCTTCAACCATATCAGAAAAAATGGACACCATACAACGCTGAAAAGTGGCGGGTGCGTTACATAGACCAAATGACATACGTTTGAAGGCAAACGTACCATATGGGAATGTAAATGTTGTCTTCTCTTGATCTTCGGGAGCAATGCAAATCTGATTATAGCCGAAATAATCATCTAAGAAACAAAACCATCCTTTCCCTGCCAATCGATCAAGCATTTAGTCCATGAATGGCATTGGGAAGTGATCCTTCAGCATCCATGAATTCAGTTTCCGGTAGTCCATGCACACTCTCCACCCTGTGATAGGTCTGAGTGGAATTATCTCATTCTTTTTATTTGCAACTACCGTCATGCCCCCTTTCTTGGGGACACATTGTACCGGGCTCACCCATTTACTGTCGGAGATTGGATACACCACTCCTGCATCTAACCACTTAATAATTTCTTTCTTCACCACCTCTTGCATAGGTGGATTCAAACGTCATTGATGCTCAATAGTGGGCATGCAATTTTCTTCGAGCTGAATATTGTGCATACATATTCCGGGAGGGATACCAATTATATCAGCAATAGTCCAACCGATGGCTCTCTTGTACCTGTTCAGAATAGAGATGAGAGCCGCCACTTGCTGCTCACCCAAATCAGCCACAACAATAACTGGAAGTGTATTTCCACTTCCCAAGAATGCATACTCTAGATGACTGGGCAGCTCCTTCAATTCTAGCATTGGTGGCTTTTCAATAGATGGTTTCGCTGGTGGTGTAGGTTGATTCCTGAGATCAAGGTCCAGCTTCTTAGGAGAATGAGAATACGATCCTATTCCTATTAGAGCACAAATAGTTTCTTCATAATCTTCAATATCCTCACGCTCAAAATTCATTAGCACAACAGCCAATGGCTTAAAGATAAGCTGCTTCTCTACAGATAATTCTTTCTCATCCTCATAGTAAACATCAGCTATAGATAACACATTCATATCTTTGGGTTGCTTCATTGATTTGCATACATCAAAATGGACCACTTCGTTATTCATCCAAAATAAAAGCTCATTAGCTCTTAGATCAATAAGCACACTTCCTGTTGTAAGGAAAGGACGCCCCAAGATTATGGGAACTTCAGAGTCCACCTCACAATCCAAAATAACAAAGTCTGCAGGAAAAATGAAGGTAGAAACCTTTACCAATATATCATATAAGATACCAACAGGTTATTTTACCAACCTATCTGCCATCACGAGCCGCATATTGGTTGGTGTAGGATTGCCTAACCCCAACTTCCTGTAAACAAATAACGACATCAAATTAATGATAGCTCCCAGATCGCACAATGCCTTAGAAAAATCCAAAGATCTAACCGTGCAAGGAATAGTGAAAGCACCAGGATCTGCCTTCTTCTGAACTAACGATCTTGTAGCGATTACACTGCAATGATGAACATTATTAGCCAGCTCATAGCTTGCTGCCCGCTTCTTTGTCAAAAGGTCCTTCATGAATTTAGCGTACCCAGGCATCTGTTCCAGCGCCTCTACCAAAGGAACATTAATAGTCAGCTGCTTCAACATGGTCATGAATTTACTGAACTTGGTGTCATCAACTTTCTTTTTCAGTCTCTGAGGAAAAGGTGGTGGTGGAAGGGGAATAGTTTTCTCCACCACTTCCTTTTTATCTTGCTTTCGATTATCGATCTTTTCAGGCTGCAGACATCTAGGGGTAACATCATGAACGCTCTCTTCAGCTTCTACGACATCATCACACTCTGCATCAATAACGTTATCTGCTATATCATCAACCACCTGCTTGCCTTTGGATGGATTTTCCAACACCTTACCACTCCTGGTAGTAATAGCCATACATGATCCATCATTCCTTGGATTTTGCACAGTGTCACTAGGAAAAGTGCCAGCCTTTCTTTGATTGAATGCCGCTGAAAGTTGACTCAATTGTTTCTCCAGCTGTTTTATTGAAGTGGAATGCGAGTCAACCAATTGATTTATTGATGACAAATCATTCTTTACCTCATTTACTCCCATATTGGTTGCCTCCACTCCTTTCAATAGCTTAGCCATCATATCTTCCATGGACATCTTCCCAGAGCCAGACGCTGCAGCCTCACGATTTCCAGGAGGAACATATAAACCACTCCTGTCCGTCTTATTCTTCCAACTCCCTTGATCACAGTCCTTATGTCCAAATTTATCATGATAGTTCCGACCTTGGTTTCCTTGGGCATTGCCTCAGAAACCCCCCTGATTATTCAAGTAGTTATCTTCTTCCTCAGATAATAAATGCTTGGTAAGAAGATCCATCTGCATTTTCATGTGCGCCATATCTTGATTATGTTCCTCTTCTCTTTGCCTTTGTTGTGCAGTCATGCCAATGGATACAGTAGAGATTGCTACCTCAGAATCCCTAGTATGCCAAGTTCTAGTATGCCAAGCTCTACTCTGCTTTGTCATACGATCTAGCATATCAGTTGCCTGAATAAAAGTAAGGTCCATGAATGACCCTCTTGCAGCATTATCAACCACTGGCTTAGTTATTGAATTCAAAGACTTGTATAATATCTCCATCTAGTTGTCATTGGTCATATGATGATTTGGGCACCGCATAAGATTCTTCTTGAACCTCTCCCATGTTTCGTGGAGAGATTCTGTTGGAAGCTGACAAAAATTACTGATCTCATCTCTCAATTGTGCTCTCTTGGATGGCGGAAAGAATCTTTCGAGGAAAGCGTCTTTTAATTGCCTCCAATTAGTAATAGATTCAGGAGTTAGCCCATTCAACCATAGAGTTGCCTCTCCAAATAGAGACAATGGAAATTAGCGCAGACGAATTGCATTCTGTCCAACTCCTGGATTGTCAAACGATTTGCATGTTGAGATAAAATTGATCAGATGCATATTCGGATCATCGCTTGCAAGTCCACCAAATAGTCCCTTGAGCTGCAGTAGCAGAATCATGGTGCTAGTGATATTGAACTTGGCTCCAGGTGCCAAGGGTGGAGGAATAATAGCCCCTGTGGCACCAGCTCCATCCAGGTCATCATAATCATCATCAAAAAGAGCCTGTACAGCTCGACGTTCAGGTCTCATTCTAGCTTGACGATCTCTCCTGTTCACAGGTGCTGCTACCTCATCTGCACGTCGTGGATTTAGTAACTCATCATCACGTAGGTCCTCATCATCCAGATTTGTTTTCTGACCTGGGTTATCAATATTCTATTGACGCACTTGCGCGGCTGCCAATGCAACTAATCTAGCCTACTCTTATTGAGCAGCCCTTCTTTCAATATCTCGTTATGCCTCCATCCTGCCAATAAGTTGCGGTTCAGGGTTTATGGGTAATAATGACTGATCCAAACTTTGAGTATTTGGAATGCACTAAACAGAACTTGAATAAAACAAAAACAACAAGTAGAAAGTAAAATTCGAGAATCTTTGACCAAAGGGTCTAGTAACTATCACAAACTTAGTGGACAACCGTATTCCCCGGCAACGGCGCCAAAATTTGATAACGCCCAAACTATAGCTCTCGTTAGAAAGTGTAAGCGGTCGCTGTCAAATATAGAACCCAACTGGGTTGGGTGTTGAATCCCACAGGGAATACTTGGTCACTAAGTGTTGCAATTATAAGAATTCAATTAAAACGAAGAGAGTAATGATATAAGTAGCATACACATCAAGAATTCACAAACTCATAGCAATAGATAGTATCTCACAAGGCTTCCATAACCCTAACAGAGAAGTTTAGGAACTCATGGATACAACGGAAAGCAAAATAAACATCATCATCATACCAAAACTAGAACAATTTTAGCTATGGGGATGATTAGCGTCAATAGTAGAATAATGTTTTGCCCTCTAGCCATTTTTTCTCTGTCTCAAAACTTACAGAATCTGTAACGTGAATAATGTAAGATAAAACTTAATGAATGCTGAAAAATTCAGCAATAGGGTTTTTATAGTATCCTTGTCTACTAAGTTACTGCTGCACCCTAAGTATTTAGAAATACTGATTTTGCCCGGGACAAATTCTCCATGCATCACATTCAGTCCACAAGCTTCCAAAAGCTGCATTCCCTCTTATGTGAAGTTTTCCTTTGCTGCCCAAAGGTACACAAAGTGCTGAAATTTTCACCATTAATACCTGAAAAACATGCTAATCACATAGCTTAGCTCACTTAAAGGAAAATGGACTAAAAGTGCAGGAATTATATATTTTGTCCTCAAAACTTAGCTAAAATATGGGTAAATTATGGTTCTTAGGCGTGTAATTATGCCCAACATCAGTGGGCACCTTGATTACTCAAAATTCATCAAGATAACTATACAATTGTCCTCCAGGTCATCAACATAATTTATTATTGAGACCACTCTCATGTCAGACAGCTGCTTCACAGTTCTGCAAATATTGAAGATGGCTTCCTTATCATTTTGCCTGAACTTAATATCCCCCTTCTCCATATCCACCAATGCTCTATCCTTGGCCAAAAATGGTCTCCCCAAGATTATGGGCATCTCAAAGTCAACTTGACAATCCAACAGAACAAAGTCAACCAAAAAGATAAAATTGTCCACTTTCACCATCACATCAAATGATATGCCCATGGGCTTCTCACTGTATATTTTGCCATCAATAATTTCATTGTTGTTAGTTCAACAGGTATCAAGATTAGCTATTTGAACACTACCAGTGGCATAAATTTAATGCTGGAAATCTAGTCACATAATGCTCTGGCAAATCTAGATATCTCAATGGTGCAAGAGAACATGAATGCTCTAGGATCACCCTTCTTTTGTGCCAGAGATCGTAAAAGTGATAGCACTACAATAATGCAACCCACCAACATCCTTATAACTAACAAATATCTTCTTTGTTACCAATTCTTTCATTAATTTTGCATATCCAGGTATCTGCTCGAGAGATTCAAGAAGAGGGATATTCAAACTCAGTTCTTTTAGCATAGCAATGAACTTTTTGAACTCCCTTTATTATTTATTTTGCTTCAACCTTTGAGGAAAAGGTAGGGAGGTCATGGAATAGTCTTAAATACCAATTTATTGACCTTTCCCTTACCTTTATCCTTCTCAGACCTCTGATCAACACCTGTCAAAGGTTGTGTTGACTCAGTATTGGTCATCAACTTCTCTATCTTCGCTTTAGGTATCTCATAAACATCAAAACTATCATTCCTTGGACCACCAACTATAATTATGAGGGGAATCAATAGTTTCCTTACCACTTTGAGAGGTGATGGAAAGACAATGACCGTCGTTCTTAGGATTTTGAACTATATTACTTGGAAGGGTGCCCGACTTTCGCTGATTCAAAGATCCTGACCTTTGTCCAAACAACTTCTCCAATCGCTTGATTGCAGTAACATGTGATTCTACCTTCTGGGTCAACCCTAAAATGTCTGAATTAATCTCCTTAAGGTAATTTTCTTAAACATATGCTCCACCCTTATCCTTATAATCATCCTTTCTTCTCCAGTCACCATCTCTGTCTTGGTTTCGATGTCTGTACCTATCCTAATAGTAGTTTTGACCTTTGTTTCCTTGCCCCTTAGCTCAAAATTCTGGTACATCTCTATCTAGATATTTTACCTCTTATTCTAAATCAGAATAATATGATCTAGAGGCCATACCATGTAAGCCCATTGTATTCACCTTCTTATAATTCATCATCGCGAACTACTTTTTCAATAACCCAACCTCTATCCTTAGGTGAGCAACCTTTTGTGCCACTGTGTCATCAATAACTCTGTGCTTTCTAGAATCGCCAATACCATAAGTGCTAATGCCTCCCTCTGCCTCCTGAGTATTCCTCCTTCGGTTAGTGAGAAAGATCTGGTCTAATATCTCTGATGCTGCCTCCCAACGTAGGTGCATGAATGCTCCACCAATAATAGTATCCGCCATAGCTTTTGAACTGGTGTTAATGTCTAGATAGAATATTTCAAGCAAGTTGCTTCTCGCAATTCTATGATTAAGAACCATTATCAACTTTTTCTTAAATTGAAACCATGCATCATACATTGATTTAGAGTGCAACTACCTGAAATTATATAACTTAACATTTAACTATAGCATTCTAGATGGGGGAAAGAAATGATCTAAAAAATATCTCCGTAACTTATCCAAATAGTAATTGACCCTCGAGTAAGTTACCCTAACCATAATGTAGCTTCACCAGTTATAAAGAAAGTGAAAAACTTGAGTTTGAGATCTTCCTGATCTACCCCCAGTATAGTGTATGACATACAAATCCCAATGAAATTTATAAGATGCATATTTACGTCATCAATGGTAAAGCCTGCAAACACATCCTTCAAATTCAACTGTTGGATCATGGCACTAGTGATATCAAACTTTATATTCAATGGCCATGCAAGAGGAATAATAGCTCCTATCTCAGTAGGATCAACATATCCCAAGTCCTCATCTGGATCATCATATAGTGGGAAGTAATGGTAGGATGGGAGTACTTGGGCTCTACCCCTTCTACCTCTATCTCAAATTTCATCGAGTTTTGCTCGACGATTAATTACTTGTCTCTGCCTGTTGAGCTATATGATGGGCTTTTGCATCCCTTGATATATTGGCTTCTACTACTAAACTATCAGTAGTATGATCTACAGTCTCCTAAATCACACTAGGTGTAGGGGGAGGTAAAACATTTAGGTTATTCCAACCCCGTCAAGATCACCTTCTTGTCTGTGTTCTGATATCCTACAATTCTATTGTAGGATTCTTTCTAGTTCAATATCAATTGGGAGTAAGGGATTTCCTTGACTCCTCATGCATGTATACCAACATATGCCCCAAGAAGAATAAAAAATAAAACCCAAAAACTTCAACAACTTCAATTAATAAATCTCAATCGTATTCCCCAGCAATGATGCCAAAAGTTGTATGTCGCCCAAAACTACACCTCCTTAGAAGTATACAATGGTTGATGTCAAAATATAGTAACCCAACTAGGTTGGGGTCAAACCCATAGGGAATAAGGTAGAACTATCTCTTGAACTTGTTGAAATCAACGGGCAATGTAGAATAGTAAATAGGGGGAATTTCTGTAATCCATAGAAAGTAACAAAACTCGAATGCTTTTAGTTGTAAAAAATCTAAAACAAACACTAGGACCGTGTTCCCCTTAGATTCCTAACTCGGTAGATTTATCGTGATCCATTGAACTAACCCAATATCTTGCATGCAAAATATGATAACTTATATATCACTAAACATTTTTGTGAATGCCTTTAGTAAATTTCGATCTTTACCTT
Source organism: Capsicum baccatum var. pendulum (assembly GCA_030864225.1). Classification (NCBI taxonomy): domain Eukaryota; kingdom Viridiplantae; phylum Streptophyta; class Magnoliopsida; order Solanales; family Solanaceae; genus Capsicum; species Capsicum baccatum. The sequence continues at coordinate 219,084,535 of CM061552.1, read as the reverse complement.
TTGAGTCTTAGAGTGTCTGTTTACTAACCCTTATTCTATATCCTAGATTAACTCTTATGTTTTGAGTCTCAAGTTAATTAGATTAAATGGCGGAATTATAAGATGTAGGTGAATCTCAAATTACTATCGTGATCTTCTTTTCCTAATATCTACCCTTCTTTTGAAGTAAGTAGTGAATAGAGGTGGGTTATTAATGTTTACAACCGTTAAGAATACAATTTAAGTAAAGAAAACCACAATAGATGCAAGAACATTGGTTGGGAACAACGTTGCACTTCCCCTACTTTGTTATTCAACCAGGGTTCCCACAAGCCTAGTTAAGGGAATCAACTACTCATAGTTGCGAAACAATTCATGGAATTCGTAAGTGAAAGCATAGAATCAATCTCACAATAATATACAAAGAAAACCCAAAGTCTCAAATCAATAAATCAACCAAGAACTTAAGAACACAAGAATCCCAAGATGAAAATCTATTCTTAGAATAAAAATATATGTTTGTGAATATTATGAGTGCGTAAACTAACTTAATTATGTCAAAAGAGTATTTATAGATTACATGAAAAACCTAGGAAACCTTTCCAAAACAAAAGAGGAAAAATGGAGTCGGTGGCCACCTACGGTGCCACTTATAGGCCATAGGTGTCACCTACGGTCTGTAGGTGGACCCACGTAGGTGACAAGGACTTTAAAACTTTTGCAGGATCTCTGAACTTTGAACTTCTAGCACTTGTTCTGGCATCTACGGGCCATAGGTGGAACCTACAGGCCGTAGGTGCCCCATCGTAGGTACCAGGGCCAAAATTATAACTTCTAAATCTCTAAAACTCAACTCCCTGATACCTGTTCTGGAACCTACGTCACATAGGTAGTACCTATGGGTCGTAGGTTCCTATGTAGATGGTTCAAAACTTTAGTTTCATTTCTTTTCTCTTATTTAGCTCTCAAAACCTGGTTGCCTACAAAACACAATACAAGACACATTATATCTAACAGAACGACCTAAGTAACTGCATATTTTCGTAGTATTAAACATCGAAAGCGATATGAAACCATAGCACATCATATATATTCTCAAATTTCCAAAATCTCGTAGTATGTTCTCATAATCATCAATCTCTCAGTATAATACATCTAGTACACAAATATAACATGTGTAAGTCCTTCTCACAAGTCATTTAAAGATAGGCTTCAACAATAGTAAGCTTATTCATATAATCACATGTCAAGCCAAATGAATAATCACATGTCAAGCCAAATGAATAATCAATCACAAATTATGTCTAAAGATAAATCAACATGCTCATCAAATAATAACACATACAAAATACTATTTCAAGTCTAACTCCATGTAAACTATAACCTACCTCAACCGAGAAACGTTAATCTACAAGTTAATTCACAAGAGCTTTTTCCTTTCTAAATGCCTCAAATCATTCACAGTCTAAAACAAACAAGTACAAAAGTAATTTATCATTTACCTTCAAATCATAGATTTAGGCATTCAAACCCACAAATTCTACCCATTTCCAAGATCTACGACATAGCTCAAAGGTCAGTTAATTATTCACTAGTTCCACAATTTCACATTATTTTAATTCATGGAGCTTCTATTCCAATTATCCCCTTTTATGCAATTTTGTATGTCAAGCTTAAAAGGTTTCATCTCTATGAAACTCAAGGTCCCCAATCATCCCAATTCATGTTTATAAACTACAAATTCAGGACAGGAAGTGTTAATTACACTCTAAAAGCAATTCTAGATGATTTTACAGAACCTAGGTTCTAACCCATAATTCCACTATTACAATCTTTCTAATAATTCTATGGTGTTAATGGATTACTATGCGAAAATATGGATGGGATGACATACCTCAACAAGAAATATTTCTCTAGTCTTGGAAAAATTATCTATCTACAACTCTGGAAAAATATTTTAGTGTTTATGAAGTGAAATTCAGAACTAACATAAATAGGTATTTTGCCTTGCATCATCCATTGTAACGACACCTTTCTCATTGCAGGAGGCTCACTATAGAGAATTGGGTCTCGCTATAATGACTCTAAGTTCCCCATCCCACTATGCTAGAGCTCTAATCGGTATGATGATCTTACTGCAACGATAAATCCTATCACTGTTGCATCCTACTGCACACTCAAGTATATCTGGTCATGCAAGTAATAAAATGACCCTTTCGAGCCGAATATCAATCCCACAGGGACTTGCTATTTAGCTAGAAATCTAGTTATAACATTACTAATAAGATTAAATAAGTGTGAGTTGTAATCAAAGGGATTTTAAGATTTAAGAATCTAAAAATAACAATAAACAATAATGAAAATATAAAGCGTTTGAAACATGATCTGGAAAAATCCACGGTCAAGGCAATTTGAGCAATCCTACTTAGCTATATAATCTCATTGGTTAAATTAACTATCTTGGTTGTTGACCAGGGATGTGAGAACTAGTTCAAACATATTTGTATGCCTTCCTATATTTGAACCAAATGAAATAAATTACGTATATTCCTACCTTAACCACGAATCTTATCTTTAAATATTTTAGAAGACAAGAACCCACTCTATGTGTTCTGTAATCTAATCTAATATTCCTCCTTCCGGGCTCACAATTGAAATATAAATGTATTCTAATGGGCACGAATTAGTAGAATAGAAATAATGATAAAAACATATGAACAACCAAATATGACAATCAACTTTAAACCAACTTGATTGAATGCTAAGTACTCATATTCGTAGCAGAAACCTTAGAAAGAGGGTGTTTCTCCACTCATAGTCTTACAAAGAATCACAATAATGGAATTCATAAGTAAAAACAACAAGAGAAATAAAGTAAAAAATAAAAACCCTATTTGGAGCCTCCCTCATGTGTTTTTTCTCTCCTAAAGTCGTTCAAGGAGTTGTCCTATTTATAGTGTAGGATGATTTTTTCCTGAAAATACACATAGGCTTGGTACACTGTTAGGTTCGAAAGTACAAACCAAGATGAGTTGCCTTTTGTAGTGGACCCACTAAGAGGATCCTAGTCTGATGAGGCACTAGTAAGATAGTACGACTATACACTAACATTAACCCGAATGCCTAGTGCACTATATGGAGTCTTTACCCTTCTTTACTCTCTTTTTATTTTTGTATTGGGGACAATGCGATGACTTTTGGTGGGCGTGTGGGAGTCTTATTATATATTTTATGGTATGTACCTATTGATTTCACTTGATGGAACTGGTTGGATGGATATGGAGATATAATATACTTTTCTTTTTATATTTTGATGCTTATTTAGACCTTATGGGGTTTAGTCTTCATGACCGACATTGCTTTGGATGTAGATCTTGTGGGGCATATTAATGAGGATGATGGATATTGTCCTTTTTGGGCTTGTTGATGCACTTAATATTAATCTGATACCTGATTGTGATTGTATTAGTATTGATGGTGTATTTCGGGTGATGCTTTGTGACATGCCCTAAAACCAGGCCATGTCGTATGGGCACCTCAAGCCCATATGAGCTGGAGGTCGCCCCAATGACCCATTACAATCATCACATCAATCATATAGGTCGGGTGAATCCCGACCATATAATAAGATAGAGGAAACAATAATAAAAGTCACAACTTAAACAATGTCTAACCATTTTATAAATATCAATATACTAGCCAATATACGCAAGTCCACAGTCATCCACAATACCTCTATACAAACCAACGTTTAGTAATATATATGCCGGGACAAGCCCCAAAAACAGCTAAACCAGTCAAAATAAGACTAAGTCTAAAGATAGGGGATCAAGAATGAATGTTTTCTAAAATAAGGAAGCTCACCACTCCATAGTCAATGCACAAACCATTTTGATCACCTAATTACTGCACAGGAAGAGAAGATGATGCTCCGGTCCCTATGTTGTGTGGGGATATAGTGTCCGGAGATAGTTAATGGTTGGAACACTAGCATGTAACTCAAGGATAAGGATAAAATAACATTATCATTCAACAACAAGCAATATATCATATTCAGTCACATTCATAACCTTATCCATATAGACATATCACATGCTAATCAAGGGAACAAGATTTATCAACACTTTGGAAACATTCATTCATCATACATGTTATGGAGGACTCCAACCTTCCATACTTATATATTCAAACATTTCAATATTAGGCATAGGACTCTAACCATATTCACATATCATCAAGTAAGGGATTCTAAACACATATACATCTATTTAATTGAGGGGTTCTAACCACTCATACATCTTCATTCAAAAAAGAGAGTCTAACCACATGCCCACACATTAGGCAAGGGACTCTAGCCTTATGCCACATTAGGTAGGGGATCCTAACCCAAGGCAATACATTTGGTGAGGCACTTCGACCCAATAAGATCTCATTATGCAAGGGACTTTAACCACAAGAAATTTTATTAAGGAAGGGACTTTAACCTCAATCCATCATGACTATAATTAGTCGACATTGGGACTTTAACCCTTTGTCCATGTATCCACATACATTCCATTCCACGCATAAGGACTTGAACCCATTTAGCCAATTCAACATTATACATGACCACATGGTCCTCACGGGAGCCTTAATTGCTCAACCATTTCAATAGGACAATGCCTTAATTCAATTTATCATACATTTCAAACTATGGTCTTCAAGACCCTTACAAGCCATTAATATTTCATTAGCAATTCTATAGCCTAATTTAGTCCCACACATAATTCACATTCATTTTCATATTAGGGACTTTAACCCCCTTCTTATTCATCAAACTATCAAGGTCATCAATTACACAATACATGGCTTATTTTTTCTTCACAATATCATTTATCAAGCATTCTTATATATTGGGCCATTTCCCTAGTTCTATGCTCCATCATCATGGAACTAGATATCTCACTTAGACATTTTCTCAAACACCTTGTGTACATGCCTTTACCAAGGCCAATTTCATGGTAGTATCAAGACTAGGGTTACTCAAGACCCACATGTTAGACCACATACAAAAAGCATTTATGTTACCATCAATAACATGTATAAACATAAGTCTAAGCAAAAATCATCATATTTCATCATTAAGCAACAAAACCTTTTTTATTTGATTTCAAAACCACCATGTCCACTTACTAATCCAAGTGGGAAATACATGGGCTTAAATTTATTTAGCAAGGGAAAGAGTTACATTCCTTAAACACGATGAATCGCCAAGAGTATTGACTCCCCTTTTCCTCTTGAAGTCCACTCTTGAATCCCTAGCCTCCAATTCTTCAAAGATGAATTTGAGAGAGTGTTTAGGGTGTTTGATCCATCAAAATAGATATTTAGGAGGCCACACATACTTATATAGTGAGAGGGCTTAGGGTTTTAGGCATGGGAATTGACCATAAGGCCCTTAGTTAAAAGCTGAAAATTGAACCCATCCAGGGGTACGACTTACCAGACGATTCACTTAAGTAGTTGTATTTTATAAAACAGTGAGAAATCATGTCCGATAATGCCAGCCTCCCAGCCAATTCCAATGTCAAGGCTGACACCAATGCCGATCCCACCCATACCAACCCCCCAGAAGTACCATAAATCATCTATCTAAAAGAGTAAAAAATTTTGGTTGGGACATACCGCCAACCATGGCCAAAACCAATATCCAAAATAAAAAAAATGTCTAAAGAAATCCATAATATGAAATAATGCTTCTAAAAAGGATAGAAGCTCATCACTTAAGTACAAATGCTGATACCAAATCCTCATGCTAAATAGGAGGAGTAGAATGGTCGGTTCCTTCATAGCGTATGTATACAACCGCCAGTAGATGGGGTTAGCAAACAACCTCTAACATGAATCTCAGGATAAGGATAAAATAATATCAGTTATAAAACCAAGTGAAACCATCCATAAAGCATACAACCATCCATAAAGCATACAACCATACATATATAAATGTCGGGAAAGGGAACCACGCTTAGTATGCATTTAAAACCTTTATACTTGGGATGTGTAGCTTTCCTGTCGTAACCACCCACTGGCCATATGGGTTCAGCTCCCCCTACTAAAAAGGCCCCAGTGCTTGTTGCCGCACGACTAGGGAATATCACATGGGATAACTAGTACATCACCTAATATAAAATATGACATACACACATGGTCATCAAGACCCGTTATATCGGTAAATTTGAATTTTCAATTTTGGTCCCCCCGAGACCGCCACCTTCCACGGTTTAGCTACGCACCCCGCCATTAATGCCCAATTAAAACCATGTCCAAACAATCCATTACCTTTTATTAACCAAGGCCAATATTGGAGGTATCGTCATACCACCCCTTACTTGCAAGTAATATCCATAGCCAAACCATTTAGGTTAAGGGGACCTTAGGTGCCCTTCCAATTACCTTATTAAATCTACTTGGGAAACTTCCATGTTCTCCAAAAGCATAACCTTTTAACCTTTAGCCTTTTTGAACTATTTAAACCATGCATAATTCTTTTATCATGTTTAAAACATACAAGAGTTCCATTAAAAGAAGTCAATGCAATGAACATATCTTTATAAGCATTATATCAAACACCTTGGGACATAAATAACCAAAACCAATTCTAGTGACCATTAAACCTTTACCATGAAATCCAATTGTACAAATCCACTGTTGATGCATATAAAAGTATAATTAAAACTATAGGAACCCATAACCAAGAATTCAATATAAAACCACCAAATAATTGTTGAAAACTATAATAATGAAATAGTAAAACCATGAAATCACTCATATAAGCCATGCCATTAGTTGAAATTACAACTAGGGAAGAGAATCATGCCTTATACCGAAGAATTGATAGAAAGAAATCACAAAGACAAACCCCAAAGCAATTCATAAGATGAAACCTTAGCCTTCTTGCCCAAAAGCTCTTGAGAGAATATTGAGATGTTTTGGAATAGTTTCTATGTGTTAATGAATAGAATAATAGAGTAAATATTTGAAGTCATGGGTACTAGTTAGGGTCAGTAGGGAAATGTCAGAATACCCCCACTTAAATCCCTTAAAATCCCATCACAGGGATACAACTTACCTATACGTATTGTACCCTTCTATACGATTAGCATCCACCACTCGTATCCAAGCCTCAACCCTTTGATCAAATAATGTCTTGTATACAAATCATCTAATCGAGTCGTAACCATAGAATACGATCCGTACCTATAGCCCGTAACCCTTCCAGACTGAAATAATAGGAAGATCAAACACTATCCACCATATGAGTCCTCAATACGACTTGTACCAAGCCTTACAACTCATACCCCTAAGTCATACCCATTCCAGTGATCAAAACCATCCAACCTACTAACACTGGTTAGCATACGATAGGACCATACCAATCGTACCCCAGCATATGGATCGTACCCATGAGTCATATTGGGTCCGGAGAATGGATTTCTAGGAAATTTTCAAAGAATCAAAACACAGGATATTTCAGTCTCCCCCACTAGTAACATTTTTCCCTAAATGATGGAGAAGGTAGGGGTAACCATATACAGAGTCATTTGAATTATCAAACATCCCTTCAATAAAGTTTGAAAACAAAGATGCAAAGATGTTAATCTTTCCTGTAACAAACTCAAAAAATAAAGATGTGTTCAAGATATATACCTTTCGCACGAATCCTAGGAGCAGAAAAAAATACGGATACTTGTACTTCATGTCCACTTCCACTTCCTAAGTAGCTTCTTCCACCTCATGGTTCTGCCATAGAATCTTAATCGAAGCCACATCCTTGATCCACAATTGACAAACTTGCCTATCTAATATATTAACCAGGACCTGTTCATAAGAGAAAGAATCTGAAATACCCAATCCTTCCAAAGGAACAACAGGAGAAGGATCACTAATACACTCCCTTAACATAGAAACATGAAAGACCAGATGAACCAAACTTAAGCTAGATGGAAACTCTTACTCATAAGAAATATTTCCAACTCTTTGAAAAATTACATAAGGACTAATGAATAGAGGACTGCATTTTCCCTTTTGTCCAAACCATACCACTCCCTTCATGGGAGACACCCTAAGGAGCACCCTATCCCCAACCTCAAACTCTAAGTCTCTATGTCTAACGTCCACATAGGACTTTTGGTGACCTTGGGCAGCTTTAACCCTATCCAGAATTACCTTAACCTTCTCCTTTAATTGATAAACCTAATCCAGACCAAACATGTCTACTTTTCCAAGATCAAACTACCTAATAAGAGATCTACACCTCTTATTATACAACTACTCAGAAAGAGCCATACTAATGCTCGAATGATAGCTATTATTCTAAGAAAACTCCACCAAAGGTAGATGCTCAACTCAATTGCCACCATAGACAATCACACAGGCCCGTAGCATATCCTCCAATGTCTAAATAGTTCTCTCTACATACCCATCCTATTGTGGATGAAAAGTAGTACTCAAACTAACTTTAGTCCCCAACCTTATCTAGAAAGACCGCCAGAAATGAGATATAAACTGTGTACCACAATTAGAGATAATCAAAACAGGTACCCTATGCAGCTTCAAAATCTTTTGAAGATACAACCGCACATAATCCTCCGCCCAAAGGGTAGTCCACACTGGCAAGAAATGCACAGACTTGGTCATCCTATCCACGATGACCCAAATCAAATCATACTAATTTAGAGACCGAGGAAGAACGATAATGAAGTCCATATTGATCACTTTCCACTTCTATTCAAGAAAATAAATTTCTTAATACAACCCTCCTGGCCTCATGTGCTCAACTTTAACCTATTGAAACACCATACACTTTACCACAAAATCAGCCACATCATTCTTCATGCCATTCCACCAGTAGATCTTCTTGAGATCATAATACATCTTAGTCGAGCTGGGATGAACAACATAGTTTGACTTATGTGCCTAATGCCAAAACCCTTTGCCGCAACCCGTCACATCAGGAACAAACAATCTCTATTGGTACCATAAATTACCATCATCACCGATCTCAAACACCACTATATTTTTCCCTCCAACATCACCCTTGATTTTCATCAAGATAGGATCTTAAACTTGCTTCTTCATCTCAGCACCAAGAGACGATTGAGCCACTTCTTGCACCATCACACAACCATCGTTAGAGTCCAAGAGACAAACTCCAAGATTCAACAAGCGGTGAATATCCTTCACCAATTCATGCTTGCCTTCCTCAACATGAGGCAAAATATCCATGGATAACTTGCTAAAAGAATTACCAACCATATTGGACTTACTTGGGTAATAGTGAAGGCCAATATCATAATCCTTAAGAAGCTCAAGCCACCTCCTCTGCCTGAGATTAAGCACTTTCTGAGTGAACAAGTACTAAAGACTCTCGTGATCAGAAAAGATACCCATGTGAATACTATACAAATAATGCTGCCATTTTTTAAAGCGAACACAACTGCCAAAAACTCCAAATCACAGGTAGGATAATTCCTCTCATGTACCTTTTACTGCCTGGAAGCATAGACAATCACCTTCCTATGGTGCATCAAAATTTATCCATGCCCTACACGAGATGTATCATAATAAACCACAAACCCGTCATTACCTTCTAGAAAAGTCAGGATTAGAGCCAAAGTCAACTTATTCTTCAACTTCTAAAAACTCCCTTCATAAGCATTCGGCCAAGAAAACTTAACCTTCTTATGAGTAAACTTATTTAAAAGAGCATCTATCGAAGAAACGATTTCCACAAACTACTGATAATACCCGACTAAATCCAAGAAGCTCTGAATATCGAATGGAGTCGTGTGCCTAGGCCACCACTTTACCACATCAACCTTCTGCCGTTCCACTATAATCCCTTTACTAGAAATAATTTGGCCCGAGAAGGTCATAGCGTTCAACCAGAACTTAAACTTAGAGAACTTAGCATACAACTATTGTTCCTTTAAGGTCTGAAACACCACATTTATCATGATCCACCCCACTCTTCAAATAAACTAGAATGTCATCAATAAACGCAATAACGAAGAGATCCAAATATTGCCTGGATACCCTATTCATTAAGTCCATAAAGGTTGCCGGAGCATTAGTCAACCCAAATTACATCACCAAGAACTCAAAATGCTTATACTGAGTACGAAAATCCATCTTAGGGATATCCACCTCTCTAATCTTAAGCTGATGGTACCCAGAACAAAGATCTATCTTAGAGAAGAACTTGGCACCCTGTAACTGGTCAAATAAATTATCTATCCAAGAGAAAGGATATTTGTTCTTGACCGTCTCCTTGTTCAACTGCCTATAATCAATGCACGTCCGAAGGAAACCATTCTTCTTGCGCACAAATAATACTAGTGGACCCTATAGAGAAACACAAGGACAAATAACCCCCTTATACAGAAGATCCTTATGTTGCTCCTTGAGTTTTCTTAACTCAATCGGAGCCATTCTATATAGAGGAATAGAAATTAGATGAGTGTCAGAAACTCTATTAATACTAAAATCTATTTGTATATCCTGAGGAACACCAGGAACATCAACCAAAAAGACATTTGGAAACTTATTAACCATAGGGACAAAAGACAAAGATGGACCTTTCAAGTTAGAATCTTTAACCCAGACCATGTGATAAAGACAACCCTTAGAGAATAATCTCCAAGCTCTAAGATAAGAAATGAACCACCCCCCAAGAGCTAAGGAGCTACCTTCCCATTTCATAACTGGTTAACTAGGAAACTTAATGATAACCCTATGGGTCCGACAATCCACAGACACAGACGCATAACAAGAATACAACCAGTCAATACCTAGAATTATATCAAAATCTACCATATCAAACTCAAATAGATCCGCCAAGGTCTGCTTGCTACCAATAGATACCATACACCTCCTATAGACTCTCTTTCCAATAACCGACTTACTTACCTAGATAGAAATAAAAAATGAATTCGAGATAACTTTTGAATCAAAACCAAAAGACACAGCCGCATATGAAGTCACATAAAAAAGAGTGGACCTCAGATCAAGCAAATAATATACGATATAAGAGAAAAGTTATAACATACCAGTAACGACAGTAGGTGATGCATCAAATTCTTATTGGAACACCAAAGCATACAACCGATTTTGACCAACACTAAAACTAGGAGCAGTAACAAAAGCAGATTCTATCTTGCTAAGTGTAAGAGCAGATGATGAAGCCACAGGAATCTTATTTGCCCCCGTAACAACCTTATTAACTAGAAAATCCCTGAACCAATAAACTAAATGGACATACTTGAAGTACTTGTCCCTTTATTCCTTGCAATAGCCTCGATAAGGATGACTACAGAATCGACAAAGAAGACATGGAAAAACTGTCTGACCTCCGCTTGCCTGAGACTGGGAAACCTATGCTCGATAATTATCACCACCTTTATGACGCCTATGTCCTGACTTATAAGAAGCACTAATAGAAAAGGAGATAGAAATCCACCTTCTTTTTCTGCCACTTGCCACTATATTTACAACCCTAGGACTGACTACTCCCTGATCAGAAAACCTAATTCTCATTTTTTTCCCATCTCCAAACTTTGCCTGCTTTATCTTCTCATCCTCGACCTGATGCATATGAATAGTCATCCTCGAGATGTCCATATATTTAATCAGCAAGGCAAACTTGTTCTCCAGAATTAAATTTCCATTCAACCCAAAAGTGAACTTTCTCATTCTCGACCTCATATCAGCTACTACATTAGGAGAATACCTTGATAGATGATGGAACTAAAAAGAATATTCCTTTATTGATATTCTCCCCTATCTGAGGTTTACAAACTCCTACATCTTTGCTTCCTTCAACTCTAAAGGAAAGAACTAATCCGAGAAGGTATTAGAAAAGACCTCCCATAACCTTTCGTCTTCCATATAACCTTTATCCCTATCCTACTCCTTATACCACTGATAAGCAACATACTTGAGCTGATAACATGCAAAGTTAACCCCTTTACACAGTAGCCTGCATCACCCAAAAGATCTTTTCTATCTTATCCAAGAAACCCTATGGTTTGTCCTGCACCTTTACCCTAGTAAAATTCAAAGGAACCATCTTTATAAATTGACCAACCCTTGTGTCTTCAGCAGACAAAGCACTAGATGTACCCCGCTCAGCCTGAGCAGCAACAAATTGGGAAATAACATGGATAGACTGACAAAATTCCATGATTTTCATGTTGCCTTAAGGGACCTGAAGAGAACTAGCTAGAATAGGAAGAACTCCAACACCATTAGGAATAGGACCATAAGATCAAAGACGTACTCTAGAAGTAGGACGTACACCTTCAACATTATCCCTAGATAGGACGAAAGAATTTCCATGTGTTCAGAGGCATGATCTAAAAGATGAACAAACAAGGATTAGATGAAATTCCTGGATTGAGAACTCAATCTTTAGGATAGAATACAAAGAAAATAAAATATTCTAAAATGTCTTGCAGCCTCTCTCTTATGAGTGTGGTTCACTTCACACCCCTAAAAGAGACTCTACTTGACATGACTTTATGGATTTCCCAGTTGATCATGAACCTAGGGTCTGATATCAACTTTACATGACCCGACCCCGGTCCTTGTTATAATGGGTATCCCAACTCTAACCTAGATCGGGGACCACTCTTTATTACCCAACCCAACCACCTATATCTAACCTTAGATAAGCTAAATTTCAAAAATATAATAAGATAGCATTATTGTTCTTATTAAGACTCTAGGATAGGGTCACGACCGTGAACTACCCAATCGAGTCAAACTCTACCACACTAACCATACCAAACAAAACCATATACCATAAACCAAAAGAAATACCAAATCATGATATGAAAATCAATCCCAAAATATAATATGATGGAACAGTGAGAAATCATGTCAGATGATTCCAGCCTCAAAGCTTATTCTAATGCCTGGGCTAACATCCATATCGATCCCACCCATACTAACCCCCAAATGTACCACAAATCCTATATCCAAAAGAGTAAAAAATCTAGTTGGGATATACCCCCAACCATGGCCAAAACTAATATCCAAAAAAAGAAAAATATCTAAAGAAATCAATAACATAAACCTTGCCTTCCGAAAGGATGAAAGCTCTCTACTTCAGTCCAAATGCTGATACCGAATCTATGTGCTAAACATGATGAGTAGAATGGTAGGTTCCTACATAACATGGGTATACAACCACCAATAGATGGGGTTAGCAAATGAACGCTAGCATGAATCTCCGAATAAAGATAAAATAATGCCAATTATAAAACAAAGTGAAACCATCAATAATGCATACAACCTTACATATATAAGTGCAAAGGAAGGGAACCGGGTTTAGCATGCATTTAAAACCTTTATATCTGAGTTGTGTAGCTTTGTCGTCTTAACCACCCACGGGCTATATGGGTTCAGCTCCCCCTACCGAAAGGACCCCAGTGTGTGTAGCCACACGACTAAGGAATATCCCATGGGATAACTAGTACATCCCCTAATATAAAATATGATACACGTACATGGTCATCAAGACCCCTCAAATCGGCAAATATAAGTTTCTGATATTTGCCCCCTAGGATCGCCACCTTCTACAGCTTAGCTACATTCCCCGCCGTTAATACCCAATTAAAAAAATGTCCAAACAATCCATTTATCATTTATTAACCAAGGAAAATGTTGGTGGTATTGTCATGCCACCCTTTACTTGCAAGTATATCTATTGCAGAGCTATTTAGTTTAAGGGGACCTTAAGTGCCCTTTCAATTACCATATTAAATCCACTTAGGATACTTCTATGTTCTCCACAAGCATAATTATTTAACCTTTAGCCTTTTTGAACTATTTAAACCATGCATAATTCCTTTATCAAGTTTATAACATGCAAGAGTTCCATTAAAAGAAGTCAATGCAGTGAACATATCTTTATAAACATTTTGTCAAACACCTTGGGGGCATAATATAACCAAAAACAATTTCAAAGACCATTAAACCATTACCATACAATCCAATTGTCCAAATCCACTATTAATGCATATAAAAGCATAATTAAAACCATAGGAAACCATAACCAAAGCATTCATTATCAAAACCCACAAATAATAGTTGAAAACCATAATCATAAAATACTAAAACTATGAAATCAATCATATAAACCATGACTTTAGTAGAAATTACAATGAGGGAAGAGAATCATGCCTTAAACCAAAGAATTGATAGAAAGAAATCACCAAGACAAGCTCCAAAGTAATCCGTAAGATGAAATACTAGCCTTTTTGACCCAAAAGCTCATGAGAGATTTATGATATATTTTGGAATAGTTTCTAAGTGTTAGTGAATAGAATAATAGGGTAAATAACCTCCTAAGTGTAATAGAAGTTGTGGATCCTATTTAGGGTAAGTAGTGAAATGTTCAGAATACCCCTACTTAAATCTCTTAAAAACAGTCATAGGGATACAACTGACCCATATGAATCATACCCTCTATACTATTTGTATCCCCTATACATATCCAAGCCTCAACCCTTGGATTAGACACTATCTAATATATGACTCATCCAACAAAGTCGTAACCATAGAATGCAATCCATACACATAACCCATATCCCTGGCAGAGTGAAATACAAGGGATATCAAACACTGCCCACCATATGAGTCCTCGATATGACTCGTACCAAGCCTTATGACTCATACCCCTAAGTCATAGACATTCTAATGAAAAAAACCATTCCACCCACTAACACTGATCAGCAAACGACAGGACCATACCTCTCGTACCCCAGTATACGGCTCGTACCCATGAGTCATATTGGGTCTGAAGAGCGAATTTTTAGGAAATTTTCTAAGGGTTAAAACCAAGGATGTTTCACCTTTCTTGCCTCTAGATGAACACTCATGGAACCATATTCTCCAATCTTCAAGAGTGAGTTTAAGAGATTGTTTGGAATGTTTGATCAATGAAATAAGGGTTATGAGAGTCCACAACATGATATATAGTGTGAGGACATAAGGGTTTTGCTGTGGGAAATGTTTGAAAAGCCCTTAGCTTAAAAGCTGAAAATCTACTCCCAGGTGGGTATGACTTCTACACCTAAACCATACCCTAGGTTACAAGTGTTACCCTATCTCATACCCTATACCCCACCATTGTACCCCATACTGACTATCATATGGCCACCTAGGGCTAACTCGTACCTTGAGGTATAAATGGTACCCTAAAACCATACCTTCGATAGATTCAACTAAGGTAAGCATTGGGCATCATACAACTTGGTAAGGTACCACTCTTACCCTATCATACCACAAGTAAGATGTTGACTCATACCTTGGGGAGAAACCAAATGAAACACACTACCTAACATATAAGAGAGGACACAAAATCATACCATATGTTTCCACTTGTACCTGTGAGTTATACCTTGCCCAGAATGACCAAAACATAAGAAAATTTGCTAGGTAGAAGGTTTAGGGTGTTTCACATTTTTTATTTTCCCTTATGTAAATCTTCTCTATATTGTCACAACTCCCAAAGGTACAAGTTTTTGTAATCAACTGAATTTAGATAAACTTGTACATAAACATATTTTATTTTAAGGAAACTAAGTTATCTAAACAACCAAACACAAACCCTTAAGAATTGATTAAACAAAATGGTATTTATAGAAAGAGGAATGTTTGTACTATCCACTGAAAGAAATTGGAACAACCTCGGTCCTTTACCTCAAACCAAACACAGGTGATTCAGGTCATATACTAAGATGGATCTACCAATTATTAATGTCATGCTCATTCATTTTGTGAGCTACTAAATTCAATTGATGGGGAAGTCAAACTTTTAGGATATAGTAGTAAAATAATTACCAAAAAAGAAAAACAATCCTACTGACTTGACCTTATGAACATGCAAACTAAAACTATTCCTTCTTGTCCTACTGTTAAGTGTTTCTTTTAAGTCAAATTTATTTATTTTTTGTCTTGACAAATTCATTATCTTTATTATAGTTGGTACCAGAGATTACTACACATGCTGAAGATAAGGATTCAAGAATAGTACTATAATAGGAATTTAAAAGCTGGCTTGCTATCTTTGGAATGCTACTGATAAAGGATCAAGTGCACAAGATAGGGTTAGGGCCGAGTGAAGCTTATTAAAAGCTTATGTAGTAATGTAGTTCATTTTTTCATTCCCTGTTCTTGGGGAATTATGGTTTTATACATTTTTCAATAAGGTCTATGATAACTTGTCCTAGTCTAGGGGTGCAGGAAATTCTTGCATAGATTAAACACAATCATTGGAACAAGTCCAAGAAAGACATTCTAGTTGTTTATTATCTAGTTGTGGTATACAACATTTGGTTGGCCAGGAATTAGAAGATTTTCATGCAAACTACTGTTAATAGCAATTTATTTACTCATCAAGTGCAATATGTAATTTGAGAGAGACTAGAGAAAATAAATGGATTAAGAAAGAGTAGCAAATGTAGCAATTTTAAGCAGAAATTATGTAATTAGAGGTGTGCTTTAGGTCTACTAATCTGGTAGCTTTATATAAGTTATCAAGATTATAAATGACCTTGAAATTAAACTCACCCAAACCCATCCTTAAAGAAAATACTAGAGAGAAATGATAACAAAGAGTTTGTTACAAACTGTTATATTATAGCGCTAAAAGTAATTTCGGTAAAAGACTTTCTAGCTTTTTGTCATATATAGAGGAGTCAGAACTCTGAAGTACCTTTGATAACTTTTCCTTGGCCGATCTTAAATAATAAAGGTTGTTGTCTTGGATCCTTCTATGTTAAACATACAAATTCAGCAAGCATGAACACAAAGACCTACAATAAACTACAAATAGAACAATAGAAAAAAACACAACTAAGCTCACCTTCAAAACTTTTGACTCAGGTGTCTATGTTTCCCTGCAGGCATAAAGAACAAGAAAAAATGAAATTACCCAAAACCCTACTAAGAACTATGCTTAATAAAGACTCAAACTAAATTAAAAGATTCATCCTTTAAGCTCTAATTCACCTATTCATGTAAAAAAAACTAAATTAAGATAGTTATAGAATCATTCTCTCAAAAAATCCATACCAATTTTGGATAACATAATGTTGCAAAATCATTCACATTAAATTGCAATTATGTCAAGTAGAGGGGGATAAGTAGCACCTAATAGTATCATCCCTAAAATACCTTTCCTTTTCACTACTTTCTGGCAGTGGTGTGAACTTTGCACCCTTATATGGCTGTAAGTAGTTTGGGTATGCTTGTAAATAGTAGAAGGTAGATTTTAAAACTTGACAACTAGTATTTGCAATTTCATCCTAATGAGATTCTCATATTTCACAATTGGTCTTTGCAATTTTATTCTAAACTCTAGAGTAAACTGAGAATCTATCCTTATGAAACTTGAAAATTTCATCAAATGGTAAGGACATCTAAGAAGATACAAGATCTACTTGAACTATAGATTAGTATCTAGTATTTTTTCTTAAATATTTAAGAAATCTGGTGTTTTTAGCTTTGAATTTTTGTGGTATATACACCAATATCCCTCTCCTCACTTCCAAAAAATTGCCCTTATCTGAATCACTGAACATAAGAGATATCTGGAAAGTGATTAGACAATTTCTATTAAGAACTAGTCACAAAGGTCTCTTGTTTAACATAGCTCTTAATCTGATGAAACTTTGATATCAATGTTGGAAGAAGGGTGAATTAGATATAAATTTTTTGTTCGGAGACAAATAAAGACTTTTTTAGAAGTTTATCAATCATATGCAATTAATAATTATGTAAAATAATATAATCCTATATTTTTATCATATAAACCATTTACAATGTCGATATATCTTTCCCCCTCCCACCCAAAGAATAAGAACGACACTATAATACCCTATAATTTTTCTAACTAAATTGAATTTAGCTTCTAAATTTAATGATGGTTATTCCATGAGGAATTTTAAATATTTTTACTTTTTGTCATGTGGAAAATTCAATAAGCTTTCCATCGATATAAGATTTGCCCAAATCTAATAACCGAGTAAAAAATTATGACTATTTCAGGTTCCCGTCGTAAAACAACGCCATTTTAGTCAGTGGCGTGCCGGGCCACAAGAGGGAATGAAATTTGGAAAATTCCAGTAGGGGATCCATAATTATGTCACATTGCGCCAGGGCCCAAATTCAGTATTTTTCTTTTCTAGTGTCTTAGCGCGATTTTCCCCATGTCGCGCCAAAGTTCCAGGTCACAAAAGAAGGGGAAACGCAATGGCTCCGCATCGCGCCATCCCTCAGTTTTCCAATTTTCAAATTCCAGTGACACAATGCGATAGCACCGCATCGCGCCAGGGGTTCATTCGGGAAATTTTTACTGAAATTACAAGATGCGTCCAGGGTTAAAAGGGTCAATATCCCACCCCTATTTAAGCCCTTTAACATGTGATTCATCCACTTTTCACATAAAATAAACTCTCTTCTCTCAAAAACCTCTCAAGAAAAACCTAGGGCTTTTCATAAAAGATTCAGAATCATGAATTGCCTCAGTCAATCTTCACGAAATCACTAACTAAGGTATGCGTAGTGTTCATTCATTGACTCCTTTCGTCCATGAAGCCCAAAAATCTCTTTTCTAAGTTTAAGTTTATGGATTTCTTTATGAATTTAATGTTGGGTTTGTTTTATGTTGAGAATGATCAATTGAGTTCAAATCCATGTTGGGTGATCAATTTTATTGTAATTAATATGTATGGATGTATATTTATGTAAACCTATGAATAAACACTAGATGATGACATTAGAGATAAATCATGATGATTAATTATTGTATAATGTTGTCTACATATGCTATACCTACCATGTGTTTGATTAAATGCCTAGGTGAAGGAACAATGCCCAACTAGTATGATATCATGAAATCCCTATGTATGTACAAGTTATGCCTATCACATGTTTTGATGGGATTCTGATATAAATGTATTATGGATTATAATGTTAGTTATATATTCCGGTTAGTTATGCTTGGTCAGTTTTACTTCCACCGAGTTCTAGGGGTACTTGTATCCGAAATATTAGCTGTATGCCTAGAGTCATGTCATGTTTCCACAAACTCTCAGTCAAGCTATGAATCTTTAGACTTCAGACAGTCTTATAACTCAGGAACTCTCCATGATCTCATGTGGTTTGACAACTAACTAAGTTTATGAGATCTACCAATTAGCTAAATATGCCCCTCATGTGGTTATAGATAGCAGGGCAAGGATGAGTAGGTTTATTTCAGGAATGAATAATAACGTGGTCAATGAGGGAAGATCTGCCATATTGAATAGTGGTATGACTTTAGCCAGTATCATGACTCATGCTCAGCAGATAGAGAAACAGAAGGTTAAACAGAGGGAGAAGCAGAATAAGAGAGCTAGGATAGGTAGCTTTAATTTTAGTCAGCCTAAGTCAGAGGGAGGCAATAGCTTTTAGATTCATCCTAAGTCATCAGTTCCATCTCCTTCTTTAGCCAGTGATCTAGTTCCTAAGTTCAGAGAGGGTAACAAAGATAGAGCACTAGGCTCTAAGTCCCAGGGAATTGTTCGCAATGCCTGTACTTATCCTCTTTGCCAGACTCTTGGCAAGCACCATCAGGATATTTGTAGAATTGGAAGTGGTATTTATTTCAGATGTGGAAAGCTAGGTTATAGAGTCAGAGACTATCCTCAGCTAGGTCCTCCGGGTTAACAGAATCTCTCCTCAGCTCAGTCCAGTCACCCAAATCAGCAGGGTGCGACCTCCAGTGCTACTAGTGGGTAATGCCTAAATCATCTTTATGCTCTTCAGTCGCGATAGGATCAATAAAATTCTCCTAACGTAGTTACTGGTAAGTTACAGATCTTTCATGTGTATGTTTATGCTTTTGCGATATGTTTATGTTTATGTTTATGATGAATCTCGAGATTCATCAGGCCTAATATTTCCCCGTGGGGAACTCCAATATTATTCGTGCGCAAGAAAGACGGTTCTCTTAGGATGTGTGTATACTACCGTTAACTCAATAAGGTCATGGTCAAGAACAAGTATCCTCTTCCTAGAATAGATGAATTTTTTGACCAACTTCAGGGTGCCAGTTATTTCTCTAAGATAGACCTCACATCCAGCTATTATCAGCTCAGAGTCAGAGAATGTGACATTCTGAAAATAACTTTTTGTACCTGGTATAGTCACTTCAAATTCCTAGTTATGTCATTTGGTATTACCAATGCCCACCCAGTTTTATAGACTTGATAGTCTTCATAGATGATATTCTAGTCTATTCCCGCAGTGAGCGTGATCATGCAGACCATCTCAAAATAGTACTTCAAACTCTCTGAGTTCATCAGCTATTCATCAAATTCCGTTAGTGCGAATTTTGGCTAAGGTCAGTAGCATTCCTTGTCCATATCATTTTCAGTGATCTCATTAGAGTTGATCCTCAAAAGACTGAAGCACTAAGAAACTAGCACAGACCTGTCTCTCTATCAGATATTGGGAGTTTCTTAGGTTTGGATGGCTATTACAGATGGTTTGTTGAGGGATTTTCTTCTATTGCATCCCCTATGTATAGATTGACTTAGAAGAAAGTCAAGTTTTAGTGTTCAAATCCTTGGGATAAGAGTTTTCAAGAGTTGAAGACTCAACTCACCTCAGCTCCACTCTTAGCTCTCCTAGATGGTTCAAATGGGTTCATAGTACATTGTGATGCATCCAGAGTGGGTCTAGGTTGTGTCCTTATGTAGCATTGTAAGGTCATAGCCTACGTCTCTAGACAACTTAAATCCCACAAGAGGAATTATACTACTCATGATCTTGAATTAGTAGCCATAGTCTTTGCCTTGAAGATTTGGAGGTATTATCTCTATGGAGGTCATGTAGATGTCTTCATAGATCAAAAGAGTCTTCAGTATGTTTTTTCTCAGAAATATCTTAATATTTGTCAGATAAGGTTGTTAGAGCTCTTGAAAGATTATGACATGAGTGTCCTTTATCATCTGGGCAAGGCCAACCAACGTAGTGGTCGACGCTCTTAGTAGACTGTGTATGGGTAGTGTTGCTCATGTGGATGACAGTAAAAATAAGTTAGCTCCAGAAGTACATCAGATTGCCAGACTAGGCATTCGCTTAGTAGATATAGATGAGGGTGATATATGGGTTCAGAGTATTTCAAAATCATCTCTAGTTTCCAAGGTAAAAGAAAAGCAAGATAGATATCTCAACCTTATCAAGTTGAAAGAGTCAGTTTAGGATCTGAAATTAGAGGTTTTATCCCAAGAGAGAGATGGTGTTTTGCATTGTCAGGGTCGTCTCTGTGTTCCAGGTGTATATGACTAAAGGGAGCGAGTTCTTGCAGAAGTGCATGGTGCACGCTACTTTATTTATCCAGGGGCCACAAAGATGTACTGTGACTTGCGGGAAATCTATTAGTGGAGTGGTATGAAGAGAGACATTGCAGAGTTTGTGGATAAGTGTTCTATATGTTAGCAGGTTAAGATAGAGCATCAGAAGCCTAGTGGGTCCATACAGGAGTTCAATATTCCTACTTGGAAGTGGGAAGTTTTGAACATGGACTTCGTGATGGGTTTGCCTCGAACTCATCAGCATAATTTAGTCTAGGTCATTGTAGACAGAATGACCAAATTAGCTTATTTCCTTCCAGTTCATACCTCTTATTCAGCCAAGGATTATGCCAAACTCTACATCAAGGTGTTGTTCAGATTACACGATGTTCCATTGTCCATTATCTCAGACAGAGGTACCCAATTCACCTCTCATTTATGGAAACCATTCCAGAAAGGTATTGGTACCCAAGTTCATTTTAGTATAGCCTTTCATCCTCAGACAGATGGTCAAGTAGAAAGGACCATTCAGATGTTAGAAAATATACTAAGGGCATGTGCAATCAATTTCAAGGAAAGTTGGGATGACCACTTACCTTTGATTAAGTTTGCATACAACAACAACTATCATTCTAGTATTCAGATGGCTCCATTTGAAGCTCTCTATGGTAGGAGAGGTAGATTTCCAATTGGTTGGTTCGAAGTTAGTGAGGCCTTAGTTATAGGGCCTAACTTAGTATTCGATGCCTTAGAAAAAGTCTAATTGATTAGAGAAAGACTCTGGGATGCTCATAGCCGACAGAATTCTTATGCAGATGTTCGTAGAAAAGATCTCAAGTTTGAGATTGGTGACTATGCCTATCTAAATATCTCTCCCATGAAGAGAGTAAAGAGGTTCAGCAAGAAAGGAAAATTCAGTCCCCGATATATTGGTCCCTTCAAGATTCTCAGTCGATTCGGCAATGTAGCTCATACGCTCAAATTGCCTTCAGATCTAACCTCAGAACATCCAGTCTTTCATGTCTCTTTGCTCAAGAAGTGCATAAGAAACTCATCAGTTGTAGTCCCTATTCAGAGCATTGATGTTCAGAACACTCTCTCTTATGAAGAGATTCCAGTCGAAATATTTGACTATCAGACTCGTAGATTGAGAAACAAAGAAGTCCCTCTAGTTAAGGTTCTTTGGCGAAGTTAGTCCATCGAGGGAGCTTCTTGGGAAGCAGAGGAAAACATGCGTACCAAGTATCCTTACCTCTTCTTCGCCAACTCAGATCAAGCTCAAGGTAATAGTTCTCCTTAAGTTTACTCAGTTTCATGTTCGGTATTCATCACAAACTTGGTATGCGGCTTCATACTGATGTTCCCATTAGAAACTTGGTATCAAGTACCATTGTATATTCATTCATACACACATGTATTAGTTCAGTTATGTAATTATGCATCAGATATGTATTCTCATTATGAGAAACTTAGTTCTTTAGAATACTCAATTATGCATTCACGAATCAGTTACACATGTATCAGATATGCATGTTTATTATTATATGTTCAGTTTTTCAGTCATGTCAATCATGAGATCATGTTCCAGTTATTTATGTTTAGCATGTACGTCAGTTGTCTTTTCTCCCCTCTTATTCAGTCTCATTCAAGGATGAATGTTCTCAAGGGGGAGATATTGTTATACCCCATACTTTTCCTAGTTAATTTTATATCAAGAATATCTAGTATTATCTTCTAAATTGAATGATGGTTATTCCATGAGGAATTTTCAAGATTTTCACTTTTTGTCATGTGAAAAATTCAATAAGCTTTCCATCGATAATAGAGTTGCCCAAATCCGATAACCGGGTTAGAAGTTATGACTATTTCAAGTTTTCATCATAAAACAACGCCATATTAGTAGTGGCACACCGTACCACAAGAGGGAATGGCACTTGGAAAATTCCTGTTGGGGTTCGCGATTATAACACGTCATTCCAGGGCCCAAAATTAGAATTTTCCTTTTCCAGTGTCTTAGCATGATTTTCATAGCGTCGTGCCAAAGTTCCAGGTCATAAAAGAAGGGGTAACGCGATGGCTTCACGTCGTGCCATCCCTCAGTTTCCCAATTGTCAAATTTCAGTGACATGGTGCAATAGCGCCACATCACGCCAGGGGTTCAATTCGGGAAATTTTTACTAAAATTACAAGACACCTCCAGGGTTAAAAGGGTTAATTTCCCACCCCTATTTAAGCCCTTTAACACGTGATTCAGCCAATTTTCACCCAAAATACACTCTTTTCTCTTAAAAACCTCTCAAGAACAACCTAGGTTTCTTCATATAAGATTTAGAATCATGACTTTCTTCCATCAATCTTCACGAAATCACGAACTAAGGTATGCGTAGTGTTCATTCATGGACTCTTTTCGTCCATGAAGCCCCAGAATATCTTTTATAAGTTTAAGTTTATGGATTTCTTTATGAATTTAATGTTGGGTTTGTTTTGTTTAAGTTGAGAATGATCAATTGAGTTCAAATCCATGTTGGGTGATCAATTTTATGTGGAATTAATGTGTATGGATGTATATTCATGTGAACCTATGAATAAACACTAGATGATGAAATTAGAGATGAGTCATGATGATTAATTATTGTATAATGTTGTCTACATGTGCTATGCCTACCATGTGTTTGATTAAATGCCTAGATGAAGGAACAATGCCCAACTAGTGTGATATCATGAAATCCCCATGTATGTACAAGTTATGCCTATCACATGTTTTGATGGAATGCCTCTATAAATGTATTATGGATTATGATGTTAGTTATATGTTCTAGTAAGTTATGCTTGGTCAGTTTTCCTTCCATTGAGTCCAGGGGGTACTTGTACCTGAAATATTAGCTGTGTGCCTTGAGCCATATTATGTTTCCACGATACTCTCAGTCAAGCTATGAGTCTTTAGACTTTAGAAAGTCTTATGACTTATAAAATCTTTATGATCTCATGGACTTAGTTAGTTGTCAGATATCAGTAATATTCCGCCAGTCTACGGAATTCAGTAACTCAGTCCATGTTCAGTTCAGTAAATTTGTTCAATGTCTATTTAGATAGGAGTATAAATTAGCACCGAGTAAACCCAAAATGGAAACTCACCTGTTATATGAGGGTGTGATTCTTAGAAGCAATCCTTGCGTTCCTGAACTATGTAGCCAACATAGGTTGAGACATCATATCCTGCTATATTAGGGTAGATGAGGTGGCTTAGACTTCTATATAAGGGTTGCCACTGTTCTCACTAGAGTTACTTGTTATATTAGGGTCACTCACATGTTGTCCTTACTAGTGACGTGGCATTGACACCCTTCCAATCAGGGCATAGATTGGACCCCAATTCAGCTATAATACATCATTTGGGGCATGTCGGTTAGATGACTACATCCCACAATTTCAGTATCAATCTCAGTAAAAGAACTCAGATAGTTCTTCAGAATTCAGGATTGTACGATACAGTTAACTCAGACATAGTACGAAACTCAGATAGTTCTATCAGATTCAGGGCTGTCAGATACAGTCACTCATGTTATTAGTTATATTCAGATTTAGTAATCATGTTACCATAGTATTAGTGTCAGTTGTTATGTCCCATGCATGTATCCTCACGCTCATGATAGTTTGTCAGTTATTATTATTGTTCATTCATATGAACCCCATGCATTCAGCCTACCTTATATGCTTACCAGTACATTTAAAGTACTGACGCATTTTCACTATGGTGTCTTATACCATAGGTTTAGAGACACGATCTCCAGATCAACAATAGATTCCAGTTTTAGCAGTCAAAGTTAGAAGTAAGTCCTCATCATTTGAGGACATGATTATTTCCCTATTATCTTATTAATCAGTTTATTAGTTGAAGTTAGTTGGGAAAATGTCCCATCAACTCCTTACTCAGATATTTCAGTCAGTTAGAGGCTTTCTAGACTATCATGTTTCAGACTTTAGTATGTTCAGTTTTGTTTTGGGTATTCTATTACCCCACACAAATGTTATATCATTCAGATTATGTTCAGTATTGAACCTTATGGACTTTCAGTGCATGTTTCTAAATTATTATGTCATATTATGTAGTGTACAGGTGTAAATATTAGTCATGGGTTAGCTTATGGTCCTTCGAGGTCATGATCATTGTGTAGCATTCCAGGTACCAGATCCGGGGTGTTACAGACACTAACTAAATGTCATAAGACAAGTTTCTTATTCAGAATTCATATCTAGGGTAACATGAAGTGGAATCATCACTATTCTATTTTGATAAAAGATAGTCCACTTATCCAAATGTAAATGGTATCATAACAAACTCTCTCTAATTTTGATGGTCCTACTACGTGAGTAATGTCAGATGTTCCATGAAAAGTAGTTGAACCATAATCAAAGTGTCCAAACAACAAAGGTACCAAAGATAAATTGATCACAAGTCTAAGGAATAAAATATGCCCTGGATCAATTTCATAACAATTTCAATCCTTCATACAAGTAGTGAGAACAAGCTAATAGTAGAAAATGTATAGTGGTGACCTGGAAAACCTCCAAGTGGAACTTTGTAGATATTTCACTTATGTAGGTACGAGCAAATTGAGTCAAATTTTGTTGTACAATTAGAATTCCTCGGAAGACGTCTTCATTCACCTATTGCATAATCTCAAACCTTACCTACAACTAAAACTCAATCAAATAATAGTTGAGGAATACAATACAGTTTCTTAGACCAAAATAAATAATTATGTGCTAATTTCACATATTAGAGGCATATCCAAACTTTAAAATCAATGAGACCTCATAACATATCCATACACTTAAAATAATTAAATATAACTATTACAAACCAACAGTTGTTGGGTTTGGATCATTGGAATCCCTTAAACCTTTAACTTAAAGGTCTTGCACTTTAAACCTAGGCATGGAAAATATCTCATTGGAAGTGCCTCCAAAAGAAATGAGATCCAAATTTGTCAGGCGACACCAATATGGATATTGGATATCGTATGGAAATCAATGTAAATATATCTATTAATCAATATATTCAGAACTGAAACAAAAGAAAAATATCAAGTCTTACCCACATAATCTGTAAAAACATCATCTACTGTACCATTTACTCTTCAGACTTTTGTCATTTCTAGTTTTTATACATTTCTTGGATTCAAACTCAAAAGACACTTTTCTTCTTAGAAAAGAATCCAACTTTTTAGCTTCTTTATGGATAATAACAAAGGGGTCTAAATCTAGATTTAAGATTCTAATAATATAAAATAAAAAATTGAACGGAAAATTTTTACCAAAGAGGCCACAATCCTTTTCTATGATTCAATAGACTTTTTTGAATTAGACTATGACAATTTTACAAAATTGTACTATTTTAGAATAGAATTCTAAGTAAAATGATTAAAATGATATAAAAAAGCAAGAATGTAAAATACATATACAAAAGAAAATTTAACACTCACAAAAGATGAAAATAATGATGTGTATATATTTCCTTGTCTAATCATCTGCCTCCATCAAATCTCAATCAGTATCGTCAAACCAATCCTCTTCTGTTGATATTTCCACAATGATATCTTTTGAATGTTCTTCAGTAGATGAAATATCACCAATAACAATGACTCCATCTTCTTTTGACCAACTAAAGTCACCGTCATCTAATCTAGTTGAGGGATATGTTGAAAACTTGGGGATTGCACAACACAATCAGGGACCAGGTCCCTTAGAATCAGTCACTGGCAATCAAATAGTAAATCACTCGAAAACTAAAGCATTTGAAGAAAAGTAAAGGCATAAATATTTAATGTGAAAAATCTCCTTACTCAAGGGAGGAAATTTCATGTCTTACCCTTACAAGCTATCAATAAGTCCAATATAATCAACCTCTTGATAATAAACTCGACTTGAACCCAATCTAGGTTTCACCTACTTGTAATAACTCTACTACAATCCTACCTTAGCAGCTCCTCTAAGAGCACACCTTGATATTTACTAACTCTCACCAATATCGACATTAGGTAACTCTACCTAAGATCACTCAAGAAAGCAAAAAAAATATTACTCTTATAGCATGAGTAGGTCAGTTACAATTTAGGACTCAACTCAAGACCACTTACTTATTAAGTTTAAAAAAGAAATAAGAACGTGAGCAATACTTGAGCAATGATATTAGATTGAGTTTTTGCCTTTTTCAATATCTCCAATTCTAATTTTTGCAAAAATTGCTTGAAAGAGAAACATTCTTTTCCTTTTATAGTTGAGTGATAATAAGGATTGAAGTGCAATTGTACCAGGTTACCTAAATAGTACAAGCTCAACCTTCGTAGTTTGTTACACAAGAGGACAAAACTATACAGATGTGTGCTAGTTGTACAATAGCCTTGAATATCCAGTGACCTAGTCCTTTGTAGTCAGCTACTCATCATTAAAACAAGATATAACAATTTTCCCCCTTTGATGACAAACCAACCACAGAGTCTTGAAAATCAATACTTTATCATCTTATGCTATCAGTGTGCTACTACTGAAGATAAATGTTCACCTTATCATGGAGCACCATGCTTCCATCATCATACAACTTATGGAATTGGTCAATTATTGTGAATTGACATTATGAAATCAACTATTTTACTTCCTCCTGTCATTTTCCCTTATCATACATCCCTCTTTTAACATGTCGTGCATATCTATAATTCAACATTTACATACACCTGGCACCTTTCACATGAAATAAATATTTCCCCTTTTGACATCATTGAAAAGTGAAAATAGTAAACCAAGAGTAGAATAAGCATAGGTCAATTAACTTATGGCCATAGGGGCATAACTACTTTCTTCTTTTTGGGACCAGGTCCCTCAAGAGTCTCCTTCTTTTTAGTAAAACTTTCAAACTTTTCCCAAAATATCTTTTCGTTTTACTATTATTTTGTTTTGTATGACCAAAAATACCCTTTCCTGGGCTATTTGAAGGCAAGATAAGATTTTCTAAAACACAAGCACCGTCTATCAATGTATTATCAAAATAATTTTAAGGGTTCAGGGATGATTCTTAATCAACAATTTGAGTGAAGTAGGGGTTTGACTTTGAAGGAGTAGGAGATGAAAGATGTTTTTCAAGAGGATTTGTGAAAGGACTTCTATTAATGCTAAGCTCAGTTTCTCCTAAAAGTCATGAAAATGAGAAATTTGTAGCAATTTGTAGATCATTTCCATAGAAGATTTGTTTGTTTTGGACTTTTCTTCTTGATAAGAGAAGGAATGAATATGCCTAGATATAAAGGAAAAAGTAAGCATGGAAGGGTTTTTGAAAGAATTGAATGTGATCAATTTCAATTCAGGGATGACTCATCCTTTATATTAGAATAAGCCAATTTTTTGACAAAGAAAGAGAGAGAGAGGATGCAACCTTATCTTTTAAAACAAACAAAAATTCACATTTACAATACTAACTTGAGAGATAGGAATTGGTCCCTATCTATGTTTAAGTGAGATGTCACATTTTTCTTCACTAAAGTTATTCCCATGGGTGTATACCTGCAAAGGTATGGTACTGAGTTAGACCAATATGCGACCTATTCTACCAACGATACATGCCTCTTTATCATAGCTAGATTTGAGGAGAGGCATTGATTCCCATGTTAGGTCAAGTCAATTTGATTAGTCCATACTTTAACCATTTATCCTCAGCTTTTTACTTTTAATACACTACTTTATACCAAAGATTCTTATGAAAAAGGTCTGTAGACTAGGTCCCAAACTTAGCATCATTCAAATATCCAACGTTTCTTCTACATTACATTGAACCAACCAGTATCTTTCATAATATATTTCACCCTTTTAGCTTAATTTTTTGATAGGAATATTAAGAATACTAAGAAATTTTGACTTATCCTCATGTTTGGACTCCTGCCTCCAAATATGAAGTTAGAATGTCAAGGGAGATAAGAATAAATATGTTTCTAGTTTGACCTTCTGAGATGAATTCCACTGGGATCGGGTCCTTAGAAATCTTGACTAGACACTTATTGAGGCTCTTCTACTTGAGCTGAAGATTTTTGATAAGATCCTTAATCACCATCACTGTCGTCACTCCCTTTTTTTATCAAAATTTTCCTTTACCCTCATCTTCATCACTATCATCCCTTTGACCAGAGATCAGATCTTCAGAAACTGAATCTTCACCACAACTTGGATTTACCATTCTTTCCACCTCTACTTTGGTTTTGTTACCTGGAAGTTTATTCTTTGGTTTTCTAAGGACCAGGTCCTTTGAAATCAACGGGTTGAGCAAAAAGGAACTTATATGTCTCATGAATCACCATCTCTGTATTGAATAAAAGAGTTACTTCCCATCAGCCGCACATTTTTTATCCTTTTACTATTTTTATATGAGACATTTCTACCTTGAAGTGTCTTGAGAGAGAGAATACAGTCAAACCTTCTTGTATAAGCATTAAATAACTACTATTAGTTAACTTGTTCTGACTTCAAAACCATTCTTTTTCCTACAAACAAAATCATTTGTTTAATTTAGGAACCCACTTGAGTTTGAGTTCCTAGTAGGAGGACATAGGTCTTATCAAATACGTCTTTGACCATCTAGGTAATAAGAGTTTCTTCACATTTTTCAAAGGTCTGAAACATTTATGATAGGTATTCCCTTGCTAGATATATCTAACATTGATCATTCTTCCTCTATTCCAACTTTGACAGTTTTTCTTTATGTGTCCATCTCTTCCACAGTGAGTGTATAAATTTTTGTGGACTTTGTTTCTGATAGTATTAACCACCTCGCCTTGTGATCCAGATGATTGAGTTTTGCATTGATACCCAAGGCCTTTACCAATATTGATTTCTTGCACAATTAAGTTAGAAAGGATCTGTGAGGATGAAGTCCTGTGTAGGGATTTTTTAAGTTCTTCTCTCAGATGGACCAGGTCTAGTTCCAACTCCTCATTCTTTTATTGTGAAGTTATAAGATGATTTTGGAAGTCCTTCAATTTTTCTTCAAGCTCAATCTGAAATGTTAAGGCTTCTTTCTTCATTTTTCAATTTGAATCTTCTACTTTCTCCAGTTGACTCACCAAATTTGGATTTTTAAATTTTTACTTAGCTACCTATCGCTCTGTTTTAGATATCTAAAGAGTCAAAGCTATCAATTCAAATGCCTGAACTTATATCTTTACTTCTAGATATAAGTAAAAATAAAATCAAACAACTTTCTTTAATGTCAGAAAGTGTTACCTTATTTTCTTCTCCATCTTCAGTATTTTCCATAAAATCAAATAAGGAATCAAAGGTCACTTTCTCATTCTCCACTTCCATCATAGAAATATTTTAATGCTTTCCTTCTTCCTCAAATTCATTGGAGGAATACCCCCTGCTTAACTGCAAAATCAATTGCATCCCTTTTGCTTAATTTTACTGGGAGTTGGTTCATATTTTTTCCTTTGTCACCTCCAGTATTGAGATATTAATGATAGTCCATTTTATGCATTGTATAATCCTGAACATAATTATTAGGACTTCCACATTTGTGACAACTCTTAATAGTTTATCCCTTTTTTCTACTGCTTTTACTTATTTAAAACTGTCCAGTTTTCTTCATAGATCTAACAATTCTCATTGCTAAATAGGCAACATAAGTTTCATCTTCACCTGAATCATATTTTGATGCTTCAATGCCAGTGATTTTTCACTTTATACTTTCTTCTTCTCCAACCCTTGCTGCTTCTCGAGTTCATGTGTCTTCAGATTTCTAATAAGTTGATCCATTATGAGAGTTTTCAGGGTCCTTGCCCCAGATATATCATCTAGTTTTCTTTCCTAGGATTTAGATAGAACCCTCAAATTTTTTCTCACTTATTTGTACATAGGAATCACTTTTCCTAAATATGGCAACACATTAGTAATTGAAGTGATTCTTATTTGTATTTTTGGGATAGTTTCTCCTTCTTTCATTATGAAGGTTTCATACTGTGTATTTAGCATATCAACTTTTGAATCATTCACATCAGTGGTCCCTTTATGATTTGCTTTCAAGCAACCAAAATTTCCTTATCTGTTTGACAAGCTAAAATCTTGTTGTATTCATCTGGTCCTATGCCATAGACAATCAACTTCTTGGCCTTATATTTCTTTTCAATTTTTTCTATTTTTATCACCAAACTCTCTTCTGGTTTTTACCACCATTTTTGTCATACCTCTTACTTGATATCCTTGATATGTAGATGAGGATCATCAAATATTATATCCATAAGTTTACTGTCCTCAACCATAATAAATTTAAACATTCTAGTTTTCCACCAGCCATAGAGCTGTCTATTAAATCTATGTAGCCTAGCAGTAGATTTCGCTTCTTCCAGGTTAGGTGGACCAGACATGATAACCAAATCACTCTACGTGTAAACCTTTTAGAGTATTCTGTCTCTAATGCCAATTGTTGAAACCTTTGGGGTTGCACCACACAGTGAGAGACCAGGACCCTTAGAATCAATAACTAGAAATGAAAAAGTAAATTACTGGAAAACTAAAGGCTTTGAAGGAAAGTAAAGGCATAAAATTTAACGTGGAAACCTCCTTGTACAATGGAGGAAAAACCATAACTTTCCCTTTCAAACTCTCATAAGGTCCAGTATAATCAATCTCTTTATTAGAAACTCAATTTGAACCTAACTCTAGGTTCCATCTGGATGTAATAACTCTACTACAATCCTTCCTTAGCAACTCTACTTTGACCACACCTTGATATTGATTAACTCTAACCAATATCAACCTATGGTAACTATACCTAAGCTCACTCAAGAAATTAAAAAAAACATTGATATTATTTCATGAGAAATTAAGTTACAATTCACGACTCAAATTAAGATCACTCTCTTTTTTATCTTACAAAAGAAATAAGAACTTGAGTAATACTTGAGGAATGAAGCTGGATTGAGTTTTTGCCTTTTTCAATATCTCAAATTCTAATTTTTGCAAAATCTGCTTGATAGAGAAGAATCATTTTCCTTTTATAGTTAAGTGATGATTAGGGTTAAAATGTAACTAGAACAGGCGTCCTAAATAGTACAAGCTTCACCTGCGCAGTTTTTTACACAAGAGGACAAAACTGTGCAGACGCATGTCAGTTGTACTATAGCCTTTAACATCTAGGGACCTGGGATGTTGAGTTTCTCATCATCAAAACAAA
Source organism: Capsicum baccatum var. pendulum (assembly GCA_030864225.1). Taxonomy (NCBI): domain Eukaryota; kingdom Viridiplantae; phylum Streptophyta; class Magnoliopsida; order Solanales; family Solanaceae; genus Capsicum; species Capsicum baccatum. Next base: position 219,051,955 of record CM061552.1, on the reverse strand, counting down.
TACAGTAGGACCAATGTCATTATTAGGATCCCTCCATAAAAAGACACATGCTATAAGAAATACTCATTGTTCAAAATATATTGAAATTATCACTTGAGAGACCTAACTTGACATTATGAGGATCTCTAAAGAAGCATTGATCCAAACAATCAAAATCCTTACATGCTTTCCCATTAGTGAGATGCCTTAGATTTCCCTTATCCGGTCATTCATTAGCATGCCATTTCATTGCAATAGTTGTTTGATCATACATGAACAGCCTTTAAAGCCTAGGCTTTAAGGGAAAGTATCTTAAAGCTTTTGTAGGAATTTTAGACCTTGTATTGGTTAAGGCACCATCAACATTATTCAATCTAGAAGTCCCACACATAGAGAGGTTCTCAGCTTTCTCATTGTCCTTCAAGAATAACATGCAATCATTAGGGCATGCATGTATTTTTCATAATCAAGATCCAAATCTCTTATCACATTTTTGGACATATTTAAAGACTTAGGTATTTGATAAAAGGGGAATGCCTCTTCAATCAATACTAACAAGTCTAAAAATTCTACTTTACTCAAACCATGTAATGATTTAAACAAGAACAACCGAATGGTAAAGCTCAATTTACAAAAATTTTCATACCCCGAATATAATTGTTGCTTTCCTTCCTCCAATAATTTACAAAATTTCTTTGCATCTTCAGGTAATCCTTATCCATACCCCAATTAAATCTCTACCTTTCTAAATGTATGGTAAAGTAGTCCATCAATATCATAACTCATATTAGAACCTTCATCATCATTGATTGGATGATGCATCTTTCTATAGGAAGCGCTTTCTCTATGAAAAGTCTATTTGGTGTAACCAAAAACAAACCCACTAGAAAGAAAGTGATCCTCCACCACATATCTATAATGCCAATATTTTTTATTGAAGTCTCTACAAGGACATAATATCTCATCTACATGAGAAACTCATTCAAATGTCTTTAAAAGAATGTTTTTTATTCCATACTTGAACTAATCAAACCATATTAAATAATTTATCCAATTCTTATCCTCACTATCCATTAAAATCCTTCATAACACATCAAAATCACAAAAATTCAAACAAATTATGATTCACAAATATATTATCTTTATCTAAATAAATTAAAATAGATCACAGAATAATATAAGTATAACTAATAGGATAAATACTCATTTTCAACATTCATAGCCCATGTCAAAATTTACCCAATAAACACTCCTAATTTACCCACTAAACTTCCCACCTTATGCACCAAGTCAATTAACATTTAAACCTCTATAAACTAAATGTCCAAAACACATAGAGATAGACAGATTTGAAATAGAATTATGACTATAACAAATGGTACAAGAAATTTTTTAGGGATAAGAAAATATATTTTATTCCTTAAAAATGATAGCAAAATGCTTGATATGCATTTTATTCTTTATATATTTTAAGCATGAAGTGAAGATAACAAAACAAGTGAAAACTAACAATACTGATGCTTCTATGTTATGCTGTTTGCACAGAGGTTCACATATGGAGCCAAAGCTGAAGCTGCAATTGCTATTAGCTTCAATGACTTCATTATATATGCACTCAAAGGCACTAGGACTTACTCCATGTTCTAGATAGAATTAATGGTGCAAAGAGTTCTAAACTTTCAAATTTTTAAAAACAATGTATAATCTAGACAATCAGTAGTGCGATGTAATATTTTGTTTCACCGAGACTCTTTGTTTACTATTCTTAACCTACTTGTTGATAAGTATATTGACACACTTCCATGTTGTACATTGAGTTGGTGATATGAGGAGTTCTTTATTTTAATCAAAACTTCTCCTATTTGGCAATAGTTAAGACACATTAAAAAGTGAGGCACTAGTCAGTATTGAGTTGTCATAATTAACGAGGTTATTTTTTTTGTTATATCAATAATCCAACTTCTATTAGAGGTTTTCTTAGGTAATCATTAGTTTTAAATATTACTATATTTGGTTTTGCATATTATTTCAACAAATTCAATTTTGTCAAAACTTTCCCCTGTTGGTGAAGTTATTACTTTTTAATCTATAGGTTACCAACAAAGGTCGTGAAATTAAACACTTTCACCTCTTAACTAACTTTTGCTTGTAGGTGGAACTTCCATTTTTTGTGAAAGGACCATTTTAACTTCAAAATACGACCATTACAACCAAAGTAAGTATATTTACTAGAGTTAGTACAAATAAAGTATTTGTAGTTAGGTATATGGGAAATCCTTAAATCAATATTTCTTCTTTGGCAAGGCAGTACTAAATTTTTTTTACCCTAGCTAATGGCACATCCAGGATTTACACTAAGGTGGTTTATGAAAACATATGAAGACAAGGGAGTTCAACATCAATTATACATATACAAACAATAATTTTAAAATGTAGTTTTTTTTACTAAAGAGGATTTGATGAACCCCTTAGTTGTACCTGGCTCAGACTTGGCCCTAGCAACTTGACAATTATACTACTCAATTCCCGAGGAATCAAACTCTCTCTAAGCATTCAAAGGAAATAGTAAAAAGTTTGAGCACATATTCCATTTCATTCGTAAAACAATATTATGAAAGAGAATTGGTTGTGATATCGAATTCTAATATACACACAATTAGAAGAAACCAAATCTACAACATGATCACCTAAGTATGAAAAGATTACAATGAATATCAGATTTTACAAAAAGAAGTTTTGAATACTGGCTTTAAATTGATAAATAACTGCCATGATTTGAAGAAAATGCTTTGCTTCCTACCTCTTAAAAGACGAGAGTCCTAAGAAATATATATTTTCTCATGAATTACTACTCTTGATCTTAGTCAAAAGGCTAAGAAAAGTAAAAAAGTTTCCTATTTCTTGCTTTACCTCCTCCTTCAATCAGAAGGCTTCTTTATACCTTCACATAGAAGAAAAGAACATTCATCTAGCACCATGACACGAAAAATATCTTGAATATGGTAATTTGCACAACTATAACTACAACTAATCTCTTAGATCAAGCACATTAATTATAATTTTGGCTTTCAGGTCCCAAATCTAGAGATTAGGAGATGGAGTAGTATCTCTAAATAGAAATTTCACTAAGAAGCATGTATTAGGAGATGGAATAGTATCTCCAACTTAATGGATAAGGATAACTCATTCTATCATTAAATTAAAAAAGAAAACATAAATCATTAAACCATTAACTAAAGAAACATAAATAATAATTTTATCATATAATAAATTAAAAAACATGATTGATCAGCTCGTCCATGAAAGCTTTGTGTTCTCTAATACCTTACATTGTTGGTCTCGAACATGGATAAAAGAGGAGAGTAACCATAGACTCATAGATAATGTAGTAAATTTTCCATGAATCCTCATAATAAGTAATATTTTGGGAAATACTCTCCTAGACATACATAACATCAATTTATTGAGTATTTGAGCATAACAGCTCCAAATAGAAATAAATAAGAATGTGTCAGCTTATAAGCTAGCGTAAAGAAACCTGACAATGTTCTTTGTCTAAAATTGCAAGCTATTTCATACGCTAGACTACTGTACCTCATATTGGTCATAGACAAAGGGGTTATGTAATTTGATTCATAAAAAGATCCAATCTCCACGTAAGACCGTACATAACAAATACAATATTTTATTACTTGTTTTTTCTCATAATTAATTCATGCATAAATTACATGGCTATCTATGTTTTAATGTATGGAGGTAATCAAGATGAATAAAGACTACTGATAGTAATAAAGATTCTCCAATCAGACCAGAAAACTATTTTCATTTGTTGCTCGAACTATTCAAAATTGTCATCGAGTTCATTCTTTTAAGGAGATCACACAAGTACGACAATATTTTTGGAGAGTTCGAGCAACTTAGATTTTCACTAATTGGCATAATAATTAATAGAAAATCAAAATTTGATCAACAAAATGGAGATTTCTCAGTTCAATCAAGTATTTAATCATCACACAAGGTGATCAAAGTAAAGCATATTCCATTACCACTCCCATTTAACAAATTAAGAAACTATAGCAAATTATGACTTTTATAGACAACTTAATACAAGTACATAGATTGTGTATATGTGTATGAATGCAATATACCATCTTCACACCAGCAACTCAAGAAAAGAGGTCTAAGTGTTTCATTTGAAACACCTTCTAACTATTCCCCACCTACTCCTAATTCACACCTATGAGAATAGCTAGTTCATGTAAAAACTTAAACCCATCCCCAAATCTTTGATCAGCAATCAAAGTGAAGGGGAATAAAACCCCAAAATATAAACTCAAAATATTAGGTCAAAATCATCAATTAGATAAATACCTTAAAATCACCAAATTAAAGAAGAAAACCCTAAATTTTCTCAAAATTGAAGTGCAAATTTTAGAGTTGAAGTTGAAGTAGTTGTCGGTGTAGTGAAGGAGATAGAATTGAAATTGGAGCAACAATGGCGTGGTGCTTGGATTTTGTCGCTTTTTGATGTGGTGGTCATAGTAGCACGAGAGTAGTGGTTGTCGGAGCAGTGGTATGGGGGTTTGAATAGTGGTATGGTGGTCAGAGCAGTGACATGGTGGTCAGAGCAGTGGTAGGTTATTGGAATAGGGGTACATTGGTCGATTTGAAAGAGAATCGGTATGAACATTTGTGGTCAAATTGAGAGAGAATCTATTTGAGAGTGAAATAATGTTAATTTTTGTTATATATTTCTTTAATTTTTGGTAGAGTTAGTGAAACATTAGGTGGGGATAAATCGAAATTGATGCAATAGTTTTTTCCAAAATAAAGTATTGCCATAACTGACTTTATGGAAATAGTTCAGGCAATTATTGCTATAATACACCCTACTGCAACGGTTATCCAACAATAATAGTGGTTATAGCACCAAATAGTTTTGCTAGAACAATTTTTGTATAAAAGTTGGAACTGTTGTAATAGACCCTTTATAGCAACGCTTTTCAAACTGCTTCCAAAATGTCTATTGCAATAGGGGTAATTTATAGAAGTGTGGGATACTTTACATTTAGATGAGAGGTTGAACTTGGTGGAGGATATAGTTCTTATATTGGCCAGAGATGTCAGGCGATTACACTAGATAGATTTCAGAGGTTACGGTTTAGCGAAGACACCACCTAATCAACAAGGCCACCTAGTATATCGAGAGTGAGATGCAGGCCTAGTATCCCCATCTATTTGAGACTTCAAGTACCCTTTCATCCTTTAATTTTATGGATGAAAGTCATTTTAGTAGTGGATATTTTAATGACCGTTCATGTCATTTTTTGCATTTCCATACTATTTCATGATTTAGAGATTTCCCAAAGCTGCCCTAAGTCATTTATAACCTGTTGGAGCTAATAGTTTGATTACCAAGCAGTTCATTTATTTTTTAGAGCCAATTCTCTATTTTGAAGTTCTTGTTGTTGAGAATGGGTAGTGTACTTAGACTTCAGGTGAATAGACTTGTATGATAATTTTGATAATTTTATTAGATTTAGAATGTTGATTTTAGCGTAGGGAGACCTTTGACATGTGCTCTAAGGCTTTCAGACTCATTTTGGTCTATTGGGTGATTTTGGTTAAAACTACCAGTGCGTGTGGAGATGCAAAAATTTGTAGGGTAGGAGAGTTCTTTTTCATTCATGGGATTTTGAGTGAATCAAGAGGGTTCGATTAGAAACTTGGAAAATGTCATGTTTAGCTTGTGCAGGCAAAAAATGGCCTTCGTATTCACGATGCCTTGGTCACATTTTCGAAGGCTGAGGCACTTTGTCTATTACGATCACAATGTCGTTGGTTGCATTTGTGAAGACCATGTTCAATGGCCATTGCATTTATGAAATTGTCTTTCCATTTTTGAACAGTATCATCTAGGACGATCCAAGATTCATTCTTTGTGATCATGATGGACCGACTGCATTTGTGAAGGGTAAGTCGGGTTGAGGTCCAAATTTGCAATAAGGTCCTAGAATTCCCGATGAATCAACCCCTGGCGGTATTTGTAGTTGCCAAGCCTAACTTTTCTTCCATTTTACAAGTTTCAAATTCCATTAAAAGACCTAGAGTTCTAAGAGAGTGAGAGGATTGATACGTGGGTATTAGGGGTAAGTTGTAGAGTTCATGGGGACATTATCTCATCAAATCCCTAATAATATTGGGCTGATTTGGGGGAGTAATTTTTTTTCAAATTTCACTAATTTTTAGGGTAAATGATCCTTGAGCGTAGAGGGAAGTTTTGGTAGTTACAATGTTAGGATTCCAAAAGTGTACCACACATTGGTTTTTTATCTTTAATATGGCCTCAAAGCACACTACATCATGGCTATTTCTATTTTCATATGTAGATAATTATTATGATAGTATGGGATCATGTGGCAGATTCTGGGAAGGGGAAATCTTAGATTTTGTGGACTTTTTCAGGTATTCATTGGCATCCATGTAGGTTAGGGTTACCTTTCTCATAGATTAAGCTATATCATGATACTCTTGTGCTATTATGAAAGATTTGGGTTGGAAATTATGACTTGGTAGTATGTTCAGTGAAATTTTGAATATTTAGCCAATTAGTTAGCCATTTTTAGGTAGAAATGACCCGTTCACCCTTTCCTTGGGTTAAACTATGACTTTAGGACTTGTTAGAATTATTTGAAAATTGGTACTAGAACTTTGAAGCCTTAGTATAGTTTTGGGCAAAAATTGCCTTACAGTTGCATCCTAGCTAGTGTTGCATCCTAGTGCACATGCAAGTGTGCGTGGTCATCCATGTTGAAAAGTAGCCTTAAAATCCAACTATAGATCCCACGGGGACTTGTGCTTAGCAACAATCTAATTTTAGTTACTAAAGAGATTAAATAAGTGCTAATTGTAAGAGAGTTTAAGATTTTTGAACTCAAAAGTAACGGTAAACAATTCAATAGTGAAAAGTGTTGGAGACATTAATGGGGAGATATTTAGGGCCAAGGAACTACGAACAATCCTACTTAGCTATACCATTTTATTAGTTTAGTTAAATATCTTGGTTATTGATCCACAGGGTTGATAGCATGATTATGCTCTTTCGAGACTCTAATGATGTACCTAACTTAGCCTCACAACTATATGTTTGAATAGGAATGCGAGAACTAAGTTAAACACATTTATATGACTTCCTATATATGAAACGACGGGGAGAATTAGGTATATTTCCATCCTAAATGCAAATCGTAACTTTAATTCATTCAAAGTTTGAGAACCCACTCCATATATCCCATAATCTAATATGTTGTTCCTGCATTCAAGATCAAAATATAAATTTATGTTTATCCTAACAACCGCAAATCCATAGAATAGTACGAATAAAGATGTATGAACAACCAATAATGTCATGACCCAATTTATTAGTCATTATGGAGCCTTATATAACCCACCAATAGGCAAGCCAAACTCATAGTCCGGAACATCTAGAAACAGACTACCCAACTAGATAAAGGCAAGAATGCGGAAAACATTAAGTAAGAGATCAAATACATAACATAGACCCAAAACCTGGTGGTATCAGTAGAAGAGCTTCTACATACAAAAATTTCAAAGTGAAGTCCCAAAGATTACAATGATACAACTTATCTTTGAATACAACATAGAGACTATTCTAGTACATAAGACAGAGACAAGTAGTAATCTGAAGTCAGGAGCTCACTCTAATTCTCTGAAACATATCTTCTCTGTACGACACACATATCAATGGCAATAACCCACACAATGATCTACAGGCTGCAAAAGTGTAGTATCAGAACCAAGCACATGGTACTCAGTAGGCAACTGTCGATTGTGCTCCAAAGGTAAAACGGATATATATAACATATAAAAAGAATGGAAAACTTAACCCAAATGTCAAACAACCATATAATACAACCAATGAGATAATAAGGATAACCTATCATATTCATGTCCCAGAGACTAGCATATTAAGGATATAGAAGTAATAAGAATGCACTATCTTATTACAACCATACTTAAGAATCTCAAGACTATACCATATATCACTGGCCAATATGCAAGTAAGAGCGAAAAATGATATATATATATATATATACATATATATATATATATATGTATATAAGTATACAGGGCCAAAGAATGAGTATACAATCCAACTAAATGAAGAAAGAAGGGATATACGGTAATATCATAACTACATATAACTAAGTATGCATATACATATAAGTATATAACCAAGGTCTACTTGAAGTACAACCTAGATCATTAGACTAGCTATATAAGTCCTCTAGAATATAGCAAAAGCTATTACTAGAATACTTTGGGTTCTAATCCATATATCAAGTCATCCGATGATATGCATAGTAATAATAAAATCGTAAAATAAAAGAGGTCAAAATCATACCTCAAGTATCGATACCGAATCAATGACCAATCTGTCATAAACTAGAAATAACAATGATCGTAGCAATGATAATAACAATGCCAGTAAAAACGTGAGTAACCGGCAAATCTGGACAACCACATACCTAACCGAGCCTATCACGTGACTCCACCGCCCCAAGCTCAGAAGGTTCAGTTAACCTACAACACACAACTAGGCTCATAAGGTTCAGTCAACATAAAACATAGATATAGGCGCATACTAGTGATAGGCAATGTGCATGCAAGGAAGAATGCAACCAAACTTACAATACCAAAATCGGTGAGTATAATAAACATCATGATATCTTCCTATTAACCATCATTATCATAACCATTATCAAATAACCATCGTCGTTGCAGTCATCCTTTAGCCTTACCGAGCATATTTATTATTTTCAAACGCAGGGCTAGCTGGACTCAAATCACTAGATGTACACATAGGCACATCAATATAATCATCCTCCGACCTTGTCGGGTATCCATGCATTATCATAACCATCCCCCAGCCTTGTCGGGTATAAATTCATCATCATAATTTCCTCCAGCCTTGCCGTGTATCATCACCTCATCATAATATCCTCCAGCATTGCCGAGTATAATCACATTATCATAATATTCTCTGGCTTTGTTAGGTATCATCACATGATCGTAATATCCTCCAGCCTTGCTGGGTATCATCACATCATCATAATATCCAAATTATTGTCAATAATAGAGAGCAATGCCCACAAGGGCAAAATGTCACGACCTAATTTCTCAGGTCATGATGGCGTCTACCATAACCCACCAGTAGGCAAGTAAACCCCTAGTTCAGATAGCTAGTAATAGACTACTCGATAATATAAGGAATAGTATGTGGAATATATGAAATGAAGATCAACACATAGAAGAATCCCAAAACCTGGTAGTATCAGCACAAAAGCTTCTAACATAATAAGAGTACAAAATTGAATATCAAGATAAATGCATCGATACAACTTATCTCCGAATAAACTTAGAGACTATACTAATACATAAGAGAGATAAATAATACTCTAAACATCAGGAGCTCACTCTATGTCTCTTACCCATGGTTGCTCTGCATGATGCACATATCAACGCCGATAACCCGTACTATGATATGTAGACTGTAGAAGTGTAGTATGAGAACCAAATGAATGGTACTCAGTAGGTAACTACCAAATGAGCCCCAAGGATAAAGACGATATATACAATAAATAAATAAAATGTAAACTACACACAAGAGTCCAAAAATCATATAACAAGTCAATGAGAATAATAAGGGACAACTATCCTATTCATGTAAAAGGGGTCTAACATAATAAGTCTAAGGAAGTACCGAGGTAAACTATCCTATTCAAGATGGATTCAATCTATGGCAATGCTATACTTTATATATCCTAGGCCAATATATGAATAAAGGGTGAAAGAAATATATATATATAGTAATATACAAGAAAAAGAAACGACTATACAATGTGAAAATGAAGGGTAGGATATACGATAGTACTATAACTTCATATATCTAGACATATATATATACATATACATTTAAACATGAGGTCATCTTTAAGCATAACCTATATCTTTATATTCTCATTCTAAGACCTCATTAGAGTATTATCAGGATTTAAATACTATCATACTTAGGGTTTCTAATCCACATGGCTAGACATGAAATAATCGTGCATAGGAATGAAAGCATAATATAGGAGAGGCCAAAGACATCAATAAAATCCTTATACTGGATCAATAACTAATCTGTCATAAGCTATCCATAATAATGATCATAACTATGATGATAACAATATCAATAATATTGTGAATAATTGGCTACTTAGAAAAACCAAATACCTAGCCAATCCTATGAGTACACCCACCATCCTAGGTTGTGAAGGTTCAATCAACATATAACAAAACAAGGTATATTCATCACCTAAATGTATGCAACCATCCCATACTAACTGTAGGCATAGGTGTATACTGGTGAGAGGTGATGCACATTCAGGAATGAATGCAAAGTACACAATCAATATCACAACTCATCATAATTGTCCTCATCAGGACAATCATCATCATAATCAACCTCTGGCCTTGTCGGGTATCAACATATCACCAATATATCCTCTGGCCTTGTCAGGTTCCAACATATAATTAATATATCCTCCGACCTTACTGGGTATCAACATATTATTAATATATCCTCCAGCTTTGCCGGGTATCAATATATCATCAATATATCCTCCGGACTTATCGGGTGTCAATATATCCTCCATCCTTGCCGGGAATCAACATATCATCAATATATCCTCTAACCTTACTGGGTATCAATATTTCATCAATATATCCTCCGGCCTTTTTGGGTATCAATATATCATTAATATATCCTTTGGCCTTTCCGGGTATCAACATCATTATAATACCATTATCGAATAACATACACTAAAATACTCATAAACATAGACATACCACCATAATATATCTATCTAGACAACACTTCCTAACTACTCGCTATTAGCTAACCAATGCTTATTATTAATGAATAACTAATTCACTAGCCATCACATGACCTCTAATTACTAGCCTAAGCATTATCCTTATTCATGGGATAGCAACAAACCACTATTTATTAAATAGACAATACCTAACATCTAGTCAAGGTTAATCATACGACCATAATCAACATTTATCCACTATTCATCAGTGTCAACTAATCATCCTATATCCATTAATCATTATCAGTCAACACATTACCAGTTATCTTATTACCATCTTTTATTATTGACACCATTAATTAACTAACCATCATTTACCAACTAATCCTCATTGAATTATTCATCAATTAACCATTTAGAAACTATCCATCATTATTAACTAGTCACCTCTTAATACCAACATCTCTTATTATCTAGCAACATTAATACCCGACTCCTCATTTATCGATTAATCAACATCACAAACTTAGTCATCAATACCAACTAATCTTTACCTACGCTAGACCTAGTATTATCATTAGTCACGTATTAACTATCGTTAGCTACCATATTTTAACCAAGAAAGATTCATTAACAAATACATTAGATTAACTTGCCATCAAGTGCTATAGTCCCCTTATAAACAACTAGTTACCACATAGCTTAACCCTTAATTAGGCAGAACAATCATAAGATCATACTTCATCTAGCATCACATACATTATCGGTATAATAGTCAAGAATGTACCAAGTTTATACATTCCATCACCAGTATCCAATCATTAATGTCATAAGCAACATAGCGTATCTTCCTCTGTTCCATACCGAAGAGATGTTTATACAATATATATATGAATTCATAAATTGTAACCGCATTCTTTATAATGATAAACACTTCTTGGATATCAAATCATCATCATAACATAGCCCTTGGACCATCAAATTATGTCTGGAATAATCAAAATATCATAATCATGGCCTTACACCCATATACATATCTGAATGCATATTGATAATCATATTTATAAGCCTTAGCATATCTTTAATCATCTCACATATAAGAGGCATCTCGCGTATAGGAGGCCTAATATTAATAATGATGTAATCATTTATCATGTAGGAGGCATCTCACATCTAGGAGGTATAATATCAATAAGCATATAATTATCTCTCACATAGGAGGGCATGATATCAATAAATATGTATTCTTCTATAAGATATATCATATCAATGGGTCATACAATGACTATGGGGAATATTACCTCTTTATATCAATTATCATATTTAAGAGAAATACCATCTCTATAGGTCAGGCCATCATGACAAAAAGAAATAGCAACTCAATAGGCTAATCACCATGTCTAAGAGGAAATAGCATCTCTATAGGCCAATCATCAAGTCTAAGAGGAAATAACATCTCTAAATGCTCAATATCACTTCTATATGAAGTATCATAACCATAACTCAGAAACCACAATTCGAGAACATTAATACAAGTTACCAAGTTACTAAGTAACCTTATTGTACGGTTTACTAGCCACATCTATGTCTAAAATCCGTAACTAAGTTCACGAGGCTTAACATAAGTTTACGCCTATGTGGGCTGGATAATCCCATTGATAATCCTCAATTTCTATAATTAGGCACACCTTGACCCAAACTAGGATATGGTATCTAGTCCAACTTCTAGATGTCAAGTAAGCCATACTCAAGCCTAAGATAAGAGCTCCGACAAGAAACAATGGTACTTAAATTAACTCTACCCAAATTATGGTGTCAAAACTACCGCACTAGCCCAATAGGGTTTAATATACACTTAATTCCTCAAATGCTAAAACTACATCCCAAAATAGCATTATATCATAACCATGCTACAATTATTCTAAACTAGATAGGGAAGGCAATAGGATTCAAAAGGGGTATAAACATGCCACCTTACAGTTCCAAAACACTCATCTAATCCCAAAATCATCAATATTTAAGGACAAGTTATCCTACTTAGAATCAACACTAACATTCATATTCACGCACAATATATATCAGACATTATGTATGAAGAAAAGTAGACAGAAGCCTACCTCCTACCTCAAGGACAAACTACAAAACCTCACTTTATGCACCAAACGCTTGTCTTCACTTTAAAATCCCAAAAATTCAATCACACTATCAAAACAATAATCTATTCATCAATATGAGTCTAATGATACCGATATTTCACTAACGTGATTCAGGTCCAAAAATGACACCAAAAACCCAAGTGGATCCCACATATGGAAAATGATTCAAGACTAACCCAATGTTCACACAAGAACAATATGTCATAACCCTCAAGATATGGGTACAACTAAAGTATACGTTGAGCTAAAATCAAACCCCAAGCTAAATTGTGGTTTTGGGTCCAAACTAGGAAATTCACGCATGAATTCAAGGGATTCTTACCTTTAATTTTAAGATAATGATGATACAAGATGATAATTAATCTCCTAAGTCACCCATCATGATCAATTTGTGATTAGCACGCCATAAAAGGGTTTTATGCTCTTAAGAGAGAAACAAATGGCCAATTCTCGACCAAAATGGCTATTTTAAGAACCATCCCAGACCCTCAGTCCTCATAAACACACACACGTGGGCCATATTTTCGAAAGTCGTGATCTCTCTAAGTCCTCCATGATCGTATTCTTGGTTGCACCAGATGATAGTAGAATCTTGGAATTTAATGTAAAGTTTCAGCCAATGCCTTTGGATTAATCAAGAATCCAATTTTCTCAAAGAAAATATGTAATCATACTAAATTCGATGTTCCAAATGCGTTGGAGAACTCATATTTTTTAATCCGAGGATGTTTCGATTAAATGTAGGTCCCACACCTAAACTTTCAAATTTTTAACTTTTTGATCGATAGGTCGAAATTAGCCTGGGTGCATTGGGACCCGAACCAAGGGGCTACCTAGCCTAAAAGTAATATTCCGGATCTACTGGCGTAGTCAGAATTTGTATCTGAGATCGTTGCTCTGATGTTTTTGCCTGTGGCCATTTGGAACCAGCAAAGAGTTTTAAACAGGTAATTGGCTCTAAAAAATAAATGAACTGCACGATAACCAAACCATCGGTCCCAACAAGTCATAAATGACTTGGGGCAGCTATGGAGAAGCTTAAATGGTAAATATAAGCGTAAATATGGAAAATTACCTGAAGAGTCATTCCAATATCCACTACTAAAAGTACTTTCATCCCTGAAAATCAATAAGTAGAAAGAACCTCAAAAGCTAAAAAGGATGAGGTACTGGGCCCACATTCTCCAAGAATGACATTCCAGGTAACCTCAGCAAAGGGAATAAACTTCTAAGGTATTTCACTATAGGTATCCCTTTTTCAACCAACACTCTCATTTTCTTACAAAATAGCCAAAACTTGACTCAACCACTAATGGGCCTCAAACTGAACAAAGAAGTTTAATGTATGAATATCTGAACCACAATATGTTGATACCATCTCTATATCCGCATAAGTCAACAAAGACTCATCCGATCCAAAGAAAACCAAGACATGACTCATAAAACCAACTCCTAATCCAAAATAACCCTTCTTTACTATACACATGTTATCTACTACACAAAAAATTAACATGAGTCTTATCGACATAATTTTATCATAGAGAACTTAAAAAACTGAAGATAACCCGATGAAAGTCCATAAGGTAAATATGAGAATAAGCTAATATGGTACTATCTGGGCATATAAATGGAGATAATCAAGGAAGCAATCCATGCCAATATTGCAACCAGTCTAGATAAATATCAAACTGAAATCTTAAAGTTCAAGGTATAACCACTCATCACAAAATATTCAACTTTAGGATGTTTTATTTACTGAGAACAAAGCCATAATGAATTCAACTCGATTATATTACTCCCTCTAAGTAAATCATCAAAAATTCCCAAAGAATACTGAAACTCAAGGTCAAAACTAAAGTAGCTAATATAGGGCACATGGGCTATCCTCTGAACACTTCTCAATTATAATCCAACCAACATTGAACAGGCCAAATAGGGAACCACGGAGTAGGCTCAACTAGTCTATAAATGAAATCTGAACAAGGACAAGTTTAAAACAAAAGTTGCACACAATCTCCACAACACCAATCTAAAATCTCAATGCCAAGGCTAAATCGCTCTGTATCAATTATCTAAATCATAGCTAAAAATGAGTAGGCATTAATGCTCAAAATCTATCATACTTCCAAATCATCATTCCATAGAGTCAAATCCAAAACTGAGCCAACAAGGCTATTTGAATGTCAACTATCTTAAATCTATTTTAGTATCCAAATCTGGCATGTCTAAGATAAATCATACCTAGCCACAGTCAAGACATATCTGATGAATGAAAACCTCTATAAGGATAACCTTCGACTGAAATGCAAGAAACTAACTTTATATCAGCGGGAGGGTACAAAATATAGATGTAAAATACAAATCATACAAATGGATAAACCACTAGATGAAAATGCATATAACCCATTCCATATATGCTAGAGTGAATGAACTATCCAAATATACTCAAAACGCCTAAAGGATGAAAACCACACTAGTAAAGGTAAAAACTTAAGCAAATCTGAGAAAAGAATATTAAGTTAGGAACTAAAAAATCCAATACTCAATCTAGGAAATGAAATAGCCACATGCTCATATCATCGAGGAGAATCACTCAACCAAGACTCACTAGGCCGAACAAGCGCTGAAATGGGGATTTACTAAACCAACCCAAGAATTACATAATCGAAGAATAAACACTATACCATATAACACAGGCCACTATGCAAGTAGAGAATAAAAAATGTATATATAACTATACAAGGACAAAGAATGAGAATATAATTTGAGTAAGTAAGGGAAAAGAGGGATCTACAGTGATACCATAGCTAAGTATGCATATATATATATATATATATATATAAGTATATAACCAAGGTTAACTCAAAGCACAACCTAGATCATCAGACTAGCTATTTAAGGCCTCTTGACTATAGCAGGAGATAATGCTCGAATACTCTAGGTTCTAATCCATATATCAAGTCATCAGATGATCATGCTTAATAATAATATAATTGTAAGATAAAAGAGTTTAGAATAGTACCTTAAGTCTCTATACCAAATCATTGACAAATCTATCATAAACTAGCAATGTGATTAATCGACTAGTTCAGATAACCACATACCTAATCAAGCCTATCACGTGCCCTGACTACCCCAGGATCATAAGGTTTAATTAATATAAAAAATACCACAAGGCATAATCATCACGCATACTTGTGGAACCCACCCCCCATAAGTGCTAATAGATAAAGGTGCATACTGGTGATAGGCAATGTACATGTAAGGATGAATGCAACCAAATCTACAATACCATAATATGTGAGTATAATCAATATCATAACTATCATCATCACAACCATCATCATAATATTCATCCTCTAGCCTATTCAAGTATGTATATATATATATATATATATATATATATATATATATATAATTTCCATACATAGAGTTATCCGAACACAAACCGGTAGATGTACACATAGGCACATTAGTATATTTATCATCCATCCTTGTTGGGTATCCATGTATCATCATAATCATACCCCATTCTTTTCGCGTATCAATGCATAATCACACTATCCTCTAACTTAGTTGGGTATCATCACAGTATTATAATATCCTTTGGCCTTGCCGATTATCATCACATCAACATAATATTCTCCAACATTATCAATTATCATCACATCATCAAAATATCTATATCAATGTCAATAACATATAGCAATCCCCAAGAGGGATAAAGTAAATATCAAGCCCCATGAGGGCTAAAGTAAATAAATATAAAAATAGAAGCAAGGTAGAGTATATTTCCATAATTTATCATTCACCATCAATGTCATATTATCAACAAGATTATATATATATATATATATATATATATATATATATATATATATATATATATATATATATATATATATATATATATATATATATAACATGAATATTATAACTATCTTTGAGTTTACCAAAAATTTATATCATTAATACAAGATCTTTCCCTGCTCCATAGTGGAGAGATGTGTAATTAGATATATATTAGGTGCAAGGACTTAAGCCGTGGATAAAGGGTTTAAATTAATAAGACCGTTTCTCAAAGTGAACTTTAGGAATAAATCATTCTGAAAGTGTAGAGAGGGTCGAAATCTCTCCCGATCATATTAATTAGTTGTATCAAAATATAGACAAAAAACTATCTCGGTCACATCTTTTAAGCATCATTATTAATCTCTTTTACATATAAGTTTATAGGCATTTATTATTATGAAGAATTTGTGTTAAGGATGGAAAGTGGGCTTTAATGCTTAATTAGTGACAACAATAATAATATTATAATCTAATCAGAATTGTATAAATCATCGATACAACAATCATAAATGTACCAAATTTATGCATTCCATCACCAATATTAAAATAATGGAACCACAAGTATTAACATATTGATAAACTACAACATTAATATTTACAAGGACAAATACTTCCCGAGTGGTCAACTAAAATGATAACACGACCTTGGGCACAATCATTTGTCGGGAATAATTACAACATCATAATCACAGACTTTAGCCCAAACATATATCTGAAACCCATATCAATAATCATATAAGTAAATCAGCTCATATTTATAAGTCATAACGTATTTATGAGGCATAACACTCTAGAAGCCATAATACGTATCACTAAGCATCTCACATCTAGAAGGCATAATATATGAATAATTATCTCATGTTCAGGAGGAATAATATATTAATAAGCATCTCATAACTAGGAGATATAATATATGAATAAGCATCTCACATCTAAGAGGAATAATATATGAATAAGAATATCACATCTATGAGGAAAAATATATCATATCTATAAGAAAAAATCATCTCAATAAATCAAATATCATGACCATGTCTATGCTTATATTATTAAGCATATTTATGGTCCATATAAAAGTCAAGTCTGGAGTTCCATAGAATAGCTACAAGACATTAATCATAATCCGGTAAAAGTCATCATAATTTACCAAGTCTTAACTACGTCTAATATCCGCAACTAAGTCTATAAGGGCAGGCATAAGTCATAACCTCTGGTGGGCCGGAAGACCCCACTTATAAACCTCAATTTTCATATTTAGGAAAGTTATACCCCATACTAGGCTAAGTTATATAGTCCAACTTCTACATGTCAAGTAAGCCATAACCAATCCTAATATTGGAGTTTCGCCTAGAAACATGGGTATTTAAATCAACTCCACCTAATGTATGATTTCAAGATCACCATAATATCCCAAATAAGGTTAAATATACTAACCATACTTCCTGTGGTAAAACCACATCCCAAACCTAGGACTATATCATATCTATTCAATGAATTAGTTCATTCTAGGGAGAAGGAAATAGGATTCAAAAAAGGGTATTAAGCATTTAACTTATGGGTAGAAAACCTCATCTAATCCCTAAACTTGAATAATCAATACAAAGTCATTCTACCAATAATCAAACTTAACATTCACATGCAATATATAACATATATTATCTTATGGAGAATCGTAGACAAAAGCCTACCTCAAAGCTGAACAACGAATCCTTAAATCATTTACCAAACATCCATCTTTATTTCACAATCCCAAAATACCATCACATGATAGAAATTATAATCTACTCATTAATATGAGAATAATGATACTAATATTACTGATGTTGGGCGTATTTACATGCCTAAACACCATAATTTACCCATGTTATAGCTAAGTTTTGAGGATAAAATATATAATTCCTGCACTTTTAGTCCATTTTCCTCTAAGTGAGCTAACCTATGTGATTAGCATATTTTTCAGG
Organism: Capsicum baccatum var. pendulum; assembly: GCA_030864225.1. NCBI lineage: Eukaryota > Viridiplantae > Streptophyta > Magnoliopsida > Solanales > Solanaceae > Capsicum > Capsicum baccatum. Next base: position 219,033,127 of record CM061552.1, on the reverse strand, counting down.
TATTAACGATGAAGATTTCAGCACTTTGTGGACCTTTGAGCAGCAAAGAAAAACTTCACGTAAGAAGGAAGACAGCTTTTGGAAGCTTGTGGACTGAATGTGATGCACGGAAAATCTGTCCCGGGAAAAATCAGTATTTCTTAATACTTAGGGGTGCAGCAGTAACCTAGTAGGACTAGGACAAGGATGTTATAAAAACCTTATTTGCTGAATTTTTCAGCATAGATTGATTGAGTTATTATTCATTCGACTTTTAGCATTATACACATTACAAGTTCTGTAAGGTTTGAGAAGAGAAAAACACGGCTTTCTTGAGCAACGGAGAGAACGACGTTCTTCTCCCTTGTTGACGCAAAAACATTATCCCATCGCGAAGATTGTTCTAACTTTGGTATGATGATGATGTCTTCGTTGATCTCCGTTGTAATCATGGGTAGCTAAACTTCTCTGTTAGGGTTATGGAAACCTTTTGATATACTATCTATTACTATGAGTTTGTGAATTCTTGATGCGTATGCTACTTATATTATTACTCTTTTCATTTTAATTGAATTCTTGTGGTTGCAAACATATAGAATACGCCATTATAGCATTAACTTGTTCTCGAGAAAAGTTACATGTTTGGAAAAGAGAGTGTGACAAAGAAATAGGGCTACCAACCCCTATTTACATGTTAATACCTTAACCGGATTAACCTCTTGGGGAGTTTGTACCGTTAGTTATACACTTTAAACTAGAGAGAGTTAAAGTGAAATAATCCTGGATGGTTGAGAGACACTAGGATTTACCATTAGAATACGAATCTCTATAAGTGCATGCATGTCTAAATTCCGCATTACTCATAGTTAATAGATACGTAAAACTCATCAGGTGGACATAACCCTAACTTATTATTCTCTGTGATTAAATCTTACTAAACAAAGCATTCCGTTGTTACTTTAACAATAGTAATTCACGCCATAATTAAATCCCCCCTTTTCCGTAGAATTTTCGACCAACAGTCTACTAAAAATTGCAACACTTAGTGACCAAGTATTCCCTCTGGGATTCGACACCCAACCTAGTTGGGTTCTATATTTTACAGCGACCGCTTACACTCTTATGAGAGCTATAGTTTGGGCGTTATCAAATTTTGGTGCCGCTGCCGGGGAATACGGTTGTCAACTAAGTTTGTGATAGTTAATAGACCCTTTGGTTAAAGATTCTATACTTTTACTTTTGGTTTTTTGTTTTTGTTTTGTTCAGGTTTGTTTGAGTGCATGCCAAACACTCAAAGTTCAGGTCAACCGTTATTACCCATCAATCCTGAACCTCAATTCATTGGCAGAATGGATGCACAACGTGACATTGAAAGAAGGGTTGCTCAACAGGAGTAGGCTAGATTAGCTGCATTGGCAGCTGCTCAAGTGCATTAACAAAATATTGATAACCCAGGGCGAGCAACAAATCCTGATGATGAGGACCTGGGTAATGATGAGTTACTAAATCCAAGGCGTACATATGAGGTGGCAGCACCTGTGAACAGAAGAGATCATCAAGCTAGAATGAGACCTGACCGCCGAGCTGTGCAGGTTCCTTTTGATGATGATGATGATGATTTGGATGGAGCTGGTGCCACTGGGGCTATTATTCCTCCACCCTTGACACCCGGAGCCAAGTTCAATATCACTAGCACCATGATTCAGTTATTGCAGCTCAAGGGGTTATTTGGTGGACTTGCAGGCGATGATCCAAATATGCATCTGATCAATTTTATTTCAACATGCAAGTCATATGACAATCCTGGAGTTGGACAGAATGCAATTCGGCTATGCTTATTTCCATTGTCTCTATCTGGGGAGGCAACTCTATGGTTGAATAGGCTAACTCCTGATTCTATTACTAATTGGAGGCAACTAAAAGACTCTTTCCTAGAAAGATTCTTTCCGCCATCCAAAAGAGCACAATTAAGAGATGAGATAAGCAATTTTCGATAGCTTCCAACTAAAGCTCTCCACGAAACATGGGAGAGGTTAAAGAATAAGCTTATGAGGTGCCCAAATCATCATATGACCAATGTCAACTTGATGGAGATATTATACAGGGCTTTGAATTCAGTGACAAAGCCAGTGGTTGATAATGCTGCAGGAGGGCCATTCGTGGACCTTACTTTTATTGAGGCAAGTGATATGCTGGATTGTATGACAAAGCAGAGTAGAGCTTGGCATACCAGGGATTCTAAGGTAGCGAGCTCTACTGTATCTATTGGAATGATAGCAGAACAGAGGCGAAGACAAGAGGAATGTGACCAAGATATGGCTCACATGAAGATGCAGATGGATCTTCTTACCAAGCATTTATTATTAGGGAAGACCGAAAAGGTTAAGGCCGTTGTATCACAGGGAAAAGATGAGTCCGATTCTGAGGAGTAAGCAAATTATTTGAATAATCAGGGGGGTTTCCAAAGCAATGCCCAAGGAAACCAAGGTCGGAACTATTATGATAAATCTGGATACAAGGACCATGATCAAGGGAGTTGGAAGAATAATACTGATAGGAGTGGTTTGTACGTTCCTCCTAAAAACTGTGAGGCTGTGGCATTTGGCTTTGGGAAGATGTCCATGGAAGATATGATTGCTAAGCTGTTGAAAGGAGTGAAGGCAGCCAACATGGGCGTAACTGAGGTAAAGAATGATTTGTCATCAATAAATCAATTGGTTGACTCGCATTCTATTACAATAAAACAGCTGGAGCAACAATTGAGTCAACTATCAGCGTTATTCAATCAAAGAAAAGCTGGAACCTTACCTAGCGACACTGTGGAAAATCTAAGAAATGATGGATCATGTATGGATATTACTACCAGAAGTGGTAAGGTATTGGAAAATCTGTCCAAAGGCAAGCAAGTGGTTGATGATATAACAGAGTATGTTAGTGAAGAAGATTATGATGATGCTGTTGAAGCTGAAGAGAACATTCATGATGTTACCCCTAGATGTCTGCAGCATGAAATGATCGATAATTGGAAGCAAGATAAAAAGAAGTGGTGGAGAAAACTCTTACCCTTCCACTACCACCTTTTCCTCAGAGACTGAAGAAGAAGACTGATGACACTCCTGAAAGGGTTGGTAATCAGAAGCAAGATAAAAAGGAAGTGGTGGAGAAAACTATTCCCCTTCCACCACCACCTTTTCCTCAGAGACTGAAGAAGAAAGCTGATGACACCAGGTTCAGTAAATTCATGACTATATTGAAGCAGCTGACTATTAATGTGCCTTTGGTGGAGGCGCTGGAGCAGATGCCTGGGTACGCTAAATTCATGAAGGACCTGTTGATGAAGAAAAGGGCAGCAAGCTATGAACTGGCAGATGACATTCATTATTGCAGTGCGATTGCCACAAGATCTTTAGTACAGAAGAAGGCAGATCCTGGTGTTTTCACTATTCCTTGCACGGTGGGATCTATGAATTTTGCTAAGGCATTGTACGATTTGGGAGCTAGCATCAATTTGATGCCGCTATCCATTTACAGAAATTTAGGGTAGGGCGATCCTACACCAACCAATATGCGACTTGTGATGGCAGATAGGTCAGTAAAATGACCTGTTGGTATCTTATATGATGTATTGGTGAAGGTTTCTACATTCCTTTTTCCTGCAGACTTTGTTATTTTGGATTGAGAGGTGGATTCTTAAGTTCTCATAATCTTGGGATGCCCTTTCCTCGCAACTGGAAGTGTGCTTATTGATTTAAGAGCTAATGAGCTTTTATTTCGACTGAATGATGAAGTGGTCCATTTTGATATATGTAAATCGATGAAGCAGCTTAGAGATATGGATGTGTTCTCTGTAGCTGATGTTTATTATGAGGATGAGAAAGAATTATCTATAGAGAAGCAACTTACTGTTGAGCCATTGTCTGCTGTGCTGTTGAATTGTGAGCATAAGGATGTTGAAGAATATGAAGAAACCGTCTGCGCTCTAACAGGAATAGGGTCCTATTCTCATGCTCCTAGTAAGCTGGACCTTGATCTTAAGAATCGATCTTTACCAACAGCGAAGACTTCCGTTGCAGAGCCACCAGTGCTAGAATTACAAGAGCTCCCTAGTTATCTAAGGTATGCATTCTTGGGAAGTGGAAATACACTTCCGGGGATTGTTGTGGCTGATTTAGGTGAGCAACAAGTAGAGGCTCTTATCTCTGTTCTGAAGATGTATAAGAGAGCCATTGATTGGACTATTGATGATATAATTGGTATCCCTCCTGGGATATGGATGCACAAGATTCATCTCGAAGAAGATTGCATGCCCACAATTAAGCTTCAGCGTCGACTGAATCCATTCAGAAAATGATGCACCATACATCTCGATGAAGTCTAAGTAATCGAGATAACTATGTCGTGCTGTGATAATAAATCAAGTGCTACCATCGTTTTTAATTGTTTTGTTTTACTAGGATTTTGTTTTTTTCAAATAAAAATCCAAAAAGAAGAGTCGATCCACGACCAAAACTAAGGCGCTTGGTGGGAGGTAACCCATCTTTCTAATTGCTTTTGTTGTTTTTGATTAAGTGTAGGTGTGAGACGTACAAAGGAGGGGAATTAGTCCCAAATTTTGAGTTGAAAGTGAGCCATGTTAAAGGTGGTAAGTTAGGGATGATGGAGCTTAAGGCTATAGGCTAGGCATTGCCTATGCAAATCTAGGCAACGAACAAGGCAATGCCTATGCAAATCTAGGCAACGGACAAGGGAAGACCTATGCTATTGCCTATGTTCACTGCCTCACATGGGTAATGGACAAGGCAAGGCCTATGCAAATCTAGGAAATGGACAAGGAAAGGCCTATGCTATGGCCTATGTTAATCTAGGCAATGGACAAGGCAAGGCCTATGCTAATCTAGGCAAAGCTAAAGGCGCCGCCTATGCCATTGCCTATGCTCACTGTTTCAACAAGGCAATAGCATAGAAGCCGCCTATGCTCAACTAGGCGATAGCATAGGCGCCGCCTATGCCCAACTAGGCAAAGCATTAGGCGCCGTCTATGCCAAACATAGGCAAAGCATTAGGTGCCGCCTACTTATGCATTTTTGTCTCCGAACCCGATTTTACATAGATCAAACCCGACCCATAGCTTAGTATATAAATAGATCCTCAACCTTAGGACGAAATGTACTTGTTTGCTCAACCTAGGCCCCGCCTAAGCTTCCCAAATCTCTCAAAACTTTTCTTTTTGCTCATCTAACCTTGCAAGATCATCTTCCGAGTCCATCACCAAGCAAGTTCTTCTTTTATATTCCGTAGTTGTTACAATACTACGCTTATAATGGTATTTTAGATTTTAAAGTGGTGTTGATGATTAGAATGTGGTTGATTTGTTATGATACATCTAGTTGAGTGAAAGAATACGTGTGGGTGTTCTTGACTTTGTTTTGACTTGTGTTTGATTGTTATACATTATCATATTTTTATGGAATCGAAATTGTGAAGTTAATGCATAATCTTGAAAGTTGAAAGCTTGAATGTTTGAATGACTCGTTCATCGAGATAACGATCATGATTGACCACAAGCATAAGATGTTGTGATTATTTCTATGCAATAACTTGATACGATCTCTTTGTGGTAGCCTTATTCAATAAGTGCATTAATTCAAACATGAAAGTATAGTTATGATTGCATGAAAGTATGACTGTGATAAACATGTTGTTGGAACATATCACCTAAATGTATGTCGATGAAGTCTGAGTAATCGACACCACTCACTTTATTAGTCTATGCCAACAAATTAAGTGTGGGGTGGTGCCAGTACTGTTTGTTTGTCGATTGAATCTATCGAGATGAAGCTAACAAGACTCTATTTTAATCTCAGGTAGAATGGCCCCAAAAGGACGACAAGGAAAAGAAAAAGTGTCTACCTCACAGAAAGGTCAGAAAAGGGGAAGAAAAGAGCAAGCTGAGTCCTCCTCTCTACAAATACCTCGATGCACTTTTTGAATCAAGTGGGGTACACTTTGAGGAACTTCTGAGGATGACGACTTTGATGATGATTCTGACGCAGGGGGTATGACCCTAGACATAGAGGAGGAGTCCGACTAATCAGGTTTTTCTTATTTATTTTCCACTGAGGACAGTGTGTCCCGTCTAAGTGTGGGGTGTTGGTATTGGTATGCTTTATTGTACTTCTTTGCCTACATTTATTCTTGTTTGTAGTTAAATTTTTAGATTTTTAGATTTTGTTTTAGATTTTGCATGAAATTGTTCTGATAGGCGGCATGGTATTATGACAAGAGTTTGTGCTAAAATCATTACTATTAAGACGTTTAGGCTCTAAGTATGACTCACTGTGTGATAATTGTGTGGTTTAATTCATTCATCTGTTGGGTCAAGAGTCTATACTGCTCCCAATAAAGTTGACCATGTGCCTTGTGTGTGTGAGGTTATAGTATATTCTATGTTATGACTGATGCTAGAACTTGCCTGGTGTGTGTGTAAAACGAAATAAAGAGTGCGAGTTTAGGAGATGATTTAGGCATTTCTTTGGCAGCCTGTGATTTTTTACCTTCTTTCTTTTTACCTACCTGTGTACATTATCCTAGTTAACCCCCTTTGAGCCTTTAGCCATTTTCTTTGACAGCCTCATATGTAGCCTAATAATTTTTTTTCAAGACCATAATTTGATCCAAATTCTTAAGCGCTTTAAATTGTAGAGTCATGTGACAAAATAAGAGGAAATTGGTTAAGAGTGATGCCTCAAAGTATATTGGTACTTGAAATTGTTGTGAAAAAGAGTGGCTATCATAGAGGTGTTTTATAAAAAAAAAGAAAAAAAATAATAATATATAAATAAATCAAATAAAAAAATATATATAAAGTTAGTTCTGTTTATAATTGAATAACAAAATAGGTGAAAAGGGGTGGTAGATGAAAGGAAAGTAGAGGGGTTGTTTAAAAGACAGTGTTAATGACATAACGTAGTGTATTAAAGCGCTTAGGGAACATAGTCACTATTTCTGGCCAAAATAGTCCTACCTGTCCCTTAGCCTACATTACAACCTGTAAAGACCTATTTGATCCTAAGCATAGCATTCTGATATTAGTAGAGCATTACACTAAGGGCAAGCCTATGGTCATCAGTTGTAACATATGAATTCTTTGTGAGAGTGAGAGCAAGGAGAATCTTGTATCCATGTTTCGAAAAATGCAAAACTTGTGGGTGATTATGGGCGATATCTTGTGTGAGACACACATGGTTGATGAGTTTTGGGTAGTTTTGTATGATTCTTTGTGCCTTAACTTGTGGATACGAATTAACCATCATCACGAGTCTATGTTGGAGGTTGAATTGTTTTTAGTAGTGATCAAGAAAACTACTCTTTGTTAATGATTGCCGTGAATGTCTTGTTGAACATTTTGTGCTGTTACTGTGAAATTCTAAGTAGATGTTTGCATGGACGTAATATTTTATTCGAGGACGAACAAAGCTTTAAGTGTGGGGTGGTGATGTTGGGCGTATTTACACGCCTAAACACCATAATTTACCCATGTTATAGCTAAGTTTTGAGGATAACATATAGAATTCCTGCACTTTTAGTCCATTTTCCTGTAAGTGAGCTAACCTATGTGATTAGCATGTTTTTCAGGTATTAACGATGAAGATTTCAGCACTTGGTGGACCTTTGATCAGCAAAGGAAAACTTCACGTAAGAAGGAAGGCAACTTTTGGAAGCTTGTGGACTGAATGTGATGCATGAAAAATCTGTCCCGGGCAAAATCAGTATTTCTTAATACTTAGGGGTGCAGCAGTAACCTAGTAGGACTAGGACAGGGATGTTATAAAAACCTTATTTGCTGAATTTTTCAGCATAGATTGATTGAGTTATTATTCATTCGACTTTTAGCATTATACACGTTACAAGTTCTGTAAAGTTTGAGACAGAGAAAAACGCGGATTTCTTGAGCAACGGAGAGAACGACGTTCTTCTCCCTTGTTGACGCAAAAACATTATCCCATTGCGAAGATTGTTCTAACTTTGGTATGATGATGATGTCTTCGTTGATCTCCGTTGTAATCATGGGTAGCTAAACTTCTCTGTTAGGGTTATGGAAACCTTTTGATATACTATCTATTACTATGCGTTTGTGAATTCTTGATGCGTATGCTACTTATATTATTACTCTCTTCGTTTTAATTGAATTCTTGTGGTTGCAAACATATAGAATACACCATTATAGCATTAACTTGTTCGAGAGAAAAGTTACATGTTTGGAAAAGAGAGTGTGACAAGGAAATAGGGCTACCAACCCCTATTTACACGTTAATGCCTTAACCGGATTAACCTCTTGGAGAGTTTGTACCGTTAGTTATACACTTTAAGCTCAAGAGAGTTAAAGTGAAATAATCCTGGATGGTTGAGAGACACTACGATTTACCATTAGAATACGAATCTCTACAAGTGCATGCATGTCTAAATTCCGCAATACTCATAGTTAATAGATATGTAAAACTCATAAGGTGGACATAACCCTAACTTATTATTCTTTGTGATTAAATCTTACTAAACAAAGCATTCCGTTGTTACTTTAACAATAGTAATTCACACCATAATTAAATCCCCCCTTTTTCATAGAATTTTCGACCAACAGTTTACTAATAATTGCAACACTTAGTGACCAAGTATTCCCTGTGGGATTCGACACCCAACCCAGTTAGGTTCAATATTTGATAACGATCGCTTACACTCTTACGAGAGCTGTAGTTTGGGCGTTATCAATTACACAATTGTACTTTGGGTCCAAAAACGACACTAAAAACCTCAAGTGGGCCCCACTTGCAGATATCATGTTTTCGAGGTCAACCCAATATTAATACATGATTAAGGAATCATAACCCTAAAAAATGGGTGAAAACCAAGCTAATTTGTGGCTATAATCATGCCCTTAAGATATTTAGAGTTTTGGTTCAAGAACCGAGAATTTCACCAAGAAAGAGATGAAATCTTGCCTTAAATTTATGGATATTCATGATTATAGATGTTAAAAAAGATCCCAAGTCACCCAAAATGTCTCAATTTTGAGTAATCATACTGATTAGGGTTTTTTTTTTCAGAGAGTCGGTGCAAATAGGTTATTTCACGACCTAAGATCCATATTTATAGCCCCTTCATGTATCAAGGTGTTACTATTGTACACCTAACGGATCCAATCACTCAAAGGCTATAGGAGTAGCTATTACAATCCAATACCTCCTGGGAAGATCACACCATCCTCTTCGACACAAGATATTAACTGAAACTCAAAATTTTCTAAGTTTTACTAAGGCCATGAGATTCATTTGGAATCTGATTTACATAAATGAACAATGTAAAAACACAAAATTTGATTTTTAGGACATAATGACCGTCTATGATTTTCCATCCGAGGTTGGTTCAACTAAATATGGGTCTCACACCCAAATTTCCAATTTTCTAACTTTTCGATGAACAGGTCAAAATGAGCTCGGGTGCACTGGAACTCAAACTAAAGGTCTGTCCTGTCTAAAATTGATATTTTGGAGCTTCTAGTACATTCAGAATTTGTATCCAAGATTATTTTGCTGAATTTTTCATCTGATGGCCATTTAGAACTAGTATAGCCTTCTATATAGGGAATTAACTCTCAAAACCAAATAAACTACCTGGTAACCAAACTATCAGTCCCAGCAAGTCATAAATGACATGGGGAAGATATGGAAAAGATCTACAAGTGATAATAAGCAAAAATATGAAACATGACCTAAAGGGTCACTACAAATAATGATAATCAACTTAAACAAACTCAATTAAATGCATAAGTAATCACGTTCTTCGTGTCAATACTAAAAAAGAGTGTTTAGTCACTCATGGTCATACAACAAATTAGAAGAATGAAATTCATATATAAAAAAAAGTAAACTAAAGTAAGGATTAAGAACCCTAATGTCAGCCTCTTTAAGAGTATTTCCATCCTTAAAAGTCATCCAAAATGTTTACAACAAGAGACAAGTTTTCTATTTGTACTAGGAGAAAGGTTATCCTTTTTGTACCCGTGGGTGTGCCATGCTCATGTTGCTTCGCTTTAGGTGTGTGGAATTAAATACTCTGGGTTTTGGCCCTTGGAAATTTTCTATGCTTTGAACTCACTTTTTTTAACCACATAACCAAATAAGTCATATGGTGTAGGTGCAGGTTAGGTAACCTAAATTGTTAGGTGTATAGTGGATGGTTATTAGGTTTCTATTATGGTTACGACTTGGTGGTTTGGGTCATTAGGGGTGGTGATGGGTCGTTAGAATTATCCTTCATCAAACAAGTAACTTAGTGAGTTAACTTAGATCTGAGTATGAGTGGCTCACTAAGAGCTGTGAGGATAGGGTATGAGTGGTATAGTTGAATCATATATTTTCTAGTATCTAATTCCTTTGGATTCTGTCTTGGGTATGACTAGGCCATATGAGTCGTATGGTTTGGTAATGAGTGGGATCAAGGAGTCATATAGTCGAAAGTGTGTGGGCATCTAACTAACTCTATTGGTGATGACTTAATGGTATGAGTCGTATGTGGTGTTGCGAGTCACGGGATCGACTCATAACCACCTATGGTATTTTTACAATTTTAAGTTGGTGGCATTTTCGACATTTTCTCTTATTAACTCCCTTTGACACCATGACTTAAAACACCTTTTGAGACTTCATTAACCTATTATTCTCAATCAAACACTCTTAAAATGTCTCTCAAACTCTCTTTAAAGGATATGACTGGGGTTTCATAAAGATAATCAATTAAGGCTTTCAAGTATGGTTTCTCTCTGTCTTCCTTGGTGTCTAAGGCATGTTACTCCTCCCTTATTGTTATTTTACAAATAGCATGTGTTTTATTGTATAGTTTTCATGATATTGTTATGGTTATGAAACAAGGGTTGGGGGTTTGGGATTTTCATGATTGAACAAGGTTTTGCATGGTTTAATTATGTTTTCCTTCATGATTTTGATATCGTGGAATGCATGTTAATGGTCAATGGATTTTACGATATTATGGATTCCCTAAATTACTTGAGTATGGTATTAAACTTATGTTCCCTCAACGTATTTGTTAAAATACCAATGAGAATGATTCTTGTTACCTAGGTTGACTATTTTTTGAATCCTTGCATTGTATAAATAGTAATGGAACTTAAATTAGTTTGGTTTGATTTCAAATGGTTTTGGGAAGGCCTTGGTGGCCATGTTCTTGGTTTAATTGGAAATAGTAGAGTCTGTTTTTGTTTAATGGTTCTATATGACATAAGGATATAGACTTGCAAGCTCTAATTTTTTTATAAATATAGCAAGGGTTAATTCCTAATAAAAGACTCCTTGGTAAATGGTTCTGAATGTGTAATTGTTTCTAATATTGTGTTAAAGGGGGTAATGTAGCAAAGTCGTGGAAGATGGAGGTAATGGGGGACCAATAATAAAAAATCATCGTTGTCATGTGAGGTTTGGTCATGGTGACTAAGTGGATGATGTCACACTTATATTTTGGGAGATGTAGTAGTCATCTCAGGTCATTATCCAGTTCGTTCAGCTAACACGCAATGGGGCCCTTTCAGTAGGGAGAGCTCAACCCTATAGCCCATGGGTGGATATTTAGAATGGTAGAGCTACACAGTCTAGTTTAAGGTTTTAAATGCATGATAAACCATATTACCTACCCCGACACAATATATATATACATGTGATTTCATATGGTTATTTTATTTGGTTTTAAATGATGGAATTATTTTAAATATATCCCTGTGTTACATGCTAGAGTTCACTCTGCTAATCATCTTTGGGTGTTGTATCCCCACTCGATTTAGGAACCAACCATACTACTATTCCTCCTGCGTAGTGACTTGGATTTGGGGACAACTTTTCGTCAGAATAAAGTGGTGATCTTCCATTCTCTGAAAGACTCCATTCATGCTATGGACTTTTTTTTATTATTGTTGTTTAAGCCCAAAGTATGTTTTAAGTTTCACCCATTTCTTGAGGGTTATGACTTTTTGTTCATGTGTGAACATTTGGTTGGTATTCGAAAATTATTTTTCGTATATGGACCTACTTGGAGTTTTGGTATCATTTTTGGACCCGAAGCACAATAGTGCAATGTGGGTATTGATAGACTCGTATTGATGAGTAGATTATGATTAGGTTAGTGTAATGGCATTTTGGGCATTTACATCATATGAACTCATATTTATATACATGTGCATATAAGTAGATTTATATATATATATATATATATATATATATATATATAGTTGTATAACATGCCCAAAAAGGTGACAAGACTTAGCATACATCTTTGAAGCACTCGATCATGAGACATGGAGTGAAGGACTCCATCCTTTCGCCCTTACAGTGTAGAACGTTTGAACTTCTAAGTTATATTAAGCAAGTGGACTCTAACCTCAAGCCATCTTATCTTATATAGCACGTGGACTCTAACCATAAGCCATCTTATCTTACATGACAAGTGAACTCTAACCACAAGCCTTGTTATATAGCAAGTGGACTCTAACCACAAGCCATCTTATATATATCAAGTGGACTATAACCACATGCCATCTTATATATCAAGTGGACATTAACCACAAGCCATTGTATTAGGCAAGTGAACGTTAACCTCAAGTAAATTTATTAGGCAAGTGGACTATAACCTCAAGCCATATTATTAGGCAAGTGGACTCTAACCACAATCCATTTAAACCATTTATTTTTTCTACATTGGGACTCTATCTCTACCCTTTGTCTATGCAATGGCATCCATTCAATTCAACACTTAAGGACTCTAACCCATTTAGCAAACTTAACCTACCAAGGCTACAATTCAACACCATATATGACCACATAGTCTTTATGAAACCATTTATCAATCAATCACTTAAATTGGCCTATGACTTAGTTCACAACACAATTCAAATCCATTTACAATCATTTTGACCTTTATAAACTATTCATTCTTCATTAGCATTCTTATACCAAACATTAGTTAAAAAGACAATTCAATTACATCTTTATAGACTCTAAACCTTTTAGCCATCAAACCACCAAAGTTATCAATTAACTCATTACATGGACAACAAGGCTTTTAAAATACCATTTACCAACCATTCATACTTATTAGTCCATTGCCCTAGTTCATTCATACTCATAAGACCAATGCCATAGTTCAAAGCACCATTAACATGTGACTAGTTATTTCTCTTAGAAATTTTCACAAACACCTTAAGGGCGTACTTTTATCAAGACCAAAACCAAAGTATAAATCATATAACTTAGGGTTACTCATTAACCATTTGTTAAAACATAATAAAAAAGCACTGACATTAGCAAACCATTACCAAAAACATGTATAAGCACGAGTTTAAGTAAGAGTAAATAATACCCAACACTATGCATCAAAACCCTTAATATTTGATTTCAAAACACCATTTACAAGTCAAAGTCATTGTTTAAAACTGATGATATTTTGAACTATCATCAAGGAAAGAGTCACATTCGTTATAAAAGATGATTCACAAAAATAACTTTACATTTTTCTTGCCTGTAGATGAACACTTGTGGAATCGTAACCTCCAATCTTCAAGAGTGAATTTTAGAGAGTATTTTGAATATTTGATCCACCAAATTAGTTTTATGAGAGGACACAACATGTTATATAGTGTGGGGACATAAGGGTTTTGGGTGGGTGATAACGCTCAAACTACAGCTCTTGTAAGAGTTTAAGCGGTTGCTGTCAAATATAGAACCCAACTGGGTTGGGTGTCGAATCCCACAGGCAATAGCTGGTCACTAAGTAAGCAAAGATTAGTAGACTTTTGGTGAAAGTCTCGTAAAAGGGGGGGATTTTGTAGCGTGCAATAGTGTAATAAAATAACAAAGTAAAAATGGAGAATAGCAAAGTAAAAAGGAAGAATGTTTAGTAAGATGTTAATCAATGAGAATTGGGAGTTGGGGTTATGTCCACCTTATGAGTTATACGTCTCTATTGGCTATGAGTTATGCGGAATTCAGACATGCATGTGCTTATAGAAATTTGTATTCTATGGTAAATCCAAGCGTCTTTCGGCCTAACAAGGACTATTTTACTTTAACTCTTTAAGCTTAAAGCGTATCTAACGGTACAAATTCTCCAAGAGGTTAATCTAGTTATGGCACTAACTTTTTAACAGGGGTTGGAGCCCTATTACCTTGACATTACCTCTTTTCCAGACATATAACTTTTCTTTTGAACAAGTTAATGCTATACTGGCGTATCCTATGTGTTTGCAACCACAAGAATTTGCATTTAGATGAAGAGAATAATGATATAAGCAGCATACGTGTCAAGAACTCACAAACTCACAGCAATAGATAGTATCTCATAAGGCTTCCATAACCCCAACAGAGAAGTTTAGCTACTCATGAGTGCAAGGGAAATCACAATAGTCATTATCATTATACCAAAATAAAGATCTCACGTGTAGTAGGGTTTGGTATGACCTCTAGCGTGAAGACCTTGCAAGTAGCGTTTCTCTTGTTGTGAAAATTTTAAGACGAATAGATGAAGAGAAAGGAAATAAGAATTAATTGAAAGCAAATTGTTTAGAGTTGTAGATGAATGAATTAGAATGTGAATGATGAGAATAATGATGTGTGTCTAAAAACTGCAGCAAAATAGGGTATTTATAATACCCATATCCTATTCCTATAAGGCTACTGCGCACTTATCCTAATCCTAATAAATTACTGCATCATTATCCTAATCCTTATAGGTTACTGTTGATCCCCAAAGTCTTGGAAAATGCTGTTTTTGCCCGGGACAGGTTTCCCATGCGTCACTTTTGGTCCTAGGTGTCCAATCTCTCCTTCCCTTTTTTCGTGAAGCTTCCTTTGGCGTCAAGTTATCCATAAAATGCTGAAATCTGCATCATTTATACCTGAAAATTTGCTAATAACGTTTGTTAGCTCACTTACAGGAAAAAGGACTAAAAGTACATGAGTTATATATTTTGTCCTCAAAACTTAGCTAAAATATGGGTAAATTAAAGCACTTTAGGCGTGTAAATACGCCTATCATCAACACCCCATACGAGAGCTGTAGATTGAGCGTTATCAGAATACCAATAATGTCAGAGATGATCCAACCAATGACTCTTATATACTTCAGTAGAATAGTGATGAGAGCTGCAACTTGCAGTTCACCCAAGTCTGCCGCCACAATGACTGGGAGTGTATTTCCGCTTCCTAAGAATGCGTACTTTAAATGACTAGGCAGCTCATTCAATTCTAACGTGGGTGGCTCTTCAATAGATGGTTTAGCTGGTGGTGTAGGTTGGTTTTTGAGATCAAGGTCCAGCTTCTTGGGAGCATGAGGATACGACCCTAACCCTGTTAGAGCACCAATAGTTTCTTCATAATTTTCAGCTTCCTTATGCTCAACATTCATAAGTACAACCGCCAATGGGTCATCAATAAGCTGCTCCTCTTCAAGTAATTCTTTCACATCCTCAAAATAAACATCAGCTACCGAGAATACGTTTAGATCTTTGGGTTGCTTCATTGATTTGCACACATCAAAGCAAACTACTTCGTCATTTATTCGGAATAAAAGCTCATTAGCTCTCAAGTCGATAAGCACACTTCCTGTTGCAAGGAAAGGGCGCCCCAAGATTATGGGAACTTCTGAGTCTGCCTCACAATCCAAAATAACGAAGTCTGCCCAAAATATGAATGATGAAACCTTCACCAATACATCACATAAAATACCAACAGGTCATTTTACCGACCTATCTGCCATTACGAGCCTCATATTGGTTGGAGTAGGATCACCCAACCCCAATTTTTTGTAAATAGATAATGGCATCAAATTGATGCTGGATCCTAAATCGCATAATGCCTTGGCAAAGTTCAAAGATCCAATGGTGCAAGTAATAGTGAATGCTACGGGGTCAACCTTCTTCTGAACTAGTGATCGGGTGGCAATTGCACTACAATGATGAACAGTGTCTGTCAACTCATAGCTTGCTGCTCGCTTCTTTGTCAATAGATCCTTCATAAATTTTGCATACCCTGGCATTTGTTCTAGTGCCTCTACCAACGAAACATTAATGGTCAATTGTTTCAACATTGCGATGAATTTATTGAACTTGGTATCATCAGCTTTCTTCCTCAATCTTTGCGGAAAAGGAGGTGGTGGAAGGGGAATTGTTTTCTCCACAACTTTATTTTCATTATGCTTAGGTTCGGAGATCTTTTCAGGCTGTAAACTGCTAGGGGTGACGTCATGGACGTCTTGGTCAGCTTCTATGGCGTCCTTATCTCCTTTATTTTCGGCCACTTACTTGCTTTGGGATGAATTTTCCAGCACCTTACCACTTCTGGTAGTAATAGCCACGCATGATCCATCGTTCCTTGGATTTTGCACAGTGTCGCTAGGTAACGTGCCAGCCTTTCTTTGATTGAGTGTTGCTGAAACTTGGCTCAATTGCTACTCTATTTGTTTTATTGAAGTGGAATGTGAGTCAACCAATTGCTTTATCGGGGATAAATCATTTATTACCTCAGTTACTCCCGCGCTGGTTGCCTCTACTCCTTTCAACAGTTTAGCCATCATGTCTTCCATATTCGCAGAACTAGATGCAGTGGCATCACGTCTTCTTGGGGGAACATACAAACCACTCTTGTCATTATTGTTCTTCCAACTACCTTGGTCCTTGTTTCCAGATTTGTCATAATAGTTTCGACCTTGATTTCCTTGGGTATTGCCTCAGAAACCCCCCTGATTGTTCACGTAGTTGGCTTCTTCCTCAGAATAGGATTCCTCTCTTCCTTTTGATGCAACTGCTTTGACTTTTCGGTCTTCCCTGATAGTAGATGTTTTGTAAGAAGATCCACTTGTGTTTTCATGTGTGCTAAATCTTGATCACGTTATTCTTCTCTTCTCTTTTGTTCTGCAGTCATGCCTATAGAAAAAGTGGGGCTTGCTACCTCAGAATCTCTGGTATACCACGCCCTACTTTACTTCGTTATCCGGTCTAGAATATCACTTGCTTGAACAAAGGTGAGGTCCATAAATGATCCTCCAGCCGCATTATCCACCACAGGTTTAGTTACTGAATTCAAGGATCTATATAGTATCTCCATCAAGTGAACATTGGTCATGTGATGGTTTGGGCACCTCATAAGCTTCTTCTTGAATCTCTCCTATGTTTCGTGGAGGGCTTCAGTTGGAAGCTGTCGAAAATTGCTGATTTCATGTCTCAATTATACTCTCTTGTATGGCAGAAAGAATCTTTCTAGGAAAGCGTCTTTCAATTGCCTCCAATTAGTGATAGAATCAGGAGTCAGTCCATTCAACCATAGAGTTGCCTCCCCAGATAAAGACAATGGAAATAAGCGCAACCGAATTGCATTCTGTTGAATGCCAGGATTGTCGAATGACTTGTGTGTAGAAATAAAGTTGATCAGATGCATATTTGGATCATCGCCTGCTAGTCCACCGAATAATCCCTTGAGTTGCAATAACTGAATCATGGTGCTCGTGATGTTGAACTTGGCTCCCGGCGCCAATGGTGGAGAAATAATGGCTCCTGTGGCACCAGCTCCATCAAGATTATCATCATCATCATCGAATGGTATGTCTTGGCGTTCAGGCCTGAACCTAGCTGGACGATCTCTTCTGTTAGCTGGTGTCTCCATCTCAGCATCACGCCTAGGGTTTAGTAACTCATCATCACCTAGATCCTCATCGTCAGGATTTGTTGCTCGATTATCAATATTCTATTGATGCACTTGAGCGACGGCCAGAGAAGCTAGTCTAGCCTGTTCCTGTTGAGCAGCTCTTCTTTCAATTTCCTGTTGAGCCTCCATTCTGCCAATACGATGTGGTTCAGGATTGAAAGGTAATAATGGTTGACCAGAACTTCGAGTATGGGGCATGCACTAAATAAAAACCTGCAGAAAACAAAAACAAAAACTAAAAGTAAAGTACGAGAATCTTTGACCAAAGGGTCTAGTAACTATCACAGACTTAGTAGACAACCGTATTCCCCGGCAACGGCACCAAAATTTTATAACGCTCAAACTACAGCTCTTGTAAGAGTGTAAGCGGTCGCTGTCAAATATAGAACCCAACTGGGTTGGGTGTCGAATCCCACAGGTAATAGTTGGTCAATCAGTAAGCAAATATTAGTAGACTTTTGGTGAAAGTCTCGTAAAAGGGGGGATTTTGTAGCGTGCAATAGTGTAACAAAATAACAAAGTAAAAACGGAGAATAGCAAAGTAAAAAGGAAGAATGTTTAGTAAGATGTTAATCAATGAGAATTGGGAGTTGGGGTTATGTCCACCTTATGAGATATACGTCTCTATTGGCTATGAGTTATGCGGAATTCATACATGCATGTTCTTATAGAGAATTGTATTCTATGATAAATCCAAGCGTCTTTCGACCTAACAAGGACTATTTTACTTTAACTCTTTCGAGCTTAAAGCGTATCTAACGGTACAAATTCTCCAAGAGGTTAATCCAGTTATGGCACTAACTTTTTAACAGGGGATGGTTCCCTATTACCTTGACATTACCTCTTTTCCAGACATATAACTTTTCTTTCGAACAAGTTAATGCTATACTAGCGTATCCTATGTGTTTGCAACCATAAGAATTTGCATTAAGATGAAGAGAATAATGATATAAGCAGCATACGTGTCAAGAACTCACAAACTCATAGCAATAGATAGTATCTCATAAGGCTTCCATAACCCCAACAGAGAAGTTTAGCTACTCATTAGTGCAAGGGAAATCACAATAGTCATTATCATTATACCAAAATAAAGATCTCACGTGTAGTAGGGTTTGGTATGGCTTGTGGTGTGAAGACCTTGCAAGTAGCATTTCTCTTGTTGTGAAAATTTTAAGACGAATAGATGAAGAGAAAGTAAATAAGAATTAATTGAAAGCAAATTGTTTAGAGTTGTAGATGAATGAATTAGAATGTGAATGATGAGAATAATGATGTGTGTCTAAAAACTACAGAAAAATAGGGTATTTATAATACCCATATCCTATTCCTATAAGGCTACTGCGTACTTATCCTAATCCTAATAAATTATTGCATCATTATCCTAATCCTTATAGGTTACTGCTGATCCCCAAAGTCTTGGAAAATGCTGTTTTTGCCCGGGACAGGTTTCCCATGCGTCACTTTTGGTCCTAGGTGTCCAAGCTCTCCTTCCCTTCTTTCGTGAATCTTCCTTTGGCGTCAAGTTATCCATAAAATGCTGAAATCTGCATCATTTATACCTGAAAACTTGCTAATCACGTTTGTTAGCTCACTTACAGGAAAAAGGACTAAAAGTACATGAGTTATATATTTTGTCCTCAAAACTTAGCTAAAATATGGGTAAATTAAAGCACTTTAGGCGTGTAAATACGCCTATCATTAGTGGGAAATATTTGGAAAGCCCTTAGCTTAAAAGCTAAAAATATACTCACAGGTGGGTATGACTTTCACACCTAAACCATACCCTAGGGTACAAGTAGTACCCTATCTCATACCTTAGACCCCATTTTCCCCCCATACTAACCATCATACACCCACCTAGGGATAACTCATACCTTATGGTATGAATGGTACCCTAATACCATACCTTGGACACATTTAACTAGGGTAAGCATAAGGCATCATATGACTTGGAAAGGTACCACTCTTATCCTATCATATGAAAACTAAGATGTTGACTCATACCTTGGACAAAAACAAAACTAAACACACTACCTAACATATAAGAGAGGCACACAAAATTGTACCCTATGTTTCCACAAGTACCCGTGAGTCATACCCTGCCCAGAATGATAAGAACACAAGAAATTTTGCAAGGCCCAAGTTTTAGTGTATTTCATATTTTTTTATTTTCCTTTATGCAAATCTTCTCTATATTGTCAAACTCCCAAAGGTAAAAGTTGTTGTAATCAACTAAATTTAGATAAACTTGTACATAAATATATTTTATTTTAAGGAAACTAAGTTATCCAATCAATGAAGCACAAACCCTAAAGATATAATTAAACAAAATGGTATTTATAGCAAGGGAAATATTTGGTCTATCCACTAAAAGGATTTGAAACAACCTTTACCCTTTATCTCAAACCAAACACAGCTGATTTAGGTTGTATACTAAGATGGATCTAATAATTATCAATGTCATGCTCATTTGTTTCTGTCAGCTACTAAATTTAATTGATGAGGAAGTCAAAATTTTAGGATATAACAGTAAAATAATTTCCAAAAGGGCAAAAAAATCCCTATTGACTTGTCCTTATGAATATGAAAACTAAAACTATTCCTTCTTGTACTACAGTTACTTGTTTATTTTAAGTTCAATTTATTTATTTATTGGTTTGAAAAATTCATTTTATCTATTATAGTTGGTACTAGAGAGTACTACACAAGCTAAAGATAAGGATGCAAGAATGGTAATGCAATCGGCATTTAAAAGTTGGCTTGTTGTCTTGCGAATTCTTCTAACAAAGGATCAAGTGCACCAAATGGGGTTAGGGCCTGGTGATGTTGATTGTAGCTTATGTAGTAATGTAGTTCATCTATTCACTCCCTATTCTTAGAGCATTAAGGTTTTGTGCAATATTCAACAAGGTCCGTGATAACTTGTCCTAGTCAAGGGGTGCAGGAAATGCTCACATGGATTAAACAGAATCATTAGAACAAGTGAAAGAAAGACATTCTAGTCGTTGCTTATCAAGTTGTTGTCTACAACATTTGGTTGGCCAGGAATTAGAAGATTTTCATACAAATTATTATCCATAACAATTTATTTACTCATCAGGTGAAATATGCATTTAGGGAAAGACTAGAGAAAATAAATGAATTAAGAAAGAGTAGAAAATGTAGAAGTTTTATGCAGAAATTATGTAATTAGAGGATTTCTTGAGGTCTACTAATCTGGTACCTTTTTATAGGTAATCAAGATTATAACTGACCTTGAAATTGAACTCATCCAAACCCATCCACAAAGAAAATACTAGATAGGAATGATAAACAAAGAGTTTGTTGCAAACTGTTATATTCTGACACTAAAAGTAGTTCCGATAAAAGATATTTTAGCTTCTTGTCATATATAGAGGATTCAGAACTCTGAAGTACCTTTGATAACGTTTCCTTGGCCGATATTGAAAGAGAAAGGTTGTTTTCTTGGTTCCATAGTACTATGTTAAAGATAAAAATTTAGAAAACATGAATACAAAGCCCTACATTAAACTACAAATGGAACAATAGAAAAAAACACAACTAAGCTCACCTCCAGAAATTTTGACTCAGGTCTTTATGTTTCCCTGCAGGCATAGAGAACAAGAAAAATTAAATTAAACAAAACCTACTAAGAAGTATACTTAATAAAGACTCAAACTAAATTAAAATATTTATCCATTAAACACTAATTCACCTATTTAGGTAAAAAAACTACATTAAGATAGTTGAAGAATGATTCTCTAAAACAATCCACAACAGTTTAAGATAACATAATGTTCCAAAATCATTCCCAATAAATTTCAACTATATGAAGTCATTTTGAAAAAAAATGCCTATTTTTCATATAATGTATAATAGTCTTAAGCTGTCGTCTTATGTCTTAGGAAGTCTAGTACGGGGTGTCTCAGATGGATTAATCCATAATGGTAGCATATAAGCTAGTTATATTTAAAAGGGCACTTTGGATTTTGCTATCATTTTAGCTATAAGTTGGAATTCAATGAATTCACTATTCGCTGAGGGGGATAGGAAGTGCGTAATAGTATCATGCCTAAACTACCATTCATTTTCAATGCTTTCTGGTAGTGGTGCAAACTTGGCACCCTTATATGGTTGTAAGTAGTTTGGATATGTTTGCACATAGTAGGAGGTAGATTTTTATACTTGTCAACTGTTCTTTGCAATTTTATCCTAACTAGATTCTTATATTTGACAATTGGTCTTTGCAATTTTATTTTAAACTCTAGCGAGTAAGTTGAGCATCTATCCATCTGAAACTTGAAAATGTCTTCAAATGGGAAAGAACTCTAAGAAGATACATGGTTTACTTGAATTGGAGACTAGTATCTAGTATCCTTTCTTAAATATTTGAGAAATCTGATGTTTTAGCTATGAAACTTAGTGGTATATACACCAATATCCCTCTCCTCACTTCCAAAAAAGGTCCCTTATATGAATCATTAGAATTAAGCGATACCTCTCAAGTGATTACATGATTTCTATAAAGAACTATTCATGAAGGACTCTTGTTTAACATAGATCTTAATCTGATGAAACTCTGATATTAATGTTGGAAGAAGGGTGAATTAGATGTAAATTTTTCATTTGGAGTCAAATTGAAGACTTTTTTTGAAATGCATCAAACATATGCAATTCAGAATTATATAACATAATCTAATCCTATATTTTAATCATATAAACTGTTTACAATGTCGATATATCTTTTTCATAATGAGCTGCAATTACTTTAAGCATACAGGCCATAGATTTCTATCCAATAGCCTAATGATTTTTAAAAACTTATCTAAATGAAATAAATGACTATAGTGTCTTCTTTTCCCCCTCCCACCCAAAGAATAAAAATGACACTAACTACAAAAAATGTCACAAGACAAGCTTCTCATTCAAAGTACATAACTAGGGTTACATGAAGTGGCATCATCACTATTCCATTTTGATAAAAAGATAGTCCACTTAACCAAATGTAAATAGTATCATAACAAACAATCTCTCTAATTTTGATGTTCCTACTACTTGAGTACTGTCAGATGCTCCAGGTAGTTGGGCCAAAATCAAAGAATCCAAACAACAAAAGGTACAAAAAATAAATTAATCACAATACTAGGAATAAACAAAGATCTAGATCTACTTCATAACAATTTCAATCTTTCATAAAAGTAGTAAGAACAAGATAATTGTAGAAGTAGTTTGTGGTCACCTGGAAAACCTCCCAATGGAACTTTCTAGATATTTCACTTATGCAGGTACGAGCAAAGGGAGTCAGATTTTGTTGTACAATCAGGATTCCTCGGAAGACATCTTTTTTCACTTATTGCACAATCTAAAACCTTACCTACAACTCAAACTCAATCAAATAATAGTTGAGGAACACAATACAGTTTCTTAGACAACAATAAATTATTTTGTGCTAATTTCACTTATTTTAGGTAGGTCCAAACATGAAAATCAATGAGACCTTATAACAGATCCACGTACTTAAAATAATCAAATGTAACTATTACGAACCAACAAGTATTAGGTTTAGATAGTTGGGATCCCTCAAACCTTTAACTTAAAGGTCTCACACTTCAAACCTTGGCATGGAAAATATCTGATTGGAAGTGCCTCCAAAAGAAATGGGATCTAAATTTATCAGACGACACCAATATGGATGTTGGATATCGAATAGAAATCAATGTAGATGTATCTATTTACCGATATATTCAAAACTAAAACAAAAGAAAAAGATCAAGTCTTACCTACATAATATGTAAAACAACATCTACTGTACCTTTCACCTTTCAGTCTTTTGCCTTTTCTGATATTTATACATTTCTTGGATTCAAACTAAAAAATGACCCTTTTCTTCTTTGAAAAGACTCCTACCTTCTTTAATACATAATAACAAAATGGTCTAAATCAAGATTAAATATTCTAATAGCAAAAAATAAAATGTTGAACGAATTTTTTTTACCGAAGTGGCCACGATCCTCTTCAATGATTCAATAGCTTCCTTTGAACCAGACTTTGATAATTCTACAAGATTGCACTATTTTAGAATAGAATTCGAAATAAAACTGATTAAAATGATTTAAACAAGCAAGAATGTAAAATACGTACGCAAAATCAAATTTAACACTCATAAAATATTAAAATAATGATGTGTATATATTTAAAAGAATCTCTTTGCCTAATTATAACCCTCCATCGAATTTCAATCATCATCGTCAAACTCATTCTCCTCTGTTAATGTTTCCATAATAATATCTTCTGAATGTTCTTCAGTAGATGCAATATCAACAACAACAATGACTATATGTTCTCTTAACTATCTAAAGTCACCCTCACCTAATCTTGTTGAGGGACATGCTGAAACCTTAGGGGTTGCACAACATAATGAGGGAACGGGTCCATTAACATCAGTCACTGGCAATCAAATAGTAAATCACTAGAAAACTAAAGCCTTTGAAGAAAAGTAAAGGCACAAATATTTAATATGGAAATCTTCTTGCTCAAGGGAGGAAACACCACGTCTTACCCTCACAAGCTCTATAAAAGTCCACTATAATCAACCTCTTTATTATAAAATCGACTTGAATCTAACATTAGGTTCCACCTACTTATAATAACTCTATTACAATTCTTAGAAACTCTTCTAAGACCACACCTTGATATTGATTAACTCTAACCAATATCGACCTTAGGTAACTTTGCCTAATCACTCAAGAAAGAAAACAAATATTACTCTTATAGTATGAGTAATTCAGTTATAATTTAGGACTCAACTCAAGACCACTTAATTTTTAAGCTTATAAAAGTAATAAGAACTTGATCAATACTTGATAAATGATGCTGGATTGAGTTTACACCTTTTTTAATATCTCTAATTCTTATTTATGCAAAAACTGCTAGACAGAGAAACATACTTTTATATTTATAATTGAGCGATGAATAGTGTTAAAACACAATTGTACCAGGAATCCTAAATAGTACAAGCACGACCTTCGTAGTTTGTTACACAAGAGGACAAAACTATGCAGATGCATGCCAATTGTAATATAGCCTTGAACATCCAAGGACCTAGTCCCTTATAGTTAGCTACTCATCATAAAAACAAGATAGATCAATTTTCCCTATTTAATGACAAACTGACCACAAAGTTTTGAGCATCAATACATATTTATCTCATGTTATCAGTGTGCCACTACTGAAGATAAAAGTTCACCTTATCATGAATTACCATGCTTCCATCATTATGCAACTTAAGGTCCTAATCACGTATGGTCAATTAACATTAAAAAATCAACTTATTCATGTCCCTCTGTCATTGTGCCTAATCATACTTCCCTCTATCAACATCTCGTGTATATATACAATTTAACATTTATACACACATCTGGTACCTTTCAAATGAAATAAATATTCCCCCTTTTGGCATCATTGAAAAGTGAAAACAGTCCACAAAGATTAGAATAAGAACATGTCAGTTAACTCATGGCCACTGGGCAACACGAACATTACGTAACACCTCGTATTTCCCTAGCATAATCTAAGTCCCAGTACATGAGTATTTATATATAAAATTTCTGAAATGCTCATTATCTTTCAATTTATAGCCTTCCATTGCATAAAAAATTCAATTAGATTTCTATTGATATATAAAATTTGCTCAAATCTGATAACCGAGTAAGAAGTTATAGATATTTTAAGTTCAAATCGTAAGAACCCATCATTTTATCTCTTAGTGCATCGCATAGACAACCAAAATAACAATTGTTAATTTTTAGTGTGACTCCACGATCATGGCGTATTGTGGAGCAGGCCAATTTACCGCTTGGCAATTTTGAGTAGGCCTCCATGATGTTGGTGCATAATAGAGGTGGACAAATTGGAATCCAAAGGTTTACTGTGATAGCTCCATGTCACGATGTTTGTCCAGGTCCTAATTGTCCCTTTTCCAGTGGCATGGTGCAATAGTGGCATGTTCAGATTGGGAAAATTTCATGAAAATTTAATATTTCATCCAGGGTTAAAATAGTCCTTTCCTATTATTTTAATCCTCCCAAGTGTGCTTTTAAGCCCTAAATATGTTTTTAAATTCATTATTTGATTTTTTTCCCCAAATCAAGAAACTTTCTCTCCTAATCAAGAACCCTAGCTCTCTAATTTCAAGTCAAATCCTCAAGAACCCATCAAGGACTTCAAGAAATTTATTAATTAAGGTATGTTAGATTTTAATCCATGGATACCTTTCATCCATGGAGCTCAAGTAACCTCTTTAATTATAAATTTATGATCTGTTTAAGTTATTGATTTTAAATCATGATTTCATCTATTAATCTTCATGAACTTTTATTTAATACCATGTTTTAATGAATTTATTATTGTTATTTGATTCCTCATGTTTTAGTGTTATCTTTTATTGAATTAAATCAGGACTTAGTGTTTTCCATGATAATTTCATGTCAATTATACCAGCCCTTTAGTAATTCTATGATTATTTTAAACCATGTGCTATAAGTGTTTGATAAAATCCCTACAAGAACAATTGTTTTAATAAGAGTTTTCATGCTATGTCCTTCAATGTTTTAATGTCATGCTGCTACTATTGTTTTGAGTCCTGGGGGTATTGAATACCCAAAACCGTAGCTTTTTACATAATGTTGTCTCAATATCTTTAGAATAACTTTAGATTATATCATGAGCATTATCAGAATAGTCAGTTAAAATCAGAATAGTCTAGCATTTCAGTGTCATTTAGTTGGGAGTAGAATTTAGCACGGAACGAGTGCAGGGATGGCAGATTCCCTATCAGATAGGTAGAGTCATTAGTTACAGTCCCTATAATCCAGAACTATATAGCCAGCATAGGATATGATTAGTCACCTATAAGATTAGGCTTGGCTATCTCGCAGGGGTCACTCGTCAATTCAGGCTTGACACCTTTAGTCCTTTGGACATTATATCAGTTTAGTGTATCCACATAGCCAGTGTTAGTACCCATGGCACAGTATTAATATCCTTCCAACTGGTGTTACAGGTTGGACCTCGATTAGCTCAAATTGGGGAGTGTCGATTAGATGATGCCTCCTACAGTCTCAGATATAGCCTTAATTACAGTCTCAGCTCAGTTATTCAGTCTTAGTGGTGTTTGACCAAAGCCTATAGATTTCAATTATTTTCAGTTTTTCAGTTTACAGATTTCATCCAGTTCATATCATATGCTTGGTCATGCATCCTAAATGCCTATAGATTTACATGTATTTTTAGTTTCTTCCAGAATTTCATGCATGTTTAGTAGCTATAGATTTCATGTTCTTTATTTGGTATTCCATGCTTTACATGTGTATTCAGATAGATCATTGCTCTTATTCATGAAACCTTGTATTTTAACCTACCTCATTTAGCATACCAGTACAATCAAAGTACTGATTGCATACCTTTCTTTTGCGCTATGATGTCTCATATAATAGGTGTTGATGCTCAGTTCCCAGATCACACTTAGTGCCTCAGATTTTTAGTAGTACAGTAGTAGTGGTATGTTCTCATCACCCGAGGATAGGCTATCTTATTTATGTCTTTAATTTAGTAGTCATTAGAGTTAGTTGGGGGATTATCCCATTAACTCTCAGTCATTTAATCTTAGAGGCTTTTCAGACATTACAGTCCATTAATTGTTCAGCTTATCAGTACTTTATCAGATTTAGACAATCCTTTTCCTAAATTTCTATTTTAGTTTGAATTCAGGTATTTAAAACCTTGTGGTACTTCAGTTATTCTTCCACATTTATGATTATATTATTCAGTGCTCACTATAGCTACTAGCTCATGGGTTAGCTTATGGTCTCTCAGGATCATAAGCACCGTGTAATGACTAAGGGGTAGTCTCGGGTTGTTACAAACTTGGTATTAAAGCCTAGGGTCTTAAAGTGTCCTAGAAAGTCTAAAAGCCGCATCGAGTAGAGTCTTGTGCATGGGTGTGTAGCACGCCACACTTATAGATGAGAGGCTATAAGTCTTTTAGGAAAATTTTTCGTTCTTTCAAGTATTCATGTTATGCGATTGAGCATGAGCTTAAGTTTAATTATCAGTCTAATCCGTTTCTTCCTTCCATTTACAGAACATGCCTCCCAAGAAGAATGAAAGAAGAATAGGAACTCAGCCAACCCCACAGTCCATCTAGGAAGATCCTTTGGACGAGCATGTCTCTCACGCAGAATTCAAGGCTGTGTTCACTACTCTAGCAGACTCTATAGTAGCATAGAACAAATGGCCAGTTGCTGTTCTGTCCAACCCAGTGGCTAATACTACAGCAACCAGAATTTCGGATTTCACCCAGATGAATCCTCCTTCTTTCATGGGATCCAAGTCTGAAGAGGATTTACAGGAATTCTTAGATATGGTTCAGAAGGTAACATATTCTATAGGGGTGATGTCTAGTCAGAGTGACAAGTTGGCCATATATCAATTGCAGGATGTAGCCCATACTTGGTTTAAGAAGTGGAAAGTTGATAGAGAAGTGGATACAGGGCCTATAGAATGGGAAAAGTTTGCCACGACTTTCTTGGAAAAATTCTTTCCATTAGAGTTGAGGGAGGCCAAAGTGTTAGAATTTATTAATTTTAGGCAAGGTAACATGAGTGTGAGGGAGTATTCTCTCAAGTTTACTCAGTTAGCTTGATATGCTCTCTATGTGGTAGCTGATAGTAGGTCCAAGATGAGTAAGTTTGTATCTGGTGTGTCTGATAGTGTGGTCAAGGAGTATAGGACCACAATGCTAATTAGTGAGATGGATTTGTCTAGGCTGATGGTCCATGCTCAACTGATAGAGGTGCATAAGATTAAGGCGAGGGAGAGAGGAAACAAGAGGGCTAGAATGGGAAGTTTTAATTTCAATCAACCAAAGTAAGAAAGTGGTAACCATCCTCAGTTTCCTCAGAGGTCTTCATCCCCAATACCTTCTTCAACCAGTACCCCAGTACCTAAATTCAGAAATGACAATAGGGATAGGGCACCAGGTTATAAGTCTCAGGTCAGTGTTAGTAGTGCTCGTACCTATATTTTATGTAAGAAGTCTGGTAGACTCCATCAGAGTAAATATAGAGCTGGTAGTGATGTCTGATTCAGGTGTGGCAAGCCAGGACATTGGATTCATAAGTGTCAGGTAGTTGCTAAAAAAGGTAGGGATGTGCGCCAACAGGGCCAGTCCCATCAGTCGTTAGTTCCATCTGGTTTCCTGACTCAATAGGGTGTCGCTTTTAGTGTGTAAACCCCCGATTATCTGAACTGAAATGCTACACGGTGCTCATGACCCTGAAGGACCACAAGCTTACCCATGACTGATATCTGTACCTATATACTACATAATATGACATAAAAATATGGAAAGATACACTAAGAGGCCGTAAGGTTCAATACTAAACATAACTGAATAATAACAATAACGTCTAACAAAGAGTGGAATCTCGATACCAAAACAAAAATGAAATACTGAAGTCTGAAAAACATGAAAAATACTACAGTCGTTTGAAAACCTCTAACTATTTGACTAACGAGTTCAAGGGACATGTCCCCAACTAACTCCGTCCACTGAAAACTGAACTGATATGATAGAATAAGATCACATCCTCAGAGAATGAGGACTCACTGCTAAAACTCTGAACCTTGGAATGCTACTGCTGCTACTGATCTGGGAGTCATGTCTCAGAACCTATGGTGTAACATAAAAAGAAAACACCATAGAACAAATGCATCAGTACAAAAGAATGTACTGAGTATACATGTGAGGTAGGCTGAATACATAGTGCTTACATGCATGAATGATAATAACTAACTGAATAATATGAACGTGAGAGTTCATACATGAATACATAGTAACTGAGATCGTGAGAATATGATAACTGAATCTATATACTGATGACATGAATTTATTGATATCTAGCATGACTGATCCTGGAGTTTTGATAACTAAAATAACTTATAACATGAGTGACTTTGTCTGACAGTCCTAAATCTGATAGAACTATCTGAGTTCCGTATTGTGACTAAGTTGACTGTATCTGATAATCCTGAAATCTGAAAAACTATTTGAGTTCTTTTACTCAGACTGATACTGAAACTGTAGGAATAGTTATTTAACCGACATGCCCCAAATGCGCTAGAACAGCTGAGCTGGGGTCCAATCTGTGCCCTAATTGGAAGGGTGTCAATATCGCGCCATTGGTAAGGACAACTGTGGGTACCCTCATTTGACAGTGTCCCCAAAAGAGAATGGTGGGCCCCTCATCTGACAGTGCTTATCTAACTCATCAACCCTCATCTGACAGTGTTGATGTCTCAACCTATGCTCGCTACATAGTTCTGGAACACAAAGATGACTACAAAGAATCACACCTTTCTCTGACAGTGTGTGTTCCCACCCTTAGGTTTACTCGGTGCTAATTTCTACTTCCATCTGAAGAGACTGAACATGATTGACTGACTATGCATGGACTGAGTTTACTGAATTCCGTCTACTAAAAGAATACTATTAATATCTGATAACTGACTGAGTTCATGAGATTACTAATCATACTGAGTACTGAGTTTATGAGATTTCTGAGATTTCCTGAGTCACATGACTGACTGACTTCTATAGAACATGACTTGACTAAGAGTATCATAAAAACATGATATGGATCTAGGAACACAACTATATTTTTTGAGTACAAGTACCCCTAGGACTCGATAGAAGGAAAATGACAAGGCATGACATTCCTTAATACATGACCAACACCAATAATCCATAATACTTCTTTATCATAGGAATAGAGTTCATAATTCATAATGCCATAAATAAAGGATTTCATGCTTCACATGGTTATCATAGTCTTGATTCTGGAAGGGAATGCCTATAACATGTACATACTTGCATGATTTCAATATCATGAACGTTGCATAACACAACAGTTAATACACAACAAGAGCATGAAAATTGTGTTGTATCATAATAGTTAGCATGGACTTGTTATTTAGATACTATTGAGTCATAAGGAACATGATTCCATCATTATAGGAATTTTATCAAACAACTTACCTACACACTTTATAGCATAGGTGAAATCATCAATTTAAGAATCTAAAACTACCCAAACTCATAGGTTTTCAATCAACAAACTCACATACTTCATGGAAAGTCATCAAGACACCATCTTGAAACATAAATAACAACTATGAACATGAACATGATCAAATAACAAAAATAAAATCACAATAGGTTATTTAAAACATGATTCTTGGACTCCACAAATGAAAGGGATCCGTGGATGAACACTATGCATACCTTAGTTTGTGATTTTGTGAAGATTGATGGAGAGATTCTTGAAATTTGATGATGAATTCCCTTGGAATTGAACCTTCTATGAAAATCCTAGGGGTTGTTCTTGAGAGATTTTGAGAGTAATTGAGTATAAGTTTCTGAATTATGGTCAAATCTCGTGTTATAAGGCTTATATAGGATAGGGAAATTGACCCCTTTTAACCCTAGGACATGTCTTTAATGTCTGAGAAAATTTCCCAATTTTCATCCTTGGAGCGATGCGCCACTATCATGCCAAGTCACTGGAAATTGACAATTGCCATTTGAGCTATCTCTGCGATGCACTGGAGGCTCAGGTGATACACTTCTCACTAAATAGGCTCTAACTCTTTGTTCAGGTGTCAGATTTGGGCGTATTTTATATCGATGGAAAGCTTATTAAATTTTTCACATGAAAATAATTAAAAATATTGAAAATTAATCATGGAATAATCATTATTCACTTTAGAATCTAATACTAGGAATTCTTAGAACAAAATTAGCTAGGAAGAAAATTTGGGATATTACCATAGCTCCCCCTTAGGAACATTCATCCTCGAATGAGACTGGCTGAGAGGGGGAACAATAAGCTTAACATGAAATGAACATGGATAACAGGAATATGATCTTATGACTGACAAGCTAAACATAACATACTGAACATGCATATCTGATGCATGTGTAACTGATTCATGAATGCATAACTGAGTGCTCTGAGGAACTAAATTTTCTCACAATGAGAATGCATGTCTGATGCATAATTATATAACTGAGCTGGTACATGAATACATGACTGAATATGCAATAGAACTTGATACCAAGTTTGTGATGTCACATGAGCATGAAAATGACTACCAAGTTTTCACTGAAAACTGAACGTGAAGCTGAATAAGCTTAAGAAAAACTATTACCTTGAGCTTGATCTGGATTGGTGGGAAAGAGGTGAGGATACTTGGTACGCATGTCTGCTTTTACTTACCAAGTAGCTCCCTCGATGGATTGATTTCTCCAAAGAACTTTGACTAGAGGGACTTCTTTGTTCCTCAATCTACAAATCTGATAGTCTAAGATTTTGACTGGAATCTCCTCATAAGAGAGACTGTTCTGAATAGTAATGCTCTGAATAGGGACTATGACTAATGGGTCACCTACACACTTCTTGAGAAAATAGACATGAAAGACTGGATGAACCAAGGCTAGATCTGAAGGCAAATTGAGCTCATAAGCTACCTTGCCGAAGCGACTGAGAATCTTGAAGGGGCCGGCATATCGAGGACAAACCTCTTCACTCCCTTCATGAGAGAGATCTTGAGGTAGATATGATCACGAATCTCAAACTCAAGATCTTTTCTACACACATCTGCATAAGACTTCTATTGGCTCTGAGCAGCCCGGAGTATTTGTTTGATCAACTGGACTTTCTCTAAGGCATCAAACACTAAGTCAGGCCCTATGTGTGATGCCTCACTAACTTTGAACCAACCGATTGGAGATCTACATCTCCTACCATAGAGAGCTTCGAACAGAGCCATATGAATACTGGAATGATAGTTATTGTTTTATGCAAACTCAATCAAAGGCAAGTGGTCATCCCAAATATATTTAAAATCAATTGTACACACCTTTTCCATATCTTCTAAAGTCTGAATAGTCCTTTATTCTTGACCATCTGTCTGAGGATGAAAGGCTATACTAAAATGAACTTGGGTACCAAGACCTTTTTGGAATGCTTTATAGAAGTGAGAGGTGAATTTGGTACCTCGTTATGAGATAATAGATAATGAAATACCGTGTAATCTGACCAACTCCCTAATATAGAGTTTGGCATAATCCTCAGCTGAATGAGAGGTATGAACTGGAAGAAAATGAGCTGACTTGGTCATTCGGTCTACTATGACCCAAATTAAATCATGCTGATGATAAGTTCGAGGCACACCTATCATGAAGTCCATGTTCACTTCTTCCCACTTCCAAGTAGGAATGGTGAACTCCAGCCTGGAAACACTAGGTTTCTGATGCTCTATCTTAACTTGATGATATGTAGAGCACTTAGCCATAAACTCTGAAGCATCTCTCTTTATCCCACTCCGCTAATAGGTCTCCCACAAGTCGCGGTACATCTTAGTGGCCCCTGGATGAATAGAGTCTCACAGACCATGCACTTCTGCAAGAATTCGCTGCCTCAAGTCATCTACACCTAGAACACACAGATGACTAACAACGAATAACACCATCTCCTCCTTAGGAGAAAACCTACTTTATGATTATGAACTGACTCTTTTATCTTGACAAGGCTAGGATCCCTGTCTTGCTTTTCGTTTACCTTGAAAACTAGAGATAATTATGAACTACTCTGAACACATACACTGCCCTCTGAAGAATCGACTAAGCGAATGCCTAGTCTGGTAAGCTAATGAACTTCCTGAACTAAATCCTTCTTACTGTCCTCAACATGAGAAACACTACCCATGGACCATTTACTGAGAGCATCGACCACTATATTGGCTTTGCTCAAATGATAAAGGACACTTATGTTAGAATCTTTCAAGAGCTCTAACCACCTTCTCTAACAAAGATTGAGATCTATTTGAGAAAATACATACTGAAGACTCTTATGATCTGTTAAGACATCTACATGAACTTCGTAGTGATAATGCCTCCAAATCTTTAAGGCAAATACTATGACTGCTAACTCAAGATCATGAGTAGGATAATTCTTCTCATGGGGCTTTAACTGTCTAGAGGCATAGGCTATGACCTTACTATGCTGCATAAGGACAAAACCCAAACCTACTCTAGATGCATCACAATATACTATGAACCTATCTGGACCATCTGAAAGAGCTAGAACTGGAGCTGAGGTAAGTCGAGTCTTTAACTCCTAAAAAATCTTCTCGCAAGAATCTGACCACTAAAACTTGACCTTTGTTTGAGTTAATCTGGATAGAGGGGATGTAATAAAAGAAAATCCCTTAAAAAACCATCTGTAATAGCCAGCCAAGCCAACAAAACTCCTGATATCTGATGGAGAGACAGGGCGAGGCTAGTTTCTTACCACTTTGGTATTCTGAGGATCTATTCTAATGCCATTACCAGAAACTATATGACCAAGGAATGCTACTGACCTTAGATAAAATTTGCAATTACTGAATTTGGCGAATAGCTGATGATGTCTGAGAGCCTAAAGTATATTCTGAGATGGTCTGCATAATCATGCTCTGTGCGGGAATAGACCAAAATATTATCTATAAAGACTATGATGAACATGTCCAAGTACTACTTGAACAGATGGTTCATCAAGTCCATGAAAGTTGCTGGGGCATTGGTAAGACCAAAGGACATGACTAGAAATTCAAAGTGACCATACCGAGTACAAAAAGTTATCTTCAGAATGTCACATTCTCTAACTCTGAGATGATGGTAGCTTGAAGTTGTTCAAACAAGTCATCGATTCTGGGAAGATGATACTTGTTCTTGATCGTGACTTTATTGAGTTGATGGTAATCAGTGCATATTCTAAGGGAATTATCTTTTTTTTGCACGAATAAGACTGGTGTACCCCACTGGGAAATGTTGAGTTTGATGAATCCCTTATCTAAGAGATCCTTCAACTATTCTTTCAGTTCTTAAAGTTTTGCTGGTACCATTCTGTATGGCGTAATAGAGATTGGTTGAGTACCTGTTAGAAGGTCTATACCGAAGTTTATTTCACTTTCGGGAGAAATGCCTGGAAGATCTTAGGCAAAGACATCTGAATACTTATTAACCACTAGGACTAATTTAAGACTGGGAGATTTAGAACTAGAGTCCTTAGCATGCAGGACATGATAAACACACCCTTTAGATATCATTTTCCTTGCCCGAAGGTAGGAAACAAGCTGACCTCTGAATGCTGAAGTGTTACCCTTCCACTCTAGGATGGGTTTATTTGGAAACTAAAACTGAACTATTTTATTTTTGCAGTCGACTGTGGTATAGCAGGAATAAAGCCAATCTATACTGAGAATGACATCAAAATCAGTCATCTCTAACTCCACTAAATCTACTAACGTGACCTTCTTAAATATCATAATCGGGCAGTTCCTGTATACCCATCGAGCTATGATGATTTTACCCACTGGGGTAGAGACTGAAAAGGGATCTGGAAGAATTTTGGGACTGACTCCAAAATTGCCTGCTATTTAAGGAGTAACAAAAGAAGAGGATGCACCTGGATCTAGCAAAGCGTAAATGTGAACATGAAAGATTTGTAACATACTAGTAACAACATCAGGAGAATTTTCCTGATCCTATCAAGTGTAAAGAGCATAAAGACAATTTGGTTGTTGCCTACTAGTAGTATTGGAAGTGGCACCCTGTTGGTTCGAGCGATTGGACTGAGTTGCAGAATGGTTCTGCTAAACCTGATAACCCGACTGGGGAGAATCTCTAATTCTTTGGCCTATCTTGCCATAATCAAAATAGACATCACTACCAGCTCTGCAAGCACCCTTGTGGTTCTTCCCACAAGTCTGACATAGGAGATTAGTTCGGGTATTGATGACACTGTCCTGAGACTTAAAGCCTGGCGCTCTATCTTTGTTACCCTCTCTGAACTTAGGAACTAGAGCACTGGATATAGAAGTAGATGGAACTAATGACTTAGGATGAAACTGGGAACGGTTTCCTTCTTATAATTTAGGCTTTCTAAAATTGAAGCTACCTGTCCTAGCTTTCTTATTCTGCTTTTCTCTCTGCTTAATTTTCTGCTTCTCTATCTGCTGAGCGTAAGTCATGAGTCGAGCTAAAGTCATGTCACTATTTAGCATGGTGGATCTACACTCGTTAACCATTCTATCATTTACCCCTGAAGCAAACTTGCTCATCTTAGCTCTGTTGTCTGCAACCACATGAAGGGCATATCTGGCTAATTGAGTAAACCTGAGAGAACACTCTTTCACCATCATATTGCCCTGCCTGAGGTTTATGAACTCTAGAACCTTCACCTCCTTCTTCTCCTGGGGAAAGAATCTGTCTAATAAAGCCATGACAAAGTCCTTCCACTTTATAGGACCTGCACCATATACCCTTTCAGACTTCCACTGCTTGTACTAAGTATAAGCCACATCTTGCAACTGGTATGCGACTAACTTAGGACTCTCAACAGTAGTCACCCCCATAATATCTGTCATCTTCTGGACCTGATCAATGAATTCCTGAGGGTCTTCATCTACCTTAGACCCGAGGAACGTTGGAGGATTTATTCGGGTGAGGTCCTGAATCCTAGCTGCGGCTGAGTTGGCCACTAGTTTGGCTGGAATAACTGCTCGCTGCTCATTATGGGCAGCTATTGACTGAGCAATAGTGGTAAATGTGATTCTAAATTATTTATGAGAAATATGCTCGCCCAAAGGATCTTTGGGCTGAGGAGCTGACTGGTTTCTTCTCTTTGGAGGCATGTTCTAAAATCAAGAGGAGAAATGGATTGTACTGAGAGATTGACTTGTGATTATGATCATAGGAACGACATGAATAATGAAAGAATGGAAAGTGTTTCGTCAAATATCTTATAGCCTCCTGCACATAAATGTAGCGCGCAACACATCCATGTATAAGACTCTACTAGATGCGGCTTTCAGACTTCATAGGACTCTATTGAACTTTAGGCTCTGATACTAAGTTTGTAATGCTCTGATTATTTGAACCAGAATGCAACACGGTGCATATGACCTCGAAGGACCACAAGCTAACCCATGACTGATATCTGTACCTGTATATTGTATAATATGACATGAAAATGCAAAAACATGCACTGAGAGACTGTAAGGTTCAATACTAAACATAACTGAATAATAATAATAACGTCTGACATAGAATGTTATCTTGATACCAAAACAAAACTAAAATACTGAAGTCTGAAAAACATAAAAAATATGTAGTTGTCTGGAAGCCTTTAACTGTCTGACTAAGGAGTTGATGGGACATGTCCCCAACTAGCTCCGTCAATTAAAAACTGAACTGATATAAGAAAATAAGATCATGTCCTTAGAGAATGAGGACTCACTGCTAAAACTTTAAACCCTGGAATGCTACTGCTACTGCTGATCTGGGAGTTATGTCTTTGAACCTATGGTGTAACATAGAAAGAAAACACCATAGCGCAAATGCGTTAATACAAAAGAATGTACTAAGTATACGTGTAAGGTAGGCTGAATACATGGGGTTTACATGTATGAATAATAATAACTGACTGACTAATATGAATGTGAGAGTGCACACATGGATAAATAGTAACTGAGATCATGAGAACATGGTAACTAAATTTATATACTGATGACATGAATTTACTGATAATTAGCGTGACTGATACTGGAGTTCTAATAACTCAAAATAACTGATAATATGAATGACTGTGCTGATAGTCCGAAATCTAATGGAACTATTTGAGTTCTGTACTATGACTGAGTTAACTGTATCTAACAGTCTTGAAATCTAACTATCTAAGTTCTTTTACTGAGACTGATATGGAAACTGTAGAAGTAGTTATTTAACTGACATGCCCCAAATGTACTAGAACAGCTAAGCTGGGGTCCAATCTGTGCCCAGATTGGAAGGAGCACGGTATTGACAACTGTGTGTACCCTCATCTGATAGTGTCCCCAAAAGAAAATTATGGGCCCCTCATCTGACAGTGCTTATCCACCTTCTCAACCCTTATCTGACAGTTTTGATGTATCAACCTATGCTGGCTACATAGTTCTGGAACACAAGGATGACTATAAAGAATCATACCCGAATCACACCTTTATCTGACAGTGTGTGTTCCCACCCTTGGGTTCACTCGGTGCTAATTTCTACTCCTATTTAAAGAGATTGAACATTATTGACTAACTGTACATGGACTGAGTTTACTGAATTCCATCGACTGATAGAATACTATTGATATCTGATAACTGACTGAGTTCATGAGATTACTGATCTTTCTGAGTACTGAGTTCATGAGATTTTTGAGATTTCCTGAGTCACATGACTGACTGACTTCTATGGAACATAGCTTGACTGAGAGTATCGGGAAAACTTGACAAGGCTATAGGCATATAGCTATATTTTTTTGGTATAAGTACCCCCAGGACTCGATAGAAGAAAACTGACAAGGCAGGATATTCTTGAATACATGACCAACACCAACAATCTATAATACTTCTTGATCTTAGGAATAGAGCTCATAATTCATAATGCCATAAATAAGGGATTTCATGCTTCACATGATTATCATAATCTTGATCTTGGAAGGGAATTCATATAACATTCCATACTTGCATGATTTTAATATCATGAACATTGCATAACACAACAGTCACTATACAACAAGAGCATGGAAATTGTGTTGCATTATAAGTGTTAGCATGGACTTGTCATTTAGATACTATTAAGTCATAAGGAACATGATTCTATCATTCTAGGAATTTTATCAAACACCTTACATGCACACTTTGTAGCATAGGTGAAATCATTAATTTAAGAATCTAAAACTACCCAAACTCATAAGTTTTTAATCAAGAAACTCACATACTTCATGGAAAGTCATCTAGACACCATCTTGAAACATAAATAACAACTATCAACATGAACTTGATCAAATCACAAAAAGCAAATCACAATAGGTTATTTAAACATGATTCTTGGACTCCACGAATGAAAGAGATCTGTGGATGAACACTACGCATACCTTAGTTTGTGATTTTATGAAGATTGATGGAGAGATTCTTAAAATTTTATGATGAATTCCCTTGGAATTGAACCTTCTATGAAAACCCTAGGGCTTGTTCATAAGGATTTTTGACAGTAATTGAGTATAAGTTACTGAATTATGGCCAAATCTCATGTTATAAGGCTTATATAGGGTAGGGAAATTGATCCCTTTTAACCCTAGGAAACGTCTTTAATTTTTGAGAAAATTTCCCAATTTTCATCCTTGGCGAGACGCGACACTATCACGCCAAGTCACTGGTACGTTGCAAGTCTTTCACTTACATGCTTATGCTTTACTAGAACCTGGAGCTTCTCTTTCTTTTGTAACTCTATATATAGCCATCAATTTCAGAGTCAGTCCCGAAAATCTAGCAGAGCCCTTTTCAGTGTCTACCTCAGTAGGCATTTCCATTATAGCCAGACAGGTATACAGGAACTGTTCGATCATAGTAGCTTAAAAAGTTACTTCAGTTGATCTCGTAGAGTTAGAGATGATCGATTTTGACATCATTCTTAGCATGGATTGGCTCCACTTGTGCTATCCCTCAATTTATTATAGAAATAGAATAGTTCATTTTCAGTTTTCAAATAAACTAGTCCTTGAATGGAGGGGTAGTACTATAACTCTTAGGGGTCAGTAAATTTCATGCCTTAGAGCCAGAAGGATGATATCTAAGGGGTGTGTCTACCATCTTGTATGAGTCAAAGACTCTAATTCTGAATCTCCTACTCTTGAGTCAGTCCCAGTAGTAAATGAATTCTCAGATGTATTTCCTGAAGATCTTCCCAAAATCTCTCCCAATAGAGAAATTAACTTCGGAATAGACCTTCTCCCAGATACTCAGCCTATATCTATTCTACCATGATGAATGGCTCCAGATGAACTCAAATAACTGAAAGAACAATTGAAGAATCTCATAGATAAGGGTTTCATCAGACCAGGCATCTCTTCATAGGGTGAACATATTCTATTTGTGCATAAGAAAGATGGCTCTCTCAGAATGTGCATAGACTACCGTCAGTTGAACAAGGTCACAGTTAAAAATAAATACCCACTTCCTAGAATCAATGACTTATTTGACCAACTTCAGGCTGCCAGTTACTTTTCCAAGATAGACCTTAGATCAGGCTATCATCAGCTAAGAGTCAGAAAATTTGACATTCTAACAATAGCTTTCTGAACTTAGTATGGTCACTTCGACTTTCTA
Organism: Capsicum baccatum var. pendulum; assembly: GCA_030864225.1. Taxonomy (NCBI): domain Eukaryota; kingdom Viridiplantae; phylum Streptophyta; class Magnoliopsida; order Solanales; family Solanaceae; genus Capsicum; species Capsicum baccatum. The sequence goes on along the minus strand of CM061552.1, from coordinate 218,993,096 downwards.
GTCATGTCCTATGGTCTTACAAATGCCCCAACAACCTTTGTGGACTTGATAAATAGAGTGTTCAAGTAGTACTTGGACATGTTTGTCTTATTCTTCATTGATGACATTCTTGTTTGTTCTCATAGCGAAAGTGATCATGCAGACCATCTCAGCATAGTGCTTCAGATTCTTAGAGCCTATCAGTTGTTCGTTAAATTTATTAAGTGTGAATTCTGGCTAAGATCAGTAGCATTCCTTAGTCATATTATTTTTAGTGATGGCATTAGAGTTGATTCTCAAAAGAATAAAGAGGTGAGAAACTGGCCTAGACCTATCTCTCTATTAGATATCAGGAGTTTCTTGGGTTTAGCTAGCTATTACCCTCAATTTTTTAAAAGGGTTTTCTTCTATTGCATCCCTTATGTCCAGATTAACTCAGAAGAAAGTTAAGTTTCAGTGGTCAGTTTTATGTGAGAAGAGTTATCAGGAGTTGAAGAATCAACTCACCTTAGCCCCAGTCTTACTATACCAGATAGTTCAGATGGTTTTGTTGTGTACTGTGATGCATCAAGAGTAGGTTTAGGTTGTGTCCTCATGCAGAGAGGTAAGGTCATAGCCTACGCCTCCAGAAAGCTTAAGCCTCTTAAGAAAAATTATTCGACTGATGATCTTGAGCTAGCAGTTGTAGTATTTGACTTAAAGATTTGGAGGCATTACTTGTATGGGGTGTATGTATATATGTTCACAGATCACAAAAGCCTTCAGTATATGTTCTCTTAGAAAGATTTAAATATGTGTTAGAGAAGATGGTTAGAGTTATTGAAGGATTATGAAATAAGTGTTCTGTATCATCCGGGCAAGGCCAATATAGTGGGTGATGCTCTCAGTAGAATATCTATGGGTAATATAGCTCATGCTGAGGATGGTAAGAAGAAGTTAGCCCAGGAAGTTCATCAGATTGCCCGACTAGGTGTCCGTTTACTCGATTCAGTAGAAGGTAGTGTATGGGTGCAGAGTAGTTTAGAGTCATCTCTAGTTTCTGATGTGAAGGAAAAGCAAGATAGAGATCCCAGTTTAGTTAAGTCAAAAGAATCAGTCAGAGGTCAGAAATTAGAGGTTTTCTTCTAAGGGGGAGATAGTATTTTGCGTTGGTAGGGTAGATTGTGTATGCCTGGTGTAGATGATTTGAGCCAACGAATTCTTGTAAAAGTGTATGGGGAGAATTTTTCTATTCATCTAGGGAACACTAAGATGTACCACAATTTATGAAAGATTTATTGGTGGAGTGGGATAAAGAGAGATATTGTAGAGTTTGTAGCTAAGTGCTCTACATATCAGCAAGTTAAGGTTTGGAACCACAAACCTAGTGGGTCTATGTAGGAGTTTAATATTCCAATGTGGAAATAAGAGGAAGTGAACATGGACTTTGTGACAAGTTTGCCTTATACCTCTCGTCACCATGACTCTATGTGGTTTATTATAGACAGAATGATCAAATCAGCTCATTTCTTGCCAGTCCATACCTCTTTTTCAGCCAAGAAAAAATGCCAATCTCTATCTCAAGGAGTTGGTTAGGTTGCACAGTGTTTCTTTATCTATCATCTCTAATAGAGGTACCCAGTTTACCTCTTACTTCTAGAAAGCATCCAAAAGGGTCTTGGTATCCAAGTCCACCTCAGTAGAGCCTTCCACTCTCAGACAAATAGTAAAGTGGAAAGGACCAATAAAAATCTTGAGGATATATTGAGAGCGTGTGTTTTTGATTTCAAGGGTAGTTGGGATGACCATTTGCCTTTGATTGAATTCGCATACAAGAACAGCTATTATTCCAGTATTCGTATGGCTCTATTTGAGGCTCTCTATAGTAGGAGATGTAGATCTCTAATTGGTTGGTTTGAAGTAGGTGCGGCTGTAGTAGTAGAGCCTGACTTAGTGTTTGATGCGTTAGAAAAAGTTAAGTTGATCAAAGAAAGACTTAAGGCTGCCTAGAGCCGATAGAAATCATATGCAGATATGAGGAGAAAGGATCTTGTGTTTGAGGTTGGTGACTTCGTGTAATTGAAAATCTCTCCCAAGAAGGGAGCGAAGAGATTTGACAAGAAAGGGAATCTCAGTCCCCGATATGTCGGTCCTTTTAGAATCCTCAGTCGTTTCAAAAAAGTAGCTTACGAGCTTGAGTTTCCTTCAGACTTAGCCTTAGTACACCCAGTGTTCTATGTCTTATTGTTGAAAAAGTGTATTTGTGATCCAACTGCAGTTTTCCCCTTAGAAAGCTTAGATATTTATAACAATCTTTCCTTTGAGAAAGTCCCAGTCGAAATCCTTGATCATCAATTTCGTAGAGTAAGGAACAAAGAAGTTCCACTAGTCAAAGTTCTTGGGCGGAATCAGTCCGTTGAGGTAGCCACTTGGGAAGTAGAGGCAGATAATTAGACCACGTACCCTCGTTTTTTCTCCGCAAATCTAAATTCAGAATAAGGTACCAAATCTTCTTAAGATTTTCTTTTCTCCGTCATGCTCAGTTTCTGCCACACATCATGTTTATGTCAGTCGTGCATTCATGAATCAGCTCAGTCATGCATTCCATGCATCATATATGCATATTTAGTATGTAAGCTTAGTCCATCAGTTCCCTTAGTTTAATCAGTTTTCATTCAGGGATGAATGATTCCAAGGGGGAGATATTGTAACACCCCGTATTTCCCTAGCATAATCTAAGTTCCAATGCATGAGTATTCATATATAAATTTCTGAAAAACTCATTATGTTTCAGTTTAGAGCCTTCCATTGCATAAGAAATTCAATTAGCTTTTCAACGATAAAAAATTCGCCCAAATTCGATAACCGAAAAAGAAGTTATGGCGATTTTAAGTTCCAGTCATAAGACCTCATCATTTTAACTCTTAGCACATTGCGTAGATAACCCAAATAACCATTTTTGATTTCTAGTATGACTCCGCGATCATGGAGCATCGCGAAGAAGGCCAATTTCCAGTGGGCCTCCACGATGTTGCAGCATCGTGGAGGTGGCCAAAATGGAATCCAAAGGTTTACCGCGATAGCTCTAGGTAGCGGTGTTTTAGGTCCCAATTGTCCTTTTTCCAGTGTCATGGAGCGATAGTGGTGCGTCGCGTCAGGACAGATCAGGAAAATATCATGAAAATATAATATTTCATCCGGGGTTAAAACAATTCTTTCCCATTATTTCATTCTACCCAGGTGTGCTTTTAAGCCCTAAAAATATTTTTAAATTCATTATTTGATTATTTTTCCCAAAATCAAGAAGCTTTCTCTCCCAATCAAGAACCCTAGCTCTCCAATTTCAAATCAAATCCTCAAGAACCCATCAAGGACTTCAAGAAATTTATCAATTAAGGTATGTTAGATGTTCATCCATGGATTCCTTTCATCCATGGAACTCAAGTAACCTCTTTAATTATAAAGTTATGATCTTTTTAAGTTATTGATTTAAAATCATGATTTCATCCATTATTCTCCATGAACTTTGATTTAATACCATGTTTTAATGAACTTATTATTGTTATTCGATTCCTCATGTTTTAGTGTTATCTTTTGTTGAATTAAGTTAGGACTTAGTGTTTTCCATGATAATTTCATGTCAATTATGCCAGTTCTTTAGTAATTCTGTGATTATTTTAAACTATGAGCTATAAGTGTTTGATAAAATGCCTACAAGAGCAATTGTTTTAATAAGAGTCTTCATGCTATGTCCTTCAATGTTTTAATGTCATGCTACTACTCTTTTTTTGAGTCCTGGGGGTATTGAATACCTGAAACCATAGCTGTTCACTTAATAGTCAGTTAGAACAGTCAGTTAGAACAGTCAGTTAAACTCAGAATAGTCTAGCATTTCAGTATCATTCAGTTGGAAGTAGGATTTAGCACCGAGCAAGTATAGGGATGGAGACTTCCCCATCATATAGGCAGAGTCATTAGTAGTAGTCCATATACTCCAAAACTATGTAACCAGCGTAGTATATGAGTAGTCCCCCATCAGATAAGGCCTGGTTATCTCGCAGGGGTCACCCATCAGTTCAGGCTTGACATCTTTAGTCCTTTGGATATTATATCAGTTTAGTGGATCCACACAGCCAGCGTTAGTACCCGTGGCATGGTATTAATACTCTTCCAACTGAGGTTACAGGTTGGACCCAGATTAGCTCAAATTAGGGAATGTCGGTTAGATGATACCTCCTATAGTCTCAGATATAGTCTTAGTTATAGTGTCAGCTCAGTTATTCAGTCTTAGTGGTATTTGACCAAATCCTAAAGATTTCAGTTATTTTTAGTATTTCAATTTACAGATTTCATCCAGTTCATGTCATATGCTTGGTCATGCATCCTCAATGTCTACAAATTTACATGTATTTTTAGTATTTTCCAGATTTTCATGCATGTTCAATATCTACAGATTCACGTTCTCTATTCGGTATTCCATGCTTTACATGTATATTTAGATAGATCATTACTCCTATTCATGAAACCTTGCATATTAACCTACTTCATTTAGCATACCAGTACATTCAAAGTACTGATCACATACATTTCTTTTATGCTATGATGTTTCATATCATAGGTGCTGACGCTCAGTTCCCAAATCGTACTTAGTCTCTCAGATTCTCAGTAGTACAAGAGCAGTGGTGCATCCTCATCATCCAAGGATAGGCTATTTTATTCCATGTCTTTATTTCAGTATTCAGTAGAGTTAGTTGGGGGCTTGTACGATAAACTCTTAGTCAGTCAGTCTTAGAGGATTTTCAAACCTTACAGTCAGTTAGTTGTTTAGTTTATCAGTACTTTATCAGATTTAGACAATCATTTTCCTAGATTTCTATTTTGATTTCTATTTCAATTTGAATTCAGGTACTTAAAACCATATGGCACTTCAGTTAATCTTCCATATTTATGATCATATTATTCAGTGCTCACAGTAGGTACCAGCTCATGGCTTAGCTTGTGGTCTCTTGGGACTATAAGCACCGTGTAACGACTAAGGAGTAGTCTCGGGTCATTACACATTATGAACAACTTTAATAGAAAGAGGAATACATGAAACACACAAACAATGATTCATTCTTATGTTGATTACAAGTATAATTGTAGTGCATAATTTAAATCTTACAAAGAAAAATCCATTGGAATAAAAAAATGCAAATGGGGAACGGACTTGGAAGGATGGTTTGAAGAAGTAAAGCAAGGTTATTATTTTCTGTAGCATGAAATTACAACAATTCCTTGGTTAAATGCCATATCTTTTTATTCAAGCTAAGAACCCCATCTATCAAAGTGGATATTCTTTTCTTTAGGTCAACATTCTTAGTTTTAAGTTCATCAGTGATACTTGGACACTCAACAGTCATATGTTGAATTCTTAGTTCAATTTGTTGATATTTGAATCCTTAGTAACTATATGGAGTTGTAACTCCTCTATTTCTTTGATAAACTCCACTTGGTAGTTGGTACTAGATTTCTTCTTCAAACACTCAATTTTGACCAGTGTCTTCATGATGATAGGCGTATTTACACACCTAAAGCACCTTAATTCACCCATATTTTAGCTAAGTTTTAAGGACAAAATATATAATTCCTTCACTTTTAGTCCTTTTTCTTGTAAGTGAGCTAACCAACGTGATTAGCAAGTTTTCAGGTATAAATGACGAAGATTTCAGCATTTTATGGACTAGTTGACTGTAACAGCCCAGCCCACTGGCGCATGCAAAATTGTCCGCTTTGGAGCCTCGGCCCCTCACGGTTTTAAAACGCGTCACATACGTGGAAGGTATCCATGCACCTATAAGGCACACTTCGTTCCCCTTCACTACCAATGTGGGATTTGCCTAAGTGAATGCAGGCGTTACATATCGCCGTCCCTACACTCACCCCCCGTAGGGACTCAGCGTCCTCGCTGAGGTTTGCCCCACCACCGGCACCGGCGCTGGCTCTAATACCAACTATAACAGCCCAGCCCACCGGTGCATGCGAAATTGTCCGCTTTGGAGCCTCAGCCCCTCACGGTTTTAAAATGCGTCACATACGTGGAAGGTATCCATGCACCTATAAGGCACCCTTCGTTCCCCTTCACTACCGATGTGGGATTTGCCTAAGTGAATGCAGGCGTTACGTATCGCCGTCCCTACACTCACCCCCCGTAGGAACTCAGCGTCCTCGCTGAGGTTTGCCCCACCACCAGCACCGGCGCTGGCTCTGATACCAACTGTAATAGCCCAGCCCATCGGCGCATGCAAAATTGTCCGCTTTGGAGCCTCGGCCCCTCACGGTTTTAAAATGCGTCACATACGTGGAAGGTATCCATGCACCTATAAGGCACACTTCGTTCCCCTTCACTACAGAGATAGCAAGCTCTACCACATCAATTGGCATGACTGCAGAACAAAGGCGAAGAGAGGAGGAACGCGATCAAGATATGACGCACATGAAAACACAGATGGATCTTCTTACCAAGCATTTATTATCAGGGAAGACTGAAAAAGTAAAAGAGGTTGCATCAAAAGGAAGAGAGGAATTCGATTCTGAGGAAGAAGCCAATTACTTGAACAATCAGGGGGTTTCCGAGGAAATTCCCAAGGAAACTAAGGTCGGAACTATTATGATAAATCCAGAAACAAGGACCATGATCAAGGTAGTTGGAAGAACAAGACTGACAGGAGTGGTCTATATATTCCTCCTGGAAGTAGGGAAGCCGCGGCATCTGGTTCGGGGAAGATGGCAATGGAAGATATGATGGCAAAGCTGTTGAAAGGAGTGGAGACAACTAATAAGGGAGTAAATGAGGTGAAGAACGACTTGTCTTCAATAAATCAATTGGTTGACTCGCATTCTACTGCTATAAAATAGCTAGAGCAGCAATTGAGTCAACTTTCAGTGGCACTTAATCAAAGAAAAGTTGACACCCTACCTAGCGACACTGTGCAAAATCCAAGGAATGATGGATCATGCATGGCTATTACTACCAGGAGTGGTAAGGTGCTGGAAAATTTATCCAAAAGCAAGCAAGTGGCCGATGATACATTAGATAATGCAGAACCAGAAGACGCCGAAAAAGCTGAGGAAGGCGTTAATGACGTCACCCCGAGAGATCTATAGCCAAAAAAGATTGCCAATCTGAAGCAAGATGAAAAGAAAGTCATGGAGAAAACTATTCCCCTTCCACCACCACCTTTTCCTCAAAGACTAAAGAAGAGAGCTGATGATACCAAGTTCAATAAATTCATGACGATGTTAAAGCAACTGACCATTAATGTTTCGTTGGTTGAGGCGCTAGAACAGACGCCTGGGTACGCAAAATTTATGAAGGATCTTTTAACCAAGAAGCGGGCAGCAAGTTATGAGTTGACAGATAATGTTCATCATTGCAGTGCAATCGCTACCAGATCACTAGTTCAGAAGAAGGCCGGCCCTGGTGCCTTCACTATTCCTTGCACTGTTGGATCTTTAAATTTTGCCAAGGCATTATGCGATTTAGGAGCCAGCATCAATTTGATGCCGCTATCTATTTACAGAAAGTTGGGGTTGGGTGATCCTACTCCAACTAATATGAGGCTCGTGATGGCTGATAGGTCGGTAAAATAACCTGTTGGTATTTTATATGATGTATTGGTGAAGGTTTCTTCATTCATCTTTCCGGCAGACTTCGTTATTCTGGACTGTGAGGTGGACTCTGAAGTTCCCATAATCTTGGGGCGCCTTTTCCTTGCAACAGGAAGTGTGCTTATTGATTTAAGAGCTAATGAGCTTCTATTCCGGATGAATGACAAAATAGTCCGCTTTGATGTGTGCAAATCAATGAAGCAACCCAAAGATCTGAACGTGTTCTCGGTAGCTGATGTTCATTTTGATGATAAAGAATTATCCGTAGAAGATCAGCTTATTGTTGACCCATTAGCGGCTGTACTTATGAATGTAGAGCGTGAAGATGATGAAAATTATGAAAAAACTATTTGTGCTCTAATAGGAATAGAGGCGCATCCTCATGCTCCCAAGAAGCTGGACCTTGATCTCAAAAATTGACCTACACCACCAGCTAAACCATCCATTGAAGAGCCACCAACATTAGAATTAAATGAGCTGCCTAGTTATTTAATGTATGCATTCTTGGGAAGCCGAAACACACTCCCTGTTATTGTGGTGGCAGATTTGGGTGAGCAGCAAGTTGCAGCTCTCATCGCTGTTCTAAGGAAATACATGAGAGACATCGGTTGGACCATTTATGATATTATTGGTATTCCGTCTGGGATATGTACGCACAAGATTCAGCTTAAAGAAAATTGCATATCCACTATTGAGCATCAAAGGCGTCTAAATCCACCTATGCAAGAGGTGGTGAAGAAAGAAATTATGAAGTGGTTAGATGCAGGGGTTATGTATCCAATCTCCGACAGTAAATGGGTAAGCCCGGTACAGTGTGTACCCAAGAAAGGTGGCATGACGGTAGTTGCGAATGAAAAGAATGAGTTAATTTCACTCAGACCTGTCACAGGGTGGAGAGTATGTATGGACTACCGGAAGCTGAATTCGTGGACACTTAAAGATCACTTTCCAATTCCATTTATGGACCAAATGCTCGATCGATTAGCAGGGAAAGGATGGTTTTGTTTCTTAGATGGTTATTTCGGCTATAATCAGATTTGTATTGCTCCCGAAGATCAAGAGAAGACAACGTTTACATGCCCATATAGTACGTTTGCCTTCAAACGGATGACATTTGGGCTATGTAACGCACCCGCCACTTTTCAGCGTTGTATGATGTCCATTTTTTCTGATATGGTTGAAGACACCTTGGAGGTGTTCATGGATGATTTTTCAGTCATGGGTGAGTCGTTTGAATCGTGTCTAGCGAATCTGAGTATGGCGTTGCAGAGATGTGTTGAATTCAACTTGGTACTAAACTGGGAGAACTGCCACTTTATGGTTAAAGAAGGTATTGTTCTTGGGCACAAAATCACCAAAAAAGGAATTGAGGTTGATCGAGCTAAAATTGAAGTTATTGAGAAGCTACCACCTCCAATTTCTATAAAGGGAGTTCGTAGTTTCCTCGGTCATGCAGGTTTCTATCGACGGTTTATCAAAGACTTCTCCAAAATTGCTAGTCCATTATGCAAGCTTTTGGAGAAGGATGCAAAGTTCGACTTCGATGAAGATTGTTTGAAGGCATTCGAATGCCTCAAAGTCAAGCTAATAGAAGCTCCTATCATAGTAGCACCCGATTGGTCTTTATCGTTTGAAGTCATGGGTGATGCAAGCGGGGTAGATTTGGGTGTCGTGCTTGGTCAGAAAAGGGAAAGGTTATTCCATCCAATCTACTATGCGGGTAAGGTCTTGAACGGAGCCCAGAAGAACTATACTGTCACGGAACAAGAGCTTCTAGCAGTTGTTTATGATTTTGAAAAGTTTTGTGCTTACTTGTTGGGGACTAAAGTGGTGGTTCATACTGATCATGCAGCACTGAGATATCTAATGGCGAAGAAGGATGCAAAACCGAGGCTAATTCGATGGGTGTTATTGCTGCAAGAATTTGATTTCGAGGTAAAAGATAGAAGAGGTTGCGAAAACCAAGTGGCTGATCATCTATCTAGACTTGAGAACGAGCACATAGTGCAGCCCGATCTTGAGATTAATGATGCATTCCCCGATGAAGAGATCCTAGCCACAATGATGGAAGAGTTACCATGGTATGCAGACTTTGCGAACTATGTGGTAAGTAATGTGATGCCTGCGAATCTATCTTTCCATCAAAAGAGGATGTTCATGCATAATGTAAAGCACTACTTATGGGATGAGCCATATTTGTTTCGACAATGTGCGGATGGTGTTATTAGGCGATGCATATCTCATATGGAGGTGCCGAGTATATTGGAAGCAAGTCATGCTTCCCAAGTTGGGGGACATCATGCAGGTGGTCGGACAACAAGGAAGGTATTGCAAAGTGGCTATTATTGGCCTTCTATATTTAGAGATTCCTACAAATTTGTGAAAAGATGCGACCAATGTCAGAGATAAGGCACGATTTCAAAGCACCATAAAATGCCCATGTCCAAAATTCTTGAAGTAGAGCTGTTTGATGTATGAGGTATTGATTTCATGGGCCCATTCGTGAATTCATTTGGGATTAAATACATCCTAGTTGCTGTGGACTATGTCACCAAATGGGTTGAAGTAGTAGCACTGGACGATAATGAAGGAAAGCGTGTTGTAGCATTCTCGAAGAGAAATATCTTCTCTAATTTTGGGGTACCACGTACCATCATAAGCGATGGAGGATCACACGTTTGCAACAAGCTGTTCAAATCCGTGTTGTTGAAATATGGGGTCAAGCAACACAAGGTAGCTACACCTTATCACCCACAAACTAGTGGACAAGTAGAGGTTTCTAATCGAGAGATCAAGCTGATCCTTGCTAAGACTGTAAATACTAATAGAAAAGATTGGTCTCGGAAGCTGGACGATGCATATGGGCTTGTAGGACTGCATTCAAAATGCCAATTGGCATGTCCCCATACCAACTAGTTTATGGGAAGGCTTGTCACTTGCCCATTGAGCTCGAGCATAAAGAATTGTGGGCGTTGAAGCGACTGAATTTGAATTGGGATGATGCTATGAATATGAGATTGGAGCAGTTGAATGAGATGGATGAATTCCGTCTACATGCGTATGAAAGATCAGACCTCTACAAGGAGCGGATGAAAAAGTATCATGATCAGCGGATTATTCAACGAAATTTTCAAAATGGTGATATGGTACTTCTTTTCAATTCCAGACTGAAGCTATTCCCAGGTAAGTTAAGGTCCAAATGGTCTGGTCCGTACAAAATTAGCCAAGTCTACTCGTCTGGAGTAGTTGAGTTAAAAGACAATAATGGTGTTGTTTTTAAGGTGAATGGTCAACGAGTGAAGCCATATATCGGTCCTCTTGACTCAATAAAATGTATGGCTACCATCTACCTCGATGAAGTCTAAGTAATCGAGATAACTATGTCGTGCCGCGACAATAAATCAAGCGCTACATGGGAGGCAACCCATGGTTTTTAATTATGTTGTTTTTCTAAGAGTTTGTCAAGCCCCGACAAAAACTAAGGCGCTTGATGGGAGGCAACCTATCGTTTTAATTATTTTTGTTGTTTTTGAGTAAGTGTAGGTATAAGATGTATAAAGGAGGAGGTCTAGTTCAAAATTTGATTTGGAAGTGTTGCATGTTGAAGGTGGTAAGTTGGGAATGAAGAAGCAAAGGCTATGGGTTAGGCATTGCCTATGAAATCTAGGCAACGAACAAGGCAAGGCCTATGCTATGGCCTAAGCTCTCTGAATCTAGAATGCCATAGCATAGGCGCCGCCTATGCCCAACAATGCCATAGCATAGGCGCCGCCTATGCCAAAGCCTTTTGTCTCTGAATCTAGAATGCCATGGCATAGGCGCCGCCTATGCCCAATAATGCCATAGCATAGTCGCCGCCTATGCTCAACTAGGCCTTGCAAAAGGCAACGCCTATGCCAAGCATAGGCAAAGCATTAGGCACCGCCTATGCTCACTTTTTGGTCTCCTAATCCTATTCCAAACGGGTCAAAACACGACCCAAGCTTGTCCTATAAATAGAACCTTAGTCTTAGAACAAAAATGCATTGCAAACGCAACCTAAGCGCCGCCTACCTCTCCAAAATCTCTCAAAAATTTTCCTTTTTCTCTTTTAACTTTGCAAGAACATCTTCCAAGGCCATCAACCAAGTAAGTACTTCTTTGCTCTTCTTTTATATTCCTAAAGCATTACAATACTACGCCTATAATTAGTTGTTTAATCTTGAAGTAGTGTTGGTAATTTGAATATGGTTGATTTGTTGTGATACAACTAAGTGAGTGAAAGTATACGTAAGGATGCTCTTGACTTGTTTCCAACTTGTATTTGATTTTGATACACTGTCATACTTTTGCGGAATTGACATAGTCAAGAAAATTGCATAATCTTGTAACTTGAAAGTTTTCATGTTCGAATCAATTGTTCATTGAGATGAAAAATCATAGTTAACTACAAACATGAAATGTTGTGATTTTTTCTATACCATAACTTGATACAATCTTTATGTAGTAGTCTTGTTCAAAAGGGTACATCAATCCAAACATGAAAGTATTGACAAGATTACATGAAATAGAATAAAAAATGATAGTTAAGATGACAATAAAAGTATGACTGCACTGATTATATTGTTGGAATATAATGCCTAAACGTATATCGATGAAGTCTGAGTAATCGACAATGTTCACTTAATTAGTTTGTGCCAACAAATTAAGTGTGAGGTGGTGCCACTACTGCTTGTTTGTTAATTGTATCTACTGAGATGAAGCTAACATAACTATTATTTTAATCTCAGGTACAATGGCACCAAAAGCAAAACGAGGAAAAAAAAGCGACCACTTCACAAAAAGGCCAGAAAATGGGATGAAAAGAGCAAGGTGAATCCTCCTCGCTGCAAATACCTCACCGCATGTACGGGATAAAATGGGTCCTAGAGGAGGAAGGAAAGGAGTGGTACAGGAACAATAAAGTGAAGAAATATGTTCATGTGGAGCTGATACAAAAGGAAAGCCTAGCAAAGAAAGAACCCCGCATTTTGGCTAAGATAATAGCGTTACATCTTGATTTCATCTTCCGAGATATGGTGGATTGCAATCTCGATCTAACACGAGAATTCTATGCCAACTGGTCCCCGAAGACTACAGGGAGTGAAGTAAAGATTCGGGGCCAAGTCCTGCAACTAAATGCGGAGTTCTTCAACTCTTTTTGGGATTTGCCATCTGTTGATCCATCACCACTTAAGGAGCTTTATAACAGACCTTCGTACAAGGCAATCAGACACACACTGTTTGGAACAAGATCAATGGCACGTTGGAGCAGACACAAGGATACCGGTCGGCACAACACCTTCCCATATGCCTCCTTGAACAGAGAAGCTAGGATATGGTTGCAAATAGTCCACTCTTGCCTGATTCCATGGACACAGTACACAAAGATAACATAAGATAGAGTGTGATTGGTGTACGCATTGATGACGAATGTCCCCATCAACATTGGGGCGATTATTTGATCTTGAATGAGTAAGGCTAGGCTGCACAAGAGGTCCCACTTCAGCTTTGGCAATCTGTTGACTGCAATATTAAGGAAGGAGGACATCGAAGAGGAAACTGCAGATCATAAGCTTCCACACAACCCAAAGAAGGTTGACCTTACAAAGGTTAAAGATGCTGAATCTATGCATGGAGTCAACCTTACCACTGCAGAAAGACATGCTCGCGACGAAAGCTTCTTCCACCATTTATATGGCATGACGAGGTTTACCATGATGAGCGGGGGTCATGTTTCAACTACTGCAGAGCTCCAACAGTTGGATTATGACTACCCAATGAACGAGCATGCAAGGGCTATGTGTGGAGTAGGTGTATATTTTGAGGAACCTCTTGATAACGATGTTCCAACCGATGATAACCGTCGAATGCCAGACTCTGATGTGGAGGATAAATCTGATGACGATGACTCTGATGATGATTTTGGTGCAGGGGGTATGACCCCAGACATAGAGGAGGAGTCCGACTAACCAGGTTCTTCTTATTTATTTTCCACTGAGGGAAGTGTGTCCTGTCTAAGTGTGGGGTGCTGGTATTTGTATGCTATACTTCTTTATCTGCATTTGCATTTATTCATGTTTGTTTGTTTTGTTTGTTAGTAGTTAAATTTTTAAAAAAATTTTTTACTTTGCATGAAATTGTTCTGATGAGCAGCATGGTATTATAACAAGAGTTTGTGCTAAAATCATTACTATTGAGACGTTTAGGCTCTAAATGTGACTCATTGTGTGATAATTGTGTGGTTTAATTCCTTCATTTGTTGGTTCAAGAGTCTATAATACTCCCAATAAAGTCGACCATATGCCTTGTGTGTGTGAGGATATAGTATATTCTGTGTTTGTGGCTGATGCTAGAACTTGCCTGGTGTGTGTGTGAAGCGAAATAAAGAGTGTGGATTTAGGAGATGATTTAGGCATTTCCTTGGCGACCTGTGTTTGTTTACCTTCATTTTACCTACCCGTGGACATTATCCTAGTTAACCCCCTTTGAGCCTTTAAGCCATTTTCTCTGACAGCCTCATATGTAGCCTAATCCATTTTTTTCAAGACCATAATTTGATCCAAATTCCTAAGCACTTTAAATTGTAAAGTCATATGACAAAATAAGAGGAAATTGGGTAAGAGTGATGCCTTAGAGTGTATTGGTGCTTGAATTTGTTCTGAAAAAGAGTGGCTAGCATAGAGGTGTGCTATAGAAAAGAAAAGAAAAAGAAATAGAAAAATAAAAAGATAAATTGTATTTATGATTAAATAAAAAGATAGTTATGTTTGAACGACAAAATAGGTGAAAAAGGGGTAATAGATGAAAGAAAGGTAGCAGGGTTGATTAAAAGAGAGTGTTAATGGCATAATGCGATGTATTAAAGCGCTTAGGAACATAGTCACTATTTCTGGCCAAAATAGTCCTACCCGTCCCTTAGCCTACATTACAACCTGTAAAAGACCTATTTGATCTTAAGCTTAGCATTCTGATATTTAGTGGAGCATTACACTAAGTGCAAGCCTATGGTCATCAGTTGCAACATATGAATTCTTTGTGAGAGTGAGAGCAAGGAAAATCTTATACCCATGTTTCAAAAAATGGAATACTTGTGAGTGAGTATGGATGATAGATTGTGAGACACACTTGGTTGATGAGTTTAGGGTAGTTGTGTATGATTCTTTGTGCCTTAACTTTTGAATACGAATTAACCATCATCACGAGTCTAGGTTGTAGGTGGAATTGTTTCTAGTATTGATCCAGAAAACTACTCTTTGTTAATAATTGTCGTGCCTGTCTTGTTGAACATTTTTATGTTGTTACCGTGAAACCCTAAGTAGATGTTTACATGGACATGATATTTTGTTCGAGGACGAACAAAGCTTTAAGTGTGGGGTGTTGATGATAGGCGTATTTACATGCCTAAAGCACATTAATTCACTCATATTTTAGCTAAGTTTTAAGGACAAAATATATAATTCCTGCACTTTTAGTCCTTTTTCCTGTAAGTGAGCTAACCAACGTGATTAGCAAGTTTTCATGTATAAATGATGAAGATTTCAGCATTTTATGGACTGGTTGACGCTAAAGGAAGCTTCACGAAAGAAGGAAGGTAGCTTTTGGAAGCCTATGGACTGAAAGTGATGCATGGAAAACTTGTTCCGGGCAAAAACAGTATTTCCAAAGACTTGGGGATCAGCAGTAACTTAGTAGGATTAGGATAAAGAAGCAGTAACCTAGTAGGATTAGGACAAGTATGCAGTAGCTTAGTAGGAATAGGATATGGGTGATATAAAAACCCTATTTTGCTGAACTTTTCAGCAATCAATTCATTCTCTTCTATTCTTAAATTCGTTGTTGACATTATTCTTCATCTATTCGTCTTTTAATTCTCACGACAAGAGAAACGATAGTAGCAAGGAATTCACGCCACAAGTGACGCCAATACTTACTTATCGTGATATTGTTATTACTTTGGTATGATGATGATATCCTCGTGGTTTTTCTTCACAATTATGAGTAGCTAAACTTCTCTGTTAGGGTTATGGATGCCTTATGAGATACTATCTATTGCTATGAGTTTGTGAATTCTTGATATGTATGCTGCTTATATCATTACTCTCTTCATATTAATTGAATTATTGTGGTTGCAAACATATAGAATACGCTAGTATAGCATTAACTTATTCGAAAGAAAAGTTATATGTCTGGAAAAGAGAGAGTGATGAGGAAATAGGGCTACCAACCCCTGTTTAAAAGTTAGTTCCATAACTGGATTAACCTCTTGGAGAATTCGTACCTTTAGTTATACGCTTTAAGCTCGAAAGAGTTAAAGTGAGATAATCCTTGATGGTTGAAAGACGCTAGGATTTACCATAAAATATGAAACTCTATAAGCGCATGCATGTCTGAATTCCGCATAACTCATTGCCAATAGATACGTAGAACTCATAAGGTGGACATAACCCTAACTTATAATCCTCATTGATTAAAACCTACTAAACCAACCATTCATTCGTTACTTTGTTAACATTATTGCACGCATAAATTAAATCCCCCCTTTCCATAGAATTTTCGATCAAAAGTCTACTAATAGTTGCATATTTGGTGACCAAGTATTCCCTATGGAATTCGACACCCAACCCAGTTGGGTTCTATATTTGACAGCAACCGCTTACACTCTTACGAGAGCTGTAGTTTGGGCGTTATCACTTCATACCAAGCATTTGCAATACAGTCCCAGGAATTCCATTCTCACAAACAATACCAAAGTGATCAAACACTTTATTTAACTAGTAACCATAAGACATGCCATGTTTGCCATTTTCCCACGAACCACTTTGTGTATTTGCTCCATCATCAATACAAGTAAACTAATGAACTAAAAGATTCTAAGATGTTCTATGACATACAAGTCAGTAGTTGAAGCAATGTTCCTTTTGTGTTCTAGGAAAACTGCTTTATTTACATAATAAAAGACCAATTGCAACTCATTCTTGAGTGATTTCCTATTTGCGATAGCCACATATTTACCTTTTACCTGTGATGAATTTGCTAAAAACTATATTTATATTTGTTTTCTTAAGACAGTTCTCACAACATAGATAGGAACATCTAGAATTCTTCCAAGTAATTCAACATCAATATTCAGTTTTTTGCCTTAAACTACAATAGTCATCTTTCTTTTGTCTTCAGAAAACTCCAATGTGCGAAAGAATTCCTTGACTACCTCATCAAATACTGTGGTAATAGGTCCTTCTATAAGATTCATCCAACCTTGATGTTTTACTAGATCAACTAATTCCAACATACCAGGTTCTGTTAACACACGTGTTGAAAATCCTTCCAGTTAATGCCTTTTGATTTCCCAAGAACCTTTTACTCACTTCTTTATACACAACCATACTTCTCTCCATATTTTTCCTTCTAGTATAAGTGATCACAGATTTCATGACAACCACTTTTCTCTTTTTGGGACAAGGTCCCTCAAGTGTCTCTTTCTCTTCAGTAAAACTTTCAGACCTCTTCCCAGAATATTTTTATGTTTTACTATCATTTTTATTTTTTGAGACTAAAAATACCCTTTTCTGGGCTATTTGATGACAAGATGATATTTTTAGAAACCCAGGCATCATCCATCAGTGTATTATAAAAAACATTGAGGGTTCAAGGATGATTCATCATCAATAATTTGAGTGATGTAGGGGTTTGGCTTTGAAAGAGTAGGAGATGAAAGGTGTTTATCGAGAGGCTTTGAGAAAGGACTTCTATTAATGCTAAGCTCAGTTTCCCTTAAAAGACATGAAAATGAGGAATTTGTAGTCATTTATAGATCATTTCCATAGAAGAATTGTTTGTGACTTGACTTTTTTTTTAATAAGAGAAGGAATAGATATGCCTAGATATAAAGGAAAGAGTAAGCATAGAAGGGTTTTAGAAATAATTGAATGTAATCAATTTCAATTCAGGGGTGACTCATCTTTTATATTAGGATAAGCTAATTTTTTGACCAAGGAAGAGGGAGGATACGACTTTATCTTTTAAAACAAACAAAATGCATATTCATGATACTAACCTGAGAGATGGGACTAGGTCCCTATCTTTCTTTAAGTGAGATGTCATATTTTCCTCAAATAAAGTTATTCCCTTGGGTGTATTCCTGCAATGGTATGGTACTAAGTTAGAACAACAAACACCTATTCTACCAAGGATACCTTCCTCCCTATCATAGATATATTTGAGAAGAGACATTGATTCATATGTTAGGTCAAGTCAATTTGATTAGTCCAAGCTTTAACCTTTTATCCTCAGTTTGTCAGTTTCAATACAATACTTCATACCAAAATTTTGTATGAAAAAGGTATGCAGACTAGGTCCCAGGCTTAGCATCCTTTAAATATTCGAGCTTTCTTCTGCATTACATTGAACCATCCAGCATCTTTCAGAATATATTTCACCCTTTTAGCTTAATTTTGGGATAAGAGTGCTGAGAAAACTAGGAAATTTCTGGCTTAGCCTCTTGTTTTCACTCCTATCTCCAAATATGAATTTATAATGTCTAGGGAGATGAGAAGAAATATGGATCAAGTTTGACCTCCTAAGATGAATTCCACTAGGACCAGGTCCTATGAAATCTTGACTAGACACTTCTTGAGGTTCTTCTACTTAAGATGAAGTTTAAGGTTGAGTTCTTGGATCACAATAAGTAAGTTTGAGGTTGAGTTCTTGGATCACAATCACTATAATCACTCCCCTTTGTGTCAAATTTGTCCTTGACCCCCGTCTTCATCAATATCATCCCTTTGACCAAAGATCAGATCTTCAGAAACTAAATCTTCACCACAACCTGGATTTACCATTCTTTCCACCTTTACTTAGGACTTGTTTCCTGGAAGTTTTTTCTTTGGTTTTCCATGGACCAGTTTCTTTGAAATCAACGGGTTTAGCAAAAAGGAACTTACATGTATCATGAATCACCATCTCTGTATTGAATAAAAGAGTAAGTTACTTCCCATCAACCACATATTTTTTTTATCCTTTTACTATTTTCACATGAGACATTTCTACCTTGAAGTGCCTTAAGAGAGAAAATATAATCAAACATTCTTGTATAAGAATTGAATAACTACTATTAGTGAACATGCTTTGACTACAAACCCATTGTCCCTCTTGCAAATGAAATCATTTGTTTGATTTGGGAACCCACTGGAGTTTGAATTCCCAGTAGGAGGACATAGGTGTGATCAGATACTTCTTTGCCCATCTAGGAAATAAGAGCTTCTTCATATTTTTAAAAGGTCTAAAATATTTATGATAGTTATTCCTTTTTTGGATATATCTAACGTTGATCATTCGTTCTCTATTCCAATTTTGATAGTTTTTCTTTATGTGTCCATCTCTTCCAAAGTAAATACATAAAGGTTTGTGGACTTTATTTCTGACATCATTAACCACCTTTCCTTGTGACCCAGGTGATTAAGTTTTGTACTGATACCTAAGGCCTTTACCAGTATTGAATCCTTGGCAAATTAAGTTAGAAAGAATTTGTGAGGATGAAGTCATTTGTAGGGATTTTTTAAGTTATTACCTTAGACGGACCAGGTTCGGTTCCAACACCTCATTCTTGTGGAGTGCGGTCATGAGATGCTTTTGGGAGTCCTTTAATTTTTGTTTAAGCTCAATTTGAAACTTTGAGGATTCTTTATTTCTTTTGCCAGTTAAGTATTATACTTTCTCTAGTTTACTCACCAAATTTAGATTTTCAAATTTTAACTTTGCAACTTGTTGCTCTATTTCAGATATATCTGAAGAGTCAGACTATAAATTCAAACTCCTAATCTTCTATCTTTACCTCTAGAGCATTATTCTTCTCTTTATCACAAGCACTATTAGCTTTCTCCAGTTGACCAACCAAGCTTTGATTTTCAGAATTTAGCTTTGTAACTTGTTCCTTAGTTTCAAATATCTAGGGGGATAAGGCTATCAACGCAAGCTCTTAAATTTCTGCCTTTTCTTCTAGATTATTTTTTCAACAGTCATTTTACACAGAATTAATCAACACATTATCAAGATTATTTTATCTTTCTAGCAGAGTAGTTCTCTGAGTTTTCTTTAAAGTAAAAAAGAGTTACCTTATTTTCTTCTTCATCTTCAGTGTTTTCCATAAAATCAAACAAGGTATTAAAGGTCAATTTATCATCCTCGACTACCATCATAGAAATATCTTCATGCTTCCTATCTTCCTCAGATTCAATAGAGGAATCCCCTCAGACAACTAAGGCCTGCTTAACTGCAAAATTAGTTGCAGCCCTTTTGCTTAATTTTTACAAGGACCTGGTCCCTATTTTTTACCTTGTCACCTCTAGTATTGAGATATTCAAGATAGGTTTTTATGCATTGGACAATCCTTAAAGAAATAATCAGGACATCCATATTTGTGACAATTCTCCATAGTGCCTCTTTTTTTTGTTGTTACTTTCACTTATTTGAAAATGGACACTTTTCTTCATAGCCCTAAAAATTCTCTTTCCTAAATAGGAGAGATCAGTGTCCTCTTCATATGAATCATAATTTGATGCCTTTAGTGCCAGAGATTTTTCTCTTTTTACTTTCTTCTTCTCCAACATTCGCTACTTCTCGAGTTCATGTGTCTTTAGATTTCTAATAAGCTCAACCATAGTGAGATTTTTTAGGATCCTTTCCTTGGAGATAGCATCTAGTTTGGTTTCCCAAAATTTAGACAGAACCCTCAAAATTTTTCACACTTTTTTGTACACAGGAATAACTTCTCCTAAACAGTGCAACTCGTTAGTGATTGAAGTGAATATTGTATGCATTTCTTGGACAGTTTCTCCTTCTTTCATGATGATGATTTCATACAGTGTCATTAGTATATAAGCTTTTGAATCCTTCACATCAGTGGTCCCTTCATGATCTATTTTGAAGCAATCTCAAATTTTCTTAGCTGTTTGACAAGCTGAAATCTGTTGTATTCATCAAGTCCTATGCCACAGACAATCAACTTCTTGTCCTTGTATTTCTTTTAAATTTTTTTTGATATTCATCACCAAACTCTCTTATGATTTTTACCACCATTCTTTTCATATCACCTTACTTAATCTCCTTGATAGGTAGATGAGGTTTATCAAATATCATATCCATAAGTTCATTTTCCTCAGCCATAATAAAGTCAAATATTCTAGCCACAAGCCATAAAATTGTCTATTAAATCTAGGTGGCCTAGCAGTAGATTGACCTTCTTCCAGGTTAGGTGGAGAAGCCATGCTAACCTACACACTCTAGGTATGAACGTTTAGAGTGTTCTGTCTCTTATACCAATAGTTGAAACCTTTGGGGTAGCACCACACAATGAGGGACTAGGTCCCTTAGAATTAGTAACAAGCAATCAAAAAGTAAATCACTGGAAAACTAAAGGCTTTGAAGGAAAGTAAAGGCACAAAGATTTAATGTGGAAACCTCCTTGCTCAAGGGAGGAAAAACCAGAGATTTCCCTCACAAACTTTCAAAAAGTCCACTATAATCAACTTCTTTATTACTATCTTGACTTGAACCTAACTCTAGGTTTCACCTGCTTGTAATAACTATACTACAATCCTACCTTAGCAGCTCTGCTAAGACCACACATTTATATTGATTAACTTTAACTGATATAAAACTAAGATAACTCTACCTAATCTCACTCAAGAAAGCAAACAAAACATTACTCTTATAGCATGAGTAATTCAAGTTTCAATTCATGACTCAACTCAAGACCACTCACTTTTTTAGATTACAAAAGAAATAAGAACTTGAGTAATACATGAGGAATGAAGTTGGATTGAGTTTTTGCCTTCTTCAATATCTCCAATTCTGATTTTTGCAAAAACTGCTTGATAGAGAAACATCCTTTTCCATTTATAGTTGAGTGATGATTAGGGTGGAAATATAATTGGAATTAGTTTCCTAAATAGTATAAGAAATAACTGCACAGTTTGTTACTTAAGAGGACAAAACTGTGCAGACGTGTGTTAGCTGTATAGCCTTGAACATCCAGGGACCGAGTCCCTTGTAGTCAGTTTCTCATCATCAAAACAAACAAATACAGTAGGAATAATGTCATTATTAGGCTCCCTCTATAACAAGCCACGTGCTAAAATAAATACTCATTGTTCAGAATAGATTGAAACCATCACTTGTGAGACATAACCTGACATTATGAGTATCTCTAGAGAAGCCTAGATCTGAAAGATCAAACTCCAGTCATTCTTTCCCATCAGCGGAATGCCTTATATTTCCATCATCCATTCATTAATTAGCTTGCCATTTCATTGCAACAGTTGTTTTAGGACACATGAACATCCTTTAAAGCCTAGGCTTTAAGAAAAAGTATCTTAAAACTTTTGCAGAAATTTTTTACCTTACATTGGTTAAGGAACCATCAATATTCTTTAGTCTAGAAGTCCCACACATGGAACAGTTCTCAACTTTCTTATTGTCCTTCAAGAATAACATGCAATCATTAGGGCATGCATGTATTTATTCATAATCAAGACCCAAATCTCTTATCACATTTTTGGCCTTATTGAAAGACTTAGGTATTTGAGCAAAAGGATATCACTCTTTAATAAACAATAAAAAATCTAATAATTCTACATTACTCAACCCATGCAATGATTTAAACAAGAACAACCAAATGATGAAGCTCAATTTACTAAAATTTTCACACCCCGGATATAATTATTGCTTTCCTTCCTCCAGTAATTTAAAAATTTTCTTTGCATCTTTAAGTTATCCTTCTCTATCTCCTTCTCCATGCCCAATTAAAACTATACCTTTCTACATATATAGTGAAGTAGTCAATCAATATCATAACACATATTAGAACCTTCATCATCATTGATTGGATAATGCATCTTTCACGAGGAAGTGTTGTCTCTATTGAAAGTCCATTTGGTGTAACTAATGATAGGCGAATTTACACGCCTATAGTACTATATTTTACCCATATTTTAGCTAAGTTTTGAGAACAAAATATATAATTCATGCACTTTTAGTCCTTTTTCCTGTAAGTGAGCTAAAGAACATGATTAGCAAAGTTTCAGGTATAAATGATGCAGAATTCAGCATTTTATGGATAACTTGACGCCAAAGAAAGCTTCACGAAAGGAGAAAAGGGAGTCTTGGATGCCAAGGACCAAAAGTGGAGCATGGAAAATCTGTCCCGGGCTAAAACATCAATTCTGAAGACTTTGGGGACTAGCAGTAACTTAGTAGGATTAGGATAATGATACATTAACCTAGTAGGATTGGGTTAAGTAATGCAGTAGCTTAGTAGGAATAGGATATGGGTGTTATAAATACCCTATTTTGCTAGAGATTTTAATACATTCCTCACAATTCCCCCATTCCATCAATTCCCATCCATCCACCATCCTTCCATCCATCAAAACAATTCTCTTTATTAATTCATTGTTGACATTATTTTTCATCTATTTGACTTTTAATTTTACAACAAGAGAATCGCTATTTTGCAAGGAATTCACGCCTAACACCACACCATACTACACGTGAGATCTTTTATTGTGGTATAATGATAATGTCTATTGTGATTTCCATCGCACTCATGAATAGCTACACTTCTCTGTTGGGGTTATGGAAGCCTTATGAGATACTATCTAAGGCTATGAGTTTGTGAATTCGTGATACGTGTGTTGCTTATATCATTATTCTCTTCATCTTAATGCAAATTCTTGTGGCTGCAGACGCATAGAATAACGCCAGTATAGCATTAACTTGTTCGAACAAAAAGTTATCTGTCTGGAAAAGAGATAATGTCAAGGTAATAGGGTCCCATCCCCTATTAAAAAGTTAGTGTCGTAACTGGATTAACCTCTTGCGGAATTTGTACCGTTAGATACGCTTTAAGCTCAAAAGAGTTAAAGTGAAATAGTCCTTGTTGAGGTCGAAAGAATCTTGGATTTACCATCGAATACAATTCTCTATAAGCACATGCATGTCTGAATTCCGCACAACTCATAGCCAATAGAGACATACAACTCAGAAGGTGGGCATAACCCTAACTTCTAAATTCTCATTGTTTTACAACCTACTAAACATTCTTTCTTTTTACTTTGCTATTTTCAGTTTTACTTTAATATTTTGGTTACACATTACAATCCCCCCTTTTTACGAGACTTGCACTAAAAGTCTAGTAATCTTTGCTTACTTGTTGACCAAGCTATTCCCTGTGGGATCGATACCCAACCTAGTTGGGTTCTATATTTGACTACGACCGCTTTACACTCTTACGAGAGCTGTAGATTGAGCGTTATCAAAAATTGGTGCCGTTGCCGGGGATAACGCTCAATCTACAGCTCTCATAAGAGTGCAAAGTAGTCATAGTCAAATATAGAACCCAACTGGGTTGGGTATCGATCCCACAGGGAATAGCTTGTTCAACAAGTAAGCAAAGATTACTAGACTTTTAGTGCAAGTCTCGTAAAAAGGGGGGATTGTAATTTGTAACCAAAATATTAAAGTAAAACTGAAAATAGCAAAGTAAAAAGAAAGAATGTTTAGTGGGTTGTAAAATAATGAGAATTTAGAAGTTGGGGTTATGTCCACCTTCTGAGTTGTACGTCTCTATTGGCTATGAGTTGTGCGAAATTCAGACATGCATGTGCTTATAGAGAATTGTATTCGATGGTAAATCCAAGATTCTTTCGACCTCAACAAGGACTATTTCACTTTAACTCTTTCGAGCTTAAAGCGTATCTAACGGTACAAATTCCGCAAGAGGTTAATCCAGTTACGACACTAACTTTTTAATAGGGGATGGGACCCTATTACCTTGACATTATCTCTTTTCCAGACAGATAACTTTTCTTTCGAACAAGTTAATGCTATACTGGCGTTATTCTTTGCGTCTGCAGCCACAAGAATTTGCATTAAGATGAAGAGAATAATGATATAAGCAACACACGTATCACGAATTCACAAACTCATAGCCTTAGATAGTATCTCATAAGGCTTCCATAACCCCAACAGAGAAGTTTAGCTATTCATGAGTGCGATGGAAATCACAATAGACATTATCATTATACCACAATAAAAGATCTCACGTGTAGTATGGTGTGGTGTTAGGCGTGAATTCCTTGCAAAATAGCGATTCTCTTGTTGTAAAATTAAAACTCAAATAGATGAAAAATAATGTCAACAATGAATTAATAAAGAGAATTGTTTTGATGGATGGAAGGATGGTGGATGGATGGGAATTGATGGAATGGGGGAATTATGAGGAATGTATTAAAATCTCTAGCAAAATAGGGTATTTATAACACCCATATCCTATTCCTACTAAGCTACTGCATTACTTAACCCAATCCTACTAGGTTAATGTATCATTATCCTAATCCTACTAAGTTACTGCTAGTCCCCAAAGTCTTCAGAATTAATGTTTTAGCCCGGGACAGATTTTCCATGCTCCACTTTTGGTCCTTGGCGTCCAAGACTCCCTTTTCTCCTTTCGTGAAGCTTTCTTTGGGGTCAAGTTATCCATAAAATGCTGAATTATACATCATTTATACCTGAAACTTTGCTAATCATGTTCTTTAGCTCACTTACAGGAAAAAGGACTAAAAGTGCATGAATTATATATTTTGTTCTCAAAACTTAGCTAAAATATGGGTAAAATATAGTACTATAGGTGTGTAAATTCGCCTATCATCAACACCCCACACTAAAAGCTTTGTTCATCCTCGAACAAACTATCATGTCCATCTAAACATCAACTTAGGGTTTCACAGTAACAACACAAAATATTTGTCAAGACAAGCACAATAATTATCAACTAAGAGTAGTTTTCCGATCGTTAGTAGAAACAATTTAACCTCTAGCATAGACTCGTGATGGTGGTTAACTCAAATTCAAAAATCAAGGCACAAAGAATCATGCACAACTACACAAAACTCATCAACCACGTGTGTCTCACCATATGTTACCCATAATCACTCACAAGCATAGTATATTTTTCAAAACATGGGTATAAGATTATCCTTGCTCTCACTCTCAAAAAGAATTCATATGCTACAACTGATGACCATAGGCTTGCCCTTAGTGTAATGCTCTACTAAATGTCAGAATGCTAAGCTTAGGATCAAATAGGTCTTTTATGGGTTGTAATGTAGGCTAAGGGACGGGTAGGACTATTTTGGCCAGGAATAGTGACTAAGTTCCCTAAGTGCTTTATTACATCACAATATGCCATTTATGCTTTCTTTCAAACAACCTACAACCTTTTTTTCTTTCTTTTAATCTACCTCCCTTTGTCACCTCTTTTATTTTTCAATTTTTTTTAACATAACTAACTTTTTAGTTTTCTTTTCCTTTTTCTTTTCATAACATACCTCCTATGATAGCAATTCTTTTTCATAATAAATTCAAGCACTATTACATTCTAAAGCATCATACTCACCCAATTTCCTCTTATTTTGTCACATGACTTTACACTTTAAAGAACTTAGGAATTTGGATCAAATTATGGTCTTGAAAAAATGGATTAGGCTTACATATGAGGTTGTCAAAGAAAATAGGCTAAAGGCTCAAAGGGGGTTAACTAGGATAATATCCACGGGTAGGTAAAATGAAGGTAAAAAATCATAGATTGTCAAAGAAATGCCTAAATCATCTCCTAGACTCACGTTCTTTATTTACGCTTCACACACACACCAGGCAAGTTCTAGCATCAGCCACAAACATAGAATATACTATTATCTCACTCACACAAGGCATATGGTCGACTTTATTGGGAGTAGCATAGACTCTTGACCCAACAGATGAAGGAATTGAACCACACAATATCACATAGTGAGTCACAATTAGAGCCTAAACATCTCAATAGTCATGATTTTAGCACAAACTCTTGTCATAATCTCATGCTGCCTATTAGAATAATTTCTTGCAAAGCTAAGTAAAAAAATTTAACTACTAAAAAAATGATAAACGAAAAAAAAAGAAAAAAAAACTAAAGCAAACATAAATGCAAATGCGGATAGAGAAGTATAGCATGCAAATACCACCACCCCACACTTGGACGGGACACACTGCCCTCAGTGGAAAATAAATACGAAGAACCTGGTCAGTCGGACTCCTCCTCTATGTCGGGGGTCATACCCCCTTTGTCGGAATCATCATAGGAGTCGTCATCCTCAGAAGTTCCTCATAAGTACCCCACTTGATTCCAAGAATACGTCGAGGTATTTGCAGTACGGAGGATTCAGCTTGCTCTTTTCTTCCCTTTTTCTGGCCTTTTTGTGAAGTGGTTGCTTTTCTTGTCTTTTGGTTCCATTGTACCTGAGATTTGAAATAGTGTTCATGTTAGCATCCTCTCGATAGATACAATCTATAAACAAGCAATAGGGGTACTACCCCACACTTAGTTTGTTGGTACAAACTAGTGAAGTGGTCGATTACTCAGACTTTATCGACATACGTTTTAGGTGTTATATTCCAACAATAAAATCAGAGCAGTCACACTTCTTGTAATCTTGGCAATACATTCATGTTGGATATATCAAGACTACTACATAGGGATTGAATCAAGGGATAGTATCTAACAATAATCACAACCTCCTATGTTGGTAGGCAACTATAAGTCTTATTCCGATGAACAAGTCATTCCAACATGTAAGTATGCAAGTGACAAGATTATGCAATTTTAGTGACCATATCAATTCCGCAAAAGTATGACAATGCATCAAAATCAAATTCAAGTTGGAAATAAGTTAAGATCATCCTTACATATTTATTCACTCACTTGGTTGCATCATAACAATTCAAACACATTCACATCACCAATACTTGTTTAAGATTTAGCAATTCATAATAGGCGTAGTAATGTAGTACTTACGGAAGATAAATGAAGAACAGAGTAGTACTTACTTGATTGATGCCTTTGGATGATGTTCTTGTGAAAAAAAAGAGCAAAAGAAAATTTTTGAGAGGATTTGGAGGCTATAGGCGGCGCATAAGCTAGGTTTCCAATGTATTTTTGGTTCATGACTAAGTCTCATATATATAGGAAAAGGTTGGGTCGGGTTTTGACCCATTTAAAATCGGTTTTGGAGACAAAAAGTGGCTATAGGCGGCGTCTTTAGCTTTGCCTAAGATTGGCATAGGCGGCGCCTATTGCAAAGCCTTTAGTGACCATAGGCGGTGCCTATTGCAAAGCCTTTAGTGAACATAGGAGGCGCCTTTAGCATGGCATATGAGATTCAGAGACAAAAGGCTTTAGCATAGGCGGCGCCTTAGGCCATAGTATGGGCCTTTCCTTGTTCGTGGCCTAGTTTTACCTAGGCCTAGCCTTGTTCGATGCCTATATTTTCATGAGCAATGCTCAATCCATAGCCTTTTGCTTCTTCATTCCTAACTTACCACCTTTAACATGCAATACGTCCAAATCAAAATTTAAAACCGACCTCCTCGTTTTACACCTCTTGTACCTACATTCACTCAAAAACAACAAAAACAATTAGAACGATGGGTTTCCTCCCATCAAGCGCCTTAGTTTTGGTCGTGGCTCGACAAAATCCTAAGAAAACAGAAACAACAAGAGCATTTAAAAATGATGGGTTGCCTCCCACCAAGCGCTTGATTTATTGTCGCGGCACGACATAGCTATCTCGATTACTTAGTCTTCATCGAGATAGATGGGGCATCGTTTTCTGAATAGATTCAGACGACGCTGATACTTACTTGAAGGCATGCAATTTTCTTTGAGATGACTCTTGTGCATACATATCCCAAGAGGGATACCAATTATATCATCAATCTTTCTACCCACAGCTCTCTTGTACCTCATCAAAGTAGAGATGAGAGCCTCTACGTGCTGTTCACTTAAATCATCCACAACACTTTCTGGAAGTGTATTTCCATATCCCAAGAACACATACCTTAGATAATCGGGGAGCTCTTTCGATTCTAGCATTGGTGGCTCTTCAATGGAAGTCTTCGCTGTTGGTGACGGTTGATTCTTAAGATCAAGGTTTGGCTGTTCAGAAGTATGAGAATAGGACCCTAATTCTGTTAGAGCACACGTAGTTTCTTCATAATCTTCATCATCCTTATGCTCAACATTCAGTAGCGCAGCAGACAATGGCTCAACAGTAAGCTGTTTTGTTTCAGATAATGCTTTTTTATCCTCATAATGAACATCATCTACAGAGAACACATTCATATCGCTGGGCTGCTTCATTGCTTTGCATATATCAAAACGGACCACTTCGTCATTCAACCGAAATAAAAGATCATTAGCTCTCATGTCAATAAGCACACTTCCTATTGCAAGGAAAGGACGTCCCAAGATTATAGGAACTTCAAAATCCACCTCACAATCCAGAATAACGAAGTCTGCAGGAAAGATGAATGAAGAAACCTTCACCAACACATCATTCAAGATACCCACAGATCATTTTACCGACCAATCAGCCATCACGAGCCTCATATTGGTTGGTGTCGGATTGCCTAACCCCAACTTCCTGTAGATGGATAGTGGCATCAAATTGATGCTTGCTCCCAAATCGCACGATGCCTTAGCAAAATTCATAGATCCAACCATGCACGGAATAGTGAAAGCACCGGGGTCAGCCTTCTTCTGAACTAGTGATCGGGTAGCGATTGCGCTGCAGTGATGAACAGTATCCTTCAACTCATAGCTTGCTGCTCGCTTCTTTGTCAAAAGATCTTTCATAAATTTTGCATACCCAGGAATTTGTTCTAGTTCCTCTACCAACGGAACATTAATGGTCAGCTGCTTTAACATATTCATGAATTTGCTGAACTTTGTATCATCCGCAATCTTCTTCAATCGTTGAGGAAAAGGTGGTGGTGGATAAGGAATTGTTTTCTCCACGGCTTTCTTCTCCTCTTGCTTCCAAATTTTGGTAGTTTCAGGCTGCAAACTGCTGGGGATGACGTCATGGGCGTCGTGGGCAGCTTCTTCTTTTGCCTTATCATCGATGTCTGCTTCCTCGTCAACCACTTTCTTGCCTTTGGATGAAGTTTCCAGCACCTTACCACTTCGGGTAGTAATAGCCATGCATGATCCGTCATTCCTTGGATTTTGCACAGTGCTGCTATGTAAGGTGCCAACCTTTCTTTGATTGAGTGCTTTTGAAAGTTGGCTCAATTGTTGATCTATTTGCTTGATTGAAGTGGAATGTGAGTCAACCAATTGCTTCATTGAGGACAAATCATTTATTACCTCCGTTACTCCCACGCTGGTTGCTTCCACTCCTTTCAACAGTTTAGCCATCATATCTTCCATGCTTCCGGAACCAGATATGGTAGTGTCACGTCTTCCTAGGGGAACGTATAAACCACTCTTTTCATTCTTGTTCTTCCAACTACCTTGGTCCTTGTTTCCATATTTATCATAATAGTTCCGACCTTGGTTTCCTTGGGTATTACCTCGAAAACCCCCCTGATTGTTCAAGTAGTTGGCCTCTTCTTCCGAATCAGATTCGTCTCTTCCTTTTGATGCAACAGCTTTAACTTTTTCGGTCTTCCCGGATAATAGATGCTTTGTAAAAATATCCACTTGTGTTTTCATGTGCGCCATATCTTGATCACGTTCTTCTTCTCTCCTCCTTTGTTCAGCAGTCATGCCAATAGATATAGTAGGGCTTGCTACCTCAGAGTCCCTGGTATGCCAAGCTCTACTTTGCTTCATCATTCGATCTAGCATATTGCTTGCCTGCCCAAAGGTTAGGTCCATAAAAGATCCTCCAACTGCATTATCCACCACTGGTTTAGTTATTGAATTCAAGGCTCTATATAGAATCTCCATTAGGTGAACATTAGTCATATGATGGTTCGGACACCGCATTAACTTTGTCTTGAACCTCTCCCATATTTTATGAAGTTCTTCAGTTGGAAGCTGACGAAAGTTGCTGATTTCATCTCTTAATTGTGCTCTTTTGGATGGCAGAAAGAATCTTTCTAGGAAAGCGTCTCTCAATTGCCTCCAATTTGTAATAGAATTAGGAGTCAGCCCATTCAACCATAGAGTTGCCTCCCCAGACAGAGACAATGGAAATAGGCGTAATCGAATTGCATTCTGACCAACGCCAGGATTGTCAAACGACTTGCATGTAGAAATAAAGTTGATGAGATGCATATTTGGATCATCGCCTGCTAGTCCACCAAATAACCCTTGAGTTGCAATAACTAAATCATGGTGCTCATGATGTTGAACTTGGCTCCGGGCGCTAATGGTGGAAGAATAATGGCTCCTGTGGCACCAACTCCATCAAGATCGTCATCATCGTCATCAAAAGGAATCTGCACAGCTCGGCGATCAGGCCTCCATAGCGCTTGACGATCTCTCCTCTGCATGGGTGTCGCCACCTCAGTAGTATGCCGTGGGTTTAGTAGCTCCTCATTTCCCAGGTCCTCATCATTAGGATTTGTTGTACGACCTGGGTTATCAATATTCTGTTGATGCACTTGAGCAGCTGCCAATGCAGTTAACCTAGCCTGCTCTTGTTGAGCAGCCATTCTTTCTATGTCACGTTGTGCATCCATTCTATCAACAGAACCTGAATAGAACAAAAACAAAAACTAAAAGTAAAAGTACGAGAATCTTTGACCAAAGGGTCTAGTAATTATTACAAACTTAATTGACACTCGTATTCCCCGGCAACGACGCCAATTTTTGATAATGCTCAATCTACAGCTCTCGTAAGAGTGTAAAGCGGTCGTAGTCAAATATAGAACCCAACTGGGTTGGGTATCGATCCCACAGGGAATAGCTTGTTCAACAAGTAAGCAAAGATTACTAGACTTTTAGTGCAAGTCTCGTAAAAAGGGGGGATTGTAATGTGTAACCAAAATATTAAAGTAAAACTGAAAATAGCAAAGTAAAAAAAAAGAATGTTTAGTAGGTTGTAAAACAATAAGAATTTAGAAGTTGGGGTTATGTCCACCTTCTGAGTTGTACGTCTCTATTGGCTATGAGTTGTGCGGAATTCAGACATGCATGTGCTTATAGAGAATTGTATTCGATGGTAAATCCAAGCGTCTTTCGACCTCAACAAGGACTATTTCACTTTAACTCTTTCGAGCTTAAAGCGTATCTAACGGTACAAATTCCGCAAGAGGTTAATCCAGTTATGACACTAACTTTTTAATAGGGGATGGGACCCTATTACCTTGACATTATCTCTTTTCCAGACAGATAACTTTTCTTTCGAACAAGTTAATGCTATACTGGCTTTATTCTATGCGTCTGCAGCCACAAGAATTTGCATTAAGATGAAGATAATAATGATATAAGCAACACACGTATCACGAATTCACAAACTCATAGCCTTAGATAGTATCTCATAAGGCTTCCATAACCCCAACAGAGAAGTTTAGCTATTCATGAGTGCGATGGAAATCACAATAGACATTATCATTATACCACAATAAAAGATCTCACGTGTAGTATGGTGTGGTGTTAGGCGTGAATTCCTTGCAAAATAGCGATTCTCTTGTTGTAAAATTAAAAGTCAAATAGATGAAAAATAATGTCAACAATGAATTAATAAAGAGAATTGTTTTGATGGATGGAAGGATGGTGGATGGATGGGAATTGATGGAATGGGGGAATTGTGAGGAATGTATTAAAATCTCTAGCAAAATAGGGTATTTATAACACCCATATCCTATTCCTACTAAGCTACTGCATTACTTAACCCAATCCTACTAGGTTAATGTATCATTATCCTAATCCTACTAAGTTACTGCTAGTCCCCAAAGTCTTCAGAATTGTTGTTTTAGCCCGGGACAGATTTTCCATGCGCCACTTTTGGTCCTTGGCGTCCAAGACTCCCTTTTCTCCTTTCGTGAAGCTTTCTTTGGCGTCAATTTATCCATAAAATGCTGAATTCTGCATCATTTATACCTGAAACTTTGCTAATCATGTTCGTTAGCTCACTTACAGGAAAAGGACTAAAAGTGCATGAATTATATATTTTGTTCTCAAAACTTAGCTAAAATATGGGTAAAATATAGTACTATAGGTGTGTAAATTCGCCTATCATCAGTAACCAGCAACAAACCCTCTAGAAAGCAAGTGATCCTCCACCACATCATTATGATCCACAAATATATCATAAAAATTAAAATAGAAAGCAAGTGTTCCTCCACTAGATAATTATGATCCACATAATTATCCTATAAATTCAAACAAATTATGATCCATAAATATATCATCTTTAACTAAACAAATTAAAATAGATCACGTAATAATATTACTTCTTCTAATATCATTTTCTTAATATCTATTATTTCAATATCTTTAAGTATATATAAGATTAAAACTCTAAGGTAGTCTAAATGGGCTATTTTTTAAAATTGATATTTTATAGCTATTTGTTTTAGACTAGGTAGTTTTTGCATATTTTTATTAAGAGATTTTATATATTTTTTATTTTCCATGTATTTGTCTATGTTTATTTTTATTTGTTTTTCTAGTAACTGTATTTTTTGCGTATCTTTAAAAATCCTACGTAATTTTAACATAATAAATATTTATAAGAGTAGTTAGGTATGTGTGGTATATAATTTATTCTATCTGTATAATTTTTTCCATATGCTTTTTCTAATATAATTTTTCTTATATCTGCAACATCTATATCTCTAAGTACATACAAAATAAGTATCTTAAATTTATCTATCATGACATCAGATATATTATCATTTATTATCATAAAATTGCTTTTTTCAAAATATTCCCTTCAACCATATACATAATAAAATATAGTCATCTCAGATTACTATATACTAGATTATTCTTAAATAACATGTTCTTCGGTCACTACTAGCATGGAAATTCGGATACTTTTCCCTTAAACAGCGCCTCGACTTTGGTTACTCCCCGCCACGGCTTCTTGCCTCATTGGTTTCACCTTTAGGATGGCATAGTTCCTTGGAATTTTTC
The DNA here is from genome assembly GCA_030864225.1 of Capsicum baccatum var. pendulum. Lineage (NCBI taxonomy): Eukaryota > Viridiplantae > Streptophyta > Magnoliopsida > Solanales > Solanaceae > Capsicum > Capsicum baccatum. The sequence goes on along the minus strand of CM061552.1, from coordinate 218,959,507 downwards.
TCCGTTTCCACTTTGCTAATAAACTTCTTAACATATTATTTTTCGAATAATTCTACTATAAAGTAACTAATATGAATTTATTTTATCATATCATGATTGTCGGGAATTATGAATTTAGCTATTCATAATCGTAAATAGATATACCTGTTCCGGTAGCTTTGATATTTCTGAGATTTGTTGCTCCATAGCTTTTTCCATTGCAGTGTATATATTTAATTAACTAGGCAAAAGTATTTTGGACGAGAGAATTTTTTACTTGAATGTAAGAAGGCTTGCTTTGCAATGCCTTCTTGTCTCTTTATTTATAGATGGTTTTTTACAAACACTTTACATTTTTTTACGTAAAGGCTAAAGGCTAAAAAACAAAAATGGTAAAAAAGTCTTAAAGGCTATAGTAGCCTACTAGTACCTAGTCTAATCCTAAAACAAAAAACAAAAAAAAGTCTTCACATTAATAGTACTAAAGACTTTACGTAACTTTTAATAAATAACTTGTCTCCGTGGTTTTTGTCGTATCTGTTGTATCTCCATTATTGCTCTTCTTTATCTTTCCAGCTGTCGTCTTTATCTTCTTTTATTCTAGCTGCACTGCTGGGACGTCATTATCTCCTCCATTCCATTTTGAACATCTGTGGTCTGGATATTTGTGTCCAATAGTTTTGCAATATCTGGTCAATAATTCCTCTGAAATAAATTTTTCTCTAATAACTCTGGCGATAGGTTCTGTCTCTGGTTTAAGCAACGTCATAATCCATTACCTAATAGTTTCCATATTTGTTTCCCGTAGCTCTTTTGAATTCGAATATATTAATACATGATTTCTTGAATAATAACTCCATATAGGATTTTGATTGCAATATGTATTTGCTAGCTCTTGTAAAATTGTAGATAGTCCGATAACTCTTTTGTTCACATAAAATTTTGGTATCTCGATTCTGGGTATTTCTGGCTGTGTACCAATATCTTGTGGTATAATCATATCTCGTGTCATTCCTATTTTTACAACTTGTATAGGTTTCTTAACTTCGTCAAATAATATCTCTGCTGGTGCCGTGTAGATTTTTATAAAAAATAAAGTACCTTTGGTTATTCTTTTAAATGTGGTAAATGTTTCATATATCTCGGGTATAGTGGATATCTCAGTTCCGTCCGTGGTATATACGGTACTAAGTAATCCATATTCGTAGCAAGTTTTAACTAGGCTTGGTTTAGTTTTTGGTAATGCAATTAGCTTGTTGTATCCGGTTAATTTCTGGGTTATATAGTTCGTATCTGGTTCTTGGATATTTGTAGCTTTTGGGTTGCTATTTAAGAAAGTTTGTACGTTGTAGATATTATCTATATATATGCGGGCTGTGTAGTTGTATGTCTTTTTGTCTTGATTTAGGCTATCTCGATATGTGGTAACTTGTGGGGGTGTAAACATGGGGTCTTTTGGTATATTTGGTGTATATGGCTTGTCAAATAGCTTATTTAAGTTCATATTTTTTCTAACTCCTTTGCTTGTACCTGTAGAAGTAGATTGATAAACGTTATGGGTTTTATGGAGTATCCCAACATCTCCTTCTAGCTCTGGAATTTTATTGTCTTCCGATCGATATAGCTCTGCACATTGCTGAGTTAGCTGATTCATAGCTATAGACTTCAAATTATCTTCACTAGTCTTTAGCTTTAGCTTTTCTATCTCAGTACCATTCTTTGCTATCTCAGTACCCATACTGTCTACTTTCAATGAAAGCATAGTCAGGGCGTTGAGTATCTTTTCATGTATATTTTCTTCTATCATTTCAGTTTGTGTAGCTTTGTCTTGATATGTAATCTGCAATAACATTTTTGTTAGTACTGATTACTTCTATTATAAATGTAAAATTTAATATGTTTAAAACTAGTCTCCGAATCTCTTTTGTTGTAACTGAATTTTGTATTTTCTTTGTTAGCCACCAGCGTACCTGTGTATTATCTGTTCGCACAATAAATTTGTTATATACAATATATGGCTCAAATGCTAACAAACATTTATATAATGAACATAATTCTTTCCTATTTATTTCCCATTTTATTTCTGTCTCGTTGAACGTACCTGAGTAGTATCTACAATGGTGTTCTATTTTTTCTGCTTCATATCTATATTTAAGTACTCCTCCGTAACTATATTCACTGGCATCTGCTTCTACTATATATGTAAATTTTCTATTTTCATCCGGAAATTGTAATTTTGGTAAATCCTTGCAAAGTAATTTTATTTTTTGAACTTGTTTTTTATCTTCTTCATTATAATTATATTCTATATCCTTTTTTAAATTTTTTCTGTAGTGGTTTTAGGTTTTCTGCTAATTTTGGAATATATTCTCTTACTTGGTTTACTAATCCTAAAAATGATTGTAATTTCTTTTTTGTATCTAATTCTTCTTTCGAATTTATTATTTTTTGTACTATATGTTGTTGCATTTTTACTCCACTTTTATCTATTTGTATTCCTAAAAATTCTATCTGGTTTTTCATAATTTCGGCTTTCTTTTCACTTAGACTTATTCCTGAATTTTCTATTATATCTGTAAATTGTTCTAATAATTTTATATGTTCTTCTTTAGTCTTTGTATATAATAATATATCATCTATATATACTATGCAATTAGGTAATTGTTTAAAATAATTATCCATAAAATGTTGATATCTACCTGGTGCATTTTTATATCCAAATGGTAGTACATTCCATTCGTAAAATCCTTGTGGTACCGTAAATGCGGTTAATTCTTTAGATTCTTCTTCTAACTTTAGATGGTAAAATCCTGATTTACAATCGAATTTACTAAAATAATTATATCCTTGGATTTGTCTTATTTTTAATATCTTATTTGGTATTGGATAATTATATGTTATAGTTTTTGCATTTAAATTTCTATAATCAATAACCATTCTACTTTTTCCTCTTTTTTGTTCACTATGTTTATTTACTATAAATGCTGGACTATTATGTTTGCTATTACTTTTTTGTATATATTGTTTTTCTAATAATTCATCTATATGCATTTTAAATTCTTTTAAATCGTCAAAATTATATGTTAATGGTTTTTGGATTATTATACTGTTTTTATCTATTAATTCAATTTTTATGGTAGTTTTATGTTTTTCTCATCCTTTTAACGGATCTTCGCTATATAATTGTTCTAATTTTTTCTTAACTATTTCTATTTTATTTATTGAAAATATAGTTATTTCTGTTTTATTTATCGAAAATACTACTAATTCTATTGTATCTTCAGCGTTTTTTATATTTTCTAACTTTTGTGTAATTTTTTCACTTCCTTTTATCCAATCAGTTTTCTTTCTTATTTTATTATTAACTCTTTTTGCTCTTACTTTTTGTTTACATGGTGTTGTGAACCACCAATCATTTCTAGTTATTATATGTGGGTAAAGTTTATCTAAAAACGGCATTCCTAAAAGTATATCTTTTGATGTCAATTCATAATTATAAATTTCTTCTATTGTCAATATCTTATCCCATATTTGTACTTTTACATTCCTAGCTTTATAAGTAATTAAGCTTCCTTCATTATTAAATCCTTTAACTACTATTGGTATTTTTAATTTATCCCATTTACTTTCCGGTAAGCAATTATATCTACATAAATTAGCTTCTGCTCCTGTATCTATCATAGGCGTATAATATCTACTGTAATATCCTTCCACTACTATCTTCATTAATACATATATTTTCATCTTATGTTAAGGCTCTTCTTAAGAATAATCTTTCCATATTATATGTTATGGCTAATTGTGTATGTTCTATATTATATGGTTTTACTTGTTCTAACCATTTTATTCCTAATATTATATCTGCTTTTTGCATTTCTTCTTTTACCTCAAATTCTATTTTTATTTTTCTAATTCCTCCTATTATTATTTCTTTTTCTGCTATATCTTTATTATTTATTAAAGTTCTCGGTAGATCTGGGCATATATCATTATCAGTTTTTATTTCTTCATTTTTTACTAGATATTTTGCTATATAATTTTCTTCTTGTCCTGTGTTTAATAGTATTAAATGTTCTTTTTCATTTATTTTTCCTGTTATGTAATATTGGTTTAAATTACTTATTGAATTTGTTTCATAACTTGTTCTTTTTGATGAGCTCGATAACTCTGGTTTTTCATTAGCTATTCTTTTCGTTGTACTTATTCTATCATTTACTATTTCTAAATTTTCTTCTATATCTATGTCTCTATAGCTATAGTCATTATAATCTATTGTTTTTACAATTTGCTCAAATGGGCTATCTATTTATATTTTATTAATCTTATTTTTCCCTGTTATTTTATGTTTTGTTGTTAATACATATAAATTTTTACATCTCGCTGTAAATATTTTACTTCCTGGGTTTAATTCTATTCCTGATATCTTCCAATATAATACTAATGATTTATCTATATTTCTATCTGTTACTGCTACTGAATAATTTGCACTTATTATAAATTTAAATTTTTGGTATATTAAATTTCCTTTTACGGCAGTTATTATGCTTTTTTCTATAGGTTTTATAATTCTATCATCTGCTAAATATAATTCTATTGGTGTATCTATTCCTTCTCTAAAACATGCTTTTATTAATATTTCTGTACCTCCAAGGTGTACGTATTTTATTGGATCTCCTTTACTTTTTATATCATTTATTTCTTTATTAATTATCCTTTTTGTTACTAGTGGTATACTAACTTTTCCTTTTGCATATCTACAGTCTATTACATGTTCTTTTTGGCATACTACATAATATTCATCTTTTTTCCTACTAAAAATATTTTTTATTGTTGGTATTTTAAATATTTTTTCTACACTTAAATCTAACTCTTTTCCTTTTATTTCATCAAATATATTACTGTCAAATATTATCTTTTGTTCTGTTCCTTCGTCATTTAAATATTCTTCCTTTGTTATTATTTTTATATCTTCTTCAGTCATTTGATTCCTCTATCTCACTATCTATTTCAGTATCTGTGTCGTTTTCTGAAATTTCATATATACTATCTTCACTTTCTAGTTCATAATCTATATAATCTATTTGCATATATTCTGTATTTTCTATTTTTATTTCAGATATTTGTTTATTTTTTGGATTTTTAGGTAATTTACAATCTCTAGCTAAATGTCCTAACTTTCCACAATTATAACATGTACATTCTTTTATAGATTTTTTCTTTCTATATGGTCTTTTGTTTTTATAATTTTTTACATAATATCTTTTTCTTGGTTTCTTATATTTATATTTTGATTTTTTATATTTCTTATGTCTTTTTCTTTTCTTATAATATCTTTCTTCGCATCCAAATTGGGGTGCTATTTTATTTTTGCAACATGCTAAATTTCTTATTAATGTTTTTTTCATTTTTAATTCTTCACTATATTTTTCACATAACTTTCTATACCATTGTTGTAAAAATTTTATTCTAGCTCCTAATGTATCTACTATTTTTGCTTCTTCCCAACTTTTTACTATCTTTGAACTAAATGGTTCGGGTAATTTATTAAAATATAATTTTCTTATTTCTTTACTTTCTTCTATACTATATGCTCCTTTATAATAATATTCTTTAAATGCGCAAGTATATTCATCTATATAACACATATTACATATTGTTAATTTTATCATTAAATTCCTATTTGTATCTTTTTCTTCATCTTGTTCTTCTTCTAATGTTGTCATACTACCAAATTCATCTTTTATAGCTGTTTTATATTTTTTCAATAATTTTATAGGTGTTAATTTTGTTGTTGTTGCTCCTTCCATAGGTTTATTAGCTCTTAATACTTTCTTACTATTTTCAGTTAAATTTGTAAACCATAATTTTACTGATCCTATTAGTGTTTTTTCTATGTATTCTGGTGCATCTGTTATGTTTATATTATTATCTAATAATTGTTTTTTCATATATCCTATCCATAATTGTATTGTTTTTCTGTATCTATTACACAGTCTAGATCTAAAAAGTTATAATTTTTATTAACTATTTGTTTTGGTGTCCATTTGTCATATTCATTATATCTTTTAAATTTATTTTTATAATATATAGGTTTTCTTATTTCTGTTGTTTTGGGTATTAGATTTTCATCTTCTTTTTTGTCAAGAGTATTTATTTCTGTATTATTATTTTCTAAGTTTTCTTGATTAATTCTTTCTTGTTTTTCGTTAATTTCTAAATCTTTTATATTTGTTAATATTTCCGTATATGTTTCACTATCTTCTGAATCATAATTATCCGTTTCTTCTACCTCTATATTATTTATTTCTAATTTTTCTTTAAATTGATTTATCTCGTTTATTAATTTTTGTTCTTTATCTATTTCTTCTTTTTCTTTTTGTCTTTGTTCGTATAAATCTTTGAACATTTGTAATTCTTTTTCTAATTCAGCAATTCTACTATTTTTAGTTTCTTCTATTTTTCGTATTTCTTCCGTAGATTGTTGTTTAATTTTTTCTATTTCCTTTTTTCTATCTATTTCTTCATTTTCTTTTTCTATTCTTACCATTGCTGTTAATTTATCTTCTAATTTTAATTCTTCTTTTTCTAACATTAAATATAAATGTTCTCCTATTTTTTTGTATCTTCTTCCTAAATTGGAAAATACTATTTTTATTTTTGATCCTTCGTGATTTTCATATATTTTTTCATCTATTATAAATTCTTCTTTATTCATTTTATTGTGAATAGTTCATGTTGATATATATATTCTAAACTATCTATTTGTGATTCTAATTTGGATATTTCATCTTTTTGTATATTTATTGAATTTTTACTAACTCCGGCAAATATATTATAATGTAATCTTTCTTTTCTTATTTTTAATTCTTTACGTTTTTCAGAGATAAATTGTTTTAATTCTTTGTATTTTTGTTCTTTATTCATTTAAATTATATTTATAATATTTTGGTGGATATCTAAATCTAATTTTATCATAATTAGGTGGTATATGTCTCATTCTCCTAGATTTTAAATGGATTATTAATTTTGCTTCAATACTAGATATTAATGTAATTAAATAGGCTAATCTTTGTGGATTTTCTTTTGTTTTATTTAGACTTATATATTCTGAATAATTACTAACTAAAGATTCTTTAATTTTTCTAAAAGCTTATCTATTTTTAAATGGTCTTCTCATAATTAATTTAATAAATAACTAAATCTAATCTTAACTAAATTTAAATCTAACTTAACTAATTTAACTAATTTCAACATAGCTATTTTAACTAAATCTTCTTTTAACTAAATCTTCTAACACGTATATCACTAGTCCAAAACAAACAGAGGTAGACAGATCTTAAATAGAACTATGACTATAACAAATGGTACAAGAAATTTTTGTAGGGACAACAAAATGTATTTTATTCCTGAAGATGACATCAAAATGCTTAATATGTATTTTATTCTTTACATATTATAAGAATGTAGTGAAGACAACAAAACAATCAAAAAGTAACAATATTGATGCTTCTACGTTATGTGGTTTACATAGAGGTTGGTATATGGAGCCAAAACAAAAACTGAAATTGTTATTGGCTTCAATGACTTCATTTTAGATGCACTTAAAGGCACTAGGCCTTATTCAATGTTATAGATAGAATTAATGGTGCAAAGAGTTCTGAACTTCAAAATCTTTTAAAACACTGTATAATCTAGACAAACAGTAGTGCTATGTAATATTTTATTTCATCAAGACTCTTCATTTACTATTCTTAGAATACTCATTGATATGTATATTGGTACACTGCCATGTTTTAAATTGAGTTGGTGGTATGAGAAGTACTTGATTTTAAGCAGAACTACTCATATTTGGAAACTGTTAAGACATATGACAAATTGGAGCACTAGTCAGTATTGAGTTGTGATCATTAGCGAGGTTATTTTGTTTGTTATCTCAAGAATCCAACTTCTAATGGAGGTTTTCTTCACTAATCATCAATTTTTAAATATTACTGCATTTGGTTTTGTGAATGATCAACAAATTCAATTTTGTGAAAACTAGCCCCTAATGGTGGAGTTATTATTGTTTAATCTATAGGTTACCAGTTATGGGTCAAGAAATCAAACACTTTCACCTCTTAACTAACTTTTGGTTGTAGGTGGAACTTTCTTTATTTGTGAGATAACCATTTAAACTTCAAAAGATGACCAATGCATCCAAAAGTAAGTATATTTACTAGCGCTAGTACAAATAAAGTATTTACAGTTAGGTATATGGGAAATCCTGGCATCAAAACATTTTATTTGGCATGGCAGTATTAAATTTTTTTTTACCCTAGCTAATGGAACATCCAGGATTTACACTAAGGTGGTTCATAATATGAAAACATATGAAGCCAAAGGAGTTCAACATCAATTATGAATACACAAACAATAATTTTAAAGTGTAATTTTTTGCCAAAGAGGGTTTGATGAGCCGCTCAACTATACCTGGCTCTGCCTTGGCCCTAGAAACTTGAAAATTATACTACTCAATTCCTGAGGAATCAAACTCTCTCTAAGTATTCAAAGGAACTATTAAAAAGTTTGAGCACATATTCCATTTCTGTCGTAAAACAATATTATGAAAGAGAATTGGTTGTGATCTCGAATTCTAATATACACACAATTAGATGAAACCTAATCTATAAAATGATCACCTAAGTATGAAAAGATTACAATGAATATAAGATTTGACAAAAATAAGTTTTGAACACTGGCTTTAAATTGATAAACAACTGCCATGGAATTTGAAAAAAATGCTCTACTTCCTACCTCTTAAAAGACGAGTGTCCTAAGAAAATATATTCTCTCATGAATTACTACTCTTGATCTTAGTCCAATAGCTGAGAAATATATAAAAATTTCCTATTTCTTGCTTTACCTCCTTCTTGAATCAGAAGGCTTCTTTATATCTTCACATAGAAGAAAAGAGCATTCTTTTAGCACCATGACAAGTAAAAGATCTCGGATATGGTAATATGTACCACTATAACTACAACTAATCTCTTAGATCAAGAACATTAATGAAAATTTTAGCTTTCAAGTCCCAAATCTAGATATTAGGAGATGGAGTAGTGTCTCCAAATAGAAATTTCACTAAGAAGCAGGTATTAGGAGATTGAGTAGTATCTCCAAATTAATGGCCAAGCATAACTCATTTGATCATTAAATTAAAAAAGAAAACATAAATCATTAAACCATTAAATAAAGAAACATAAATAATAATTTGATCATTAAATAAATTAAAGAACATAATTGATCAACTCGTCCATGAAAGCTTTTCATTCTATGAGACCTTACACTGTCGGTCTCGAACATGGATAAAAGAGGAGAGTTACCATAGGCTCACAAATAATGTAGTAAATTTGCCGTGAATCCTCATAATAAGTAATATTTCGGGACATACTTTCCAAGCAATACATAACATCAATTCATTGAGTATTTGAGCATAACAACTCCAAATAGAAATAAATAGGAATGTGACAGCTTATAAATTAGCATAAATCAACCTGCCAATGTTCTCTGTTTATAAGTCGCAAGCAATTTTCATACACTAGATTACTGTACCTCATATTGCTCATACACTAAGGGGTTATGTAATTAGATTCATAAAAATATCAAATCTCTACCCTAAACTCCACATAACAAATACAAGGTATGATTACTTGTTTTTTTTCTCATAATTAAAGCATGCATAATTTACACGGCTATCTAGGTTTTAATGTATGCAGGTAATCATGATGAATAAAGAATACAAATAGCAACAAATAGTCTCCAATCATACTAAAAAACTATTTTCACTTATTGCTCAGATTATTAAAAAATGTCATCGAGTTCATTCATTGAAGGAGCTCACACATGTGCGACAACATTTTCAGAGAGTCCGAGAAATTTAGATTTTCACAAATTAACACAACAAATTAATAGAAAATCTAGATCTGATAAACAAAATGGAGTTTTTCTCACTTCAATAAAGTATTTAATCATCACACAAGGTGATCAAAGTAAAGCACATTCCATTACCACTCCTATTCAACAAATTAAGAAACTATATCAAATAATGACCTTTATAGGTAGCTTAAAACAATTACATGTACATAGATTGTGTATATATGTATGAATGCAATATACTATCTTCACCCCACCAACTCAAAAAAAGAGTTCAGAGTGTTTCATTTGAAACATTATCTGACCATATCCCACCCACCTCCCACTCATAACTATGAGAACAACTAGTGTATTTCAAAATTTAAACCCATCCCCAAATATTAGATCAACAATCAAAGTGAAGGAGAAGAACTCAATAAATTAGGTCAAAGTAATCAATTAGAAGAATACCGTACAATCACTAAATTAAAGAAGAAAACCCCAAATTTGCTCAAAAATTAAAGTACAAATTTGAGATTTGAATTGAAGTGGTTGTCGGAGTAGTAGAGGACTTAAAATTAAAGTCGAAGCAACAGTGGCGTGGTGGCCAGACTTTCTGGCTTTTTGATGTGGTGGTCAGAGCAGTGGTATGAGGGTTGGATAAGTGGTATGGTGATCGAAGAAGTGGCACGATGGTCATAGCAGTAGTAGGGTAGTTGGAGCAGTGGTACAGTGGTTGATTTTAGAGAGAATCGTTTAGAGCACTTGTGGTCGACTTGAGAGAGAATCTATTTGAGAGTGAAATAAAGTTAAAGTTTTGTAATATATTTCATTAATTTTTGGCAGAGTTAGTGAAAAATTTAAGAGGGAATAAATCAAATCTGATGCAATAGTTTTTTCCCCGATAAAGTGTTGGCATAACTGACTTTATGGCAATGGTTCAGGCAACCGTTGCTATAAACACCATATTGCAACGGTTATCCAACAATAACAGTGGTTCTAGAACCATATAGTTTTACCACAATAATTTTTTTATAACGGTTGGAACTATTGTAATTGACCCTTTATAGCAACACTTTTGGAATCACTGCCAAAAGGTCTTTTGCAATAAGGGTAATTTCTAGCAGTGTGGGACACATTATAGTTAGATGAGAGGTTGTTCTTGGTGGAGGAGGCAGTTCTCATATTGGTAAGGGATGTCAGGCGATTTTACTAGATAGATTCCAGAGGTTACGATTTAGAGGAGATACCACCTAATAAAGAAGGCCACCTAGTATATCGAGAGTGACATATAGGCCTAGTATCCCCATCTATTTGAGCCTTCGGGTACCCTTCATCCTTTAATTTTGCGGATAAAATTCATTTTATTAGTGGATATTATAATGACCATTCATGTCAATTTTTGCATTTCCACACTATTTCATGATTTAGAGATTTCCCAAAAACGCCCCAAGTTATTTATGACTTGTTGGAGCTGATAGTTTGATTACCAAGTACTTTATTTATTGTTTAGAGTCAATTCTGTATTTTGAAGTTCTAGTTGTTGAGAATTAGGTAGTGTGCATAGACTTCAGGTGAACGACCTTGTATGCTAATTTTAATAGTATCATTTGATTTAGAACGTTGATTTTAGCATAGGGAGACCTTTGACTTGTTTTTGAGGCTTTTAGCCTTATTTTGGTCTATTGGATGATTTTGGTTAAAATAAACATTGGGTGTGGGAATGTAAATATTTGAAGGGTGGGAGAGTTCTTTTGCATTCACGAGATTTTGTGTGAATTAAGTGGGTCCGATTAGAAACTTGGAAAATGTCAAGTATAGCTGGTGCAGGACAAAAATGGCTTTTGCATTCACCATGCCTTGGTCGTATTTGTGAAGGCTGAGACAATTTATATTTTACAGTCACAATGTCATTGGTTGTATTTGCAAAGACTAAGTTCAATGGCCATTGTGTTTGTGAAATTGTCTTTCCATTTTTGAAGAATATCATCACGGTTGATCCAGGTTTCATTCTTTGTGACATGATAGACCAACTACGTTTGTGAAGGGTAAGCCGGGTTGAGGTCCAAATTTTCAGTAGGGTCCCCTCATTACCGATGAAGCAACCCCTGGAAGTATTTTTAGTTACTAAGCCTAATTTTTCTTCCATTTTACAATCTCAACATCCATTAAAAGCCCTAGAGTGCTTAGAGAGTGAGAGGATTGATACGTGAGTGTTAGGGGTGGGTTGTAGAGTTTGTGGGGACGTTATCTCATATAATCCCTAATAATATTGGGGCTGATTTGGGGGAGTATTTTTTTCTCAAATTTCACTAATTTTTTAGGTAAATGATCCTTCAGTGTAGAGAAACGTTTTGACAGTTACAATGTTAGGGTTCCACAAGTGGAGCAAACATTGGTTTTTTAGATTGATTTTGGCCCCAAAGAATTTATAGAGCTCATGGGTATTTCTATTTTCATATTCATGTGTAGATAATTATTATGATAGTAAGTCATCATGTGGAGGATTCTTGGAAGGGGAAATCTCAAATTTTGTTGATTTTTTTTCTGTATTCATTGGCATCCAGTATGCTAGGCTTTATTTCCTCATATATTGAGATATATCATGATACTCTTATGCTATTATGAAAAATTTAGGGTGGAAATTATGACTTGGTAGTATGTTTAGTGAAATTTGGAATATTTAATCGATTAGTGAGCCATTTTTAGGTAGAAATGACATGTTCATCCTTTCCTTGGGTTAAACTGTGACCATAGGACTTGTTAGACTTCTTTGACACGAGGTAGTAAATGTTTAAAGCCTTAGTCTAGTTTTGGGCAGAAATTACCTTACTGTTGCATTTTAGCTAGTGTTGCATCCTAGTGCAGATGCAAGTGTGCATGATCATGCTTGTTGTAAAGTGGCCTTAAAATCTAATTATGGCTTAAAAGTTACAATCTAATTCTAGTTACTAAAGAGATTAAACAAGTGCTAACTGTACTAGAGAGAGTTAAATATTTAGAACACAAAAGTAACCGTAAACAATTCAATAATGAAAAGTGTTGGAGACATTAATGCGGTGATATATAGGGCCAAGGAACTACGAACAATCCTACTTATCTATACAATTTTGTTATTTTAGTTAAATATCTTGCTTGTTGATTCACGGGGTTGATAGCTTGATTATGCTCTTTTGAGCCTCTAATCATGTACCTAACTTAGCCTCACAACTACATCATTGAGCAGTGATGCGAGTATTAAGTTAAACACATTTATATGACTTTCCATACATGAGCAAAATGGGGTAAAGTAGGTATAGTTCTATCCTAAACAAAAATCAACTTCAATTCATTCAAATTTTGACAACCCACTCCACATATCCCATACTCTAATCTATTATTCCACTATTCAGGCATAAAATATAAATTTATGTTTATCCTAACGGTTGTGAATCCGTAGAATAGTACGGATAAGGATTTATGAAAAACCAATAATGTCATGACCCAATTTATTAGATCATGATGACGCCTACTATAACCCACTAGTAAGCAAGCCATACTTGTAGTCCAAAAAAGATAGTAACAAACTACCCAACAAGATAAAAGACAGAATGTAGAAAAGATTCAGTAAGATATCAAATACATAATATAGTCCCAAAACCTAGTCGTATTAGTACAAAATCTTTTACATAACAAAATTTCAAAGTGAAGTCCAAATGATTACACAGATACAACTTATGTTTGAATACAACATAGAGACTAGTCTAGTAAATAAGAGAGAGATAAGTAGTACTCCAAACATCAGGAGCACACTCTAAGTCTTTGAAATATGGCTACTCCTCACGACTTACATATCAATGGAAGTAACTCGTACAATGATCTGTAGGTTGCTGAAGTATTGTAATACCCCGTATTTTCCTAGCCTAGATTAACCCTTAGTATATGGGTTATCCTAAATTAAATTTTTGTAATATTCAATAATTTTCAGATTTGAGCCTGCCATTGTGTAGGAAATTAAATTAACTTTCTAATGATATAAAATTTTCCTAAATCCGACAACCGAGTAAAAAATTATGGCGATTTTAAGTTCTAGTGGTTAAATATTCTCATTCAGGCCAGTAGCGCATCACGAATTGTGTTAAAATAGCAATTGTCAGTTTCCAGTGTTGTTCTACGATATTGGCACATCGTGCCATAGACCAAGTTTATAATTATCAATTTCCAGTGAACCAACGCGATTCTACTGCATCGCGATGCACTTCCAGTTCGTTAAAAAAGTGGTAATGCGATACCACCGCGTCGTGCCACCATGAATTTTTCCATTTATTATTTTCTAGTGGCCTAGCGCGATAGTGTCACATCGTGCCAAGGTCCAGATCGGAAAAAATTTTCAAAAAATTAAAGTTGCGCCCAGGGTTAAAACAGTCTTTTCGTATGATTTTATTCCACCCAGATGTGGGATTTAATCCCTAAAAACGTGTAAAACCCTTCATTATTCACTTTTTCCAAAATCAAAAGGTAGTTCTCTCTCAAGAAATCAAACCTTAGCTCTCAAGAATTAAGGTCAATCCCAAGAATTTCTCCAAGAACTCATCGAATTAAGGTATGTTAGATATTTATCTATGGATCCTTACCTTCCATGGAGCCCAAGAATCCCTTTTCATTATACAAGATTTATGATTTATGATTTCCATATTTGTATTAGATTGAATTCATGTTCATGATGTTGTTTGAGTTTTAATCCATATTTAGATTACAAGTTCCAAGAATTGATTCTAGTATGTGTTGAATTATAGGATTTTCATGATAAACCCTTCAATTTGCAAGTTGATTGTTGTAAGCATGTTAACCTTAAGTGTTTATGATTTAATGAACCAAGTATGCTTCTTATGTGTTTGATAAATTATCCATGAGAATGAAATAATGTCATTATAGCATGCTAACATGTATTCTCCATTCATGTACAAGTTAATGCATTATAAGTATTTGATGGAATGTCTCTATGAATGAATTATGACATGAGTGTCCTTTATCATCTGAGATAGGCCAATGTAGTGGCTCACGCTCTCAGCAAACTGTCTATAGGTAGTATTGCTCATATTGAGGATAGTAGGAAGAAGTTAGCTCAGGAAGTCCATCAGCTTGCTAGAGTAGGTATTGACCTAGTTGACACAGAGAAGAGTGATTTATGGGTTCAGGATAGTTTACAATCACATCCAGTTTTTAAAGTGAAAGAAAAGCAAGATAGAGATCCCAGTCTAGCCAAGTTGAAAGAATCAGTCAAGGATTAGAGGGTTGAGGTTTTCTCCCAAGGGGGAGATGGTGTATTGTGTTATCAGGATCGCCTGTTGTTCCAGGTGTAGATGACTTAAGGAAGAAAATTCTTACAAAAACGCATGGTGCACGCTACTCTATTCATCTAAGGGTCACTAAGATGTATCGTGACTTGCGAGAAATCTATTGGTGGAGTGGGATGAATAGAGATATTGTAGAGTTTGTGGCTAATTGATATACATGTCAACAGGTTAAGATAGAACATCAGAAGCCTAGTGGGTCCATGCAAGAGTTCAATATTCCTACTTGGAAGTGGGAAAAATGAACATGGACTTTGTGACAAGTTTTCCTTGTACTCATCATCAGCATGATTTAGTTTGGGTTATTGTAGATAGGATGACCAAATTAGCTTATTTCTTTCCAGTCCATACCTCTTATTCAGTTGAGGATTACGCCAAACTCTACATCAGAGAGTTGGTTAGATTGCACGATGTTCCATTACCTATTATCTCATACATAGGTACCCAGTTCACCTCTCATTTCTGGAAAGCATTCCAAAAGGGTCTTGGTACCCGATTCCACATCAGTACAGCCTTCCATCCTTAAATAGATGGTCAAGCAGAAAGGATCATTCAGACTCTAGAAGATATGTTACAAAAGGATCATTCAGACTCTAGAAGATATGTTACGAAAGGATCATTCAGACTCTAGAAGATATATTGCGAACATGTGCAATTGATTTCAAGGGAAGTTGGGATGACCACTTGTATTTGATTGAGTTTGCATACAACAACAACTATCATTCCAATATTTGGATGGCTCCATTTGAAGCTCTCTATGGTAGAAATGCAAATCTCTAGTCGGTTGGTTTGAAGTTAGTGATGTCTCAGTTATAGGGCCTAACTTAGTATTCGATGCCTTAGAAAAAGTCCGGTTGATTAGAGAAAGACTCTAGGTTACTAAGAGCTAACAGAAGTCTTATGCAGATGTACGCAGAAAGGATCTTGAGTTTGAGATTGATGACTAAGTCTATCTAAATATCTCTCCCATGAAGGGAGTGAAGAGGTTCGGCAAGAAGGGAAAGCTCAGCCCCTGATATGTCAGTCCCTTCATAATTCTTAGTCATTTTGGCAAGGTAGCTTATGAGCTCAAGTTGTTTTTAGATCTAGCCTCAGTTCATCCAGTCTTCTATGTATCTTTGCTTAAGAAGTGCCTGGGTGACCCAACAGTTTTAGTCCCTATTTAGAGTATAGATGTTTAGAACGATCTCTCATTCGAAGAAATTCCAGTTGAAATCCTTGACTACCAAACTTGTAGACTAAGAAACGAAGAAGTCCCTCTAGTTAAAGTTCTTTGGTAGAATCAGTTCGTGGAGGGAGCTACTTGGGAAGCAGAAGCAGATATGCAGACCAAGTATCCTCACCTCTTATCCGCAAACTCAAACTCAGCCCAAGGTAGTATTCAGTTTCATGTTCAAGGTCCAGTTACAAACTAGTTTCATGCTCGGATTTCCATTATAAAATTTGTATGCATTTACCATTGCATAATCAATCATATGCTCATGCATCAGATCAGTTATGTGTTTATGCATCAGACATGTATTCTCCTTATGAGAAACTCAGTTATTAGAAATCTCAGTCATGTATTCATGAGTCAGTTCAGTCATGAAATCATGCATCAGGTATGCATGCTCAGTATGAATCTCAGAAATGTCAGTCATGTAGTCATGTTTTAGTTGCTTATATTCAGTATGTACTTCATCTTATCATTTCTCCCATCTCAATTAGTCTTGTTCAAGGATGAATATTCCCATGGGGGAGATATTATAATACCCCGTACTTCTCCCTAGCTTAAATTCATCTCGAAGATATCAAAGGTATGCTTTAAAGATGAATACACTTTTATATATGTGGAATTTTCAATATTTTCACTTTTTATTGTATGGGAAATTAAATAATCTTCCCATCGATACCAAATTTGCCTAAATCCAATAACCAGGTAAAAAGTTATGGCGATTTAAAGTTTCCTTCGTAAGACACAATCATTTCAGCCAGTGGCACATCACGCCATAAGCCAAAATGATGTTTGTTAGTTTCCATTAAAACTCCATGATTACACCACATCGCGGAGGGCTCCTAAATCCCAATTGTCCCTTTTCCAGTGAATCTCCGTGATGTCTCCGCGTCGCGCCAAACTTCCAGGTCGTAAACAAAGTGGCAACGGGATAGCTTCGCATAGAACCATATCCCAATTTCCCTGTTGTCATTTTCCAGAGACCCGGCACGATAGCGCCGCATTATGCCATCCTGCTAAATCGGGAAATTTTGATAAAAAATAAAAGATGCGTCCAGGGTTAAATGGGTCTTTTCCCATGATTTTATTCTACCTAGATGTGGGATTTAAGCCATAAAAACGCCCTTAGCTACTCATTATTCACTTTTTCCCAAATATCAAGAATATTTTCTCTCAAGAAAAAAAAACCCTAGCCCATGAGAATCAAGGTCAATCTCAATAAATCCATCCAAGGACTCCAAAAACCTTCAAGGTTTCTTTTCTCAGGTATGCATAGTGTTCATTCATGGATTCCTTTCATCAATTAAGCCCCAAAATCAAGCTTTAAATCATGTATTATGAATACTATGTTGTGGGTTGATTATGTTTATGTGATTGTTGTTGTATGGTTCCCAAGTTGGAATCTTAATGTGTTTTTATGAAAATATGTTAGTATATGAGTTTACATCCATGAATTGAGTGGTTTATGATGTGTTAATTGATGATTACACCTATGCCCTAAGTGGTGCATGTAAGGTGTTTGATAAAATGCCTAGAAGACTAGAAATCATGTAATATAGTTCAATTGTGACTTAAGTGATGGATTCATGTTTTACCCTTATGTTCAAAAAACTCCCATGCTATAAATGTGCCTTGTAAATGGTTGTTGGATTGCTCATGAATTATCCTTAATAAATTATACCATGTTTAAGTGCAATCCTATTCATGTATAAGTTTGTGATGACTATGTACGTTATGAAATCCCCAACTTATTGTATTATAGATTGTTGATGTTAGTCATGTATTCAAGAATGTCACGCCTTGTAAGTTTTATTCTATCGAGTCCTTGGGGTACTTGTACCCGACAATTTAGTTTTCATGTTCATTGTCTATTCAGATGGGAGTAGGAGTTAGCACTGAGTGAGGCCAAGGATAGGAACTCACCTGTTATTAAAGGGTGTGATTCTTAGAAGCAATTTTCGCGCTCCAGAACTACGTTCCCAGCGTAGGTTGAGACATCATAACCTTTTATATGAGGGTAGATGAGGTGGCTTAACCTGTTATATGAGGGTCCCACCATTCTCATTAGAGTAACCTATTATATGAGGGCCACTCACAGTTTATCCTTACCAGTGGTGCGGTATTGACACCCTTCTAATTGGGGTTACAAATTGGACCCTAAATCAACCATAATGTCATATTAGGGGCATGTCGGTTAGATGATTACTTCCCATAGTTATAGTTTTAGTCTTAGTCTCAGTAATAGATCTTAGATAGTTTTTCAGAATTTCAGGACTGTCAGATACAGTCAACTCAGAATAGTATGGAACTCAGCTAGTTCTATCAGAACCTAGACTGTCAGATACAATCGCTCAGTATGAGTTATTTAGTTATATAGTAATCAGTATCTCATGTTATCAGTACTCAGACTCAGTAATCATGTTATCACGAATTAAATTATAGTCTCTTATTCATGTATGTATTCTCACGTTTATGTTATATAATCAGTTAGTATAGCTCATGCATATGTACCCTTTGTATTTAGCCTACCTCACATGCATACCTGTACATTCAATCGTACTGACGCATTTGCGCTATGGTGTTTTACTTCATGCCATAGGTTCCTAAGTACGAGTTCCAGAGCATCAGTAATATTCGAGTACTCAGTAGTCAGAGTCAGTAGAGAGTCCTCATCCTTCGAGGACATGCACATTTTTTTATCATTTTAGTACTTAGTTTATTTCAGTAGTTGGAGTTAGTTGGGGACATGTCCCATCAACTCCTTATTCAGACAGTTTAGAGGCTTTCAAACTACATTGTCTTCAGACTAGATGTTTTCAAACATTGTTTCAGTTTTGGTATGGTCATACAATATTATTTAGATATGGTTTTACTAGATGTTTATCAATTTTGAACCTTACGACATGTTTCAGCCTACTATTTCCATATTTATACAGTATATTATACAGTGTTCAGGTGCAAATATCAGTCATAAGTTAGCTTATGGTCCTTTAGGGTTTAGCTTGTGGTCCTTCACGGTCATGAGCACCGTGTATTATTTTGAGTACTAGATTTGGGGTGTTACAGTACTACCATGAAACTGAGAGACTAAGTACAATCCAGGAACTGAGCATCAACACCTATGATATGAGACATCATTGCATAAAAGAAAGGTATGCGATCAGTACTTTGAATGTACTGGTATGCTAAATGAGGTAGGCTAACATGCAAGGTTTCATGAATAGGAGTAATGATCTATCTGAATACACATATAAAGCATGGAATACTAAATAGAAAACATGAAATCTGTAGATACTAAACATGCAGGAGAGTCTGTAAAATATTGAATAGACATAAAAATCTATAGACACTAAGGATGCATAACCAAGCATATGACATGAACTGGATGAAATCTGCAAACTAAAATACTAAAAATAACTGAAATCTGTATGCTTTGGTCAAGCAATACAAAGACTGAAGAACTGAACTTGAATTATGACTGAGATTGTACCTAAGACTGTGGGAGGTGTCATCTAACCAAAATTTCTCAATCTAAGCTAATCGGGGGTCCAACCTGTAACCCCTGTTGGAAGGGTGCTAATACCATCCACGGGTACTAACAATGGCTGTGTGGATCCACTAAACTGATATAATATACAAAGAACTAATGGTGTCAAGCCTGAACTGATGGGTGACCCCTATGAGATAGTCAAGCCAAAACTGATGGGTGCCTAAACATATCCTACGCTGGCTACGTAGTTCTGGAGTATAGGGACTACTACTAATGACTCTACCTATATGACGGGGAAGCCGCCATCCCTATCCTCTCTCGGTGCTAAATCCTACCCTAATTGAATGACACTAAAATGCTAGACTATTTTGAGTTTAACGGACTATTCTAATAATGCTCATGATATAATCTGAAGTTATTCTTAAAATACTGAGACAACATTAAGTAAACAGCTATGGTTTTGGGTATTCAATACCCCCAGGACTTAAAACAATAGTAGTAGCATGACACAAAAACATTGAAGGACATAACATGAAGGCTCTTATTAAATCAATTTATCTTGTAGGCAATTTATCAAACATTTATAGTTCATGGTTTAAAATAATCATAGAATTACTAAAGGATTGGCATAATTGACATGAAATTATTAAGGAAAATACTAAGTCATGATTTAATTCAACAAATGATAACACCAAAACATGAGGAATCGAATAACAACAATAACATCATTAAAACATAGTATTAAATCAAAGTTCATGGAGATTAATTGATGAAATCATGATTTAAAATCAAATAACTTAAAAAGATCATAACGTTATAATTAAAAAGGTTACTTGGGCTCCATGGATGAAATAAATCCATGGATGAACATCTAACATACCTTAACAAATGAATTTCTTGAAGTTCTTGGGTGAATTCTTGAGATTGTTCTTGGTTTCTTGAGAGCTTGGGTTTGTAATTTAGAGAGAAAACTCTTGAATTTTGGGGGAAATTTATAAAGAATGAACTTTTAAAATGTTTTTAGGGCTTAAGTATTCCATTTGTGTAGATTAATGTAATCGGATAAAACTGTTTTAACCTTGGACAAAATATTAGATTTTTATGAAAATTTTCTAATTTGGGCCCCTGGCGTGACGCGGCGCTATCGTGCCGTGTCACTAAAAACTGACAACTGGGAAACTGGTCTATGGAATGACTTGCAGAAATTGCAGTCCTTCACTGATTGGGACCTAGAAGTTCTCCGCGATGCGGTGGCATCACGCTAGAACACTGGAAAATTACAAATGACAAATTGGTCTATGGACAGAAGTGCCAAAATTGTGATACCACACTGGAAATTGACAATTCCTATTTTGAATCTCTCCGCGATGCGCTGATGGGTAAAATGACGGTTTTTAGCGACTAAAACTTAAAATTGTCATAACTTCTTACCCAGTTATTGGATTTTGGCGAATTTTATATCGTTGGAAAGTTAATTCAATTTCTACGCAATGGCATACTCTAGACAGAAAAATAATGAGCGTTTCAAAAATTTTATATTCAAATACTTATGCACTGGGAATTAGATTATGCTAGGAAAATATGGGGTGTTACAGTTTTATACCTCAAATCAAGAAAACCAGCAACAACCAAGTCAACAAAAGATACAAAATGAAAACACACACTACACTAAAAAGTTATTTCAGACCTCAAATCATGAAAACCAGCAACAACCAAGTTAACAAAAGAGCCAAATGAAAACACACACTACACTAAAAAGTTATTTTAGACCTCAAATTAGGAAAACCAACAGCTCTTAAGTCAACAAATAAGCTAAAATGAATGCCCACGCCACACTTTCATTGCGTATTAGACCTCAAATCAAATATACTATAGCCAAGAAAAGGAACAAAAATAAGAGGTCTATTAAAATACTCCCATACACTGCTTATGTACTTTAAGAACAAGTTATTAACTATTAAGAATAGAGATTGAGATAGAGGAAAAGAGAGACAGATTAGAACCAGGATTCTTTCTAATGTAATTTGAATTTATAGCTTTCTCGGAGACAATGAAAAAAAATGGATATCGAAATTGAAAAAGAAATAAAAATACTTAGTGAAATAATAAATCATAAAAGAAAAAAGAGATACCAAAATGAAAGGCTTCACAATGTGTCCAACAACTCTTACCACATATGTATTTGTTAAGTTCCACTAATTTTAGATATTTTAACAATTAACAACATACAAGAAACCAAATAGAAGATAGCAAACACATTCTAAAATACATTCATAACAAACCAGATCCAACTGAAAACAAAATTATCTACTTACCATTACATCAAAATTTTAAACAAGTTTAGAATATCTTAATATTGTCATTCATCAGCTTTCATCCAATCCCAATCGGTATCACCAATGTCATCTTACTCTTCTAATATTTTTACTACTCTTCTAAATATTGTGCAAGGGTAGGCACATCAATGATATCAAAAGGGAGATCATCTCTTGACCACTTTCACTTCAACATCGTGTGCTCTTTCTGATGAACTAATGTCATCATTAGTTTCCCTCCAAAATATTTCTTCAATATAGGGATAACGTTCTTTCTCCAAATCTTACAAATGAACAGGGAATTTAGTTTTTGCATAATAAATTCCTTTCTCAATTGGATCTTCCACATAAAACACCTGATTTACTTTTGATGCTAGTACAAAAGGGTTATTTATGTTGCATTTTCTATTGAAATTTTGCGAATCAACCCATATTCATATACTTCACTATGAAACCAATCATGATTTTATTTGGGTTATTGTAGACAGGTTGACCAAATCAGCCCACTTCTTGCCAGTTCAAATGTCCTACACAGCTGAAGATTATGATAAGCTACATATTAGAGAGTTGCTTATATTGCACGGAGATCCCTTTTCCATCAGTTCAGATAGGGGTACTCAGTTTACCTCTCAATTTTGGAAAACCTTTCAAAAGGGTCTTGGTACCCAAATTAATCTCTATTCAGGTTTTCACCCTCAAATAGATGGTCAAGCAAAAAGGACCATTCAGATCCTAGAGGATATGTTGAGGGCATATGTTCTTGACTTCAATGGTAGTAGGGATGACCACTTATCGTTGAACTAATTTTCCTACAATAATAATTACCATTCTAGTATTCAGATAGCCCTATTTGAGGCTCTTTATGTAAGGAGATGTAGGCCACTAGTCGGTTGGTTTGAAGTGGGTAAGGCTATTTTGATTGGGCCTAATATGGTGTTTGAAGCCATGGATAAAGTCCAATTTATTCGAGAGAGATTAAAGGCAGTTCAAAGTTGTCAAAAATCTTATGCAGACGTAAGAAGAAGAGACCTTGAGTTTAAAGTTGATGACTTAGTTTATTTTAATGTTTCACCAATGAAGGGGGTGAAGAGATTTGGCAAAAATATGAAGGTTAGTCCCTGATATATGGGTCCCTACAGGATATTGACTTATGTGGAGAAGGTAGCATACGAGGTTGAGCTACCTACAAACTTATCATCAGTTCACCCAGTGTTCCATGTATCCTTATTGAAGAAGTATATGGATGATTCAGCTATTGTAGTCCCTCTAGAAAGCACAAGTATTCAGAATAGCCTTTTATATGAAGAACTTCCAGTAGATATTCTTTATCACTAAATCCATAGACTAAGGAACAAAAAAGTTTCCTTTGTTAAAGTTCTTTAGCAAAATCAGTCTGTTGAAGGTGCCATTTGGGAAGAAGAAGCAGACATGCAAAAAAAGTATCCTCACCTCTTCTCCGTAAACTCAGATTTAGCCTAAGGTAACAGTCTTCCTTAACTCATTTTTTATCTAGTCTCAGTTTCATCCATGTTATTAACTTTATGTCATTTCATGCATTCACAGATTAGTTCAGTCACCCACTATGTTTTAGATTCATCATGCAGTTCTGTTTACAGTTGTGCATGCTAGAATATAGTCTTAGTTCCTCAGTATTCTCAGCTTAACTAGTCTCATTCGAGGATGAATGTTACCAAGGGGGAGATATTGTAATACCCCATACTTTTCCTAGTTTTGTTCAGCTCTTAGTGTGTGAAGTGTTTTGTAGGTGAAGAAGGTTCATAAAAATCACTTAGAGCCAAGTTGAGCAAAGAACCTTAGATTCGTCCAAAGTTTGGTGGTCGATTCTACATGGGTTAACTTTGAAAGTGTATAACTGTTGAGGTATATAGAATTTTCCAGCTCAGGACCCACCGAGTTTTAGATTATTAAGTCATCTTTCCAACGATACCAATTTTTCCTTAATCAATACCCAGGTGAGAAGGTATGGCATTTTTCATGTGAGGAATTAGCTTACCGTGATTATATCGCATTGCGGTGAGACCCGAAATCACAATTGTCCTTTCCAGTAGCTCACTGTAATTGGCCCGTGTCATTTTAGAAATCATAGTGGAACAGATAACGCATTGTGGTAAAGTGAAAATTCGCTCTCATCCATTTCCAGTGATGCAATGCGATAGCACTACGTCGTGGTGAAGTGCAAATACACACTCATCCATTTCCAGTAATGCAACGTGATAGCGCCGCGTTGCGTCAAAGTGCAAAATCAAACTTCTTTCATGATTTTAAATTTTAGAAGGGTATTTAAGTCAATTACTCTCGCCCTAATTTGTGAAAAGAGATGATTTAACTTTATTCTAAGCATATTACGCTCTTTATTCACCAAATTTCTCTCCAAGAAAACCCTAAAGCTTCAACCTTGAGTCCATGAAATCTAAAGTTTCACCATTCCTTTTTCAAGACAACCAAGAATTCAAGTTTCAGGGTTCATGAACTTCAATAAGAAGCTTCAAGAACATCATTAGAAATTCAATGTTCAACCTTTGGCATTCAAATTATCCAATAAGTTATATGGGGTTATGAACAAGGATACTCCTTGCATCCTTGTTCCCAAAACTAGTTTTAGAATTGAATTTTACATAAAATTATATGAATTTTAGTTTAGGGTTTATACTCAATTATCATTTTTTAAAGATGTTGATGTTACAAGATATTTAAATGTTGAGTTACATGTTTCCTTTCACATCTTTATGCGTGTGGCATGATTTTATGGATTGAGAATTGAATTTCATTATCTTGACTAGAATTATTAAAGAATTTCAATATTTTATTATTGAGTATGAACTTTTTGATAATTTGATATGAGTTTAAAGCCCTAAGTATAAGTATTAATATTTTAAGAAGAATATGTTTTTAAGCACTATAAGACTAGTTTATATTCGGATTTTAAACAAGAATTGATCTTTTGATCCCCAGCTAAGATATGGAATCCACACAGTTAGTTTTATTATAATTTAAAGTAAACAGATGCATAAATAATATTCATTGTAAACCCTTATGTTAGTCTTAAAGTGGATATCCTACAAGATGAGCGTATAAATTAATGGGTGTAGTACTTAGCACCAAGTTGGGTATGTGTTCTAGTTCACATACCCAAAACTACGAGCCGTTGTAGTTACAGATTCAAATCATTCACATGTATATAGTTGACAGATATAGATTGTGATCACTTAGCTCAGGTTATACTCCTTATCAAGAGTATGAGACCTCTCCCCAATGTGAGGTTTTCCCTTACAGGACCTAGACGTTGGACACTATGATAGCTCACATAGTGTATGTCGGTTAGAAGAAACTCCCGAAACCTAAGTCTTTAAAAAAACAGAAACAATAGAACGACTTGTATAAAACTAAGTGTAAAGGCTCACAAATTTACTCATCTATGGTCCTACTTATGACACTACTTATAGAACTTTAGCTTTTAGTTTTCATATGATAAAAATGAGTCCTTCCTACACTTAGCATGCATGATTTGAAAATATATTTAAAGTACAAACTTAGAACTAAGTGTGGTGGCTCACAGTATTCATATAGTATATTTTATCATTCATGATTTATGATTTCTACTTTCAATTACTCAAGAAAACGTGATTCATTTATACTTATCATGCATCGTTTATGAGAAAGATACACATTCTATCACTGTTTAACTTATGCATTCACCCTCATATGCTTGGTATATTTAAAAGTACTAAGCCATATATATGTCTATGTGGTACATTGTTTAATAATGTAGGTTCAGGTACTTAGTTCCAGTAACATGATTAACCGCGAGCATCTCTATCTACATCCCGACAGTTGGTGAGTCTTATAGTATGGGGACCCCGCTAATCAGATTTCCAGCTTTTCAGAGTAGTTTATTCAGTTATTTTTAGTCAGTTTGAGTCAGCTAGAGATATGTCCTATCAAACCCGCTAGTTAGTAGTGTTAGAGACTTGTCCGACTATTAGATACATTTTAGACTTACAGTGTTGATTATTCAGATTTCCTAGTCAAACACTTTCAGACATTATGCTCAGTTAATTTTAGTTCAGTATTGTTTTGCATGCTTAGATTCCTGTATTATGAGTTACAGCTTTAGTAGAAGGCTTAAAGGGTTAGCTTGAGAATACTCGTAGTCTTGAGTACCATGTGATGTCTCAAGACTTTTTTTAGGGGTGTTACACAATTGAATAATCACTTGAGGTGCCAAGTGCGCCATGTCTAACGAAAGATGTCACAATATGACAAGCTAATCTAAAAATGTTGAATGACTAGAATCTCATGTCTGGGACACTCTATAGACTAGTAGTTGGTCTCTCTGCAGTCGTAGCAACTCCTAAAGCACCAATATAGAGAGAACATAAACTAAACCCAAATGACTGGCCAATTTACCCTGAGAAAAATCTGCAAAATTATGTCCATACTTCTAAAATCACAGGTTGTCTCAGGAACTCTAGGCTGGCAGGGAATACATGCTGAATTTAGCTGATCATCTATCTCATACCTGAGGCATTATCTGAACTAGGGTCTCATCATGATACAACCAAACTAAGATCCTAGAATACATCGAGATACTACCTCTCATAATCCAAAATGGTCACTGTAGCCCAAGGAATTGTACCACAACTCTACAAGTCAGATGGGAACTCTGCCCACTATGATAATCACAACTAATTTGCAAACTACTTATTATATAGAATACCATCTACATAGAGTTGATGGGCTGCAGGTGAAGCTGAACTCTACCAAAAGAATCCTCACTCTCGGATAAAATACCAATAGCACTAAACTAATGGCATTTCTCTTGTTGATATTTCTATAAGTTTCCATGCATTCTCTCTATGGTTCTCTTATTATCAATATCCTAAGGGAAGGGAGATTCGATTGCTATCAAGTACTTCCACTCTATATACAGTAACAATATTAACCCTCTAACACATCCATGCACCAATATATGGATCAGAAGGATATGGCATAGGAAAATGCCTGGACCACACGAGAAATCCAATTTCGTACTCAAAACTCATAAAGAACCCTGATGAACACCAATAAACTCAACACTGGTCCGAGGGATGCTCGATGAATCAAATTTCATCTATGGTTGAGAGGGAACTACAACATGACTGGCATTCCCAATGCTGAACCTTAGAGGCTAAAGTAGTCACAAGTTCAACTGGAGCCTATGCTGGCCCAAATCCTCTTTGGCTGCCGCTAAAGATCTTCGATACCCATCTCTGACTCTCTAGTCTGATGCTATGGTGAAACTCTAGAAATATGTGTTGAAGTCTCATCCATATCTGTCAACATTATAGCATTATCCTTCTAGGATAGAATACATCCAAAGAATGTGTTTGAGGTCATAGGAAAAGTGGACATACGATAAGGAGTAAAGAAGTGAATTTCTAAAAATGTCACTGTAGCCTCCCGAAGAAAGGTTACCGACATCTCCGTACAATTTCGTATGACTATACTAACACATACCTCTTGTACTAAAACACCAATGAAACCAAGGATCTTACATCAATTTGTCATGAACCAATTTCTCAGGTCATGATGGCGCCTATCATAACCTACCAGAGGTAAGCAAACCTGTGGTCTGGAACAACTAGTAACTAACTACTCGATAATATAAGGAAAAAATATGGAATATAACACTTAGAAGAATCCCAAAATCTGGTGGTACCAGTACAAGAACTTTTAACAATATGTGTACAAAAGTGAAATATCAAGAGAAATACACAATACAACTTATCTCTGAATACAACTTATAGAATAGTCTAATACATAAGAGAGAGAGATAAGTAATACTCCAAACATCTAGAGCTCATTCTAAGTCTCTGACCCATGGCTGCTCTGCATGATACACATATCAATGGCGATAACCCGTACTATGATCTACAAGCTGCAAAGTTGTAGTATGAGTACCAATTGAATGGTACTCAATAGGCAACTTCCAACAAGGCCCCAATGATAAATAAGATATATACAACATATAAACAGAATGAAAACTACACCAAAGAGTCCAGAAATCATATAAAAATTCAATGAGAATAATAAGGGACAACTATCCTGTTCATGTCAAAGGGTCTAACTTAATAAGACCAAGGAACTATCAAGGTGAATTATCCTATTCTAGTTTCATTCAATCTATGATAATATTATAATATATATCCCAAGACAATATACGAATAAGGAGTGAAAGAAAGATATATATATATATAGTAATATACAAGTTGAAGAAAGGACTATACAATGTGAACAATGAAGGGAAGGATATATGATAGTAACATAACTTTATATAGCCAGATATATATACATATAAACATGAGGTAATCATAAAGCATAACCTATATCATTATATCCTCATTCTAAGACCTAATTATAATACTATAAGGATTTAAATACTATCATACTGAGGGTTTCTAATTTAGGTGGCTAGCCATGAAATAATCGTGCATAGGAATAAATCATAAGATAGAAAAGGTAGAAGACATACCTCAAATTCCGATACCATATCAATGACCAATATATCAAAAGCTAGCCATAATGATAATCATAACAATTATAATAACAATATTAATAACATCATGAATAACCAACTAATTAAGACAACAAAGTACCAAGACAAGCCTATGCGTACCCTCACTGCCCAAAGCTCGGAAGGTTCAATCAACATACAACAACCCATATATATGTAACCATCCCATACCGACTGATAAGCATAGGTGCATACTAGTGATCGACGATGCGCATGCCAGAATGAATATACCCTTCGGCCTTGCTGGGTATCAACATATCATCAATATATCCTCCAAACTTGTTGGATATCAACAAATCATTAATATATCCTTGGTCCTTGTCGGGTATCAATATATCTTCCAACCTTGCCGAGTATCAACATATTATTAGCATATCCTATGTTCTTGTCATGTATCAATATATCATCAATATATCCTCCGTCTGTGCCGGTTATCAGTATATCATCAATATAATCTTTGGCCTTGCCAGGTATCTCTATCAACATAATACCATTACCATATAGCATACACTAAAATACTCATAAGTATAAACATACCACCATAGAATATCTATCTAGACAATAATTCGCAACTACTCGCTATTAGCTAACCAACGTTTATTATTGATGAACCACTGATTTGCTAGCCATCATATGAACTCTAATTTTTAGCCTAAATATTATCCTTGATATAATTCTTATTCTTGGGGTTGCAAATAACAACTATTTATTAAATAGACAATACCTAACATCTTGTCAAGCTTCATCATTGGACCATAATCGCCATTTATCCATTATTCATCATTATCAACTAATCATCCTTTATCCATTAATTATTATCAATCAACACATTACCACTTATCGTCTAACCATCTTTTATTAACTGACACCATTCATTAACTAACCATTATTTACCAACTAATCTTCGTTTAACTATTCATCAATTAACCATTTAGCAACTATCCATCATTATTAACTAGTCACCTCTTATTACCAATATCTTTTATTATCTAGCCTCATTAATACCCAACTTTTTGTTTATCGATTAATGAACACCACAAACTTAGTCATCAATACCAACTAATCAATACATATTTTAGACCCAGCATCATCGTTAGTCGCACATTAATCATCGCTAGATACCATGTTTTAACTAAGAAAGATTCATTACCTAATACATTAGATTAAATAGCCACCAAGTGCTACAGTCCCTTAATAGACAACTAGTTACCACATATTTTAACCCTTTATTTGGCAGAAAAATCATAAATCATACTTCATTTAGCATCATATAAGTTACCGATATAATAATCATGAATGTACCAAATATATGCATTCCATCACTAGTATCCAACAAATAAAGTCGTAAGCAACCAACTGCATTGTCCTTCATGCCATATTGGAGAGATGTGTATACAACATATATATGTATTCATAAATTGTAATGGCTTTCTTTACAAGGATAAATGCTTCTCGAGTATCCAATAATTATCATAACATAGCCCTTGACCCATTAATATATATCAAAAACAATCACAACATCATAATACCAGTATAAGGACTATATTAATATCCGAATGTATACTGATAATCATATTTATAAGCCATAGGTTATCTCTAGTCATCTCATATATAGGAGGCATTTTGCGTATAGGAGGCATAATATCAATATACGTGTAATCATCTCTCATATAGGAGGCATCACAAAACTAGAAGGCATAATATCAATAATTATATTATCATCTCTCACATAAGAGGGCATAATATCAAAAGACATGTATTCTTCTATAAGATATATCATATCAATGGGTAATACATCATGACTACGGGGAACATTACCTCTCTCGATCAATTTTCATATTTAAGAGAAATATCATCTCTATAGGTCCAGCCACCATGACTAAAGGAAATAGTATCTCCATAGTTGAATCACCATATCTAAGAGGAAATAGTATCTCCATAGGCCAATCATCAAGTCTTAGAGAAAATAATATCTCTAAATGCTCATATTACTTCCATATGAAGTATCATAACCATAACTCAGAAGCCACAATCCGGGAACATTAATACAAGTTGCCAAGTAACCTTATTCTATGGTTTACTAACCTCATCTACGTCTAACATCCACAACTAAGTCCATAAGGTTTAACAAAAGTTTAGACCTATGTGGGCCAAATAATCCCACTTCTAATCCTCAATTTCCATAATTAGGAACACCCTACCCCAAACTAGGATATGGTATCTAGTCTAACTTCTACATGTCAAGTAAGCCACACTCAAGCCTAAGATAGGAGCTTCGACTAGAAACAAGGGTACTCAAGTTAAATCTTTCCAAATTATGGTGTCAAGACTACTATACTAGACCAATAGGATTTAATATACAATTCATGCTTCAAATGCTAAAACTACACCCCATAATAGCATTATATCATAACCATGATACAACTATTCTAAACAAGACGGGGGAGGCAATAGAATTCAAAAGGGTTATAAGAATGCAACCTAATGGTTCCAAAACCCTCATCTAATCCCTAAATTATCAACAATCTAGGACAATTTATCCTACTAATAATCAAGCCTAATATTCATATTCACACGCAATATATATCACACATCATCTAAGAAGAAAAGTAGATAGAAGCCTACCCCAAGGACAAACCAAAAAACCTCATTTCATGCACTACATACTTGTCTTCACTTTAAAATCACAAAAATACCATCACAATATCAAAACCATAATCCTTTCATCAATATGAGTCTAATGATACCCATATTGCACTATTGTGTTTTGATCCAAAAACTACACCAAAACCTTAAATGGGTCCCACATATGGAAAATGACTTTTTGAGACCAACCCAATGTTCACACATGAAGAATATGTCATAACCCTTAAGAAATGGGTGAAACTTAAGAATACGCTGAGCTAAAATCAAGCCCTCAGCTAAATTAGGGTTTTGGGTCAAAACTAGGAAATTTAAGCATCAATTCAAGGGATTCTTACCTTAAATTTAGACCAAATATGGATCCCACACCAAAACTTTTAAATTTTCAACATTCTAATTTATCGGTCAAAATGATTGGGTGTATTGGGATTTAATCCAAGGGCCTACCTAGAATAAAATCTATATTCTGGATCTGCTGGCATAGTCAGAATTTATATCCGATATTGTTTCACTAAAGTTTTTGCTGGTGGACATTTGAAACCAATGAAGACTTTTAAATAGGGAATTAGTTGTAAGAACCAAACCAACTGCCCAGTAAATGAACTGTCGGTCCCAGTAACTCATAAATAACTTGGGATAGATATGGAGAAGCTCAAACAGTGAAGATAAGCATATATATATGGAAAATAACCTGTAGGGTCATTACACTAATTAAAGAACAAGCCTCATGAGGGCTAAAGTAAATAAACATAAAAAGAGAAGCAAGGTGAGTATATTTACATAATTCATGGTTCATAATCAATGTCACATTATCAATAAGGATATATATATATATATATATATATATATATATATATATATAACATGAATATTATAACTATGATCGGATTTACATGGAATTTATATCATCAATACAAAATCTTCCTCCATCCAATATAGGAGGGATGTGTATTTAGATATATTGTAGGTGCATGGACTTAAGTCGTGGCTAAAAGGTATAAATCCATAAGCTTGTTGCCCAGAATGAACTTCAGGACAAAATCTATAATATATTAAAAGTGTGACGACGCTTAGAAAAGTGATTTGAATTTTTTACCCTTCACTAAAAGACTTCACTTTAGACAAAATCGTCCTTTTTCCTTTTTTCTATGATTAAATTTCTCAAAATAAATATATTAAATTTTACCTGCAATTAAATATTTACCATATTTGTGTTCTACTTGATTTGTTTTACAAAAAAAAACTTCTGACTTTTTCCCTTGCTTATTAATTTTTTCTACAATGTTTCCACGAATAACATACAATTTATTTATTTTATTATGGAAAAAGAAAAGTCACATTTCCCTACTTTTTTCATATAGAAGTCACTACAAAAAGTTTACCCAAAATAAAATTAGATGAACTATATATGGTTCATCTCCTACGCTGGTATTTCTGTTCATGAACCCCCATTCTAATGAGTCTTCCTATTAATGGCCGTGTTGCACGTACTATACTTTTTCTATGATTATTTTTCTTTTTTTGATTGAAATTCCTTTCAAGTTTAAGACTTTAGAACTGTTCTTTTGTGATTTGAGGAAGAGTGATAGGCCAAGTGAGGTACAGAGTTGTATAGAAGCTTTAAATGCTAAACTCCAATCTAAAATAAATAAAAATATGTTGTTATATATTGTCTTTTAATAGGTACTAAGTTTACTTATTATCTTTCTTCATGATGTTTACTATTAAAGTCAAATTCATTGGCGAATGTTGTAGGTTGGATTTTCTAGCACAGATGCTTGTTCTAGATGGGACGTCGTAATCACTCGGGTATAGAATTTTCTTTCAATTAAAATTTTGATAGTATATTATTAAAGAAATAAATTTACTTGTGATTTGAGGTAAGTTCTTGAAAATTTTATTATGTTTTTAAAATTTATAATAAATAAACTATCATGTACTCTTGATAGATAGTTACTTATTGAGAAGTTTTCTTATAAAGTCTTGATATATCTTACAATTTAAGAGACAAATTTATTTCTGATTTGAAGTAAATTTTATTTTAGTGTTCTTGATATTTATACTTGATAAAGAGACAAATGTGCTTTTGATTTGAGGTTTATTTTATAAGTTTTTGGGTTATAACATAAGAACCCTAACTACAATATCTTTTACTTCATAGCTATATTTTTGAGAATTTGTTCAGTCCTCTTTTAATTATAATAGAGGAATCCTAAAACAAAATCATATAGGTGTTCGAAATTATATTCTTTTTTATTTATGAATCATGTTTTCTGTAATATCGTAGCTTTTAGGTGCAATTTAATTTTATTGTTGCATGTTTGTAGTGTTTTTGTTTTAAGAAATTCGTGATTCTTATTTACAAAGGTGCATTAGATCGGAGAATGTGGAGTTCATGGATTGAGATAGAAGGTTAGCAGGTAGCTATGCTTTTACTTTCTTTTCAATAGATATATTCTCGACAATGATAATGGATTTAAAGCGTATTCTTGTGAATATCAATATTCCAGTATAGATCTAACCAACTTAAGATTGGGATAGTAAAAGAATACAAAATTGAATTTATTTTCTTTCATATAAATGATTATCCAAACATTTATAATTCGGTATACACTTATTATTAAAAATAATTCTTCAAGGATAATTATCGATGATTGTACATGCAAACAATGTTCAATTATTAACGTGTCACTTACTATTTTTATTAAATTATTATTTGAAGAATTAGTGTTAGTGGTTTCACTTTTTTCTCTTGTGAATGTGAAAAAGGAATTCTAAAACATATTATAAGAGAAATTAAATTGAGAACTAGGCAGTACCCCTGCCCGGGCGGCACCAGTAAGTACAAGTAGTTGGATTTTATCATCAAAATCCTCAAAAAGGTATGTCCTCTTCGTAATTAGTCTAACTTCAAATGTTTTATTTTTTCAGATGAATGAACATCATTCTAGGTGTTATGTTGTACAAACTCAACATGCTCCAGTTATATGCCCAGATTCTACATATGATGCTTCTATATTGAACTAAGTTGTCAAGAAGTTTTTTTGTCCTGGTCCATCAATGTGAAGTTGTTTGATTATACTTATTAAAGTATTTATTGAAATTATTGTGCGGATTTTGCCCCTCCAAGTTGAATTCATCAATTGGTTTCTATTGCAGCTTATGAGCATTAATGTGGTCTTTAAAAAAATCTCTAAATACTCCTAAGGTCACCCGCATCTACATAGGGTATGATCTTTATATTTTTCAATTAGTCCAATAATATTAAAATGGGATTTAGTTTAGCCAATTGAGTGTAACTAGGTTGCACCAAAGAGATAGTATGAGGATAAAATAAAATATCTATACTGCCTGATGGATTTAGAACATCACAAATAAAATCCTCAACGTTGATAGATTTTTTGTAATACTTTTTCAATAATTGATTTAATGGGCTTGAGTTTGCTAAGTAACCTTATTTTGGATTGCACCAAATGAAGTATAAGGATAATAATATCCATATTGATGCAGGAAAATATCTGAGTTATACTCTATCGGATCTCACTTTGTGGGATTACATCAGGCATGTGGTTGTTTGATAACAATATTCATATGACCTGATGGATTCAAAACATTGTAAAGTAAGTCTAAATCAATCACCAGATGTTTAGGACTTGAAAGTGTACCCCTTATAGGACTTCATCGAGATATTTATCCCTTGAAAGTGTATTTCTTATGGGACTTCACATTTGTTCACTACATACTAACATTTATTCACTATATGCTATCATGTGTTTCAGATAATTTTCACTCCATTCCATAACTGCTCCCTCTAATAAATAAGTGAGATGTAATATGATTATGTGAAAGTAAATATCTAAATGTTCATGTTCCTTTTAAATAATATCAGTAAGTCCTTAATGATGATTTAGTTTTTAGATGGAGTACAACATAAATTTTTTGTTCCTGTTAGAGTTTTGTAGTTTTTGCTAATTCTGGTGTATTTTATTTCACTTGGATGGATCATTTCATGATAAATCAATAAGAGAAATTGCAACAAGAACACTTGGGGAAGAATTTCTTGAAAAAGAACAAGATGATCTCCTTATAGACTTAAAACACATACCAAATTGCTTGTGCCAAATAAGGTTTGTGATCATCGTGTAAGTCAAACTATATCATTCAAACAAATATAATATTTATTTTACGTTAATTTCAACATTTTAACATTTTTGTTCTTTTATATATTATTTTATCGATTGATATGAGTTATATGTGCAAATCTCATTTAAGTGTGATTTTATAATAATTTTTTATTGTGTTTCTATTTTTGTGTTGGTCAAATCTAATTGATTTTTTGTTTTATTTTTGCAGCGTCTGACCATCTCAAATAAGTATAATTATGTAGTAAATTTTGTCATATTATTCTTTTGATTTTAATCATTATAATAATTATTTTTTGAGCCTGAAGTTTTATCAGAAACAATTTCTTATCCATCCAAGTCATACAACAAGATGGATACAGGGGTTAAAAGAAACTTAGAGACAACAATTATGTGGAATTGCGTATAATTAAGCTGTATAGAGCTCCAACTATTGAGACACTAGGCTACGGATGTCCAGACAAAAGAGCAACCAGCAACTAAATTGATGGCTCCACACATTTAGAACTCAAAGAAGGTGATAGCCAAGTCATATACAACTTTTATCATTGCAGCTTATGAGCGTAACCTTTTCTATATTATAAATTTAAAAGATGATGTCGAGCAATTTGATGGTAGAATCTACGGATGGCTTCAAAGTTTGTATGAGGATCGAGACGATGGGATCCATTTTATATGAAAGATACATTTTGGCTGAAATATTTATTGATGATCAATGTAATGATTTCACATGCCTATTCTTTGATGGACATGTACATAAACAAAGAAATTTGAGAGAATTTTTTGGGAAATATGATTTTGTAGTACACAATACATTAAAAGAAAGTTCTCTGTGATATTGAGTCGAGAGTATGATGATAGGCGAATTTACACGCCTATAGCACTAGATTTTGCCCATATTTTAGCCAAGTTTTGAGAACAAATTATATAATTCATGCACTTTTAGTCCTTTTTCCTGTAAATGAGCTAACGAACATGATTAGCAAGTTTTCAGGTATAAATGATGCAGAATTCAGCATTTTATGGATAACTTGACGCCAAAGAAAGCTTCATGAAAGGACGAAAGCAAATCTTGGATGCCAAGGACCAAAAGTGGCGCATGGAAAATCTGTCCCGGGCAAAAACAACAATTCTGAAGACTTTGGGGACTAGCAGTAACTTATTAGGATTAGGATAATGATGCAGTAACCCAGTAGGAATGGGTTAAGTAATGCAGTAATTTATTAGGATTAGGATAATGATACATTAACCTAGTACAATTGGGTTAAGTATTTCATTAGCTTAGTAGGATTTGATTAAGTATTTCATTAGCTTAGTAGGAGTAGGATATGGGTATTATAAATACCCTATTTTGCTAGAGATTTTTATTCATTCCACACAATTCACCCATTCCACACATTCCGCCATTCCTCACAATTCCCCTATTCCATCAATTCCCATCCATCCACCATCCATCCATCCATCAAAACAATTCTCTTTATTAATTCATTCTACTTAACAACAACTCTTATCTTACCTTACAATTCATACACTACTACTTTTAATTCTACTTTTTATTCTTCTTCTATTCATCTATTCAATTCTTAATTTCCACAACAAGAGAAACGTTACTTTGCTAGGAATTCACGCTTAACGCCTACCACACTACTACTACATGAAATCTTTATTGTGGTATAATAACAATGTCTATTGTGATTTCCTTCGCACTCATGGGTAACTAAACCTCTCTGTTGGGGTTATGGAAGACGTATGAGATACTATCTATTGCTATGAGTTTGTGAGTTTGTGACACGTATGCTGCTTATATCATTATTCTCTTCATCTTAATCTAAATTCTTTGTGGTTGCAAACGCAAGAATATGCCAGTATAGCATTAACTTGTTCGAAAGAAAAGTTATATGTCTGGAAAAGAGATAATGTCAAGGTAGTAGGGTCCCATCCCCTATTAAAAAGTTAGTGTCGTAACTGGATTAACCTCTTGGAGAATTTGTACCGTTAGATACGCTTTATGCTCGAAAGAGTTTAAGTGAAATAATCCTCGAATAGGTCGAAAGACGCTTGGATTTACCATCGAATACAATTCTCTATAAGCACATGCATGTCTGAATTCCGCATAACTCATAGCTAATAGAGACGTAAACTCAGAAGGTGGACATAACCCCAACTCTTCAATTCTCATTGTTTTACAACCTACTAAACATTCTTTCTTTTTACTTTGCTATTTTCAGTTTTTACTTTAATATTTTGGTTACACATTACAATCCCCCCTTTTTACGAGACTTGCACTAAAAGTCTAGTAATCGTTGCTTACTTGTTGACCAAGCTATTCCCTGAGGGATTGATACCCAACCCAGTTGGGTTCTATATTTGACTACGACCGCTTTACACTCCTACGAGAGTTGTATATTAAGCATTATCAGAGTATGCCTGCCTTGAGAACAAGGTGCAATTACAAGTTATGCTCTTTATATGGTATTCTAAAAATATATATTTGATGTTTCAGCAGATAAGTATTTTTGCATACGCTTATATGAATCGTATGAACATATATGAGATGGTGTTGATGCCTAATTATTTAGTTATAGCACAAATTCATGCTAATGGACCCGTTGTCACATGTATTGTTAAAGAATAAGGGGTTCAAGGAGACATAAGGGATGCAAATATAATAACTTAAAATAGGGGTACATAGAAGTTCAATGTATGTGTAATTGTTTCAACTTTAAATGCTATCTATGTAGACATGTTTTATCTATGCCCAACTACAAAGGTATAGAGGAAATTCCAAATCATTATATATTGATCCGTTGGAGAATGATTTTTAACGCTTATATGAATTAGAACTTGGCTCAAGCAACATAGATATTATTAACCCTGTTTAAAGTCTTTTAAGAAATCATAAAATATGATAAGATGTATCAAGAGGATTAATAATTGTGGAGTCCTAAAATGTATTTTAGAAATTATGAATATGGTAAAAGAAAATACATGATAAGAATTTAAAGTTTATCTCTCATGTGTGTGTACTTTTTTCTATTATTAATTTATTTATTTATCTATCCAATTATGTAGAATTTTATGGAGCATAACACATATTCAGTTGAAAACAAAACTACAAATTAATTAGAACTCAATGACTTACTTAAAAGTAAGAAGTCTATCGTTTATATATTTTGTGGTCCATTCTTTTGTACAATAGGGACTATGATGAGGAGGAAGCTCATGAAAGAGACTATATATGTGAATATGGGATAACTTTTAGCAGTTGGAGTTGCTTTAATGTACTCAATCTATTTATAAGCCTACCAATGCAAAGTCTTGATTAAAAGTAGTGTGTTATCCATGGACATAAATGTCAAAGAAAAGTCTTGCCGGAAATAATGATTTCAAAGTATATGATATTCGGTAGAACACTTTAGAGTTATCCGAGTACGGTCACACTCATTATTAAATGTTATCATTTCTTTATTCTTGTGCTTCATATAAAATATGCTTTTAGCTTAATAATGTCACATATTTTTGTAACTAAATATTTACACATTGGACACACAAATATATACTACTTTCTTATTTAATATTAAATACACGTGCAACGCATGTATCCTAAACTAGTCATTATAAAAGTGTAGAAAGGATCAGAATATCTCACGGTCAGAGTAATTAGTAGTATCAAAACATTGAGTGGAAGCTGTCTTG
Organism: Capsicum baccatum var. pendulum; assembly: GCA_030864225.1. Taxonomy (NCBI): domain Eukaryota; kingdom Viridiplantae; phylum Streptophyta; class Magnoliopsida; order Solanales; family Solanaceae; genus Capsicum; species Capsicum baccatum. Next base: position 218,920,234 of record CM061552.1, on the reverse strand, counting down.
ATCATATATTGTAAGAATCATTATTATTCTCTTTACATATAAGTTATTCATTAGGACAAACATTTATTATTATGAAGAATGTGTGCTTAGAATGGAAAGTGGACTTTAACCCTTAATTAGTGGCAACAATAATAATATTATAATTTAATTAGAATCAAATAAATCATCTATAATGATCATTAATGTACCAAATCTGTGCAAGCCATCACCGTTATTAAAACAATGGAACCATAAGAATTAATATATCAATAAACTACAACCTCATTATTTACAAGGATAAACACTTCCCGAATGGTCCAGAATAATTACAACATCATACTAATGGCCTTCGGCTCACATATATTTCTTAAGCCCATATCAATAGTCATATCCATACATCATCTCATATTTATAATCCGTAGCATAGTGATGAGGCATAACATCTCTGTAAGCCATAAAACATATCACTAAGCATCTCACAACTAGGAGACATAATATATGAATAAGCATCTCACATCTAGGAAGCATAATATATGTGTAAGAATCTAATATTTAGAAGGCATAACATACGATTAAGAATCTCACATCTAGGGGGCATAATATACCATATCTATAAGTAAATATAATCTCTATATGCCAAATATCATGACTATTTCCATGCCTATATCATCAACCATATCCATTGACCACATCATAGTCATGTTCGGAGCGCCATAACATATCTACAAGAAACTAACATAATTTGGGAAAAGTCACCATAATTTAACAAGTCTTAAAGTAATCTTATTCTATAGGCTCAACACTCTCAACTTTGCCTAACATACGCAACTAAGTCTATAAGGGCTAACACAAATATTTACCTAAGGCAGGCTGAAAGAACCTATTTCTAAACCTCAATTTCCATACTTAGGCAAATTATACCAAAAACTAGGATAAGGTATCTAGTTCAACTTCAAGATATCAAGCAAATCATAACAAATCCTAAGATAGGAATTCCACCTAGAAACATTGGAATCTAAGTCAACTCCACCTATACTATGGTTTCAAGATCACCAAAATAGCCCAAATAAGGTTAAAAATAATAACCATACTTCGAATGCTAAAACCACATCCCAAAACTAGCACTATATTTAATCAAGGGAAAGGCAATAGGATTCAAAAAGGGTATTAAGTATTTCAACTTACGATTCAAAACCCTCATCTAATACCAAAATTAAATATTAAATTTTAAGTCATTCTACCCATAATAAAACTTAACATTCATATTCACACCCAATATATAATGCAAATTATCTTATGGAGAATAGTAGATAGAATCCTAACTTAAAGATGAACCACAAATCCTTAAATCATTCACAAAACGTCCATCTTCATTTCACACTATCAAAATTATAATCTACTCATTAATATGAGAATAACAATACCATTATTGCACCATTGTGCTTTGGGTCCAAAAATGACACAAAAACCTTTCATGTGCGTCACACTAGTGGAAATTACTTTTTGGGGTCAACCCAATGTTCATACATGATAATGGAATCATATCCCTCAAGAAATGGGTTGAAACCCAACTAATTTTGGGGCAAAAACTAATCCCTCAAACTATATGGGGCTTTGGGTCTAGAACCATGAATTTCACCAAGAAAGGAATGAAATATTACCTTAAATCTGAAGATATTCATGATGATAGATGTTAATCAAGATCATGTCACCCACAAGACTAAATTTTGAGTTATCATACCCAATAGGGCTTTTTCTTTTAAAAGAGTTGGTGCAAATGGGCAATTTCATGACCTACGGGCCCCATTTATAGCTCCGTTAGGTATCCAGTTGTTGCTACTATACAACAAAATGTTAAAATTGAACACAGGATGTAGGAGCAGGTATTGTGATCGCAAGACCTCTTGGTGAGATCACACTATCATCTCCAACACCAGATATTAGCTAAAACTTGGAAATTTCCCAAGTTTCCACTAAGACCACGGGATACATTTGTAATTTGGTTTACGTAAATTATCTATGCTACCACACTAAAATCAATGTTTTATATACAAGGGAAAAGTTGGAGTTTCCATCCATGGTCATTTCGACCAAATATGGGTCCCACATAAAAATTTCTAATTTTCTAACCTTCTGACCAATAGGTTGAAATGAGCTCGAGTTTATCGGGATCCGAATCAAAGGTATACCTAGGCTAAAATTGATATTCTAGAGCTCTGGCACAGTCAAAATTTACATCAGAGATTGTTTTACTAAAATCTTTGTCTGATGGCCATTTGAAATAAATGATGACTTCTAAACAAGGAATTGGTTCTAAAAATAAAACAAACTACCCAATAATCGAACTGTTAGTCCTACTAACTCATAAATAACTTGGGAAAGCTATGAAAAAGCTCGAATAGAAAAAATTAAAGAATATATGAAAAATTAACTGGAGGGTCATTACAATATCCACTACTAAAAGAACTTTCATCTTTGAAAGTCAACTTATAGAAAGTACTCAAAAGCTTGAAAGGATGAGGTATTAAGCCCGCATACTCAAAGCATGACTTCCCAAAGAACCTCCATAATGAGATAAAATTTCCAAGGAATTTTTCCATATGTATCCATTTTTCAACCAACCCTCTCACTTCATATCTAAACAACCAAACCTCAACTTCAGCCACCAGCTAGTCACCAACTGCACCGAAAAAGGCTAATTCATGCAAACCTGAACTACAACACACTAATAACATCTCAAACCTATACAAATTAATCAAAGGCTTATCCAAGACATAACCATCCTAAGAAATGAGTCATCTCACCAACTCTATATACAAATCTAACCTTCTCTTACCAATTCATACTTGTTATCTACTCTAAACCAAGAGAAAAATCACCTGAGTCTTATTCGCATAGTCTCATCATAGAGAACTCGAAGAAATGAAGCAAGTCCATCTAAAGTCCATGCAGCAAACATAAGAATACACTCATAAGGTACTATGTGAGCACACAAATAGAGATAATCAAGGAATATAATCTATGCCAATGCTACCACTAACTACATGGCAACTAAGTTCAAAACCAGAAGATCAAGGAATAACTACTTATCACTAAACTTTCACTCCAAGATGTTGTAATGTCCCGCAAGAAATATCTTAGAGCGTATTCAGTAAAGCAAAAATTTGAGTCTAAGAGTTTTAGAAATATCCTTCCAAGTATGAAATACTTTGAATCGTGTGTAATTTCTCTAATTTCTACTTTTTTCATGTAGAGCACTGAATAAGGTTTCCATCAATACCAAATTTTCCCAAATCAAACACTCGGGGTGAAGAGTTAAAGCCATTTTAGTGAGACAGTGTTCCACCTGGCACTTTAGCACATCTCAAAGCCATCCAAAATGGAAAGTGTCAAAATCCAATGAACCTCCACGATTCCACCACGTCGCGGTATAATTCTAGTTCCCAACTAAGATGGTAATGTGATTTCCACCGTGTTGCACTATTGTGTAGTTTTCCAATTGTCCATTTTTCCAGTGAACTGGTGCGATTATGGAGCGTCGCGCCAACATGAAAAATTAGGATTTTTCCATCTTAATTCCAAGGGCTTTTTGGTCTTTTTACCTTTTCCGAACCTCTATAAATACCCGGCCAAGGGTCTTTAGCCTCATTTTCTCTTCCACTTCCAAAAAATTAGTGTTTCCAAAATCCAAATCCTCTCCTTTTTTTTCAAAAAAAAAATCAAGAGAGATCAAGGGAGAAATCAAGAAGAAATCAAGAATCTTTCCAAGAACCTTCAAGAAAAAATTTCTCCAAGGTATGTAGATGTTGATTCTTGGGTCTCTTTCACCTAAGAAGCTCAAGTACCCTTTTTAAAAGAACTTAAAGATTTTATGTTTATGAGTTGTTAATGATTCATGTGAGTTGAAATTGATGTTCCTGCTGTTGTTGAGTTTTGATTCATGTTTGTTTACAATATTTATGAGCTTTGACCCTAGTATGTGGAATCCATGTGATGTTTGTGATAAACCCTCTTGAAGTTATTTTCTATGTGATATGTTCATGACATTGGGTGTAAAAATGGTTGAATAAGAGAAGCATGTCCCCCATAGGTTTGATAAAAGCATAGGTGAAGTATAAGGACTAGTGTAGTATGTTGAAAATGAAACCCCAAGTTGTGAGTTAGTCCATGTATGCCTAGTGTTTGATAAAATGTCTTAGTAAATGAATGGTGCTATGATAGTGTGAAATCTCCAAGTAGGTGTAAACCCGTACTTGCTTAGTGTTGTTGAAAGACCTTAGTAAGTAAGTTAAGACAAGATAGTGGTAAATTCCTCAATTATGTGCTCTTTGATATATGCTAAGCCTTTAATACATGCCAAGTGGTTAGCAAGTAAATTGTGACATAATAGTATAAAGTTTCCCCAAATCATGTGATATCCGAATACATGTCAAGATTGATATAAGTATGAAGTACCGGAGTAAGACTTTGTTGAATGGAGTATGATATAGTATCATGTTTTCTCTACGCTATTATATGATTATGATTCTGAAATATTTAAAGTGACCCTTTCATGACTCTGATAATGAATAGAGGTGTACGTTTCTTGAATGCTTGATGCGATGCCTTATGTATTGTGAGGGTGAAAGTATGATATGATTCCTAATTACCTAAAGAGATGCTTTACTGATTATGATAATGAATGAATGATTGTGATGATGAATGAATGATTGTGGTGACGACTAGTCAAAAATGATTATTCTTTACTTTTATGTTATCGAGTCCTGGAGATATTTATACCCGACAGTAGAGTTGTTATCTAGAGCCTATGTCATCTTTTTGATAATTCCAATCGAGCCATGATTCTCAAAACTCCGTGAACTATAGGACTCTGTATCCTCAGACAAATGCAGAACTTAAGAAAGCTCAGTAATCTCAATTATCTCTGTAATCTCCGTACGCTAGTAATCTAGCCTCAGTCTTGTAATCAGCTCAGAGCTAAAAATATTCATATTTTCAATTCTAATCTCAGAAATGATTTGAGTAATCCTAATCTATTCAAGCTATGTATCTTCAATCAAATATCGTGATCCAATAACATTCCATTAGATACAGAATTAGGTGAATTCAGTGTAACTCAGTCAAATCTTTTGAGAAACATGATCAGTATCAGATTCAACTCAGTTGTGTTCAGTTAAGAATTTAGTCAGAGTCTTTTAGTTGGGAGTAGAAACTAGTACTGAGAGAGCGAAGGGATGGCAGCTTCTCCTATCAGCAAGAGAGAGAGGACGGAGTCATTAATAGCAATCCTTGAACTCCAGAATTGCATAGCCAGTGCAGGATACAGAAGTCACCATCAGGAAAAGGTTAACACCTCCAGAGAGAGAGTATTTAACTATTATATTGCCTTAGGTCGACTGCCTGGTAAGGGCTATCCATTAGAGAGGATTGACCAAAGAGGGTTCCTTACCCATGGCACGGTATTGATACCCTTCTAGCTGGGGTTATAGGTTGGACCCCACCTGTGGTAGGTCGGGTCATGTTGGTTAAGTAACTACTTCCTACTGTTTCAGTTATAGTTTCAGTTTTAGTATCAATCTTCAGAAATCAGGACTGTCAGATACAGTCATCTATATTTATGAGGAACTCAGATAGTTCTATTGATTCATGGACCATCCCATCAGATAGGCTTGGTCTCATCTATAGTTACTTGATATCATATTCAGAGATATGCCGCCAGACAGGCTTGATTCACAGTCTCATATTCTATTGAGTATCCTTGTTTTCAGATTTAGATATATTCATATTTATTATCATTGATAACAGTTTCTGAAATCATCCGTTAGAGAGGTTGGTCTCTAATCCTGTTAGTCGAAAGGAGAAAGCTCAGAATTCAGCCCTTGATGTAAGGGCAACCCGATCCTCAGTTATCAGTATCATATGAGTCAGTAATTCAATATCTTAGTTTCAGTAGTGAGTTCAGTCTGCAGTAAAGTGGTATCCGAGTTTTTGTATCTAGAGTTGCGATGATTATGATTATGGTCTGTGCATTCATGCATGTGTTGTCGTGCGATATTTTCATGATTATCCAGTTTAGATATTATGCATGCATAAGCCTTTGAATTTAGCCTTACCTCATTTGCATACTTAGTACATTCCTGTACTGACATATTTGCGCTATGGTGTTTTATTTGGCACCATAGGTTCAGAGGCACAGGACCTAGAGGTTCCTCAATAGTTCAGTCCCAGTCAAGAAGCAATAGCAATGAGTCCTCTTCTTTTGAGGACGAATCTCAGTTTACTATTATTGCTTCAGACTTTGTTAATTTTCAATTGATGGAGTTAGTTGGGGACCTGTCCCATCAACTCCACAGTTCATATAGTTTAGAGGCTTTTTAGATGAATGTATTGGTATTCAGTTTCTGTTTTGAGTAATTCATAGATGTGTTGAACCATATGGCTAGCTTTCGTATTTATTTCAGATATTATGCGGTGTTTAGGTATAGATACCAAAAAAGGGTTAGCTTGTAGTCCTTTGGGGTCATAAGCATCGTGTGACATCTCGAGATGAGATCTTGGGTTGTTACAGATGTCCTATCAACCGAGAATAATTCAAGAAGAAACAAACTTAGTCACACTACTCTCACTAATTATACCATCCAAAATTCTCAAAGTAGTTTGAAGACTCGAGGTCCAAGATGAAAGAACCAATACTGGATTCATAGGCTATCATCTAAACATGTATCAACAATAATCCAAACAAAGTTGAGAAGAAAAAATAGGTAACTACAAAGTAGGCTCAACTATCCTATATATGAAATCCGAGTTGGGACAAATCTAAATAAAATGCTGCACTCAAAATTTATAGCTCCAAGCTGCTATCTCAACATCCAGGCAGTACTGCTTGATCTCAACTACCTAATCCAAACCTGGAGATGGGAAGACATTGATACTTCAAATCCATCATAACTTTCAAGAATTCATTCCAAGGCGTCAAATCTTAAATTGAGCCAACAAATCAAACCCAAGGTCAAATACACATATCAGCCATACTGCCTGAATCAGGCATATCTGTACTATATCATGTCAAGCTAAAATTAAAACATAGTTGAAGACAAAATTGCAATTGAGGATAAATCATAATCTTAAAACTCATGAAATACACTCCATATCTGCTAAAGGGCATAAACTATCAAAGCATACTTAGGAACTCCCTAAGGCTGCAAACAACACTAGTAATGGTAAAACACTAATAACTCGAAGAAATATAACTCAAGCTGGAGAAAAACCAATCAAACACTCTATCTCAGTAAAGAATAGCCATAGGCATATATCATCGAGAAAAAACACTCCATCAAGACTTATTAGGTTGAAAGACTCTAAAATGGGGATTTCTTGAATCCACACAAGTAGGAAAATCATCACTAGATCCATCCATTTATCAAATCATTAAAGAAGAAAAATACCAATCTTGAAACCAAGGTCAATGTTATTCTACTACAATAAAACCGACAACTCAAGATAAAAATTTCCAATTCACCAACTCAAGAAGCAATCATAGTAACTATAATTTTTCTAAAACTGTCTAACTCTACTTAAGCGAGAACCACATCACTGGGGAAATAGACCATTCAACTCCACACTTATAATAGGGTAAATAAAGATTAAACATAGATGGTTGCCCCACTCTATGAGGGACCAAGTACCTTAGAGTAAGTCACAGACAATTAAATAGTTAAGCAGAAGAAAACTAAACTTCATAGAAAACAAAAGAAAACAAAGATTTTAGGTGTAAACCTCCTTGCTCAAGGGAGGAAAAACTATGGCTTGCCCTCACAAGCTCCCAACAGTCCACTATATTCAAACTCCTCATTACAGACTCAATGAACCTAACTATAGGATTCTCCTAATTGTAATAACTCTGCTACAAGCCTATCCTAACAACTCTGCCAAGAACAGACATTGGTATTGTTTAACTCTAAAAAATATCAAGCTCAGGTAACTGTACCTAAGAACGCTCAAGAAAACAAATAAAATATTACTCTTATAGATTGAGTAATTCATTTACAATTCAAAACTCAACTCAAGAACAATCACTCTTTTAGTACATAAATAAATAAGATCTTGAGCAATACTTGAGCAATGAAGCAGGATTGAGATTTCACCTTTATTACTCTTGAATAATATGGTTGTGAAAACTCGCTCATTTGAGAAACATTTTTCCTTTTATAGTGGAGCATTGAATAGGGTTGAAATTTGATTGGGCCAAGTGTTCTGGCTGGTACACATCTCACCTATACAGTTTATTACACTAGATGACAAAACTGTGCAGGCCATGTGACATCTGTATATTTCCATAAAGACCTAGGGACTTGGTCCCTTATAGTTAGTTTCTAATTATCAAATCAAGATATAGAAATTTTCCCTTCTTTTGATGATGAAAACCACAGAACTTGACCACAAAAGTTTATCATCAAAGCCATTCACCATATATAGTCGGAGTGATTACCAATACTATTAGTGAATGTTCCCCTATCATTTTGCACTTCGCTTTTCTTTCAACCTAGGGACCTGATCCCTTGTTGTAAAAACCCAACGCATTTACTATGTGCCAATATTTCCCCTATCAATATACCTGCATTCATCAATGTTTATTTGAGCATTCTTCCCTCTGTGCATGCCAGCTGTACTTTACCATTTTGATATTTTTTGCATATCATTTCATCACCTGTTTGTGTTCAACATATATGCTCCTGCATGGTGCCTGGTCCATTAAATATCATAACACATAAATACCTGGTCCTACCATATGAATTCAGTATTCCCCCTTTTAGAATCATTGAAAAGTGATAACAGTAAGCCAAGAATAAAAGTAAGCACAAGATAGTTAACCCATGACCACAGGGGAACACTACTATGAAGACCAACTTTTAAAATTAAAGAGAGAATAGATAAAATACAAAAATAGAAATTCATTCATTGTTAAGAAGGATCAGAACCATTATAATATTCTAAATAAAATATAAAACTACTGCATAAGCCATAATAGAAATAGGAATCAAAAACTGACACAGGAAACTTAACACAATATGACTCAGTTAGAGGAGGGCTTAGAGGAAAAGGATTTTAGAAACATCTCTATTTTGGAAGCCTTAGCTGCATGAGTATCCAACAATTATTTAGTGATAGTCTTCACTTTAGCATTCAACACTTGTACCTCACTAGTTAGTTCAGTAACATTGCCTTAGAGCTTTGCATTTTTTGCTGCAAGCTTCTTAGTAGTACCAGGTCCCTCTGAGGTTAACTTCTGGTTTTGTATCTTCAAATGAACAATCTCAGCATCCTTTGAATCTTATCTTCATATCCTCTATTTCTTTGTTTAGTCTCTCCTGAGCAGCCAACAGTTCTAACACTTGGGACACAATTCCTACTTTTCCTTTAATGCATTTATTCTTCACCAATATTGTAAGGCTGAACTTTTATTTGACTATTACAGGAGTCCCCTTTGTTCCAATCACTCCAAACTGATCAAATACCTATCCCATGTCTTTTTTCCTTCTCATTAATCATCTTGTTCATTTTTTCTATCATAAGAGTAGGCAAACTTATCGACTAAAAATTACTCAGACACTCTATTAAAAATAATTCGACACCATAGGCAACGGTCCTTTTTTTCTAACTTGTGCAAAACGACCTCGGTCAAAAATTCATTTAGAAGTTGGAATTCACTTGTGAGAAATTTCTTTCTAACACCAGCTATCGATGTCCCTCATACTTTAGATGGATAGATCATGAACTCAGTTGGGGGATGTTGTTTCACAATAGTGCCCACCCTTATTATTGGCATATCCAAAATCCTTCCCTTTGCCTCTTCATCCAACTTTATCTCTTTTCTTTACACTTAAGCTGTTAAACTCAACAAATCTTCTGAGAAATCCATTGAATAATAAAATTCTCTTACTTTTTCTTCAAAAACCATGGGAAATGGTTACTCTAAAAGGTATAATCAACCCTATTTCCTAAAATACTTTACCAACTCATCCATTCTAGGTTTATCATAAATCTTGGGATCGAACATTTTACCAGTCAGTACCTTTTGAGTTTTCAAAATAGCATTTCTCGATTCTCTAGATATTGACTTCTTTCTTTCTCTTTTTTTTCTTTTTTTGGGATCACTACTTGGTTTCTCTTTCTGCATAGTTTTTCTCTTCATGGGACTAGGTCCATGAAAGACTTTCTTCTTATTTAAACAAATATGCTTCTATTGCATTTCTATAGAACTTCCAAATTTTGAACTTAAGGACCTGGTCCTCCCTGCTATATGATATTCTTGTCTTCTCTTCATAGTTTCAGCTACCACATTTGAATCAATTTCCTCACCCTCTCAAATATCTACAACTTTAACATTTTTATCCTCCTCTACTACAACAACTTTCATGAGTCTTCTTCTCCTAGTGGTTGAAAACTTGCTATCATTCATAAAATCTTCCAAGACCTCATTTTTTGATCCCCTAGGGGAATAAACTCTTGCAACCCTTACGTCAGTATTAATTATATTTTCCTTGATTTTTCTTCCCCTTTGTTTCTTTGTAGACCACCTTAGAGGTGTCTCATCCTCATCCTCCTCATTTGGAGGTAGCACAACTTCTTTATCATTTGTCTTCTATTCACCTCTTGCTTGCTCTTCTACACTAACAATGCTTTCCTTAGGATAGTATGCAAGTAGAAGAAAATTTTAGCTACCTAATTTTAACTGTTAGAGAGATCTGACCACATCATAGGTATTTTATCATCACATAGTTAGAAAAACATCTAGTTTGACTTGGAGGGTATAGGAGAACCAAGTACTTGTATAATATTTATGACTTCAGACTTTTTTGGTTCTTCAAAAAAATAGGGATTTGAGAATCTTAAGGTAATTTAGGGTCTTCTAAGAAAGAAGGTACTTCAGATTTAGGGATTTCTTATTCAATCAGTAAACCAATTCCATGATTTCAATCCATATCCATGGCTAAATCAGTTGTAGTTTCAATGGTGGAGGAAGACATTAACCTAATTAAGGATTCTAGAATTTCTGAGAAAGGTTCAGTAATTAAATTTAATGCAAGTTCTTGTTGAGGACTTGAGGTAATTTCTTCTATGATACTGGGTGATTAGAAGTTGTTCAGACTGATTTTTTGGGACTTTAACAACTACTAGCTCATTAATGGGATCTGAGAAAGTGAGAAAGTCTGCCATTTAAATTTTTTGTAAGAGAAAAAGAAAGGGACATGTACAGTTTAGAGAAAATTTTTATTGAAGAAGATAATTTGAGTTAATTTAATGAAGAATAAAAATTAAAGGATTTCATTTTGTAATGACCGTCTAATATTAAAAATATGCCTATTTTGAATAGACACGTTACACTAAAAATGGATGCAACTCTTCTTAATTGCTGTGACTTGTCAAATTTTATTCAGATGAGAAAATACATATGGCTTCTTATAAAGGAATTTAATAATCATTTAAGGCACACTGAATAGTAGTAACCTGAGAGATGAGACTGATTCCCTTTCTTTCTTTATTGAATTTTCCATTTGTGTTTGCCTCGATTATTTTTCTCCCAAGTTGTTCCCATGGATGTATACCCGCAAGAGTATAGTACTAGGTTAGACCTTTAAGTACTTACTTTACAAAGAATACCTGTCTTCGGATCATATCTAGTTTTAGGAACAGAACTGATTTATTTAGTATCCTAGGTTGATTTGATCAATTCCAGCCTCAAGTGGTTTGTTTTAGGACACCACTTTATACCAAAATTTATTCATAAAATATGTTTGGGTATCAGGTTCTTGACTTAATATCCTTTTAATGTAAAATCTTCCTTTTGAATTCCATTGAACCAGTCAGTACCTTTTAGAACACTTTCACATTTTTTGTCTTACATTGGGACAAACATACTTAGAAATTCATGAAATATATGACTTGAGCTCTTGTTTGCACGTTTGACTACAAATGTGATATTAGAATATAAAGTGGGATGAGAAGATATGTACTTCCAATTTGACCTTCTATGATGAATTCCACTTAGACCAGGTCCTTGTGAATTTTGACTATACACTTCTTAAATTTCTTCTACTTGAGATGATGTTTGTGATTGAGATCTTCGATCACCATCACTGTCATCACTCCCCTTTGTATCATATTTTTCCTTAACTATTATTTTTAGTAGCATCATCCCTTTGAAAAAAAGTTAGTTCTTCAATTTCAGAATCTTTCTCATCTCCTAGATTCACAAGATTTCCTAACTTATAAAAGCTTCCTTTTGTTGAACACTCTTTATGCTTAGCTTATTTAGGTATAGCTTACAAATACATTTTTATTTGAGTTTGCTGGAAAAAACAATGAGAGCCTTATAGATTTTCTCCTTAATTTTCTGGAACATTTTTTAGGTGAACCAGGAGAGATCTTCCACAATGACATGAACATAATCCTTTGATCCTCTACTTTGGACTTCTTGTCTGCACATTTCAGCTTTGGCATCCCATGGACTAGGTCCTTTGAAATCAACTATTCCAACAATGAGGAACTTACATCTCCCAGTATATTTTTGATCTCCTAGCCATGAGAATAACTCTTCTAGAATTCAAGCTTGACATAGTACCTCCATCAAATAAGAATTTAACTTGATTGCCTTTTCTAATTAAGAAACTTCCACCTTGAAGTGTCTTGTGAGAAAGGATACAATCAGACCCTCAACTCATATGCTTTAAACATTTACAATCAATGAACCAGTTCTAGGCGCAATCCCTTTCACCCATTTTCAAATAAAATCTTTTGTTAGATTTAGGAACTCATTTAGGTTTGAGTTCGTAGTAGGAAGACAGGGCTGTGATCAAATCTTTCTTTGCCCATGTAAGTAATGAGATCTTCTTAATATTCTTCAAAGGCATCGAACCCTTAGGATAGGTATACCCTTGCTGGATATATCTAACACCACTCATTCTAGCTCTATTCCAAATTTGATAGTGTTCCTTTATGTGACCATCTCTCCCATAATGAGTGCATTAAGGTTTGTGGGCATTGTTTCTGGCATCTTGAACAACCTTTCCTTGAGACTCAGATGATTGAGTTTTGTACTGATACCCAAGGCCCTTACCATTTCTGACACCTTGACAAGTTAAATTAGAAATGATCTATGAGGATATGGTCCATTTTAGAGATTTGTTGAGTTCTTCTCTTAAACGGACCAGGTCCCTTTATAACTCCTCCTTATTTTGGAGTGTAGTCATGATATTCTTTTGGGAATTCTTAAATTTTTCTTCAAATTTGATCTGAAACTTTAAGGATTCTCTCTTTACTTTACCATTTGAATTATCAACTTTCTTTTGTTGACTCACCAAACTCAGATTTTTAAATTACAACTTAGCAACTTGTTCCACAATTTCATATATTTGGAGAGTTAAAACAATTAGTTCAAGCTCTTGATCTTCCACTTTATCTTCTAGAGCATTTGTATTCTTTTTATCACCAGTATTACCTATTTTCTCCAGTTGACTTACTAGACTTTGATTTTTAGATTTCAACTTAGTAACCTGTTCCTTAGTTTTAGATATCTGGTGAGTTAAGGCAATTAGTTCAACCTCATCTCTTCTAGAAAATTTTGTCAATAGTCTGTTTATACATAGAATAAATCAACACATTAGCAAGCTTTTTTATCTTTCTAGCAGAGTAGTTTTCAAAGCTTTCTCTAATATTAGAGAGAGTTACCTTACTTTTTTATTCATCTTTAGTGTTTTCCATAAGAGAAAACAAAGAATCAAAGGTAACTTTCTCATCCTCCACTGCCAGCGTGGAAACAACTTCATGTTTCCCATCTTCTTCAGATTAAATGGAAGAATCCCCTAGACAGCTAAGGCTTTCTTAACTACTAAATCAGCTACAACCTTTCCTCTTGATTTTACAAGGACTTGGTCCCTGCCTTTGCTGTTGAGACTTCCCGTATTTACATATTCTTGTTAATCCATTTTGTGCATAGGACCATCCTCGATAAAATGATCAAGACTTCCTTATTTGTGACAAACTTCAGCAGAGCCTAACTTCTTGTTGCTACTTCCTCCTCTTTGAAATTGAAAACTTTTCATCATTTCTCTAACAATTCCTTTTGCCAAATAGGGAACATTAGTATCTTCTTTACTTGAATCTGACTTAAAAGAATTTAATGCCAAATATTTTTCTCTTTTTACTTCCTTCTTTCCTTGCCTTGTTTTCTTTTTTGAGCCCATGTATCTTCAGATTTCTAATAAGCTCATCCAAAGTAACGGTTTTCAGGTTCCTTGCCTCAGCGATAGTATCCACTTTCCTTTACCAAGATTTAGGCAGAATCACCAGAATTTTTTTCACCTATTTGTACAAGGAATCACTTCTCCTTAACAGTGCAACTCAGATATGATTAAAGTGAATCTTGTATATATCTTTTGGATAGTTTCTCCTTCTTTCAAGGTGAAGGTTTCATACTGAGTAGTCAGCATATCAACTTTGGAATCCTTCATATCAGTTGTTCCTTCATGAGCAGTCTTAAAGAAATCCCATATTTCTTAAGCATTTTCACATACAGAAATCCTATTGTAATCATTAGACCCTATACCAAAAACTAACAGTTTCTTGGACATATAATTCTTCTCAACTTTACTTCTATCTTTATCATCATTTTCTCTTCTTCTTTTTACAAACATTCTAGTTTGTCTCCTTCCTTGACCTATTTTACTAGCACATGAGGACCATCTAGTATTACATCCATTAGTTCATCGTCCTCAGCCATAATGAAGTTATACATCCTTGTTTTCCACCACCCATAGAACTAACCATTAAATCTAGGTGGTTTAGTGGTAGATTTCCCTTCTTCTAGATTAGGTGGAGCAACAGTGATAACCAAATCATGATAGGTGTTAGCCTTTTAGAGTATTCTGGATTTGATAAAAATTTATGAAATGTAGGGAGTTGCACCACACTTTGTGGGACCAGGTCCCTTAGAATAAGACAGCCAATCAAGTAGTTAAGCACAGGAAAACTAGAACTTTGTAGAAAACTAAAGAACATAAAGATTTTCCAGTGGAATCCTACTTTCTCAAGGGAGGAAAACCCATGAATTGCCCTCACAAGCTCCCAACGATAGGCTATAATCAAAATCTTGATTACAAACTCAATGAACCTAACTCTAGGCTCCTCCTGCTTGTAATAACTCTACTATAAGCCTATCTTGAAAACTCTACTAAAAACGCACCTTGATATTGATTAACACTAGCCTATATCGAACTCAGGTAACTTTACCAAAGCACTCTTAAGAAAATGGAGAAAAGATTACTCTTATATCTTGAGTGATATGCTTAAAAGGAATAAATTAACTTAATAACACTAACTCATTTAGTACATAAAGAAATAAGAACTCGAGCAATAAAGTTGGAATGAGTTTTTGTCTTTTTTACTTTTGAATAATCTAATTGTGAAAACTCACTCATTTGAGAAGCATTCTTTTTCTTTTATAATGGATTAGTAATTAGGGTAGAAATATAATTGGCCTAAGTGTCCTCACTGGTACATATCTTACCTCCGCAATTTGTTACATTAGATGACAAAATTATGTAGGCTATTTGACAACAATATTTCTCTAGGATTACCCAATGACCTGGTCCCTTGTAGTCAGTTGTTCATTAGTTAAACAATATTTATCAAGCCATATATAATGACCTGAGACTAACTCCTAGTCATTACATAGTGCTTACAGTCCCGAGAGAACACAAGATAACCCATGAGCTGGTACCTGCTGTGAGCACTGAATAATATGACCATAAATATGGAAGAATATTGACATGCCAAAAGGTTTTAAATATATGAATTCAAACTAAAATATGAATCTAGGAAAACGACTGTTTGAATCTGATAAAGTACTGATAAACTGGACAACTAACTGACTGTAATGTCTAAAATGCCCCTAAGACTGACTGACTGAGAGTTGATAGGACAAGCCCTCAACTAACTCTACTGACTACTAAAATAAGGATATGAAATAAGATAGTCTGCCCTTGGTTGATGAGAAATCACCACTGTTAATATACTGTCGATAATCTGAGGGACTAAGTGCAGTCTGGGAACTGAGCATCAGCACCTATGATATGAGACATCATAGCGCCAAAGAAAGGTATGTAATCAGTACTTTGAATATACTGGTATGCTAAATAGGGTAGGCTAACATGAAAAGGTTTCATGAATAGGAGTACTGATTTATCTGAATACAACTGTAAAGCATGGAATACTGAATAGAGAGCATGAAATATGTAGATACTGAACATACATAAAAGTCTATAAAATACTAAAAAGACATAAAAATTAGTATTCACTAAGGATGCATGACCAAGAATATGACATAACTTGGATGAAATCTATAAATTAAAATATTAAAAATAACTTAAATCTGCACGCTTTGGTCAAGCAATACTAAGATTGAAGAACTGAACTGGAACTGTGACCGAGATTGTACTTGAGACTTTGGGAGGTAACATCTAACTGACATTCCCCAATCTGAGCTAATTGGGGTCCAACCTGTAACTCCAGTAGGAAGGGTGATAATACCATGCCATGGGTACTAACAATGGCTGTGTGGATCCACTAAAATGATATAATGTCCAAAAGACTAAGGTTGTCAAGACTGAACTGACGGGTGGCCCCTGCGAGATAGTTAAGCCTAATCTGATGGGTGACTACTCATATCCTATACTGGCTACGTAGTTATGGAGCATAAGGACTACTACTAACGACTTTACCTATCTGACGGGGAAGCTGCCATCCCTATCCTCGCTCGGTGCTAAATCCTACTCCCAACTGAATTACACTAAAACGCTAGACTATTCTAAGTTTAACTGACTATTTTGATAATGCTCATGATAGAATCTGAATTTATTTTGAAGATACTTAGACAACATTAATTAAACAGCTACGGTTTTGGGTATTCAATATCTCCATGACTCAAAACAATAGTCGTCGCATGACAATAAAATATTGAAGGACATAGCATGAAGGCTTTTATTAAATCAATTGCTCTTGCAGGCATTTTATCAAACACTTATAGTTCATGGTTTAAAATAATCATAGAATAACTAAAGGATTGGCATAATTGACATGAAATTATCATGGAAAACACTAAGTCATGATTTATTTCAACAAATTATAACACCAATACATGACGAATCGATTAACAACAAAGTTCATGGAGATTAATTAATGAAATCATGATTTAAAATCAAATAACTTAAAAAGATCATAACTTTATAATTAAAAAGGTTATTTGGGCTCCATGGATGAAAGGAATCCATGGATGATCATCTAACATACCTTAACGGATGAATTTCTTGAAGTTTTTGGGTGAATTCTTGAGATTGCTCTTGGTTTCTTGAGAGCTAGGGTTTGTAATTTACAGAAAAAGCTCTTGATTTTTGTGGGAAATTAATAGAGATTGAAATTTTAAAACATTTTTTAGGCTTAAGTATTCCATCTAGGAAGATTAAAATAATGGGATAAGACTTTTTTAACCCTGGACGAAATATTAGATTTTTGTGAAAATTTTCAGATTTGGGACCCTGGCGCGACGCAGTGCTATCACGCCGTGTCGCTGGAAACTAATGACTGGGAAACTGATCTACGGCGTGATGTGATGATAGGCGAATTTACATGCCTAAAGTACTATATTTCACCCATATTTTAGCTAAGTTTTGAGGACAAAATATATAATTCATGCACTTTTAGTCCTTTTTCCTGTAAGTGAGCTAACGAACATGATTAGCAAGTTTTCAGGTATAAATGATGCAGAATTGAGCATTTTATGGATAATTTGACGCCAAAGAAAGCTTCACGAAAGAAGGAAGGGAAAGCTTGGACGCCAAGGACCAAAAGTGGCGCATGGAAAATCTATCCCGGTCAAAAACAGCAATTCTAAAGACTTTGGGGACTAGCAGTAACTTAGTAGGATTAGGATAATGATACATTAACCTAGTAGGATTGGGTTAAATAATGCATTAGCTTAGTAGGAATAGGATATGGGTATTATAAATACCCTATTTTGCTAGAGATTATTATCATTCTCATTCTACTTCTTATTCCACAACTTACAACTCGGATTATAATTCTTCCATTAATTCTACTTTTTATTCTTCTTCTATTCATCTACTCAATTCTCAACTTCCACAACAAGAGAAACGTTACTTTGCAAGGGAGTTCACGCCTAAAAAACGCCAGACCACTTCTTATTACACGAGATCTTTATTGTGGTATAATAACAATGTCTATTGCGATTTCCTTTGCACTCATGGGTAACTAAACTCATCTGTTGGGGTTATGGAAGCCGAATGAGATACTATCTATTGCTATGAATTTGTGAATTCGCGACACGTATGCTGCTTATATCATTATTCTCTTCATATTAATGCAAATTCTTGTGGTTGCAAATGCATAAAATATGCCAGTATAGCATTAACTTGTTCGAAAGAAAAGTTATATGTCAGGAAAAGAGATAATGTCAAGGTAATAGGGCACCAACCCCTGTTAAAAAGTTAGTGTTGTAACTGGATTAACCTCTTGGAGAAAATGTACCGTTAGACACGCTTTAAGCTCGAAAGAGTTAAAGTGAAATAGTCCTTGTTAAGGTCAAAAGACGCTTTGATTTACCATAGAATACAATTCTCTATAAGCACATGCATGTCTGAATTTCGCATAACTCATAGCCAATAGAGACGTATAACTCATAAGGTGGACATAACCCTAACTTCTCAATTCTCATTGTTTTACATCTTAATAAACATTCTTTCTTTTTACTTTGCTATTTTCTTTTTTTACCTTACTATTTTGATTACATTATTTGCACGTTAAAATCCCCCCTTCCACGAGACTTGCACCAAAAGTCTAATAATCTTTGCTTACATATTGACCGGCTAATTCCTGTGGGATCGATACCCAACCCAGTTGGGTTATATATTTGACAGCGACCGCTTTACACTCCTACGAGAGCTGTAGATTGAGCGTTATCAAAAATTGGCGTCGTTGCCGGGGAATACGGTTGTCAATTAAGTTTGTGATAATTACTAGACCCTTTGGTCAAAGATTCTCGTACTTTTACTTTTAGTTTTTGTTTTTGTTCTCTACAGGTTTTTATTCAGTGCATGCCCCATACTTGAAGTTCTGGTCAACCGTTATTACCTATCAATCCTGAACCACAACGTATTGGCAGAATGGAGGCACAACACGAAATTGAATGGATGGCTGCTCAACAGGAACAGGCGAGACTAGCTGCTCTAGCCGCCGCTTAAGTGCATCAACAGAATATTGATAACCCCGGCCTAGGTGATGACGAGTTACTAAACCCTAGGCATGCTGCTGAGATCGCAACACCTGCCAACAGAAAAGATCATCAAGATAGGTTTAGGCATGAACGCCGACCCGTGCAACCAGCATTCGACAATGATGATGATGATCTTGATTTAGCCGGAGCCACAGGAGCCATTATTCCTCCACCATTGGCACTCAGAGCCAAGTTCAATATCACAAGCACCATGATTCAGTTATTGCAACTCAAGGGATTATTTGGTAGACTAGCAGGCGATGATCCGAATATGCACCTGATCAACTTTATTTCTACATGCAAGTCGTTTGACAATCCTGGTGTTGGTCAGAATACAATTCGATTATGCCTATTTCCATTGTCTCTGTCTGGGGAGGCAACTCTATGGTTGAATGGGCTGACTCCTGATTCTATTACAAATTGGAGGCAATTAAGAGACACTTTCCTAGAAAGATTCTTTCCGCCATCCAAAAGAGCACAATTAAGAGATGAAATCAGCAACTTTCGGCAGCTTCCAACCGAAGCTCTTCATGAAACATGGGAGAGGTTCAAGACGAAGCTTATGAGGTTCCCAAACCATGACATGACCAATGTCCACCTAATGGAAACACTATACAGAGCCTTGAATTCAATAACTAAACCAGTGGTGGATAATGCGGCTGGAGGATCATTTATGGACCTCACCTTTGGGCAAGCAAGCAATATGCTAGATCGGATGACGAAGCAAAGTAGAGCTTGGCATACCAGGGATTCGGAGGTAGCAAGCCCTACTATATCTATTGGCATGACTGCTGAACAAAGGAGAAGAGAAGAAGAACGTGATCAAGATATGGCGCATATGAAAACACAAGTGGATCTTCTTACAAAGCATCTATTATCAAGGAAGACCAAAAAAGTCAAAGCTGTTGCGCTAAAAGGAAGAGACGAATCAGATTCGGAAGAAGAAGCCAACTACTTGAACAATCAGGGGGGTTTCCGAGGTAATACCCAAGGAAACCAAGGTCGGAACTACTATGATTAATATGGAAACAAGGACCAAGGTAGTTGGAAGAACAAGAATGAAAAGAGTGGTATATACATTCCCCCAGGAAGACGTGACACCACCACAGCTGATTCTGGAAATATGGAAGACATGATGGCTAAACTATTGAAAGGAGTAGAAGCAACCAACACTGGAGTAACTGAGGTAATAAATGACTTGTCCTCAATGAAACAATTGTTGACTCACCCTCCACTTAAATAAAGCAAATAGAACAGCAATTGAGCCAAATTTCGGCAGCACTAAATCAAAGAAAGGCTGGCACTTTACCTAGCGACACTGTGCAAAACCCAAGGAATGATGGGTCATGCATGGCTATTGCTACCCGAAGCGGTAAGGTGCTGGAAACTTCATCAAAAGGGAAGCAAGTGGTTGATGAAGTAGCAGACATTGATGATAACATGAAAGGAGAAGATTCTACAGAAGCTGGCCACGACGTCCATGACGTCACCCCCAGCGGTTTGCAGCCTGAAACTACCAAAATTTGAAAGCAAGAGGAGAAGAAATCTGTGAAGAAAACAATTCCACTTCCACCACCACCTTTTACTCAAAGATTGAAGAAGATTGCAGATGATACAAGGTTCAGCAAATTTATGATGATGTTAAAGCAACTGACCATTAATGTTCCATTGGTGGAAGCTCTAGAACAAATGCCGGGGTATGCAAAATTTATGAAGGATCTCTTGACAAAGAAGCGTGCATCAAGCTTTGAGTTAAAAGATACGGTTCATCACTGCAGTGCAATTGCTACCCGATCATTAGTTCAGAAGAAGGCTGACCCCAGTACTTTCACTATTCCTTGCACCGTTGGATCTTTGAATTTTGCCAAAGCATTGTGCGATTTAGGAGCCAGCATCAATTTGATGCCATTATCTATTTATAAAAAGTTGGGGTTGGGTGATCCTACTCTAACCAATATGAGGCTCATAATGGCGGATAGGTCGGTGAAACGACCTGTTGGTATTCTATGTGATGTATTGGTAAAGGTTTCTTCATTCATCTTTCTGGCAGACTTCGTAATTCTGGATTGTGAGGCAGACTCAGAAGTTCCCATAATCTTGGGGCGCCCTTTCCTTGCTACGGTAAGTGTGCTTATTGATTTGGGAGCTAATGAACTTTCATTCCGAATAAATGACGAAGTAGTTCACTTTGATGTGTGCAAATCAATGAAGCAACCCAAGGATCTGAACGTATTTTCGGTGGCCGATGTTTACTTTGATGATGAGGAAGAATTACTTGAAGAAGAGCAAATTATTGATGACCCATTGGTGGTTGTGCTCATGAATAGTGAGAGTAAGGATGCTGGAAATTGTGAAGAAACTATTGGTGCTCTGACAGGATTAGGGTCATATCCTCACGCTCCCAAGAAGCTGGATCTCGATCTCAAAAATTGACCCACACCACCAGCTAAGCCATCTATTGAAGAACCACCCACGTTAGAATTGAAGGAGCTGCCTAGTCATTTAAAGTATGCATTCTTAGGAAGCGGAAACACACTTCCAGCCATTGTGGCGGTAGATTTGGGTAAACAACAAGTTGCAGCTCTCATTTCTATTCTACGGAAGTATATAAGAGCCATTGGTTGGACCATCGCTGACATTATTGGTATCCCACCTGGGATTTGTACACACAAGATTCAGCTTGAAGAAAATTGCATACCCACTATTGAACATCAAAGGCATCTAAATCCACCTATGCAAGAAGTAGTAAAGAAAGAAATTATCAAGTGGTTAGATGCGGGGGTTGTGTATCCAATCTCTGACACTACATGGGTAAGCCCGGTACAATGTGTACCCAAGAAAGGAGGAATGACGGTAGTCGCAAATGAAAAGAATGAGCTTATTCCACTCAGACCCGTCACCGGATGGAGAGTATGAATGGACTACCGAAAGCTGAATTCATGGACGCTCAAAGATCACTTTCCAATGCCATTTATGGACCAAATGCTACATCGATTAGCGGGGAAAGGATGGTTTTGTTTCTTAGACGTTTGTTCAGGCTATAATCAGATTTGTATTGCTCCCGAAGACCAAGAGAAGACAACGTTCACATGCCCATATGGTACGTTTGCCTTTAAGCGTATGCCATTCGGGCTATGTAACGCCCCAGCCACCTTTCAACGTTGTATGATGTCCATTTTCTCTGATATGGTCGAAGATACTTTAGAGTTATTCATGGATGACTTTTCAGTTGTTGGCGAGACGTTTGAAGAGTGCTTTGCAAACCTAAGTATGGCGTTGCAAAGATGTGTAGAATTCAACCTAGTGCTGAATTGGGAGAAGTGCCACTTTATGGTTAAAGAAGGTATTGTTCTGGGGCATAAAATCTCTGAAAAAGGAATTGAGGTTGATCGAGCCAAAATAGAAGTTATCGAGAAGCTACCACCTCCAATTTCTGTGAAGGGAGTCCGTAGTTTCCTCGGTCATGCAGGTTTCTATCGGTGGTTCATCAAAGACTTCTCCAAAATTGCTAGTCCATTATGCAAACTTTTGGAGAAGATGCAAAGTTTGACTTCAATGAAGATTGTTTGAAGGCATTCGAATGCCTCAAAGGAAAACTGATTGAAGCTCCTATCATGGTAGCACCAGATTGGTCTTTACCGTTTGAAGTCATGTGTGACGCCAGTGGGGTAGCATTAGGCGTTGTGCTTGGCCAGAGAAGGGAGAAGATATTTCATCCTATATACTATGCGAGCAAGGTCCTGGCCAAAGCCCAAAAGAACTACACTGTCACAGAACAAGAGCTCCTAGCGGTGGTGTATGCGTTTGAGTAGTTTCATGCTTATTTGTTGGGAACCAAGGTAATCGTTCATACAGACCATGCAGCTCTGAGGTATTTAATGACAAATAAGGATGCAAAACCAAGACTAATTCGATGGGTCTTGCTGCTGCAAGAATTTTATTTCGAGGTTAAAGATAGAAGAGGTTGCGAGAACCAAGTGGTTGATCATCTATCTAGACTCAAAAACGATCATATAGTGCAGCCTGAAATCGAGATTGATGATGCATTCCCTGACGAGGAGATCCTAGCGACGATAATGGAAGAGTTACCCTGGTATGCCGACTTTGCGAATTTTGTGGTGAGTAATGTGATACCGGCAAACTTATCTTACCATCAAAAGAGGAAGTTTATGCATGATGTAAAACACTACTTTTGGGATGAGCCATATTTGTTTCGACGATGCGCGGATGGTGTTATCCGGTGATGCATATCCCATGTAGAAGTGCCTAATATATTGGAAGCTTGCCACACTTCCCAAGTTGGGGGACATAAAGAGGTAATCGGACAGCAAGAAAGGTATTGCAAAGTGGATATTATTGGCCTTCGATATTTAGAGATGCCTACGACTTTGTGAGAAGATGCGACCAATGTCAGAGACAAGGTGCTATTTCGAAACACCATGAGATGCCCATGTCAAAAATTCTTGAAGTAGAGCTCTTTGATGTATGGGGTATTGATTTTATGGGTCCATTCGTAAATTTATTTGGAATGAAATACATCCTAGTTGCTGTAGATTATGTTTCAAAATGGGTTGAAGCAGTAGCGTTGGCCGACAATGAGGGAAAGCGTGTTGTAGCATTCTTGAAGAGAAATATCTTCTCTCGCTTTAGAGTACCACGTACTATCATAAGTGATGGAGGATCTCACTTTTGCAACAAACTATTCAAATCCGTGTTGGCAAAATATGGTGTCAAGCAGCATAAGGTAGCCACACCTTATCACCCACAAACTAGTGGACAGGTAGAAGTTTCCAATTGAGAGATCAAGCAAATCCTTGCTAAAACGGTAAATGCTAATAGGAAAGATTGGTCTCGAAAGCTGTAGGATGCACTATGGGCCTATAGGACTGCGTTCAAGACGCCAATTGGTATGTCCCCTTACCAACTTATTTACGGAAAGCCATGTCACCTGCCCATTGAGCTTGAGCATAAGGCATTGTGGGCTTTGAAACGGCTAAATCTAAACTGGGATGATGCAATGAATCTGAGATTAGAGCAACTGAACGAGATGGATGAATTCCGTCTATATGCTTATGAGAGATTGGACCTCTACAAAGAGCGGATTAAAAAGTATCATGATCAATGGATTGTTCAACGAAATTTTCAAAAGGCTGATATGGTACTTCTCTTCAATTCCAGATTGAAGCTATTCCCAGGTAAGTTGAAGCCCAAGTGGTCTGGTCCGTACAAAGTAAACCAAGTCTACTCGTCTGGAGTAGTTGAGTTGAAAGACCCTAATGGTGT